>BMAU01021435.1:2400000-3690951 GCA_019973935.1 Trichonephila clavipes
AGCATCTGCGTGTGTGTTTTATATTTACACTGTCATTTTTTATTATCAATCACATTCTGACGTTCGGCGAGGGGCCACTTTTGTAAAGTTCTTTTACTGTACTTTATATTCTTTCCCCTATTTACAAGAACTTTGTTGAGAGTCTCATTCGGGACAATTTTGTGTATGCGTGTTCCATTTTGAATATGGATAAATTATCTTCTCGGGAGGTCGGTTCGAAGCTCAAAACCCTCAAGTTCGTATTTTTCGAGTAAGTACATAAACATATTATATCTAGAATACAGGAATCAAACTTATTCGTTAAAGAAGTATTTAATAATATTTAAAATTAAATCTTTCATACTGTTTATTAAAAATATTATTTTGATAACTGAATGAGTAATTGAAAGAAATAAAAATGCAATCTAATTCAAGCCATGTGTTACAATTCTTTAAAGTATCGACACAGTTTTTTTTTGAGAATGTTTTGTTAAACAGCCTTGTTAGGTTAAAGTAATGTTTTAGGAAATTTATATCAAAATTGATGAATATAATAAAAAACTAAGCCGTGTGTGTGTCATTTCTTTTATACATTATAAAAAACAAAAATATTGATTAAAACAAAAAAATAACTATTTTAATGTATTCTTTCGAACAATTAACCACACGTGTCTGATGCATTTCTAACACTTTTCTCTTCTTAATTTGACTTAAATTACCCATTTTTTCTTTTTCGGTATTTTTCTCTTTTTGGTTTTTGTTATATATTTCATTTCAAAAATAGAAGTTTTTCCGCAAGGTTGAATACAGACATAAAAATTTAGTAATCAGAAACAGTTTGGAAAATAACGTTTGGTCGTAGACAAGTTGAAAGCACTATAAATCTTTCAAAGTTAGCTTTTTTACGTAGAGCCTTAAGAAATTTTTTATTGATCTTAAAATGTTTCTTTTGCTTTAACAAATTTACTGTTTCAAGCCTTTTGATTAAAAACTTTTAATTACATATTTGTTAACTTAGATTTTATTGCAAATATTTTTTTACATGCCTGTCTGGTAACAATGAATTGATGATTTTTTTTTATCATAAAAAATAGTTTATTTACATTACCCATAGAACTTAAAAGTAAAGCAGAAGTACGAAATATAAATTAAAAAGATTGTTATTATATTTAAATATTTTATTTTATCCTATTTTTTATCAGAGTTTATACAGATAGTTATTTAAGTTATCCGGCTACGTTCGGAACCGTGATTTTAAAAAAGCGCATAAATGGATAATTTTCATGATATTTAGTGTCACTTGGATTAGAATTCATGTATAAAATTGTCTTAAGGACATTTTGACAAAAAATTATTTAAATACAATATTTCAGCAAAGAATTAACTTAGAATAATCTTTTTTCCAAATGTTCTCCTTTTGTGAATAATGCTTCTATTATAATAATATTTTGCCTGTATCTAGCTCAGATCTCTGTACAGAGGCTCAACTATGATTTTTGAAAAATTCACATTATTTTCAGAGTTACAACCAATTGAAACAATTATCGGCGTTTTTTTCTTAAAATTTATCCCCTCTGTTGTCGTAAAACATGAATAAACCCACTTGTAAGCTATATATTTCAAAAATTCTAGTTGAGCTTCTGTACAGAGGTCTGAGCTATATACAGGAAAAATATTATTATAATAGAAGCATTTTTCACAAAAGGAGAACATTTTGAAAATTGGTTATTCTATGTTCATTTTTTGTCAAAATATTGTACTTAAATAATTTTTTATTGTAATAATATTCTGAAAACAATTTTATACACATTTTTTAATCTGACACTAAATATCATAAATATTATACATTTATACTCATTTGCAAAATCACGGTTCCGAACGTAGTCAGATACCTTAAAAGTGTGTAAAAATTAACTAATTAGAAGTCCCCAGGTTGTATTTTACTACGCCGTTAAAAAATTTAAGTATTCGACGTATTTTTATGTTCCTCTAAAATAAGACAGATTTGAGTTCCCTTATCTCTCACTAGCGACATTATTTTTAAAATTATATCCAGTTTCCAAAAAAATATTTTTAATTTTTAATTTTTCTGCTTTCGTTTTAAGAGTACAGTCGAATAAATTCCACACCAGTGAATCTCAACCACTGTGCCGTCGAATTTTTTTAGATTATTAATTATATACTGAGAAAAAAAAGATAAAATCCGGAACTGAAAATTATTCTCGTCCTTTTTATGGAAAGAAAAAAGTGGTATTCGAGGTATATAAGAAAAAAATAAAAAGTGGTAATCGTGGTAAAGGAACTTATCCTTTGATGGATAGACGGATATAAAATTTTTTGATTGGGTTCATAATCCATCTGTGATAATGGATACATCTGTATATAAATTAACATTGAATAAAAAGAAAAAATAATAATTTTATTCTATAATAGTCAAAATTTAATTTCAAAGCATTTTGAAAAGTCTATTAATTCCTTCTAGAATTTATTGGATTAATTCCAGAATTTATGCTTTCTGCATTAAAGTTAGAAGTGATTATCTCATAATAGGCAAAAAAGCATGAAAAATATTGTTACAATTTCTCACATCTTATTTTAGTGAATTCGAATTTTCAGCATTGACAAATATAAAAATGAAAAAAAAATTGAGATTTTTAAATGTATAGATGACGTAATTAGAAAAGCATTCTCATATATAAGTGACATTATCAAAAATCCTTATCTTAAATTCTCATTAAATGTATTCTTATAATTAGTTACTCAATCTACGGTTTGTTGTCATGGTTGTACATATTTTATTTAACATTGAAAATTATTTTCATAAACTATTTTACATAGTGTATTACAGATAAATAAAATTCTCTTAAACTTATTTTATTCATAGTGTGCTGCCAAATTTTGAAATTATTACTAGTGTACCGCAACAAAAATAAGGATGAGAATCCTTGTTCTACATGCTGCAAAAATGAGCATCATGTATCTCTTCCGCTGTTATATGAGATATCGAATAGAAAATGATAATTTATTCATGCATGTAATAATTAAAGTTTAACCAAATTATTCAATAATGCACTATATATACTACAACTAGACTTATTTTAACACACTTCTGAAATATATATATCTACTTTTGTTACATTATCCACAGTGAGAAAAAGGTGCTTTTTTTGAAAATTAGCATGCAATTATTTTAGAAAGGAAATTGTGATATAAAGTACACAATGCTTTACATATATTGCTGGGAAATATTTCTTTCAAACAGTACAACACTTTGCATATATTGCTGGAAAATATTTCTTTCAAACAGTATAATAGTTATACATTTTTTACTGTTTACAAGATATAGAATGTACAATGGTTTCTTGAACCAGATTAATGCTTAATATTTCAATGAAACTTTTGAAATTAATCAATGAAGAGTCTTTAAGAACCTTTTAGCGATTCTTAGAAATTTTTTGATACAATCTCTCTATGAAGCATAAAAATGAATGAAAACAATAAAATTTTCCAAAGAATGTAGTGGAGAATTATGACCAATATGTTGAAAAAAGTTCTTTTCATTATCATGATCATGTTAATACTGTATCTTAAATTGTTAAGGTACACTTCAGTATTAGAAAATCAAGTTATAAATTATATTTTCAGATATAAATAAGCCTCAATATGAATTAATATACGTATCTTTGCATCTTTAAATAATATACGACTATTATCTGTCATTAAGGTTTAAATACAATTTAAAATAGGGGTGTTTTCATTTGGGCCTTTTAAAGTTAAAATATTTTTGTCATTAAAATACGAAAAAAACCCCGCGATATTCTGTGTACAAAAGTTTAATTAAAGCAGAAATGATTAGTGTACTAAACCAAGATAATTCTTGTATGCTAATTAAGTAAGGATATAATACTATTTATGGAAAAAAACATATTAGTGTGCCATTATTAAAGAAAGCCTTACCAAAATTCAAAAACAAGAAACTTAATAATTTACCTAATTAACCATTAAATCGTATTATAAATGTAATGCTGTTAAATATAAAACAGTAACTTGAAGCAAAACAAATAAAAACATAAAATTTACTATGTAACATTATGAAATTTATAAGAGCTAACTAATAACGAATTTTGGGTATAAACATTATCTGAAATAATTTCTGGATAATGTATCAAATTTCTGTTTACCAAAATTTTTTACAATGAGAATTGCACATTGCCCCTATTCTTTAGAATGTAGGATATATGTTTGTTTTAATCCCACGTGTTTTTTTAGAAATCGAAATGCTTAGCCATCTCCGAAGAAAAACTTCGGTGAAAATCTCGAAAATTGTTTTACCTTTGGTACTCAAATACTTTATTTACTACACCTTTAAGTTCCTAATTTTTACATGGACACATTTAATAGTGCTTAGTTTATTATTGCAGAAAGATAAGATAGTTTATTCAGAGAATATTTGATAACACTGACTGCTATATGTAGGGATTTTATTTCTCCTTTGAAAATAATAAGGGGAATAAAAAAAAGAGCAAATGCAGTTATGAGAAATATATACGAAATATTTCATGTTTATTTACCATCGACATTTATAAATATACATTATAATGTCAGATTGGTCAGAACTATAAGGGAACACCTTAGATTAGAGACCATATTCACCAAGCTGAAAATGCTTAATACACACAGTGAACATAATGCGCACATCAAGTAAATAGCTTTTATAATGGAATTGTGTAAGACAGCTGTGAAGATCTCTTAGAGTTACAGAGGTTAAATGTAACCAGAAATTGGGGGCACTTTAATTTTAATACCAACGTGTGAAATTTCTGCTACTTCATGTGACTTTCAATTAAATATTTCAGTGGAAAATAACGTATGCTGCTCAATAAATTTATAAAATAATGAAATCGCGTTTATTCAATATTATTAAAGTATCCCGACTACGTTCAAAACAGTGATTTTGTAAAAGCGTACAAACGAATGTTTGTTTTAATATTTAGTGCCATTTAGACTGGAATACACGTATAATGTTGTTTTAACAATAATATTACAATAAAAAAAATATTTAAATGAGCTATTTCGGCTAAAAAGGAACATAGAATTAACTATTCTCAAAATATTCTCTTTTTCTGAAAAACACTTATACAATAATAACATTCTGCCTACATAACTATGATTTCTGCAGAAAAAGCCGAAATTGATTTTTTAAACAAACAAACGTTAGTTTCAGAGTTACTACCAATTAAAATAACAATCGGTGTTGTTTTTTTGCTGAATTTTTTTTCACTCTGATGTATTTAAATATGAAAAAATCTCCTTCTAATTTGTATATTTTAAATATTCAAGTTCAGGCTCAATACAGATGTCTAAGCAATATATAGGCAAAATATTATTTTTATGGAAGCATTTTTCATGAAAGTAAAATGTTTTGAAAATATATGCTTCTATGTTTATTTTTTGCCAAAATACCGCACTTGAATAATTTTTATTATAATAACATTCCTAAAACAATTTTATACGTTTATTCTAATCTAAGTCGCATTAAATGTTAAAATAATACGTTTGCACGCTTTTGAAAAATCACGGTTTCGAACGCAGTCGGATACCTTACGTTAACTATGAGGTCTTGGTTATAATTTTTTATTTGAAGAAGTTTTCTTGTAAAATTATAAAATAATTTCTTACTACTTTTAATGATGATAAAAAAAGAAGAGGAAAAATTATTTAAAAATAATATATCTACTTGAAGAGCACATATAATATTTGGAAATCCCTAATGCGTTGATTAACTTTAAAAATAAGTGATATGTAGTGGTAAATAATATTTAGCTATACATATATAGAGTTTAAAAATGTTAACTAAATAAGAAATGCTTTTAATTAACTTTCAAAAAATATAAATAAATGCTTGTGACTGAGAAACTGAAATATTTTGGCAATTAATAACATGGACATCTCTAAGTATTTAAGGATTACTTAAAATATAATAAATTTCTACCTAGAGCAATGATCTAGGTGGTCTATTCATCAAATTTTAGGTTCCAAATTCCCAATACATAAACTTGAATTCTCAATACGTATTATATAGCAAGATAAAGCAAAAATTTCAGAAATGTGTATTTACTTTACGAAATTTGGGGCATGATGTGCAGATATTAATTTTTAATTATATTTTTTAAAAAGAAATTTGTTTTACAAAGTTTCCCGTTGCACTTTTAGTGATTTTTTCCTCTTTGATTTAGCCTCCTAACAGTATTACGTTTTAGAAATCATTTCTTTTCAAAATATGAAATTTTTATAGTACGCGAGAAAGATACACACACAATTTTTGCCTTGGGTCAGTTTTTTTTCTTCCTCTGACAACATTTACATTTCCGTCGTACAAACATTGTTTTCTTTCACATCATTCATTTTGTGTTATTTTTGGATGAACATGTTACTTTTGTTTGGATTTCCATTTCTTCATTCCTCCATGCTTAAATTAGAATTGGGAGGACCAATGTTTTGAAAAAGAAATTATATTATCAAATCAAGCAATACTTATTTAAAGATTTATGATGAGTGATATATACATTATAAATTCTTTTTATTACCTATAATTATTTTATTTACAGTCTTTACGAGTGTTTTATTAACGTCGCATAATAAAGGCAAACGAGAACTGTTGGAGACAGTTCTCGTAATTTTAAACCACAATTAAGTGACAGGGATGACACCTGAACTTCCCCCCCCTCTTCGAACTTCCACACCCGTTAATGTGAGGACTGAGCCTCGACAGATTTAATGTATATCAGCCCCTCTAGATGGTGGATCTTCATTAGCACTCGAGCTCGAACTCGTAGGACGGCAAACACGAGTCTATGACCATAACCAATAAGCTACCATCCGCATACCTTAACTTTTTGCATATTAATTTTTAAAAAAATGCAGAAAATTTGGAAGAAGTTTCAAAATGGTAACTTGTATTTTGAGATTTGATAAATTAAGATATCCGACTACGTACGGAATCGGGATTTTGCAGAGTGCATAAATGGATAATTTTCTTGATATTTAGTGTCACTTAGATTAGAATATATGCATAAAATTGTTTTAAAGACATTTTGAGGAAATAAAGTTATTTAAAAATAATATGTTGGCAAACAATTAACTTAGAACAATCTTTTTTCTAAATGTTCTCCTTTTGTGAAAAATGCTTCTATCATAATAATATTTTGTCTGTATATAGCTCAGACCTCTCTACAGAGGTTCAACTAGAATTTTTGAAATATATAACTTAGAAGTGGGTTTACTCATATTTTACGACAACAGAGGGGAGCAATTTTAAGAAAAAACGCCAATAATTATTTCAATTGGTGGTAACGCTGAAAACAATGTGAAGTTTTCAAAATATATAGTTGAGTCTCTGTAGAGAGGTCTGAGTTATATGCAGGCAAAATATTATTGTAATAGAACCATTTTTCACAAAAGGAAAACATTTGGAAAAAAAGATTATTTTAAGTTAATTTTTTGCCAAAATATTATTTTTAAATAATTTTTTTTGTCTAAATCTCCTTAAAACAATTTTATGCATGTATTCTAATCTGAGTGACACTAAATATCATGAAAATTATCTATTTATGCCCTTTTTTAAAATCACGGTTCCGAACGTAGTCGGATGCCTTAAACACCATTATTACATTTTACACATTAAACTATTAAATATTGTATAGTACTGATTAAAAACTACACTTAATTGTAAACTGCACTTTAATTTAGACGAAATTCATTCAGATTAATTTCAAAATTAGGAACTGAATTCCCATCAGAAAGAAAAATTTTATGTTTTATATTTTTTATTAATTTTTGTTAATATACTAAACATACAGATTCTTTATCACATCATATGTTATATCCGAACTTATGTTTTCATTGAAACAACCTCTAGTGCAAAAAAGAGGCTTTCAATAAAGCTTAAAATTGCTCGTATAAAATGCATTCTGTGAGTAATTAACATAATGTTCTCCCCAACAAACAAGATTTGATAATGCTATACTAGTCAAATCCTTCCAAACTAAAATATAACCCTCCATAGCCTTTTGTATTACTTTTTTTTACCAGAAAATATTCAAGAAAATGGAAAATCCTTCTTTTCTTAAGTCATAAATGGATACAATACGCCATATTATAACACGCCTTTTTTGTAAACATTTAATCAGAATTCGTAAGAAACACAACAGTTGCATAAAAATCCCCCAATGCAGCAACACAACAAAGCCATTATAGAAACTTACCAATCCATAAATAAAATTAAACCTCGTTAGCAAATCTGTTTATCAATGCAAATATAACATTTCCAACACACAAGCAAAAACTTCTAGCAAACCATTCGAAATATCAAAACAATTTAAGCGAAAATGTTTCTTTCAATTTATTCCGGCTATGTATTGATTCATGGTATTATTGCAGGTCAGAAAGGAGAAGTAACTTCTCCAGTAGAAACAAAGCAAAATGTGCATATCGCCATTCGTTTGGATAAATGACGCCATTGTCGTTGCCCAGCTGTGCTGCACATTAGTAACTTTCTCCTGCAAGGCGATCATAAACTTAATATTATTATCTTTATTGAATTTAAGCCATGCGTATGTGAACTATAAGTATTGTATATTTGCATGTATATGATCTTCGGATGGTTTTAATCATAATTCGAGATTGCTGAATAAACCATAAAATAACTTTTATATATCCTCGGTTAGAAAGTATGGATGCAATATTTTTTTAGTAACAGGAAAACTTATTCGTCCAGAAATAGGAAACTCTTAGTTTTCCTATTTCTGAACAAATTTTGAACTGTTATTTGATTCAAACGCAGTTTCATAAAAAAACATTTCTAATCTGTAATATAAGAGTTAAACTTTAATTCCTTTTTTTACCATAGTATTAAAATCAATAAAAGTTACAAATAAATTTTTATGCCAATGGAAAAATAAATTAACAGCATTATACTTTAATCTTTATAGGAAATATATTTTAGTTTGATATTAATTTGAAATATGACGATTCAATTACAGGTTAACAAATTTATTATAATTAAAATATTTTTACAAGTATTTAACCCTGAAATATTTGTATATTAAGCCTTCAATATTAATTAATTTACATAATCATTATTAAAGGAATTCAAAAGTTTTCGAAATTCCCTTAAAGTCATGCCATATTCTTTTCTCATAAAGAGTTCATATACATATCTCAAAAGTCTAAAGCTACGAATGCAATTGGCTTAGAATTTACTTTCATCATTATTGAAAGATTTTGAATTAATGATTAATTCTTTGTTTTCTAGGTTAGTATATAAATGATTCTGTATCTTTGAACATAAGAAAGCATACTGAACGAATATGCTAGTAACAAGAAATAATAATAATAAAACTTTAAAACACAAAAACACTTTTTACTGGGATGGATATCATTGAGTTTATCAGCAAGGATAAAACTAAATGACAACGGGGATACACCCAATTTCCAAAAGTTACTACATAAAAAAAATAATTTATATAATGAATTAACAAAAGTGAAAAAAATAAGTATTTATATTGAAAAAGAATTGAGTTATTAAGAGTTACTAATTCTGTCGTATCATTTTAGGTTAAAAAATATCCCTTAAATCTAGAGGCGAAATCCCTTGAGAATAATTCCCTCTATTTTAAGCCTCATTTGAATTTCCTCTCTAGACCTGAAAAAGATTATCTACGTTTTTAAAGAATCCCTTTTCTCTCTTATGGCAAAAAAATTCTTACGATGTTTCTATTTTTATTTGATAGTAAATTAATATTTTTTGTTGGTTTTTATATTTCATTCTTGATTTTCATTCATAAATTTCATTCAAAATTAACTAATTCCCTATTTCGACTCTTATCTAAAAAAACTTCAGACCAAATTTATTTTAACATCGATTTTATTTTTTCTTTGACACTAAAAAAACTATTTTAAGAAATAGGTACATATTTTTAAGATTTTGCGGTTTCCTAGAATAAATTTTTTTTCTTCCTCATTTCAAAACACTCTCAAATTTTAGTAGTTAATTGTTTTTCATTTAGCTACTTGTTAGTTATTTATTTCATTTGTAAAAATAAAGACTTATTGTTGGACGATGATGTTATTCCCCTTTCTCCTTTTGTTGGATGTACCAAATACTTAAGCTAAAATGTTTTTTCAAGGTTATCCTCTCTTATATAATGAGGAAGCAAAACTGAAACTGGAACATTTACTTTCAGATATAAAGTCATGTGTTTCGCATAGAATAATTTCTAACATTTGCATAAGCTTGAATGGTTTGATTGATAACACATGTAATTAAATTTTCAAGTGCATTTTTAAAATGTAAAAGCGTTTAATAAATATGAAGCTTCTTGTTACTGTCAATTGATATAATGACCGGTGTTTTTTGTTAAAATTTCTCTACTATAATATATTAAAAAATGAATAAATTCCCTTCTCTATCATAAATTCTAAAAAAAATTAATATAAAATTTTTTTAAGTCAATTCCTGCTTAGATAAATAAAGAAAATTTTTATTTTAGCTACTTTTTATTAAATAGTTACAATTAATATGTATATCTATATACATATGATAGAATCACAACATTAAGTGGAAATTAATTTTTATTAATTATCATTGAAGTATCCTATTGTCATCCAAAACAATCGTGTATATAAAATTTCAGTTCAATTGAATGCTTTAAAACGTGAGGAAAAAAGTTTTTCAAGTTTGCCAAAAGGGTCACTAAGTCGCCAAAAATAATACCACCGAGGCTATATTTGTAATTATTTAAATAATTAGTTTTAATCAACTAATTTTTATTAATTATAATTAAATTATTGCATTGTCATCCAAAATGAAATCATGTATAGGAAATTTCAGCTCAATTGAGCACTTAAAATGTATTTCATTAACGATTGAAAATTCCACGAAGATAAATAAATATAGAGAGAGTGTGAGCTAATAGTAGGAATTGAAAAAATTGGTTCAAGCTCTGTTGAGAAGTTTTAGTTACTTAGGCAAACTATTATTATCATAGTAGCTTTTTTTTTTATAAAATGAGAATGTTTTGAAAATATGTTATTGTTTATTTTTTCCAAAAATATTGCAATTAAATATTTTTGTATTACAGTATTCTTATACCAATTTTATATGTATATTCTAATTCAGGTGTCGCTAAATATAAAAGAAACTTTTATTTACATGCTTTCTTTTAAAATCACGATTCCGAAAGCAGTCAGATACCTTACGACCCCAAACATCTGAAACCATGAATTAATCTTCCCTGACACCGACTACTTATCTTCGAGACGTACAAGTATGTCTGTTTTGAATGAACACGAGCCCCCACGCAACCTTTGCTTCTGAGCTCTAATATCTAATGAATGTGCGATGAAGTTGAAGTAACTAATGCGTCTTCATTGTTTCTCTGTACTTGGAATGCATCGCCCTCCGGATCACGTATTGGGCAGCTCATCAGCTTTATATTAATGGCTGGTTGGACGCGGGCATGCAACGTTTGATGCAGAAGGCAAACTGAGCAATTACGAATTTAGTCACATACTGCCATGAATTTCTAAGCAAGTGCAGTTGTCCATGGTGTGATATATTCGCTCCTGCTTATTGTTTCATATATTAAATTAAGAAACTGGTTTATGGTGCAGGGAACAGATATGTAAATACGTAAGTGTTCATGACAAATCCAGATACATTTTTGGTTTAATATTACAAAATAAATCTTGAATAAAATAAATAAAATCCAGAATGGAGCTGGCAAAAAACAGGAAAAATTTCCAAAAACATTTTTGACAACAAACTTTTGCAGCACTGAGAGAACGTACATAAACATGGAATTTAATATTGTTTATGTTTAACCGCTTCAAATAAATAAATATATTTTGAAGACTCATAACTTATTGCTTAGATAAAAGGGAGTATTAAATTTATTATATCTACAATAAAATTGAAGTAATAAAAATAGAATTAAATTTTGAGAATACTGGGAAAAGTATATTTAAATCTGAAAAAACAATATCGTGTGACACTTCTTGAAAATAAAATACAAAATAAGTTTCATATTAAAAAAGTATTATCTTGTATAAAATGGGGAAATTTAAACAGAAAAATACTTTAATTTCATGAAAATTTTATTCTGGAAGTAATTTAGAAAAGTATTCAATTTCGACTAGTTTGCAGATTTGAGATTGTAGGTATTAGAGAAAGTGCTTTTGGACTTCCAAAAAAGCATATGCGGTAGTCAAAAAACTCATTACTTGTTTTACTTCCAATTTTATTTTTATCAATATAAATGCTTTACTGATCACTTTTCAAGCTGATTGGTATTCCGTAAGATATATATTCCCTAATGAAAGTACACTTCTTACTTCACCATCAATATTTAGAAACACTTAATTTATAAGCAAATAATTTTGTTTATTAAAAACTATTAGTGAACTTTATACAGAGAGTCCCATAAATAGCACCCAAACTATGCACAATCAGAAATATTCATAAAGGTAGTTCAAAGTGTCCACCATGCATATCGAGGCAAGCACGCACAACCTGTGGAGTGGATGAGTGCAAAGTCGCAGCAGCGCAATGTCCACCGAAGTACAAGCAGCAGGCAAACGAGAAACTAAGTCTGTTGGTGAAGTCATAACCTCTTGATACACCAATTGTTTGAGAATGCCCCATAGACAAAAAAAATTTAAAAAATCCAAAGATATGAGATTTGGTGATCGTCACAGCCATAGAACTGGACCCCCGGGTCGAATCCAGTGCCCGGGAAATGCAACATTCCGCCAACCAAGTACACGAGCACTAAAATGCACCTTAGCTCCATCATGAACCATCATGTATCATCATTTATTTATCGCCATGCATCATCATTTACCGTATTTTTCTCGTACACTATGCATGGCACAGGAAAAGTTTCGGGCATTTTTTCTGTACTCACAGTGAGGAATCTGGCTATGCTGAGTTTAGGTATTATTTTTTGGACACCCTGTATATGGCTCAAAAACTCATATCGCTCCATTTTAGCTGAAGAAAATTAAATATGAACTCTGCTGTTTCAAATTTTATACACAAAATGATATTTAATCTAGATTAAACCAATTTATTAATGTAAACAATTATGAAAACTTTTAGAACAAAATTTGAATCTAAAATAAATTATTTCTATTTTATTATCTTTACTCTTTTTGAGTTTAATTTAAAAAGATATTTTGAATAATTTCAAATATATTTCTCCCATTTCCTTACCAAGATATTTGTCGATATGGAAAAAGAGAAATTCTCTGTTTAGAATTTAATGCAGTGTTTCTCAAACTTTCAATACTGGCGACCCAATTTTCAATCATAATTTTTGCCGCCGCACCCCCCACCTGTACAACAATAATGTATTTAGTGCAATAAAAATGCACTTTGACACTAAAGCTACAATGCGATCTCAATTATAAACTGTATAAGTATTAAATTTTGTATATGGTACTTTTAAGTAATATATATGTATATATATTTTAAGAAAATTACTTAAAATATATATCACTTACTTATTATTATGTTATTTTTCTTTCTCTCATTTTTAAATTGGAAAAGATCTCAAAATGAGATATATTTAATTAAGATTTATTTCCTTCAGCGCATCCATTTCTCAAAGTACAAATATCATTAGAAAAATAGTCTAGTCTATGTTTCTCTTTTTCATATCCATCACATCTGGCATTATCGGGTACGTTTGCGTGAGTCTGGATAACATATCGAACGTCTGCGCAAAACATGTAAAAATGCTTTTCCTCGTACAATTCCAGTCAGTTTTGGTCCACTCGATACTCCTATAGCTACCGAATCTAGCTTGAATGTACATTTTTTTTAATTTACACGTTAATTGTAATTCACGGTAATTAAGTATTTACGGCAGTAGGTTAAAATAAAATCATACATATATTTTTAAGTCGTAAGCAAACATTCGACGATAATAAAGGATTAACAAGTACACACACGAGCATGGTTCGGAAAATTAAATCAAGGAAATATTCTCAAAAATACTTAAATTTTGGATTTACCACTACTGAAGTAAATGATGGGGAAAAATGCTCCAGCTCGTTATGTGTTAAAACTTACATATCCGAAGAACAACATGTGGAAGTTGTTTTTAAAACCATGTAAAATCATTTAGCCATGTTGTCAAAGAATTTTAAAAAGTATTTTCTTGATGAGGACAACTTGGTAGCAAGTTACGAGTGGATTAGACATCTATTTAAAGATACTCCAGAAGGGCTCTCAACCTCCGAAGAAGAAATCTTCATATATTTCACATCCAGTGAAAAATTAAAAGGCAATTTTGTAATAAATCACTCTTTGAATTTTGGGTAGAGGTGGATGCTGAATTTTCTGCACTATACTAAAAAGCACTTTTTATACTATTACCATTTTCAACATCCTATCTTTGTTAAACCGGATTTTCTGCGGTGGCTGCTTTGAAGACAAAATATAGATCTCAGCTAAATATAGAAAAATAACTCAGAGTTTCAATTTCTGATATTAAACCTTCCTTTGAAAAACTTTGCTCTACAAGACAAGACCATGGAAGTCACTAATAATTATTAAACTTGTTCTTAATTTAGTATTAAGAAAGTATTTGTGAAATAAATTCTTTTTTTACTGATACATTAAACGTATACTGGCTGAAACACTGGCTCTTCGCATGAGTTCATTTTTTTAAAAAATAAAACATTATACTTGATATAATAGATGAACTGTAAGGAGAGTAAAACTGCGTGCACGACATTGTATTCAAAAATGTAAAATGTTTTTTATAGATAAATGCTATAATTGAAAATAACTGTTTAAAAGAACTGTAACTTTAAACCTCACAGAATTAGCATTTAGAATTAATGTTAAATAAGGAAAAAGAATATAAAATTCCGATGAATAATAAGTGTGTTACTTTTTAATATTTAAAGCAGAAATACTTCAAAATGTTTTAACCCGGAAGCAAGCGCGCACTCGATGCTAATTCTAATGGTAGTGCGGGGAGACTCAGTCACCCCAATCATTTGTTTATAATTATTTTTACTGCACACGATACAAATCGGAATTTCAGTGAATAATTTAATTAAGAGAAAGTATACTTACAGGCTTTCAAGGACTATTTAATTTTTCTTTGATGATTTGAGAAAAAATCCAATAAAACAACTAAAATAATTCAAAAGTGCAAGACCTTAGGACGCAAATCAGAGACACTTTTCATTTACATTACAGAAATGTTATTTGCTGGCAAATCTGTCATATTTTGTTCAAGAAACGGAACTAATGTAAAACTAACCATACCAGTAAGTTTGAAGGTCAATCAAATGATTAACAAATGTATTATGCAGCCTGGCTGAAAAGTGAATCATGTCTTCCTTTTCTTTTTCTACAACTAATGTACAGTATTTCAATAATAATTACAGTGATGAATTGTTTATCTTCTTAGAATTTTTCTCAGGGTCTGGATTTCTTTTTTCTTTTAACGAATAATATTTTATGTTAAAACGTAATAAAAAACTCTCATTGAGGAAATACACCAAATTAAACAAAATGTTTTTTTTTTCTTCTTTAATTTGGTTTTGGGATCAAAGATAGCTATTTGAGGAAGGAAAACGCCAGATGATAAACATAAATTATATTAATGTTGTATATTTTTTTATTATGGAAGAAAGTACTTTATTTTACTTCTTTCTGGTTATTTTTTTTAAATCTTTAAATTTTCGATATGCTCGCGTCCCCCTTGTAGGGTTATCGCCCCCCCAAGGGAGACGCACCCCACACTTTGAGAAACACTGATTTAATGATTCTTTGAATGTATGGGATTTTAGGTTTTAAGCATAGCTATTATTTCGTTATCATTTTTCATCTCTGATTTTACCATTTTTGAACAGTTAATTCTCCTTATCTTGATTTAGAACAATCAAACCTTAAATGCGGAATATTTTGTGAAATGCAAGTTTTGAAACACACACACAAATTTATAAAAAAATATTTTTATCTAAACAATAAACATTAAAACAAATAGATAAACTTCCAAGTAAATTCGGTTTAACTTTTATTTTCCCTCATTAGCTAACAAATTTTCTCGGAATTTTGATTTAAATCATGTAGGATTTGATTTAATGATGCATTATTAATTATAGGAAAATATCTGCCTTACAGTCTTGTAAATATGCTATTTTTATTGGATTAAATGTTTGCGGAATTGTGTATCTTGAGAATACATAATCGCAGTTTGAATAAAAAAGACAATACTCGAAAATAAAAAAGAAATAATTAACAACACACAGTTAGAAATGATATAGGCTGTTTCATGAAATGAATCAGTAATGCAATATGTAGTTCTTAGGACATTGACAGTTTGATGTGTAGGGTCTAGACTTTGTAACCGGAAGATTGTGCATTGAGACCTTTATCTAATCAAAGATGGTGTGTTCCTCAGAAATTGACGCATGTTTATAAATCTAATAGCCCTTCAAAGTTATCAAAGATTGATAGAATATAGAAGTTCGGTGCATAGAACAACATAGAAATTGCATATGAGTCTATATCATGATGTGTGATATAGAATTACTTTTTATCTGTGAACTGAGTTAAATTTTGACTTGGAATCTTGTAGAAAACGCGTAAGAGTTTAAAACATCATATTTAAGTTAGATTTTTTTATATCGAAACATTTGTTCCGTAAGATTATTTGATAGTTCTTTCTTAAAAAAAAGAGCTATCAAATAATTCAAAACGTTGTAAAGGTTAAACATGGTGACGAAAATATGAATTTAGATTCAAATAAAAAAAGGAGAGCATTTATGTATTATATTTTTTTACATGCAATCATTTCAAACAGAAAAATGAATGATAATGTTTTTAAATAAATCAAGCTTTTCTTTAAAATTGTCTGAAAATTAAACAAAAATATCTTCAATTTACTAGATGACCAAAGGACATTTGCTTTTGAGTCATTCTCATTTATATTCAGACTAATGATAAATAAATAAACACTTTTTAAAAATACAGTGCATTTTTTTAAAAAATTATTATTTTTTATATTTTCTTTATTTTCTTAACATTGAAAACTTTCGATTGCCTCCTAATTGAGATAGTTTCTTTTACACGCACAGTATTTTCTCTCAATTATTGGTTTTAAATGAAAATTTTTATTGTAAATATTTATAAAATAATATGTTGAAATATATATACATTTATACCAACAACGTTTAACAATATTTTTAGACTGTCAACAAACATCCTGTCTGCTGTCTTATCTAGAAGACGGTGATGGAGTTTTATCAAAAGCATTATATCTAGGTACATACTCAAATGTATATCCGCATTAGGGTGTCATACATTAAAATGCAACGAGGCGATAAACAGCAGAGAAAATGTATCTTAAGAGATTCGTATTTTCGGGGGAAAAAGTAATCTACAAAGTTGTTCAGCATATTTGATTTAATAAGGAAGGACATCTTGCGCACAATAATGCATTGAATAGAAAGTGCGAAGTGTAAGATATAGTTTGTTCATAGTTTTTACTCTGTCCCCTTACTCTAAGAGAATTGGGAGAAAAAAATAATTAGCCATCGTGGCAGAAATATATATATTTTTTGTCTAATATGCTTTCCGTCAATGGAGATTCTTTTTTTATATCACATACTATGAAGTTCTGAAACAAACGTTAGCAACACGTCGCTTAAGGTCCTGTAGTTTTGCCTGATGGGTCATTGGCACTTGCAGTTTCAAGTATTCACCAGAAAATACTCAATGGGTTTAAATCAGGGGCGGGAAGATCATTCTATGCAGTCATCGCATCCAATGATTTGATGCTAGGAATGTCACCACCAGGTACTGCTGTTCTTTTGATTACTTATGCGGAAAAGCGTCATCATGTTTGAATAATTTCTGAAATTTTACACAAAATCAGTACCAGATATTCAACAAAATTAATTGGATATTATGGCCTATAGAAGCTTCAAGTATCGTACTCCAGTTATTATAAAATGGTAAAATACAGAGCCAATTAATCTGTTATTAATAGTTCTGTACCAAATATTAAGTGTGCAGAATATTTAATTTTGTAGCTTAAATTGTCGAATCTCTTTGTGCAAAATAATAGCTATTCTGTCGATTGTATGTTCCACTGAGTAAAAAGGCACCCTTTATTCATCCATATTACACAATCTAAGAGAATTGGGTTCCTATCTAACTGATTGAAGATAAAGTCACAAAAAAGCCATAAAGCTCTTCAGCATCCCCTAACAATAGGGTATATTCAATTGTTAGCCTGTTCAAATGGGTACCTACTTCGTTTAGAATTTTCCAAATGCGAATTTGTGAGAAGTCACTGTTTTCACACGTATCTCTTTAAATTTTTTACGCGTGCAAGTGAACATATAAAAATGCTTTTTAAGGTTGAGTTTTCCGCCTTAATTTAATTGGTCTGCCGGATTGATGCCAATTGGTCACACGATCTATCTCCCTTAATAGTTTAAATTTTGAATGATCTTCCATGATGCAGAAGAACGTGTACGAAAATGCTTGTGATTTAGTAGTGTTGCTGCCCGTGCGTTGCGCATACATTCCCATCTTTATATTTACATTTTTCTCATTCATCATCTTTCAATACTCATTATTTGATAATCTCCTTATGACTTCGGACTTTAACTAAAACTCCATAATTTTTTTTTAAAGTGGCCCCTTACGAACAGTTATGACGTTTTTTATGCATTTTTATAGTATATGAATTTCACACATTTTCCAAATGAAACACGGAATCAGTTGAGTTGGTGAATCTCGAGAAAAAACTTTGAATAATCAACATGTTGTATACAAATATATTTTTAAGCACAGCGAATGAAAAAATATTGCAGTGGGATTTCAATAATTTCCCCTATGAACAAGAATCATGCATAGTAACATTGAACAACAACGCCGGCTGTTTTGAAATCAAAATTCTGTTCCTACCTTCCGAAGTTTTTCACATCAAGGGTTTGGAAAATCACGACTAAACAAATGCGCATTTTACGCGTTCTGTTTTTAGAATGTGTACCTTTTTATATTAAATCGAAGACGCTCTTAAACTTTATGAGTTATTTATCACCCAGTGACACACCGAGCTCATTCAGAGACAAACTTCGTAATAAACTTTTTTCGTATTTCTTATCGTTGTCGAGATAGGAATACTAACATCACTGTTAGCAGCCGGGGGGTATTGTAACTGATCTTGCTCTGTAGCACAGTCATTTATTCTACTTTAATGTCATATTTAAGGAAATAGCTGTCACCGTTTTTAAATTAAGGTGGGTCAGAATTTAAGTAGACATTTTATATTTTCTTATGTAGAACATTATATTCAATACATTGAAATTTGAAAAATGTTGAAAGCCTGAAAATAAAATCAATAGAATTTTTGTCAATTATGATCTCAATCAAGATAAAATAACAATTAAATAAATAAGTAAAATGACATTAATTCCCACTGCATAAAATTGCATAAATATTTATAGATTGATCTATTTATGAAACCTAAAAACACAATAAATACGCACGCATAATGAATAATTTAATATTCTCCTTATAGAAAAAGTAAATATTTAAAAGTTCATATTCTGAACTTTATTCTGTAAGATAAATTTAGCGAATACCAGCAATATTTTTGCCATGAATTTTGCTGTATTCAAGAGAAAGATGCCATCAAAAACGCGCTTTTATTGAATCATTCTCTAAGGATTTAGAAAAAATAGTGTATTTTGAAAACTTCTAAAAACTCTATAACACAAGGGAAATTTGTGTTATGTCTCTCTTCTTATACAAGAGAAGAAAATAACAATATTTTGCTCACATTGTTACTTTGTTTCTTATCTTTTCTTTATCCTTTCTCGGCTTATTATTACGTAAAATAAAGTGTAATAAAAATAAGGCTCTGCAATGTTACTAAAAGAACTCTCTCTTCAATATTTTTGGATTACATTTTAAACATAGGAAAAATAATATCGTTGAGAGATATGTTATATGTTTTAAGAAAAGTATTGTGATAAAAAGCACTTCGAAAAACTAAGTTAAAGAATTAAGGGAAAGAAAAATTAAATACTTTTTGGAAGCGTAGGCTGTCCAAAATGTATGACTACTCTTTCAAAATTTAATTAAAAATAAAGAAATATTTCTACGTATGATTTTTTTTTGCGTTCAACAAAGTTAAAGTTTTTGTTTAAATAAATATACAAACTAGATGGTGCAAAGTCTCTGTTTTTCAACATCCTCGTTTCAAAGGGGATTCACCGCAACTACAAGCGAAAATTGTTGCATAGTTTATCGAATTCAAATCCACAACACATGTACAGAAAAATGGCACACCACCACACTGCAGTTCGGAAGTAAAAAAAGTTTCCCCGGATGTTGGATGGATCGAAGAACATTGGAACTCCCCCAGATCAATAGACATAACACCTTTGAGACTTTTTTTGTAGGGATACGTGGAAAACACTGTTTTGATGTTGTGTCAAATCCCCTTGGAACAGGAAAGCCTGCGTCATCCATTTGACCTTTCCTCATAATAATGTCACATACTAGGTCTTGATATCCAAACAACTGTCTCAGGGAAATGCCCCAGCAGTCCAGAAGATGAGCAGAGAAGGGACAGGTAAAGAAAGATTTTACCCCCTGCACAAAAGTCATACTACGCTGGTCACTACTTCTAAAGAACGCCAAAGCCATCTGAAGATCCCTGGAACTGCTGCACTGTAGAGATAGGCCAGGACTCTTAGCTGTGTATCAGTGGTGAGCAGGAGGGTTTTGCTATATATCAAATTCATTTTAGCTCCGTGGAGGGAATGAACTTCCGACTGGCTGAAGACAGAGGAACTGGAGTTAAGGAGATCACAACCCCTACACCAGCCAGCTCACAGCGGCCTCGTACCCAGGCACACCCACATGCGACGGTATCCACTGGAGACATACTTGTTTTCTCTGACCAAGCCTAGCCAATTTGGATATAATATCTAGACCAGTACTGTCCATAGTTTTTGGCCAATTCTTCAAATGTTGAATGAAACTTCTGTTGTCTGTCAGGATCCAGATACTTCCCTTATTAAAGTTGAGAGCATGTTCAAGAGCATCAGTAATAAAAATTATGTTTTGTCAGCCTTCCACCCAAGTGGTGCCTTGCCTAAAGGGAAGCTGCGTAAAGCTGCATAATACCCTTCGTTAAACACCAAAAATTAAACACCAAACATTGTTTTTCAATTTTCAATTAGTGACTATGATGAAAAGAAAATTCGAGTGTGGCCATTTATATTGTTGATCGTTCAATGCTTTATAGAACGTGGCTAGAAATATCGTATGGACTCGATGTATTGCGGCAACTAATGGTGCGCACACTGAAATCGTGCAATAAGTCATAGTTGAAAAAAACTATTTTAATGTTTTTTTATGATCCAAATTGAATATCTTAATTTTTTGTGTGTGACTAATATTTGTAAATGTAGTCATACTTTTCGGACACTCTGTATAATTCCCCCCAAAATATACAAAAAAATTATAATTGCAAATTTATCTATGATTTTTTTTTTCTTTCTTTCATTTGAAAAAAGATTAGATTAATTACGAAATGTGGTTATAAATGAAATTATGTGTTCATGCATATTCAATCCCTATTATGTATTTAAAACATTATCTTACATATAAAATTAAACAAATCAGCTCAAAATCACTTTCTCTTCTTTTTACAATTATGCTTTTATGAAAAAATTACTTTCAAGTCATTAAAAGATTTTATAAGTGTTTGCGCTGTTTCTGAATGATTTTAATAATTACAATTTAATTACTGATTTCTATATAAAAGTTATAATTAGTAATTATTTATGAGTTGCAATTTATAATTATTTATTAATTATAGTTACATTTTAAGTATTCATGATACCATTTAATTATGAATTAAAATTATAATTAAAAATGTTAAATAATTAAATTGGGATTTCGACTGTTAAATAGTAATAACTTATTGAATAGTAATTATAGCTATGTATTGTTTATGTGAAAAAAGTTAGAATACTAATTTGAAATATCAATGCTTACATTTGGACAGTTTGATTTTAAATTTCAAAGAGCATATAGGGCTTCCTTTATTTTATATTATTCTATTTAACTCGCATACAGAAAGTTTGTTGAAATTTATACAAATTGTAAAGTATTAATAATTTGTTAATTTATAATTTGTCAGAAAACCTGCGCAGTAATATAATCATTGTGAACCCTCCTTTTAAAATGTTTTAAAAAATGCATTCGATATGGCAGTAACTGCTGTAATTTAATAGATATACATAGCTAATTAAAAAGTTTAAGTTTGTATCTAGATGCTTACAGCAATTATAAAATTTATTTAATATTTTATATATACTGTGCAATATTACTATTGCGCCATACTCTTTCTTGACGAAAATGTTAAATTAAAACATGAGACTCGGCTACTTAATTACTTAATATTTTTCAGAAATAATACATGGAATTGAAAGCATCTTGATTGGATATTTTATCTTGAAGTTAGCCTTTTATTAACCATTTCTTGAAAAAACAAACTCAAAAGAATATCTAATATTTAAAATTTAATTATTTCTTTGAGAAGAAAGCAATCATTTAAAAACTTATTTGTTTAGATGGTACAGTACAAGAAAATATTTAGTTCAAAGTTCAAGCTAAATTCTTCAATAAATGTGGAAAATTGAGGAAGAAGTTGTTAACTCAATATATCCAATAATTCGAACAAATATTAAGAATTTATCGATTATAATTTTTGTTATAAACTTACTAATAGAAACACACACGCACACATTCGATCTATTTGCATATATATAATTTTTATTCTCTGCTTCTCAAAATTATTGCAAAATATTATTTGAATTTTAAAATAAAAATAATATTATAAAAATCGATTTTTTTTGTCTGAATACTTTTTATTCCTTCAATTTAAAGGGATGAGATAGATATAAGAATCTAACGTCACTTACGGTATTAAAAACTTATCAGACATGTACCATTTTGATTGCCTTTTCTGTGCCAAATTTAAATGACTTCATACAATTTATTTAGAAATATTTTAAAAGCTTTCTTAAAATAAAATATAAATGCTGGATTATAGAGATCGCTTCATCATAATAAATATATATTTCAAGAGAAAAAAAGTGTATTAATGATGAATGTTTTATAATAGTCTAAATAATGTTTTATAATAACTAAAATTCCAATTATAGTTGACAGGCAATTTTCAATGTTATGGTTTAAGCAATATTTAAAAGGTGTAAAACAAACTTAAAGATTTTAGAAAATTTATATCATCTTTCAAATTTTAAGAACTTATAAATAATACCATTAAAATATAAACAGGCAAAAATATAAAAGTAATCTAATTTAACCACGTAAATATTTCATATATTCTGTTCTCGTAAAATATTGTATGTAGCATAAAGAAGAAATCTAATTATCAACTTTTAAATTAAAGCGTAAGAAAAGATAACGCTTCTTCTCTTTGGATATTAAAAAGCAATATATGCAATATATATATATATATATATATATATATATATATATATATATATATATGTGTGTGTGTGTGTGTGTGTGTGTGTGTGTAATTCTCCTATGCTTGTGTATGTGACTGAACTCCTCTTAAGTGCCTGGACTAACTTTGATGACATTTTTTTGTGTGGATTCAAGTGGATTTGAGAATGGTTTAGATTCACAATTCGATCCGATATTGCAATTAGTTAAAAAAATATTAATTAAAAACCTTAAAACGCATAATTGTTTTACCCCTGTGTGCTACTTAATCCGCTAATGCGTGACAAGAAAAAAAAAAGAAAGAAGAGGGGAGAATTTTCCTATATTTTTGCCGTTTTTAAAACTGCAATCTAATTTTTCTATCAAAATCAGGCAAAAAATAATTACAGAATCGGAAAAAATATTCATTTCGCCGCGATGCAGTATATATCTTTATACATAAGTAATTCTTCTGTGTGTGTGTGTATGTGAACTCCTCCTAAACGGCTAGACCGATTTTGGTGACATTCTTGTGTGGGTTCAAACGGATTCACACAAGAATGGTTTTGATTCATAATTCGGTCCGATATCGCAATTAATTAAAAATGTGCCAAAATTTTGTAAGGGTACGCGATTGTTCATAAAAAGGTTCATGGGCAATATTCTTGAGGCCACTATTTTGAGCGGCAAACTTCAAGAGGAAGTTGTACTTCTACCACAAATCCCAATGATTCTTTCAGACTCAAGTACCCATTAAATGTTTTCAATTTCCATTTTATATGTTACGTGTCCGAGGGTTTGCAAACCATCGCATTTGTTTGTTTATACACCTCAAGGATTAAACAAAAACATTGTACATTCAATGGTATTACTATAAGTTTACTTTTTGTACATTAAAAATATACCTGTTGCGAAAGTAGCTCGAGTTTTATATTTTTTACCCTTTAATTTAAACAAGTTTAAGTTTCCATTCAGAATAGCTTCTACGTTCAACTTAGTTCATAATAAACACATACTCAAACGCAATGGATAGGTCAAAATGTAACAACTGTACATGTGATGATGTCAGGTATTGTAATAACTTTCTTTATAAAAAAAATTCATCGAATCGGTCCAGATTGTTACAACTTATTCAAAAAAGTTTGAAACTTTCGGATTTAAGACGTGTGTACAGGACAACGTCTGTCGGGACCGCTAGTATATATATGTATGTATGTATGTAATGCCCTCATCTTTGTTGCACGCAGTCTTGACAAAAGAAAGGTAGAGTAACAAACAAAAAGTTTATTTACATAATATAAAAATAGGAGAGAGTATGCATTTATGTGACCTTTCACTCAGAGTTCATATCAGGAAATATTATACATCCCATCCGTTCAAGCGTCAAAAACGTGAGAACCAGAATTTTCCCTTTTTTACATTGAAATATAAGGAAAAACAGAGAAGGATGTAATACAGAGTTTCTCAAACTGTGGGGCGCGCCCCCTGGGGGGCGCGATAACCCTGCGAGGGGGGCGCGAGCATATTTAAAATAAAAGGTTTAAAAAATAATTTTTTGGAATGAAGTAAAACAAGATGCTTTTTTCTGACATAATAAAAATACACATTTACACTGATATAATTTATTTTTATCATCTGGTGATCATCAAAAATAAAAGATTCCACTTTAAACACTCATTAGCCATCTTTGATCCTATAACCAAATTAAACAAATATTTTGTTTGCTTTGCGATCAATATGAGAACAATGAGAGTTTTTTTTTTTTTTTACGTTTCTTTTAACGATATCAAACGATGAGAGATTTTTTATTACGTTTCTTTTACCCTAAAATATTACTTTAGCTGACCTTCGAACTTACTAATATGGTTATCTCCGTCTTTTTTTTAGGGAAGTTGTAAATATATATAATATATTTCTGTTTCATCTTTTTCCATAAGAAAGAGTTTTATGATATATGAATAAGCATGAGTATTCTGAAACATATAATGCATAATGAAAAGCGTTTTACACAATTATTTTTTAGAACATGTTACACTTTCCCCATGAACAATTTTGTAGTTTTGATTGCTGTGTTGTACGACTTATTCTGGTTTATAAATGTAAATAAGCAGAATATTAAAAAAAATGGGCATCTGTGATCCCTATTAAAGGAAGTTGAAACTGATCAAGCAATTGAAGAACTTACTGAAATAATGCATATTAATAAAGATATATATATATATATATATATATATATATATATATATATATATATATATATATATATATATATATATATATATATATAGCGAAGGTAAATATCAGAAAAGCGTTATATGAAACGTTTGAGCTGATTTGATTTTAGCTGGAAAATAACGTTCCTGTGTTGTTAGCGAAAAGTGTCTGTGGTTTATGTCCTTTATTAAGGGCATTATTTATTTGGAACATTTTCTTTATTTTTATTGGATTTTTTCTCAAATTTTCTACGAAAAATTGAAAAGTCCTTGAAAGTAGGTAAGTATATTTTCTCTTAATTAAATTATTTACTAGAATTGTGATTTGTATAGTGTATAGTAAAAATAACTATAAAATAAATTATAGTTTTAAAACAAACTAAAAAACACGCTTTTATAGCGAATCGAACTAAAAAGCAAACATATATATATATATATTACTTAAAAGTAAGATATACAAAATTTAATACATAACTTGTTAATTTGTACGGTTTATAATTATGATCGTATTGTAGCTTTGGCGTCAAAGTGCATTATTATTGCATTCAGTACATTATTAATGTATAAGGGGGGCGCGATAAAAATTGTGATTGAAAAGGGGGGCGCCAGTAGTGAAAGTTTGAGAACCACTGATGTAATAGATAATATATAATCCCATATTCAAGTGCAGGAAGTTATTAGTTATTTTCAGAAATTGCGCAAATGTTTGAGGGAAAAGTTTCTACCGACCAGTAAGTTATTCGCGAATAAATCTGCCAAAAATTCAAGGTTAAATATTTTAAAATAGAATCATTAATAAAAATCAGTCAAAATATAGGTTTTAATCCTTTACTACTTAATGAAAATATTTGCGTTTCGAAATAGGGTACTCATAATTATAATTTGGATAAAAATATTAAATTAGAATTATAAGATAATATTAAGTAAAATTAAATATATATAAATTTTTATAAACATATACGATTTCAAGTATAGGAATGTACAATAACCTAGCTACTACATTTTGGTCCTTAATAGCCATTGATTTTCAGGAACACATTTATGAATGGATAAATGAGTAGGGTACACATTAATAAGAGGAAGGCTCACATTTATAAATAAATTATGTATGTCCACTGTCATTCCCTTCTCGAACAATATTGTGGGAGTGTAATCTGTGTCAGTTTTGGAAAGCTTTCTGAATCGTGATAATCTCTAATCAAATTAGTTGAGAGATTGCGAACATCTCATTACTCATCACTTGCCTGTCACCAGGTGTCTCATTTCCATATCATATCTCGAATCTTCTCTTCGGATATTTATTTACATCATATTTCCAAGTCCATTCAGTCCGTTTTCATATTTGTTATTTTTATTGCAATAGAGTGCTCCTAAGTATGCTTTGCTGAGGTATTTTTTGGTGTGACTTGCTTTTATATTAGATACAATAGGAAGAAATATCTCAGGCTATTGCACTATGAATAAGACTTCTGCTTCTCATTTTTTTAAAAAAAAGTTCAATTGCGTTTAAAGTTATCAATCGTTTTTAATCTTCTTTAAGGCTATATTCTGCTAATGTTAAAGAATAGGAGCCTAATTCGGAATGTTTTTTTCAGATATAAAAGTACTCAAACATTAATATTATATATTCTGGCTACACTATCCTGTAGAGAATCACTTATTTTATCATACTACTCATTTTTATCCGAGTTGACACATTTTTTTCTTTTGTTAAATATGTTGTGCATTTTTTTCCTATACCGCAATGCTGAATGAGCTATTCCTTCACATATTAAATGGAAAAACTACTTATTTATGAAATATTTTAAGATTTTAAAAACACTTTATTATAAGCAAATGCATGAGTTACAATGTCACAATTTTTTATAAAAATTGAGACATTTTTTCTGTTTAAAAATGTACTCCGCGTCAAGTTCATGCTCTCGTACATATGACGAAAACAGCCTTAAGGTATCCGGCTACCCTAAAATCTTGATTTTCTTTTAAAAAAATGACAATTTTTCTTTTATGATTGTATTTTATAAGCCATCTTATTAGCTTTGTAAAAACACAAAGGTTTTTTATTTCCCATTCACTAGAACAAAAACTAAAGGTGTTTTAGTAAAAGCAGATACCATAACTTTATATAAGATGTCAAACTTTAAAATGCGTTTTTCTCGAAATGTGTTTTATTTTCGAAAAACTCAAACGGGGACAGTGATTGCTCAAAAGGTTTTAAAAATAATTTGCTGAAATTTTGTGTGTATATTCTGTATAACAGTAGAAGTGTTTTAACCTTCAGATTTATCAATCCCTGTTTTATTACAAAACTTACAGTTCTTTATGTAAATATAATCACTGTTTTTTAAGCAATTAGATAATAGTAATAGTTAAGATAAAGTGCTCTAGTTTTTGTAAAAATTAAAATTTTCTCTTATCTTAAAGGTGATTTCAAAGAGGAATAGCAAAGTAATACATCAAAATTGAGAATTAGTTTATTTACTATTTGTACAGAGCGGGCCCCGTTTATGTAATTTTTTGTCAATTTTTACTATTTTTTTCCATTTTAGTAGTAATAATTTATTATCCTCTTCTTATTTTTAGCCTTTTTTTCCTTAAAATGTACTAAATAAATCTAAAAAAAACCTCCATATCTCCATTTTTTTTAAAAAAGTTGTCGCAAGTAGTCGGATACCTTAAGAGATTTGCGAGGTTTAACTCCTCTCATATGTAAGTTACTTTCATAAATTAATTTTCTTTTATATTGAAGACCGATAAAATAATTTTACGAAAGCAAGTATCACACAGGGCTTACTGAAAGTAAGTAAAACAAAATAAAATAACTGAAAGAACAAATTAAAAGTTAAGAAATAATGAAATAAAAAAAAACAAATAAGTCACAAAGACAAATAAGTATATTACAAAATAAAACAATTACGTAACAAAATCAAAACAGTGACATTATAAAATAAAATAATGAAAGAAATTACAAAATAAAATCAATTTAGTTCCAATAATGTGATTTGAGCTTTAGTTGAAACAAGCTGAAAAAATTAGGCCAGTTTAACCAGTTTAACCTACATGCAATTTCTTTCTTAAATTTTGAACATAATAGGATTAGATGTTCAACACTTTGCTTTCCACTAGCATTGCAGTCACAAAATTTGGAAGGGCACAGGTGAAATCTGTTGAAATACACTTTAAAATACCATGATCAGTAAGGGATTGTGTGTTTTTATAATTTTAAAAATGTGTTAACACAAGAAAGTCCTCAGGGTTTTTTTCTTGTAAAGCGATTTTGGATTCCATAAACTAGTTTGGGTTGACTTTTAATCTTTCTAAAACTTTTTTATGGCAAAAGGAATATAATTGTTACTTTTCCATACTATTCTTGAATTATTAAGAAGACAGCATCGGAAGAGAATTTTTTTATTATGAACATGTTATATAATAGAATAATATAAACAGATTTAAAAGTGATTTTAAGATGTGGTTTGATTTTTTAAGGTAACGATAAATGTTATAGGAATTTTCTTGCTTTTTCTCTCTGCCACAATTTAATTTATAAATGTGCAATATAAAAGATATGTATTTATGTATTATCGTAACCGTATAGGCAACGTTATGTGAAACGAAGCACATGGTCAGCAATTCAGCACGTACGACACATGTTAAATCGGGTTGAAAACTTGGCGAGTATCTTGAATGTTGGCATAGTTGCGATAGTATGAAAATACCAAAAGATAATTATTTTTTGAATTAGAATTACATATTAAATTGTTCCAAATTGTTTTTAGTCCCTAGAATCCATTTTTATTTGAAAGCTATCTTTTAGGATGTTTTTCTTCTTAGTATGTTCTTAAACATTCACATAAAAAGAGTTAATAAATTTAAGAAAAAAAATGTCCGGACAGACAAATGTTGGACTAACTATCACAAGGAAGAGATAAAGAAAGTCCTGGTCTCTTGTCTTTAAACCATTTATGAAACGGTTTTAACCATTTTTCTTTATTCTGGGCATTTTGCTTCCAGAATAATTCTAAATATGTGAGCTCTGATGTGGAAGGGACACGATGGTCTGATCCCTCCTTTGCAAAAGATGTGAGCCAATTCATTTCCGTAGATATTGACATAGGATAGGATCCATTGAAAATGCACTTTGTGATGGAGAGAGATGAGCTTATAACTTTTCGTAGGATAAATAAACTGATTTTATCTCCTATGCAGGTCCAGAGTTTTTGAAGGTCTTTATGTTGCATAATTTTACCTACAAACTGATTAATTAATATACTTAATAAATTATTACTGTACATTGAAAAAAAATGAAGAATAGTGTTTATGGTGATCGACAGTATACATCTCAAGAGAATCAAAGACTAATACAACTAAAAATCTATCGGAGAAAAATTATTATACCGATTTTTTAATGCTTTTTGAAAGGCAATATTAAATATTTGAATTTAAACTTTGCATTTACAATTAGCTTATGACACAGAGAGTTATGTCCTTGTAACTGTATATGGTTAACGCTTTTTTTATCTGTGGTTTACACCTCTACATTCCAAGCAGTAACCCCTTTACAATTGCATCATTTCAAATTCTGAATAAATTTAGCTGAGGCTAAGTCACAATAACGCAGACAGGAAAACAGAATTAATCTTACTTAGTTTTCTGAGGTCAAATACATAAGCGCACAAATTATCATAAAAATACTTTAAAAACAATTTTTCGTTTTAAAAAATATACCGTAAAATCTGGTGTATAATGCACACTTTGAACACAAAATTAAGATCGACGGTGTGCGTTATACGTCGGGTATAAAAACGATAGCTTTAAAAATAACAAAAGAGATGTGCATAAAAAAATACTTCTACATTATCGTAATAACATTTGTTTTAAAGAAAAGACTCGCATTATGAACTAAAAGAGTTGTAGTTCCAGAAGTATACTATTTTTTCAAAAGTCTGGTATAATACCTCAAATAAATTACTTCAAAACATAAGTGCTATGAATAGTAATATTTCAGATTTCTTCGGGGGGTGCGCGTTATACGGCGAATATACCTAAAAATTAAAAAAAAATTAGCTTGAAAGTATAGGTACGTGTTATACGCCGGCTTTTAGAGTAGTAGCTTGACTGCATTAAAATATTTGTCTTTAACAACATCATATATATGTTAGGGATTCTTAAAGAACAAATTTAATCTGCCTAATCATGATTTTGAGGTATAACAAAAGCTTTCATTGATTCAGGAATAAAATTTAATCCAATTTGCTTTTTCTGAAGAATGAAAACAGAAAGAAGCAATTATCCTTAATTAGAATTTTTTCTATGATTTTTTTATTAATTTAAATTTGTTTCCAACTATTAATGAGAACTAATTACGATCTATTTGTTGCTAGTTAAAAGGAAACTCATATTTATTATTATAAGGAAATAAGTAAATATATGCACAGCTTTAACTTTCCATCGAACTGAAGTTAATACGATTTATTCAGTCTAATTTGGTGCTCCAAAATATTTTTTTGCGGATTCAGCTTAGATAAACTTTTTGAATTAATTAAGCATATTTTAAGCACCTTAATTAAGAGCAGAAGGAAATATTTAACTTTATTTCGTGTTCTTTTTAATGGTCATATTTCTTCAATTCTTTCATTAAAATCAAAACGCACGATAAAAATGTATTTTAGGAAATCATTATATTTTTAGACAGTGATTAAATGTGTTTTCTTTTTAAATTTCGGAATAAATGGCTTAAAAGTATGACTTTAAGCTTTTATATGCCTTTTTAAGGCAGGTTAAAGTTGTTTGTGGTACCTGCATTATTTAAAATAATTGTGCTTTTCTTTTCTTTTCCTTGAGTATTCGTAAATATCAATGCTGTATTAATTATAAATCCCTTGGGTTTAGCTTTGGAAATTTATTTTTCTCTCTCATATTTATTTTCATTTGATAAAAAGAACTTTTTTATTTTTAGTTTTTTGAGAATGTTAACTAATTATTGATTTATATAATACTGCGCGAAAGTAAGCAAAGTTTCATTTATTTTATTTTTCTATAAGCCAATAAATGCACTTTTATGTCATTTCTTCATGAAGTATAATATGTTTGAACTTTTAACTACTAGTCTAAACTTGGTTAGAAAAAAACCGTAAAATATCTGACTAATGCTTAGAACTATTATTTTCAAAATGTAATTGCTAAATGATTAACGGGTGTTTGACAATTACAATATTACATATTTAAAATACATAGATATGTGTCTTTTATAGAGTGATCTAAAAAAAATTACTTGACCTTTTAAATGAATGCCGTGCGACCAAGGGTTCACTTTTACAACACTTGTAAAATATGTAAATAAAATTTGAATTTTTTCTGTATTCTTTCATATGTTCTTTTGTGCTGTATTAGTCTCGGGGTTTTACTACAACGCTCAAATCTCTTGGGAGGAATTCATGACTAATCCTGTATAATAAAATTTTTTTAAAAATTATTAGATCATAACTTCAACATTGTAAAAAAAAAAATTCCAAATTGTTATGCATTTTTGGTTATTGAAATTACTACCAAAATAGAGACTCTGGACAATTGCCTTACTTGAAAAGTAGGAACTTTTTCTACAGTAATGCCTGCAAGGAAATATTATTCTTTTATAATTTTATTTCTAATAAATCTTACATTAGAATAAAGGATGAACTCGAAAAGCGTAAAAAGTTATACGTTTCAAAGCGAAACTATAAGGTACTAGTTGCAATGTCTGGTAAAAATTCAGATTTTTAACATAGATCTTTTAAAGGAATTTCCAGGTTATATATTTGTATGAAGAGGCAAAATGTTTAGGTAGAAATAAAACAATAAAAAGCTTTTTTCTACTGTAGAGTTTAATATTTATAACTCCCTCAGAAGCTCACATAAATAAATAAATAAAACAAAATCCCAAAGAGCTTTTAGTTCCATATATATTTTATATATATATATATATATATATATATATAAATAGATTTAAAATTAAACTCCTTACATAACCCTCAACTTTTATTTTCCATCACATCTCTTCAAGTATTAAATTAATCACTTAATTATTTCTTGAAAACAGATGGCCCAACCTCAAAACACTTCTAATCCCAGATCATTATTTTTATAGTCTATATGTCAGCATTAACTATCAAGTACAACTCATAAAATAAAAGATGTTTCACACATCTGGGCTTAAGTGATAAAAAACACTTAAATTTCTCTTTGGCGTCATTTTTCTCTCAGCGATAGATGATATAGATAGCTCACTGAAAAAACCCCTTTTTTAAAATTAAGCATGGTTCTGACTTGGAGAACATGTCATATATATATATATACTGCTCAAAACAATTAAAGGATATTGTAAGTTTTATATAAAATAAAGATAAAAGCGAAATTTCTTTGCCGAAAATGGAAGAAGAGAATCACAAATGCAAATTTTTCTGATTCTCAAACTGTGGAGTATGCTAATTTTGAGTTCGGCGTCAAAAACGTCGCTTCAGCGTCGGCGAATGAAATTTGACTTTCAACTGAAATGAAGACAAGGATAATCGGCATTCAGTGACTGCTTTGTTTCGATAAGTACGATGTCTCAGCGAAGTCATTTAACCGATTCAGAAGCTTGGAGAGTTGTTGGCAGGTTAGAAGGGGGCCAAACTCAAGCCGAAGTAGCGCAAGGCATTGGAGTGTCACAAAGTGTGATTTCCAGGATCTGGAACCCTTTTTGGAGACTGGAAGTGCAGGCCGAAGACCAGGACAAGGTCGTAGATGGGCAACAACACCCAATGAAGATCGTTATTTAGTGTTAACGGCTCGGAGACACCGAAATATGAACGCTACTCTTCTCCAACAACACCTTCGCTCGGCTACTGGCACCGCGGTTTAAATTCAGACTGTCCGAAACCGGCTTCATGGTGTAAGTTTGTATGCTCGCCGACCAATGGTATGTGTTAGACTAACATCAAGGTATCATCGCGACCGCAGGGAGTGGGCAACAGAGCATGTGAACTGGATGAGAAATGAATGGAGCAATGTTCTTTTTTCGGACGAGTCCCGTTTTTCTGTTCATCTGGATAATAGGCTTATTTTCATCTGGAAGGACCATGGCAGTAGGAATAATCCTGCGTTCGTGCACGAAAGTGTCAGATTTGGCGGTGGGGGAGTGTTGGTGTATGGTGGCATCTCCATTGACGGGCGCACAGACCTCTACATCATTCGAGATGGACCTCTGACTGCTCGCCGATATAGGGATGAGATCCTCAGACCTATTGTAGTCCCTTACGCTGCAGCAATCGGAGATGACTTCATTTTAATGGACGATAACTGCAGGCCACCTCGTGCTAACCTGGTGGATGATTTCCTTTTCGAGGAAGGAATCGTACGAATGGAATGGCCAGCGTGTTTTCCAGACATGGATCCAATAGAGCACGTTTAGGACGCTCTAAGAAGACGAGTTGCTGGCCACCAACCACCCCCACAAACTCTCCAAGAACTGGAAAGAGCTCTTCTGGAAGAGTGGGACAGAATACCGCAACTCGTGATTAATAGCCTTATTGACTCCATGCCTCAGAGGTGCCCAACGTTGCTGGCCGTCCGTGGAAACCAAACCCCCTACTGAAAATGATTTTCTTTGAGGAAAACACCTTTTCTTATTCTTTTTTTCTCATATGCACAAATTGTTTTTTTTCCTTTTGTACACAAATGCGCAATACAATGCATTTTTTTCCGCCAAACATGTGTAATTTCTTCTCATATAACCTACTATGACTGTCTACCATGTATCAATCAGCTAAAAAGTTTCCCAGCCACAAGATCCACCTAAAACCGCAATATCCTTTAATTATTTTGAGCAATATATATATATATATATATATATATATATATATATATATATATATATATATATATATGCATAAAATATATTTGCCCACGAAAAATTAACATTTTGATAAGAAATGAATAAGTGGTCGAAAAGTTTGAGTGTTGTTCGTGATCACATCATTTATTTGAGCATGCTTCTTGTACAATGAAAAATACAAGAGAGGGAATTATTCAAATGCGAAGTTTTTATATACAAAGACGAACAGGAAAAAACAGTCACGTGTTTAGGGAAGAGAAAAATTAGTTATTTATAGAAATGACTTGATTGTTTAGGGAATATTAATCCCAGTTAGAAAGGCGTATGACAGTTGTTTCTCAAACTGAGGGGCGCGCCCCTCTATGGGGCGTGATAACCCTACAAGGGGGGGCGAATATATCGAAAGGTCGAAAACAAACATTATTTAAAAAAATTATGAATTTACTGAAAGGAAGCAGAAAAAATAATACTTTCTGATATTACAAAAAATAAAATACACATTTACACTGATATAATTTATATATATAAAGGAGAAAAGCGACTCACTCATTGACTGACTACTCACTGACTAATCACGATATCTCCGGAATTATTAAACTTACAGACTTGAAATTTGGTAGGTAGGTTCCCTTCATAGAGTAGTCGTCAGCTAAGAACGGATTTTGCAAAGTTTGAACCCCAAGGGGCGTTACGGGGGTTTAAGGGGCGTTATAGATGATTATTTCCATTACTAAACTATTAGATGTACAGTCGTGAAATTTTGTACACAGATTTCTTTCATAAAGTAGAGATTCCCTACATAACAATTTTTACAAAAACCAACCTCCAAGGGGCGTTGAGAGCGCTTAAGGGGCGTTATACATAATTGTTTCCATTTTTAAACTATTAGGCGTACAGCCTTGAAATTTGGTAAGCAGATTCCTATCATAGAGTATAGACAGAATGGATTTTTTAAAAATCGACTGACTCCCAAGTGGCGTTGCAGAGAATTAAGTGGCGTTATATATATATATATATATATATATATAGGCAATTAACACTTTTTTTAAACTATAAGACGTAAAATCTCGAAATTTAGTGAGCTGATTCCATTCATTGAGTAGAGACCCGCTATATAATGGGTTTTGTGAAAATCGTTTCCTAAGTCGCGTTGCGGGGGCTTAAGGGGCGTTATACATAATTATTTCCATTTTTAAACTGTTAGACGTACAGTCTTGAAATTTGTTAAGCGGATTCCTTTCATAGAGTACAGATTCGCTGCAAAATGGGTTTTGTTAAAATCGACTCCCAAGTGGTGTTGTAGAGTATTAGGTTGCGTTGTAGGCAATTAACTCCTTTTATAAACTATTAGACGTAAAATCTTGAAATTTAGTAATCTGATTCCATTCATTAAGTAGAGATCCGCTATAAGATGGGTTTTGTGAAAATCGTTTCCTAAGTGGCGTTGTGTGGTCTTAAGAGGCGTTATACATTATTATTTCCATTTTTAAACTATTAGACGTACAGTCTTAAAATTTGGTAAGCGAATTCCTTCCATAGTGTAGAGATCCGCTACAAAATTGTTTTCTGGAAAATTGATCCCCAAGGGTCACTGAGGGGGATTAAGGGGCGTAATAGATAAATATTTCCGCGTTTCAACTAATAGAACCACCTGCTTGAAAATTAGAAGGTATGTTCCGTTCATGGAATAAAGTTCCTTTTACAAAGATTTTTGCGAAAACGGACCCCCAAAGGAGTGGGTTTTCGAGGGGTTAACGCATGTTATAGAAAAATTCCTGTTTTTGAATTTAACTGACTTACTTGAAATTTGTTGAGCACTTTTTTTTTCTTTATATAGTTGAATAGAGTTCCACTAAGAATGGATTTTACGGAAATCAACTCCAGGGGGAAGCGGGGCATGTTATCGGGCATATTGATAGACAAAATTCCCGTTTTTGAACTGCTAAGACTATAATAATAAAATTTGTTTTGCATGCTTCTTTTGTTGAATTGGAATCCTTTAAGAATGCTGTTAACGAGATATTGATGATAAAAATTCTTTTTTGGCTCTGTTAGATTTAGACTGGAAATTTAGAACGCATGTTTATTTTATGGAGTAGAGATCCACTGAAAGTTGCTTTGGTGGAAATCCACTTGATTATTAGGTTAAGTGAGCAAAAAACATCTTTCTACTTCTATTTTAGATATAAATAGAAATTAGATATTATAATTTATGTTCTTTTTATATCAAGGGGCGAGAGCGTAACAGCTATAAATATATTTTTCAATACAATCGAATTCTTAATGCTAGATATCAATAATTCATATATATGTAAACAGTATACATATATACAGCATCGTGAAATACCCAGTGAAGCGGGTGGGTAACGGCTAGTACACTTATAAATGTATCAGTACTGAACCATATATTTCATAATTAATTTAACAGTACTAAGTCAAGATCAAGTTTAATAATTACCAGTGGATCTATGGGCACGTCATCAAACTATATACAAATTTATTACTTATCATGATAATTCCTACGGTTTATAATTAAAGTTGTATTGTAGATTTATATCAATGTATATTATTATTGAATTCAATACATTATTATTATATGTAAGGGGGGCGCGATGAAAATCGATTGAAAATTGGGTCGTGAGTAGAGAAATTTTGAGAAGCACGGACATACGGAAACAATTAATAATCTTGCATTTGTTGGAATCTTCAATAAATCTATCAACAAGTCGTTGTCTAAATAATAAATATATAAGCGCATAATGTTTTAAATGCTTTAGAAAAAGGCAAATTAAGCCGTGTTTCGAAATAGGTTATTATGATTTATGAATTACATGTTATAAATAAAAGAGATTCGAATTATGAGTAGAGGTATCAATTTAAGTTATGAATACATACACATTTGTACATAGTACCTCATTATTTGCTAATAGATTTTAAAACATAATAACTTTTTAAAGAAAAGAATGTATAAGATTACTAGATTGATTAGATAATGGAGTGATGTTTCAGTCCTTTTTTAGTTTCTTTAGATAGCTCTCTGAACAAAACAATGTCTTTCGCATTTTGTCTTTAATCTTTATCTAACCGTGCATATAAATACATAGGCATTAAATGCAAGGAACTTATTGATAAGGCTCTGTTATGTTTTAAATGCAATTTCAAGTCTTGATATGTAAAGAAAAATGTTTCTAAAAATCTTTTTTATTCAAGTTAAAAATAAATATGAAAATTAATTAAAAGGATACACATTTTATGTAATCAATACCTATACTGATTATTCAAATAAGGTGAGGTTTTTGCATACCTCTAAAACTATTTTCAATTTTAATATCACCCATATAAAAATTTATTTTTAACAGCCTTTCGTTAGTCTTTGGGGGTTTTTTAAAATTTAAAAACAGATAAAATTTAAAAGCAAAATTTAAGTACAGAATGTGTTTATGATTTCCCCAAAAAATAACTTTGGTAAAAACATAATAATATATATTAAGAAAATTTATATCACATTTTTTTTGTAATAGCTGAAACCTGTCTGTGAATTACAAGGAAATGTTATTTACATGAATGGCATACAATTACAGTCCTTTCACAGTTTATGGCTGTAAACTTACATAGCCATTCATGTGCACTATAAGTTGTAATATATTTTTTAATCTGCTAAGAATTTTATGTAAGGATTGTAATAAATGACACTTATAAGGGCGCCATATACTTTTTTAATAGTACTAATTTATTTAGTTCCCCAAGATATACTTTATTTTTACAAATTTAACACATTTTCAAAGTTATATTTATTACAATTAAGGTGGAATAGTATTTTATCGACTTTATAGGCTATAACAAAATGAATATAATAAATGATTAAATTAAATTTCAAATTAATTCTTATATAATCGCACATTTTTAGAGATAATTTTTATGTAAAAGTTTATATTTGGGTATTATTGCATGTTGCTTCAGAAGCAGTTGTTCTGAAATGATTGGCAGTTTTTAAGCTTATTTTGTATTTAAATACGAATAATGGGAAAGTGATAGCATTTAATAAAAAATTTCTTAGTTGTTCGGATAGAAGTTTTGTTTGTAATTTCCTAACATTTGTTTTGCTTGTTACTGCTAAACATTTTCATTTAAATATGATTTTATTTTTGTATAAATTCTGTAAAAGTTCTACTTAAAAACTTTAACCTTTTTTTCCCTTAGCTAAATTAAAATCTTTTCGCAAGAAAATTGATGTTTATTTATTTTGTGTAATGTGGCCACTGTATGGAATCAAAATTTGAAAGTGTACTAAAAATCCATGAATAAATGTTTTTAAAGTCAACTTCTAAGTTTTTAAAGCAAGTTTTGTTGTTAAACTATTTATTACTTTAACTTTATAAATATACTCTTTAATTTTAGTAAGAATAAAGAATAACTTTATCCACGAAACAAGAATTCTAACTATGTAAGTTTTTACAGAAATTTTTAGTTTAATAATAAATAGCACACCTGTGAAATTTAGTGTTTATTTAGAGAACCTCATTGTAAATCGCCAAAAAGAACATAGAAATAATTAAATCATTTAAATATCACAATTATTCCAAAATATTGTCGTTCTAATTGTACTATGTATCCAATGCGATAATGATTATTTGATTTGGTATGCATAATGCTGAAATTAATTTGCAACTACAATATTTACTTAACAACTATAATGTTACAATTAATCTTCAGTTAATTATTAGCATGACCCTTGTAACAATTACTTACAATTAATTTTGAAGCCATTGGGATTACTTTCTTAAAGTTAAAAAAGGAAAAAAATGCATAAACTTTTCTTATGTCACGATGAAACTTTCCCGTTTCTTAAGACAGATGGAAAATGACTCAAACACACTTGAATAATATAATATAATATAATATAATATAATATAATATAATATAATATAATATAATATAATATAATATAATATAATATAATATAATATAATATAATATAATATAATATAATATAATATAATATATATATATAATAATATAATATATATATAATATAATAATATATATATATATAATATAATATAATATATAATATATATATATAATATAATATAATATAATATAATATAATAACAAATACACTTGTATGTAGTAATATAATATAATAACAATACACTTGTATGTAATAATATAATATAATATAATATAATATAATATAATATAATATAATATAATATAATATAATATAATATAATAACAAATACACTTGTATGTAGTAATATAATATAATATAATAAGAATATAAACTTCTTTAGAGATATATATTAACTTTTATTCTTCTTGTTTATAAATTTTACCAATGTCTCACCTTACACCATTATGGGCTAGATATGCATATTACTGTATCTATTGTTAGGATGTAGATGTCATGTGTATTATTCATTTCATTTGTTAATATGTTCCTTGATGAACAAATTTCCTCCAAATTATTTTACTTTTCCAATAAATATTATAGAATGATTGTTATGTATGTTAGTTTTAAAAGTTTTAAATAATAGGTTTTATATCTGTCAATAACATTTTTTCAATACAGAAGTAAAGAAATAAAAAAAACAACAACAACTAATAAAAACTTATTTATTTGTGTGAGATGCATGTAATATGGAGTTTCACAATCGCTTGTTTTATGTTATTAGATTTTTCCAGGTGTCAGTCTCTTCCCTTCTCAAGTGGCCGTGGCAGCTTAGTGGTCATGGTCATAAACTAGTGGCCGGAATCGTCATGGATTCGAGTCCTAGTGCAACTGAAGATTCGTCATGTACAGGGCTTATGTTAAATATGTCGAGGCCCAAAGTCCTCCAGTCGGCATAGTGTGGTAGTCTGGAAAATGAGTTGCCAGTACAGGTGTTGTCTTTATCACTTGACCGAGGCTCAAAAATTATGAGGTCCGTCTCCAACAGCCTTCGAATTATAATTAATGATAGTTAATAACCCAATTAACAAATTATAGTTAATAAATCATTCAATATACCACGCCAACGGGAGAATTTTGAGCCTCGATCGATTTAACGTGCATCGGACCCTCTACACTTTAAAACTGCTTCCCATCTGGTATTGTGGTTAGTAACGCTGGCTGCTGCGCCGTTGAGCCTGGGTTCGTATCCAGGAGAAGGCGTGAATGTTTGTAAACGTATAGTCTCTTTGCGGCATAGGGTACTCTGAATAGCCGTCAAGTCGCAAGTCCTCTTGTGAGTTTGGCGGGAGGGGAAGGGATGTGGCAGGCCCTTGACCACCCCAGGGTGTTCTCCCTCAAAATTGGGGTGGAACCGAGCTAAATCGTACTGTTACCTGCATAGTCCTCAAGGCTATGACCAACAACAGCGGTACAACTAGCCCCAGGTCGTGATGAATTTCGAGGGCCTTAATCTGATTATACTGTCGATCAGGTGGCATAAGTAACAACAACACACTTTAAAAAAAAAAACTAAATGAACTTTTAGAAAACTAATGAACTTCATAAATACATTCTTTATACTTTTAAAATGTTTTGAGTGATCCAGTAAGAATGAATATTCAAAAAATTTATATTAAGCACAAATTTGAGCGAAGAGTATATATATTGAAGATAAGCTCTCGTTTACGAAATAGAACATCTCAATGTAGAAAGCATCTGAATAATAGGACGAAAAATATATATTACTCAGGAAAGAGCATGTGTTACTCTGTGTGGGAGCAATATAAAAAACGAATTCTTTTTCAGGTCGATACTAACGCCGTAAGGGACCTGGAAGAGTTATGCCCTCAATCTTTAGATTCATATGAGAGTCTTGGCGCTCTATATTTATTCGAATCTTCTAACTCTTTTAAACTGTTTTTATTTTTATGGGACATTTTCTGACTACTGGAGTGCTGAAGAAACTCTAAACAGTTGAAGCAGGGTTCTTTTTATTTTTCTTCTTTTTTACGCATCCCATTCTTTTTGGAGTTCTTTAAGCAAATTTATTTTCCTCTGGATAGATTGAGGAAACAGAGAGTGGATAAAAATGATTCTCTGGGAGCACTCACTGAAAATTGTGTACGCTTTTCATTACGCTCGGAGAATCATGTAATTAATCTGGTACTTAGGTCACGCAAAAGAAAGTTGAATTTAGTTAAAAATTTGATTTTTTTCCTCTTCCTGACTAGGAAAAGTAATGAGTGTAACGATCCATAGAAAAAAAAAATCCGTGTAAATTTAAGACTTCTCCACAAAGTAGTTTTATTTCTTCTTTTCTTAGTTTATTTATGTTCTTTCAATAATAGAAAATATAAATACATTTTAAATATGTTTTAAGTAATTTCTTAATTGCGTTAAGTTAGAATCTTTAAAAGTTCTTTTTTTTGCTAATAGTCACATATGCAAATTAATAAGATGTTCATTTACTGAGTAAGCCTAAAATTTTGCATTTTTTAAATTTCAAGTTAATTATTTGTAGAAAGCAATGGATTTTGAAATGTTATTATGCTGTTGTACAAAGAAGGAGCGAATTTATAGTCCATATAGTTCTAATTATTACTGTTCAGTGAAGTTCCTGTCATATGAAGTAAGTTAAAATATTTGATAATTAACTGATGTTTAATTTTGTTTGTGAACAAAAATAATAAAAATGAAACTATGTTGGTTAAACGAAAATGATTAAAAAATAATACTTGAAATAAAAACTGGAAAAAAAAGAGGCATGAAAAACTTTAAAAAATTTATGTGTTAAAAAGAACTCTATTTAGAAGTGTTAATTGTCTTAAAAAGCACAGGATACAAAACACACACACGTATGTCTTTAAATTATTTAATTAAATAATTTATTATTTAATTTAAATAATGCTGAACTAATGAAATATTATTTTGGTAGGCTTTAAGCATCTGATTATTATCACATGTATTTCGTATTCATATGCATACTTTTCGAAAAAATTAACTATCTACATAAATAAATTTTCATGTCGTATTTATTGCGTGCTACTTTATTTCTGATTTCTATTTAACAATGTATGAACTATAAATTATTTAAGAGATTTTAAAGTTGGAGAAGAGTATTTTATTTAAGTTCTGTCTCTTTCACACAAATGTATATATATATATATATAGTGATTTTATTTGTAATATTTAAATTTCTCCTAATATTATTCTTTCCTTTTCCTTTAACTCAGTGGTTTAGGCAAATTAAAGGTGAAGGTTGGCTAGTCCTAAAACTTGTTTAAACTTGCAATCTTGATTCCTAAGACCAGGAGTTTGTTATTGTACTACTGCGCCTAATGTTTTCTATCTTGACTAGTTATACTTAGGTTTTATAGCTATTTGTATATATTTACGGATTATATATATATATATATATCTGATTATATATCGAATTTTTAACTTGGTGAATAATTGATTTTCATTGATGACAAGACGCTTGATTCTCTTCGTAAAAGCTCTGTGAGTAAGGAAATTTTCTTAAATTATTTTTTGAAAGATACTTTTCTTATGTAATTGTTTTAGCATTTTTCTACTTTTCTTACGTAATTATTTTGCGATTTTCTGCACTAAGAGTTTGGGAGAGTTTGTTACATAATAGTAGTGAGTGGGTTTATCATACTCTCTGAGTTTTTACATACTCTGAATTTTGTTTATTTTATTTCATTTTGGGTTTTCCTACCGAGTTGCAAAGGAGGAAGGTTGCGCCTTCAAACTAGTTTAACCCCACTTATTCGGTCTAAGTCTGAAATTGCTTTCTGACTAGTTCTTCTTTTTTGTAGCTTTTTTTTCTATAATTTTGTTCATGTTCAGCTTTTATATTTTTATTACGCTATTTCTTCTTATGTTCTTTATCTAATATTTCTTGTTTTTTTGATATATAATACATACTTCTTTCATATATATATATATATATATATATATATATATATATATGTATGTATTTAACTTATCAAAATATATTTAGTAAATATATGATGATCAAGTTTATTCTTACACTTTGTTATAGAGTTATAGTGATCACAATTTGTATATTAAACGATGGGATTTTATCTTTTCTCAAAACAGAAGGAAATGTTTCAAATAATAATTAAATATCCCTGGAATATGCAGAGTAGTTTACTTTAATAGAAAAATAATTTTTGTAAATATTGTTTTTATTACAAATGATAAAAAATTATTTCATCGAATTACAGTCGCTGTACATGTTCACAATGAAAGAATCGTGCAATTTCGAGGTCTTATCTCACAGCAAGTAAGACATCTGAGATAATTCTCATTTTCAAGTTACATATATTACTGAAAGTAGAAATAGTTCATAATCAAGTGTTGAAATGTTTTATTGTTTTCATTTGATTATATTGAGTTTCACACGTGGCAAATCAACCGAATTGCAAATAAAGATGTTGAGTTTATCACGAGACTAATGAACCGAATTGTTAATAAAAATGCTTAGAAAGTTAAATAGATTAAAACCTTGTGCACCAAACTGAGCTTTGTAGTGATCCCAAAATCACAAATTTCTGAGGATAGTGATTTTGACGTTACGACGCACATTTCATTTTTTCTTTTTGACCATGACCAAGGTGCACGTTCGTTCGCGTTTCGTTTCACTTTCTAAAGTTTGTATAGCTATTTTTGTTTTTAACTTTACTTTTTTTTTTGGCAATATGGCACTGTGGTTGGAGATTTGAACCAAAGTGAAGCTGAATCAGAATATTTGCCGGAAATCTATGCATACTACAATGACTCTCATATGGATTTATCTAATTGTGACGAAAAGATGAAGAAATGGAACAAAAATAACAATACACTTATGTAACGTACATGGACAAGTTTTTTGTTTCAAGGTAAATTTCGAGCAAGTTCACAAGAATTTGTAATTTTAATTCTAATATTACTATATTTTTAAATTTTTGTAACCAAGACATTTTGTAATTTAATTTTTGTAATTTTATACAATCCCAATAAAAAAAAATTTAACTTATAATGTTTCCTGTGCTGGTTACTGGTTGTAAAGGGTGTTTTTTTAGAGGTAAAGAACTTTAAATTGCAATAAAACAACGATGTATTATTCGATTGACATGAATTTTTTTTATTCGAAAGATAATCTTGTGGCATTACATTTTAAATATGATCAAGCAAGGCGTAGATTCATCGAATGGGCCCAAAACGAGATTGCCGTTGTTCCCGATTTTCATAAGAGAATTTTGTTTAGCGATGAAGCGCACTTCTGGTTGAATGGCTACGTCAACAAACAAAACTGCCGCATTTGGAGTGAAGCTAATCCAAGTGTGTGTGTCGAAAGACCGTTACATCCAGAAAAACTGACTGTTTGGTGCGCTTTATGGGCTGGTGGAATCATTGGTCCGTACTTCTTCAAAAACGATGAAGGCCACAACGTTACAGTCAATGGTGATCGGTATAGAGCCATGATTACTAACTTTTTCATTCCTGAATTGAACAATCATGATGTCCAGGAGCTGTGGTTCCAACAAGACGGCGCAACATGTCACACAGCTCGTGCCACAATCTATTTATTGAAAGACACCTTTGGTGACCAACTAATTTCACGTTTTGGTCCTGTGAATTGGCCTCCAATATCTTGTGATTTAACACCGCTAGACTATTTTATGTGGGACTATGTAAATTCATTGGTGTATGCGGCTAAGCCACAAACGCTTGACCATTTGGAAGACAACATTCGCCGTGTTATTGCCGATATACGGCCGCAAATGTTGGAAAAAGTCATCGAAAATTAGACGTCCAGATTGGACTACATCGGAGCCAGCCGTGGCAGTCCTATGCCAGAAAACATATTTAAAATGTAATGCCACAAGATTATCTTTCGAATAAAAAAAAATTCATGTCAATCGAATAATACATCGTTGTTTTATTGCAATTTAAAGTTCTATACCTCTAAAAAAACACCCTTTACATCTAAATATGATCCATGTATCCACATGAGGTTACAATGGGATTTTGTCGCAAGCATAGCATGTATCCACAAGTGGTTACATGCTGCTCATGGATATAAAGATGTACAAAAGAAATCTAATAAGGAATAACTTAACAAAAAAGTAAAATCTTGCTGTGCAACCATGGAGAAATACTGCTTAAAATACTTGCAAATTTACGAATATAAATAGCATAAAGAAATAATCATGATGCATACAGAAAAGAAAAAAAAACGAAAGGAAAAAAAAATGAAACGTGTAATTTTTGTGATTTAATGTACCTTAAATATGTAGGCAAAATATTTTCTGAAAATATATCAATATGAAAACGAAAAAATTCACAGCCTATTATTTCTAGGAAATGTGGTTTTTTTTCAGTTTTTGAGTTATTTTCCCTTTCAAAAGTATTACAGGTTTGCCTTCTTGACACTTTTGAAAAGTAATCTTTTGAAAATGTTTTTGCGTAAGCACGTATTGGAATAATATCCTTCTTGGAAGTCATTCAGAGAAAACATTTTTTTGGAGGGAGGGGTGGTAAAAGAAAGCACTTATTTGTGAGTTAGATCACATACGTAAATATACACAAAATATACGGCAATAACTTCAAAAGGCCGTAACTAAAAATATATTGAAACTAAGCTTATTATAATCAGTTTTAGCCTTCACTGCATTTGAAATACTGTAAAAGCACTTAAAAGTTTAGCACTGTTATTTTTAAAAGAAGATGGATAAGATTTACAATGAGAAAGTTAACATTAAAAAGGAAATAAAACAGATATCAAAACAAGTTAAGTAGCAAAACCTATGATTAAACAAAGTAAATAATAAAATTTTAAAGTTAAAATGTGTGTGTAAATTAAATTAAATTAATATGAAGCTTATTATAAATGTATAAATATATATATATTTTTTATGTATATGTTGTGAGGCGTATCACTATATATAAGCGCATAATCTAAGGCCTGTGAAGCTTTAAATTAATAATTAAACATTAAAGTAATATTAATTACATTTTAGACAAAAATAATGCTTAGTTTAACATATTAAAACTGAATCCTCATAAGAAATTTTAAACCCTTTCTTTGAAAACTTTGTCTGGCTGCAGTAGCCTACTGGCCTTGGTAACGGACTCGTTGCCGGTGTATCTTGAGTTCGAGCCTAGTGCCTTTGAAGACCCGCCGTGTAGGGGTGTGATGCACGTTAAATCTGTCAGAGCTCAAACATCCTCCCGTTGGCGTAGTGTGGTAATTAGGAGAAGGGGTTCCAGCTCAGGTGCCGTCCTCGTCACTTGAACATGGCTCAAAATTACGCGGTTCGTCGCCAAAAGCCCTCGTGTAGCTAATCAGTGTAACAATAATATTTACTTTCTTACTTGAAAACTTTACTTTTTAAATCTTGTAGTTTCAACTGATCATGTGTTTATTGACTCTATCATGCAATTATCTTTTACATTTTTGTGTGATATGCTGTTAAAATTAAATATTATTTCTTCATAATTAAAATTAAAATCAATCAACTAAAATAGTCCAAAATTCATTTTTGTCACCATTAAGAGAAACATAACGTAAATTATTATTCTATACTTAAATAAAAACAGACAATGTTTTGAAAAAAAATTATTTTAAGAACATCTCAGAATTTGTATAAAAATAAAATACTAAAGATTAAATTGCAACATTGATGTTCTTCGCTAGACTTTAATTGGATGACAGAAAACAAAATAAACATTCGATGATTATGTTAGCCGTGTGACTAAAAATTTCTCAGTATCATTTTAATTTAATCATTTTAAGCAGTGGAGCGTGATGAATCATAATGATGTAGATAAGAGATTACTTGGAAAAAAGAGCGATGAATATTCATTTTGATTTTACGCTTAAATTACATTTTAATATCAGTTACACTTTTAAAGGAAATTCCTTAAATATTTACGGAATTGTTTAACTAACGTTTTAAGAAACAAAGTTAAAAGTGCCGAATAATATTAATTACTGGTGCTTAAAGCAAATATAATTCTCATATTTGGTTAATTATCTACATAAATGCTAGATCCAATATAAAGGTACTGGTTATTTAAAAAAGTTGTTAGAAAAAAGGTTGCCGTGAAGTAATAATCTTATATTTGCATGAACTTGAGTACGGTTCAATAGAATAAGACAAGATAATATGTGATAAGATGTGACAAAATAATAATAATAATTATAATAAGGATAATAATAATAAAAATAATAATATGAATTAATAGGGAATGTGAAATTTCTTATAGTGAAACAATTAAACCTCGCCTTACTAGAAGTTAAACAACTTTCCCAACGTAAATTCATAGTGAAAATATGGTATTTTAAGGTACCCCACTACGTTCGGAGCCGTGATTTTCAAAAGCACATAAATGGATAACTTTCATGATATTTAGTGTCACTTAGATTAGAATATATGCATAAAATTGTTTTAAGGACATTTTGACAAAAAATTATTTAAATACAATATTTTGGCAAAAAACTAATTTAGAATAATGTTTTTCCCAAATGTTCTCCGTTTGTGAAAAATGCTTCTATTACAACAATATTTTGCCTGTATACAGCTCAGACCTCTTGGTCAGAGGCTCAACTAGAATTTTTGAAATATATAACTTAGAAGTGGGTTTATTTATGCGCTTTTTTAAAATCACGGTTCCGAATGTAGTCGGATACCTTAAGAGTCTTTGTGACATACCATATCTCTTGCTTCTTTTTTTTCACGCTCTATGTGGTTCAGGAAGAATTACAACATAAAATAATATTAAAAGGATCCTAAGTATGCTCTTGGGAAGTTAATGTTTGAAAGGCTATCAGTACATCTAGTGATTATCTTTAATTTCCAAAAATTTGTCGTCCAAATGAAAACTATGTATATGATCCGTTTCATTCATAAAAATGAGACCAAGGTAAAGAGTTCTCCAGAAAACACTAGAACAGCTTTCCAAAATTTCCTCTCTACACCTCACATCATCTTTGGGGTCATCCGAATGACGGTATGTTGAGAATCAGTCGTTAGAAAAACTTGTAGGGAAATTTCTGGGCACCGAAGTGGATAGGGCTACAGCAGCAGAAATTTTTCATTTAGTCTTTTAGAAACAGTGATTTCTTAAACATGAGGAATTCATGAGAAAGCCGATAAGCTCTTGTATTTCTGTTACGTCACGCTGTATTTAAAAATTTTTGATCTTGATTGACCATAGTGGCTCTTAGATCATCGTGTTCACTGTTCTCATTGAACAATGCCGAAATTGGTGATTATCGGATCCAGTCTTATTAAAATACCACAAAAAGTTGGAGACAAATTACGTGTTATACCTTTCAGAAATCTGAACCTGTGATTTACCAGTGTCATGTTTGTCGATAATTTTCAATATCACTGTATTAAGTAAAAATTGACCGTTTATATTCCATTCTAACCGTTTTAAAGCATCCAATAAGAAAGTCTCATCGAATGTTTCAAAAAACTATCATGACAGTAAGAATGTAAATACGTATATATACGTGCTCACTAAGCGGATTTCATGTAAAAATACAGATCAAATTCACTACATTTTCGTAATTGAAACTAAAAATGTGTATCTTTAAATGGAAATACTTGCTAGTCTTTATCTTTCATTCTGTATTTTTCGAGATATTTGAAAAAAGCAGATCCTTTTATACTTGTATGGTGATGCATATATTTTTACGTGATAAATAATTAAACAAATTTCTTAGTAATGATTAAAAATAACAAAAAAACAATGTTTGAGTTATAAATAAAGAATAAATAAAATAGATTTTATAGTTAGAGTCCTGTTGGAGAAAACATTATTCAATTCCTACTATTAGCTCCTTTTCTCTTTATATTTATTTATGTACCAGCTGCATGGCCCGGGCTGTCCCTACTTTTATAAATTTTCCCTTTCCTTCACAAAATCAGCACTTCTAATACTTTTTTTAAAATGACTCCCCCCCACTCCTTCACTTAACCCGGCGTTACTCGGGCTTTTACCGAGTGTATGACTTAAAAGTCCCTGTTTTGAAATTTTTTCACATCTTTTCATTGTCGGATAGGTTTATTCCCCTTCGCCCCCGGAGTTGTTCGAAAATTCTAAAAAATTATAAATTTAAGTGCTTTTTAAAAATTCGTAAAAAAATGTTTTGGGCCATTTGTTTTTCAAATTGCTAAATCTCCAAAGAACAAAGTATGAGTTTTTCAAGAATCATTTTCATATATAAATACATCGATATTCATTCATTTTAGAAAAAAATCAAAAATATGTAAAGTATCGTTTTGAAAACAAAAACTGCATTGTGACGAAATAAATTATCTTTCCAAGTACAAATTTCCTGGCGAAGTTATTAAATAAACGAATAAAATTTAGAGCATTATTTAAAAAATCTTTAAAATTTAGCGATCATGTTGTTTAGAACCCGGGTCCAACAATTAGTAATGAAACGCGTTAAGCAATCATGCCGTGAGATCATCGGGAAAAAGAAATGAAAAGAACTTCAAAATAAAAGGAAGAGTTATTTCTATTGAAAAAATGCTTTATTTGTTAAAGTTTTAATATTTTTTTCGGGCTTCGTTTTTTAATTAATGCATTCAAACTTCATATATCGGTTGCAAACAACAATAATTTTTAAACAAAAAATGTAACAAAAATAATTCTTAAATATTTCTCGAGAAAAGAAAAATATCGTTCTACACACGGAAAAAAAGTTTGGTGAGATTATTTTTATAAACAAAGAAGTTATTTAGTATTTAAATAAAAATTTGAGTATTTTTTGAAAAATTGTGAAAAAAAAGAAGTTTTTGACACATTCAATTTCGCCAAATCTGGCGTTTTTCAATATTTATAGGTGCCCCTTCTTTCCTAGTGTAACCTTTCATCAAACGTAACGGGCTGAGGGGGGAAGAGATTTCTGGCGCCAAATCCTGAGCTATAGTAAAATTGCCTTTTTGTTAAAGTTTTAATTTGTTTTTGTTCTTCATTTTTAAGTTAATGCCTTCAAACTTCATATATCGATTGAAAACAACGGTAATTTTTAAACAAAAAATGTAACAAAACTAATGTTTAAATATTTCTCGCAAAAGGGGGAAAAAAACGAAAAACAGAATTTTTTTTAAAAAAAAACTTGTAGTTTTTAAGCAATGTTTCCAATCTTTGTACAGATTACGAATAATATCGTTCTACGCACAAAAAAAAGTTTCATGAGATTATTTTTATAAATAAAGAAGCTATTAACTATTTAAATAAAATTTTGAGTATTTTTGAAGAATCGTAAAAAAAAAAAAATGACATTTAATTTTTAAATAACTGATTCTAAAAGAATAAAGCATGATATTTTCTAGTGTAAAATATCATTTCATTAACGCGAAAGAAAATGCAAGCAGAACGATTTAGAAATCACTTTCATGTAAACGGATCAATTTTGAATCATAAAAGAAATCGTAAAAAATAGAAAATATTTTTTTTGTAAAATAAATTATACCGTATCTTGGCGAAATAAATGATCTTTCTGTTTCTGTAATTATTTTTGTCTGAGTCTGATAATCGTGCTTTAAAAACGTCTGACAAAAAAAAAAGATTGGAGAGTTTAATCTTTGCCCCTGGGGGGGAATGGCATTAATTATGCGTTTAAAAAATGGTCTCAGCAGTGTTAAATTTCTCTAGAGGTCTGAAAATATAAACAATTTTCAAACAGGTATAATTCTTTTAAATTTAAATTAAATGATTCGAATCTTTTACACATTATTTATAAAAGAATGGGGCTTCAGAAAAGTATAAAATGTTTAAAATATAAGCATAATTTTAAAAATCATAAGCATATGAAAATTGTATAATAAATAACATGATAAATATCTACTCTACCCACCACGCCATTGCATCGCTCGAGATAATTAAAATTTAGTTGTTTAAAAACTAAGCATGAATTTCTCCGAATCGACTGCTCATTCGGGGGGAATAACATTGAGGGTTGATCACCCTAAAGGAGTACTACTATTACACAAAATCTCACCCCCGAATGAATTTCCTTAGTCATGCCCTCCCCTTGTCAGACGGATAAAGTCTATTTGTCTTATCGCAGACAAAGCACAGACATATTCTAATCTCAACTGATTGACTTTTTTTTTTAAACTCCACCAATCTTAAAAATGCCTCAGTGAAATTTTCAGAGGAGTCGAGCCCAGTGACTTGTCGAAAGTTCCTGGGCGGTATATATTGTCACCAAACCGTCTTCAAGGCTGATAAAACTTACAATCTAGTAATCTTTCTCACATCTTCTAGAGTTGCCGCAATCCTATTCAAATTAATGCTTTAGAGTACTTTGTCTGTAAAACTCTTTTTCGCAAAAGCAGTGTATCATTGCAGTGAAAACAGTACACTTGGTGTGTTTCATTACGTTTGCCCTTTCAGTATTGCAGTATTGCTTTTATTCTTATTTGATTCGATTTAAAATAAATTTAGAAATATGAATATTGTGGGAACTTTTTTAAAAAAAGCATTCTTTTTGCTACACATACTTCAAGAATTTTATGTATTGCCTTATATTATTGATAAATAAAGTAAGAAACTTGTGGGATTGTTGATAACAATATGCTGTTTCCAGACTAAAATAGTTCCTTTCTTCGTCTTTGACAAGATAAAAACAAAAGAAAACATTAAAACCAGACGTTCTATGTTTTTATATGCTAACAAGGTATGCTTTTAAATTCTTTTAAAAAGCACTGTTTTTCCACTGAAATGCAAGAAAAATTGGAATCGAAGAAATATAAGAAAATCCAGCTCAATTGATGTTTATAGAAAGAAAATTTAATCTGATTACTTTATTTTTATCTTGTAAGCCACACTTTTGATTGGGTAAATGTATTTGCGGGAGAGGAAAAAATAGAAAAATTCTCTCCTTTTTATTTATTTTAATTTTAAGAATTTTTTCATGGGGATTTTATAAAAACAGAATCTTTTTTCGAAAATGTGACCACACGCTTTTGCTTATTATCAGTTATACAACATAAACGAGCCCCCTTCAAAAAATCTATTTCGAATTCAGTTCAAAGTTTTAAAACATTTCTTCAGCAGCCAAATGATTTCGTTAGCGTTGTTTGTATTAAATATGATTCCGTATGATTCTCTCATTTAAAATTCAACAGTAAAAAATTAATTTTTAAGTCTGATTTTAAGTCTTAGATTACGACTACTATTTATTCCAACAAGAATAAAAGTTATTAGAATAAAATGAGAAAGTATAAAATATTTTGGCTTAAAATAATTATTCCAGGAAATAAAACTATTTTATGCTGCATAAGAAGCATTTCTTATATAACTTTAATTATGTATATCCAAGTTTCAATGGGATAAAGAAGAAGAAGGACCCGCGAGGAAAAGTTTTGAAACATGTAGTCGAAATTGGACAGTTGAGTCCCCTAACTGCATTAGTAATACCCTTAAGACATTTATTTAACCATACTTTAATATCTAACGGAAATTTTAACTTTCTAAAATCAATTTTCTTTAATTATTTGATTGTATTTTTAAGATTTCAAACAACTAAACTTCATTTCATGAAAATATAACTTAAACGATATTGGGGTTCAAATATTGTACTTTTTTCGGATAAGAAAAAATACTTAAATGCTTAAAAATTATTGATAAATAAAGACTATTTGTAAAATTAAAAAAAATAGTAAAATAAATGCAACGTTAAAATAATGACCAAGTAAGAAATAAATTTCAAATGTTGTAATTACAAAAGAATATTCAACCAGAAAATGGAAAATACTTTGTTGGTCTTCCATATAGTAGGTTGAACACTTAAAGTCAAAGATGTGAGAATTGGAATATTGTGATATGTTTTTGAAATATATAAAATAACGCTCTTAATTTAAATATGTTCCAAAATATCTTATGTGATTCGAATTTTTTTTAAAGTACATTAAGTTAACAACATTTCAAAACGAACAGTAAAAAAAGAGATATAAGAGAGAAATGTACCTTTTGTTAACATTATTAAAAAAGTGAGAGAATTGAAATTGATTAACGATTAACAAGTATTCCCTAATCAAATGTTTCCATCAATTTAGAGTATTTTATTTAAAAGTTATGTTTAAAAATATTTTTTTAAATATTGATATGATAGGAGAAATTTAAAATGATTATATGTTTATCTTTAGAGTTTACTTGGATACCAGTATTAATAATAGATTGGTTATTATTTTACACAATTAAAATATGTTATCAATAAATGTTCCTTTTGAAATCTATTGTATTTTATTATAATCAAGACATTTTAAATTGAAGCATATATATTTAGGAATAAGATATTTGGATGTTCTACCTATTATTATATAAAATTAATACGTCGGCTCAGTGGCTTAGAGGTAGCGTGCCTGCCACATAAGCCCATGATTACAGGTACGATAGATTTTCTGAATACGAAAATCACAGGCACGCATGTCATAAGACTATGCGGCATGCAAAACATCCCTTGAGTATCAATTTGGCTCTGGTACATTCGTCAAAATTAAATCATGACAATATTCAGCATTAGACGAGATCTTGAATTCAATAAACAAATGCGTCAAAAATTTGGTAGCGGGAGCCACCACTAGATGGTGCTACCAATAAAATGGCTCCCACACTTGGGGAAATGCTATGTCTGCAAAGGCTAATCTGCGTCAAAATGCAGCTCATTTGAAAGAAAAAGAAAAAAGAATTAATACTATAGGTGCAAGTTCTATAAGTTTAATAACTTGAATTCTCCGAAACAAGTACTATGGAATGAAAGTCAAGAAATTCTTTTACGCACCATTGTATAATAAAATAGTATGGATATGCAATGCAAATCAATATTGGTGAAATTAGGTTCCATGTTATATTACAAATAAAGCTATTAGTGAATATAGATTTTGTCTAAAAATTACTTAAATATAGAATTTTCTATCTATACTTTCAATTCAATTCACAGTTTCAAATGAAAATTTGTTTAATTTAATTTATATGCTTTAAAACCAATACTCACAATATCAACTAAAATAATATATCAGGAAATGTACTCGGTTTAAATGCTGAGTTTCTACTCAAATATACTTGTGTCAATTTCTTGGAAAATTCTTAGATTTTCGTTCAACAACTAATGTAAATAATTCTTTGAATAATTGTATTTCATAAAACGACAAATAATGCATCTGTATAAAAACTAAGAAAATCTAACTTTTTTGCATTTTTGTCTCAAACTCTTAATTTAATTTTAAAACAAAATAAATGTAATTCACAGCTGTAATAATTCATACATCTTGGAAATTTCCTACAAAAATAAAACTACAGATGGTTTTAAAACATTGCATTTAAGGAGTTGACATCTGTAAAAGATAAATCTTTAAAAAAATTATTCAATTGTTCTAACTTTATAGAATTTTAAAATAATATTTTTTGTAGCAAACATTGAGTGGCACTCGAAAAATTAAGTCCTAGCAACACAAGTTTAAAAATAAAATATTTCTGAAAAAGTATATTGGAAAACACAGTATCTTAAAACATAATGGACCATCGCTAATTCATCTAACAATTAGTTAAAGAGAAAATATAGGCTGAAAAGTCATTCATCATTAATCATGCAAACTACTTTAGCCATTAAAAGTTTCTGTGACCTTTCATATTTAATTAACATAAAGCTGTTTAAGGACATGCAACTATTTATCATTAGTGGCAATTGAAAACAAAAAAAAACCCCAATCTGCTCATTAGACATTAAATGATTATCCAATGGAGATATTTTGAAAGAAATGTGCTTACGATTCAGTCTGATGTACTCTTGGAATTATTAATAGTACATGCCAATGCATGGAACAAGTAAAAATGTCAAACTCAGAAAATCGAGAATTTTCTCTTTTTTCCAACAGCAATGAAACATTTGCTGTCAAAGTAATATTTGACAAATGCTTTCACTGCCTAGTATAATTTGCAACGAGAGGTTTTCACTTCCCAAGGCTATAGGAAGAATTTCGAAACCCAATTGCATAAGGATTTTCTTCTCCATTTCGATTCTGTAGTTTCTCTTTATTGTGCCTGAGTGAATGGTTATTGCTACGTTTTCTGGAAGAACTGAAATATTTTCAGATTTATAAGAAGTTTAAAGCCCTTTTTTTACCAATTATACATTTGTATCTTAAAAAATATTACCCTACGAAAATTATACATATAAATTTGTAAAAGAGAGAATATAATTAAAGAAAAAACAATCTTCCAAAGTCAAAAATGAAATTAATCATTGTTTTTCAATAAATACAAAATATTGCATAGTTAGTCATAAATTATATATACATACATATATATATATATATATATATATCATAATGTTCAGAGAATATACTTTTAAATTCCATATTGCAAACAAAATGGTAAAGTCTATTTTAGTAAACAATGTACCCTTGTTAATAATATGTAATTACGAAATTCACTCTGTGAGACAGACAGACACTCAGACATGTAAACATATAAGCAGTGTTTGCATCTTATTCAATGTCTTTTACTATTTCCATAATAAAATATTTTTTTTTAAACAAACCCCACACAATATGTATAACTTAAAAATAAAGCTAAAAGTAGAAACGCTTAACTTAATGAGCATTTGAACTATTTTAACTGAAAATATATGCAATATTTAACAAAATACTTATATAATAATCAGGGAAGAGAGCAAACATGTGCTGGACAACCCATGGATAGACATAAAATGGTAAATATAAGTAGAGCAAAGTGTAATATAGAAAATGAAATTCAAGAATCATGCACGAAACGTTCAAAACACTTAAATGATGTCAATAACATGAATATACTCCTGTAAAGGATGAAGTAAATGTTATTTGAAGGTAGAGAAAGAAGTTTATCATGCTATTTGGTCCATTCAAAAATGCAAGATTGCTGGAAATATGTTTTCAGTATGTGATGAAGTTGTTGATGAAAGTCTTAGAAATGTATTACGTTATTGAAAAAGAAAAAGCTCCAAACCCCTCTTGTTGATATGTATTCATTTATCACTTGCTCAATCAAAGGGTATATCAGACATGCTTAAATATAAGTCAGAAGAGCTGATTTTCATTTTGGGTAGTGTGTACTACTTACTTTCTCGAGAGAATCCGACTCATCCAAAGGGCTTCAAGCTGCGAACCAATCGCAGAGAAGATAATTTATTTAAATACAAAATATTCCCGAATGTGGGACCCTCCCTCAAATTCTTGAGAACTTGTAATTGATAATACAAATAAAAATTTAAACAATTAAAACTCACGCCTGCACACGCAGAAATGCTGTCTCACTAATGAGACAGGGACTTGGGTATTTTCATTTCAAATATCCTCTCCCCAAGTCGAGCTACATGATGATATGTCTTGCGTAACCGATTTAATAAAAAAAAATTGCCAATAATTGCAGCGTAAGACAAAACCGGTTTAAGCTCATCTCGGGACCTGGATACAAAAGTTCTACATGGACCCCTTGGCACTGGCAGATCCAAGAAAAATCTGGTGAAGTCCAGCTTATCTGGACCATTCCAGTTCCCGGGCCCCTGTACGCCTGCCCCAAACATCCAATAGACAAACCTGCATTAGAGTAAGATATGATATGAGACCTGAAAATTTTATCTGATTCGTTTGTGCCATCAACTGTTCTTTCAAACAACATGCATGTCTCAGCCAAGACCATTAATCCATTCAATCTGTACTGTCAGTGCCAGTTTAAGCTCATTTCGGGCCCTGGTTGCGGAAGATATACACACACCCTTAACACTGGAGGATTGGAAGTTATAACCCGAAAAACTGATTAAGTCCAGCTTATCCGGGCCTTGGGCGCCAGCCACAAGTGTCCAATGGATAACCCGGAGATGGATAATTTCGAGATTCTTTTTCTCTGCGTACTAGAATAGGCCACCCCAAACTGATTTTGTATTCGTCTATGAAAATAACTTGATCAACTCGCATTGAATTTCAAACTCAATGCTCCAAGACCAAAGTAATTCACACCTGTCTGCAAAGAGATAACTTAGATGATGCCTGTTTTGGACTGTACGGTGTGCCACCATTAGTCTCGTAGTCTACGGGGGAACTCTTAGAAACTATTTAAAATAATGTATTACTTTGTAAGATGAAAAGATTATGGAGTGGAGGGTTGAAAAAGTGGATTTTGATATTCATACTAAAATATTTATTATCCATCAATAATACTCAAAACATATTTTGTATTTTACCATTTACATAGAAATATAAATGATATTAATTAAAACTCTTTGAATTGAACATAATTTAAAAATATAATAGTTCCAATATTTATTTTTACGAATATTTTCTGAGATGAAAAAAGGACTTGTAGCGTCAGGATTTTTCTAAAGCAAATGAATAAGTTGCAAAAAATAAATGATAAGGTACATTAAAGAAAAATGAAACCACTTTAAGCTAACACTTGGAAATGAATTATTATATTAGGTATAAAAAATAGTTATTGAGAGACATATTGTTAAGTTAAAAGCAGAGGGAGAGACAAAAATTACTGTCATGTCTGTAATGTAAGTGTTGACAGATTTCGGCCATTAAGGACATCGATCAAAGTGCTTTTCCCGCATCATTCAAACAATGACGCATGACAGTACCTAAAATATTACTTATTCCTTATTCTTTACCATTTACATACCACTTTTTTCGAATTTATCTTACGCATATTCTTGTCTAGTGATCTTATATGAACTTGTATTGTCATTAATAATGATTGACAAATGTATGCGTGTATATCGATAACTTCCCAATTAGAAATATTGAGAAAACGAAATTTATGTAATATTAAAATCGAACTTTTCAGTAAGTGATTTTAAATAGATTTATAATATTGCTAAATAATTTTAAAAAATTAAAAATACCCCCAAAATCGGCCGGATGCAGACAGAAAGATGGCCCAGTTTATGAAAATGCTGTGTTATAGAGAATGGGATTAAAAAAGAGTAAGTACGAGTGTTTCCTCAGAAAATATAGAACTGCACTTGTATGTATTGTTTGATTAAGAATACAACAGAAAATAACTGCCCCACAGCCCCAAAGGAAAGCTACGTACGCTATAAAGGCATAGCGCATTTACCATGTGAAAATTAAAAGTATTGAATACATAGTATACAGTTCCTTACCTGATCAGACATGGTTTAGAAAAATATTTTGTGAAGGCATTAAGATATCTATAATAAAAACTAATTTGCCGACTTGAAAAAGTTAGCTAATTTTTTAAAAAAATTATTAATATGTTGTTGTCTTCCGTACTGCACTCTGCATTTTGCTGCTTCATCATGAAGGCGACGAAGGAACAGCAAGTCCAATCCCGACGCACCTTATTGTTTAAAATATGGAAGGGTGATTTCGACAGTCTTGAGTCCCACACTTCGTGTTATTTTAGGAGTTTGTTTGGCGTCCCCAATTTTAACATCTTTATCATTTTTCAGTATTTTTTCATTAATTGTGACACACAACAGCATTAATTTCTGTATCTGACATAATGTCTTACTCGGTATCGTTCTGGAGTCACTTCTCGACTTGTAAGGGTGTGACCGAATTATCTGGGCTGTCGGGTAGTCGAGTTTTCGGGAATGTATAACAATATTGATTTTAATATATAAATTTCCCTCTAATACTATTAAAAGAATTAAAACCAAAGAAATAAAAGTACAGTTTATCAAATATTGGTCGAAAGTAATGAAATATTAATGAACTATTACAAAATAATATTTCTCAAACAGTCACATTTATCAGTAAATTCCTTTGGATTTGTATTAAGCTTTCTCTCTCTCTCTCTCTTTCTTGCTAAACACACACACAAGAGACAGAAAGAAATATTTTTGTTTGTGTTGAGAAGATTTTATTTCGATGATTCGAATCTATGCTTAGGTTATTTATTTATTTAACCTAAACAGCTGTATTCTAGAGAATTTTTTTTCGAAATTCAATAAGGGTTTAAATGCAGCAATTTAGATAAGAATAATTCAATCCGTTTCGCCTTTTGTCTCTTACATAACTACATCATCATTAACATTATTTCCTTTCTTAATTACGATATAATTTCTTGAAAGAATTAAGCAGAAAAAAATCAACCGAAACTTATATTTACTTAAGGATTAATAAAACAAGTTAAAGAAAAAAAATCATGTTATTAAGACTTTTTCCTTCACTTTTTTTGCCATGAAACATTCATTTATTTTATTGTTTATTTTTAACTAATGACATGTTTTCCTTTGAGATGTATTTGCGTAATTGGTTTATGGGTTTTTTGTCTTAAAAGTATTTGTAGTTTTTTACGAGTACTTACATATGTAATCCTTAGAATTTTTGATACATTTGCTTATTGTATTTTTCTCTTATGAATGTTTGCTGGTGTTTACTTATTTTTTAAAACTTCGCATTTGTAGTATGTTACAATGTAGTTTCTGACAACCAATTTAAATTTTGGGAAATGAATTACTCCCTTAAAATATATTCTTTCAACTATTGTAGATTGAAACTAATTACGCTTTTTTAAAGTTGCCAGTGAGTATAACATATTCTAAAAATTACGAATGCAATATAAAAGTTATAATTATAAATTAAATACTTATTTCCTTGCAGTGAAACATGTTTTATGATAAACTAATTGAATTAATAAACTAATATATATTTTTCTTCCATTATACATATAAAATTAACATTTCAAGAATAATTTAGAACAATTATGAAATGTTTATAGTAACATATATGCAATGGTGAATATTATGTTCTATGTAATAGGAATTGGTCTGAAGTAACATTAACGATATAAATATGATAAATATTTAGCAAACAAAAATGATACCAAATTGTACTAAATTTTTGAATGTATTGAAAAACTACGTATATCAACATTATTTAGATAAATGTATTTAACATTGATGTAATAGTCTAATTATATGACTAGATTTTTACATTGAAAAATTTTCGAATGAGTAAAAAAAATGTGTCTGTAAATATTGACTAAAAAGAAAGCATTTTAATTTTACCATTCGATGCTTTCTATATTATAAATTTCTTGAATTTTCGAAATCGCAAAACATATTAGGATTAAATTTGATAGATACTAGATTGCTCTGTCAAAAATGGGATAAATTATATTGATTTTCTGTTCTGTGCGTTTTTGTTAATGTCACACCACTTATGTCTTTTGCCGTAAGGGTATATATACGTATTTCTGAATTGTGACGTCAGCTTTCAAAATGTTCACTTTTATGGCTGATGTCACTTCAAATTTAAGACCTTTCTTTCAGCCTAATTTAGATATATATACACTGCTCAAAACAATTAAAGGATATTGCAAGTTTTTTATAAAATAAAGATATAACCGAATTTTTTTTTGCCGAAAATGGAAGAAGAGAATCACAAATGCAAATTTTTCTGATTTTCAAATTGTGGAGTATGCTAATTTTGAGTTCGACGACAAAAACGTCGCTTCAGCGGCTGCGAATGAAATTTGACTTTCAACTGAAATGAAGACAAGGATGATCGGCATTCAGTGACTGCTTTGTTTCGATGAGTACGATGTCTCAGCGAAGTCATTTAACTGATTCAGAAGCTTGGAGAGATGTTGGCAGGTTAGACGGTGGCCAAACTCAAGCCGAAGTAGCGCAAGCCATTGGAGTGTCACAAAGTGTGATTTCCAGGATCTGGAACCGTTTTTGGAGACTGGAATTGCAGGCCGAAGACCAGGACAAGGTCTTAGACGGGCAACAACGCCCAATGAAGATCGTTATTTAGTGTTAATGGCTCGGAGACACCGAAATATGAACGCTACTCTTCTCCAACAACACCTTCACTCGACTACTGGCACCACGGTTTCAACTCAGACTGTCTGAAACCGGCTCCATGGTGTAGGTTTGTATGCTCGCCGACCGATGATATGTGTTAGACTAACATCAAGGCATCGTCGCGACCGCAGGGAGTGGGCAACAGAACATGTGAACTGGAGGAGAAATGAATGGAGCAAAGTTCTTTTTTCTGACGAGTCCCGTTTTTCTGTTCATCCGGATAATAGGCGTATTTTCATCTGGAGGGACCGTGGCAGTAGGAATAATCCTGCGTTCGTGCACGGAAGTGTCAGATTTGGCGGTGGGGGAGTGTTGGTGTATGGTGGCATCTCCATTGACGGGCGCACAGACCTCTACATCATTCGAGATGGATCTCTGACTGCTCGCCGATATAGGGATGAGATCCTCAGACCTATTGTAGTCCCTTACGCTGCAGCAATCGGAGATGACTTCATTTTAATGGACGATAACTGCAGGCCACCTCGTGCTAACCTGGGGGAGGATTTCCTTTTCGAGGAAGGAATCGTACGAATGGAATGGCCAGCGTGTTTTCCAGACATGAATCCAATAGAGCTCTAGGAAGACGAGTTGCTGGCCACCAACCACCCCCACAAACTCTCCAAGAACTGGAAAGAGCTCTTCTGGAAGAGTGGGACAGAATCCCCCAACTCGTGATTAATAGCCACATTGACTCCATGCCTCAGAGGTGCCCAACGTTGCTGGACGTCCGTGGAAACCATACCCCCTACCGAAAATGATTTCCTTTGAAGAAAACACCTTTTCTTATTATTTTTTTCTCATATGCACAAATTGTGTTTTTCTCCTTTTGTACACAAAAGCGCAATAAAATGCATTTTTTTTCTGCGAAACGTGTAACTTTTTCTCATGTAACCTACTACGTCTGTTGACCATGTATCAATCAGTCGACCATGTATAAAAAGTTTCCCAGCCACAAAATCCACCTAAAACCGCAATATCCTTTATTTATTTTGAGCAGTATATATATATATATATATATATATATATATATATATATATATATATATATATATATATATATATATATATATATATATTGTATGTTCATGTCTACAGTCTTGCATTATATATTTGTAATGATAATAATTAAAATCATTTTTATTTATGATGTTTTACATTTGATCTTAAAAAAGAAAAATATGGCTCAAATTTACAAAAAGAAATCCTTTTTAAGTCAATATTCAATCAGAACTGATTTTTATTCCTAACTTTAAGAAAAAAAATATACCTTTGTATAATCTCTGTTAATCTTTATGGCAATGTTCACTTTTATTTGTTACATGCTTTCTGACACACTTTGCTTTAATAAATATATCTTAGTGCAAGCTTACTTAGCACTTAAGTTAAACTTTTTTAGCAAGTTTTCACAACTGGTAATTTTGAAATGTTTTCTTTATTTGGACCTCATTTCAAAGCTTTCGTAGCCAGCCCCCTGGAAATAATTTAAAAATTAGTGTGATATGTAAAATCACATGAAATGTATCAATTATTTTATCTAAAAATTCGTGCTCTTATATTTAAATATAATTATTAACTCCTTTTTTTCTTGTAAGCTACTCAAAGTTTCATAATTTCATCTTGATTGAATAATCTCGATTTTTTAAAAAACATTATAGTATAAACATGAAAAAAATGTGTTAGAATGAGCTACGAAAAAAAATAATTTATCATCACATGTTCAACACACAAAACTTTGTACTAATATTCCGATTAGAAAAATCAGTATCAGAACTTTTCCCCTGATTTAAATTTTGATATTACAATTTTAAACAGCTAAAAGACAGTTATAACTTGTAAAAAATTAATCAAATAAATGATTGCTTTTAATATGTGTCTGAAAATTCATGAAAAGAAAGCGTGAATTTTGTGGGAGACTATAATTTATTTTATTCCTTAATACAGTATAAAATGTTCTAGAGTAAAAAAATGTAAATCAGAAGTAAAATAAGTCCTTTTTTAAAAATTAATACTCCTCTTATTTGATCATTAAAAGAACTATGTTCTTATTTTTTCGATAATTATTTATTTTTATTTTTATTTAATTGTAAATACTATTGACTCAATTCAGAATGAAAATCTTTAAGATTATCAGTGCAATTTAAAATAAATTATTTCTGTTGTGTTATTCAGTTAAAGATAAAAAAAATGAAATGTCTGTGTGTGTGTATCCTTCCAAAATATTTTTGCAATCAAATTGATATATAACTGATTTCACAAATACATGCAACAAAAAGAAAAACAAAAAAAATATTTCCTTAAAGCAGAAAAAACAATCCCTTTGTAAGATCAAAATGTTGTAAAAATAAAAGAGTTACATATTAAAATACTTTAAATTATGATAATTTGTTTGTTAATATTTTTATCTGTTTAATGAAAACATTATAATCTTTAACAAATGATTTTCTAAAAATCCTTAAGAAAATTCTAAATATTTCCACACGAAAGATGATATTTTCTTTAAAATGTTTTCAAAGAGTTTTAAAAATAGCAGCAATCTCGGTGCAATTTGACCTGCGAGCAAGATGTTAATATCCGATATCGTCAATGCATACTAATAAGTAACAACACTACTTGTGCTACCAACTGTCCACATTGATAGAATAAAGAAACTGGTGCATTGAAGTTATTGTTGCCATTTTAGAATTGTTGTATTTTGTGTGGAATGTACTTTAACATTCGATATTTTGAGTAACAGTCTATACATGAAAATCTTAGAGAAATGTGTTTTTCACAACCATTCTATTTTTTAAATTTTATTTATGTTAGTAATACAGCAAGAATTAGAGGTTTGACAATGAAGATCGAAAAGTTAATTGGAACAAGTTAGTGATATCGTCATCTTACTCCAAATACTTTCTGCTCATCTCTTGTTGATATTTATTTACGTTTTTTTCATACATTGCGATGTGTTTTATTTAAGATGGTTTTTTAAAGCGTTATTAGAAATACATTTGCTCAAAGTCATGGACTGCCATCCAGGTTTAATCCTCGATTATAAAAGATTTAATACTATTGAGATCATAACAGTCATGTTCTTTATTATAGATCATAGATACAAAGAATGCGAAAGATAACTTAATGATTCGCTTTTCAGAACATGATTTGTCTGTAGTAAAAAAACCAGACTATGTTCTTGTTAAATACAAGCAATCTGAAAGAAAATTGCAAAATCCTGCGTATGATGAGATGTGCATTAATAATCCATCAAAAGGCAAGATAGAGTGTTGCAAATGCCACACGTTGTGGCATTATGGCTGTTCAAACTTTCGAGGGAACACATTTGGGGATTTTCGTTAAAATAAAAACTGCTGTATTTAAGGAACACCATTAATTTATTAAGAACCAAAATTTTTAACAAAATGACCATTTTGTTACAAGTTAATCAGTAAGAAAAATAATAAGGGATAATTAATTCCAGTTTTTATTAATAATTTATAATAATAAAAATGTATTTGACTTTTATGAGGTATGTCATCTTACACCAGAACCAAAGCAAAATGACAATTTTGGATTACTTTCGTAAACAAATCAGATTAACATTGATAATAGCAAAATAAAAATTTCTTCGACTATGCAAAATACGGTAAAAACCCATTCTAATAATAAATGCAAAGAAAAATAATCTATCTTAAAATTAATCAACTAAAACTAGTCAACCAATAGTATAGTTAATTTACTTTTCGGTCACTCATACTTAATACGCATTTAATGCTGAAACTTACAGCTATAATAAATCTATTAAGTTATAGTAAAATATACTATCAGAAAAATGATAGTTAAAAGACTGAGAAATCATCTAAAAAATATAATGAAAAAAAAATGTATTCCGAATGGGGACGTTTGCGTAATTACGCACATTTTTATAGTTAGATTATCTGATCTAAAACAAATCCATTAACTCTTCGCATTATTGCAAAAAATATTGATAACACACTTCAAATATTTATTAATAACTAATATATAATTACTATATCCAAACTACTAACTAAGAAAAAATTAAAACAAGAAAACTTCGCTAAATAAATAAACAACAATAGCGTAAAACTGTCCATCTCAGTTTACGCAACTGACAATAAATGCATTACGAATGGCTCACCTCAAACCACAACACCGTTGAACGTCGGACGATGTTTCACGGGCATAATTAAGTTTGCAGAACGTTTAACTTTCAATGAAAAACGATGGAAAAAGATCTCCCCGCTCAGGTGGCAGAATGAGACCGGACTGTTAGAAGAGAGCGCCCTTCTACTTTACCTAGACTCATGGAAAGAGCAACGCGCATGCGCGAACTCCGATCGAAACTAGGGAGTTCGGGGAATGACCACCTATGGGTGAGAGGAACTTTTTACAGGGCAGGATGTTAGACTGGGTCTTAATTGATGGACATTCCTTCACTTTAATTCATTTGGAATGCCCAGAGGGAAAAATTTTTTTTTCAGTTGACGCAGTGACGGGACCACTAATAAATTGACACCAAAGTCAAACAATAAATTTATAGGTTTTCATTCTTAAAACTATATGATCTAATACAGTGATCCGCAACCCCCGGTCCGCGGACCGGTACCGGGTGTTGGGCCACCTAAAGAACATTTAACTATTGTCATTTTATTTAAAGTGGTGCATTTCTCTCCGATTTCCACAACTTTCCAAGGAAATCACTTTATATTCCACGTTGAATCACTTTTATTCATTTTTGGTGTAACTATATTTTATTCTAAAGGCATATTTAGATGTAACAAAATTAAAATTGTTAAATCAAAACAATCTAAAATGTAAACAGTCAACGAGTCCACCCTCAGCGGGCCGTGGTAAAATTATCAAACGTTGACCGGTCCGCAGCGATAAAAAGGTTACGAAGCACTGATCTAATATATAATTTTTTAAATTACGCCCGCCAACGTCCTCTCGGACATAAGACGTCTTGCAGTTCAATATAAAGCAGATGTCGTTATAGCAGGAAGGAGAACTCCACGGTTGTCTTGCGAGAGAACACAAAGTAGAGCGGGGCAGTCGGATAGAGGCTCCCCAGTCATTGGCACTGAATTACAGAGAGAGCAGAGCGGTGAATCAGCCAGGTCAATCTTAAACAGATGGGCTTGCATATAATCATGTCAGGTGATGGTTCTGAAACATGCCACACCCTAGATATTGCAGAAAGCTGATCACGTCTTTGGCCATCGAGCAGACAAGACCAAGGTTTGCCAACAGTCAAGTCTGTAAGAATGGAAATTTTTTTTGTTGCAATTTGTCCCTGAGAAGTCGCTTGGCGTTTCGAAGAGGCATCGGAAGGCAAGGTGGATGCAGCGTCAAAGCCTCTTTGGCCAGCTTATCGGCTTGTTCATTTCCATGAATACCACAATGAGATGGGATCCATTGTAGAACGAACTCTCTTCCGGTGCAAAGAAATGAGTTGATAAGTTGTTTGCACTCGAACTCAAGTTTTGATGGGAATAGATCTAATATATATGAATTTAATATATTTTAGCGTTAGTTATTTATCACTTGTAATACTTTAAAGCTGGGATGGGAAAGTATTGGCCCGCAAAGACATTTGAGTTCCGCCAAGATAGAAAACTAAATATAGAGAAAGTGTTCCCTATATTTGGGTCGACATATATTTGTCAGCAAAGATTTCCTGGCATGAAAATCAACAACATAAAATATCGAATCGATGCAAATTGGCGGACATAAACTTGTAATCTGTGATAAGAATTTATACCAACAATCTCACTTCTGATTTTAAAAAATGTTGAAAATATGATTACATTTGTCTCATTACGAAGTGTGTAAATTAAATAATGGGACTGATTTTTTTTCACTTGTTTATTGCAATAAACTTACAGTTCAACATTGTCTCCTTCAAAGTAACTGTCTTCTGAAGCCACACAGCGCTGGAGACTTTTCTTCCACTCCTCATAGCACTGGTGGAACTCAGATATTGGAATAGCCTTCAGCTGGTCAGCTACAGCCTTTTGAATGTTTTCCAGTGTCCCAAAATGATATCCCTTAAGGTGATTCTTCAATTTCGGAAAGAGGAAAAAGTCACAAGGACTCAAGTCGGGTGAATAAGGGGGCTGAGGAGCAACAGGAATGTTTTTACTGGCCAAGAAACGGTTCACTGAGAAAGGTTTTTCGGAACCATTTTGGCGCAGATCTTTCTCATCGTCAAATCATTGGTCAAAATCTGATGAACGGTGGTGTGATTCAAATTCAACTCTTCCCCAATCATTTTGACTATCAAGCGACGATCTGAACGCACAAGATCCTGGACTCTAACGACATTTTCAGCGGTTTTTGAAACTGAAGGCCTTCCACTGCGAGGTTCATCTTCAATTGACTCTCTTCCTTCTGAAAATGCCTTAAACTACCGAAAACCCTGGGCCCTTAACAAAACACTGTCTCCGTAGGCTTGCTGAAGTTTTGTAAATGTTTCCGTTGCGTTTTGTTCAAGCTGAAGCAAGACTTGATGATGCTCGAAATTATTGTCACTCATTTCAGAACACAGAAGAAAAACCTGTTTCACTCAACAAATCACTACAGACAATTAACTTGACTCAGCGACTTCAAACTCATACAGATGATGCATCACATGTTTACCTACCTCCCCTCCATGTCCCACTTCCCCAGTGTTACCAGATCAAACATTACGCTACCAGACTCATTACTTAATTTACATACCTCGTACATTGATTGTAAAATTAAATGTGCTTTCATCGAAAGATGGTATGAAATTAGCACAATAAACAAATTTAATAATTGCCACTATTTTATTTAATTTATATTGATTGATTTTTATACATGATACCAAAATTTATACTTTTCTGAAATGCAATTTAACTAATGAATGTAATCATTTTAAAAAAGGTGTGGCCCTTGAGCCTAAACAGTTATCAACCCCTACTTTAAAGTTCCTTAATTCTGATATGCTTAAGATTGCTAAAATACGGTCCAAGTAGAAAATTACATTATGACTTTTGTAGATATTGTATATAAATAATATTAAAGTAGTTAAAAATGACTTTATATGTATATATATATATAGTTGATAACAAACTTTACAAACAAATCAAAGGATTGCCTCAGGGTGGCCCAGCCAGTAATAGTCTCGCTAATCTGTACTTACACCACTATGAATCAATTCGAAGAAATGAACCATCTTGCCTCTTATTAAGATACATAGATGATTTAATTGTTATAGATCGTGACAGGGAATTTAAACCTAGCATTAATTTTTATGCGGAATACCTAAAATTAATACAGACGAATTTTAACTCGAACAAAGTTTAATTTTTAGATTTAGATTTAACTATTATTGACAACAAATTATATAGTAACATTTATGATAAAAGGGAAACATTTAAATTCAATGTCATAAAGATATCGAACTTCAATAGTTGTCTACATATATCAATATTTAGAAATATAATTTTAAATTTTCTGATGAGAAATAATAATTTAACTACACACACACAATATTGATAAATTCAAGAATATCCAGAAATTTATATAGTGTTACATACAGAATGATTATCCCATCAACTTCCTGAGAAAATATATAGATCAGAAATATTTCTTAAAAATATTTTTAAACTCATAAATGCACAAATTCACCACACAACATTAGGTCCACAAAGTCAGCTTGTTAGTGGTCCGGCTGTGAAGTATATGTGCATTCCACACACAGGATACATTTTAATACACACATAGACCAATATTTACACGACTACACTTTAAAATTATTTATGACCAATTTAACATTTATGTCCAATCAAACGTTTTTGACCAATCAAACGCTTATGACCAATCAAGCAAGTTTTTTGCATGCGGTCTGGTTTGCATCTAATGCCAAATGGTTAAACTCTAGTGTTAGATTATGAATCGTTTGGGTTGATATGTCATTAGTAGGTGCTATGAGCAAACTATAGGTGTGGTAATTGATATATTAAATATGAGAAGTCATTCTATAGATATGGATTGAATTCTTGATAGGATGCTCTTTGGTGAGTTTTTAATGATTTACGCTATTCATTTGTGAATATACTGGGTTTTTAATTTGAACTTTCAGATTTTTTAGTTTGAACTTTCGGATTTTTTAGTTTGAACTTTCGGACTTTTTAGTTTGAACTTTTTGAGTTTAAATAGCTTTTAAATTGAACTTTCGGATCTCAAATATTTTTTTATGCATATACAACTATTTTTTCTACCTATACAACTATTTTAAAGATGGGTGCATCATCTTTGGTGTTCGATGGTTCACTTATATTATGCACTAATTTGTTTTTGAATTTTAGTTATAATACCTTTCAGAATGCGATGGCGAATAGTTTAATTTTTCAATGGTTTAATTTTAACTTTTTAATTTTTTAATTTTTAATTTTTAAATTTTTAATTTTTAAATTTTTAATTTTTAAATTTTTAATTTTTAAATTTTTGAAATTTGGATATTTTCCGATTAACTTACCAAGTTGCAATAGGGGGAAGGTTGGCGCCATCAAACTAGTTTAACCCCACTTATCGGTCCTAAGTCCGAGGTTGCACTTGGATATTTTATAAATTTTTATTTTATTTTATAATTTTTTAATTTTGTTTGAAAACGATGTGGAATTTTATCTTTTATATTCGCTATTGATATTTTGAAATAGGATTTAGTTTTATAAGATTCGTATATTTAAATTTTTTAATTGATTATTGTGATTGATTGTTGATGATTCATTTTATATATTTAAATATATATATATATATATATATATATATATATATATATATATATATATATAATCTTAGATTTAGTTGAAAATAGTGAACATTTTTTTGCTCAAATACTGTAACAAAAAGAACATATTTAAATATTTTTTCAGCTTTTTAAATAAAGGAAAAAGTGTTAAGTTTCTAAAATTTTCATATAACAGTGCTGCTCTTAAATATTCAGATAATTGAATATTAGTTAACTTTGTGTTTAATACATATTAACTTAATATTAGTGATTTATATGTTTTTATTTTCAGCATTTATAATATTCGAAACCAAAATTCATTTAAGAAATAATAAAAATTGGTCATTTTTGAACTTCCTTAGGTATATTTCTAACTTGTGAGTCAAAAATATTTCCAATTTTATGGAAAAAATATCACAATTAGAATCTATATTATCATATTAGTGGGCAAGACGTCAGAACTGATTTAATCATTTAATTAGTAAATAATCAGTTCCAAAAAAGTATACAGTATACATTTATTCTAATTGATAGTTAACATACAAAAATCCACACTTCAATTCGAAAAAAAAAATCCAAGTTTCAGTTAGTTAAATAGTAGATACATGTACTGTAAAATCTGGCATATAACGAGCACTTTTAACAAAAAAATAAGATCTACATATAACAAAATACTGTTTATTTAAAAGGAATGATGTTCCTTATGAATCAAATGAGTTGTAGCTCTAGAAGTGTACTATTTTTTCTAAAGTTTGGGATAATACCTCGAATAAATGACTTCAAAACATAAGAACATTATACCCGTACACTTCAGGATTCTTCGTAAAAAATAGGAGGCCGGTGCGCGCTTTAGACGGCGAATATAAGTAAAAATTAAAAAAAGAGTAGCTTGAACATTTAGGTGCGCGTTATACGGTGGATTTTTCGGTAGTCAAATAAATAGTTAAAACATATTGAATCATATACATAGTTATGTATATTGAAATAGTAAATAGTTAAAACATATTGAAGAAAAGAAAAAAAATATTATACAATACTGATTGAGAGAAGAACTCTTCCTCTCTCTTAAGTTCTTATTTAGATTTATTATAGACATTTATAGTAGAGTCAAGCATCATTTCAAATGTAAGTATCAAAAACTCACCGGCAGCAATGAGAACTTTAATCAATTGTATGAATGAAATAAATTTAAAATTTTGATACAAAATCTAAGAGAAATCAATAAGCATTGAATACATCAGCGGGAATTTTTTCATCATTTTCTTCCTATGAGATACGACGAGTATCGGTCAGGCAAGATTTAGAAAAAAATAGGCTCATATATTAAGAGAATTTAAAAATATGTATAATGATAGATATAGATATATTGATCCAAACCAAAATATTTCATGACGATGTCAAAAATGAAAATTCATTTGCGAATTTCTTCAAGCGCGCTTCTCTGGTTCTTTTTCTTTTCTTTTTTCTAAATTGAGAATTTTAGCTAACATGTATTTTTTTCGAAGTATCAATAATTATTGAAAACTTAGCATTCATTTTCATTTCACATTCTACTGGATAAAAAAGTTATTTACTCACCTGCACCACTTTGTTTCCCAAATTGGTAAAAATGTCTAAAAAAATCTATAAGAAATGATATACAATTAGTTTAAGTTATTGACTGTCATAAGCCGCTGTAAGGTGCTCCACTAAAAAAGTGATGCCAGCACCTGGAGAACGTACTAGATCTGTAACAGTACTACCAATCCGCAGCCCCATTTGATTAAAAAAAATTTAAAACACACACGCTAATGCCAACATCTAAAAAAACTCTAATTTAGCTTAAAAAAAGAACATGCTCTAGTCCAATAAATGCAATGAAAAAAAAAATTTCGAAATTGGATGAAGTGATATTTAACAGAATGAAAGAAATTTTAAAGAAATGCAAAATAATGCCAAATCACACCAAAATAAATAAATGTTTTATGATATTTTTTCCTTCAAAATAAAATAAAAAAATGAAAAGATATAATTTGTATTCTAATTTTTTTTGTTTCAATAAATCAGATAATTAGTAGAAAATTTATTTTAAAATGTTTTTTTCGCAGATCATTGCGCCTTATTTACAAATTATACCATTGCGTCTTATTTGCAAATTAAGGGGATGTTTATCGTATTGCTCTAAAAAAATAACGTACCTTCCTCATTCGTTAGAGCTTCTGAAAACAGTTATCTGTCTTAAAAGTAACAATAATACGATGCTTTTTAGATGAACAACAGTACCTAGATTATTGGGGTGTTTTTCAATTTTCGGAAATTAAAAGTAAAGAACATTTTTATGCAGGTAACTTTTTAAAAGTATTCGTGTGTGCTTTCAGAATTGTTGAACAACTATGAATAACGATAACTGCTACGTATTTGGATGCAAAAAAGTGAAACTCCCATGGCCTACAAATGCATTTACTTCCTTTCGGAATTTATAGCAGATAATCTGTACATCCAAAAGCAATAAAAGTACTTCACATAAACATCTGAACAGCACTGCGTTGACAGGACCTAAACTAAAATTCCTTTCGGGCTTTTAGGGCTTTATCATTCTTTCTCTCTCCATCTTTACCCTCTCTTTCTTTTGGCACAGATTTAAATATTTTTTCCTGCATTTCCGAATGTGGTTTTCTATGATAACGACTGTTTCGAGATGAAAAGCTGACAATTTATTTCTAAAAGTTCCTTTTCTTTTTCATGCATTTGATTATAGTGCATTTTTTTATTCGTCTAAACATAATGATTTAAAAAATGCCAGCGTTCATAAAATTATTAATATTTAAAGAAGCTTTTTTGGTTACTAAAATTTAATTGGAAAATTTTCAAAAATAACATTTTTATTATGAAATTTTGTGTAAGCTTTTTCTACAGAGTGGGTCACTGGCACATCCTATTTTGAACATATTGAAGAGATGTTCGTATGGAGGAGCGAGGGCACGGGGAGGTTTTGGAGGAAGTGGTGGAGTGGTACTTTTGTGTTCTCGCTTGTCTCAGCCTTAAACATGCTGTGGTCCAAGTGACAGCGCGCATTTGCTATACAGGCGTGATTCTCTAACGGTGATTGCAGTGCAACGTGCCTTTCGTCATCACTTTGATATTGCTTCACGAGATCATGTTCCTGATCGGAAATGTGTTTTAATGTGGATGGATGCCTTCCGAGCAACGAGAAATGTCTCTAAGGAAAGGAAGTGACTTCCGAAGACTATTAGAATAACTGAAAATGTGAAACGAATTCGTGTGTTAATTCATGCCGATACGTGACAATGATCCAACGATTATTCTTATCCGCTCTCCAAGAAAGGGACGACAACGTGTGGTTACAAGAATATGGGGCCACAGCACACATCTCCGGAGTTTCCATGGTTGTGTTAAGAGAAGCTTTCTCCGAATGACTAATCCCCCTGAGAAGGGATGCAAACTGACCTGCGAGCTCTCCTGATTTATCCCCTCCTCATTATTTCCTGTAGGCTTATTTCAAGTCCTTGGTTTACAAAGATTTCTCCATGAACCTGAAAGACCTACGGAGCAATATCTGAGTGAAATTGGCGATATCCCGGTAGATATGCTTGGAAAAGTGACTCAAAGTTTTCGAAATCGACTGCATCAGTGTATTGATAATGGAGGGCGACATTTAAGAGACATGGTGATTAAAATTGTGTAAATTCCAAGTTCCAATGTTGTGTGGTAGGCAGAAAATAGCAATAAAATCAAATGAAACATGGGGTGTGTTTTATTGCGTTTTCAAAACTGTAATTTCACATGCCCAACCTTGTAAAGTAATTGTTTTAAACAATTGCTTCACTTCAATTAAAGAATAAAGTTAAACACGTTTTTTTGGTTAAATAACGTATTTAAATACATTTCAAATCCCCCATAAAATAGAAAAAAAACTTTACATTAACAATCTAATAAAATAAATTTACTTTCTGTTTGTAAAAATTTAAAATCCGTATTATTTCTTTACCTTAAAAGAATTTAAATAAATGGAATTTTTAAAAAGAATTAGAGCACATATTAATTCATTTCGAGATAAGAATAATCAAAAAGTTCCCTTTAGTTTTCAAAACTTTAAATGACAAGTTTTTTTCAATGTGATAAATAAGTTAGTATTTAATCAAAAAGTATGAAAAATCATTTTTTATCACACGTGATTAGAAATTTAAAAAACTAATGTAATTTGGCAAAAAAAAAATACTTTCAATTTTTAAGGCGGAAGTTCATATTACAACAAAAATAAATTTCAGGGAGTAAATTAACTTAATTAATTTGAAAAAGTCATCATTGTGATTATTACAATGGAGGAAACGATATTTACGATTAGAAACATATTTATGAAACTTTATAAATGTGAAATACGAAATATCTGCAAAGTACATCTTTCGAATTTTATAGTATAATAGAGTTATTGAGCTAAAATAATTAATGATATGTAATGATGCATAAAACAATTTCAAATGAAAAACATTTAAAAGCTGAAATGCAATACGCATTTGTTGATTTAAAAATGTAGTACGAAACATGGGTGAGTGGATTCTTACATACCACAAAAACCCAAAGCCAGAGCATGGAACGTTGCATCAAGAACAAGTGACGAGGATGACATCTGAGTGGGCAGCACCCTCTCCAAACCACAATACCCCGCCGATGGGGAGACGTTTGGGCTACGATAGTTTTAACGCGCAGCAGCGTTCCTACACTGCGGACCTTCAACAACCTGCGGGCTCGAATCTCGTGACCATGACCACTAAGCTACCCCGGCCATCAGAAAACAAGGGAGAAAGGCATCTGTAAAATGTAGAGACATTTGAAAAATGTATATCATTTGTGTTTATATGAAATAACACAAGTGATATAAATGAGATGTTATTTCTTTGTAAACTAGATTATATAATATTATGGTATTATATAGTTGATTTACACACACACACACACAAACATATATATATATATATATATATATATATATATATATATATATATATATATATATATACCGGGTGTCCATAATTAAACGATACTACTTCAAAATTGTGTACAGACGAAACCATTGTTCAGAAAGTTGTAAAATGCTATGTACGACATAAAGAATAGACGAGAATTTGTTTGAGCGAATAAAAAAATTAGTTCAAAATTTCGCCACTAGAAGGCGTTTTTGATGGAGATTATGTTTAGCATACATTTATAACAGATCACAAATTTTGTTACAACAATAAAGGCTCAAGATGATGACCATCATTTTCAGCTACTATTTGAAATCGTAAGATAGCATATTCCACCATTGACCGCAGTGTGTTCTGGGACAAGTTAAGAACATGTCGTGAAATACTGTCTTTGAGATCAGGTAAAGTTCTTGGTTGATCATAACTTACCAACTGTCTTAAATGGCCCCAAAGCCAAAAATCACATGGATTGAGGTCAGGTGATCGAGGAGGCCTCAGATGAAGAAATTGGCGGATGATCACACGTTCTTCTGTGAAGTGATGTTTAAGAACGTCCTTAACACAACGTGTAATGTGTGGAGGAACTCCATCTTGCATAAAAATTATGCGTGAAAGGCACTGACGTGCTTGCAGATCCGGAATAATTTTATTCCGTAATAACGATGCATATCTCTGTCCAGTGATAGAACATGTTACTGGACCCCCCGCACCTAATTCCTCGAAAAAATACGGGCCAAGAATTAAAGACGTGAAAAACCCACACCACACCGTTACTTTTGGTGAGCGTAGCGGAACTTGTAAGGTGGAATGCGAATTGTCTGATTCCCAAATTTGACAGTTGTGAGTATTCACTCAACCTTCCAAATGAAAGTGTGCTTCGTCTGTCCAGAGGATATTCCAAGGCCATTCTGGATCAACTTCCAAACGAGCAAGAAACTGCAGTGAGAACAGATGTCGTGTCTCGAAATCATGTGGAAGCAATTCCTGCACAAGTTGAAGCTTGTATGGATAGTAACGGAGAATGTTTAGCATGATCTTCTGGACAGTTGAACGAGGCAGATCCAATGCTTCTGCTACAAGGCGAACACTTGTACTAGGTTGCACGTTGGACGGTTTGTAGCTCTTCCACCTGAAGTGCAACTTTCTCTATTACTTCCGCAGAAGCAGGTTTTCTTCCTCTTCCAGAACGAACATTCAACGATCCTGTTTCTTCAAATTTGGTGACCATTAATTGAAGATTTATAGCTGTCAATGGACCTTTTCACATCCCCTTTAAAGTCTGAAATTTCCGTAGAGCAACTATTGCGGAATTATCGGTTTGATAGAATAACTTTACTAACAACGCTCGATCTGGTAAACGTAATGACATCCTGATTAGCAATACCGAGCACACTGAAAATAAATTAATCTCCCATGAAAGTTTATTGCTTTTATAACAGTTTCTGTGTGACGTCGAAAAAAAAGTTTGCAGTTCATTTTAGAGACTGTGTTTTTTAATGAGTATCAGTTATTGTGTTACCGTGTCCTGTGGATAAAAAAGCGATAAAATACAAATAGAAAACCAGTAATAAAAGTGGCCTTCATTCAAAAGTGACCTCTAATGGCGAAATTTTAAACTAATTTTTTTTATTCGCTCAAACAAATTCCCATCTCTTCTTTATGTCGTACACAGAATTCTACAATTTTCTGAACAATAGTTTCGTCTGTATACAATTTTGAAATAGTATCGTTTAATGTGTTTAATTATGGACACCCGGTATATTATACATAATATATATATATATATATATATATATATATATATATATATATATATATATATATATATATATATACATAATATGTATATATATATATATATATATAAAGGAGAAAAGCGACTTACTCACTCACTGACTGACTAATCACGATATCTCCGGAACTATTAAACCTACAAACTTGAAATTTGGTAGGTAGGTTCCCTTCATGGTGTAAACGTCAGCTAAGAACGGATTTTGCAAAGTTCGAAACCCAAGGGGCGTTACGGGGGTTTAAATGGCGTTATAGATAATTATTTCCTTTACTAAACTATTAGATGTAAAGTCGTGAAACTTGGTACACTGATTTCTTTTATAAAGTAGAGATTCCCTACATAATGATTTTTACAAAAATCGACCTCCAAGGGACGTTGAGGGCGCTTAAGGGGCGTTATACATAATTATTTCCATTTTTAAACTATTAGACGTACAGTCTTGAAATTTGGTAAGCGGATTCCTTTCATAGAGTACAGATCCCCTACAGAATGGGTTTTGTGAAAATCGACTCCCAAGTGGCGTTGTAGAGAATTAAGTGGCGTTATAGGCAATTAACTCCTTTTTTAAACTATTAGACGTAAAATCTCGAAATTTCGTAAGCTAATTCCGTTCATTGAGTAGAGATCCGCTATAAGATGGGTTTTCGGAAAATCGTTTCCTAAGTGGCATTGCGGGGGCTTAAGAGGCGTTATACATAATTAATTCCATTTTTAAACTATTAGACGTACATTCTTGAAATTTGGTAAGCGGATTCCTTTCATAGAGTACAGATCTGCTGCAAAATGGGGTTTGTGAAAATCGACCCCAAGTGGCGTTGTAGAGAATTAAGGGGCGTTATAGGCAATTAACTCCTTTTTTAAACTATTAGACGTAAAATCTTAAAATTGAGTTAGCAGATTCCATTCACTGAGTAGTGATCTGTCATAAGATGGGTTTTGTGTAAATCGTTTCCTAAGTGGTGTTGCGGGGACTTAAGGGGCGTTATAGATAATTATTTCCATTTTTAAACTATTACACGTACAGTCTTAAAATTTGGTAAGCTAATTCCTTTCATGGTGTAGAGATCCACTACAAAATAGTTTTGGGGAAAATTGATCCCCAAGGGTCACTGAGGGGGATTAAGGGGCGTATAATAGATAAATATTTCCGCGTTTCAACTAATAGAGCCACCTGCTTGAAAATTAGAAGGTATGTTCCGTTCATGGAATAAAGTTCCTTTTACAAAGATTTTTGCGAAAACGGACCCCCAAAGGAGTGGGGTTTGAGGGATTAAGGCATGTTATAGAAAAATTCCTGTTTTTGAATTTAACTCACTTACTTGAAATTTGTTGAGCACTTTTCTTTAGTTGAATAGAGTTCCACTAAGAATGGATTTTACGGAAATCAACTCCAGGGGGAAGCGGGGAATGTTATCGGGGCGTATTGATAGACAAAATTCCGGTTTTTGAACTGCTAAGACTATAATAATAAAATTTGGTTTACATGTATCTTTTGTTGAATTGGAATCCGCTAAGAATGCTGTCAACGAGGTATTGATGATAAAAATTCCGTTTTTGCTCTGTTAGATTTAGACTTGAAATTCAGCACGCATGTTTATTTTATGGAGTAGAGATCCGCTGAAAGTTGCTTTGGTGGAAATTCACTCGATTATTAGGTTAAGTGAGCAAAAAAAATCTTTCTACTTCGATTTTAGACATAAATAGAAATTAGATATTACAATTTATGTTCTTTTTATATCAAGGGGTGAGAGTGTAACAGCTATAAATATATTTTTCAATACAATCGAATTCTTAATGCTAGATATCAATAATTAATATATATGTAAACAGTATACATATATGCAACATCATGAAATACACAGTGAAGCGGGTGGGTAACGGCTAGTATATATATATATATATATATATATATATATATATATTATACACATAATATAATCGTATTATATAATCGATTTCTGAATGTTCATGAATGAATATGTTTATCGATCCCTAAATGATGTATGCCACATCATCAAATTCGATTTAAAATTGGATTAAGTATTGATTAAATTATTTGGAAATTTGATGCAATAGCTTTTAAAATCATATTAAAAATTACATTTGACAAATATACATACAATCTCAATTTTGTATTCAAAATTAAATGTATTATCAACTTTTGACTATAATTAAATTTTATTGTTTGATCTTTATATAATTTTTAAAATACAATAAAATTGAAATAAAAGTGCCATTGACTATAGAATAAAATACATTTAAGAATTTAATATAATACGTAGAAGTATGATTATTTAACATGTTTTCAGATTTAAAAAAACACGACAGACTAAGTAAAAAAAAAAACTACCATCTCTTCTTAATTTTTTTTCAGAAAACAGTAAATTTGTATTCCACCAAAACAGAAAGTTACTTTGAATTTCCTGGAAACTCTTCTTCCTCTTCTACGAAATTGACTTTTTTCACGTAAATCCTGGAATTTATTCGAAATAAGTTTTTTCGTTCTTAAAAGTAAACAGGATTTTTTTTATCAGATGATGGAAAAATGCTTGAGACTCAGCATTTTGAAATACAGGGATTCAAGTCTTTCCTTAGTCTAGACTAATATTTTAAATTTAAACGTCTCAAGAAAGACTTTGAAAGCAAGATTTTATTCATACAATTCAAAATTTGTGAGTCAACCATATTTATTTCAGTTTTTAAAAGCTAAATTACAAGAAAAATGCTTTCATCTAAAGCTGATTTTCTCTAGTAATAAAGAATAGGACATGGATACTGTAAGTTTTTCTTTATCTTAAAATAAATATCTCCTATATCTTTAAAAGTATATTGAGATGTTTCGTTAGAGAGAAAAACATTTTAACTCGCCCATTAATCTCTAAATACTTCGGGTTATAAACACGAGAAATTACAATCTGGGTTATGAGATTCTGTAAAAGATCTATTCTATTTCTTAAGCATTAGACTGTATTATATTTATAACTAATCGCAATTCAAAAACATTGCTCTTACCGGAAATTCCTTCTAAAGGATACAAAGTATTATTTTTGGAACCTTAGGATAACCTTTAAATATACTCTCTTCCCAAGTTCTAGTAGGTTGTAGCAAGATATTTACAGTAAAGGGTGGACTTCAAGCTAATTGATGTTCATTCTGAAATATTTCTTAATTTTAAATGTGCGTTCTCGAACATCTGTAAATGGACAAATAAACAGTGTTTTTTTTCAGGTATAGAAGTTTAAGTTGGCATTACTTTCCAAGATGGCGACCGATTTAACAGATGTCAAGTGATTTATTCTCAGTTTGGTTTGGCAATTCATCATGAATAGACTCACGCCTGAACAACGCTTTCAAATTGTGCAATTTTATTTCGAAAATAATGGTTCTGTACGGAATACGTATTGCGCACTACGTCCATTTTATTCCAAGCGCACTTCTGGTTGAATGGCTAAGTCAACAAACAAAATTGCCGCAATTGGAGAGAAGCTAATCCACAAGTGTATGTCGAAACACCGTTACATACAGAAAAACTGACTGTTTGGTGCGCTTTATTGGCTGGTGGACTCATTGATCCGTACTTCTTCAAAAACGATGAAGGCCACAGCATTACAATCAATGGTGGTCGGTATAGAGCAATAATTACTAACTTTTTCATTCCTGAATTGAACAATCATGATGTCCAGGAGCTGTGGTTCCAACAAGACGGCGCAACATGTCACACAGCTCGTGCCACAACGATTTATTGAAAGACACGTTCGGTGACCGCCTAATTTCACGTTTTGGACCTGTGAATTGGCCTCCAAGATCTTGTGATTTAACACCGCTAGACTATTTTCTGTGGGGCTATGAAAAGTCATTGGTCTATGCGGATAAGCCACAAACGCTTGACCCTTTGGAAGACAACATTCGCCGTATTATTGCCGATATACGGCCACAAATGTTGGAAAAAGTCATCGAAAATTGGACGTCCAGATTGGACTACATCCCAGCCAGCCATGGCAGTCCTATGCCAGAAATCATATTTAAAATGCAGTGCCACAAGATTATCTTTCGAATAAAAAAAATTCATGTCAATCGAATAATACATCGTTGTTTTATTGAAATTTAAAGTTCTATACCTCTAAAAAAACAACCTTTAAAAAGCACCTACTCCATAGAAAGGGTCGGAAATCAATAACAACAATTTAATGACAACCAACTTTTATTTTGGCATCACAGGCACATCAGACATTTTACAGTAAACGAAAAGGACAAAGTGACTGCAGCAGCTTTACACTTTAAGTTTCAACGTACTATAAACTCACCGTATTTATTATATGACAGTGCTTCTCAAACTTTCAATATTGGCGTAACAATATCCCCCCTCCCATTTAATGATAATGTGTTGAATGCAATAAATGTATTGCATTCAATAAATAAAGTACTGCAAAGTTTCATGCAACAAAAGTATTGTCAAAGTAGATTGACGCTAAACATAAAATAGACCTGAATTATAATCCGTATAAATTATCAAAATAAGTATTCAATTTTGTATATGTTACTTTTAAGGAATAAATATTTTAAACTACTTTTAAGTATTAGGATAACCAATACGTTACGTTTTCTAGTTCAAAAAATAATTTCTCTTCCTTTTCGTAAGTTAAGAATTTTTTTTAAAAAAAAATCACATATACATAATCAATATATATATATATATATATATATGCACGTGCCTCTCACGTACTGTTATCACACCCTCTAGGGAAGTGTGCCCCTACAATTTGAAAAACGCTGCCATAAGTGTGTTTATGTGTAAGTGTGTGTAGAAATGTATGAAGTGAACTAACTATATGGTGAAATAATTAGACTTAAGAATTATACAGAAGGCACAGTTTTGTATTTCCTTCTATTTGCTTTTAAATTTGTTATCATTTTTTATTATTGGATAACAGTGTTTGGGGGTTAAAAGGAAATATTAAAGTGATACTTTTTTATGTATGAAACAGAATTTCTATGTAACCAGAATGATTGACTTATTTTAAATTTATAGTCATTATACGCACTGTACGTTTTCTATGGATAGATCAATCTTTCTAAGTTGATCATCTGTATTAATTATATTTGTGGATCATTTAAAATATTATATTCAATAGAAATTTATCATTAATTTTGCCGCCGTAGCTGGATAGGATAAAACCACTTTATACCAAAATCTACGATGCAAATTTTGTTTTTCTTTAATTGCATAATTTATTCTTCCCCTTAACACAGATGCCGAGTACCCTTACTTACATTAGTTCTCAGCAAATGTGATCACCTGTAGTAAGTGGCGTAATCAAAACTCTTTTATAGGAGAGGTGTGTTCGTCAATACCTGTAGTTTACAATATATGAACTTCTTTTTCCACTCACTTTCCAAACAAAAGAAAAATATTGTAGAAATTATTACTGCTACAGATATTGTACAATAGGTTGGATCGTGATTATATAGAAATTTTTTTTTAAATTGGAACCTCTACCTATGCGGAGTGAGTGCGTGAGTGAATGTTAACATCGTACTGTTCAGCTACTTGAGGGCTTTTGGTGATGGACCTCGCAATTTTGAACCATGGTCAAGTGACGAGAACGACACCTAAGCTAGCACCCCCTCTCCTAATTGTCACACCGCACCAGTGGGAGAATGTCTGAGCTCTCGACATATTTAACGTGCTTCGCTCCCCTACAAGGCAATGGTACTGGACTCGAATTCATGACACGCTGGCAACGAGTCCGTTACCTTGACCTCTAGGCTACCGCGGACATATCTACTTATGCGCATAAGTAGATATGTCCGTGGTAACACGCAAAGGAGTTGAAATTTTCAAAAAAATTGGAAAATGATAGAACTTTTGATAGATGATCTTAGACTCGGAATAAAATTATTTTTATACAATTTAAATAATTAAAAGCGATGATTATTGATAAGTGAGTACTGACTAATGAACAGTACATTGCACATTGTAACATACTTTATAACCATTACCCCGCACCATCGAATCTATACGATCCAAGCTTTTTTTCGCCATCCGCTTTAATCGTTAACTGTAATTTGAACAGTATTTTTTTAATTAATACTAAAAAAGCCGTTAAATGTACGTGGTGTCTCTTTTTCCCAAATATTTGGTAAGTGTTCTTTCCTCTCAATAAATGTTAAAAAGTACTAAAATACCCGTTTACTTTAGCAAATATTACTCTGACTTTTTACCATAAAAGCTCAAATACCTAAACTTCATTCTCCTTGTGTGTGTGTGGCAATACTTAACATAAAAAAAACTAATTTCTTATTTTACTTTTCTCTTTATCTACATATATTAGGGAACATTACTCCTACGTAAGTTATTTTTGAAATTCTGAAAAAAAAAATCGATCTACCATATTGTACAAGTTAACAAATGAGTGGGAAAAATGTGTTAGCTTCAGAGAAGGTTTCTGGAAATAAAACTATAGTCATTGATGTGTCTGATTTTTTTTTAATTTACATTGGTTGGATTGGAAAATATTCCCCACGTTTTACCCACTTGGCGGCATGTTTTAAAATTGCAAGATACTGTTTTTCAATTCTGTTTACATTCGGGTTTAGAATGTCGGGTAAATTTTTATTCATGGATAGACTTATATCAAGAGATATACAATAATTAAAAGAAACTGGGAGTTATTAAGAAATTTTGAAGAAAAATTTCAAAAGTCATTATATCCTTTTATTTTTTTTTACTACACATTTACTTTTTAATAAAAGGACTACTCTGCCTTTAATTCTGATTTTATATTCTAAATCCTCATTACAGTAATAAAGTAATACCTTTACTTACGCTACCCGGACTTACGACTTAAGAATCTTGGGTTACACGATTTTCAAATCTTAAATTTTTTTTCTTATTTTTTTTAACACTATAATTGAAATGTAATCATTGCCAAAGCCTGATGAAATTGCTAATTTGATTGAAGTTACCGCGATCTTTCCAGGCAAATAAATTTAGAGGTGTATAGAGCGATGACGTTCTAGAACTGCAGGATTTCCATAATCAAGATCTGACAATTGATGAGCTCATAGAAATGCAAGAGCAAAGAGCAAGACATTGATGAACTTGAGTCTTTAGACATAGTTGAATAGGAAAATCGAATGATGGTGTTGGGAATTTGACAGAAGACTTCAATTTAATTGAAAAAGGGTTTCAAGTTTTTTAAGAAATACAGATTCTAGTTAAGAGCGTACCTTTTTCAACAAATCTAGGAATTAAAAATTATTAGCAGCATGCTAAGATGAATTTCGAGGGAGACTTTGAGCCGGCAGACTACTTCAGGGATGGAGAACCAATGGCACGCCAGTAAATAAAATGGTTTACACCAGTGCTTCTCAAACTTTCAATATTGGCGACCCAATTTTCAACCACAACTTTCATCGGCCCCCTTCCCTCCATACAAATAACAATGTTTTCAATAATATTATACTTTGACAATAAAGATACAAATGCGACTTTAGACTCTTAAGTGCCACTGGCGTATATAAACGTCTTGCTCAGACAAAGCGTTAATTGTCCCAGATGAATATATACGTCTTTCCGTGCAATATTTTCTCTGCACACTATGCATGAAATAATTTCGAAGGCTTTGGTATGCAATAAAAGGACCTTGATAGTGATTACAAAGGATTTATCAATGTCAGAGGATTTTCCTATTTATTCCTTTTCTTCCTCTCCCCCTCCAATACATCACATACGCTTGCCTACGTGGAAAACGGTGGCATTAGGGTGCGTAACCTTCAATCAGCAGTGAAGGGATTTATTATAAACAGTACAAATTATCGGGATAAGTGTTTATTTTCACATGTAAATTTATATATGATAAGCCCATGGGGTCACTGGTAATTATTAAACTTGTTCTTAACTTAGAATTGTTAAACTAAAAATAAAATACATTTTTCAGTACTGATACATTTATAAGTGTATTATATCAGTGCAAATGTTAATTGTATTTTTAATTATGTGTGAATGTATTTTCTTTTTGTTTATACTTACAGTAAATTAATATATTTTTTAAATACACTTTTATTTTTGATTTTTCAATATGCTCGCGCCACCTTGTAGAATTTTCATGCCCCCTTAGGGGGCGCGCCCCACAGTTTGAGAAACATCGGTTTACATTTTGTGACAAACCTATACGGAACTTTATCACTAACCTTCTGAGTCGTCTTTTTTAGGGAAATTTAATTCCCCTACCTATTTCCAATCAGCTCCAAAAATAGGACAGGATTCCTTGTTATGCAGATTAGATAAAGTATTTAAGTCAAACGGAATAGTAAAGCAAAAAGCAGTAGGAGAGAGAGATTGAAGTAGGAAGGTATAATACTGAAGTTAGAGATTTACTATTGAAGATTTCTTGGTGGATAATTTAATCTCAGGAAGAGTTGAGATTCTGTGTGGTAAATATTGATTTATATTTAAAGTCTCGTTAAAGTTTCATATTAGGAGTGAGATTAAAGTTAAATGTTCAATAGGAACATTACTGAATATAAATCTGGGATCTCTTATCGCGGTAATCTCTGCGTGATCGATATTCTAATTGTTAATTGGATAATTAAATATTTAAGTTTATTTAAAGGAAAGTCCCTTTTAAACCTCATATAACTAGATATATTTGTTAATAAAAGTCTTTGGAAAAGATAACCAAATAAAGAAAGTTATTTATAAGAATGGCTACTGGCTCTTATCTGACTCCAAATTATTCTCGTTCTCAAAGTGAGATCCAAGGGGATCTTCACAATTTCATTTCAAATTTTCAATATTCACTATGAAGTAGTACAAACAAACTCGAGTGATAGGTCACGGGGTGGCAAGGAGAAACTCGTTTGTTATAGTTTTGCCTTAGTTACGTCGTACACTACAATTGCTTATGATGTTAAGTTTGTCTACGCATAGCATAGTCAATTCCATTGACACAACTTGTATTTTAAAGTTTATCTGTGTTATATTTATGATTTTTAACTGTTATTTAACATATCTAGTTCAGCAAAAAAAACAAAAAATGCAAGAAAGCAAATGTAACCGGGAATTTCAAATTGGGTGAACCAAGAAACATGGCCTTATTAGTATAGGCGACAAAGTGGTCTGTGTTTTATGTTCTGGAATAGTGATATGCAGAAAATCATATGTAAAACGGTATTTTGAAACAAATCACAAGCAATCTTGTGGAAAAACAAGTGAACCACAGTAAAAGTAATTGGTTTCTTAGAAACCGTTTGGCAGATGACTCAAATTCAGTATAGCTATATAGTACAAAAGATAATTTTTCGTAGTAAATAGAATTTTGTGTAGTTAGTATTTAGTTTTATTATTTTCCCAATAATCACAAGCCAAAATTATTTGACAGCACGTCTATACCTCATTAACCACTTCTTTAGAAAAATGGCTCGTTGATCCGTAAAGATTCGCTACCCCTGGATTACTTTATTAGATTTTTATGAGACCTGCATCAAGATAACTTTCGATTGCGGTTTTGCATTTGTGTTATCTAAGATTTTCTTAAGGGAACCAGGACATGCTCGAAAGAGTAAAATGCCAAAATTAAGACCCTTTGTTTATGAGACATATATCATTTAAAATTTCCAGTAGAGCTTAGATTTTTTTATGTCTATAATAAAGATAATTTAGTTATTCTGTAGAACTACAAAAATAACTTTTTACTCCAAAAGTTTTTTTTACTACTTAATTTAAGTAATACATAATTTTTGAGAACTCGTAATATATACTTATGTTTAGGTACCATTTTTTAAAAAAGTATCCTTTTTTTTATGCAAAATATTTTTTACACATATATAAAACAATACATAAAATACAGTGAAACCCTTTTTTTTAGTAAAATTTTAGTATAGTTTCTTTAAAAAAATTATGAAACTTTGAAATTTGAAATTTTTTTATTTTTCTGCTTTTTTTATGCATAAAACAATTTTTAAAAAATTAGGCACTATTTTAATAGAAAAAAATTAGGTTCACTATATGCATAGGCACCTTGTATAGAAGTATAAAAAATCAGGAATCATACAGTGCAATAGTTTTTTTTTTTAAAATGTACCTAAATGCAAAAAAATATGCTTTTGAGAAAAAGTGAAAAAACTAAAAAAACAATATTTTCACATATTATACACTTAATTAGTATTTCCTTGCCTATTTTTATATGACTAATAATAATCCTTAACCATTTTCTAGAGTTACAAAAGTAATTTTAAATTCATATGTTTTTCTTCCCTTTGTTTTAGTTAACATGAACATAATTTTCGAGATCTTGTAATACATATTTTCATGTATAGGTACCATTTCTTACAAAAATATTCTTTGTATATACAAAAAAATTTACAAATATATATAAAGTAACATATTAAACATAATGAATCTGTTTTTTAACTAATTATATTTATATAATTGCATAATTTCTTAAAAATAATCATAAAACCTTAAAATTATGAAAATCTTAATTTTCTTTTTTTACATATAAAATCAATTTTCAAAAAATTAGACACATACTAAAAGATATTTTGTTCACTGTATGCACATGTATCCTGTTTAGATATATAAAAGGTTTCAAACAATATGCTACAATAGTTTTTTAAAGTGTACCTAAATTTAAAAATATTAAACATTCGAGAAAAAATATAATAAAACTTAACAAAAAAATTTCTCCTTACATTATAGATTTGATTAATATTTCCCTGCTTGGTATTCATTTTCTTCATCTAAATTCTGTTTATCCATTTTCCTTTTTAAAGACCTTTTTTTTTATTTCTGGCTTCCAATGACACTTTATTTACTATACGTTCAGCCTCAAAAATTCGTTTGTTATCAATTATAAGTAAGGCACGTTCCGTGTTGTATCCTGGTTTAATGCCCAGAGCTTCAAAGACTTTTATCCTACTTACATATCCATCGTTAAAACAAATTACAGCATCCATAACTCCAAATTTCAAAGTTTCAATGCCAACAAAAACTGTTTTAGGAATTCGCTCCCAAATACATTTGTTAAAACTTTCATTGGGATTTTGTGTTCTTCCATGAAGGCACTTTTTCAATAAGTCCTTCTCTGTGAGATCCCGAAACACTTTTTTCACTTTCAATAAAATTGACTCAGGTAAAGAATGCTTGTGAATATAAAATTCCCCGTAACAATGCTACGGTTATAACCGCACCAGCTATCCTCACCAAGAGGACACAAAGCGTGTTGAGGATTATCCTCAGTACTTAGTTTATGAAAATAAATAGCCCATATGGCTCTTTTCATGTCCTCCACAGATGACAAATTTTTACGGATTGCTAGCCCATAATAATGTTGGATTGAGTCCACTTCTTTAAGCGTTAGCCGTCCACGTCCCGAAATATTTTTCCCATCTGATAGCTTAATGCCTTTGCTCATTTTTAGAATGTTTCTCAGCCTTGTGCCCATACGCTTTTGCACATGGCCAACACATTCTAATTTTTCAACTTCTGTGTCGCCATATACTTTTGCTTCTTTTATAGTAAGAAATCCTTTTGAGTCCCCATCACCAAGATACTGCGTATAACATGCTTTTCGTGATGTTTCAGATCGCTGAAATATACTTAATACCCCCCGACATTCCATTCCCCACTGAATCCTTCGTAATTTTTAGCACAATTTTCACATGGTTTTTTTTTTTTTACCCTTACATGAAGAACAATATTTTGTGAGAGCTTCAAAGTCGATAACCTTTCCGTTCTCAACAGACGTAGCACATACATCTCCGTTCAATGAAGAATAGCCTCTTTTATGCCATGTGCCATCCACAGCCACAGCTATATTTGAATTATTATCATTCTCTATGACTGCTTCGTGAACAGCTGCATTCATTGAGTCTTCACTAATTGTTTTTAAAACATTTAAAAACAAAGAATTATGGCGTTCAAACTTTGCAGGTGGTGGAGGCAAATTCATAAGCCCACAGAATATTCGAGCAGCAGCTCCACCTTTTCCAATAGCTCTCATTCCATATGTCAATCTTAGGTTAACATCATAACATTTATTTGATATTTTTGATGACATTGTACTCGACGATTCTCCACAGTTGTGACAAATTATTTCCAAACTCACAGCTAAACCTCTACGACTTTTAAATCTTCTCTCAGCTCAATTTTCTCTGAAGAACAGCAATATTTACAACATAAGAGATTTTTCATAAGGGAAGATAATAAATCCAGTTCAACGATTATGTTTACATTTTGAGAATCTTGTTCTTTTAGTAAATCCGGTATTTTAATTTTTCTCCTAGAAGCACTTTCCACGGAATTCAAAAGCAATTCTTCAGTCGATTTAGACTTTTTATGTTGATTGCTACTATACTTCCTTCTGCCAAATTTTTTTATTCTTGGCATAATTACTCGTTTAAAAAAAGTTAAGATACTTTTAAAATCTTATGAATATTAATAATTATAAGTAAAAAATAAATATTTCTTACGAATATTAATGTAAAATTAAGTAGTTGTATGCCACAAGAAACTTCGGAATAGACGAACTCGGTTCAAAACATTGCCATAAACCGAAATTTAAAGTAAGAAATTTTGTCACACAGCTTGGAACAATAGCTCACGCAAAAGCGTGGCTAAAAAGTAGCGGGGTTAACATTCAAACGAAAAAACAATCAAAGTTAATATAGATAAAACACAGGGGAAACTACATATTTAAAGTTCAAAGGGGCGTGTCAAAAGGGGCGTGGTCATTTATTTACATTTTTATTTTTCATATTTTAGGGCTATTTTATCAGCAAACATATAAGTATTATACATTTTTAGATTCAGAAAAATAAGCACTATTTTTTAGAACTAAAATTGAAAAATCGATTATTTGAAAGTATATGATGTCCCTGTTCTCTTAAGCAATTTCTTTTCCTAAATTATTACTTCCTTTCGTCTCCGGTCCCATCTAAAAATAATTTATAAGTATTTATACTCGAAATCATACCCCGACTTAAGGCAATTTGACTTAATTGGTTATCACTCAGTCCCACCTATCGTGTAAGTTTGAGGTATTTACACAAAACTTTCACAATCTATAGAGCAGAATATATGAATAAAGAACTTCTCTCTCTCTCTCTCTCTCATTCACGATCAACTTGGTACCTCATTGTTTTGAACAACGACGCACTGTGCAAATATTTTTCTTTCATTAAACTTGCTAAAATATCTAAGTTCGTTAAGCAAAAACGAAACAATATTAATATGAGCATCATTACAAATTAGCATTCGGAGTCAGGAGAAAAAAACTACTATTATTAAGGAATGAACACGTGGAATACACCAATAACCAGGAACCATCTCCTTGTTTCCTGAGAAAATTAAACCAACGCGATTTTTATTTGCTTTAACGATAAATCAGTTCTTGTAGTATCTCACGCAATAAGCGTAGGAGGAAACAGCAATGCGTAGGTATAGGAGGTTTCCTTAATTAAATAACAGGATATAAATATTTAATATAAGCAATCTTCATGATTGTTATTATACAGTGAGCGAGAGAATCTCAGGATATTTATTTTAAGCACAGGCTACAAAAAATCCTGTAATGAGATTGAGTGCGACATAAAGTAGACGGTGACATATTTTTTTTTCGGGGGATGAGTTCGAGATAAAAGTTAAGAATGAAATGTCAGCACTGTTCTGATTAGAATAATGAACAAAGCTTTATTAAAAAAATATTTTGAAGTTCTGAGAGAAGCGTCGTGTTTTTATATCGTTCATTATCTTTTAGCATGGGGAACATAAATTTAATTCCTCAAAAATATTATCCTTTTATGTTAAATATCATGTCACATCGTGTCATGTCAGTTATGAATATTTAAAAAGAAAAAATATGAATATTACATTTCTTGAACTATTTATTTTCTAATATTTAGTATATAAATGAGATTGTTTCAATTTAAATTCAATGGTTTTTGACATAACATAACACAGTTCTTGTTTTACTCACATCACAGTAGACATTGTAATAGTGTGGACATGGCATTTAGTTTGTTCGAGATGCGAGCTTAAGTTCTGATTCCACTTCAGAGAAGTGATGAAACTTGACTAATTCATGTTAAATCTATTGAGAATCAAGGTATTTGCTTTGGCATGCTGTGAAATTTAAGATAGTAATGTTCTAAACCCCAAGTGTCCACCTGGTCATTTGAAAGTGGTTTGAAATTGCGAATTCATCAGCACTGGCCCTCATGTCCTTTCTAAAAGAGATTAAAAGCCAAATAAAAACGGTCAATAAATAATTTAACATATAATGAGCATGTATGCATTTTAAAAGTTAAAATGGAAACATCAACAGAAAACTCTGCAACAGTGGATTATCCACGAGGTCTATCTTCTCTAACTCGTTTTTTTCCCCTTCCAGACAAATTGGTACTTTGAGCTAGAACAACTCCCCATCAAAAATGAACGCTACACAAAATAATACATAAATAGCCAGGGATATTATTAACATATGATTGCCAAATAATTTGCTGCTTCAATTAGTACCTGAATTATAGTCTTCTAGCTATCTTGAGAGTAAGCAAATCTAGGAGGGTTTCTGTTTGGCAAGATTCAGAGATTGTATCTCATTTCAGCTAAGTAAACATTTATTCTTACTCTTTAGTTTGTCTTGTCCACATATCGAGTACTTAGTTCAAACAATTAAATTGATGAGAGTAAATTACTGTGAATACTTGTTTATAATCATTTCGTGTCCGATTTAATGTCTTCACAATCCATGCTGCTTTTGAATCCCTTGGGAACCCCAACAATCAGCGAGGTCTCCACCTCAACCACCATGCGGAGGAGATAACACGTCATCCTTTCTGAATACCCCTTTACACACATAATTCAATTTATCATTCCTATATTTTCCATAAAAGTCCATTCACAGTTAATAAGTTACAAGATTATTTTTTCTCAATTCTAAATAAAAGTTTCTTTTAAATATGATTAAATGTTTTTAAAATTACATCTATTTGGGTGTCGTATTATATATTTTATAAGATGTAGCTGTATTTGTAGATAAACGTCTTATTATTTGTAGATAAACGTTAGTTATAAACAGTTGCTTGATATTAATCAAGAAGTTGCAGGAATCAATCGCAAGTTGTTAGCCTTGTTTTCCATTGATGCCATAAAATAATTACCGTAAAATCCGATGTATAATGTGCACAGCCGTATAACGGTCTCCTATACTTTTAAGCTTCATTTCTTAAAATTTTGATGTATATTCGCCGTATTATACGCACGCCCGTTTTTTACGAAGAAACCTAAGGTGTACATATGCAATGGTCTTAAGTTTTTAAGTAATTTATTCGAGGTATTATCCCAGGCTTTTGAAAAAATTGTATGCTTCTAGAATTACAGCTCTTAAAGTTCATAAAATAAGTCATATCTTAAAATAAAGAGTATTTCTATGTATGTAAAGGGTGTTTTTTAGAGGTATAGAGCTTTAAATTGCAATAAAACAACGATGTATTATTCGATTGACATGAATTGTTTTTTATTCGAAAGATAATCTTGTGGCATTGCATTTTAAATATGATCAAGCAAGGCGTAGATTCGTCGAATGGGCCCAAAACGAGATTGCCGTTGTTCCCGATTTTCATAAGCGAATTTTGTTTAGCGATGAAGCGCACTTATGGTTGAATGACTACGTCAACAAACAAAACTGCCGCATTTGGAGTGAAGCTAATCCATAAGTGTATGTCGAAACACCGTTACATCCCGAAAAACTGACTGTTTGGTGCACTTTATGGGCTGGTGGAATCCTTCTTCAAAAACTATGAAGGCCACAACGTTACAGTCAATGGTGATCGGTATAGAGCCATGATTACTAACTTTTTCATTCCTGAATTGAACAATCATGATGTCCAGGAGCTGTGGTTCCAACAAGACGGCGCAATATGTCACACAGCTCGTGCCACAATCGATTTATTGAAAGACACGTTTGGTGACCGCCTAATTTCACGTTTTGGACCTGTGAATTGGCCTCCAAGATCTTGTGATTTAACACCGCTAGACTATTTTCTGTGGGGCTATGTAAAGTCATTGGTCTATGCGGATAAGCCACAAACGCTTGACCATTTGGAAGACAACATTCGCCGTATTATTGCCGATATACGGCCACAAATGTTGGAAAAAGTCATCGAAAATTGGACGTCCAGATTGGACTACATCCGAGCCAGCCATGGCAGTCCTATGCCAGAAATTATATTTAAAATGCAGTGTCACAAGATTATCTTTCGAATAAAAAAAATTCATGTCAATCGAATAATACATCGTTGTTTTATTGCAATTTAAAGTTCTATACCTCTATAAAAACACCCTATAAAAGTTTAATTTTCTTTATGCTCATGTTTTTTTATTTTATTTTTAAAGCTATTATTTTTATACCCGGCGTATAACATACACCTGTAAATTTCGGTCTTATTTTTGATGTTAAAAGTGCGCATTATACTCTGGATTTTACGGTAATTTAATCACATTATCAAATATTCTTGTAAAATAAATCCATTTTATATTTATTCTTTTAAAAAGACCATCGTTACTTTTTATTTATCAATTCTGCTTCATAGTACATATAAAAATTATTTATGCTGAATAAATAAAGATATATATGAAATGAATAATAATAAAAAAGAAGACATTGAGAAAAAGAAATAAGTGGAAAAAATTATTTTGATTACATAGCGAAATTCAACATATCTCTTAAAAAATTCAATACATATTAATCGTGGGATTCCTAAATATTTTATGCTATATAAACAAGTTTATTTTGCATGAATTTTGTAAATCAATACACCAAAACCAAAAATTCTCTGTTGTGTTTCAATGCATGAAAAGTAACTGTTCCTTCTTTGATCTTTCCTTAAAATTACATTTGTAGTTTTTGTTAATTTCTTGTTTCTAATACTTTTGAGTTGTCTGGTGGAATATAAATCTCTTCTGTAAAAAGGTATAATTTATCGGATATTTCCTTTTTAGACTGTTCCTTCTATTCTATTACATGATAAATCATTTATTATACGCTTTTTCACATTGATAACAGAGAATTACAACGTACATTTAAATAATATGCTGCGTGAACTTCATAACTACTTGAGATATCATTAAAATAGATTTTCCGGTACTCTAACTCCTTTAAACCTTTGAAAGGGCAAGCAATTTTCACTGTGAAGCTCCAAATTTACACGTATGCACCGCATAATTCCGAGTCTATTAAAGAGCTCTAAATTTCAATCTTCTAAACATCCCCTCCTCTCGAAAGAGTTTGGAGGGTTTTCTACTCAGACATTTGCAGAGAATAGATCTTCCGTCGATCCGGTTACAGAAGAACATTGCTTTTATTCCCGGAAATGTCAAAGGTTGGATGACTAAGAACCTATTTGAAGAATTTAAGCCTGCTGTTCTCAAAAAGATATGGGAAGAAGGACTTTGCTGTTGGAAGATCGGATTATGAATTAAAGTTTCATATTTTTTGGAAATATATCCTTTTCTCCAGCAAAAATGACGGGCGTGTTTGCGTCATCGCGTGCTGTCTTAGATTTTTCACAATTTTTTTATGTTATAACTGAGTAACGTAAAATGTTCTTTCTACTTTGTCATGATTGCCAATTAATGAAAATGAGATACAAAATAATTTATACTAGTACTGGTATTCGCGATTTAATCTTATTTTCAATAGAAAATTTCTTTTACTTTTATATAGAGATGCAGATAAAATGTATCGGAAGTAAAATAAGATAAGCAACATATCATTGTACTTTATAAATACATGCAGTGCTTTATACTATTTTAATTCAACAAAATTTGTTGCTATATTAATTATAAAACCATTATTACTCTTACTGCACAGTCATAATTACTATCATATTACTCAACGTAATAATTACACAAGTTGTAATTATTATCATAATTACTATTACTGTACAGTCAAAATATGATAATCTCTATTTAAATATAGGAACTAAGTCTGTTAAAAAATTTATAAAATAATTAAAAGGACAAAGACGAAGGGCTATCCCTCGCTACTAACTTCGCACATATGCATTAATTGATGATGTATTAAATAATTAAAGTGTTTTTAAATCACTGCGTTCTTTTAATTGTTTTCAAGCTATGGTGATTATAAATGAAGCGCAGGATGTAGAATTAGTTACTACTTTTTATTTTTTTACTTATCATTATAACAGAATCAAGTAATTGTTTTCATATATACACATTTAATATTTATGAAAATTATTTCCCCCCGAAGTACTGTAGTTATGTAATAATATTTTGCTTACTTTATATTTGGTACTAAAAGTTTATATTGTATCAGCTATAAATGTTTGTCTTAACCCCTTATCAACCGACGGTACTTATAAGTAACACTCACTTTAAAATTACTTAGAATAACCGTTTTTAAAAAATATTCGGTCAATATTTAGCAGGAAAACTTTTTATTTCATTCTTCCAGGATACAGTCCAGCACAGGTTCTATGATAAGTATTTTGGCGGGGAAGGCGAATAGTTTTATAGCAGAAGTTAAGTTTTTTTAACAGATATTTTTTCGGAATGTTGAGATTTAAAAATAATAGGGTTTTCAAGATCCTATTATTATTTTTTTTCCTTTTCTTAGAGTGTTTGGAAAAAAGAAATTCAATCATCAAGATACTTTGGATTTATTACAGAACCTACCATCTGAAAGCAGTGATGCACCAACAGATGATTCTTCAGATGAAGAAATCCCAGCAAATTATCTGCTGGAATTTTCATTAGATTCTTAAGATGACGATCAAAAGACTGAACAAGACTCAAGGTGCAGTAGTTCATGTTTAGAAAAAAAAATACAGTATTTCCTACCCCAGGATGCAGTACTTTATAAAAAGCATTCATTCGAAACCCCACTAAAAATGCACAACGTGTAATGAATTTTTGTGTATTAATGAAAAGAAAACCGTTTCTTCGAATATCAGGAAATTAAATTCATGTGTAAAACTAGCTTTTATGCGTAAAAAAAAAGTAAATAAATTTTTTAAATTTCTAAATTTTTAAAAATAAATATTCTGTGCTGTAAAATATTAGTGTTCTCTGGTTATTTAGTATTTTTAAGAGTTAAAACTCCGTTAAAAAATTCATGTGGTTATTTTGTATTATGAGAATGCTTTAAACCTCATGTACTGACGGTACTCTAAAGTAGCAATTTAATTAATTAGAGAGAGAGAAAGTGCTCTAACGGATTAAATTCTTTAAAGAGGAGTACTCTATTCATGTATGAGTCTTAATTTTAAATGTAGTGATTTATAAATAAAAGGCATGAAAAAAAATTGCAGTAAATTATCGGTAGATAAAGGGTTAAGCGGTTCGCCCGTACATTGTACTGGCTACCAAAAGTTGACCGCAATGGTTTGCTCCGTACGCTGTAAGGGCACTCTGATATTTTCCGTCTTCCTTTGACTTGCCCTTATTTTTAATTCTTATGGTGTATTATTTAGTGCTAGTATTTTGAAAAGGTGATATGGCTCGTTTATAATACTGAAATGCTTTTTGTCTGGCATTTTTTTTGTGTGGTGAAGATGAGAATCAGTATAGCGTTTAATTATAAATAACAAAAAATATATGCCATATTTGAAATATTTTGGATAAAAAAAATATTGCTTAAAGGATCAGCAGTCAATGGAATCATTTTTAATCAACGATAAAGTCAATACTGAAACTTTTAAGAAGTTTAATTATTAGAGAATCGTCTATATGTTGTTAGAACAGAAACATTTTAATAATACCTAGATGGGGACAAACGATTAATAATTCTGGTACTTGCGTATTAAACGCTCGATCAAGTTTGTGTAATCAAAACACGCCTCCAAATACCGCTATATTCTGTCAATAGAATAAACCTTTCCCACGTATTTTCCAATATAATAATACTAACGATGGTAGCATTTGGCAAAATTTTATAATTAGCAATGCTTTTTAAATCAGCGAATTTGGTAAACGGTATAATATATAGGAACCATATTGAGTTATTTGACCTTTTGAAGTAATAGCTGGATATTTTATTTTTACTTTGAATTAATTTTTCCTTATGATTTCTTTTTCAAAGCGTTGAATATTTTGAATGAAAACATTAAAATATAATACATTTAAATTATATATATATAAATTGAATATTAGTATTTTTAGGAAATAAATGATTACTAAAAACATAAATAATTCTACAGATATGGCAACTGGCATTTTTAATATGTGAGGTTATTTTCAATCATTATTTATTTCTCTCATTTTTTTTTTGCTGTAGTGACAAACATATCAGAAAATAGTTATTGTTTTATTAATCCATGCATATTTAAGCAAAGATTATAAAAAGCTGAATTATATTAAAAAGATGAAAAACTTATATATATTAGTTGAATGGAATATGTAATTACTGAATGATTGTGAAGTAGGGTGGTTAAACAACTACCAATTAATTATATCTGTATTATGTGATCTTAATTAGTAAACTACTATAAACACAAATGCAGCTCTTATTCTTTCTTTTTATGCTCCAAATCCCTTGCTGTTGTGTTGTTATATATTGATTACTGCAGCATTTACAGGAATACATGTTAAATGAAGACCCTTGCTAATTAATAATTATTGGAAATACCAGCAGTTGCTAACAATTTTTGGTACTCTAATTCAGTTGCGTGTGTGAGCTTGTGAATTGCGAATAATTTTTGACATCATTACATGATGGAAATAATTAATTCAATTGATAAATGGTACCCTGAGAATGACATCAGTTTTCTGTTAAATCAGTTTACTTATCATCATTATAATTTGCAGCATAAATATCTTCACAGCTGTTTGCTTTTCTTTGGACAAATCTTCAGTTTACATAATGATGATAATTTAGCAAGGATTTAGAAAGGTTAATATAGTTTTAATGCTATAAATTTCATAAACTAAATGATGTATCAACACACACAAATCTGTATATATTTCAATGGTTCAAAATGAGTATTTAATTTATGTAATAATATATTTATTCTAAGGATATTTTATAATATTTATAATTATTACAAGTATTTAATTAATTGTTTAAGTTCATAAGATTTTCTGATGAAAGTATAAAATATTAAACCAGAAAAAGGGTGCAGCTAAATTTTAATTACAAAATGGTGCTTAATGTTCTCTGAAAATGTTTGTTAAACTAGCATTTAAACATCTTATTTCAATTGTTGATTTGTAAAAAAGGGTTAATTTCATAACGAATCTAACTAATGAAATCCTTAATCCATCTATACTTAGTGGTTTCGTTAAGTTTAAGCTACAATTAATGTTTCAAAATGAGAAAAAAGTAAGAAAGTATTGTTACACTCTCAAAATGAATGAAACATTGATGAAATAATTATTGTAAAATACTGAACCCATTTATAAAATTTATTTCATAATTGAAGGATTTCAGATATATATATATATATATTATTGGAAAAACATTTTTCATTTGTGCCATTTAGGGTTTCAAAATCAGTTTTCAACTAACAATAATGCTACAAAATCAAACATTAAAAAATAACTGTTTATGAAAGTTTTTAAATATAAAAATTGAGTATATATATTTATTCTTCAAAATGTATAACTTAATGATATTTTCCATCACTTCCGGCATTTCTTAATAAATATGAATTGAAATAATACTTCTGTATGTAGGATAACAATTGCTTAACACATTAATATGATGCTTTGCTTTTCAATCTAGCCGGCACTTGAAGAGATAGCTGTTTTAAAGCAATTTCTTTTATGTGTTTTGACGATCCCCAAAGATTGATGAGTATGTAGTGGGAAGAGAGAAGAAGTCCCCTTGTTTCGGCAAATATTCTTTCTTATCGGAAAAAAACATGTTACAATCAAATAAATTGTTGGATTGTTCTAAATTTAAGGACAAAAGCTTCAAATCTTTTAAAAAATTTCGTAAGCTCTGTGCTTGAGAAAGTCTTGCTGTTTTACAATACATTTTTTTGTTTAAATAAAATCTAAAGGATCCTATAGTCATCATTTTGATAAGAAAACAAGTAGTTTGTTAAAGAAACATAACAATAACATGAGTATTTTTTCACTTGTTGGAAAGATACATATGAAAACTCAGATTTGAAAGGGCGAATTGGGGTGGATTGTTTGGACAATAATTGTAAGACCAAAAAATATACAGTCGAACCTCTATATTTTGAATTTTTCTACATAGCGAACTTTTTCTTTTGTGATTCAATTTTTTTCTCCCTATTTTTAAAGTATTTCTGAACATTTCAAGTTATTTTATCTCTTAACACATTTTATGGAGGTCATAAATCTTGAACTGATTTTATTATATCCTAATTCACCGAGAGTAATAGAGCTCTAGACGTTTCCTCCATTTAAATGTAACCTTTATTTGTCCAGTTCACTAAATGTTTTATAGAAACTGCTTCGATATCCCCTTTCAGCCTCAGAGGAGTTGTCTCGTGTCCCCGTGTTCTAGTTATAAAATAATGTATGTTTAATATTACTTACACGTTTTAAATTAGAAAATGTCCTTAAAACTTATTAATTTTAATATAAAATTATTTCATTAATACTTAAAATTAAATGTATTCGACATTCTTTTTTCATGTTTTCCTTGCAGTTTTTTTTTATGGGTAAGATATAAAAAATAAATATATATTAATTTAATAATACATAGAGCTTATGAATTTAAAATTTGTTATGTGGTTTATAAAGTATTTATATTAAAAGATGAACCTCTATATAACGAATTTTCCATATCCCTTTAAGACCCAACCCACACAATCATGCGGGTTAGATATTCTTATACGTTTTTACTTCTGGAATAGTTGTATGATCGAAAATCGCGAACCTAATCATTGATCCAGTTTGCAGAAAGTATAAAGTGTTACTTTTCATCAACAGACGATGGTTGTGGTCCATATTTTTACTTTCAGCTGGCAAATCTAGCTTTGTTTTCAAATACAACGAAAACACGTCTTCTTTCTATCTGTAGTAGAAAGGTAATTATCAAAGTATTTCTAATTGCTTGGATACAAATTTTTGTATTAATGTTTAAATAACTGTAAAATAAAAATAATTAATTATACTTAATTAATGTGGCTTCTAGGGCTCGGGATTTCGTTACCCGCACAATCGTGCGGGTTGGGAGTTACTTGAGTCACTGCAGCTGTAAAGGTAAGTACTTACCATCCGAATGTTCTTTTCTGTTTCAATAATTTTGATGAAAGCCTACATAAAAATGAGAAATATAGTTACAAAATTAATACTAAATTTTCTTGGGGTCACAATGGATGAGTCCCTATTTTCTTTCTCTCTCGATTTTTGCAATTAAATTTCTTTTTCATATATTTGTTGAGGAGTACGGCATTTTTATCCCCTCCACAGATATCTACATTCACATCTATCCCCCCCCAAACAAAATCTGGATTTTCCGGTGGGAGTTAGTATGGTGTGTGGTTTACTTACATACATATTTTTAAATAATGAAATTTTCCGATACATTTTACTATTTTTTATGGAATACTGTGTTAACTTTTAACCAAGAAACTTTTTCAGGTGTCTAAAAGGAGAAGAATTATCACAAAAGAGAGAAGAAATTTTGCAATTGATGAATAAATCAGATTGAACTTAGATCAGAACTTAGTGATCTCTCGGATGTTGACAATGTTGCGAACAAAACATATGAACCTCGTATACTGGAAGGCGAATCAAGTTCAGATGAGAGTGATGAAGATACACAAGGGAATATTTGAAATGGAAAGATAATTTTGGATCATTCTTTACCATAAAAGTCTCTTGAACATATTCATTAAATCGATTTAGCTATTCAAAATCTTTAGTTTCTGTGCAAACAAGATGCAACATCAAATAAAATGCCTGTAAAAATCAAAATGGATCGCTTAAAATTGTTACAGAAAGTTGAAGCGTTATCATCCTCTCCACCTACAAACAAAACTATATTAACTGAATGAATATAACAGTGTTGCAATTCCACTCGCAAAAAGATCGAAGAGTTATAAACTCCCAGCTATACATGTCATGGCTTTTATCCTGGCCATTCCAGGATAAAAGGCTTGACATGTATAGCCATTTTTGATGTGTTGAGATGACATTTCAAGGCCTCGCAAGTGCAGATTTGATAACTACGAAAGCAGTTCGAAAACATGTTGTGAAAAATGCAATGGTTATTTATACTTGTCAAAAACAAAAGATTTTTACAGTAAATAAATAATGAATTAATAAAAGAGTTAATTATACAGCAATAATTTCCTTTTTCGTGACAATCTTAGTTGAATTAAGATTGTTTCTTCTACCAACTTAGAGCTAAAAATGTATCATTCGCGTAAAATTTCATAGGTGACCTGTTTCACAGATAACGCCCAACCCGCACGATCGTGCGGGTGCCGTCTACGATCCAGGGGAGGAGCGGGAATTTTTTTATTATTTTTTCCAACGTCATTGGAGTCCATATAGTATTAATAACCAGAAAAATGTAATATTTGAAGATAAAAATAATTCGAGTCTTAAAGGCATATAACGAACTTTTTTCCAGGATTTAGCGACGTCGTTATGTAGATGTGTGACTGCATATATATATATATATATATATATATATATATATTAAAAAGTATTCACCAAAGTGTCTTAATAAATTGGAATGTAAACATAAAAACAGTTGAACCTAAAAAATGATCATGAATTTTTTAAGGTCTTTTCAACATTGAGTCTCAAAGTAATTTTACTTGGTTTTATTTTCCTCATTTTACATACAAATGTAACGTAATTTTTCGAAAGAGAAATTTCAAATGAAATATTTTTGTTAACTAGTTTTATGGATAGACACAAGGATTCTCTTCTTGTAAGGAGAGGAAACAAACACCTTATACTTTAGTTTCTTATAAAGTAACATTAACACTATTACGGCCGTGGGTAGCCTAGTGGTTAGAGCATCGGACTCCGGACCGGAAGGCCTGGGTTCGATGCTCGATGCCACCAAATACCCTCCGAGTACACACGGAGTACGTGCTCGTTAAATCAGTGGGTCCGTATAGTCTTGTGGGCTTAATCACGAGCGCAGGAACTGGAGAATATTTCCCTCCCCTTCAGTTTACTTGCAGAAATTGTGGAGGTGGAGATAGAGGTCGTGTCGCCATCTATCGTCCCTTCGGGAAGTGTATCCGAGCTAAAATTGCACTGTCACCTGTATGGTGCTCAAGGCCAACGACAGGCGTAGCCCTTGCCACGATGAATTTCATGGGCCTCGATCTGACTACGTCAGACAGGTGGCATTAGCCACAACAACACTATTACACACAGGTTCCACTCTCTTCCTGTCAAAAAAATTTAAAGAAAAACTGGGTAATTGTTTTTAACTTCACGGTCTTGTTATAATGTACTGGATTAAACACAAGTAAAATAAAAGTAATTATTAAATTTAGTAAAAATTTTATATATAGCTTTTTTAATCACAGTTTTTTCCGTCTATGCCACGAATATCATACATATAAATGAAGCGAAGGCATCGTTACTGGTTTATAAGCTAATGAATTAGTTTTTTTATTGTTGCATTTTCAACATCAGGAAAATTTTTGTTTATTATTTATGATATTTTATTGTATGAAATTTTGTACTATAATTTATTAGAAATACTGAATGAATAAAGAGTCGATTTAAGAATCTGCGTAAATTAATTTAAACCATGAGTATAACAAACAGTTGTGAACACGTGTTTATTAAAATACTTATGTAAGCACATGACACGCATGCTCCGACTCAGTTTAACTTTTCGTTTTGGACAAAAATAAAGATATGAGATTAAAATTAATAAATACAACGATTTGATTAAAAGTGAAAGTGACAAGAAAGATAACTACAGACTGATCACGATGAGCAAAACCACATATCCGCCTCACCGATTGAAAAATGTGTATTTCATAAGAAGGCATATTAAGAAATTTTAGTATTAAATGAGCTGTGCTAAACCTTATATAAATAAGTAGTTTTTGTTATTATAACGTATGAAAGTGATTCTTATTTTTATAGCTGTAGAAAAGAAGGAAAACATGCTTAACATCTAATGTTGCCATTTAAAAAATATTTTCAATGTTTATAGAAAGTTTGATGTAGATCAGTGAATGCGACAGGATATGAGTGTCCAATTTTATCTGGTAGAGGATCCATAAAAAATGAAAAATAAAGATTGCTTTTTCGTAGAATACAGAATCATTTTATTTCCCTAAATACTTATAGAAATAAGAACTTTTCAACTAATCAATGATTCATAATGGTAAGTTTTAAGCCATAATCAAACCGTTTAATTATATTAATCTCTGTTAAGAAAGACAAAAACTTTAAGGTTTAAATGTTGTGCGAGATATGTTCAAATGTATATCGGATCATAGTTTTTCGCATGAGTAGCTTTGAAAGCTTGATTTGATGCTCACATGTAGTAACTCTTGTGAAAATGCAGGAGATTTTATCTGTCTATGTTTCTGAATCACACATTGTTTTTGACTGGACTTCAATTTTTATCCTTGCCATTTTGTGTAAGAGGAAAAAAATCGAAGGAGCCAGAAAGAAAAAAAATTAATAAGATAAGGAAAGAAAAAGATCTATACGCTGCATAAAAGTGGTGAATTTTAAACACCTGATATTAAGCATTATTTTAGTAAAGTAAAAAAACAAAACTTTTATGAAGATTGTATTTTTTTGTCAAAATTATGTTACTTAAAAACTGATACCTCAAAAACTTATGAATGTATTTCTTTCATATTGTGTATACATGCTATATTTAATGTATGATAAAGACAATGAGTACTAAGGATTTTGCTCTAACATCAATACTTTTTGTAACATTTTATCGTTACGAACACCATGTATTTTATAAAATTTTCTATAAGAAGACGGGCAATAAGCAATAACTTTTTGGCAAATTTGAATATGTTTTAGATTTTAAATCATTGCCTTTATAACTGAGTTAAGCATGTTGTGTAAAAAAATAATTTAAATATATAACTTCGAATTCCATGTAGAGTGTTTTGAAATTAAGTATAAATTTCATTAAATTTTTTACATAAAATATCTCATTTAAAAAAATTGAATTATCATATAATTTCCTCATTGGTCTTTTTCATTAATTCATGTCATAAGCATAAACAAAATAGCATAAATTACTAATAGCCTGACATCTCAGAAAACTTGTCTCCGAACGGAGGCAGATGCCTTAAAAATCTTCTTATTATTTGTAGATCACCGATAATGATAGTGGAAGTAAACATAATGAGATTTTTTGTTTGTGACTAACTTACGGGGAAACGTGAACTATTCTACTAGATTAAATTTTATTTCAATCCTAATTATTCTCAGAGACTAGAAAGACAAGAAAAAACCATTAAACAGCAGTAGCAAAACAGAAACCAGAAAAAGGGCTAGAATTAAGTTAAGTGAAAGTATCATGCAGAATGCAATGAATCACCAGCACGTTATCACAAAAAGGACATTCGAATTCTGCTTCCCACGATAATAGAATCTTTGCAAGAAGCGTAGGCAATTCAAAACAGCCATTTTTAAATAGAGAAGTAAAGAGTGTTTTTTTTCCAGGTATAGAAGTTTAAATTGGCATTACTTTCCAAGATGGCGACCGATTTAGCAGCTGTAAAGTGATTTATTCTCAGTTTGGTTTGGAAATTCATCAAAACGATCATCAAGCAAGGCGTAGATTCGTCGAATGGGCCCAAAACGAGATCGCCGTTGTTCCCGATTTTCATAAGCGAATTTTGTTTAGCGATGAAGTGCACTTCTGGTTGAATAGCTACGTCAACAAACAAAACTGCCGCATTTGAAGTGAAGCTAATCCACAAGTGTATGTCGAAACACCGATACATCCAGAAAAACTGACTGTTTGGTGCGCTTTATGGGCTGGTGGAATCATTGGTCCGTACTTCTTCAAAAACGATAAAGGCCACAACGTTACAGTCAATGGTGATCGGTATAGAGCCATGATTACTAACTTTTTCATTCCTGAATTGAACAATCATGATGCCCAGGAGTTGTGGCTCCAACAAGACGCGCAACATGTCACACAGCTCGTGCCACAATTGATTTATTGAAAGACACGTTTGGTGACCGCTTAATTTCACGTTTTGGACCTGTGAATTGGCCTCCAAGATCTTGTGATTTAACACCGCTAGACTATTTTCTGTGGGGCTATGTAAAGTCATTGGTCTATGCGGATAAGCCACAAACGCTTGACCATTTGGAAGACAACATTCGCCGTGTTATTGCCGAGATACGGCCACAAATGTTGGAAATGTCATTGAAAATTGGACGTCCAGATTGGACTACATCCGAGCCAGCCGTGGGAGTCCTATGCCAGAAATCATATTTAAAATGTAATGCCACAAGATTATCTTTCGAATAAAAAAAATTCGTGTCAATCGAATAATACATCGTTGTTTTATTGCAATTTAAAAAACACCCTATATAAGATAATTGTGCTGCAAAATATAAATATTTTTTCATGAATAAAGATAGGATGTTTTTTGTCCATATTTCATATATCTTCAGAATGTATCCTTATGTTTGCAGTTAATTGTAGTATTGTTGTACTACGTACATTGTATATATTCTATAATGTTATATTATGTGTATTCATATATGGATGTGGGAGGAGGAATTCGTTAAAGGTATCCTATGTTCTAAAGCATGATTTTGAAGAAGCGTAATGATGAATATTTTTTCTATAACTAATGTCACTTGAATAAGAATGTACATATGAAATTGTCTTAAGAATATTATTACAATACAAAATATTTAAATACAACTTTTTAGCAAAATTGTAGAACATATGCCATATTTTGACATTTTATGAAAAATGCAAATAATATTTTGCCCATATACAGCTAAGAATTTTGTACAAAGCCTGAACTAGGAACTTTGAAAAATTCGCATTATTTTCAGAAATCAATCGAAATAGAAACCGGTGTTTTTTATTAAAATTTATTTGCTCCAATTTATTAAAATATGGACAAATCCATGTCTGATTATGCATTTTAAAAATCCTAGGGACTGTACAGAAGTCTTTGTTATAAATAGACAAAAAATATTTTTAAAGAAGCTCTTTTCTCTCTCATAAAAGGATAATGTATTGAAAATTCGTCATTTTTTCTTCGTTTTATTCCAAAAAGTTGTATTTAAATAATTTTTATTACAATAGTATCCATTTTTGAACTATATGAAATTCAAAAACAAGTCATTAACAGAAAACAAAAGGGAGATGATAGTTCTAAATATACTGTAATGAAACATAACTTTTTCTGATAAACTATAACTCTTTGCATCAAACTATATCTCTTTTCAGATAGATATGTATTATTACACTGCAATTTCACAATATGCATCCATTTTCATAGCTAAGCTATTCAAAGTAATAACACTTTGTAACGTAGTATATTCTTTAGCAAACTATGAATATTTTATATTCTTATGCATTATAAGAATATTCTTTGTTACAAAATAAACAGAGTTTGAGTTTCTGTATCCATATCATTGTTAAAATATTCAGGTTTTCTTTTGCCATAGAAGGCTTTCTGAACATTCTTACCAGACATATTTTTCGCAAGGGATTACATATTGCGTTTGAAATAGTAAGTATAATGCTTAGTAAATGTTCTATATCCTGTAAAAATGGAACATGCCCTGATTTTCTCTTAACGAAAAATGTTTTTCATTTTATTGATGTATGATATATGTTAGTAAAAAGGCTCCCTAAACATTCAGATGATCCAGACAACCTTTATAAAAGGAGATGCTTATGAGAATAAGATTTCAGGGATACTAACTTAAATTGATTTATAGTTAGCCAGACTTTTACATTTTCCTGCATAGTTTGAATTTATTATTATAAAAAAAGATTCAATATAATTTTAAAATTAATGTATAAGTATAATTTTCTTAAAAATAATATTACATGAATAAAAAATTGTAAGAGACGTAGGAAAACACATTGATTATATATATTCATAATTTAGAAATACATTTAAATTTTATAAATATAAATAGTTATAGGCCGGCAATATGTTTTTTGATACACGCCTTTTTGAAAGTTAGATTGCCAGAACGGCTTTAAATTGATAGATAGTTTTATTACATTGTATTCAATTTATTTAAAAGATTTCGTAGAAATAAAAAAATGTTATGAATTTATCTTATAATTGATGCCTCTCATTTTTTATGTACCGTGTCCTTAATTTTTAATTTTTCTCATTTGTTGTATTAAAAATTTTTCTTATTTGAATTTAAAAGCACAAACTTTTTCTCCACAAAAGTTGGGTTTAGTATTCTAAAGTACTTTAAGACAGGGTGTTTATATCTTTATATAAAAAAAACCTTCTGTTCATGTGTATGTCACTAAACACCTCCTAAACGGCTGGACCGATTTCAATGAAATTTTTTGTGTGGGTTTAAGTAAATTAAAGAGTGGTTTAGATTCACAATTTGGTCCGATATCGCAATTAGTTAAAAAGATATTAATTAAAAACATTCAAAAAGAGCAACTCAACATTCAACTGCATTGTTGTAACAACGCTATTGTTATAAACAAGTAATATAAAAAAAAAAAATTTAAATCAATTCCTACTTAGATCAACCAAGAAAAAATTTATTTTAGCTACTTTTTATTAAATAATTGCAATTAATAAAAATATGTATATACACATGACAGAATCACAACATTAAGTGGTAATTAATTTTTATTAATTATCATTAAAATATCGTATTGTCATCCAAAACAATTGTGTATATAAAATTTCCTTTCAAACGAATGCTTTAACACGTGAGAAAAAAACCTTTTCAAATTTTAACATAAATCGCCATAAGTGTCGCTAAGTCGCCAACGAGACTCTATTTGAATTTTTAAATAATTAGTTTTAATCAATTAATTTCTATTAATTATAAGTAAATTATTGTATTGTCATTCAAAATAATCATGCACATTACATTTCAGCTCAATTTAACGCTTTTTAAAATGTATTTTATTAACGATTGAAAATTCCACAAAGATAAAAAATAAATAAACTAACAAACAAATAAAATATATATAATCAGGAGCTAATAGTAGGAATTGAAAAAGACGTAAGTTGGCGTCGAAAAATGATTTTCAGCCAAACTGGCCATACCCGGTCTTTATTGTTACGAAAATGCATACGGGATTCACGCTTTTTAGCGTTTTTAATTAATATATTTTCAGATATTCTTTATACATGTAATTCTTCTGTGCGTGTGTATGTAACTGAACTCCTCCTAAACGGCTGGACCGATTTTGATGAAATTTTTGTCTGCTCCAGTGGACTCGAGAATGGTTTAGATTTATAATTCGGTTTAGAAATGTTTATTTAATTAATTTTTTATTTATAAATTGTTGATCTTAGAATGTTTTACATTGGATCCGGCAGACTGCGCTACGATCGCAGTTTCGAATATTCTAAAATCTTTTATTATAATTCACGCTGGTCCCGACAGTTGGTGCTGTGATCATTTCAGGAAAATATTTTGTCATTTCGTGTTATTATTTTGTTGAAATGACTGGTGTGTAAATCAATTATTACATTTAGATGTAATTAGTGTTTGAAATTTTACTCACTTTTACTCAAATTTTACTCGAAATGGTCCAGATTGTTAAAGCTTATTCATAAAAATTTGGAATTTTTGAATTTAAGATGTGTGCACAGGACAACGTCTGTCGGTTCCTCTAGTATATATATATATATATATTGGTCAGAGGAAACAAATATGTCTCCAGTGGATTCTATCACATGTGGGTGTGCCTGGGAACGAAGCTGCTGATGAACTGGCTGGTAGGGGATGTGATCTCCTTAACCCCAGTTCCACTGTCTTAACCCATTCGGAAATTCCTTCCTTTCAAAGAAATAAAATGAATTTGACTTGGCGAAACCGTCCTGCTCACCACTGGTACGCAGCTAAGAGTCCTGGCCTATCTATACAGTGCAGGAGTTCCAGGGATCACCAGACGGCCTTGGTACGCTTTAGAAGCATTCACCTGCGTAGTATGACTTTTGTGCAGGGGGTAAAATCTTTCTTTACCTGTCCCTACTCTCTCCTTGCTTCTCCTGCTCATCCTCTGGACTACTGGGGCATTTCCTTGAGACAGTTGTATGACGAGCAAGACCTGGTGTAGGCTTTCTCTCTCCAAGGGGATTGAAAAGAACAAAAACAAGATTATATATATAGAGAGAGAGATTTTATATATATATATACACAGTCCACAGTCACATTAATGTGACCACGTACTTTCGACTTTGACGTTAAATAACCAATCACAGAAGGATGCTGGCATCGCAGTGCTATTGAGCGTATATAAAGAGTGTGTGAGGGCTTCGGAAAACACTACAGTCGTTGGCGTAATGCAAACATGTAAAGAGTTATCCGAAGTCCAAAACGGCATAATTTTTGGCTTTCGGGAAAAGGTTGGAAGCATTTCCGAAACGGCTAAGTTTGTGGACTGTTCGTGTGTCACCGTGGTTAAAGTATACCGTGCATGGCAAAATGGGACCTTCCAAAATCAGTAACGTGGCAAATGTGATGTACCACGAGCCATAGGTGATAGAGGTGACTGATGGCCGCAGAGGTGAGTTCGGGAGAATAGACGTGCTACCGTTAAGCAACATACCACCCAGATGAACCAAGGGGCTACCAACAGTGTCTTCCAAACTACTGTTCAGCGATCATTGTTGCGTTTGGTTCTCCGAAGCAGGCGCCTGGTTCATGCACCTATGCTGACTGCTGTTCATAAAAAGGAAGACTGGAATTTTCATACAGGTACCGCAACTGGGCATCCAATGACAGGCGACAGGTAGAATTTTCTGATTAATCACGCTTTATACTCCATCGGACGGATGGTTGGTGGCAAATACGGCATGAAACGTCTAAAAGCAAACACCCTGCAACAATTGCTGGCAAGGTTCACGCTGGAGGCGGGAGCATTATGGTCTGGGGAATGTTTTCCTTAAATTTTCTGTGTTTATTCATCATTGTGGAAATCACGATGGATCAATAGAAGTACGCATCTGTCCCTTCAGACCATGTCTACCCCTTTATGCGCATCGTTTTTCCTCAGGATGGTGGCATCTACCAGCAAGACATTGCGGAGTGTCATACAACTGACAGCGTACGTGCGTGGTTCAAAGAGCACCAGGATCAGTTTATCGTTCTTCCGTGTCCAGAAAACTCACCTGACTTAAGCCCAATCAATAATCTATGGAACCCTCTCGATCGGTTGTTCGCGTGATGGATCCTCATGCGCGTAATCTAGTGCAGCAATAGAGTCGGCATGGCTCAACATCCTAGTGAATACCTTGAGGATCCTAAATGACTATTTCCCCTTCTGCGAAAGATGGTTATTCTGGCTTTTTACAGTGGTCACATTAATATGACTGGACAGTGTATATATATACATATTATATATATATATATATAATCTATCTATCTATCTCTCTCTCTCTCTCTCTCTATATATATATATATATATATATATATACACCGGGTAGCCATAATTAATCGACCCTACTTCAAAACTGTCTACAGACGAAACTATTGCTCAGAAAGTTGTAAAATTCTGTATACGACATAAAGAAGCGATGCAAATTTGTTTGAGTGAATAAAAAAAATTAGTTCAAATTTTTGCTACTAGAGGGCGCTTTTGAATGAAGGCCACATTTATTACCGTATTTCTATTTGTATTTTATCGCTTTTTTATCCACAGGACACGGTAACACAATAACTGATACTCATTAAAAAACACAATCTCTAAAATGAACTGCAAACTTTTTTTTCGACGTCATACAGCAACTGTTATAAAAGCAATAAACTCTCATGGGAGATTAGTTTATTTTCAGTGTGCTCAGTATTGCTAATCAGAATGTCATTACGTTTACCAGATCGAGCGTTGTTAGTAAAGTTATTCTATCAAACCGATAATTCCGCAATAGTTGCTCTACGGAAATTTTGCACTTTAAAGGGGATGTGAAAAGGTCCATTGACAGATATAAGTCTTCAATTAATGGTAATCAAATTTGAAGAAACAGGATAGTTGAATGTTCGTTCTGGAAGAGGAAGAAAACCTGTTTCTGCGGAAGCAATAGAAAAAGTTGCACTTCAGGTAAAAGAGGACAAAGCGTCCAACGTGCATGCTAGTACAAGTGTTCGCCTTGTAGCAGAAGCATTGGATCTGTCTCATTCAACTGTCCAGAAGATCATGCGAAACATCCTCCGTTACTATCCATACAAGCTTCAATTTGTGCAGGAATTGCTTCCACATGATTTCGAGACTCGACATCTGTTCTCACTAAAGTTTCTTGCTCGTTTGGAATTTTACGAGATGTTCTTAACATTTCCCAGAACACACTGCGGTCAACGGTGAAACATGCTATCTTATGATTTCAAATAATAGTTGAAAATGATGGTAATCATGTTAAGCATTTATTGTTGTAACAATTTTTTTAACTGTCATAAATGTATGCTAAATATGATATCCATTAAAAACGCCCTCTAGTGGCGAAACTTTGACCTAATATTTTTATTCGCTCAAACAAATTCCCATCCCTTCTTTATGTCGTATACAGAATTTTACAGCTTTCTGAACAATACTTTCGTCTGTACACAATTTTGAAGTAGGGTCGTTTAATTATGGACACCCGGTATATATGTCAGGTTTGAAAAATTTAGCTTCAAAATTAAGTAAGTAATAAATGAAAATAGAGTGAACACTTTTTTTTCATCGTGTAAGGATTTGTGGGTAAATAAGCCTATTTAAAGGTACAGTGAGCGCTGACGAAGGACAAGGCATATTCGAAAAGGCTCAGCTGGTGACTTCTCGCCGTATTGTTGTCTATTGTTCTACTCGTTTGCACGCCAAAGGGCAGCCATTTTGGATTTTATGTGATTGAAGCAAAATAAAGACGTCATTATAGAGATGATGCCCTCCTCATTTTACCAGCAGGACTAGGGGCCTGACATATAAACACTAAGGAACATTGAAAATAGCGACCCAAAAAGAAAGCATCGAATTGAAATTAAATTCAATACACATAATGACACAGATGAGAGATTCACTTGATCTCAAAAACAAGACAATTAAACAAATATAGGGTGTGCAACGACAAAAATACTGGGCAACTTCAATAGCGCGTTGTAGCACCTCCAGCTGCAATACATGCCGCCACACGGTCTGGCATTGAGTTCATTAGACACCTTATGTTGTCCTGAGGCAGATGGGCCCACAAATCTTGAACAGCCAACTCTAAATCTTGTACAGAGGGACACGGTAGCATCTGCCGTTTTAGCTGATCCCACACGTGCTCTACAGGGGACAAATCGGGGGAGCGGGTCAGCCATGGAAAAGTCTGAAAATGACGTAGGAAGTCTTGAGCAACTCTTGCTGTATGTGGACGAGCATTATCTTGCTGGAAAATTGCCCCTGGAAGATCATTTAGGAAAGGTCCTACATGGGGTCGAAGAATATCATCAACGTAATGTTGGCCCGTTAAGGTTCCAAGCATCACAATTAAAGTGGACCAGTTATCATAGGCTATGACTCCCCAGACAATCACACCAGCTGTGTGGGCAGTGTGCCGTTGAACAGTGTGGGCGAGGGGAATTGTACCGCTCACCAGGCTGCCTCCACACCCGTACACGGTCATCATCTGTCCCCAAAACAAACTGGTATTCATCACTAAACAGAACCTTTTGCCAATCTGTGGCATTCCACATTCATCTGGCTTAGCACCACTATAGACGCAGTTGCCGATGTTCCGCTGTAAAAGGGAGTGACCGGAAAGGGCGCTTGGATATAAGATTTGTCTAGAAATTGTTTGTGGAACAATTGCTACGCCTACGTCTACTCGTATCGTTGAACGAGTCACTGTGGGATCCACAAGTGCTTGCCACACGATCCTTTGATCCTCTCTGTTCGTAGTCTTCCTGGTCACTCCAGAACAGGTTTTCCGCGCGTGGGTACCTCCTCGTGTCCAATGCTCCCAAAAATTTCTAACGGCACACTACGAACGATCCACCTAGCCAGCAACACGGCGCGTCAACCAGCCTGCAGTTTTCATCCCGATGATCAGGCCTCTCTCAAACACACTTAAGTGTGAGAAATGTCTTCTAACACGTTTACCTGGCATGTTTCGCTTACCATAGTCTTCCTGCAATCGGCGGGTAATCGTCCGATTTATGAATCTTCGAATTTGCGCTTGCTTATACAGCACCCTCTTCCTGATTGTAGCGCCACCTCGGCGTGCATGAGCATGCGTTTTGGCACAAAACTTGTATCATTTGCATATCACATTACGCTGTACTTATTTGCAAAGTTTCGCGATTGTAAAGGGTGTTTTTTTGAGAGGTATAGAACTTTAAATCGCAATAAAACAACGATGTATTATTCAATTGACATGAATTTTTATTTATTCGAAATATAATCTTGTGGCATTGCATTTTAAATATGATTTCTGGCATAGGACTGCCACGGATGGCTCGGATGTAGTCCAATCTGGACGTCCAATTTTTGATGACTTTTTCCAACATTTGTGGCCGTATATCGGCAATAACACGGCGAATGTTGTCTTCCAAATGGTCAAGCGTTTGTGACTTATCCGCATAGACCAATGACTTTACATAGCCCCTCAAAAAATTGTCTAGCGATGTTAAATCACAAGATCTTGGAGGCCAATTCACATGTCCAAAACGTGAAATTAACGGTCACCAAACGTGTCTTTCAATAAATCGATTGTGGCACCAGCTGTGTGACATGTTGCGCCGTCTTGTTGGAACCACAGCTCCTGGACATCATGATTATTCAATTCAAGAATGAAAAAGTTAGTAATCATGGCTCTATATCGATCACCATTGACTGTAACTTTGTGGCCTTCATCGTTTTTGAAGAAGGATTCCACCAGTCCATAAAGCGCACCAAACAGTCAGTTTTTCTGGATGTAACGGTGTTTCGACATACACTTGTGGATTAGCTTCACTCCAAATGCGGCAGTTTTGTTTGTTGACGTAGCCATTCAAGCAGAAGTGCGCTTCATCGCTAAACAAAATTCGCTTATGAAAATCGACCATTATTTTCGAAATAAAATTGCACAATTTGAAAGCGCTGTTCAGGCGTGAGTCTATTCATGATGAATTGCCAAAGTAAACTGAGAATAAATCACTTGACAGCTGTTAAATCGGTCGCCATCTTGGAAAGTAATGCCAACTTAAACTTCTATACCTGGAAAAAAACACTCTGTACTTAGCTTCCTTCTTGGGTCGCTATTTTCAATGTTCCTGAGTGTATATATATTGAAACAAAAATAGTTCATTTACTTTACTATGGATTCAATCTACTGTTTGGAGTGACCAACTTTCATTTCTGTATCTAGAGCTTATTTTTATTTATTGTAATTCTTTCTTTCTCTCGTGTTTTAATTATTATTAATTGTAATTGAAGTTATAAAATTTAACTGTATTTACAGTAATGGAAAGTTCTGGATTTTTGGATGACAGTATGTAAACAAAGAAATATTCAGTTCGTGGAATAAAGTCTTGAGTTGTGACTAGCGAGAGGGTTATCATGTAAGTATAAAATTACCACATTAGTATAAACTACACGAATATAATATATATATATATATATATATACTGCTGGCCACTGTAAATGCAAAACCCTGAATGAAGCATGCAAATAACATGAAATTTACAACATGCATTAGCGGAGGTAAGATATGCAAATGATTAGAATTTCAGCGCAGACATACATCACGCGTGCATGTGGCCTCACCTCAAAGCGCTATTAGAGACGTGGAGATTTCGAGGATATCAAGTTCGGCAATTGTGTTTTTCTTGTGGTTTTTTCAAAAAACGATCAGTTATGTCTCCTAAAAAACAACGATCAGCTTTTGATCAAGTATCCGAGTTCCGCAGAAGAAGGATAGTGGCCTTCCGAGATTGTGGATTATATTTCAGGGAAATCTGTAGTCGTGTTGGATGATACCAAACAACTGTAATGCGGATATGTGACCGTTTGATGCTGGTGGGAACAACGGACCGACGTGGTTGATCGCATCCATCTCAGTGCACCTCTTCACGTGAGGACAGGCAAGTTGTGTGCATGGCAGTGACGGATCCCTGAGTCACATCACAAACCGTAGCACAGCACATTGAGCCTGTAACGCATCATTCAGTGTCTGCGCGTACCATTCGACGCCGTTTACCGTAGAGTGTTCTGTCCGCAAGACGTCCATTACTTGGTCTACCCTTGACGCAGAACCACAGATGTCTCTGCCGCTAATGGTGTGAGGAAAGAAGTATGTGGGTGGCAGAATGGAATAAATTTGTCTTTACTGACGAGTCACGCATCTGTGTGCAACACCACGATGGTCGAATTTGAGTCAAGAAACACCGTGGAGAGGTGATGATGAATAGCTGCGTTATGCACCGCCACATTGGTTCTGCACTGGGCGTTATGGTATGGAGTGGTATTGGATATTAATTACGAATTGCCGGTACTTTAAACAGCCAGTGCTACATCTCTGTGGTGTTGGAGCCGGTTGTCCTTCTTTACCTTCAGGGCTTTGCCACAGCCATATTTAAACCCGATAATGCGCGACCTCACGGGGCACGCATTGTCCAAAGGTTTTTCGGCTCACTCTCTGGATCTTTCGCCGATAGAAAACATTTGGTCCATGGGGGCTGAACGTTTGACCTAGATTACACCCCCAGTTGCCACACCAGATCAACTTTGGCAACGTGTGGAAGCTGCTTGGTCTGCTGTACCCCAAGAACACATCCAGTCTATTTGAATCAATGCCAAGGCGTGTGGCAGCAGTGATCTCCAACAATGGCGCTACACTGGCTTCTGATTCTAGCAGGAACCACGCTTCACATAAGTCTATAAATTTAATAATTTGATACTTGGTCAACATGTCATCTACAAAATAAATTTTGTTGTGCTATCTCTTGTCTTTCTTGGTGTTGCATTTACGGTGGTCAGCAGTGTATATATGAGACGGTGTCTAAGGATATGGTGAAATTTTGAACCGAAGAAAACATTGTAGCCAAGTTAAAAAACAATTAATTGATTAAATATCACCCTACTTACAGCTTTTAATAACAAACGAAAATAAAAGTCTGTCTGAATAGACTGCAGGGTTCACCTGCGAGATGATGATGCCAAACATGTTTAAGCCGAAGGCTGCTTTTTTTTATAAAATGAAGGAGCGTCAAACTTTATTCGTTCATGGTCAGTGAAGAAGTAATCACTCGCTCAGGAGCCATATGGCGTCTGACGTCTCGCGCGCAAATTTCTTCGTTGGATATTAGAACTCATCTAGATTTGATTTTGTTTGCTTAGCGTCACCAAATTTTATAATTAGAAATGAATTGAAAATTTAATACTATATATATATATATATATATATATATATATATATATATATATATATATATATATATATATATATATACTAGAGGACCCGACAGACGTTGTCCTATGTACACAACTCTTAAATTCAAAAATTCCAAATTTTTATGAATCTGCTTTAACAATATGGACCATTTTGAGTAAAATTTGTATTAAAAAGTTATTACAATGTCTAACGTCATTACATGTACGGTTATCACAATTCATGTGTATACTATGAGCGAAGTTAAATGCAAAGGCTGTGTGAATAAAAACTTAAACTTGTTTTAATTTAAGGTGAAAAAGTTGAGACTCAAACTATTTTATAAGAAGTATATTTATTAAATTGTACATAAACTTAATTTATTCTAATGACATTGCCTATTCTAATTGAAAAGATATTAATTAAAAACACTAAAAGCGTGGATCGCGCGCGCGTCTGCATTTTCGTAACAATAAAGACCGGGTTTGGCCAGATTGGCTGAAAATCAATTTTCGACGCCAACTTACGTCTTTTTCAATTCCTACTATTAGCTCACGATCTCTATACATATTTTATTTGTTTGTTTATTTATTTATCTTGGTGAAATTTTCAATTGTTAATAAAATACATTTTAAAGCGCTCAATTGAGCTGAAATGTAATGTACATGATTATTTTAGATGACAATACAATAATTTAATTATAATTAATAAAAGATTAATTGATTAAAACTAATTATTTAAAATATTACAAATATAGCCACGTTGGCGACATAGCGACCCTTTTGGCGACTTATATCAAAATTTGAAAATAATTTTTTCTCTCGTGTTAAAGCATTCAGTTGAAAGGAAATTTTATATACACGATTGTTTTGGATGACAATACGATACTTTAATGATAATTAATAAAAATTAATTACCACTTAATGTTGTGATTCTGTCATATGTATATACATATTTATATTAATTGCAACTATTTAATAAAACTTATCTAAAATAAATTTTTTCTTGGTTGATTTGGTAGGAATTGATTTAATTTTTTTTTATTACTTGTTTATAACAATAGCGTTGTTACAACAATGCAGGTGAATGTTGAGTTGTATTTTTTGAATGTTTTAATTAATATTTTTTAACTAATTGCGATATCGGATCGAATTGGGAATCTAAACCATTCTCGAATTTACTTGAATCCACACAAAAAATTTCATCGTAATCCGTCCAGCCATTTAGGAGGTGTTTAGTGTTATACACATGAACAGAAGGTTTTTATATATAAAGATATATTCATTCACAATTAACATGACTATTCTTACTAACATAGAAATGCTTATCTAGTTGCAATATTGTCATTTGTACAAAAGATGTACAAATGACATTATTGTAACTATCATTCCTAGGAATCCTAGTTCTATTGTCCTGTTTTTTAGTTATTGTTTTAAAAAAATTACCGAAAATTTAAAAACAAGCCTCTTTGCAAAAATTAGCTCTAGTTACATTTTATTTTAACTTTACAGCTTTAACATTTGGTAATAAATATGGTAGTTAAATATTTTTTTTTTCAATTTAATGCTGGATAAAAATAAAAGAAACTGAAATATAAGGTACAATGTATGAAAATGTACATGTTTGAAAGTCTTAAAATAATATTCCCTCATGAAATGTGATTTATATTTTTGTAGAAATGTGTCTAAAGAAGAAGTAAATGGGTTCACATGGTGGCGATATTGACAATTATTTAAATCTCCAAAGTGAATTATGAATTTCAAAGACTTTTTTTTTATCGAAAAAAGGATCGAGACATCATATATCTTGCTAACTTAATAAAAAACGGGTTCAATGTTCGAATTATCAGCCAGTGATCAATGTACCACTGAAATATATTGTTTGGTTACTATTCCGTTAAAAAATGAGTGATTCTATATTTTCTGTGAACAGTTTTATTCTCATCATGAACAGAACATCAACTGCCTTAAGAACAAAATATTGTAACCTTAATTGGTACTTAAATATTACACGTCAACCAATTTCGCCAAACTAAAAGATATCGCCAATTTAAAAATATTGCCAAATGCATTCATCGTTATTTTCACTCTGTTCCAACGAGCGCGGAAACAGTGTCTATTATTGGCTATATATCGCGGCATTTGGCAACGTCTTTTAAATTTATAAAATGTACAATAAGTATCTCTTTATTAAATTACTAACCTTATTAATTTATTAGTACTACATAAATAATTTTTAATGTTACAAATTAGATTAATTTAATGAAGCAAAATCTTTCTGAAGTAAAAATATCTTTAATCAAGTAGAAACTAGAGTTATAAATATGAAAATAGCATTTCATATTTAAGAGTAAATATTCTGTGTGGTTTCGTGAGCCAAGCAGGACATAAAGTTATGATCAGAAGGTGACATTTAAAATATATTACGATAGTTTTTCGTATGTCAGTTTGTTATATAATATGAATTGCAAATAGATTTGATGATGAATTAGAGAATAGGATTGGTTTAAGAGCACAAGTAAAGTAGTAAAATATGTATTAACTTTTACAAAAATGTTTAAATTTGATATTTTTATATTTAGAATGACAGTTATGATAAAATGCCAGTATAATCAGAGAGTTTTACTCTTTTACTAATTTCAAAAAGCTCTAATTAATTTTTAAGTAATATTATTGTTTATATAGTTAGATGTTCAAAGTTATGTACAGAGTTAAAAGCTATTCATTTTACTTTAATTCGAAAACCTTGTATCATTTGAAAAGCACAAGTACTGTCATTAAAGAACTGCATATATTTATTAGTTTGTTTACTTGTCTCATGCTTGTTCTAGTAATTCAAAATATTACTGCATCGTACTCAAAATTTAATATTGAAACAAACTCTGAATAGAGTACATTTTTCTTAAACAATCGATTCAAAAGTAAATATAAAACATATATTCAAAGAATCAAGATGCATAATTTTAAAGTCAAGAAATCTAATAGTATACAGCAAAGACATGTTTTAATAATGCACATTAAGAAGCCTTTAAATTAAAATAGAGAATTTCTCAAAAGTTAAGAAATATTTTTTAAAGAACGTGTTATATATATATAGCTTTGTCATGCTCTGTCTGTATTTACACTATTATAGAAGGTTATTCACGCGAAGTTAAGTCTAATATTTTACAATATTTTAAAAAATAATTAAAGTTTATAAGCGGATGAATCGACTTGTCATACATATTACTTCTTTTATTTACATTCAACAATTATAAATGTTAGAAATTACGAAATGTGAAGATAAAATTCTCAGTTATAAAATTTTTAATTCAATTCATATTGAAAAATATAAAAAAATACCCCAAAATTTGTAATAATAATTAAGTTTTAAGCATTAAATAAAAATAAAAATTAGAAAAAAATAAATATACTGTAAAAACGCTTGTTTTATATCCCGTTGTATTAGCAGGTAAAATTAATTTAATTACATTAAACTTACCTCATGAGGAAACACGTAATTCAGTGAGAACATTTTCCATTTGAATTAAATTATCTAACTTCAATGACTATTTAAAAGGATTTTTTTTTTATAAATAGCTTCCAAGTTTAAGTTCTCGATACGATGTACTCGACTTTTTTTTGTACCCCCATTCCCTAAAGAGTCATTCAAAAGAATATTCAATTCTTAACTTTTTTACATTTAAGGGAAATTTATAGTAATTGTTCATATTTCCATATTAAATAATATAGTTGAATGTCAATATCATTACAGGTCTTTTTTCTAATTGTTGTATGTAAAACACACAGTTTATATTTGTACATAATAGTATTTATTTTGTTGATATATCATTGAAAATCATCGTACTTTTTTTATCGATATATTTTATTTTGACAATAATTATTTTTTCTTTGTATCAGCTTTATTTCTTATGTATTTTAAGGAACAACTTTCTACTATTTATTGCGTAAAGTAATTTAATAAATTTATTCAGAAATATTTCTCAATGAATATTCAATTATTTAAATTAGGCTTTGAAAACTATGAAAATTAAGTTTAGTAGCAATATTGAGAAACCTATTTTCTGTTATTAGAATGGTGTTACATGAAAACATTACTGAAATGTATAATATATTTTTGTTTTGATAGTTTATTGCATTTCAGATTTAAAGTTGTTTTTTAGATTATTTAAGTTTGTCAACAATACAATAAATAAGTAATACAAAATTTTTAAGTCAATTCCTACTTTAAATGGATGAATAGAAAATATTTTATTAACGATTGAAAATTTGAACAAGACATATATATATAGGGAAAGAGTGAACTAAAATAGTAAGAATTGTGAAAAAAAGCCTAACTTGTCTGCATTCTTGTAGCAATACACACCCGATTGGGTTAGTTTGGCTGAAAAACCGGTTTCCGATACCTCCTTTTGTCAATGTTTTAACAGTTGCATTGTTACGACAATGGAGACAAATCTAAGTTGGCGTCGAAACCCGGTGATTAATTTAATTTAATTTAATTAATGAATTAATATTTGAAAAAACTATTAACATCAAGTGTCATCCACAACAAGTTTTAAAAACTTTATTTGAACTTTATTGAATGAATAGAAAGTATTTTATTAACGATTGAAAATTTGAATAAAATAAATATATATGTAGAGAGAGATTGGGGTAATATAGTAGGAATTCAATAATGTTTTTTACGTATTAAAATTAAATATTTTTTGCAAGCAATACAACTTCTTCAAAAACTTTAAAAATTTTATTTAGAAGACAAAATTTTGATTAATCAACTTATTATATTAAATAGATTAATAATTCGAAAATTCAATTTCAATATGTCATAAAGGATCAATTATTCTACAAAAAATATTTACTCTAAGAAATGAATTTATAAGTTACAGATAATCTTTCATACGACACAACGGTATCTAATAACATTTCATTCATCTCATAAATTGTATTACATAATCCAAAAAGGAAAGCCTTTTTCATAAATTAAACCAATATCCACAAAAATTTAGACCGGAATTCTTAACATATATATATATATATTGAAACTATCTTCTCTTACTTTAAATAAATGTCAAAATTTATATTTTTCAAAACTCAACGCTCTGAAAAAAAAGTTTCTTTCCTTTAAAATACACAAAAAGTATCTTCATACCATAGTGGGAATATAGCCAAAATGATAGTTTATGAAATTCATGCACCACAAAGAGCACGATAAGAGGAATATGTTTTCGAACATATTTCATCTTCTTTTAATGCATAACTTTTCCTTTTGAAATATATTATTTTTGTACCAAGGTTTCTTTCCGCAGAGATGAATTTTTGAAAGTTTCCACAACTCAGTGAAGTTTTCTTGCTATAGAGTTCAGTTACGTATTTTTTGTCGATACATCTTACCAACATTGAAGAAATATTTTAAAGTTGTGAAGGCTCTAATTTGTCATCAAGATACTTTAAAATAAAAGTATTTTTGAAATAGTGTTGAAGTCTCGAAAATTCCCAGCAGAATGTTTTTTTTTAATTTAACTATCCCATGTCACTTAACTGGATTGAATTTATTACTATTATTGTATATATTTTAAATTTATTTAAATTTACCAAAAGAAAATATAGATAATTGAAAAAAAACGTGTAGAACTTTAATTTTTTTATTCCTTTATTCCCCTTTTTCTTTCAGGTTTATTATTAAAAACTACCGTAAAATCCGGCGTATAACGAGCACTTTTAACGCCATAAATAAGATTGAAATTTACGGGTGCTCTGGGTATAAAAATGAGAGCGTAAAAAATAAAAATAAAAAGAGGAGCATAAAAAATTACTTTTAAATATTTCCAAATACTGTTTATTTAAAGAAATGACATTCTTAATGAACTTAAAAAAGGTTGCTGTTCTAAAAGTATAATAATTTTCAAAAGCTTAGGAAAATACTTCGAATAAATCGCTTCTAAACATAACAGCATTGCATACGTGTTTGTCAGGTTTCTTCATAAAAAAGGGGATGTGCTTTATATGGCAAATATTCCTCAAAATTAAAAATTGCAGCTTCAAAGTATGGGTGCGCTTTATACGCCGGATTTTACAATATTTATTATTTTCTACGGCTTATTACAGTAAGGTTTTTTTTTTAAATTTTACTTCACTGAAACTTTTTTTTCATAAAAACGGATGGTTTAAAATCAAATACAATTTAACATTTAGGGTCAACTTGCGTTAAATTTCAAACATTTAGAAAAAGAAGTCTTAGAAGATCTAAAGTTTGTACACAAAGTAAATGATGAAAGTTTCCTCTTACAGTTTTTTTGCCTCAAAACAATCCGGTTAAGGTTAGCATTAACGTAGTTCACAAGTATGTGAAAGTTTTTTTTAGACCCTTGATAAAATGTTTCTATTATTTCAGGAAGGGGTAATTAAACTCAATTATCATTTTGAATTGTTCTGAAGCATTTTAAACAATTCAAACATATTGCAGTATGATTTTTAAGCACTGAAAACAGTGGTAAATGAGAATGGAAACATAAGTTTTTCTTTTGTAACGATTTCTCTTCTTGTTTGCTTATATTAAAGGAATCGGATTTCTTCTCCTTTTTTATATTTCTCAAGAAATATTGAAGATGTACTAAATCAGGGGTGTCAAACACGTAGCCCGTGGGCCTCATGAGGTCCACATCGAGTATTTTTGCGGCCGATAAAGAATAATGATTACAATATTTTAAGTATTTAAGTACAGTGAGAGTAGAATTTTTTTTTCTGAAAGTATCAAATGTTTCATCATTATAGGGGTTAAAATTGTTTAAAAAGAAACAAAAAAATCAATCAATTGCATTTGAACAATAAAACTAAATAACAACTTACATAATATTTGAGTGACTAAACAGAGAAAAATATTTATGAATCCATGAGAAAAGAGTGTGTCTATTGATCGATGATTTATTTATCTCAAAAGGGATTCACACTACTTGCTCAACCTAAAACACCGCAGATCATTACAGAAATGCTAATGTGTTTTCGTGAGTTACATCTATAAGTAAAAAGATCACAGGAAAAGGGTCAATGAATGAGCAAGAAGATTTTGAAAAGATAAGATTTTCGATGGTAATGGTGTTCCTGTTTATGACAACGCCCTATCTTATCAATTATCATGAGTCATTGAACCTAGGAAAGGAGAAACCAAGTCAGTCGGTAGTAAAAAGCAAGTACTTCAGTGATATTTGTTTCATTTTATTTCTCCTCTAAATAATTTAGTTTGAAACTTTACATTTATAAGAAAATTTAGGATTCTGCAATCTTCTGGAAAGGCTTTTGGAAGAAATTTCTACTCTTTGAAATAAATACTTTCCCTCTTTTTGTAAAATACTTTTCTTTCTATTAATTGGCCAGAAAAATTATATCACTTTTTTTTTCTTTCAGATAGGTTGCATTTTGGCAGTATATTCTTTGCAATCCACAATAACAATAGTCTTTACATCTAATCATATAAGTAGTGCAGTATCATTTATTTCAGTGAATAAGTGTTTATTAATGTGGCATGCTACACACGAGAGCTATTAACGATGGACTTCGTAATTATGGACCACCGTCAAGTGATGAGGACGACACCATGGTTGGCACTCCCTTCTCAAAATTACCACATCATGCCAACAAGAGGACATGTAGCCTCGATAGATTTAACGTGTATCAACCCTCTGAACAGTTCGACTTCTGTGACACTAGGTCTCTAACTTATGAGAAGACGTGCATGAATTCATGACTATAGCTCCTTGTTTTTGGTGGCCCTCATTTATATTAATGATTTCCTCCATCGTGGGATAAAAAATTGGTCAATCTTTGACTCAGACTGTGAAGAAAATTATTAATGGCCTCGACTTTTTATAAGCCACGGTTTCTTAGATCAAATAATTACTTTGATTACTTTTCCAATATCCTTTTTCATTCCAGGGTATAAAATATCACAAAGTTAGAGAAAACAATCTTTAACAAACTCCCTTTTAGAGAGAGATTTATTTATTTTTTTAATATTGTATATTACAATATAATATGCCTTTGTAGTGTGTTTCTGATAACATTTTTCTAAGTAATTTTGTTAGAATTTTTATAAATGTTATGAGAGAAACGTTGCATTCTGTAAAGATCGCGAATATATCCACAATATCAAAAAGTACAAACATGGACTTATATCATGAGTATAGTGTTTAGAATAAAGTAGAAATACGCTGTGTACTACTTTTCCAATTAGTGGTAGGATTCCTTTTTTTGCGCACATTCCAAAATTGATTGTTATTTGGTGTTATTTATTTTTATGCCTACTAAAGTGTAACGCTATCTGTTTTGAAAATGATTATGCTCACTAATTGGGTATCTCTCTCTGGAGATGTAAGATTGGGGTAAACTGCGAAGTAAGATCTGTTCCCATTCAGCGCTGATAAGCCACTGTTATTCCGCTTATCGCTCGTGGCGATATCAGACAGTCGAGTTATATGCTTTAGAATTCACCCAACAATACTTATCCTTGTAAGTTAGAGCTGTTATGTACTTTTTAATAGTTTGTTGTCGCTCATTCGGTATAGTGGTTAGCGACGCTGACTGCCGTGCCGTAGGGCCTGGGTTCAAATCCCGGAGAAGACATGGATGCTGGTAAATTTATAGGGCTTTCGTGGCATGGGGGTACTCTTAATAGCCATCGAGCCGCATGTCCTCTCGTGGGTTTGGTGGAAGGGAAAGAGAGGTGGGAGGTCCTTGACCCTCCCACAGGGGGTTCTTCTTCAAAATCAGGGGGGAACCGAGCTAAATCGTACTGCCACCTGTATGGTGCTCAAGGCTACGGCCAACGACAGGCGTATATCTAGCCTCTTGCCGTGATGAATTTGATGCAGTCGAGATCAGGTGGCATTAGAAACAGCAACAATACTTTGTTGCTGGTGTATATGTACTCTGATTTTTCGAAATTGGAGATTAACAATATTTTTAAAGCACTTTTTTACACAAATTATTAAAATTACATTTTGCATATATATGCAGAAATTTTCACATAAACAAAAAATTAAATAAAAAAAATAAAACATGCCCCAAAATTAATTATATAAAAAACTATTGAAACTGAAAATTTCTATCGAATCATTTTGAGCTTTGTGGCACTGGCTAGGAACGGTCGGATGGCAATAGTTTGCCCATTATTTTGATGGTATATCTTTTGAAGAACATGAGTTTTTGAAAAAGCTAATTTGTATTTTTAGACATCATTAGAATTTTAATACAATTTTCATGATATAAAAGAAATGATTGAAGTATTAAATATATGGTGGTCCCGAGAGAAAATTCACGGTACAACTTTTAAGGATAGATACAGGACATTGTATTAGTTATTTATTCTACAAGAATGTATGGGCGCAAATGACTCGGTGAGGCTCAAACAAGGGAAATAAAAGAAAAGAAAAATGAAGTTATCAGTTGGTTTCGTTGTCGGTACGGGGCAATAGATGTCTAGCCGCCATTCCCCATGATGCATCTCAGGAGAAAGTGCCAATTGTGCTGACGTATACGATGGGAGATTTAACGTTTACCGAAAATGCAGACATGCATTATATGTACGGCAATGTGAATGGTAATGGCAGAGATGTGTTACGAATGTATCACGCTCAGTTTCCTGGTCGACAAATGCTGAATCACAGAATTTTTGAGCGGTTACATCGTCAACTTCGTGAAACAGGTTCATTCTCCGTCACCAGACGTGATATTGGTCGACAAAGTGCTGTACACAGTCCAAGCCTGAAAGAAAGCATCTTGAATGATGTGGCTAATAAACCCGAACTAGGTAGAACTAGTGCTGTTGCTCATCACATAAGTGTTAGCCACCAGACCATTTGTAGAGCGTTGAGAGAAAATCGCTTACACCTCCTCCATTTTAGGCGAGTACAGCCTTTCAATCCGGCAGGCTATCTTCTCAGACTACCAGTGGGTGGTACATCAATGTCAGCTATAGCTGGACTTCATAGTTCATGTGCTGAACGTTATGAAGAGTTAATGTAAATATTACGCTTGATAACGACGCTTTAAATAAGCACTTTGTGTTTCCTTTCGTCTCTCTTTTTTTGTGTTCTTGACTCACCACGTCACTTGCACCCATATATTCCTATACAATAAATGATTTGATTGTTACAATGTCATGTACCTACCCTTAAAACGGGAACCATAAATTTGATACCACCCTGTATACACTGTTTACCAATAAGTACTTGGACACCTATGCAAGGTAGGATATTTGCGGTCTTGAATTGCGTTACGCCTTCGGTACCTAATTATCATGTCCGAAACATTGGCATTAATCTCATGCAAGATGCCATTAAATTGAGAACTGTCTGACCTCAAGAAGGACGTAATTCTCGGATTCGGATACATAGAAATGGCCGATTCTTAAGGGATATATTTAGTGAGTGAAAGATTCCAAAATAGACAGTCGCTTTTGTGATAAAGAAGTAGTAGATGAAGTGTGATAATCGGAATGTGCTTTGACTTAACAAACCCACGAAAATCTGAGACAGCGACCGATGAATTTTGTCCAAAGAAATTCGTAAAAACTGTATCAACTAGATAAATATATATACTCCAGGAGTTTCAACAAACATCCGGAACTGTTTCGATAATTACCATCCTCAAGGAAGCTCATTTTCTCGTTTTTCATGGTCGTGCTGCCATCCATAAACCTATAATTACAAAATTCAATCACGCTGTTCCGCTGAGCTAATGCAAAGCACTTCAACATAGGACCGTAGAACAGTGGAAACAGGTTATCTAGAGTGATGAATCAAGGTCCCATATATACCAATCAGATGACAGTATCTGGGCTTGGCATATTCCTAGACAATGCCTTTTCCCAAAATGCATTGTGCCTACATTAAAGTTTGTCATAGGTGAAATTATAGTCCGGGGTGGTTTCTCGAGATATGGACTTGGATCCTTGATCCTAATTCATGGGTAACTCAACGCCAACCCCAACTAAACAATTCTGGATAATACTGTTCTTCCTAGGATGTCGCACTTATAGGGGTTGGATCATTGTTCCTTACAGGATGACAACACCTCTTATCATGTTGCGAGGTGCGCCATGGATTAGTATGATGATAATGCGGTGAACTGACTAGACTGACCTGCTCAGAGTTTAGACGAATCCTATAGAAAACATCTCGGACATGCTGGGTCACCGAATTAAGGGGTGTGCAGCAATCATCCAAAATGTATATCGTCTCCACAAGCCGAGTGAAAGAAAATATATCCAAACACTTATGGAAAGTATGACCCGTAGGGTTTCGGCTATAATTGCCTCAGGTGGAGGCTCTATCAACATTTGAGTATGAATAAATATAAATTATCTCTTTTATGACAGGTGTTTAAATACGTACTGCTAGATAGTGTATATACCATATTATTCCGACATATAACGCGCAACGATAATTTAGAAATATGCATTTTACTGCTATAGTCTTCTGATTTTGAATATTAATGTGGAACAAAAGAAGAAAATTGAGAAAATTTAGAAATTATTTTTTGAATTAGAATAATGATTTACAAAATTTTAAGTATTTAAAATACAGTAAAAGTAGAAAAAAATGTTGCTGAAAATATCAAATGTGTGTTTCATCATTATAGGATTTAAAAATTGTTTAAAAATAAACAAAAAAAATCAATCAATTGTATTTGAATGATAAAACTAAATAAAAACTTTTGCATAATATATGAGTGACTAAACGTAGAACAATATTTATGAATCCATGAGAAAAGAGTGTGTCTATTGATCGATGATTTATTTATCTCAAAAGGGATTCACACTACTTGCTCAACCTAAAACACCGCAGATCATTACAGAAATGCTAATGTGTTTTCGTGCGTTACATCTATAAGTAAAAAGATCACAGGAAAAGGGTCAATGAATGAGCAAGAAGATTTTGAAAAGATAAGATTTTCGATGGTAATGGTGTTCCTGTTTATGACAACGCCCTATCTTATCAATTATCATGAGTCATTGAACCTAGGAAAGGAGAAACCAAGTCAGTCGGTAGTAAAAAGCAAGTACTTCAGTGATATTTGTTTCATTTTATTTCTCCTCTAAATAATTTAGTTTGAAACTTTACATTTATAAGAAAATTTAGGAATCTACAATCTTCTGGAAAGGCTTTTGGAAGAAATGTCTACTCTGTGAAATAAATACTCTTTCACTCTTTTTGTAAAATACTTTTCTTTCTATTAATTGGTCAGAAAAATTATATCCCTTTTTTTTTCTTTCAGATAGGTTGCATTTTGGCAGTATATTCTTTGCAGACACGGAAAGTCCAGGAGTGCGCGAGCCATTCCAATGGTGGCACCATCTAGTGGTGGCTCCCGCACCAATTTTTGGATTTATTCAATTAAAGCTTAACTATAACAATAATTAATCACTGGTATTAAATTATTACTTTGAATTATATATATATATATATATATATATATATATATATATATATATATATATATATATATATATATATATATATATATTCATATAATGCTATGTACTTTTAAATTTATTGTGATTATAGGATATACATTGCTACTTGTTTTGACTACCACTGCTGCTTCGAATGTTGAATATAACTGAAGATTCTTATACTTAAGAAATTATAAATGATCAAAAATTTGGGAAACATATTTTTGTTTTGTTTATCAGGCTTACGTTTATAAATCTAACATTTTTATCCCAGATAAATAGATATAATTTTTGTTTTAATTAAGTACTAAACTTTTTTGCGTTTGTGGGCTTATAATGAATTTTGAATAAATTACTTGGTCTCATTAGGTCATAAACTACTGTGATCATATTTAATTTTGCATCAAATATTGCCATCTTATTAAGTAAAAAAAACATACATTTAAGTGTCTTTTTTACATCACATAAATTATTCCCATATTTCAGTGCAAAAATTCTTCTCATGCCTCAGTATGCATACTTCCATATCCTTGAAGAGTGAGTATTTCCCAATGCTGTCCATTAAAGCAACACTATTCTATCTATGAGGCTTTGGGATTAACCTCGTAAGTTTGAAAAATAGTCTAGAAGCGAGGACGATCTTTGCTTCCACTCTATCTCCGAATTACCGTACCACACTAACGGAAGGGACTTTCAGTCATGACAGATTAAACAAACATCAACACCTCTCCCCCTTTAGGTTTGAGTGACACTAGGGGTAGAACTCAAGATAAGCTGGCCACAGCCTTATGACCAAGTAAAAAATGGAAAATTTGTAAAAATTTCTATGTTTATATTGTGAAAAATGTTAAAGCTATGTGTTTGCTAAAACTATTTTTGCTGAAATCTTTATAAGAAATTTTTTAGCTTTTATTGCTGTCACTCAAGTTAAAAGTAATTGTAAGATTCATGATGACATGATAGTGTAGTAAAAATATAATTATATAATAAATCTTTAAGATATATATATATATTACAGATAAAAGAACAATTTTTTATTTTACCAGCCACAACATCGTAACAATAAAAGGTGCTTTGTCAAATACTTTCAACATTACGAATCAATCTTCATTTGATTTACAAGTAAAAGTGATGGATAGCAGCAATAAATCTTTTAACGCTTCTTAAAAACAGATTGTTAGACTTTGGTATTTTAAAACTCACACTCTTGTCTGTAAATAGCTCAAATTAATCAAAGGATTCGACTTTTTTATTATCGGATACCTTTTCCTCTTTCATGAAAAACATTTGGTCTACAGAAAAAAAATACTTTTTCGTTATCTAGTGTTAAACATCTGATTTAAGAAAATTAACTCAAAGCTTTCTTGGGAGTTTTATGATGTAATTAAAACGAACAAACTATTTCTGAAAAGGTCCTGTCTGGTGAAAAATAAAAAGGATGCGGTAGCCCAGAGGTCAAGGTATCGGATCGGGAGCATGTCCGTACCACTAAAGATCCACCGTGTAGGGGAGCGATACACATCTGTCGAGAGCTCAAACGTCCTCCCATTGGCGTGGTGTGCTAGTTAGGAGAAGGGGGTTCCAGCACAAGTGTCGTCCACGTCACTTGACCACGGTTCAAAATTACGTCTGTCTCAATTTCTGAAGGGGCTTCCAACCTTTAAATTACCCCCCGTAATAAACATTTTCAATATTATGACCAATAAAACACAAAGTAAGATGGTGAAAAACTGAGTTTATTGGAATCTTCGATCAAAAATAATCTGGGAATCGCATCGCCTTTCTACATAGTACTATACACAGAAACATCACGTGTAAAAATGTTTTTATTATGAAACTAGTACTTAAAGTAATCATGAAACTTATAAGCACCATCCACTTCCATGGAAATGCTCCGAAACAATATCGAGATTTTTTTGACTCCCTGCAATTTGAATACTGTGTTATGCTGCATAACAGAAAAATAAGATCAGTTAGTGCAAGACGAATTTTCGAGCGAGTTTGGGAATTGAAAGATGAGACACAGAGTGTTATACTATTCCATAATAATCGGTGATTCGTGGATTGCGAAATGTTGGAAGATGTAGCATGTTTTTCGAATTTTACACATTTCATATATGGTACGTATCAAATTAACAAGTTTAATACCAAAATAAATGGAAATGATCAATTTATTGATGATATAGGGCCATATTGATTTCCGATGTTTAATACAATAGCCCAATAAGTAAATAAAAGCTTGAAAGCTATGAAGTTGACTTGTGAAATTTTCCAACTCGAATTTCAACAAAGAGATTTCAATGTCTCAAAATAGTTGAATATTTTCAGCAAGATATTATAATATGAACTGTGAAGTAGGGAAAATGAGCTTACAGCTGAATCCATTGAATTCCAATGGAAGAATAACTTCAAAAACAGAGTTTCTTCCTCCATTCTTCCAAATTATAATTCTACAAGTCTTTGACATTGTCAAGCTTCTAAAGTACAACATATCACACCTAGTGCCGAGTTAAGGCTATGAGGATATTTTATGAGTGCCATCACAACTTCATTCGTTGCATTAATGTTAAAAAACTTTCCAAGTACTTTTTAGCCAATTGAGTACTAGAATAAAAAGCATGGCCAGCTGTCTTTAAAAAGTTTTCCTATCACTGTATAAGCATAAACCGCTTTGAATGCACAAATATCTAGTATGTAGACACTGTGAGCTGCTACCTGGAAAGAGCAGCTGGAGTAATAATTGAAAAATGAAAGTTCATTAAAATTAAATTGCATAGTTTATTTTTATTAAAAAATAATTTATCCTTTTCGTTATATCAGTGTCAATTAAAATGTATAAGTATTTAAAATATCCTTCGTTTTATTTTATGTATTCGATATATTTATTCGCTAAGTTCTCTTTCATATTCAAAACATTATTTATGGAAAACTAGTTAATTAAAATTAAGATGAGTAAAAAAAACGCAGTTTAATTTATATACTAATTTTAACACACATTAGGTCAATTTTTAATTAGTTGTGTGATTCAAGAAGTATTTCAAGCAGGATCTTAATATACTTATTAATTATGCATGCAGAAAGAAAACACAAATTTACTTCATTGAAATTCTTTCTGCTTTGTGAAAGCAAAATTTTATTAAATCAGAGTTAGAACGTGTTTAAGTAAGGAATAAAGATGCGGTTATTCTGAACTAAATGCATCAAAAAGTTCTTCTCACTTTCGAACTTTTCGAATAAATATAAAGCTGTATTTCGAAATCTTAAAATAGAAGCGACACATGCTTATGTGGTTTGTTGGAATACACTTTTTTTTATCACTCTTAAACTGTGACATCTGCTCGTAATGTGCATGAAACCTTTGGCGAGGCATTGTTACACCGGCACTCTTTTCCGACGTAAGATATTGCAATCGAAAATGCAATAGAAATTTTGGCCATCAGATTGAGAATCGCTACTCCACTTGCCGAGTGCACAGTTCCGATACATTGAAGCTCCCGCTATTCGTCCACTTTACATCAAATTGTAATCATTTGTATGCTGAGTCCAAATCTCTTTGTAAGCGAAATTTTTCTACAATCGGGCAGAAAATACAAATAGATTTATTTATTGATAATTATGTTACATAATAATTTCGATTATTAACGTTCAAAAATTTGAAAACGTTTTTCGTTTATTTACCATATTGTCTCGATCCCTCTTGTTAAGTAATGTGATAATGTTGTTGTTTCTTTTCATTTGAAAACTGAAATTCTCTAGGCAATTATTGATTAGCATTTTAAATTATCATTTCATATTTTTAAAGCGTTGATAAATATTCGTTACTTTTACTTTAAGAACTGAGTGTCTATTTTCTTAATTACTATCTATGTGTTGAAAATGTTGCATGTTAGTCTAAGACAATGTTTTGTAAGAGAGTTTTGAAAGTAAATAATGTAAATAAATGGAGTTAAATTAATTTCCTTGTTACTTTATCTTTAGAAAGCTACAACACCAAAAAAATTTTCTTAATACATATATAACATCAAAATTTAATACATATATAACATCAAAATTTAATACATATATAACATCAAAATTTAATACATATATAACATCAAAATTTAATACATATATAACATCAAAATTTAATACATATATAACATCAAAATTTAACACATATATAACATCAAAATTTAATACATATATAACATCAAAATTTAATACATATATAACATCAAAATTTAATACATACATAACATCAAAATTTAATACATATATAACATCAAAATTTAATACATATATAACATCAAAATTTAATACATATATAGCATTTAAATTTAATAATTAGTAATATTCAATCAAATGTATTTTTACAGTTTCTGCTTAATATCCTACGAAAGGCTTTTCTTGCTTAGAATTGTGAATTTAGTTTTGCAAAAGTATATTAAAGACTGTAAATAGAGAAAATTAGGAAATTTCTAGTAATTAAAAACTAGAAATTCAAAATCTTGAATAATGTTGTCAGAACAATGCCAAACTACACATTAAAGCCATTTAGTCTTTTCCGTAATATTTAATGATCAGGAAATAATTATCCATTTTCAACAATAAAAGCCAAGAATAAGTAACTCTACAGCGTATTTCACGTTTATTAATGACCAATAAATTCAAATGTAAAAGGGAAAATGGATAGAAAAAGATGAGTAATAAATGATAGGAAATTATGGTCATTATGGGATATCTCTCTGTCTATAATTATTCAATAAAAAGAAGAATCGTTTTGGAAAGATTTCAACAAAATCATTTTAGCTAAGTTATTTAAAGCATAACAGATGAGTATATTTGAATCATATTAAAACAAATTGAATATTTTCAACTGTTTATAAAAGGAAACATCAAGAAAATATTTAACATTACAAGCTTGTTGTTTAATTTTCAGCCAATATTTTTAACTTCTAAATGTTTTAAAAATTACATTGGATTTGGAGCAATAAAAATTTTATTTGCATCATAAACTATCGATACTTTGTTCAAATTTACCTCAAAGCATTTTTACCTTGCTCTTAATTTAGAATTTTAAGGGTCTGGTCTATATATCCGTACATTTGTCGTAGATGATCTCACCCACAATCAAACTACAAGAAAAAATTTTATTTTCATGGTAATGTTATTTGAAGTTAAAAAATAATATTAAATAAGAAAACAGAAATAATAAAAATAGGTTTAATATAAACTAAAAATTTTTAGAAAGAGATGGACTATTACTTGTGCGACAAAAACATGTTTTGAACTCCTTAGTTTCAAAATTGGGGTAGAATGCTTCACAATGGTCTTTGTGTTTATTTGCTTTTTAAAACTTCTTTTAAATAATTATTTAAAATAATTCTTCTATTTCAAATAGAAGAAAACCAATACGCTTATGTCCTGCACGAGACAAAAGCAAAAAATAAACAGTACATATATATATATATATATATATATATATATATATGGATATACAAGTGAAATGACAGCAACCATCCTACGATGGCTTCCATCTATAGCAAGACACGTGACCCTGGGCGAGATGTGCGTTGCGATCCGAAGAGAAAAAAAGAAACGATATAAGACTTGTTCACACACACATAAGTCATAGTGGCAACGATGTGCCTAACTGGTAGTTAAATACAATGTTAAATTTGTTACAGACCATGTTAGTTGTGTTATGGGTTTTGTTATTGTGTTTGTGATATTTCTTTTTTGTGGTGTTGTTAAAATAAATATTTTTGTTTGTTAGCTCTTAGTTTATTCTGCTAACTTACAATGAAACACACATATACATATAAACATAAATACATAAAGATTCATAAATAATTTAAAAATAAAATTCTTGAGAAAACGAATTTTGAAATAATCAGAAATAATTACAATTAAATATCAAAGCACAAAACAAATACAAATAACAAATACCAAATACAGTTTCGGACTTAGGACAGAGAAGTTGAGTTTAACTAGTTTATTGGTACCAACCTTTCCCCTACCGTAACTTGGTAGGATGAAATGAAAATATCGAGGTGAATTAAAATCTCAAAAATTTAGAAGTTAAAATTTCCAAAAAAATTGGGATGTTCGCCAATGCAAAATTCGAAAAATATCAAGACTCAAACGTATAAAAATACTACAATTGATAAGAATGCCACAAATCTTAAATGTCAGAAAAATCCCTCCCCCCTCCTAAAAAAATTCATTTTGTGAAAAAAATTTGTTAAATAGAGATTTTTTCCACTATGCAATGTTCTTCATTACAGAAAAAGTTCGTAAAAAGGAAATATTCAGAAAATAGAGGTTCGTAAAATTGAAGATCGAATGTACAAACTAGTATATAGCGCCAAGACTGATACTTAAAACTATTATAAGCGTCTACGTGTTTTGAAAAAAAATCTAAAGTATAGAGAAATCTGCACATGAAACATCTCATAAAAGATATATACATTAGTAACTTGGTTGTATAGAGTTTGATTCTTACTGTTTTGTGATTTAAATAAGTATAACTTTTACAGCGGGACCCCTAATAAGCTGTCTATGTGAACCAATAGCTGTGTGGTGGAAAAAGTAAATCTCATATCTTAGTATGATCAATAAATAAAGATTGTTTTTTTCCAGGTATAGAAGTTTAAGTTGGCATTACTTTCCAAGATGACGACTGATTTAACAGCTGTCAAGTGATTTATTCTTAGTTTGGTTTGGCAATTCATCAAAACGATCATCAAGCAAGGCGTAGATTCGTCGAATGAGCCCAAAACGAGATTGCCGTTGTTCCCGATTTCCATAAGCGAATTTTGTTTAGCGATGAAGCGCACTTCTGGTTGAATGGCTACGTCAACAAACAAAACTGTCGCATTTGGAGTGAAGCTAATCCACAAGTGTATGTCGAAACACCGTTACATCCAGAAAAACTTACTGTTTGGTGCGCTTTATGGGCTGGTGTAATCCTTCTTCAAAAACTATGAAGGCCACAACGTTACAGTCAACGGTGATCAGTATAGAGCCATGAGTACTAACTTTTTCATTCCTGAATTGAACAATCATGATGTCCAGGAGCTGTGGTTCCAACAAGACGGCGCAACATGTCACACAGCTCGTGCCACAATCGATTTATTGAAAGACACGTTTGGTGACCGCCTAATTTCACGTTTTGGACCTGTGAATTGGCCTCCAAGATCTTGGGATTTAACACCGCTAGACTATTTTCTGTGGGGCTATGTAAAGTCATTGGTCTATGCGGATAAGCCACAAATGCTTGACCATTTGGAAGACAACATTCGCCGTGTTATTGCCGATATACGGCCACAAATGTTGGAAAAAGTCATCGAAAATTGGACGTCCAGATTGGACTACATCCGAGCCAGCCATGGCAGCCCTATGCCAGAAATCATATTTAAAATGTAATGCCGCAAGATTATCTTTCGAATAAAAACATTAATGTCAATCGAATAATACATCGTTGTTTTATTGCAATTTAAATTTCTGTACTTCTAAAAAAACACCCAATATATGCTTTTTTTATTTGATTAAAAATTTTATGTAGAATTTTTTTTTACATGTTGTATAAATTTAAAAATATTTTAAATAAATGTTTACGGATTAAATATATTTTTTAAAAAAATTATTAGAATAATCAATTTTTATACAGTTTAATATGAATCTCCAAATGCAGCTGAATTTATCAAAATTACTATTATGTATAATTTAACTGTTACTTCTCAGCAATTAATTTAATATCATATATATGGTCATGATGTACTCATCGGAAAAAGGGTGCGTGACTTAAAAGTTAACTAAAATGTGAAATCTGCATAAGTTTCCTTTGCATTTGAGTAAGCAGCAACTTCATCTTCTACTTAAGTATTTTCTTGTGAGAAAGCCCTTGTTTTAATAACAAAAATCTTTAAATACAACATAGCGTGCATGATGGATTGATGTAGACTAAGTTGTGACCATATCATAAAGTGAAAGACATAGTCATAATTCTTTCCCACGATTTTGGACAGGAGGGGCTTAAGAATTCTATTATTCTCTATTTGGATATGAAGTATCGCTTTTAAGAGTACCATCCCAAGTTAGAACAGAACGACAGGAAAAGGAGTAGTTTGCTTTAGCGTGTTTTCCGGCACGCGATCTACAATTTTGGAACTCTTCCAAGAAAGAATGTGAAGTTTTAGTAATCGTTTAATTGCAGATGGTGAAGTTTTTAGAATGCTGTATTTCTTTTCAACGCTATTATTCTTGTTTTCGATGACATAAGTGAATTGGGTGGTGGCAATTGAAAGGTATAGTTACAAGTATATATATATATATATATATATATATATATATATATATATATATATATATATATATATTAGGTTTTCAAATACGAATACAATTGCAGGCATAGAATAATTGAAATGTTTTTAACATAAGAATTAGTGAATTGCTTTTCTGGTTACCCTCCCCTTTGTCATTTAAATATAATGCAATATTAAAAACAGCTTTATTGGTACATCGCGTGTTTCAACGTAGCTTTCAATTCTATGGTCGTGTGAACTTATGGATTTTCTCAAAAAGGATAACTGGTGTTATGCGTTAAGTTTAATTTATGATCTTTTGTATAGTTAAAAATGAAACAATATTTTTAGACCCATATTTATAAAATGAGCTATGATTATCCGCCTTTTTACTTGAATTTGTAAATAATATTTCCATATCCAAAACCAGTTTAAGGAGTTTCTTTGTTTCTTTGGTGTACTTTTACATTTTTGCAGCTAATTCTTTTAAAAGAAACACTTGTTTAACAATACGAATCATTAAAATGGTTTTTTCTAACAAAGAAAAGGTTCTGTTAAGTTCTATAATTGTTAGATTAAATTAGAGAAGAACTATTATTTTCTCATGCATGCAAGAAAAAAAAATATCTTCAAACTAAATCAGTGTTGACTTCAATTCGTGAAAGAATTTGCAGATTGTTTATAGTATTTATTTACAGAAAATAAATTTAAAAAAATATTTTGTATTCATTTTTAAAAATAAGGTAAAAAGGAAACGCATGGCTTCAATAAGAAATAAAAACAAACTCCTTGATGCACTTAAATGGAAAAATTTAACTCCAAGAACTTTTTTTGTAAAAATATTTACGTGAATATTGTATGCATAACAAGCTATCGAAATAAATTGATCAGAATGGAATTTATGAGAGAATCTCATTCTGGTGCATTAAAATTCAAACACACACATACAATTCCAAAGAAACAATATAATGTTATAATACTGATCAAATTAAAAATAATGTGTGCGTGACTTTTTCCTTAGAAGCTAGACACCAAATCTAAAATTGTGACTAAAAAAAGAAAAAAATTTTTTTAAAAAAATTAAAATATTTTAATATATATATATACTTTTAAAATACTAAATTTTCCTCCTACGCTGAAAGGCGTTTATTTTTTTAATTCTGATATGTATTTTTCGTTCAGACTTCGTTTCAGACCGTTGCCTCATTCCTTCACAATACACCTTTTTATAATTTGTTTTTAAAGTATACAAATGTATAAAAATATTAAATTTTTTTCTAAAAAAAACTTTCAATATACTAGGAATGCAAACTAATTTTTCTATTCTTGAAGTACCAGTGCTCCTCAAACTATCTATATTTGTGACCCAATATTCAATCATAATTTTCATCGCCCCCCTCCATACAATAACAATGTATTGAATTAAGTGATACAAAACTTTTACGCAAAGGCTATAATAATATTTTAGCCTCTTAAGTGCCACCAGCGTATATAAACGTCTCGCTCAGCCAAAATATTAATTACCCCGGACGTATATATACGTCTCGCTCAGCTAAACTATTTATTACCCCGGACGTATATATACGTCTCGCTCAGCTAAAATATTAATTACCCCGGACGTATATACACGTCTTTCCGAGATACGACCTCTTCTTTGCGCTACTATCCATAATATTTTTCCGAAGGCTTTGGAATGGAATACATCAGATATATTCGCTTCTCAATACGGTGGCATTGAGGAGCAAATCACGCGAAATCTTTAATTGGCAGCTTAGGGATTAATTGTAAACCGTACAAATTATCAAGATAAATGTTACTTTTTGTGTATAATTTTATATGTGATAAGCTCATGGGGTTATTGGTAAATTAACTATTAAATACATTGTGTAGTACTGATACATTTTTAACTGATAACATTTTTACTGCTACATTATTAAATACATTAGTGTAAATGCGTATTTATTTTTTATTATGTCATAACGTATTTGTTTGTTTACTTTCAGTAAATTAATTATTAAATTTAAATAAACTTTTGTTTTCTACTTTTCAATGTGCTCCCCCTTCCTTATGCGGTGTGCCCCACAGTTTGAGAAACGTTGGGTTAGACTATCTTTCTAAAACCTATCATTGAAATAAACCACACGTACTATTACTCAAGACAACTTTCCATAAAGGAAAAATAAAGTCAAATGTAAGCAAACTTCTTTGAATTTCCTGTTATACTGTTTCGAATATATGGAAACAAATGTCGAAGGACATATAAATATCGTGATAAATCTAACCCAAGTGGTATACGGTAGTATAAAACTCAGGGCAGATCGTGCTGCTACATTTCCGTCCTTGGTTAGTGATGAAATATGATGTTTGCGTTTCTGAGTAAAAGTTAAGTAAATCCCAGAGTAAAATGCAAATTGTTTCTGAGATGTTATCTAAAAGGTATTTCGTGTACCTGAAAAAGAGATATCTAGTCAAAATCTTTGCATGTTATTTATAACTGTAAAATTTAGTTTTACATTTCTTTTTTTGTGTAAAAGAAATATTTAACAAGTATATTTTCTTTTTTTACTTTAAAAAGCGAGAGAAAATAAGTCTCTGCATTAGGTAACTGTCTTTATAAAACATTAAAAGCTCTCTATAACAGAATTATCGCATATTAAGATCTGAGGAAGACGAACACTATTTTTGGATTACATAATAATACGGATTTTTGTAGAAGTGGGTTATTCTCTCTTTTAGCAATTTGCCCATATTTATGAAAATTCTAGAACTACTAATAAATTGACTGTAAGTAACTTTCAAGATTAATAGAGTTCAATTAATTAGTGAGTGGTCTAATTTTTTGATGCGTATGCAGTTGAACATTAAAAATGTAACTACATCAACTAAAATCTACACATACAAATCTCTTGTAATTTTCATCGTGCATATACATACACTGCTCAAAACAATTAGGGGAGCAAGCAAAAAAGTGAAGAAAACCGTGTGAGACAGCCACGTATTGGCATACAATGCATAGTACACGCGTATCAATGCGCAATACAGAAAAAAGGCGTAAAAAAATTTGGAATTAAGCTTTAATTCTTTGAAAATATGGAAAAAACAGGAAAAGATGATTTAGGGCAACAATTTGGTTACATGTAAACGATAAAAAAATGTACTGTTTAGACATGATGCATGAGTTTTAATAGGGCGTGTGGTCTCCTCGAACAGCTAAGACTGCTGCACACCTGTTTGCCATGGATGCGATGAGGTTATCGATCAGACTTTGGGGAATACTGTTCCACTCCTCAAGAAGTGCAATCTCCAAGTCTCGGACAGTAGCAGGCGGCCTTGGTCGCGCAGCAATGCGTCGTCCGAGCATGTCCCAAACATGCTCGATTGGATTCAGGTCAGGAGAGCACGCTGGTCATTCCATACGCTGTATTGTTTCAGCTTCAAGCATGTTCTCCACCAGACGAGCTCTATGCGGTCGAGAAACAAAACAAAGGAAAACAAAGGAATCTCCAATGGCTCCAGCTTAAGGGATGACATGAGGTCGAAGTATCTCGTCTGCATAACTTCGGCCCGTCAAAGTGCCATTCCGAATGATATGCAGGTTCGTACGTCTACCTATGCTGATTCCACCCCATACCATCCAACCAGCTCTTCTGTATTGTGACCTTTCACGAACGAATGCGGGGTTATTTCGAGTGCCCCTGTCCCTCCATACAAGAACACGTCGGGTGTCACACTATAGACTGAATCGGGACTCGTCTGTAAACAGCACTTGGCTTCAATCATGTTGCTCCCAATCTCGATGTTCAGCAACCCATCTTCTTCGGGCCGCACGGTGGCGTGGGGTCAACGGAATGCAGACCATTGGCCTACGTGCATAGAGCCCTCCCTCATGAAGCCGATTACGTACTGTTTGGCTGGACACCCTTCGTCCTGTTGCCAAGAGCAACTGTCTTTGCAGCTGCGTAGCATTCTCTGTTCTGTTTCGACGGGCTGTTAACTGTATATATCGGTCATCAGTTGATATAGTGGTGCGTGGCCGACCTGCCCCTGGTCGACGTCTAATATTTCCTGTTTCTTGTAATCGATTCCACAGCCTTGCAACAACACTTCTGGCGACTCCAACAGCGTCCGCGACACCACGTTGTGTTTGCCCGGATTCCAGTCTGCCTATAACACGCCATGCCATGGATTCAGGTAAATCACGTTGTTGAGACATTCTCAAGTAACCTTGTCTGAAAAAAAAATACTGCGCAATCAAATTTCACAGTTACGGCAATAAAACAGACGTTTCTGCAACATCCTGATTTCTGCCCTTATCTCCTTTTTCTGGTTTTTGACGTCATGAACTTTGATTTGCATATAAAGTTTTCTTCTCCCGTTTCCTGGTAGGCTTTACATTATGGATGATTCATTTAATGTTACTTATTGGTATACATCTTTGCTTACTTTTGTTAAAATCATGTGCTCCCCTAATTATTTTGAGCAGTGTAGATGGAATATGCTAATGTTTAGTGTTCCGACCAACGGTAAAGTTTACACTAGCGTATACCTCGTTATAACGGTTGCATTCAGTAGCGCACTCAAGGAGGGTGTCCTAGGCGTCCGGAGCCCCCTCCCCACTGCCATTGATTTGTTTTCGATTGGTTATAATCCTTTGTATATATTAAGTAAAATTTCATTACGTATTAGTTAAAAAATTAATTTTATCGATTAAAGCTAATTATTTATTCAATTTTTAATTTTGTATTGTTTTTGTTCCCGAAAATCGACAAAATCAAAAGAATATGTTGGGTGGCGTGTTGGAGCATGATACCAAAACGGTGGACTTCCGACCTTGGACCCTTTGAAAATTTTTTGTGAGCGCTACTGTGGTTACACTTATATAATTCTTCCCATAATGATATGCATATTGTACGCATGCCAATAACGAATTCCTCTTTTAAATGGGAAACCATATCACAACGCAGTTTGTTGCAAGCAATCGGGGTTCTTACGTACCATTTGGTGGATGTTCACACTTGCAACAAATGAAATGCTCCCAAGGTATCAATTTATGTGACTATTTGTGCCACAAAACCACAGGCTTTTGAATGATCAATAGTACATTGAACGATTGACATTGTCTTTACAAATGACTACTACAACACGATGGTCAGATTTGAGTTATGAGACATTGTGAAGAGAGATTTCTTAATGCACTGTTGTCCAAATTAATATTTGCAAACACACTTTCTTGCATTAAGCAAAAATATCAACCACTCTGTTATTGTAAAAAGTAGTGTTTATTAGTCTAATTCAGTAAATGATTTAAACCTATTTTTCGTGTCTGTTTGATAGTTATGGCGAACAAATTTTTTTTTGTTGTTACAATTTCTTGCCTTGTATTTTAAGGTATTGGTATATCAAATTTATATGCATTAAGCTAAATTGTTGTCGAAATACCTCTTTTTTTAAGTTTGTAACCTTAGTTTTGGACACTAGTATAGTTACCATGAGCGTCACCGTATGATTCCGCACCTGGTACTATGGTTTGGAGTGTTACTCGATTTCACTATCAATTTTCCCTTCCCCAAATACGTATTTCCAGTACACTGATTAGTCAGCGCTTTATGCTTCAGGCTTTGAAGCCTGTTTTCCTTCTCTTACCCTCAGCACTTCATTTGAAATTACGTTACTGAAAAAATGCCAGTAATTATATTTAAAAAAAATTTATACTCATAAAATTTGAAAATTACAGGTACTATTTTATCAGGCATGTTCAAATGAAAGAGATTCAAAACATCGCATGCGAACAGTTTTTAATGTATTTTTCGTAAAACAAACGCGATGCTGAAAGTGCATGTACCACACACGAGCGTGCACAAGCCAATTTGTGATTACTGCATTCGTAATGACGTGACATTTACTTAAAAAGGGTTTGAGTAAGCGCAACTGCGTCCAAAATAGATCAGCAAGCTGTAATAAAGTTTTTAACACTGGAAGAGTATAAGCCTGGGGATATTCATCGCAGAATGTTGGCTGTGTACGATGATACTTGTGTTTCGAAACCCACGGTGACGAGGTGGGCGAGAATGTATAGTGACGGAAGACAGGAGACAAAGGATTTGCCATGGCCTGGTCAGGCGTACAAAGTTGTGACAGAGAAGATGATTACGGACATTGGCACTTTAATCAAGGGAAATCGACATTGAAACATTTGTGACGATGCAAAGGATTTCAACATTTCCATCGGTTCTGTTCACAATACTGTCACCAACATTATTAAGTAACGAAAAGATTGTTGCCAATGAGCACCTCACATGCTCTCTGAATATCACAAAAAACAATGAATGGGCCTGAGTTTACAGCCTTTGTTGCGCTACAGGGATAACGGTGACGAATTTCTACAGCCCATAGTGGCAGGGGATGAAACATAGAGTGGCATGCACTTTATGTGAGCATGTGCAATGAAAATATACATACTCACCTAGTGCCAAAAAATTCAAAGCTCAGCAGTCAGACGGCAAGGTGACAGCAAGGTTGCAGTAACAACTATTACAAGTGTTTAAGGAGCTTGACGTCTCCATCAATGCCCAACGGTACACCTAAACACTTGATAAGCTGCATAAGGCTATCAAAAACATACGTACAGGTATTCTGTCATCAGGTGTCATCGTTCTGCAAGACAATACAAGGCCGCATGTCACAAGGTGTGTGTTGAAGCACTGGAAAGTAAAAAGTGGGAAATATTGGAACATTCTGCTTAAATCCAGATCTATCACCTTGCGACTATCACGTCTTTGGACCACTGAAAAAAAAACTAATGGGTTAACGATTTCACACCAACGATGGCGTAAAAGACGTGGTTCTGAATGAGTTCCACGATCAACCAACATCATTTTTCGCAGACGGAATTCGTAACCTTCCTAATAATTGGGACGCCTGCCTAAACTCAATGGATGATTTCTTTCAACAAGCCTAGTACGCATTTCACTCATTTAATATTGTTGTTTCTATCTATGTATCTATTTCAGTTCTCTCCCTTTGCATCTCATGGATACACACCTCTAACCACTTTCATTTGAACACCCCTTATACTTTATCAGTCGGAATACTAATTTTTAAAATAATGAAAATAAAAGATTTTTGTAGTAAAATTAATAAAATAAAATGATCGTAGGAGAAAAAAATGCATAAACGTTGAAGCCATTGGTACAGAGCAATAAATGATTTAGTTTTCGAATGACGTAAGCGATGCTGATGTGTCTAGCGAAATGTTGATGTGTCTACTTCACTGCTTTCAAATATTAAAATTGTGTTTACCCTTTAGAGTACAAATGGAAAATATCATTAAAATTTTCTTCAATTTGTGATTTAAGATGAAAGATTCAGGACTATATATATAAAGAAAATGTCAAGTTGCAAATAACATTAACCCTTTACGCTACTTACTGATTCTAAAATTGGAAATTTTTGTAATGTATTTGTTTGTATACAACCTTTTAAATTTTTCATCGTCTTTTTTTTTGACTGCCCTTCCTTAATACATTTTTATTTATTTTTAAATCAATCTAAATCTCAATATGTTTCCCATCATTGTTATTCGGAAGGTGATATTTTGGGTCAAAAATAGCAAAAACAAATAACGTTTTGAAATCTTACTAAAGTGGGATGTTTCTTTGTTTTGATTTAGGATAAAACGTAAGTTTTGAGAAAAAATAATTTTGGAATAAACGAAATTCCTAACATTTTTTTCTGTTAAAATTACTATCTAATTTTATCTACACTGCTGACCACCGTAAATGCAACACCCTAAAGGAAGCATGCAAATAACATGAAATTTACAGCATGCATTAGCGGAGATGAGAGATTCAAATGATTAGAATTTCAGCGCATACACACACCACGCGCGTCTGTGATGCCACCTCAAAGCGCTATTTAAGGCTTGGAGATTTCGACGATTTCAAGTTCGGCAATTGTGTTTTTCTTGTGGGTTTTTCAAAGAATAATCCGTTATATCTCGTAGAAAACAACTATCAGCTTTTGATCAAGTATCTGAGTTCGACAGAGGAATGATAGTGGCCTACCGAGATTGTGGATTATATTTCAGGAAAATCGGTAGTCGTGTTGAATGATACCAAACAACTGTAATGCGGATATGTGACCGTTGGATGCAGGAGGGTACAACGGACTGAAATGGTCCATCGCATCCACCTCAGTGCACCACTTCACTTGAGGACAGGCAAATTGTGCGCATGGCAGTGACGCATCCCTCAGTCACATCACAAACCATAGCACAGCACATTGAGTCTGTAACGCATCATTCAGTGTCTGCGCGTACCATTCGACGCCGTTTACCGCAGAGTGGTCTGTCCGCAAGACGTCTATTGTTTAGTCTACCCTTGACGCAAAACCACAGATGTCTCTGCGAGTCACGCATCTGTCTGAAACACCACGATGATCGAATTCGAGTCTGCAGACACCGTGGAGAGAGGATGCTGAACATCTGCGTTATACACTGCACCGGGTGTTATGGTATGGGCGGTATTGGATATTGCTCTCGCACTCCTCTAGTACGCATTGTCGGTGCTTTAAGCAGCCAGCGCTACATCTCCGAGGTGTTGGAGCCAGTTGTCCTTCCTCACCTTCAGGGCTTGGCCACAGCCATATTTCAACAGGATAATGCACGACCACACGTGGCACGCATTGTCCAAAGGTTCTTCGTCAATCACCTGATTGAATTGCTTCCCTGGCCGGCTCGCTCTCCGGATCTTTCGCCGATAGAAAATATGTAGTACATGGTTGCTCCATGATTGACCCAGATTACACCCCCAGCTGCCACACCGGATCAAGTTTGGCAACGTGTGGAGCTGCTTGGTCTGGTGTACTCCAAGAACACATGCAAAGTCTCTTTGAATTAATGCCGAGTCGTGTGGCAGCGGTGATCTCCAAAAATGGTGACTATTCTGGCTACTGATTCTGGCAGGAGCCACACTTCAAAGAAGTCTATAAATTTAATCATTTGAAACTTGGTCATATGTTATGTACATAATAAATTTTGTTGTGTTATCTCTTGTCTTTCTTGGTGTTGCCCTTACGGTGGCCAGCAGTGCACAACGTTTACTTACATGAAATCTTTTAATATGTTTTAAATCATACGAATTATATTGTTATAAAATTTCTGGACCACTATTTCAGTAAAAATTTATTGAAAGAATATATTCTACAGACTTTCCAAAAATATCATGAAATGTTGTGATGGATGGGCCTTTCCATCAGTGTACGAGAGTTAGAAGAAGGCCATAGTCAAAACAAATACAATTTATTAACGTCTCAAAAAACTAAAAAATCCCAACCGCCCAATTTAGGAAATACACTCTTAAATAAATATGGGAGCAAAAGCGAGGAAAACGATAAAATTTATATTTAATTATGCATTGAATGACTTACTCTTAAAACGTCATAGCCATACGCAGTCCATATAATAGAAGTTACGTTCTTAGTAAATCTACTTCAAGCCGACACTAATCCAATTTAAATATCTAATTGAAGAAATCGTCAAATTTTAATTATTAAGTAAATAATAAACGAATCACTCTCGACTAGCTTTCTACTACTTTGCGATAATCACTAACTGCTATCATTTAGCTCCTAACATCTCTCTCTATCGAACCTGAAAGTTAATGTTTAAATATAAGCCTTGATTTGCATGAGTCACATCTTCTACGGAAAAAGTTTTGAATAAAATAATATTTAAAAACTGTTTTACCCCAAGAGGATTAGTAGGAGATTCGTGAATAGACCAGGTACAATGTGAATGATTTAAATGCATCTTTATTTGCACTTTATTTCATGCTTTTTCTCAATGCCAGTAATATAATAAATATTGGAAGCCCTAATGCAAATGTTTTTACACATACATTTGTTTTTGACTGGCAAGAAATTTCAAAATAATGTAGGGACAGTACTTTGATTCACTGTATTTTAATCCAATACTTTATGCATGCACATGAAAGTTTACTACACAAATCAGGTACGAAACTAAGGATCAACACTTTAAATTTATACAGTCACTGATCTTATATCGTAATGCTTTATCACGTCTCATAATGTGTTTCGCCCTTACTACTTATGCGGGTAGAAACGTTTCACTTGGCAGGGATCTGTAGCAGCTTATCAGAATATATGTAATATGTATATCTCTGTATATATATAAGAACTTTAATGATATATTTTCGTTTTCAGTTGATTAAAAAAATGTTTCTTATATTTTCTGTCGAAAAATAGAAAACCATTTTTTATAACATTTTTGATGAAACTCTGGCAACAGACAAATTTTAAATACTTTACGTGTGTGAATTACAAATTAAAAATATAAAAGTGAGATATATTCGAAAGAAAATAAATAGAAATAAGTGCAATATATTAAGCAATTTTTCTCATTTCGTGTTAATCACGAAATTGTAATAACTCTTTAAACATAGAGCAACAATAACGGGGATTGATGATAATAACCCTTTAGAATGACTTCCTAATTATGCTGGATAAACTTTGTTTAATACACAACTTGCCTTGAATCACGCACTCCAGTATTTTGAAGTTAAAAATATAGAAATTAATACAATTACAGGAGCAGAATTTTTTTTTATTTCATAAAAGAAAAACCTCATTTATCCATTTTGTAAAGTGAAGTAATATTTTTCTTCTTGACTAAAGTCATGGGTCGAGAATACAGTTACATTACAAAATTAGATCTGTCGAAAGCGTGCTAAGAATGTTGATAAGCTATATTTCTAAAAATGAGACTAAAAATTGTTCGAGTTGATTGCGGTCGTTGCGTAGAGGGATTTTGACTGTCACACAAGCTACTAATATGTTGTTTATACAAAGCACGTCCTTGAATAAGAAAATGAATTTATTATGAGTAACATATATATATATATATATAGCAACGTAGTAAAAATTCGTATTAAAAGCTCACGTGTGTGTCTTGAATCAGTAAAGTATGTTGTCATTATTTCTATTTTTTCGCAAACACAGAACGCATTGGGATTCTTATGAAAGAAAGGAAAATACTTTCTTCTTTTTTAAGAAAAGATCTGTTGCTTTCAAAGTTATGCAGGAAAATTTAGAAAGGTTCTTTTATACAGTTTGCCAAAACCTATCATTTATTCCGGGATAAAATATTTTGAATAATTTTAAGCATAATTGAATTCGCCTGTTATGATGTTGCATAATTATATGCATAAACACGTATGCATAAATGAATACTAACATGTATAGATATATAGTGACGTTCAAATTTAAGGGAGTGAGTGAGTGAGTGAATATTAACGTCGCACTGTTCAGATACACGAGGGCTTTTGGCGACGGACCACGTAATTTTGAACCATGATCAAGTGACGTGGACGACACCTGAGCTGACACCCCCTCTCCTAACTACCACACCACACCAATGGGAGGACGTTTCAGCTCTCGATAGATTTAACGTGCATCACAGCCCTGCACGGCGGGTCTTTAGTGGTACTTGGCTCGAACTCATAACATGCCTGCCATGTTCCGATACCTTGACTACTGGGCTACCGCAGCCCACGTTCAAATTTAAGAAAACTTGTACTTTTGGTGATTATCTCTAGAGGTATATTCAAAAAAATTATTGATGTTTTTTAGTGCGGCAGAAGAAACCCAGAAAACCTCAAGCAATTAACCAAATAAGGAGAAAGTGAACTTTGTTTTATATATATTTAGTGTGTTATTAATGTTTTAAAAATTTTCATAAATTTCTTGGTTTGTCTTGAAGGTAAGCATACAAGAAAACACAAAAAATACTGTTCGAAAAAAATTGCATAGCTCTTGTGTTATACATGCTATTTTTTCTGTACTTCATAAACGTCTGGGTCCAACTTGATACATAATTAAATTAAATCAAATGTGATTCATATTACCTATAGATGTCTGTAGGAAGCAGGTATTTGAAATTTTTATAAGATTGTGCTTATTTATTTTATTTTATACCAATATGAAAGGTACTGGAGACAGACTTTTTACTTTTGAGTTTAAGTTATAATACATGAAATACGATTGCTTCCACATCCCATCACTTTAGTTCTTGGAATTATTTGTATTTGGCGTATAAAAGTTTCTTTGCATTTGAATGATAGCGTTTGATGAGAGAGAGACCAAAACTTTTTTTATCCTATGTCCGGCACCGACCATTCGGTCTTAAGTCGACAAACAGCCCAATACAATGTAGAACGATAAAAAAGTCATTACAAGTACAGTCAATAACATTTAAAGAAGTATAATTTAAAACCGCAAGGTATATTTTAACGTGATCCCTAGTCATGGGTACGACATGGTCGGAAAGTGGGTAGGAATTTTAAACTACTATTCCCATTCACAACTATACCTGCAAAAAGTCGTGACAAGTACTCGTATTTTCAACTTAACTCGTTCTTCGTTTTCTCGTAAGTTTTAAGTAGTACATATTGTTTGTAATTTTGTACCACTAAATTTAATCGAGAATGATATTTAAGCATACCTCAATCAGAAAAGCTCATCAATATATATGTTGCATGAAGGTATCAAATAGAAGGAGAGAAATAATTACTATATTGTTTAACCCATTGTTTATGAGGCATCAATTGAACAATAAATTCTGTAACTTTATATTTATACTCGATCCACAGAAAATTCCATCGCGATTCTAAACTTTAAAATTTTCAATTATTTATTTCTAGAAGCAAAGTACAACTCTTTTTTTTAATGATGAATTTAGTACTGTCTTGACATTATTCTAAAAAAACAATCTAGCAGATTTTCTTTTGAGATGCAAATGATATTGTTTAACGTAGTATAAAGGAGACTAGTTAATTGAATATCAAAAGCAGGTATTTACATTATTGCTAACCAAAATTAAAATTTCTTTTGCATAATAGTAGCTTACGTAATTTTATTTTAAATGTTCCAGAAAAGTGATTGTAATTCAATATATTTGCAACGTTTTTATGCTAATCTTCAGATTTGATTAAGACATGGTAATTAAAAAGGAATTGCTATTCTCTCACTATTTTTTATAAGCTTTTATCCAGCTTATTCTATTTTGAAAGGCATTTAATTGCATACTGTTGTATACACGTCTTCACAATGGGAGAAAAATCTCATTATTTAATTTACTTCTGTGTAGACAGCTTAAGTAACTAAATGGGATGTCATGAAAATTTACTTTTCTTCTCGTCTTCATGAGCAACGATTAGTTAAATGAAACTTTAATTATTAAAAGCTAAGTAATTGTTCAGTATTGCTAGTTTCAAAATTATCCACATATTTATGGTTAAAAGAAATCATATCCCCCATTTTTGCTATATGTAGGTATAGGTTTTAAATATCTGCAGCCTAAAAACTATAAGTTTAAAGTGGAATGTTGCCTATTTGGGCTCAAACAAAGGCATTCTTAACGACAGTGGTGCTGAAATTAAAAAACAAACAAACATATTATTGATGCGAATCGCTTTCACGCTCTAAGAGCTTTCTTAAGGTAATCGGTTAAAAGACATACAAAAATTACGTAACATAAAACAATCATCAGCCCGCACTTACCTCTGGATCTGAAACTTTAACTTTAATCAAATCACAGACCGACCAGCTAGTCTTCTTTGAGCGAAAAGTTCTCAGATATATCTTTGATACTGTGAATGAGATTGTATTATATAGAAAAAAGATATAACTTTGAATTATATAAGCTATTTAAGTAAGTTGATGTCATTAAATCCATTAAGTGAGTGAGTGAATATTAAAGTAGCAATGTTCAGCTATGCGAGGGCCTTTGGCAACGGACCACGTAATTGTGAACCATGGTCAAGTGACGAAGATGACACCTTAGCTGGCACCCCCTCTCCTAACTACCCCACCACACCAACGGGAGGACATTTTAGATCTCAACAGATTTAACGTGAATCGCTCCCTTACACGGCAGGTCTTTAGTGGTAAGGGGCTTGAAGTGACATGCCGGCCACGATCTGATACATGAACATTAGGCTACCGCGACCTTAAGTCCATCAAGATTTGGTCGCTTAACGTTTGCGAGCCATATCTGAAGTGTGGAAACCTCATCTTTAACGTTCAAAATAAATCTTCAACTACAGCCTATTGGAACTAGAATTAGGGGTGGGCCCAAACTGAGATGGTCTGTTGGAGTAGAGGAAGACTTTAAAGTTTTAAAGGGACTTAGTATCCTTTGAACTACTTTCTTTCTTTATGTATTTAAAATTATATTTTAACACTTTATGTAATGTTTCTATTCAAGAAAATGATAGGAGATGAAATTTTTCACATATTATTCACGCAATTTTAAAAATTTAAATTTTTTGAAGAAAATTTGGAAAATTTTAAAATCTACTCCTTTTGTAATTATAATTTTTTTGGTCTGAATTTTTTTTTGTAATATTCTCATGGATGTTATAAACAACTTTATAGGGATCGATTTTACAGTAACTCAGTTCGTTTTTGAGAAAAAAAAATGTTGATATACATGCTAAAAACCAACGAAAAAGCCAAAATCTCTTACATTTTAATTTTTTTAAAAAAAGCATTCGGTTTACAGCTAAATGGATCCCTAATATTATTAAAGGACTTATATGCAGCACACAGAAAAAAATGGAAGGGATTAGTAAATAGCTGTGGAAGGAGTAGCATTTTGACTGCACTAATGTTTCGAAAAACACAAACTGAGAAAAATCACTTCAAACTTTATAATTCTGAAATAAAATATAATAAGCTTAAATAAACTTAAAATACAACTTTAAGATACTAGTTATATATTTTTCTTGAAAATAACTGCATTTTCGTATTTTTCAATCCATACATTTTTATAAATGATCAATTTTAAGAAGGTATTAATTGCACACAAGAAAATTCAAGAAACATGTTAAGAAAATTTCTTTTCGGTCATGACAGAAAGTTTAGTTTTTTTCTTCACATGAAATTGAAGTATTACATTTGTATGAAAAACATATCAGGAAAAAGAACTGAAATTATGAAATTATTAATACAAAACGCCTTAATTCAAAGATTGCACATGCACACATTTCCCAATGAAGAAAAACTACATTATTGTATTGTCTCGAAAATATTCTGCATTATATATTACACATTCTTTTTTTATAATTATTATTTCTATTTATAAAATACATTTTATATCATAACATTTTTCTTAGCATTTTTTTCTAAATAGGGGATGTGGCCGAATTCCCCAATTTGTTTTCAAATGGAGTTTTATTCAACTTCAAGCTTTTCGACTTGCACAAATGATATATCAATGGAAAGATAATAATGCAAAGAATAAGATCAAATAAAAAAAAACGATATGTCGGTCATTTTGGGGGTACCAAGTCTTCTTAAGAGTGGCTATTTGGAGAACTGTTTCTAACAGGAGACCAGAATGGAGGACAGTTCTTGAGAAGGTCTTGTCCCACCCATAGAGGTTGTGTCAAAAAAGGAAGAAGAAAAGTATGCGTGCTAATAATAACATACCAGCTTCCCAAATGACGGTAGACTAGTGGCTATGGTCTCGAACTCGTACCTGAGATGATATGATTTGAGCCTTACTGCCACTAAACCCCCGACATATTGACACATACATGTTAGACACACATAACCCGCTGAATCTGTCATAGTTCAAAATCCCCTCGGTGGCCATAGTGGGTTAGTTTGGAGAAGGGGTGCCGGCTCAGCTGTTGTTTCGTCACACGGTCCATAACCTTGTTCAAGTGACGAGCCGACGGCTTAATTGTGTTGTTTTATAGTGAAACGTAAATAAACACTCACTCAACAAATCCAAAATGGTTTCAGTAGCAGAATGGCTATAGTTCCAAACTGGTGACAAGCACTTTTTTCCGTCAAGGTATAGGTTCGAGTCCTGAAAATATTAAAAACCTATTGCTTAGCTGGAATGATATACCTTAAATCTATCAAGGTTCATAGTTCACTTGTAGTCATGGGATGATACAAGTGTCGTCCACGACATTTTACCATTCTTCAAAATTAAGAAGTTATTTGCTAAATAGCTCTCACGTTACTTTTGAGAGCAAAGTTAATAAACAATCAATCAATCAATCTGGTCTCCAAAAGTTAAGTGTGAGTGAGTGAATATTAACGTCGCACTGTTCAGCTACACGAAAGCTTTTGGCGATGGACCACGTAATTTTGAACCATGGTCAAGTGACGTGGGCGACACCTGAGCTGGCCCCTCCCCCTCCTAACTCACACCACACCATCGGGAGGACGCTTCAGCTCTCGACAGATTTAACGTGCATCGCTTCCCTACACGGCTGGTCTTTAGGGGTACTGGGCTCGAATTCATGACATGCCTGCCATGATCGGATACCTTGACCACTGGGCTACCACAGCCCCTCCAAAAGATAAGAGAAAGTTTATCTAATGGAGAGGGAATCAACTGAAATTTAGAAAAAACTGAGCTTTAAACAATACATTATTTAATTTCACACAATTTTCTTGTCATTAATTCATTAAATAAAGATTTTGTGAATAAAACCAATGTTATCATCTTTAAAAGAAATCGTCTATTGTACTGCGATTTTTAAATATTCGTTTATTTTCCCTGAGATTAAATATATCATTCGAAATTTAAATTCCTCCTACATTTAATTGATCGCTTAAAGCCTCGAAAAGATAGTAGAAAATAAATTTCAAAAAAAGTATTAATGTATAATAATTAAGTATATATATATATATATATATATATATATATATTTCAACAGTGCCATATGTATAAAGTATTAAGCAGTTAAATCCTTTTTATATCTTTCTAAGGTTTCAGAGGTTTTGATTTATTAAAAATTTGATTTCTGTGTATGTACAATAAATGTGTGATATACACTCTGTCGCAAAAAAATATATGCACCCAGAAAAAAATCAAGCTACAATCACGAAACTCGGCAAGAATGTAGTCTGGTAAGAGATATGCAAATGATTAAAATTTCGAAGCCAATGAGACAAGGCTAAGTGTGCTATGCGCATATTAGTTGCGCAACTGGGAGTGTTTAAAAGCATGAGTACGAGCGCCGTACGGCTATCCAAACGAATCTGATGACTGATAGACGATATTGAGACTTAGGATGCCTCTAAGACGTAACCGGCGGCAGTACGAGCAGCTGACGGACTTTGATAGGGGCCGTATAATAGGCCTCAGAGAAGCAGGTTTGTCGAATAGACGTATCGGCCGCCACCTCGGTCGGAGCGATATGGTAGTTGCTCGGTGTTGGCAACAGTGGATCACAGAAGGTAGAGTGTACCGTCGCGGAGGGTCAGGACGTCCCAGGAACACAAATGATCGCGAGGATCGTGCAATCAGAAGAGTGGCCACTTCGGCACCAACAACGTCGCTAGCATCGATTCAACGCCACTTACCTCCTTCCAGACATCCAGTGCCATCAAGAGAAACCATAAGGAGACGACTGACCGAAGTTGGTTTGAGGAGCCGACGTCCGCTAAGACGCTTACCACTGACCCCACATCATAGGCAGTGTCGACTGGATTTTTGCCGACCTCGGGCAACTTGGAGTGTGACAGACTGGAGACGTGTCATCTTCAGTGATTAATCCCGATTCAGTCTCAGTGCTGATGACCACCGCACACGTGTCTGGAGGCGCACGGGCCAGCGGTCCGATCCGGCATTTATTGTCGAGCGGCATACAGCAATTTCACAAGGTGTGACAGTGTGGGGAGCAATTTCTTGGGACACACGATCATCTTTAGTGGTCCTTCAAGGCACTTTGACAGCTCGCAGATACGTGGACGATATTTTAACGCCGATTGTGCTACCCATGCTATCAAGTCGCCCAGGTGCCATTTATCAACAGGATAATGCTCGTCCACATACTGCGCGACTCTCCCAACAATGTCTTCAAGGATATGACGTCCTACCATGGCCTGCCAGGTCACCAGATCTGTCGCCAATAGAGCATGTCTGGGACGCGCTGGGAAGGCAACTGCAGCCGTCCCGAGATACAGGAGAATTAACTGCGCAGATGCAAAGACTATGACAGGATCTTCCACAGGGGTCATAAGTGATCTAATTGAATCGATGCCACGCCGAATTTCGGCTTGTATAGCTGCCAGAGGTGGCTTTACTACTTACTGATTTTTAACCTTTTGCAAGCTGTAACCGCTTAATAAAATGATATTTTGTTCTGAATTTTTAATCATTTGTTTATTTTCATATACACTACATGCATACCAAATTTCGTGAATGTAGCTCAATTTCTTCTGGGTGCATATATTTTTTGCGACAGAGTGTATATTACAATATCTACACGTAAGAAAACAGCATTGCACACAAAACATTTATTATTCAATTCCTGAAGTTGTCTATTGAAGTCGATTATCACTGGTCTATTTCTCTCTATATATTTAAGATTCTCTATTTCAATTTTCTTGTGTGGTATTTTCCTCATAATCCTGAACACTCCAAGGCACCGGGCGATGGTTGTTTCTTTTTATTTACATGCCTAGCGGGAATTACAGTTCCAAATGAAACATTTTCTCTCGAAAAAGTGCCAAGTCGTCAAATTTTGGGATGAAAAGATATAATATAGCATCAAAATCACCGGATCTGTCCAATCATCGTCATAAACCCGGAAGTTATACGAGTAAAAAAACCTCTAGAACGTCCTGTAACTGAAGGACATGGACTGAGATCCTTTGGAAAAAAACGGAGAACGCTTTTGTTTTATTATTGTAAACTGCCTGCGTGTGTTTGGTTGTTGCTGTTATATAAATTTTATTTGTATAATGTATCTTGAAGAAACGTAAATAAACCCGAGAATGTAATCAGAAAAACTGTAAAGAAATATTTTTGAGGTGAATTTCTAAGAATTTAAGGAGTATTTTGAAAACATATATATTCTATAAACAGTTTTCGCTGTGAAAGAATGTTTCATATTTGAACCGAATACTTTGTGGAATGAAACTCTTTAAATGCACCAAGATGATATTTAAAAGATCTTTTTCATTCATTATATAGCAACTGGTGTGTCTCTGAACTTTTCTAGAATGACGTCATACCAACGTTCAATTAATGAGCTAATATGGAAACTTGTAGAATGTTCTTTTCCGGCACGGGATTGGAAGAGCTGAAAAAAGAAATGGGGGTAACGGAAGTGCTGTAATCAGTTCTACATGTAATCAGTTTGTTATCTGTTGGTTTGTATTGTACTGACAGTGTTTTGTCTGGCTGTGCTTTTGTGCTTGTGACCAAAAGAAGCTTGTTCTTGCTTTAACAGTCACAACAATATGTCAAAAAGTCACTCTCTTTCAACAAATCTAAAGCAGGGATAAGTAAAATGCGCCACACATTAAATGATAGTATCGTGTTCTTATAAATTGTTAGTTCCTTTAGTTCTATTGGAATTCATGATTGTGCACCTGCATGTTATCGATTGCGTTGGTTTAAAAAATGCCACAACATAAATATATATATTTCAACCCACAAGTATAAATATGCTACAGATCCGTTCGAATAAAAAAAGTGTTGAATGTGATATTGAAATTATTTATAGTTATGGGAAATAAAAAAAAACTTAACAAGAGTAATATAAAAAAAAATAAAATTTAAGTCAATTTTCCCCTACTTTGAATGGATGAATATAAAGTATTTTATTACGATTAAAAATTTGAATAAGTTATATATATATATATATATATATATATATATATATATATATATATATATATATATATATATATATATATACTCTAGTGTCACTAAAGTTATGGTAATTTGTAACTCTCTTATTAAATTTTGTTTCTATTCTTTTTATACTTTTGTTAAATGCTACATTTCAGCCATTCACATGCTTTGAATCTGCATTAGGGTCCAGAATCTGGCAATAACTTATTTAGTGCACTACTCAGATTTAGCGCGGGCTCTGCATTTTCAAGTGCAATTTTTAGGTAAGTTACCTTTATCTTGTAATGGATTTAGATATTCCTATCCATTACTTTCAATAGGTTTTTCCTCAGTATTACTTACATAAAGGGGGAAGGTTGGCTGGCGAAAAAACATGTTCAACCCTACTTTTATATAAATTATTTTATATATCAGCTGTCCTAATTCAGCAATGTTTATAATAATGCAACATCCATTTTATAATTTTAATCTCGGTTGCTCATGTGTCCTTCATTGTGTGATTTTCCTATTGTCTATGTGTTTTTCGAATGTGTTTGTTGGATATTTATCTCTTGTTAGTAGAGAATAAGACTATATATATACACTGGTATGCAAAAATTAAGGACGAGACGGTTTTTTCAATATAACTTTGTACAAAAGCTTTCCAAATCAACACATTTAATACCGTAAGATCCCCAATACGTAAGGACATGTGTAATGTAAGCAACACTTACTAAAGAGAAATCAGAGGGATAAAAAGAAACTTGATTGAAAAAGTAGCATGGAGCGTAATGCGACTGAAGGTCGAAACATCCCTGTGATGCGTGTCCAGCAAGAAACATTCGGTCTTTAGTAGGGGATATGATCTCTCCTGACTGCTAGGCAGGTTTCACAGCGTCTGCCCATACTAAGAATGAGGGTGTCAATGAGTTGTTGAGGCATTGCTGCCCATTCGTATTGCAGCGCCAATCGAAGCTCCTGAATCGTTACTGGTGGTAAGGTACGAGCTGCCAAGCGTCTGCCTAGAAAATCCCATACATGCTCGATAGGATTGAGATCCGGAGATCGTGCCGGCCAATCCATACGTTCAAATTCCTCACTCTCTAAGAGCTGTTCGGCAGCTACTGTGCGATGACATGGTGCATTGTCCATGAAAAGGAACTGCAGACCCATAGCGCCTCTAAAAAGACGCACATATGGAAGAAGAATCTCGTTACAATAACGGGTCCCGTTGACTGAACCTGCGTCGAAGATGTGAAGGTCTGTACGACTACCAAGCATGATACCTCCCCAAACGAGAACACCGCGACCTCCATACCTGCCCCTTTCAATGATGTTCGAGGGATGATTGTGGCTTCCCGCTCTCTCCAGATGAGTATGCGATGAGAATCGCTACTCAAACTGAATCTGCTCTCATCTGTAAAGAGTACTCGTCCCCATTCATTGTCTCTCCAATTCCGGTGTTCCCGGCACCACAGAGAACGCCTTCTCCGATGGGCAGGCGTTAAAGGTACACACCGTACAGGGCGTCGTGCAAACAGACCACCACCGTGCAGTCTTCTGGCCACGGTAAAACGCGATATCGGTCGTCCAGTCGCCTGTGTCGTGTGTCTAGCGATTTCTCCCGCTGTCTGCCGCCTGTTTCTTCTGGCCTGTAAGACAATGTACCGGTCATCTGCGGGTGGGGTTCCTCGTGGACGACCACTACTGAACCCCCGGATAGCTGTTCCTGTAGTTTGAAATTGTCTCCAAAGTCGTGAAACGATGCTGTAAGCAATTCGAACTCTGCAGCCACACTTATCACACTGCGGCCTTCCTCCAACTTCCCAATGATTCGACCTCTGGTAAAAGCATCCAGATGTCGTCTAACAGATTTATTATTCGCCATTTCTCGCTGAGGCAGCAACTCTGTGTGATTTTAACTGCTATACGGCGTGCAATCTCTTTGCCAGAAATACTGATCATACACCGACAACATGCTTTATACTACTCAGACACTCCCAGATTACGTCTACCTGCATATCTGCGCATGTGCTACCGTACATCACCTTACTTAATCTCCTGATTGGTCTTTCTGTCCGCTCTGCCTCTTCGTTCAGCTGATATGCTAATTTTTCGACTTCGTCCTTAATTTTTGCACACCAGTATGTATATATATAGAGAGAGAGAGAAGAGAGAGAGAGAGGACAGGGGAGATAATAATAGGAATTGAGAGAAAAATGCGCAACGTTTTGCAAGTGGACAAAATTATGAATCTTTACGTGTATGCCGCAGATGTTGCTTCATACTTTGGCATGATTTTAAAATGTGCAAGAATATTATAAGAAATAATTTTAAAAAAAGAAAAAAAAAGATGCTGGTTATGTGTGTGCTGTTTTAGAAGTTAATATAGTTTCGCCAAATGATGCATGGTCCAAAACTATATGCTTCTGTATATTCAGTATATGGAAATTTTAAAACATATTCAATTTTTGAAATGTTTCTAAGCGTGTGATTTTTAAAACCTTTATTATTTAAATTATTTCATAATATATGAAATCTTAATTTTAAAGTTTATCTTAAAGTGATCATTATAAAATGTGAAATATCTGTATTTAATTTTCTTAACTTTTCCCCTTTTCTAACTTTTAAATAAAGTATGTGATCGTTCCTGAATTGTTAAAGTTTAATGTTTTTTAAATGTTGGTGTTTAAATTGCTTAAGAAAGGGTTCAGTTTTAATATGCCTTTTAAAAAAGGGAGAATCTCAAAAAAATTGTGATGTTTAATCAAGTATATTGCCTCCAGTCGTTCATTCCTTTTGATCCTTAATGAGATGTTGTCATGCATTGATGGTTCTAATATATTTATCAATATTGTTACACTGCGCTTTTAGTTTGTAAACCAGCATCAAGAAATTCAGTTTTAGTTTGATTAAAATTTGTGTTCAGTAACAATAAATATATTAGATTATACATGCCAAATCAGGTTAAAATGTACTATTTTTTTTAAAAAAAATTATGAAATCATCAATATAGCAACATACGTAATAGAAAGTATTTTTGATATGGTTTTGTTCTGTAAAATATATGTATAAATTTTCTAAGCAATAGTTATCCGATACCCATTAAGGTATAAGACATTTATTCAATTTATATAGATATTTATTATGTGCTGTATAATTTTTTTCTAGTGCCAAATTAATGGCGGCAAAAAATCTTTCATTATTTTCGTAAATGTGAACTATATCTAAACTTAGAAGCAATACACGTACACAGACACATAGTTTCGTTCATTAACTTCTGATTTAGCATTTTTACCTTTCATTTTTACTCTTTATTGTTAAACATTTATATTCATAGGTGTTATGATATGATAACGTGTATATTTTTTTTCTAATAAATTCATACGAAATTTGTTATACATTCTTAGAAGATACAACAAAATGACAAGATATTGAAATAACGAGTTAAATAAAATCCTTAATTGGGATAGGAAGCAAGTTCCTCGCTAAGCTAAAGTATCCTAATTATGTCCCTTATTTATTTCTTCAAACAATAGAGGTTTTTCATTATAGCTAGAAAGTATCAAAAGAGGAAGCAATTGCGTTGGGAACGAACAGCTGGAAGTCTTCATTTTGTGTGTAGCATTGGCCCAAGTCTTTCTCTGTAAACAGACTTCTTTTAGGAAAAAGAAATCCCAGAGACCCACATTTAGAACCGTAAACTGGGACAAATCACCCAATATTTACACGGTATAAGATACGACGGGCTTTTCCTGAAATAATTCTTTACTAAATTCAGGAAGGCTAAAAAATTGAGGTTAGAAGAAAAATATTTACTCTTTGTCTTTTTACACTTACTCTTTACTCTTTTACAAGGAACATATATCTTTCATTCATCATTTTCCCTCACTTATTTACGGAAAATGTATAAACAGAACATGTTTATTTGAGCACTTAAAATTAGGATTGGAAATAAGAGAAACAGTTCCGGTTTAATACACATTTTATGTTTTTATTCATATTTCCTTGAAGAGTGATTAAGCATAGTTCTGTTTTCCTGTTTTGTGTTCTTCTTATAGTGATTTGGTTTTTATAGTGTATTACTTTCCTTACTATAACTGTGTATAATAGAAAATTTCTAAAATGGAAATGTATCAGTTTTTCTTAAAATAGCGGAATAATAAATCGAGGAATACTAAAAAGAATTCCCATTTAGATTTAGAAAGTAAAAATACAGCAAATCATCCTTTAATAAAATAATTCAAATAGAACATAAGAAGGTATATCGATGTAGATTAACAACAGCGTTGAGTTTTTGTTTGTTTTCAAAAACATTAATTGCACATGTCAAAGTTGTAACTCGTGGTTCCACGATTGCTGATTCTTTTTCAGAAGCAAATACTGCTCGACCTGTGAAAGAAGATGGTAAAAAATCTTACTTGACAGGAAACGAAAGACTAAGATGATTATTTTGAATGCTTAAAAACCATGTAGGAATCTCGGATTTATGAGTATGCCTCAAAGGTCAACAACATGAACAGGAATTGTAAGCACAGCGACTCAATTTTCCCCAAGAATGAATTTTTCCATTTCAACGTCAATTTTCTCATGTTTCAGAAGGATTTTGCTTTATCAGACATTTTAACAGAATATCAGTAAAACAATCACATCATTCATAGAATCTATCGCTGCACACTACTGGATAAACAGCAAAATATTCTGATCGAAATTTAGGGTGGTAGGATCACTGATAATTGAAGTTTTATACCATTTCATGGCATTTAACCTCAACAAAGATTAGTTGTAACTTCCCCTTTTCGAATATTTTTTTAAATATGGAAATTCGCTAAAATTTCCGCTATCAATAAATTAGTAATATTTAATCTTCACAAGTCGTAATAATTGCAATATATTAGAGCCTTTAGTGTTTAGTATGGGTTTTATTTTTTAAGCAGACTATTTTAAAAGATAATGCACATAAAAGTATTAATTAATTAATCATATTTTGAATGAATACTTTTTGATTTCTTCATGAACTTAGGGCTTGAAAATGATTATGTATGAGTTTCGTAAATGCAACTGAGTAGTTTTGAGTAGATTGTTTTTGATCATCATATGTTGGAGTTACTCATTTAATATTTGAGAACCCATTTCTAAAATCGCATAACTCAGAAATTTTCTAACAGAATATTAAGAAATGTGAAATTTTGTCTTATTGGGGGAAAATCATTTATGTAAAAATGTTATTCGTAATTTAGATTTTCTTTAGTTTATTAAATTATTTTAAAGTCCATCACAAATATCTTAATTAAATTAATCAATTCATTAAACTCATACTTTAGTTCCATTATGCACCTTTTTAATTTACTAGTCATACATTTTTATCAACTTTGATGAGAATTACACAGGTTATTAGGAAAGTATCATTTAAAAACTATATGTTTTAAATAGGGAACATAAAATGCAGATTATATTTTTACTACTAATAATAAACCTAATTTTAGAAAAATAAGACAACCCAGAACTTTAATTGTGAAATAATTGAGAGCTGTAAGATACAATACACACACACACATTCTTCCTTCAGCAAATGTAGGAAGTACTCACAGTTATGTTAAATTACTATAAAAAAATTCTTGGATTATACCTATAACAATCTAATAAACCACAATTTTTAATCAACAACATTTTTTCTCATAGTTTGTAGCAAAATTTAACTGTGTTTAGATTTCCTTATAAATTAAAGTTTATTAAAGGATGAAAAAAAATTGACAAATATTTAAATCTAAAAATCTTAAGTTGTCTTGGTAAAAATAACCTTCCACTGATTGTAATGCACATAACAGGCATACTTTAATCTTCCTAATACTTCCCTTGATAGAGATTTGATTAATAGTCTGTCGGGCAGCTCTCTTCATATATTGAAGATACTTTAATAAATTAAGAAAAATTATAGCATTCTCAGCTGGGAGATGAAGTTCCGTTTTCTTTCCCTTTTATTTGAGAAAATATATTAATTTTCTTTTTATTACATTCATTAATACTAAATGTCATTAAAAAGAGCTATTAAAGGCCTATTTTTATATATGCTCATTATATTGCAAGTTCTTTTTAAATATATTATATTTTTTTTTTATTTGAAAGTAAATGCATATGATTTTATATAAATTTTTACTATACTAAAGAATTAAATAAAATGTCACCCAACAGGTATAGTGGTTAGCGACGCTGACTACTGTGTCGTAGGGACTGGGTTCGAATGCCGGAGAAGACATGGATGTTTGTGAATGTATAGTGCCTGTGAAACATGTGGGGACTCTTAAATAGCCGTTGAGCCGAAAGTCCTCTCGTGAGGTTGGTGGAAGAGGAGGAAAGGTACGAGGCTCCTCGCCACCCCCAGGATTTTCTCCCTCTAAATTGGGGTAAAACCAAGCAAAATCGTACTATCACCTGCGTGGTGCTCAAAGCTAAGGCTAACAACAGGCGTAACAATTCTAGCCCTTAGCCACGATGAATTTCGCGATCCTCGATCTGACTTCGTCAGGCAGGTGGCATTAGTCACATTAAATAAAATTAATTCCAAAGAAAAAATATTTTAGGTTTTATAAATATAAAGTGTGTTTTTTTAGAGGTATAGAACTTTAAATTGCAATAAAACAACGATGTATTATTCGATTGACATGAATTTTTTTTTATTCGAAAGATAATCTTGTGGCATTACATTCTAAATATGATTTCTGGCATATGACTACCATGGCTGGCTCGGATGTAGTCCAATCTGGACGTCCAATTTTCGATGACTTTTTCAACATTTGTGGCCGTATATCGGCAATAACACGGCGAATGTTGTCTTCCAAATGGTCAAGCGTTTTTGATTTATCCGCATAGACCAATGACTTTACATAGCCCCACAGAAAATAGTCTAGTGGTGTTAAATCACTAGATCTTGGAGGCCAATTCGCAGGTCCAAAACGTGAAATTAGGCGGTCACCAAACGTGTCTTTCAATAAATCGATTTTGGCACGAGCTGTGTGACATGTTGCGCCATCTTGTTGGAACCACAGCTCCTGGACGTCATGATTGTTCAATTCAGGAATGAAAAAGTTAGTAATCATGGCTCTATACCGATCACCATTGACTGTAACGTTGTGGCCTTCATCGTTTTTGAAGAAGGATTCCACCAGCCCATAAAGCGCACCAAACAGTCAGTTTTTCTGGATGTAACGGTGTTTCGACATACACTTGTGGATTAGCTTCACTCCAAATGCGGCAGCTTTGTTTGTTGACGTAGCCATTCAACCAGAAGTGCGCTTCATCGCTAAACAAAATTCACTTATGAAAATCGGGAACAACTTCAATCTCGTTTTGGGCCCATTCGACTAATCTACGCCTTGCTTGATGATCGTTTGGATGAATTGCCAAACCAAACTGAGAATAAATCACTTGACAGCTGTTAAATCGGTCGCCATCTTGGAAAGTAATGCCAACTTAAACTTCTATACCTAGAAAAAAACACTCTTTACTATAAACAATATGGTTACTGTTACAGTTTGAAAAAAAAAACTAGCGTGGATTATTTCAAGTTTTACAGTGGAATTTTTGTAGGCACGTTTGAGGAAGAATAAAACACAAAAATGTAGTATAATCCCTTAACTGATTTGTCCGTACACCGCACAGGCTACCGAAAGCTGACCGTAACCAGTTGACCAGTCTCTGCTGTCCAAGTATTGATACTTCCTTTGATTTGCGTGCATTTTTAACTCTTAGAGTGACATTATTTATTGTTAATCTTTTTAAAAGATTATAAAATGTGTCTATGCTTTTCAATCGGCATTTTCTTTGTGGTAAAATCGACAATTTTTCTTTGACGAAGGCAGAAACATATTCTTTAAATTTTTTTCCAACTGAGTGTAATACATTATATCCAGAATAGTGCAGGGGTTTTGCTGTTGTTGTTGTTTCTTGAAGCTAGGGATAAAACCGAACGAAAATACTTTCTTGTGAACGTATGGACTATAAATTTGAATTCACATTAAGAACTATCTAATTATTATCTGTATTATTCCTGAGGTGAACCCTTTTTGGACAACGTTCTTTCAAAAGTTATGAAATTATGAAATAAGAGAAAAAAAGTATTACACAGAGATTTTCCCCATTTTTTACATTAAAATATGGAGGGAGAGAAAAACAGTACAGATTTAGACAAGGTTTCACTGACCAAATAATTGAAAACAATCATTTAGACTTTATAATGCGCAGTTTGTTCCTTGAGAAGAAATGAAAATGGAAAAATGGAGATATTTCTCTTCTGATACACACACACGACCCTCAACCATTTAAAAAGGTACGAAGATGAATTTCTTTTAAAGTTATATGAAACATTCTTCATATTATATATATTTGATGTTCCTTCCCCTTGGAAATACATCCCTCGAAGTATCAGCGTGAGCTAGAAGTTTAGGGTTATCGTAAGAACTAGAATCAAACATTATTTTAATATGACTTTATTAAGATATTCAACTTAAACTTTGAACAAATATAATATTATAAATTAATGAGAGAATCTACGATGACGCAATACGCAACACACAATATAATTCAGACCTATCTCAATAATTGAACCGCCTAATCTTCAAATATAATAATAGTAAGTAATCAATCCTACCTTATATTATTCTGTAATAAACTTGTCTTTATCTACAATGGTATGTGGCTTTACGTTTAACTTCCAATCGATCACCCATATGTTTATCCACAACACGTAGAACTTGAATCTTTGAACGACGAACTTCAATAATCCTCCACTACCACAACGCTCGTCAATTGTCTAACATTCCTTTACACTACCATTACATTGCTATTACGCTTACTCTAAGATCCTATATTTATCCTATATTATTTGCATCTCTTCACTTCTCGTTTCTTGGATTTGGTTGGAAAAGAGTTGCCATTATTTCTGGCCCAAAGAACCCAAAGGACTTGTTAAAGAAAAGACGCGTGAGACGTCACAATATATATATGCAGAATGTACTTACAAACAGCAATTATTAAGTTTTTCATGTATTCCCAAATGTAAAATGAAAAATAGTGTAAGACTCTAAAATTAAAATAAAATTCTTCGTTTTTTTTTCATTGTATTAAATATGGTGTTTAATTATATGTAATTAAAATGTGCCTTTTTTAAAAGTATTTTGGGTAAAACAGTTGACTGTATAAAGGTATGGAATACCTATTCTAATTTACATGACAATCTAAATTAACTAAATGAATTCGCAGCTTATCAACTACCACAATATTTTGGCGATAAATTCTCAGTCGAAATTAAACATTCTGTTTTTTAGATTAACTCAAGTTTCCCTTGCATTTCTAGGACCGCGGTAGCGTATTGGTCAAGGCATCGGATCGTGCTGACGTTACCAGTACCACTAAAAACCCGCCGTGTAGGGGAGCGATGCCCGTTAGCTTAGAAACGTCCTCCCATTGATATGGTGTGGTAGTTAGGAGAGGGGGTGCCAGCTCAGGTTTTATCCTCGTCACTTGATCATGGTTCAAAATTACGAGGTCCGTAGCCGAAAGCCCTCGGTGTAGTTTTCAGAACGACGTTAATATTCTCTCACTCACCCACGCATTTCTAAAAGTATACCTCTTTTCGTTTTTTCTTAAATATTTTATTCATATTTATATTTTTTTCATATGTTAATCAGATATTTCCCTTGTGATACACTTCGATTTTCATTTCTCATTTTACTTTCTTTCTTATTTAAATAAATAAAGTTTCCATGGCCCAAACTTTTTTTTTAAATAGCTGTTGTAAGTGTTAATATTTTTTTGTGTAAAAATGAGTCGCACTTTGAGGCTTTACAACATTAGTGTGTTATAAACTCATCTAATATAAGATCTTTCTATATATAATGAGGTTGGTTCATTTAATAAAAGAAATTGCACTTTCCAGACATTATAATAGCTTGGTACCTAGCTTCATTTAATGTCAGATTACATCGTAATTGCTAAATACCGGTCTCTTTATATTAAGTTACTTAAAGATTAAGAAAATTACTTTTACAGAATGGGATTTTTTTTTATTATTTTAAATGTATGAAAATAAAAAAAGAATCTCTTCCAGCTAATTCTTTATTAAAGTAGTTTTTCTTTGAGATACGTGTACCCGTATTATGTACATTCCAGATGACGACTTCAACATTCCTTATTTGATTAAGTTATAATGTTTCTAAGAAATCGTTCTTGAATCTATTGTGATGTAATTTTAAGTTTAACTACGAAATACAATTCCGCAGCTTTTTATAACACCTTGAGAATCAACATATTGGTTGAGAGTATGACTAATTTAAATAACATATATTAATTTCATGATCAAACCATCAAAATAATTATAACTATTACTATTTTGGAATCATGCTATTTGAAAATGAGGACTATCTTTCTGAATATATTGGAGTCAAGTTATGTGAGATTCTAACAGATTTTTAACTCAGGTGCTCTTTACCTGGTGGGCATACATCACTGGAAGTCCAGTTTTTTACGTGTTCTTAAATGTTCGCGTTACGTCTGATAGTGGAGCAAAATCAAGTGCCTCAGGGGTTTAATTAGTTGTAACCCTTCATTCATTTCTTTGCTTTTTTGGTTAATCAGAAATATACTTCAGAGACGTTCCATCATATTAACGAACCTGTTATTTAAGGCGCCTATTGCATCACATGTGCCAGCCCGGGGGGAATTGGGCTTAAAACTTTTATTATGATTTTCATGTCACACGATTCCCTTTGGTACATAGTTTTGAATTCTTTCCAGATAACAATGCTATGACCAATGTAACACTGGTAACTGGACATTTAGGACTACTTCAAAAAATGATTACATTTACATGTTTAATCCAGTAGCATCATTTAAAGCTAAATTTCGATTGTAAGATGCTTATTATACAAAGTAAGCATGTGGCAAAGAGAACCTTTTCTACTGAATGTTGTTGCTGACCATTTTAAGCAACATTTATTTTCCTATGAGATCATTATATATCCTTATCCAAGATATTTTAATAAATCTTAAATTCAGTAGCGATTTCAGACTTCTTTTTCAGGGTCCTTTGTTGGTTGGTCTTTTATTTTCCTACAAGACATAAAAACCTAAATAATTATCAACAAAGCAAATTTTTATGTTTTGTTACACTCAATATTTTCAAGTATCTATAAATTGCTCTGAAATTAATTGAAAAGAGTAGTATTACTATTACACTTTAAAACAAAGTCACCTTTAAATTAAAAGACAATTTGAATTGTATCCAAGATTATTATTGTTCAAAGGAAGCTCCAAAAATGTAAGAAACTAGACTGTAAGGGCACTACTTGTCTTAAAATAGTCACTGTACAATGCACAGGCAGCTTGTAATCACAGCAAATGGCTCACAAGAGTTAACACTAATCTGAATTCCTCTTAAGATACCCGTTGCCTTCACCACCTTTGATTCGCCTTTTTGATATTTCCTACTAGAAAGTCTAATAGTATGATTCCACCACAATATTTTCATTGAGTGGGTTTTTTTCCCATCGTACTTTCTGATAACTCCTGACTTCGCCCCAAACCCCTTCAAATGAGGTGACCTTTATAGAAGTGCCATTTGGTAGCAGAGTAGATATAATCAAATAAGTCATCAATTAATGCAAAAATAACATTTTAAATGGAAAAACTTTGTTTCTAATTATTTAAACAATTTTTGAACTTTGTCGTCTACAGAAGTGTGCTTGGTAAAAAAAATTTTTTTTATAAAAACAAAATTTATGTATTTCTTCCTTTAAACTCGGAAGCTACTTAAGTTAAGTTTACAGGTAGCTATATACTATAATAATTTATCCTTGCTGTTACACGTTTGAAATCTCTATAAGCCAGCATGTTTCAAACTGGAAGGTGCGTCTTCTTAAGGGGGGGGCGTGATAGCCATACGTGAGGGCGTGCAAGCATATGGAAATGGCGAAAATAAAATATTTAAAATAATTATCAATTTACTGAAAGGAAGCAAAACAAAATACATTATGACACAATAAAAAATACATATCCACACTGATATAATATACTTTTAAAGTTTCAGTACGGCAAAAAAGTATTTGATAATTAACTTATTAATACTTAATTAAAAACAAATTCAGTACTTACTAGTGACGTTCTTGGGCTTAACATCATATGTAAAATTATGTACAAAATATAATACTTCTCTTGATAATTTGTGAAATTTATAGTTAAAGTCACTTTGTAGAGTCGAAGAATATTATTATTGCATTCAATATATAATTATTGTATGACGGGGGCGCGATGAAAGTTATGACTGAAAATTGCGTCGCGAAAATTGAAAGTTTGAGAAGCACTTCTACATGCATTAACTCTAGGATAATAGTTAGGAAGATAGACTGAGATGTAACTTCAGAAGGGTATTGTAAGGAACAGTTGGTTTGATTTGAAATAACTAAAAATGACGAGATGAACGTTAAACTTAATCTTTAATGACTGCATTAAAACTTTCTTATTTCTTAAGCAACTGTGCAATAAAATTTTAGAGAGAATGTATCTGCATGATAATATTTTGAAAGTAAATATTATTTAGTATGATCTTCTTTAGAATATAAATAATTATAATGATTCCACAAGAAAAAAGGTGTTGAACAATTCATACTGAATGAAAATTATTATTATTTTTTCCACTTTAATTTAAACTCTTTGGCCTTAAATTTCTTATGAAAAGATAAAAAAAAATTTATTTAAAACTCGTGTGACATATTTTCAAATATGCAATTATTTAACTTATAGTCCCAACATTAATTTTATAGTTCTTGGTTCTAATGATATTATGTTTCATTTAGTTTTAATTTAAAAATTTCTATAATATTTTGCTAATTAATATCAGATAGTTTTTTTTAAAAAATTCAAATTGTTAAAAGACAAATAAGACATATTTTTACAAAATGTAAATTTTTAGCATGTCTATACACATGAAGTATATTACTTTCTTTGGTTTGGGACACATTATATGCATATTACTTTTCTCTATAAATATTTTATCTTTATTAAATTTTTCTTCTAGAAGCCATTAAAAGGCAATGGAATGAGTAATAACTGAAACTAATTCATATTGAATTACGGAATTTGGTAATTCTAAAATTCATGCAGCCATGACGGATTAACGCAGAGTGACGAAAGAATTTCATTAAGTCATAGTTTCAATTTTTCAGCTTTATGAACCGTATCAATTTAGCTTTATAATGAATTAATGTAAGTAAAAATAAATCCAGTTTAGGAGTACATGGCTTTTCTTTCAATATTTTGGTTGCAAAGCCTAAATCATTTTCATGAGCAGGATATCCAATTTAGAAAACACTAGAAAACTATCACATTTTCAATTTTTGTTACACAGTATAAGAACAAAACAAAGAAGTTCAAAGGGTTGTTTTCCTTAGATCTTTCAGCAAATGAGCATAAATTTGAAAACAATGATAGACAAGAACATTACATCACAACGTTTGATGATAGACATTTTGGCTAAAACCAATAAAATGTCAAGATTATTGATAAGGATCTAAGTCCACACATTATCGAATTTGGGACAAACGGATTTATATTTTAAGTTAAACAACGTCCGTATAATAAGAAGCTTACTAGTTACTAGAATAAAATCAACCAAATTAATATTGGAACAACATTCATTAGCGACTCTTTTTTTGGTTTTTAATTCTGTAAGGTAATATTTTTTTCATTGCTTAAATTGTGAACAATAAATTTAACGTACAATAAAACCTGTTTTTGAGTGGTAGATAGGGACCGCAGAAAAAGAAAACGCACAAAAATATTCAAAAATTTCATAAATACTTACATATAACAAAACACTTTGTAGACGTACAACGGAGTGTTTTTTATGCGGAGGAGGGGGACCATATAAGAAAAGTCACACTTAGAAAATTCGTCAATTATCTGCACAATTTATGAGGCAGGGCTTCCAAACAAAATAAGCAATCAAATTACACATGGAAAAATTTTAATAAACATTTAATTTCTCATTGAAAGATTGAAAAAGTTTTCAAAATGTGCATACATAATTCACTGCTACTCGTCGTAATCCAATGCGTGCATCTTTCTGAGATGAAATAGCTCAAAATCACTCCCGTCACTTGAAAAAAAAATTGTAATTGATTTATTTTTGGCACCTTAAATTACGTGATCAATTTTTGAGACGATGGTGTGTTGGTCAATTGCTTGTAAACGTCACAATATCCTGATATTCATGATCGAAGTTCTATTTGGAATTTCTAACTTCTTTCGGGATTGGTATCTATTTTAAGAAAATGCTTTTCCGATTTCTTAGAAAGCTAAATCTCTGCAATATTTTATCCGCTCTCAAAGAATCTTGTACTTCTTGTCCATCTTCATAATTTATCAAGTTATTGATAATGTCATAGTCATTGAAAGTTTTGTCTTCAAGCAAACGCGTGCTTCTTAGCACGTTGAGCGAAAGCAATTGTACTTTCAATGTAGGCCGATTGCTTATAACAAATTTCAGTTCTGATTTTGTGGGATATGGAGCAACAAAGGCTGTGTGTGTTATCCCTTTTATAACAAAGGAGTATAGTGTCTTGAAGAATATATAAGTATGTACATTGATAGAATCACATAGAGTGGCTCCAAAGCCTTTGAAATTCATATATTGCATAAAAAAGATGCAATAAAAAATCACACAAAACAAATAAAATAAAATAAAATCACATAAAAAAGAACCACACAAAACGCAGGTTCGACTGTATTTACATTTTTTCTTGCGCTTTACGTTTCACCATGAGAAACTATTTTCTAGTTGGAATTTCATACTCCCAAGAACCGCTTACTGTTAGGCATCACAAAGTGAAAAAAAAATATATTTTTCATTTTAAAAGGAGATAACTTTCTGAGAGAGAGAGAGAATATTGAAGTTCGTATTTCGAAAGGAGACTTTGTTCGGTACTTCTATTAATTTTAATTCCCAAAAGTCTGCTATTCGTTCTGAGCTAAGAAGGCTTATTCTTGACATTATAAAAGGTGAAAATCCAAATAATGTGACTTGGTAATCCAAGCATCTGTTTCAAAGTGTTGCCTAATACAATGGAAAAGAATTGGGAAAGGATAAAATAAAATTAAAAATGATGATAGTAGAATTCTCATCCATATAGTTTACAGATAATATCTGATGTTTTCTCAAGTAGTCTAAAATATCTTGATTAAAAGTTATTTTATAAATCTCTGTTTCCTTCCTTTTTTTTCGACATCGAAAATGTTTACTTACTGTTTATAACAAACACTTATTTCAAAGAAGTGTTTAACTGATTGTATAATATAAGATATGCAAAGTATTTTTCAGAAATGCACTGAGATTTTACGGTTTTAGTTTTTAGCAAAATTTCGAATACCTACATTACTTTTTAAAAACAGAAAATCTTTCTCATGAATTTAATTAAAATATAAATGAAATGTTTTTCAGTCTGTATTCTTATTTTTGTTTTGGGTACTATCTTAGTGACCGTGTTCCATTTCAGGATAGTGTTCAATTCAAAATGTTTCCATGGAATTATAGTTTGTTTTCTGACATAATTTGGAAATATAGTTTTGAATTTAACAATATGTTTGAATGAAATGCCAATTATTAATTATAAGGTTTAAATCAGTTATATTAAATGTTATAAACGAAGAAGAAAATATCTAATACTAAGGAATCCGAAGATACAAAATAGTAAACATGTTTTCTTATGTGAATTTTGAAGTATGAAATCGTGGGACTTGATTTCAATTGAGTCTACTTACATAAATTGAATTAAATTGTATATCATCTCGAGAGAAAAAAGAAATACACAAGAAAAATTGTTAAGAATTCTTATTTTTATTTGCGCCGAATGTGTGTCCGATACGGATATTCTAAAGTTCAAGAAAGTAGGTGGCAAAGATATCATTACTTTAATTATGTGAAATTTAAAAAGGGATTTTTTAAATACGAGTAACAAGAAACGTTTGAAATATGTTGTAACGAAAATTTGAACAAGTAGTTTGGTTAATAAGCCGCTATAATATTTAAGTAACATTTTTGGAGCAAGTAAACTGAGTTAAAATTTGAAAACATTTACTTGAAGTCAAAATTACATTAAAATAGTGAATATTTGTAAAAACGTGTCAAAGTCAGACACCTACAATTAAAGCATTTAGAAAAAAACGTCTAAGTACATAGAAAAAAGTCAGATCAGTATAAATGAAATAAAAAAAGCCAAATCTTTAATTTCCACACAGAAATTTATTTACATATAACGCAATTATCGGTTTTTTTATTCTAAAGGCACAAATGGATGAACACGGAACATACTTTTTTTTCTACTTACTTTCAGCTGCCTGAAGGGGAAAGTAAGATTAGAAAACGAATGTAAGAAATAAATTAGAAAGCGTCACTCGGAAATTAGAATTTGTAATTAAAAAAAACCCGTATCAATGATTCGAAATAATTGGGAGAGAAAATAAACATGGAAAATAAAAATACTCATTTTACTTTTTTTAGATTATTTCTGAAAATGTTATTTTATTAACAGAACGATTGATTTTTTAATAGAAGAAAAACTATACATTTTTTTTCTGTTTTATATACCCTATCGATGATAAAAAAAATTTAAACAATAAAAGAAAAAAAAAGGAATTCGTATTAAAATTTTAAAAAAAATAAACATAATAAGAGAAATGTCAGCGAAACTTGTATGGTTTAAATATTTTGTGGGTAATATCAATCATTGATTGAATAATTATTGAGGAAACATATCTATATGAAATTAATTTTAAATCAATAAAAGTATTTTAACATCCTGATAAATGAATATAATGCGTTTGATTTATTTACATCTATCTATCTACATAAAATTTCGAGGAAGTTTTTTTTTTAATATTAGTCATAATATAAGGTAAAAAAAACAAGCAGCAGAATTGGATAATACAATAGCTTCAACTGAAGAATCAATTACCTAAATCCACGGACTGAATTATAACTCCTCGTATTAGTTCTAGTTAAGAGTTTTTATATCACTGGGGGTATCATGTATAATTAAATATTTTAATAAATGGCTATGCATGAAACAAACGTTGTTCATGAATTGGAGGTTGCTGTTAAACTTTGTGCATAAAATTGAGGCATTTTCTAAGTTTCAACTTTAAATCAGTATTAGGCTTTACTGAGAAGTAATCTAACTGTTTCATTAAAATAAACTTTTTGAGTAGCTGGCTGAAATTAAAAAGGTTGATATGAAGTAAAAATTTTATTTCAACTTAAAAACTGGGGCAAACTTTTCTTCAATTCTGGGGAAAATGCAGAAAAAAAACGTTGAAAAAATGTATAGTAAGACAAAATGTTTAAATATTTCTTATTTTGTAGCATGCTGGCTATTTTTAACACCTCCACCCCCGCATACAAACCTCACGTATGATTTATATATACCCGGATATATGTAATACTTACTTTTTATAATGTATCAACATTTTTGTGCAAAAATAAATGTGAAGCTCATTTCTTGACTGTCATTTATATTTTGAAATTCAATTTTGTGATATAAGTACATAGGAAGGAATTTTTAAAATGAAAATAAAAATTATAAGTAAAAAATATTAAAAATGAAAAAAAAATATACTATAAAAATCAGTCAGGGGTATGTTTAAAAATGTCTATTTTTTATGTCTTTTCGTAACATATTTTACTGTTCTTCATTTGTGAAAATATACGATAGTATGTTTTTTTAATTCATTTTAACAAAACGAATTAACTTCAAATATATGAGTAAATTAGATTATGCAAGCACAACTATGATTATATTAATCTGTTTATGTATAAAATTAATAATGAAAAATTAATTTATTTCCAAAAGATTCTTAAAAATTCTTGATTACATGATTAATAATTTAAGAGCGTTGAAAAATAAGTACACTCTACATGCTATGAAGAATGCTTCATATATCTTAAAAGAATTTCTCCCTTATAGTTCCAAAAAATTCTTGCTCAAACCTTTTTTTTTTAACGATTGATGATTTTGTGTGTTTGTATATATCTATATACACACACAATTTAAATCATGGTATAATACTAAGTCTAACACTGCAATGGAAACGGAGAAAATATCCGCGTTTTTGGATTATCTTTCCATTTTCATTTTTTCTCAAGCAACAAATTGCACGCTGTGCCTTGCCAATCCATGTTTTTATCTAATATTTTCAAGAATTTAAATTCCTCCTTTCAATGAAAATTTCCCGCCCTTAGCACAAAGAAGATCTTGTATGAAAAGTATTTCAATTCCATTAACAAACTGTATCTCTTAAAAATACTAGCGCAATAATATAATCTCAAAATAAAAATAAAATAAATGTGTGCAAATCAAAGATAGAGAGAAGCAAATATCAGTGCCACTACCGGTTGCCCGTACGGAAAAACTGGTTGTGGCCAGCTTTCCGTAGCGCGTACAGTATACGTCCAAACCATTTAAGGGGTTAAAACGTTCTAAAATGATGGAAACGAATTTCATAAGCTATTGAAAAAGTGACACATCAATTATACCGTATTATTTTCCGGCCTAGCTATTTTAGTTACATGGGAAATAAAAGAATTAGACAAGATATATTAAAACGTTTCATTTTTAGTTTAAAATTCGAATAGAATAAACATTTTATATTTCTTTTTTTTTCGATAGAAAGTAGTAAAATAATTTTCAAGAAATTCGTGTTATTGTGTGTGTGTGTGGAAAGAACTCCATTAAAAATTCAGTTGCAGAATCTGTTTACGTTTTTAAGTTTTCAATATCCCTAATAATAAGAGAAACTACTTTTATGTATTTGCTTATGAATTATACACTATTGAATAATCTTCATTCAATATTATTAAATAATGAAAATGAATAGTGACTATTCATTCTTTCTGAATAAAAAATCACAAGTACTATAACATATCTTTCTGTTTTAGAGACATTTTTAATACTTGAAATATTCCAGAAGCGAAAATAAGGTTCGCGTGAAAAAGTAAGCTCATATTTCCATTACTTTTTTTTCTTTCGCTTAAAATTCTCATTCGTAATCGTATTTACTCGAAACATGTATTTTTCGAATTTTGGTAGCACTTCCATGCAAATAGAACTCTAAATTTGTTCAACAACATCAAATTTCCCATCTTCTCTTATAATGTTTTTTGAATCAGATTATTTTACAGGAAGAAATCTTCCATATTCTCTCAATAAAAGGATTTTTTTTGTGTAATTTGTTTGCTTGAATTTGGAACGTGATTAAATTGAGGAATTGAAAATATTTTTAAAACATATATGAATAGATCTCTTGATTCTATTAACTGGAACTTTTTTTCTTGCATTAAAAGAAGAATGAGCTTTGTTGCCTTCTTGAATGAGAAATGGATTCGAATACTCCGAATACGAACTTTGATATTTATGCGAAAATGTGTTCAAAAATATTTGTGGATAGCGTTTTAGAATTAATGCTTCATGGGAAAGAAAATTAAAGTATTTGGAGAGATTTTGATGACCTCACATACTTGAATTCTTACATATATTTTCAAGTAAGTAAAGCGAATAGCAATTAAAAATATTTAAATATCATTCTTAGTTTAAAAATTAGTTAAAAACTATTCAAAAGAAATTGAATAAAAAATAAATGATTTGACTTAAATTTCGAAAGTTAAACTTTAATATATAATTATATTTTTATTTCATTAAATCAAATATGCTAGAAGCATTATTTTAGGCAACTTGAGAGAATGAATTTAAAAATATTATATCATTTTTTTTTCTTCATGGGTATAATATACTGATACATACATCGAGATTTTACAACTAAATTTTTTATCAGATTTATATAATAGACTATTAAGGTTTTAAATAAATAAACACATAAAAAGTATATTAATTTTAAAAAATTGGTTAAATGATAAATTAAAAAAAGAAGTTTAAAATAGAAAGTGATATTCACACACACACACAATTTATAACATTTTAAAAATATTAAATACTCTAAAATGTTTACTTAAAACACATTTTACTAAAACACTTTTGATCGCGGAACTATAACAAACTGTATATCACTAACTATATTTATCACATTTTAAAAAGTTTTTTGGTTCTTACGCATTATCGCAATCCATTGATGGCATTATATGAAACAAAACACATGAATGCCAAATCAGTGCATATGACACATGTGAAATTGCGGTTGCCAACTTGGCCAGTTGTCTTGACCATTGGTGATTGTTGCGATAATACGTAAGTTCCAGTTTTTTTCATGTTTAAGTAAATTTTCTATAAAAAAACTAAATCTGCAAAAAATTAAAATTTTCCATTCTTTCATAGAAGTATAGTTAGAAAAACATACACAAAAGGATCTAATAATACACATCAATTACATTTTTTAAGACTTATTTTTTTAAATTATTTTTAATGGAAACATTTCTTTTTCTGGAACTGATTCTTCAGGTGGCCACTATAGCTAAGAAATCGAGCTGTAGACAGCAGTATTTCTGTTGAATTTCAGATTCGAACTTAGGTGACATAAAAATCCTTCTGTGTCGTGTAAAGTGGTTTATGCATGTTAAATATTTCAGATCTCCAAGTCCTGAAGGGAGAAGAGGGGGGACGTTCGAAGAAAGGATTGGCAGCTTAGATGTTGTCTTTGTTATTTGGCTATGACGCATTGTTTATAAAAATGCACAAGGAAATAGAATCAAATTCTGAATAAACTCAAAATTTATTTCATAGCATTTTGCGCATTGAAGTTAATTTAGGTGTTTATATTTTTTAAAAAATTTGATATATTTCTTTCTCTAATTACGATGTGAATTTATTGAAAAATGCTTTTGACACTAGAAAGACTGAAATTTACACTCATGTCCATAAATTGAGGATAATTCAGAATCACACACTAATTGAACTCTAAAATAAAAATTTCCCCTGTAGAATTACACACACATCTTGAAGAAGAATATGCAAATTACAGGAAACCACCAGATGGCATGGATAGTACGTCACAATGACGAGAGTGTAAGAGAGGGGTATAGAAGGAATGGTGGCAAAGAAGTAAAATTGTTCACACGCGCTTTAAAAGACTTTCAGTGCGATAACCGCATAGTTATGGCACAAAGGAAGCATTTGGATGATTTTTTACGTGGTAGAATTATTGGACGACTGCAATGTGGACGTACCCAGCTGGAAGTATCCGAGGAACTTGGAATCGCCCAGAGTGTCATCTCCAGGCTTTGGCAACGATTCCAAGATTATGGTAATGTGAGTAGATGTTACAGCACAGGTCGCCCCCGAGTTACAACGCTGAATGAGAGCCGGTATTTGGCAGTTACTGCCAAAAGAAGCCGACGGAGCACAGCATCAGACCTGTCTTGTCAGCTCTCTTCAGCTACTGGTACGACAGTTTCAAGGCAAACTGTGTACAGATGATTAGGGCACATTGGTCTATATGCTCGTAGGCCTGTCAGATGTGTTCCACTTACCGAAACTAACTGTCACCTTTGATTAACCTGGAGTAGAGAGCATGCATTGTGAACACCGCAACAGTGGTCTAGTGTGATATTTTCCGACGAGTCCAGGTTTAGTTTGCAGTCTGATTCTCGCCGGACTTTAATATGGGGAGCGCCAGGTACCCGTTACCACCAAGAGAACACCATTGAACGACACCGTTACGGTGGAGCAGGATGGCTCGTTTGGGGAGGAATTATTCTTAGTTCCAGAACTGACCTGCATGTTCAGAGTGTAGCGATGACAGGCCACACCTATCGGGATGTCATTCTACAACAACATGTACGTTTGTTTCGGCGCGCCATGGGTGCTGAATTTCTGTTTATGAATATCAACGCCCGTCCTCACCGTGCAAACATTGTAGACGAATGCTTTCAATTGGAGGATATCACCCGTATGGATTGGCCAGCATTCTCACCGGACTTGAATCCAATAGAGCATGTGTGGGATATGCTTGGCCGACGAATTGCAGCCCGTGAACCCCCTCCCACCTGTCTGCCGGAACTTCGGAGGACATTGCTTGATCAGTGGTGTAATATTCCCCAAGATCAGATGGAAAATTTTATACTCAGCATGCCTAGGCGTTGTAAGGCCTGTATTGCATCGTCCGGGAGACATACTCCGTATTAACCATCATACTAACCATGTTATACTGTTTTTTGTAAATAGGTTCTTTTTTGAAATCTGCTCGAGGGAGTAAAAATCGTAATTTTTATTAATTATATCAAACATATATCTTTTTTTTTATCTTTACCTTTTGTTTAATAAATAGACGTTACAAATAAGTCAAATTTGTTTTGTTTCTGTCTCTTTCTTTGCAGTCAAGATGACTGCTTTTGGAAACGAATAACTTATATGTAAAGAAATTTGTTTAAAAAACTACTGTTTAATATTTTTTTATATTATTTACAGTCATATATAACAAGTTATTAGTACATAAATATCAACAATAAAAAAATTACTTCACTTGGGAAAAAATGTATTCTAAAAAAGTCTAAGAAATTGTTTCATTATATACGTAATTTTTTTAATTGGAATTAAGAAGCAGTCAAAATGACTTCCTTGGGCAATCTAGTGTTAAATAAAATCTAAGACATAGTAATTCAACATTTTAGAAACATGTTAAGAAATCTTAGTTAAAATAAGAAATAACCCTAAGTATGTCAAAAATTTGTTAGAATTTCGAAATTCTTACATTTATTAAAAAAATTTTAACATGGTTTTCTTTGAAAAAGAAAATTTTTACGCAGTTTTTAAGAAAAATCTTTCAATGTATATATTCAAGCAATAATTTTATATTGCATTGCTTACGTATTTATATTTACGAGAAAGATGAATACGTATGATTTGATGAATCTCCATTTTGGAATCGTCTTGTGCTTGAAATATTTTAAATAAAGATCTAAATTGTATACATGGATCTTCCATTTAGCTGCAAATGAACTAGATGAAGATAGAATGACACATTACTCATTTCTATGTCATTCAATAGTCCTACTAGTAGCCTTGAACTAGTATAAGTCATTAGGTATCTCATGAAATTTGTAATAGACTCTTATGCATTTATGATTCAAGCTGCAGGACTTATATATTCATTATGAATTAGGATTCATAATAGTTAAATAGGAATAGCTTCAGTTTATTTTCTTATTACCTTTTATATATTTATTAATAACTACTGGTCCTCACTTTTTTTGGTGAAAGCTGCATAAAATGCTTAGTTCTTTAAGTACGTTCCTTAAATTTTTTTTCCATTAATGTAAAACTCTTTTTTTTTAAATGAAGTATTTTTTTCACCATCAATTTTTTTCAGTCCATCAATGGAGCACTGGTGTATGAAAATGAAAGAAAGTAAGGTGAAAAGAACTGATTAAAACAAATATATATAGTTCTTATAATAACGCTAGGAAAAAAAAGTGTCTACGCCTTTCCTTTTCCTGTATAATTTCACAATTTTGTTTTTGAATGGTTTACATTCTAAGTTTAATAGATTGGTATGAATGATAAATTCAAAAATTACTGCCGATACATCAAAGCATTATAACAAAATGTTTAATCTATTTATTTATTAGCTTTTGAATTTTATTTAATTGTTTCTTCTGTTAAGTGGCTTAGTTATATAATGGTCTAATTTATTTTATTTTTTACCTATATTTATTTTTAAATATGTTCTTAGTAATCAAAATGTTCTAAGATAATCATAGACACAAAAAGTAATGATAAAATTAATATTCATTTAAAATTCATTTGTATCACTCATTTTAAGACATGGTTAGAATTTTCGTTCATAAGAATAGTTAGAAACTAGTCTACTTACAAAAACAATACAAATTTTATATTCTTACTAGGGATTCATTTCTAAATATTTCTGAAGTTTTCCAAGCTTTCAAAGCAAAAACATTCGTATATTTCATGAAAGTGACGGAACCAAAAGATAATTTAGCAATAAATCACTGATTGAATTTTAAGCAGAGCTAGATAATAAATTACCTACTGTAAAAAATAACATTTCGAGAGCTAATAGCATTTGCAATACATACCTTTGTAAAGCCAGATTATGTGGGATGGTTGCTTTTAAGATAAAATAAAAATCTTAGCTAAATATGGAAAAAAGAAATATGGAAAATTTTCAATACTAAACTTTCCTTTGAAAGACTTTGATATGCGAGACAGACCAAGAGAATCATTAATAACTATTAAATTTGGTTTTATATTGTATTAATAAGTTAGTTATTAAATAAATTGCTCAGTATTAATACACTCCTATTTATATATGTATTATGTAATCAATATAAATATGTATTAAACTTTTTTATTTTGTCTCTCTCTCTCAGGCTCTATTCATTTTTTTAACCTTCATCTCAGTAAATGTATTAATTTTTTTAAATATGTTCTTTTGGAAATGCTTACACTTGCATTAAATACTGTCTTGACCCTAGGGGTACTCTCCATAGATTGAGAATCACTGAATGAGAATTTAGAAATAGAATTTTTTAAACATTTTTATCGTCATCATTCTGCTCTTATAAGCTATTCAGTATATGTAGTGTGTGTTTATTATTATTTCCTCCTGAATTACATAAAGTATCTTACAGATGGTAGTATGTCAACGATGTAATAGTATGCCAATCATTGGGGTATATTTTACATTAGTAAAATTTTAATTGAAATTTATACTGTTTTGTTTGATATTTATTACTGAACATTTGATAAATTTAATATTTTAATTTTTTTTTCCTTTTTATTATTTTGGCTTCTTAAAGGGTGATTCGCTACCAGGCAGACAAATTTGTAGGGTGTGTAGAGGTACACAGATGACTTGGAATTACATAGAATACAGTGTCGTAAATGCCGTAGTTGCAAGCAGATAAAAATAACAGAAACAACAACGCATTAAAAACACAGGAAATATTTTGTATAGAGGTTGCACTACAACAGGTGTTCAAAATTTCGTTTAGAAGAGATCTTTTTGGCCAGACAGCGGCACTGCATGGAATTCCTTACATTGTGGAAGATTCCTTCGGGCAGTCATGCAATAGATGGCACTGAAAGGAAGGTTTTTAAAAATAGATCCTGTTGAAAGTCGTCATTTGCGATCCGTTTCTCGCGGTTAAAGGTTGAAGACATGAGTCTGGTTCTGGTCACATGGTCTTCAATTGAAGAGCAAAACGCTCGATTTTCTGTAACTACTGGGAGGATACAAGACATGCCAGGAATTTTCCAGAACGTAAGGAATTCCCTAAAGCCGCACTGTCAGACTTGCCAGACGACTTCTGGTAGTAATTTCAATCTTCTGCAGTAGTACAACGATTCAATAAAATGTTTTAAGTCCCATTAATGTGTTGCTGTTTCTGTTTTTTTCCCTCCGCTTCTTTGCGCCATAGCTTGCAATTACTGCATTTGCGACCCTGAATTCCTGTGGGATTCTGACTCGGCTCTGTACCCTTTACATATCCTTCAAGTTAATCGGTCTAGTAATAAATCAACCTTATGACATTGAAGGAGGAGAAACTAATGTTCAATAAATAAGCAAAACAGCTTTCCTTACAAAAGTCGAACTCTAGAAATAAATAAGTAAATGGTTTAAGAATTTAACCATTATAGATGACAAGTTATTTTCATACAAAGCCTGTACTGTTAGTTAAAGGGCAAACAAAAATGTACAAAAAAGGTGAAAATTACACAATTTATGATTAATGCAATGCTAAGAAAACTGATCAAATGAACGTCACAGAGACTTCACGTGCAACACAAATCTCGTTTAATACCGTTATCGGAATAATACAAAATGGCTGAACATATGACAATAAAATATCTGTTTATATTATTAACTTTATAGGAACAATGACTTTGTATATCTATATTTAATGTTTTAAATATTGGTCACGGATGTAGCTTAGTTGTTCTTGCAAGTAATGTCGTTTTCCCGAATAAACTTATTAATAAAATACTTTTCCCATACAATCACTTTGCTTGAATAAAAAACCACAAGAATTCACCCAGATATATTATTTACTGTCACCTCTGAAATGTTTGTATCAATATTAAGATTCAAAATCGTGGCTCACAATGACAAAGTTTTCATGATACACGAATGTACAAATGATAAAAAAAAAATTACAAACGTTAGCTGAGCAAAAATTCTGTAAAATTAGATAATAAAATCAAGTAACAAAATCCGTTGTATCGTTTAGTATGGAAGGTGTAGAATATACAAAATTGAGAGTACCATACGGAAATACTAATTCTGATATTTATGTGAATTGAAATCTTTAATTTACAATAATTAGGAGATTAGTATTTTTGGAACTCAAATTGTATTTTGTGTTTCAATTTCCTTTCGCTTACAGCTTGATTATTTTATTTATTTACTACTAATTCTACTTACAATAAGTGTAGTGATATATTACATAAATACGTATTGATTAACTTAGTGAATGTGTATTATGAAGTTATTCGTACCTGCGCATCTCAAAGCTTATCAAATAATTTTATTCTTAAGTGCTTTAAAAATTATTTATTTCTTGAATTAATTTACATTTATTATTGCTCAATTAATAAATGTGAGGTGAATGATAATAACTGTTTATTAGAAATAGTTATTGAGAAATAATTGAAATTATTTTTGAGCGTTAAGCTTATTTATAAATTATATAATCCCCCATTTCTTACTTCAAATGTCTTATTATTTTTAATTTTAACCATTAATAAATAAATTTAACATCCTCGCAATTGATTCTTCTTTCTGTTGCGCTTGTTCACCAAGGTATTAAAAGTTTAAAAATATATATAGAAAAAAAAATGATTTCATGCACGTTAAAATTTTCACCTTTTAATATACTTTTAATTATAATTAAGAATTCGAGTTAGAGATACAAAAGTTCTTTAAAAGTTTTGAAATAGCACCATTCAGTTAAAAGAAATGTCGGGATTTCATAATGAATGTCAAGGATCATTTCTATTGTTATACAGAAAGTTAATTAGAATTTCCATGCTTTTATTACTTGATGACCTTTAAGTAAAAAGTTTATAGAAGATAAAACCCATGAAAACTTTCTGACAAAAATATTTTCGAATTAATTAAGAAATTTTTCCGATAGTGTTTTTTTCATTTAAAAGTAATTTCAAAAAGAATTCAACTGAAATGTCTTTATAAATTGATTTGCTTCTTTTTCAATTTGTTATACTTTCTTTATTTAAAATGAACTATTCTTGAAAAAATAGTAGGTAATGATTACAGAAATTTGTCGACCTTTTGTTCTATGAAATGTGGTAACAAAAAGGCCTTCTTAGTAAAAATTGATTAAAGTATTTGCACTTTCTAGATTCTTAATTTTTTAAAGCTTATGCAATTAAAACTGCACGTTTTCTCTACATCTGAAATTTATGCTTGAACTATTGAAGTTGAATTCAATGCAACTTTAAAAAAAATGTTAAGTTATTTTCAAAAACAAATCTCTCTCTCTCTCTCATTACAGGATCAAATAATAAATTACTTTGAATTATACATTGATATTTTTTTTATTTATTTGTTATAAATTTAAACTATACATAAGGGGAATTTGGGATAAAAGTTAATCTATTCATTATGGAAATTACATTTCGTATGTGTCTTCAACGGAATGAGACTCAGATCTTTTCTCATGGTACTTACTTAATTAGCATTCTTTCTACATTCAAAATAAATGTTTGAACTACAATTTTCACTGAAACTTCTTGTACAATATATGAATCTATGAACAGAGCAATAAGGCTAGCGTTTGTCTACAACTTTACTATATTCATAAAATTTATTATTTGAAGCTCATGCGAAACTGTTATTGCTCACTTGGACTCACAGAATCATTGATACCTGAAAATCTTGCAACATAAAATAAGTATTATCATTTACTCTCTTCCGCATCTAACAGCTCCTTTAATGTAAGGATTGCCTTTCCCACAAGATATAAAAACAAGTCTCAGTACTTTCGATGTCGGTAGACCAATAAGCAACCCCCATTTCCTTTCGAGTTGTGGCAACACCCTTAGGCTACGGGAGTTGGAGACTCGTAAAAAAAGCTATTGGTCCCTCCAGCTAATATAGAGGGTGCTTCATAGTAGCGAATGTAACAATTCTCCAGCGCTTTTTTGAACGACATATGTCATTCGAAGAAAAAAAGAAAGCTTACAAAACATTAATTTTGAATCGAAAGAAGTTTCTTTTTTTATCAACTATGATTTTCTACTGAAATTCTGTTAGTTAAATAAGCAACAAATTTATCATTATATTGTTAGAAAATGTGTCAATTTTGGCATTATTACAGCAAAAAGATTTTAGAGGAAATAGGCTAACGTTTAGTTTAAAATAATGCATTTTTTACTGAGCTCGTATAAAATTCTCATTAATTTAAATGCAAGATGTGTTGTGTCTGAACATAAAAGCAAAATAGCTTTTATCAGCTAAAAGAAATATTTATGCTTTTACATAAAATAAATTCGTAGTATACATCAATTCACCTTTTTTTAATATATGGGATTCATATTGGGAATGATGAAATCTTTAATGGTACAAAGGACATTGTTGAGTATGAACTATATTAAATATTACAAAAAGCAAGCATGTTACGTTCCTGCTTACTCTCTGATAACTTTTTTTTTACATTACATTTGTTTTAAAATTTCTCACAAAAATATTTTAAACTTGAATTAATTTTACTAAAAGAAAATTTTTGAGGGAACGAGTATCGTTGAATGTCTCAACGCTTCATTCAAGCATAGATCATTGTTGACTTGATCCATCCTTTCAAATCTGTGCAAGATATCCTCTGATAACGCAACTTTATACTTTTCTCATAGTTGAAGTGGATTGGATAAACTGCAAGTACATATCAATATTGCAAATAGCTCTCTTATTTGCGAAGGAGAGCGACACAGTACGGCCTCTTCCATTGAGGCATCCCAGTGGTTGTCATCTTCCAACAACCCTAACTTCTCACACGCTTGACGAAAAGTTTCAAGTTCTTGGCCGTCAACTGTTTTTAGATCCAAGAAGTTAGTGGGGCCCTGTATTACATTCAGCAGCATTCTCAAACAGTAACATTCGAAGTTACTAACGTGCACTGTGCAAATGCATCCAAGAGCATATCCTGCCTTCACACCTGGCCAGCCGTCGACAGGTTTTCCTTGTACACGACATTTCTATTCTTTTAACGATACGTTCCATGTATAGTAGCGGAGTACGTCAACATAAAGTAATGTTTTTGCAAATGCGTCATTTTGGCAAAGCAGGAAAAATGCAGTTAGTGTCGTCTTAGGTGGTGTAGCCATTCTCCCTCTAAAATTGTTTTCAGTGAAGTAAATGCACTCTCCATTGGGCAGATGAATCGCAACATGAATTGCTGTTGGGTGTCTCTCATGCAGAGGCAGACCCAATATTCTCCACGCTGCTTCGTTACTACTAACACATCAACCAGCTCGAAATGTTTGCACCTCATTATCACCTGACAGATTTAGTGCACCACAGGGAGCGTAAATTATATTTTTGGTCTCAGTATCATAGAGCTACCGATCAGTTTCTGGGTTTGGTATCTCCGCACTTATGATTTCGTCAATTTGGTTAGGTTGTAATTTTTACATCAACCACAGCAGTAAGTGCACGTGAGGCAAACCTCTTCTTTGCTACTCGATCGAGAACATGAAGCACTTCATATCTCCAAATATGTTGCCTTTTGTAAGTAGAACAACTAATTTTTGAACTTCAATTTAAATAATGTGGCTGTAAACCCTCCAAGCGGTTAGCACGGCTTTTTCTACACTACTAGAGAGGCTTCAAAAACGGACCACACGGAATTTTCCGTAAGGCCGTAAGGCTCACCAAAAATGCACCAAACGTAATTTTACCTCCTCAAGTAACGTGCTCGAAAGCGGTAAAGCCGTGTTTTTCGAATTATCCCCCCCCCCTTTAAAGGTTTAATATCTTGAAAGATAATTAGAGATGGTCGGGGAGACACAATGGACATTGAGGGAAAGTTTTATGGCTCGCGGGGAGCCCGGTTTCTTCCCCTGCAGCAATCGTAAAAAACTGGGAAGAATTTCTTTAAACCCAAGAGTGTACGGAAATAATTGCAAGTCAACGAATTGAGAAAATTAGGGGATAGCTTGATAAAATCTCATTTTTTTTTACCTTAAAATTCTCAAATGGAATTAAGTTTTTATAATGTATGTCTACATTTTTAAAAATATCTATAGTATTTAACTTCAAAGTATATATTAAAATAATGAGGATAATTTACTGTTTCATTTTTCTTATTTTAATCAATACTTTCAGGGATTTTTTTTAAAAAAAGGACTATTTCGTTATGTGTCAAAAATTAACAGAAAAAAAAGGTTCAAAATTTAAAATCTTTTAAAACTTCGGACACTTCTAAATATGAATAATTTTAAAGTTTCTGTATTACATTATTTGCAAAAAATTTTTACACATTGCTAAGAAAACCCTATTTAAATCTTTTAGTTTTTCATAATTTTAAAGCCAGGTATTCAGGGCATCTTACATAGAATTCCTAGTTTTGTATTGTTCAGATAACGAATTACATTTGAATTTTAAATGTCTGAACATTAATTTCATTGAAAGAGAAAGTAAACTACAAGATTATATTTTTAAACTTGAATCTTCAAATAAAGAGTAATCAAAAGCATCTGGACGAATTTACAGTTAACATTTTCGCATATAATTACATATAAAGATCCTTTTTAAATTCAAGTTAAAAAAAATATCTATTCATGCAAAATCCCTCATCATTTATGTTCCATTAGGGGTTGACTGAATAAAAGGTTATTAAAATTTGGACATTTTTATAATCTTAACCATGCAAAACTAGGAATTTTATATTAGCTGCACTGAAATTCTGCATTTGAATTTCGAAAAAGATATTTATGCGTGTCTCACATACTCAGTTGAAAAATATATATTTACCATAAATACTAATAATTCTTTGGATATTAAAAAAAAATATATTCAGATTAAATTTTTAATATATATATATATATATTCCACTTCTAATATTTTTGTATTCCTTAAGTTTCATATAATTTAATTGAGGAAATATTAACGTCGCTTTCTCTCTCTCTCTCTCTCTTCTCTACTCAACTTTTCGAGGGCTTTTGGCGACGGACCTGTGGACGGGGTAGACAAGTGGTCAAGGTATCGGATCATGGTTGGTATGTCACGAGTTCGTGCCCAGTGCCCCAGAAGACCCACCGTGTAGGGGGGCGAAGCACGTTAAATCTGTAGAGAGCTCAAACGTCCTCCGTGGGGAAGTGTGGTAGTTAGGAGAGGGGGGCCAGCTCATGTGTGCCCTCGTCACTTGACCATGCTTCACAACTACGAGGTCCATCACCAAAATCCCTCGTGTAGCTGAACAGTGCGACGTTAATATTCACTCACTTTGCGACGGACCTCGTAATTTTAAACCATGGTCAAGTAACGAGGACGACGCATGAGCATCATTCCCCTACACGGCGGATTTTCAGTGGTACTGGGGTCGAACTAATGACACGCCAGCTACGAGTCCGTTACCTTGACCATTAGGCTACCGCGGCCTCACAATACGAACAAGGAAGAGATGAAAAGATTAATCAATCTGTGTTGCTTCTACAAGGCATAGTACAAAAACCTGTGGAAAAGTGGTTTTGGTCAAAAAGACCAATTCTATCCACTCCATTTTTTGGAAAAGTTATGAGTGAGGTGTGCTATGGACTTTTGATGAAGTTCCTGCACTTTGCAAATAATAATGAGTCCAGTAGCGATTTAGATCATAACATGAAGCTAAAAAAATATATATAAGAGAGTTTCACAATCTAGTAGTACATAAGTTGAAATCTGTGTATGTACCAAACCGGATATACCAGTGGATGAATCTCTGATAGCATATAAAGGTTGATTAAGTTAGAAACAATATATTCCTCAAAAACGAGCTCGTTTTGGAATTAAATTGTTTCACTTATGTGAATCAGAAAGTGGCTACATTTGGAACTCATTGATATACACGGGAAAAGGTACTGCCTTCAACGAAAACTATAATGAATATGGTCTTTCGACGAAAAGTGTTCAGACTCTTATCCATGAATTGAAGGGGAAAGGCTATTGTTTATCCACAGATAATTTCTATACATCGCTTGAATTAGCGGAATTACTGATTGACAGTAAAACGGATATCTGCGGAACTTTACGGCCAAACCGAAAAAGTTTACATGTTTCATTAAAAAGTTCTACAGTGAAGAAAGGGGAAATTATAGCCTTCCAAAAGGGTAAAATGTGTTTTTTAAAGTGGAAGGATAAAAAAAAACTTGCATATGCTTAGCACTTTTCATAAAGGTGACATGATGGAAGTGAAAGCTAAGAAGGGGGATTCTGTGAAGCTGAAACCAAAAGCCGTGGTGTTTTATAATAACACCATGAGGGGGGAGGGGTGTTGATAGATCAGATCAGTGTTTATTTTACTTTCCTGTTGCCCGAAATCAACAGCGAAAATTCTGCATTTTTATAAAAAATGGTGGGATTTTAAATCATATTGGTTTTTGAATGAAACTGATAGAACGATTGATAGAAGGAGGTAGTGATTCTGGTTCTCGAAACATTGTTGCACCTAAAATTTCTGAAAATGTAGTCCGCTTAGTTGGAAGGCACTTCCCTTCATATGTAGAAAGTGACTCTTCAAAGAAAAAAAAACATCGCGTAAATGTGTGGTATGCAACCTTAAGATAAATGATAATGGAAAACGCATTCGAAGAGAAACTCGTTTTCAATGTAAAGACTGTAATGTTAGACTGTGTGCAGTGCCGTGTTTCGAAAAATATCACACAATGACATTTCTGTAAACGACATGTATGTGTCTTTCTTATACTTCTTTGGTATTTTTTGCTATTTATACCTGTTAAAATTATTTTTTATAAAAGTTTATTTGCATTGATTGTAAATTGAATAAGACCTCTTCTTACAATTATATGTATTTGAGGATGAAATCTGATTTACGTTATTCAAGAAATTTTTGGTAAATTTCATTTTCTTAGCCAACTTATTTGTTTAAAAACAAGCATATTTGTGTATTATATAATGAAATTTCTAACTATCTAAAATTATGTCTGGCTTTTTTCTCCTTTAAAATCTTTCGGGAATTTACAAATTATCTTGCCAATATTCATTATGTACTTAATAAGGAAAAATATATATCTATAGATAAATAATTTCGGGCCTAATAAACATATAATTGTTTTTAGCTACAGTTTGGAAAATGCATTGAAATTAGTAGCGGGACAGGATTTTTACATATAATGAATGTGTTTTTGACTGCCACTATGGTATATATTTATCTTTCATTCTTTTTACAGTATGAGTAGAAGTTGTAAACAGTTTTGCCACAGCAAAATTAGTTTTTGTTTTATATTCAGATTATACTATTATATTGATTCTGAAAATAATATGTTAGTTTGACAAGAGCCATTATTTCCCAATTTTAAAGCATTGAACATTTTTAAAACTTTTATAAAATGCTAAATTATTAAAAATATTTAATTATTGTAAGTGATGTATATTACTTAGATTATTGGAAACAAAAAGTATAAAATTTAAAATATATCTCTTTGTTGAATTTTAATAATTATTTTTGTGGCTAAACCAAGAAAAAACACAATTTTTTTTAAATATTAACATTAAGATATTTTTAAAAAATAACTAGAGCTCTCAGACCTAAATTCATATGAACTTTTATAGAACTTATGTTAGGGAATATTTACAAGATATTTCAAGACTCTATCTTGAACAGGAAAAACGCCTTAGGGATTAGAAAACACTCTCATCTTCAAAATTAAAATTCTGAGAAAAACATATTTAAAATTTGTAAAGGCATAAAAAAATTCCAATGCCTGTAAAGCTTTAATTTTTTAATATGTTACTATCCAACTTATGCTCTACATGAAAATTCTACTTGAAATAAATATGACTCAAAATATCTTTTTTAATTTAAAATATTCTTCGACATAATATTGATAACAATTGTTAATTTGATCAATTATTCAGTTTTATCAGAACCTTATATATTCACAAGTTTTAAATGCAAAATATTTATACAGAAATTAGTAGTGATACAAACGAAATCCAGAAATCACCAAGTTTCTAAATAATATCTATTTTTTTCTCAGTTCGCCATCGTTGCAGTTAAGCAAGTTTAAGTTTTTGTTGCATGACTTTAAAATACTGTAATGTGTAGTACTACAATATATTTATTATTACATCAAGGAAATATTTAGTTCATTCTGCAACATTTGTATTCTCTAGTCAAATTGTAATATCACCTAAAAAAGCTGGATTTTAGATTTACCATGTTCAGTCATATTCCATCCCTTTCAAGTATTATTTCTCACAGTAGCTTGCGTACATTTTGGTCATGGCATTTTTCAAAAGGAAAAAAATTAATGAAGACAAAGTAAAGAGCTTTTAAATTATATAAACTATGTGTCAAAAAATATATTGGTCTTAAAATCAATCTTAATTAAGTAAATGTGAGAAAACTCAAAAGCTTAAAAACATTTGCAAACAGAAATGATTTTAGAAATTAAAATTGTAGTTAAAGCCATTTAACACGAAATATTGGATTGTGTTAAAAAAATATTTTTAATTAATTCAATCTAGGAATGCAAAAAAGCGTTAAAATGAAACCGAAACTAAAATCAAAACTCAGAAAATTAAAATTTTTTAAAGCCTAAAATTGGTTTTCAGATCAAAAATTTTGGAGCAAGTTTTCCAAATATATGATCCTTAAAAAAATGCACCCCCTTCCGCGATTTTTTTAATATTTAAGCTATTGCTATGCCTTTAGAAAAATTCTCTATACTTACGAGAAAATTATTATTTGAAAAACCAAAACTTATGATCCATTTTTTCCACAGGTGTAATTTTTTTTCTAAAACTACACAAATTTTTTAATATAATAGTATTTCAGAAGCAAACGGTAAGGATTTTTTGCAATATAGAACGAGTTATGATGATGATTATGAATTATTACTGTGTTAATATTTAAGAATAAAATAACAATTTGTAGGGTTCTAGTACTGGAATTAAGGATACATTCTAAATGTTGTAATTGCTTATAAAATTTCTTATCTTTCTAAGTTTTTTAAGAGGTTATTGAAGGAAGGGTTACTTTCCTCCTCCCCGAACAACACATGTCTGCAGATTCCTCTTTCCATTTACGAGCACCGCAAAATCTGCATTCTTTATTTATCGCTTCTATTTTTATAAGCTAGTGGCTTTTGCAATCAAAAGTTTCGTCATACTCAAATGCAGCTTTACTGAATAGCCCCCCACGTGTTTCTTGTGAATATTAGACGTCGCTGTTGTGTCCTTTCAGCAACAGCGCGTTTGCGAGATTCAGCTGCTTCAAAGGTTTCTGTATCTCTCTGAGACGCCATGTAAGTCACCTGCTGAAGACGCCGAGTTTGGGACTGTTCAGGTGTCTCAACAGCTCGTTAAGTTGCCAGATATTCAGCATCACGTCGACGCCGAGCTTGGGACCTCGCAAGTGTCTCAGAAGCTCTGTGAGCTGCCTCACGCTCCGCCTGTTCAAGTCTTCGCAGTTCGGCTTGTAGAAACGTTTCGTTAAATCTAGCTACTTTCTTAGCTCGAGCTATATGATAGCTTTGGGAAAGATTAGACTTACGCTATCGTGGCATAATTCTTAGTAGGTGCTTTTTCTACACTTCCAAAAAATACAGTATGGCAGTTATTATTCTTATACTTAAAAATGCAATACCTGCTTTTTCAATTAAAACTATAGCGTTATAATTAACTACTAACCACAAACAAAGTTGCATATATGTCCAAATGATTTAGTGTGAAAGACAAAGTTAATCTACTTTATTGCAGCTATGTTATTTTGTGTTTTTTCTCTTACATTAATTTTTATATAATTTTTCTATTCTTAAGGATATCTTAATTACTTTTTTAGAGACGATGTAACTGTTTTATGCATTCTTGAATATCTCATCCATATATACAGTGTGCCTGCTAAACTCCATTGTCATCCCGATAACTTATGAAGAGCTATAATCATAAAAGTGAGGTCTAGGAACAGTAAAGGTACTATGTGATACACAAATAACTGATTACAGCGTCCCGAGGCTGATAAATTAGGAGTTAGCGTTCTTATCTCAAAACCTGTATGAGATACATGAAAAAAGTCAATTACAAAATTGTTAAGAATCATCAATTTACGCTTATGGCCAGAATCACGCGGAAATCGAACTCTAAAATATAAATAAGTCCCCCTCAAAAAGGATTACATGCATCTTTAAGAATCATATGGAAATTGCAGGAAACCACTAGATAAACAGATAATATGTCACAATGATGAAAGTATAAGAGGGAGATTTATAAGGAATGTAAGCAAAGAAGTAAAATTGTTCGCAAGCGCTTTATAAGCCTTTCAGTGCAATAACTGCATAGTTATGACATAAATGGCACATTTGGATGATTTTTCGCGTGGTGAAATGACCGGTTGTCTGGAATATGGACGTATCGAGCTGGAAATATCCGAGGAACTTGGAATCACCCAAAGTGTCATCTCCAGGCTTTAACAACGATTCCAAGATGATGATAATGTGAGTAGATGTTACAGCACAGGTCGCCCCCAAGTTACAGCACCAAATGAGGACCGGCATGCAGACGAAGCATAGCATCATATCTCCCTCGTCAGCTCTCTTTAGCGTTTCGTAAGACAGTTTCATGGCACAGACCATGTCCATATTCTTAGGGCAGATTGATATATATGCTCGTAAACATGTCATATGTGTTCTACTTACTGCAACTCACTGCCGCCCGTGGTTAGCCTGGAGTATAGAGTATGCGCATTGGGGACAACACATTAGTGGGCATGTGTGATTGTTTTCCGGCGAGTCCAGGTTTAGCTTGCAGTCTGATTCTAGCCGGACATTTATATGGAGAGGGCCAGATACCCGTTACCACCAAGAGAACATCACTGAACCATACCGTTTCGGTAATACAGAAATTTTTTACTTTTTTTTTGGGGGGGTATTTTCGCTTCTAGAACTGGCCTGCGCGTTCAAATTGGAACCATGTCAAGCCAAATCTATCGGGACATCATTCTGGAACAACATTTACGTTTGCTTCGGGGCACCATAGGCGCAGAATTTGTGTTTATGGATGACAACGCCCGTTCTAACCATGAAAGCATCGAAATCAAATACCTTAAATCAGAGGATATCACCCGTATGGACTGGGCAGAATTATCATCGGGCTTGAATCCAGTAGAGTATGTGGGGGACATCCTTGACCAACGAGTTCTAGCCGGTAAATCACCTCCTACATGTCTACCGGAGCTTCGGAGAGCATTGCTTGATGAGTGGTGTAATATTCCCCAGCCAGATCAGATCTATAATTTGATACTCAGCGTGCCTAGGCATCATACGGACTGCATTGCATCGTCTGGGAGACATACTTTGTATTAACCATCATATCAAGCATGTAATATTGGTTTTTGTAAATAGGGTTTTTTGTAATTTGCTCTAGGGAGCAAAAATCGCAATTTTATTAATGATATCAAATAAATAGCATTCTTTTCGCTCTTTACCTTTTGTTTAATAAAAGGGCTTTACAAATACGTGAGATTTGCTTTGCTTCTGGCTCTTTCTTTGCCGGAACTTGAATTATCCTTAATTTATGAATATAAGTGTAATAAAAAAAGGATGTAAGGTTTCGTAAAGTTATGTTAAAAATACAAAGTGTAGAATGTATATTTATTTGGTTCGTAACTCCAAAAATGGAACATGACATAACGTGGTAGAAATAAGAAATAGTCACATTCGTGAACATCCCTGATCCCCGACATCATATGGACGGATGAGCCATGCTTTGTGCATAATACAATACACAATACGTAGAACATCCATTCCTAGTCGCTGAATAATCCTAGATTTGTCTATCGAAGTTCAACATGAAGTTCGCTGGTCGATTAATGTCTGGTGCGGAATATTCAAAAATAGACTGATTTGCCTGGTATTTTACATGCACACGTTAACGGAACCCCGATATGTTTTAAGAGCAAATAAAATTTATATACACATTATTATAACAATCCAAGATTTCTCAAAAATCTTTGCATATTGCTATTCTATCACTAAAAAAAGAGTAAGATATATTTTTAATATTTAAATATCAGTTAAATTTTTACCGTTAATATGCGAGCAAATGTTAATATATATAAATATATATACACTTGCCTCCGAAAGTCTGCGTACATGTAATCATCCTACGGGCTTATGCTTTATTTACTATTAAAATCTCGCTTTAGAAAATCAAAATACTAGTTCGCAATTTTTTAAAATTTCCTTATTCATCCAGCAACAACAAAATTCATCTACAAGAAAAAAAAATTACCCCAAATAATCACCAATAATAATAATCGTACACTTACAAAATAGAACTTTTAAAGAACTTTTATAGTAAAATAATTACTCTAATTCAAGTTTGTAAGTAATTTTAAGCTTCGTTTACGATTTATTAAGGATTTGAGGTTTGAATCTTTTGTGGTTCCATGACAGGTAATAGAATATATATGTATATATATATATATATATATATATATATATATATATATATATATATATTATTGAGAAAGAAAGAAAAATCATCATAGATCTTCAGAAAAGGGGGAAATTTTTTAAGGAATTGCTGAAATGTTGTTAATGGCAGACATCCATTGATTCAAAAATTGTTCATAAACTATAAATCAACTAAAACTTTAACGTCTAAGCCAAGATCTACCTGCCCGTCTGCAATGTTACCTCGAGAATCTTGCTTTGTAATACGCTCTATAAAAATAAATCCAAGACTATAAGCTTCACAAATAGGGCAAAGATATTGCAAAAAAGTGTGAGTTTAATTACAATTCGTAGAAAATTGAAAAAGGATGACTATCATGCCCGTATTGCACTCAAGAAGACATTCGTCTTTCGAATGAACAGAGCTTAGAGAATGACCTTTGCCAAAAAACAACTAAATAAAACACATATTTTTTAGAAAAATTTAATACATTCAACTGAAAGTAATATTTGTAATTTAGCATCAAAAAGCACAAAAATTCTTGGTCGGATCTTAAGAAAGAGACCCCTTTTTCGACTATCAAACATGGAGGAGGAGGTATAATGTTTGGAGATGCATTGGAAGCCTTTCGGCTGGTAATCTTGAATTATTGAGTCAACAATGTACAACATTGGTTACTTGCACTTATTGAAGTAAAATATCAGGGCATATGCCGAGAAACATGTGGCGAGGGAGGGTTTTTACTTTCAGCGGCACGAAGGTCCTAAGCAAATGGCTCTCATTGTGAAGCCCCGGCTGTTCTGACATGTCCCAAACCAATTCCAAAAATCAACATTGTCTCTATACCTAAGCACAATACAACATTTGTGGGATTTACTCGAGTGAATAATCAGGAAGAACGTAATAACATCCAAGGAATAGCTCAAATCTGTCATAGTAAAAGAATGGAACAAAACATCCACAGGTGAAACAACTAACCTAGTTAAATCCCTGCCAAATATGTTCAGAAAGTTATAGAAAGAACGAAATAGCTTAAAAAGTATTAAATTTTATTTATGTTCCATTATTTTAAAGGTTTTTCCAGTGTACGCAGACTTTTGACGCAAACGATTTGTGTCGTTCTCAAGTTATAAAAATTTGTATTACTTGATGTAATTATCAGGATAAACTAAGGGGAATATTTGACTGAAATTTGGTATCTACATGTTTCAAAATATGCGCAAATAAAATATGCAAATAATAAAAAAATCACCATTTCCTCCAATGGATGGCACTGTGTTGTATTTCAATGCTTATCGGCGGCATATATGCAAATTTTAAACCCCTCTAACAATATAAAAATAAGACCACATTGTGTATTTGTCAATCAGGACTCTGAATATGAAAGGACATGCATTGTTAATGAAGTATTTAAAGCTTATTTGATTAGTTAAAGTGATTTAGTTAAAGCTTATAAATTCGGTTTCAATAATTTAAAGTACATCTTTTTCGCATTTTGTAACATAAATTTGATGCAGACGGTCATATTTATCAGCTTAACTGGAATATTTTAATTTTTAATATAATAACACAATATCTAATATACATATATGTAATGCATGTGTATTTCTCGATACGTGAGGATGTTTTTGACAAAAACAAGATAATCAAAAATATTTTTGGTATAGATATGCTGTAAAATAGTCAGTTAAAAATTTTGATCTTAATCGTTGATTTTTTAAAACTAGTTTTTCTGTTGTACTTTGATGTAGATTTGAACAACCAATAAATTTTAAGAATTCAACGATAAACATATTAGTTCTAATATAACGTGTACAGATACTATATGAATGTACCGAAAGCTTTTCCAATGTTTTTCATTGCTTATTGCATATATAATCAGGTATTTATAATTCTAATTAGGAAAAAATAATAGAAATTATTTTCTTTTTAGTTATTTTCAATAAAATTATTTTCATTTAGATTTCTAGAGTGTCTGTGTAGATATAGGCATTACTTTTCTTAAAATTTTGATTTGATTTTTGTTTTACAAATGCTTAATCATCCGAAATATGGAATTTAACCCTTAATTCTCACTGTTGCATTTCTGCAACATATGCTTTATTTTTTTATTTAACAGACTTAATATTTTTTTAACTACCTACGAATCACTTATCTGAGAAAAAAAGATTACTGCAACGAAATACATGCTAATTTTGTCACTAGATGGAAGTACAATATTTTTCCTGAAATCACAACAATTAAAAAAATCTCTGATGTCCCAAGAACTGTGTTTTTGCTATAAAAAGGATTCATTATGTTTTATGCTTCATCTTGTATATTGACAAAATAAATTACCAGGTAAGTAATTTAAACATTTTATGATGAATAATAAAATCTTCCTATAAAAAAAAGTTTTGTAATTTAGAGCACTACTGCGCAATATTGCACTTCTGCTACAAACAAAAAAATGACTGAAATTCAATTTAAAACAGCTTAATTTTTTTCATATATTTTTCCCTTTTATTATTACTTGAGAACTAGCTGATATATTTTTTTCATAGAAATTTAAAAAATTGCGAAATTAAGGGTTAAAGTAGACATTTCCAGAGAACAAATATATTTAACAGCATGCAGTGTATTTCTAAAGAAATAATCTATAATAAAATACTCGAAATCACGCTATACATTCATCAGGAATTTGATCCGTTTCAATACATATTGCAGAAAGGATGAAACAGAGTAGAATTGTGATTCAAAGACATAAATTTATTGATGCATATATTACCCAGGAAGCGAAATGAATCATACGTGTATATTCAGTTCTAATAACCCACCATGAAACCCTGTAGATCAAACATATTCAGCGCAGTATGTACATTACGAATTAAATGAATCTGGTATAGTCGAACATATTAATTCGGTTTACTTCCATTGAACAGGATACTTGAAATATTTAATTACGTCTGTGCGGAGTGTATATACCCTTTATGTTACATTACCTTAGTGTGTGCATTTTACTTAGTTTTTATTCATTACTTGGAGTTAAATTTAATATAAGGTAATTCGGGGGAAGATGCCAGTTGGAGAAAGATGCCAGTTTGTTAATAGTACTTTTGTGTGTCAATAGATGACAATTTTCAGCCACTTTCGTGAAGAATCTGGTCCGACATTGATTGTGGTTAGTGAATTTATCCAAATTAATCGTCTTTAATCGGCCTTATTTTTCGTTCTTTTGAGTATTTAAAAAAAAAGTGGCGAGTACAACATTTATAATATTCCGTTCCTCATATTTAAAGTCTATAAACGTACTTGTTATTTTAAATAAGATATTAGAAAGATAAGGGAGTTACGCATATAAGATGCATGTAGATGCGGCCATAACACTGTTGCAATAAGGGAATAAGAATGGGTGACATTTTCCAACTATACTTGGGAGAAGACACCACATGACTCAGAAATAAATTAAATAAACTTTAAAAGTTGTTTTTTTTTAATTTTGTAACACTGTACTGTAATTTTGTTTATTACAATAAATAATACTTAAACGCAATTAATGATAACTGGTCTATCACCATTGGTTGCCTCCACCAGCACAGAACACGGGAGCACACCCTTATTCCTCTGGTCAGAAAACGAAAACCAACCGGGTGAAAAAAAATTAAATTTAGAAGTCTTAACTGAATCACAGAGGAGAGAAACTACGTGGGAAAAGTCGTGAAAAATCAAAACAAATTACAAGAAACCTTCGAAGAAACAGTAGAAAGAGGCGTGTCAGTTTGTCATCCTCAAGCGAAGAAATTCGTCTAGATACTAGTAGGGACAGTTTTGATGAGGATAATGATGACGTTTTTTGTGTTGTGTATAAAGGACCCTTTTATGCTAAAAAAGGTCCCATGTATGGCTGGACTCAGTGCATCGAATGCAACAGTTTAGTACGAAAATTTCAAAGGTAATCATTTGCACTGAGTGAAATGTTGTTTAGGCTATCATTCGAACCTCTGTACTGTTATTACTTTTAGCAAGCTAATAATGATAGAATTTAATTTTTTCTATTGTTATTGTTACTTCATATTTAATTTTGTAATGTTTACCTTATTTTTAGTTTACAGTGGTGTTGTTGCATCGTACTCTATGACTGGTGATATCTTCCCCTGCATTGGGGGAAGATGCCCGAGTTAAATGAATTTCTTTTTAACATTAAAAAATGTCAAATTTATTTTCATATTAAGAAGAGATTTAACTTGAATCCATAACCAATTAAATGTTGAAAAATAAAGTGTATTTTTTCATGGTCTTGTCATTTCAATGTTCAATGTACTAATCGAAAATCCTTATATGTGGTGTATTCCCCAGAACTACCTTAAATGTAGTTTATGACATTTTGGATTTTAAATAAGTTTAAAAAATAATTATAGCTGTATAAAAAAATTTCTTTTTCAAATTTCACAACACATTTAAGTAAATACTGTCAAGTTTTTATTTACATGGCTTTTTATGTCAATATTTATTAATGTTAATAACATAGACAAAAACAAAACATTAAAAAATGTAGTTGATATGATGCACTCTATAACATCAAAAACTAAGTTCCGAGAAGTTTTCCTAATGGAATGAAATTTGTTAATGTGACATACACGTATTAAAAATGAAACGTTAGCATTATCATATGAATTAAATGTTTATTCAAAAAGTACAGCTACAATAGCAAACAAAAAAAAATCATACTGCTTTAGTCCTTCTTTGGTCGTGATGCAAAATTTTTTTCGGATAAGCATTGACTAAAAAAGTTACTGGATGTCTCCCTACTGGAATATTTGCCATACATGTTCCAACTCACGAGTTTGGTTGGAGTTGCCTGACGATAAAATCCCAAACTTGCTCTGTTGGGTAAGGAATTGACGATCGCGCCAGCCAGGAAAATATTGGAAAGCACAAAGAAAATAAAAAGGTGTGCCTGTATGACCTTTTCCTTTATGAACAAGTTCATAGGTGCATGAAAGGAAGGATAACGATATGGAACACAGAATATTAATGATGTTTTGTTTTGTTACCTTGCTGCAAATGTACTATGGCATGATAACCAAAAGATTACGGCTATTAAATGAAATTACATCACATACCAAAATTTCTGTTTATCGGGCTTTCAGGCGGACAAATATCAAGTGAGCATCCAACATTCTAGTGGACATTCCTACATATGTCTTTGCCAGTCTTCAGGCAAAATTCGAAGTTACACTGATAGCTAACAACAATTCCACTCCAGTTTGTGTTATTTCATGTTTATTGTACCCAGCACACCTGCACCGCACTTGGTGATATGCACCGATGAGGGAAAGTCGGCACAATGGCCCCTGTGGTCCGTTTGTTACCTATCAATAATCGTAGTTGTAACTAGTCTCAGTTGCGTGTTGTATCGTTGATAAAGTCACATCAGGAGTTGTGAATTTCAATTTAGCAATCATTCTTTTCTCACATTTTCTCGACATTCATGTTCGAAGACTAATTTATTGAGCCTTTGACACGGTTTCTTCATTTCTTGCTGGAATGGTAGAGTGGCATCCTTTAGTCCATATGCACGTCTTCTTTCTAGTGTTGACATTTGTTTCTCAGACAGACCACGAATGCATCTGCAAGACATTGGATTCTAAGGATTGATGGGACCATTAGTCGCGTGACAGTTATGTATTAGTATTAGATTGTCCTTTGCCTTATACACCATCCAGATTAGTTGTTGTTATGTGCCAGTGATCTAAATAGTCAGTCATTTGGGATGAAAAGTCATCATTTATATTTATTGTCATAAGGTATACATGTAAGGTCTCATACATATAATTTCTTCTTGACGAGCCGTTATTTACATATAACACAATTTACATATTCAACACTGCTTATACATTAGCTTAAAATAAAAAAAATACTAAAAATTATTATTATGTAATATATAAGGCTAATAAATATTTATTAAAATAATCTTTCGAAAATAATAAAATTATAGTCCTTGTTCAGTACAGACGTACATTTTGCAACTGACAATTGTTACTAAGGAAATTGAAAAACAGTATACCTCCACAAGTAATAAAATTTTCTCTGCAGTTGAAATATTCATAAAAAAGATAATGGCGATACTTATGTTAATTGTTAAAAAATATAAAAAAATATGTATTTGATATTCTTTATTTTTCAAAATTAAATCGTTGAGAATTTTGTTCACAATTTATCACGACTAATTGTAATCAGTAATATATTTGTATTTTTATAAATTTTATATTCAGCTTATTAATTTTTCATCCACTGTTGTGGTTTAACATGACTACATTCTTAGTTTTTAATTTTTATATAAATCTTCCCCATCCATAACCAAAAAACTTTAATAAAGAAATAATACTATTTAACAGTTTCTATCAACATTTTTATATTTTTTATTGTTTATCATTTAAATAGAATTAATGGCAATGTTTCGTAGTGCTATTTTTTATTATTTCAAGTACAGAACATTTAAATTTTAATATAGATTTATGATAACTAGGAATAAAAAATTATTACTTCAGAACAAAATAAAATCTTGCATAATAATATTACATAATATTTGTATTAGTTCTAATACATTATAGATAAAAATTTAAATTTATAAATGAACAAAAATAATTATGTTTTTTTTTTTAGATTAGCAATCAGATTTTCTGAAATATATATGATTTTATTAATAAAAAATTCATTAATAAACTATTTTCAAAGTTTTAAGTTTTGAATTTTACGAATAGTACATAACGTTAATCCATCTAGATGAGAGGTGTCCAACCCGCGGCCCGGGGGACGCATGTGGCCCACCTTGAATAATTCTGTGACCCGCGAGATTCTTTACAACTTTACAAAATTCGACTATTTTGTACAATCTTTTTTGTTTAAAAAGTTTTTTTTTCTGTAAAAAATAAATCCCATAACTGCTATTATTTTATCACGTTGCTTTTCTGCGACTATTTTTTTTACTAAATTGAAATTTATCCAACATAAATCATACTCAAACTTAACGAACGAAAATCTACAACATTATTACGTTAGGCAAATACACATGCATTGAGATCGACTTGTAAAAACTAAGTCAAAGAGTAGAGAAACACAGATATCTCACTAATTAAATAAATTAGACATTTTTTGAGCATTGCATTATTATTATTATACTATCTACATTGTATACATGAAAAACAATGAAAACAAAAATAATATATCAGTCTGTTTTAAATTTTCACTCAAACAAAAGTTTGTAATAGATCCAAATATAATATAAAGATATATATTTTTATATGCGGCCCGCGGAATTCTGAAGTTCTTCCGAAGGGTCACGAGGTTATTTGGGTTGGCCACGCCTGATCTATAGTTTAATTCAAATAATAATATTAATCTTTTCAGTGTCGTAAGGACGTTGTGTTAAATGATTCAAAACAATTTTAAATGTATTGTTACGTAGATCCGGGTTCTAGGATTTTATGCAAGAACAATCACAAAGAAAATAAACAGTTCTTTAAGAGTGAAGCGAATTTATTATCAAAAATCCAATACTTTAAATACAGTATTAAGCGACAATATTCACAGGGTAAATATCCGAAGGTCTTCACACCTTCAACAGCAATCAAACACAATAATCAGTGTTTAAAAATACACGTATGTAAAGATTATTCACAAGCGCAGCCGAGCTAATTGCTAGTCAAAACAATCCTCTCTATTAGCTGATTTAATCAAGACTTATCGCCGTACCGGAGAGCATCTTTATTTATAGGCGTGGCAGAAACTTCTAGAAAGATAACCGCTCTTGTCATTGAACATGACATTATAGTGGAGAGACCCACTACTTTCTAGAAGATTCCAGAGGGTTCCGAAATCGCCAACCGGCCGCGGTAGCCGAGTGGTATAGGTATCGGACTGTGGCTTGCTTTGTCACAGGTTCGAGCCCAGTACCACTAAAGATCCGCCGTGTAGGGCAGCGATGCACATTAAATCTGTCGAGAGCTGAAACGTCCTCCCGTTGGTGTGGTGTGGTAGTTAGGAGAGGGGGTGCCAGCTCAGGTGTCGTCCACGTCACTTGACCATGGTTCAAAATTACGTGGTCCGTCGCCAAAAGCCCTCGTGTAGCTGAACAGTGCGACGTTAATATTCAATCAATCAATCAATCCGAAATCGCCAACATAGTCGCTAATGACCCCAAAATAGTCGCCAAATTGGCCGTCAACTTGGTCACCAAAAATAATGCCAACTTGGCTCTACCGCCAAGATTTCGCCAAGTCCTCATTGAATCGCCGTTATAACGTAAGGGAGGCGGCATTGCTTATGAATAGTACAAATTTAACATGAAATAAATATAACATAGAGTAATATAAATGCATTAAAAACCCAAATACAAATTCTTTACACTATTTACCCAAAATTCTTAACAGTATATTATTATTTAATAAATATTAATATTTCATAAATTATTAAAAACATCCGAACTTTTCCTTCATTGAAGGGAGTGACTCTGTTCCTTTTTGATGTACGATCTCTTTTTCCGATGACATCTCTTCTTCACGGATCGCACAAGAAATTGACAATTGATTCAAATGCTTCAGCATTTGGGGATCTTATGTAGGTCAGTATGATTTCTTGCTTTTATCTGAATGATTTTCTCTTACCAAAATAAAGACTCATTTCATATTTTTCAGGCACTTGATGTCAAAATATTTTTGATGTGCATTTTCTGCTTTGATCATTATTATCAATTTTTTTTTTTACATAAGGCTAACTGTACAGAATTATCCTTATGTTGTCTTTTTAGCAAATTTAATTTTTGAAATTTTGGCAATTAATAAAATAAAATTAAGTTAATCCCGAATAATTCAAAAAGACGCAAAAAAACTAAAATTATGTGTCATTTTAAACATTAAATATTAACTTTAATGCTTTGAAAAAAATCCTTGGGGTATTTTAATTTAATTCCACAGATTAAAATAATGCATAGATATATAGTCATTTAAAAAAATCCGTATGCATACGTTTTTAAAACAGAACAAAACTCAACAAATTTTTTAACTGATTGGGGACACTTTGCTTTTTATATTTTAGGTTTATTTTAATTTTAAAATAACTTTTATTTTGATGTAATTATTTTAGCTTATTTATTTTATTTTCTTCTTGTTAGCTAATTTTAACTCTTTTTTTTTTTTGAAAAATAGCATCCATTTAAATTAGATCCAATTTTTTTTTCTATTAAGTATTGAAAAAAATAACAAAATCCACATTTATGGCCCTTTGGTGGCTTAAAATAATGAAAAAAATTATTCCATTAGCTAAGTATTAAAATTATATTTACTTATATACCCCATTTTCATTAATATATTGCTAAATACAAATTCCCAACAGATAACAAATAATTTTTAGGAAATTTTATTTTAAACTAATAAACGGTAAAATACAACTTTATAAAATTCTTGGCTTTTGTAAAATTTAAACGTCATTTTTTGGTTAAAGGTTTAATTAAAAGATAAGAATAATTGTCAGATGTTCCAAGAATTTCCTTAAATAATGAATCTTGAAAAATTCAATTATTTAAGCCGCTTATTGAGCTGTTTTCCACCTAAGAAAAATATCAAAACAAGAAAAATTAATATCTTTTAACACATCCAAATAAAAATCTTGTTATTTATATGTTTCTCTTTTTATTGTTTTCTAGACTAAGCTATTTTTAGACTAAGAAGGCAAATACATTTTGACGCTGTTATCTGTTATAATTTATGCCTTACATTTTTCTCTTAGTTAATTTGTTTTATATTTAAAAAATCTATAGAAATGTGCTATTTCAGGATTAGGTCGATGATAAAAACAAAAATAAATAAGACGAAAGTGTGAAATTTTTGAAAACAGAAAAACAATATTCTTAAAAAGATTACCAATTTTACTTCGTCAAATGAGGTATAGAAAATTTTGGCAAATTTTGAAGGGTATCTAAATGAATGCATAAGATTATTTTATATTCACCCTGGCATAAAACATGTCTTTATTTAGATTACATCTGTTTCATAAATGCTTTTTATAAAATACATACTCATGTTTATAGTACGAAAATAATCAACACTTTCTTATTCAGAATAATGAAATGTTTTCTTGACGATATAAAAAGAAATGTAGTAAACAGCATTTCACAAGATCAGTAGAAGAAAACCACAAAAGCAAATTTATTGTATCTCAGTGTGTGATACCCCGTTGGCTGGGGGTATCTTCTCTTCTTCATCCATGCGACCTATGTTTGAGGGAATGAAAGATTGACCACTAATACCATCCATAATTAAAATTAGTTTATTATGATCTCAATTTATATTTAGCAAAACAACACTAGTCTAGGAGGCGTATGATCAGGAGTGATGAGACCCAAACTGTAATTCTAACAAATAGCGCAATAAATCCCGAATCTATATATGTTGATGATTTCCTAACTTACTAGAATCCGCTCTAGTATTAAAGCTTAATCTAAACAGTCTTACTGCTATTTACTCGGCGAACAGCTACAGTCCTTCTATCGTCAGTATATTCTTCGATCAAACATGATCAGGCTAAGGGATAATCGTCTAGCCTCGGGTCCATTAAGAAATCAGCTTCACTGGCATTGTTAGGCCGTCTCATAGAACTATTAGAACACTCTTAAACTCTTCTCCTAGAACTTCACCTAACGCTTCTAGAACTCCACGTGATTACTAACGCTCCAATATATACAATTCCTAATCTACATAATCACGCTCTCTTCTTGGGTTGGTTGGAAAGAATTGCCATTCTGGCCCCAAAGATATCCCAAGAGGATTATAGGTAGAAGTACTGATAAAGCCCCGTCACAAGTGTTCTCTAGAAAACAATTTGATGCGTATTTTACCACCTATGTACTTTATTTCCATTTTTATCTTAATTTAGTAACGGAATCATCAGCTTGATAGCTTATAGGTAACGTACCCTCTTTGTAAGCCCATCGTTGAGGGTTCGATCCCGTTTGGAGTCGATAGATTTTCTGGATGCGAAAATCGTAGGCGCGCATGTCATATGATATGATAATGTGCTATGCAAAGGACCCCTTGAGGAACAATTTGGCTCTGGCAATCACGGCAATAATTTAACATTAAACGAGAGCTTGAATTAAAATTAATTTAAGCGTCCAAATCTGGTAGTGAGGGCTGCTTCTAGATGGTGCAACCATGAAATGGCTCTTACATGTATAAAATTGATGTGTGTGCAAACGTTTAGTTGCCATGATGCAGCCCGTTAGAACAAAAAGTAATGGAATTCTTTTTAAGGGTATTATAAACATGTATAATACGGAATTCATACTATTTATACTCTAATTAGCCATATATAAAGGGTGTTTTTTTAGAGGTACAGAACTATAAATTGCAATAAAACAACGATTCGATTGACATGAATTTTTTTATTCGAAAGATAATTTTGTGGCATTACATTTTAAATATAATTTCTGGCATATGACTGCCACGGCTGGCTCGGATGTAGTCCAATCTGGACGTCCAATTTTCGATGACTTTTTCCAACATTTGTGGCCGTATATCGGCAATAACACGGAGAATGTTATCTTCCAAATGGTCAAGTGTTTGTGGCTTATCCGCATAGACCAATGACTTTACATAGCCCCACAGAAAATAGTCTAGCGGTGTTAAATCACAAGATCTTGGAGGCCAATTCACAGGTCCAAAACGTGAAATTGGGCGGTCACCAAACGGGTCTTTCAATAAATCGATTGTGGCACGAGCTGTGTGACATGTTGCGCCGTCTTGTTGGAACCACAGCTTTTGGACATCATGATTTTTCAATTCAGGAATGAAAAAGTTAGTATTCATGGCTTTATACCGATGACCATTGACTGTAACGTTGTGGCCTGCATCGTTTTTGAAGAAGTACGGACCAATGATTCCACCAGCCCATAAATCGCACCAAACAGTCAGTGTTTCTGGATGTAACGGTGTTTCGACATACACTTGTGGATTAGCTTCACTCCAAATGCGGCAGTTTTTTTGTTGACGTAGCCATTCAACAAAAATTGCGCTTCATCGCTAAACAAAATTCGCTTATGAAAATCGGGAACAACGGCTATCTCGTCTTGGGCCCATTCGACGAATCTACGCCTTGCTTGGTGATCGTTTTGATGAATTGCCAAACCAAACTGAGAATAAACCACTTGACAGCTGTTAAATCGGTCGTCATCTTGGAAAGTAATGCCAACTTAAACTTCTATACCTGGAAGAAAAAAAACTCTATATATATATATATCATTACTATAATTAATCAACTCTAAATATTATTAAAGTGCGCTTGTGTGTGTGATAACATTTAAACTTTCGAATTAAATAAAGTTTTCCAGGGAAAAAAATTAACGTGTGAGATTTAGTGGTTACACTTAATTTACTAAAGGAAGTTTCTACTATTTATAAATCTTTAATATCACTTTGCCAGCTTAAGATCTCCTTTGGAGTAAAATTCTCTATAGATTTTATATTTTTTTCTTATGTCTTATTCTTATTATGCAGTGTTCACAAGGCTGTGGGGACTTGATGATGTTATTCTATTCTTTTTTCTTTCCGGTAGCCTTTCCTTAACAATGCCATCCGTTATTTTTAAACAATATAAATGTTGCCATTATCTGGATTCTGAGTTTTATGATGCGAAGGTATTAATTAAAAAGCCTTTTTCGCCGTCCGACTTTCATAATCATCAGGTCCATTAATATTAGGTCACTGTACTTATGAAGTGCAACATTAATAATCCAGTAGAACAATGCAGAAGTAAAATTTATACGTATTACCTTGGTCAGTTTCAAGCATAATTCAATAAAAAATTTTTTAACCTTTTTCATTCTTATTTTTTTTTATTATAAGCAGTTCCAATGTGGAGTTTAGAGATGCGAGACCAAAATATTTCATTATCCGCATCCATATTAAACCTTAAAGTAGTTTCATTTTTTTAGGGAATTAGAGTTTAAGATGGAATTATTATGTAATTACCCCCACATGTTTGCCTAATGATTATGGTTATGAGCCTAGCAAATGACGAAATTAAATTCAAGTCCTATTTCTAAGAAAAATTCCTGATTTTTCGAAAGTGAGATTGCAAGACGTAAAACTTGAATTACGAACAGTTTCAAGTGGTATGGCTCTTAAGTTAAGTAAATTCTCAACCACACAGCTCAGATCGAAAATTATATACATGTTTGACCACCAGTAAACTTCACGGGGCTATCAAGCAACGTTAATTTCAAACATTTTATAATTAGCAGCAGTAGTTTTTCTTTCATATAGTTATGAAACAAATTTCAGTAAAGATGGATCTCATCACAATTTATATACATATGTTCGAATAAGAGAGACTGTATTTAATGTCAAGTTAACTAGAGATATTAAACCCCTTACGTACCAGATTGCGCTTTCTAGTACCCCCAAGAATTTCAAATTTTGGGGATACATCCTTGACGATACGACGTACACTTCATTTTTCCTTTTGACGCTGACTAACCCTCCATTAGGCACGCGAATCTCTCAGATGCATAGTAAATATAACTTCAGTGCTGTGTCCACACAGTTTAACACGCCCCTCCTTTTTCTATCTGTCTTTTCGTCACTCATCGTCGGAAGCAATGTTAAGGGCGAGGGTAATTTCTTCATATCTCGGGCGGCAGGGTCCATTGAATCTGATAGATGCATGGCGCCAAACATTGTCACTTTTATGACTTTGTACTATTTAATTAATTTTGATTTTTTTCTTGTAAAAAAGTGCAGTTTTCAGTTTTATACGAAAATAGTTCGAAAAAGTATTTTGTAACTTCTGTTTGATAGTTTTTTTCTGCTGGGAATTGAGATACGTCTGAGGGATACCGCGTGTCTAGCCAGTGACTTTGTTTCATTCAATCCTAAATGTAACTGGAATAAACTCCCAAACTATCTATACGGGAATAAAAATCCCACAGTTTCTCGCGCCCATATCTAGGAAAACTAAGTCACGAACTTTTGAAAGGGCACCTGCGAAGACAGTCTGAGTGTAACATTCGCATGGCTCGTTCATTTTGACTCAGGCCTGAAAAAATATCATATACAATGCCCTATTCAAGACGAAAAACTAAGAGAAGCATAACCAGCAACTTAGGAAAGAAGATACGGTTACGTCTTGTCAGGTCCTTGAACATTGTAAGGGGTTTTGTGAAGACTGCAATGAGAGCCATCTTAAAATGTAAACAGTGTGATGACACGGTAATAACTATCCATTACATTATGATGTTTTTTTTCGTATAAATATTTCAATTCCTGAATCTGTTTTCAATGCATTTTTATGTCAAATACATTTTAATGCCAAATTTCACCAATAAAATGATTAAATCATCATCAAACGTATGCATGAGGTGATGCATCTGAGAGATACCACGCGTCTATGGATGGAACTTTTTGACCCGCGCCTAGTGGAGAGCTAAATTTCAACTTCTTTCATGCTTCGTTTCGCTTCCTTAAGTTTGTAAAACTATTTTTGTTGATTTTTACATTTTCTTGTCAATATGACATCGTGGTTGAATTTCAAAGAAAGGGATACTGAATGAGAGTATTTGATGAAAATAGATGAATACGACAGTGACTCTGATACCGATTTTTCTATTTGTGATGGAGAAATTGAACAAAAATGACAATACACTTAAGTAAATGCCAGTGGGAAAGCTTTCTGTATCATTAACATTTTGAGGAAATTCACAAAGATTTGTAATTTTAATTTCAATTTCCCTATTTTTTGAAATTTTAGTAACACATGCATTTTGTAACTTAACTGTCCAATCTCAATAAAAAAATATACCTTTTAATGTTTTCTGTGTTGATTACGTTGGCTGTACACTTAAATAAGCCATTAATCCCCATGAAGGTACAACGGGGTTCTGCCCTATACAAAAAATAGCATGTATCCACTAGTGGCTGCATGGTACGCAAGGGGTTAATATTATCTTACAGAAAGAATCAGGAACAATAAATAAAAAAAGCTTTTTAAGTATACATTCCAAAATTCCTAATATTAGTTTGGGGGAAAAATCTATTATTTTTGCATGAAATTATAAAAACTTTATTTAACATGTTTCTGGTCAAATATGCACTATTTTGTTGTATAATTTCTTGCCGTTTTAAATGTAGCTTCATATTGCCTCTCTCATAGAAGTCTTGACCTTTATTGGCGAAAAACACTAGCAATCGATTTTCACAACCTTCTCTTGATTCCAACTTCTTATCACTCTGGAAGTTTCGCAATGCGAGAAACAGGGAGTAATCGTTTGGTGCCAGGTCCAGACTATATGGTGGATGCATTGAAACTTTCTAACCAAGCTCCCAGAGTGCCTGGCGAGTCATTACAGACGTGTGTGGTGTGGCGTTATCCTGATGAAACACAACACCTCTTCTGCTGGCCAATTCTGGCCGTTTCTGGTGCAGTCACTAGCTTCAAACAGTTCAGTTGTTGACAGTAGATATCTGAATTTAGTGTTTAGCCTATGGAAGCAACTCATAATAAATGATTCCTTTCCAGTCCCTTCAAATACACAGTAGAACCTTCCTGGATGCTAGTCCTGGTTTGGCCACCGTTTGAGCTGTTTCACTGCGCCTTGATCACGATCGTTTTCGCACAATATTGTCGTATGTGACCCATTTTTCATCCTCAGTCACCATCCGCTTAAAAAATGGGTCGATTTCATTCCATTTGGCCAGGGCTTCGCAGATGGAAATTCGATCCATCATTTTTTGGGTGTTAATTGGTGTGGCACCCAAAAATCGAGCTTCTTTTTTAATCCAACTTTGCGCAAAAGGTTTAAAACTGTTTTATGGCCTGGGCAATGCTACGACTACTAACATGCTGGTCAACTTCGATTATTTCTTGATTTTATCGATACTTTCGATGACGGGCGTGGGGCAACTTTGACATCAAAATGCCTGAACGAAATCGACGAAACGAAAATTGCACATCATTAGCTGTTACAGTATCAGCACCATAAACACCATTTACAATTTCAGCCACCTGGCTTGCATTTTCGCCTTTATCGAAGAAAAACTGTAAAATGTACCGAATTTTCTCTTTGTTGATTTCCATTTTTAACACTCTGTAACTCACAACTGAATAGATCAAACAAAAAACAAAAAAATAATTCTTTTAGCTTTAACAGTTACCTTGACAACGAGCATAAATTTGAAACTGTTTGATCGATACTTTACGAGATATTGACACTACAACCATCTACCGAAATGTTCTAACAACAAAGAAATAAACGTTAATGTGATATTAATTCTTTCTAGCTTCTAATGGCCGTGGTAGTGGAGTGGTCGGCGCTATTCCTGTCCAGTCGTGGATTAGAGCCATGGTGCCACTGAAGATTCGATGTGACTGATGCGCATTAAATATGTTGAAGTACGAGCCTTTTACGTTGTAGTGATAAAGGAATTTAGAAAATAAAGTTCCAGCTCAAATGTGATTCTCTTTATTTCAAACTGCGACAATCAGTCTACCCTTCTATTTTATGTAAAGATTAACTCTCACATCATAACTCATAGTTTTTATAGATCTGTATGTAACGTAATTTTCACCATATTTAAATCGTTAAATTCCCCTGCTAAATCGATAACTAGAGTAGTGCTTAATGTTTCAGTGGCTCAAGGATGACAACTTTAATTTGTAATTCGAAACCTAAGCTTCATTAATGATCGTTCTCTATCATATATACGATGGCTGTAAATTTAATAGTGCTAACTTAACCTAGGAACTCTTAGGAGAGCGGGTATGCACAGATAGAATATGAAAGCAGTGAGATAGTGTTGTCGATGCGTAAAGTGCAAAAAAAACAGTCTATCTTAATTAGAAGGGTAGTTTCTGCGTGGTGTTAAAGTGAAGAGTTTCGTTTCCATTGCTCTTAAGCCTATTTTCAAAAGTTGATAAGCGGTTGTGGCTTAATGTCGTGGGTGCCATAGCAAACATGTAACAGAATGTTACCGAGGATTTCTGGAAGCTTGTGGTGAAAATGTATTACAGTACAGGATGGGTGCATAATGGGTTAAAGCGTTTCGCTCGAGTTGGAATAGACTGCGGATTTGCAACGCACAGGTCAGTCCTCTATTCTTCAATATCATATTTACATCCTGAGCGGTCTCCTTTCCATATACCATCGATAGACTTATTCATGTAAATTGCAAAACAATTTCCCTGCTGTGTTGCATGACAACGCTCGTTGTTATTTCGCTAACAATGTCACTGCCCTAATGCGACAATGACAATGGGGTTTCTTAGAACACCCTCCCTGCTTACCTGACATCAGTCCTAGTGACTTCGAATTTTGAAGGTACCTCTTCTAGGTCATCTATTTCATGGCGTTTTATCTGTACCTTCATTCATGAGGGCGCTCCATCTCTGAAATCAACATATTGACAATGGTCTCCAACAGCTTCTTGACACTTGGAAAAAGGTTATAAGCTTCGTTGGGGTTTACATAGAAAGAATGGAATGCGATAATGCTTAGAAGTTCATTAAAAATTAATTTATACATATGTTGCCGTTACTTAATTTACAGGTCATACTATAAAATAGCACGAAAATGCCACTGAAGAAGTAGTGTCTTTATGAGCAATGTTGTATTATTTTCATGAATGGTCTGTATTTGACTCTTGTATCTTTTCCAATCATAAACAAACTTTCTCTATCATTGTATAATCAAAGGGAAAAACCTGCAGAAAAACTAATTTATCTAATATTTTAATTTTTCTTCTCATTCTTTAATTTTCAGATTGAAATGTATGGAAAAACATGAGTGGGAAAAAAGGAATTTCAATTCTTTAGTTATGAAGAGGAGGTAAAATTTGATTAGAAAAATGCTGTTCTTAATTTATATATTTAATCATGAACAGTATTATTCTTTTAAAATACTAAACAGAATATTATACATTACTTTTGCAATTTTTAAACCAATTCTATCCGAATCCTATTAATAACTAATTACGGAATAAATCTATGTCCTGAGATTTACCTTACAAAGAATGATCTATTATCTGTTTCAGCTCCCCGAGATAAAAATCAATTTCAAAAGACTAGAATAAAGATAATCGTCTTGAGGATTTATGGATTTATTAAAATGGGAACTTGTAGCCCCGTGAATGAATAGGAAGAAAAGTTGACTTTCAAGAGAGAGGATAATATCGATTAATTATCGATTACCGTTTCATTCCAAAGGAGCTGTATGGATTTTGCGTTCTATCCTCAGCGAACCTCGATTTGGTTAAATTGAATGTTTATCCTTTTTTGAGATGACATAAGATTCTTCAAATACACCTTTTCCCCAGAGACAGGAAATTCCTTAGGGTATCGTTCTTTGATATCTGTGTTGTTTCAAAATCAAAGCAGCATAGGAAGATTTTAATCTATTTTGTTTTGAATGTCGCAAATGAGTAAGGGATGAATTTCAAGCCTAAGTATAAAAGGGGTTTTTAGAATAAATATATTTTGAAAAAAACACATTAGGGAAGTTTAGGAATAAAGGCATGAAGCATCAATGATTTACTAATAAAGAAGTTTGTTAATTAACACGTTCATTTAGGAATAAGATAGGGAATTCTAAAGAAATAAGAGAATTTTCATAAAAAAAGTACTATTTTTTCCCTATTTCGATTTTCAATCACCTTTAGATAATTTTTTTTAATAAATGTTTTGTCTGACAACGTAATGAAATAAATTATGTGATCATTATCTATACTCTTAATTAAAAAAGATTAATAATTTAGTTATTTTACTGAATCTAAGTAACAATCTTTCTACTAACATATTTTTAAAAAATAAAATTTCAAATTGGTATTAAACCAGGGTTTTTCTGTCGGTGGGACACGCCCCCTAGAGGGACGTAATTACTTTACAAGTCGAAAATAAGAAGTTATTTGAAAAATTATCAATTTCCTAAGACAAAGCAAAACAAAGTATATTCTGACATAATAAAAAATACACTTTTACTCTTATATACCACATGATATACTATACTTATAAATGTATCAGTACAGCACTATGTATTTGGTACTAATTATCAATACTAACTTAAGAACAAGTTAAATAATCACTAATGATTTTTCCATGGGCTTATCATATACAAAATTTAAAACTTATCTTGATAGTTTGTACGGTTTATAATTAAGGTCGTATAGTAGCTTTAGCCGCAAAGTATTGTACATTATTACTGCATTCACTACATTGTTATTGTATGCGGAGGGGGCGTGATGAAAATTATATGATTGAAAATTGGGTAGTGAAAATCGAAAGTTTGAGAAGCACTGCATTAAACGTATATATGTTATCTTAAATCAATTAAATATATCAAGCAAAAAGTATACATTTTTACTCTTTTAATTGTTTATTTGCCAGTTTTCTTCATAATTTTGTATCCCGTGTCCTTGTATGTGGTACATATGCACATAGTCTATTGACAGAAAAAAAAGATATAAGACATAATATATATTTATCTTATTAGCAAAATGGTTCTTAAAAGGAAAGCGTTTTAGAGTCATTTCTTTCTTCAATAATGTACTAAAACACAAGTGTAGGTATTGAAAAATGAAAAGGGAAGGAAACATTAACGAGATAATTTGCTAACAATTTAGGGAAATTAATAAAAAAAGGATATAATCCTAATTTTTCAAGTTTATTAAGTATTCTTATTTTTAAGTACAAAAACTTCGATTTATAAAATTCGTCATATTGAATCTGTTATACGAGAATCTTTTCATAGTAATTTGAAACAAATTGCTTTCAATTATTGTGTAATTATAGTTAATGGAAAGTTACATTTTACTCTAAAATCAAAACATCTCAAATAAACGTGATTTTTAAAGAGTAATATGAGTAAACATTATGAAAAATTATATTTTCATCTCTATTTCTAAAATTAACTTCGAAAATACTCATAAAAAGTTATATAAAAAATCGGAAAAATTTGTCCAATAAGAGATTTATTTAAGAAAAAAAAATATAATAGATGAGAATAGGTATCCTATATAAAAATAAGTCACACAAAAATCCTATAAAATAATATAAATAAACTCTTTATAATGAAATCCCTGTTATACATTTTGTATTTCTGTAAATATGTGTAAAAAAAATGCACGAAGTTTTGTAAAACATAAACATCAGCACATTTATTTTTTTAATTCAATGTCTACAAATTATTACTTTATTTCTAAAACTTGATCACATAGAAACATAAAGTAGCCGTATTTGTCTTTTCACACAAATGAATTTTCGTAACCGTACGAAATAATTTATTTCTGTGTGTCTAAATGAAAGGAATTAGATCCAGTTAGAAGGAAGCGAGTGTGCTAACATAATTACGGGTGCAACGCTCTTTCCGGCGTCTTCGGATTCATTATCGACTGTGCTTTCCAAATCTTGCTGAAACTACGTAGTACTTTTAGTTCCAGTGAATATTGGCTAAAAGCATTGAATTTTCTGTTTACTTGAGAAATCCCATTCCTTCTATCAATTATCTCTGACTTGAGATTGTTTCCGCTTATTTTCCCAGAAATTAATTTTGGGCACAAAAGCATAAGAAGGGACACACAGCATAAGCTTTACTGATAATACAATTCATTTGTTGTAATCTTGAATTTTAATGATTAAAAGTGAACACGATTACTCATCATAATTTTTGGAATGACGATACCTCATATATTTTTAAAACATTAATAAAATTTACATGCTCAGATTGATCGTTTCTTATATTTTTTAAAAATATTTTAAGAATGTTTCGTTGCTACACTGCAATAAAAAAGCAACAATGATTAAACTCAGATTTAGAATGTAATTCAATGCATTGCTAATTTCTCAATGGTAGCTTTTTATTCAGATTTGATGAAAGCACTGTAATAAAGTTGATTCTTATCAAATTATATTTACAGATATTAAAACTTAGATGAAAACCTGATCTTACGTATTTTAAACACAGTGGAACAGAGATCGGTCATTTTGTGATATTTCCTTGCAAATGCATTTCGAGAAAAGAGCCAGAATTCCTACAAACTTTCAGATAAGGAAAGAACACTGGGAAAAATAATACAGATGTTATAAGTCGGCGAAAAGTGAAGGGAGATAATTATTTTTTACCTTTCAACAAAATTAAACGTACTGAGAATTAAGTATGAAGATGGCTAGGTTATTCAATGCAATTCAGTACTAGTAATTGGCTCTCTTGTAAATCCGCACAGACTTAGATAAATACATCTTAATAAATTTAAGTATGAATTCATTATATAATTTTAAGATCATATTATTATTTCAGTTTCAGATATTGATCTCCAATTTCGTGAGTTTATTTGTAAATAAACTCACAAACTGGAATACTTTGTAAATTTCATTAAAATGTAATTATCATACACTTCGAGCTTAGATTTATCTATTATGAATAAAATTTTGGGCGTGGAAGAAAGTGGAAATTTCTTTTGCCAGACGTGCGAGTCTTTCAATAGAGACATTGCAGAGGACGAATTTCTGTCTTGACATTTCATACTATAGTCAAGTAGCTGTACATCCGAACCCCTTCTGAAACAATGTTTTTGCTGAACCAGGAAGCATATTCGCATTGCTATTTGAAAAGTATTCAAAGGTTTAATTTATTTTGATAACGTATTTTAAAATTCCTTGACTTATCTTTTAAAAACATACTTCTTTTCTATTTCTTTACATTCTATGTATTCTTTATTTCCAAACAGATCAGCATTTCAATTGCATCATTTCTTAAAAAATATCTAATTTAACATTTTTGCAGTGCATCAAATTATATTTATATATGCTGAACCAAATCTAATCCATAAACCTATTATTCAAGGAAAAGCTAAAAATATTCCAAACAATACATTTGTTGAAACTGGTATAAATGTAAAATATTTGTATCGAATCCCACAGTTTTAAAAAAGAAAATATCTTATATGAAATAATTTTCATCTGATATTTGATGCATCTAATATAAATTTCAGATGAAATATTTTTCATCTGAAATTTGATGCATCTATGTAGCCTTTTTCTCTTGGAAATATTTTTCACGAACTTAATGAAAAAAAAATATAAATTACTTATTAATATATTCTCCATATCCTAGGCGTCATTAGAAATCATCAACCATCAAAAGGCAAGTAAAATATCTTACCACTGAGCTATTATAAATAATAGTGCGCTATTAATATATTTCAATATTGCATTTTAATTTTAATTAACCTCATATGGTGAATTAAATAAGACATAACCAGCATTTGTCACAACTTTTAATACATCAAAGATGTAGTATACATCTCTTCATATAATTTCTAAAATGCTTTCTGTAACTTTGAACCTTTAGGTCTTACATTCACACAAAAAGAAATCGCATCTATGTAATTAACGAAGTAATGAATATCACGAAAAGCGAGCAAACCGTAGCGTAAATTTTCTTTACAGAATCTCTAATGGCAGCATTAAAGCTTCCCCGCAAGCGATATCGAATGACAGATCATTAGCGATTGTCCTGCCTTGATAAGGAATTGCGCATATCAGCTCATTTTGCCCTTATAATAGTGATCGCGATGAATAATGTCATAATATAATGTAGATCGTTCCACCGCCAAATTTAGATTCAGGCAATTGATGGTTTGAGAAGATTTTGCTTACTATAGATATCAATAGCCCAAGGTTTATATTTTGAGCTTTTTTTCAAAGATTAGATTGATAATTCAATTTTTAACCATTAATGTTTACTAATTTTTATTTAATACTCGATATTCGAATGTCATTTATATTTGTCAAATATTTTCTGATACTTAAAAATTTTTAATCACCACGCCAGAGGTTAAAATATTGATTCTTAGTATGCTTATAATTATTTTGTAAAAAGTTTCATGTCTGTTTATGATTGTATTTTAGTAGCCCGACATAAATTGATTTTTTGAAATGTAAGCCTATTATCAAAAAGTTCTGCATTAATTTATTCTTATACTATGAAGATATTTTGCATTTTGTTCAATTATTTTTTAAATGATATTTACTTTAATGTTTGAGGAACGAATCTAGGTGAATTATCACTGAGCAAAAAAAAAACTGTTTTTTATCATGCATTCCATTCAAGTAATTCTACCACAATTAAGAAACATGGAGAAAGATTATAAAAAAGACTATATATTAAACTTAAAAAATACAAGAATTTCAAAAATAGGTGACTGTTAAAATTATTTTAGAAAAAAAGTGTTTATAGTCAAGTAAAAAGATGTAAATAAAAAGTTCCAAAAGGTGTAGAACTTATTTGTAGGTTATGAATATTTTAAGCTATGCGCATATAGTTCAGATTACATCTAATATTCTTGTTTGGTATTTACCCTACATTAATATTGAACTTAAATATATAAAGCGTTAATTAGAGATGCAAATATGATATTCAAAAAATACTATAGAATAGTTTTCGGTGCTTATATGCATTATCGCAACCTATTGGTGGCATTATACGACACGAAGCAAGCACCCTCTTTGCCAATTCAGTGCGTACAACACATAGGAAATCGGGGGTGCCAATTTGGCGAGTTATTTTAAATATAGACATTGGTGCAAAAAAAGGCAAGTACCAACATTTCCTTCCATTTAAAAAAAAACGTTAATGGTTTTCCTCATACTTACGTATTAGAGTCACCGCAGCCAAAATGGCACTTTTTTCCACCAAAATTTGACTAATTTCTTTTTTCTTTTTCATAGATACTAATGAGTTGGTAATTGTTGCGATAATATGTAAGTACCTAGTTCTCTTATAAATAACTAATGATAAAATGTGAGCTTACTAATTTCAACTAACCTCAATTGATTGGTTATTCAAATTTTATTATTTTCATTTATATAAAATAGGCTTAAGCATTTTTTTATCTTTTAATTTCTTTTGAAATATTTCGCAAAATGATCAAACAGAATTTTAATAATACAAATAGTTATTAAAGATGACAAATGATTCTTTCAATTACTTAATAGTTACAATTACATTGGAAAATAAATATGGAAAACTCCTTAAAAATCACCTTTCCTCTGATTCATCAAACAATGTTTCTAATTTACTGTTTACTAAATTTGAGTTTTTTGTCTGTATAAAACTTGGCTTTCGATCAAACTGTTCAAATTTGAAGTAATGTATTTCTTCACGATTGTTTCTGGATTGTATAACTTATACATATGCTTAAAAAAGAATTGCAAGTCGCATTTGTTTATAGTTGTCACTATCTAATGCAATATTTGAATCGTACTTTTTATTGTCATGCTGGGATTTGAAATATTGACTTGGGTCGTCTGAGAACAATATGGATCTTTTTCATGCAGATCTTGTTCCTTACATTTTAAGATGTATATATCATGTTTGCATTTTAAGGTTAGACTGTAACTTTCACTTTTAAAAAATGAGCTACACATCTGTGGCTTACTAATTGAGTTTTACCACCATTTTCCAAAATTTCTTATCCACACTCTCATTTTAGCTTAAATATTTTATTTTGCAATCTTTATGAGATGTTTTTTCTTTCTAAGTTATACATTCTTATATGAAAGTATTTCAATATTTTTTTAAGATTCATTAGGTATTCAAAGCAAAAGAAAAATGTAATTCTGTTTTAAAGTTAGATCCATTTGAACTCATGTGGTTATCTTTAATTCTCTAAAATATATTGAAAACAATTTTATAATACCTAACCAGCAATATTCTGCCCCTGCTCTGTAATCCATTACTATTTTGAGTTTTAAATAATCTTAAAAGCATTTTGTGCGGACGACTATTTTAAGAATGTTGTAATTACCTGAAAAGTAGAAGATGCAGAAGCAAAAAATACTTTTATTAAAATTTCAAAATTAAGGAATAGAACCATTATAAAGAAGTACATAGCTGATTTTTTAAATTCTTCTTAGGATTTATTACTTTCTAAAAGGAATCTTGCAGTTCATTTTTAGTGTATATTTTAAATACACCTAAAATATAGTTAACGATAAAAGGATTATCTGAAGGAAAGGGAAATATAAGATTTATACAGAAATATAATATGCAACAAAATACCATTTGCACTTGAATAACTTGCTGAAAGAAATTGTAAAAAGTCAAATAAAAAAGAATAATTACCGAACATTGATGTCTTAAACAAAACTTCATATAAATAGGAATAAAAAAAATCACAAAAAATAAAAATTACATGATATCAGTAAGAGCAGAAGCTGTCCTTTAATACATAAAGCATACTTTATTTATTACTTTTTATAATCGGTTAAAATAAGTCAAAATATAATAAAGAAAGAGAGGACCTATACACAAAGTTTTTAACACATCTCAGAATTTAATGTAACATGAACTAATTGGCTAACGAGAGTTCTATTTAGACCAGACTGTAGCCCAATATGAAACATTCTATTTTTGTAAAAAAAATATACTTCTGAATTTCTCCCATCTAAATAGTGCTGTATTGCATAAACAGCAAAACAACATCTCAAGCAAACCCGTCTATTCCTCAAGCAAAGCTATAAAATATGTGGATGGAAGGGGGCACAGACATTGAAATACTGTAGTTAGTTGCACTTAAAAATTATATGTACCTCCATAAATATACTGTACATTTTATGTAGATCCACAAAATAAGTGAGCTAAAGTTCTGAAAATTAGTTTATTTTTGTTTTGTTTTTTTTTACATTATAGTGACATTTGTGGACAAAATTCCAAATTATTTCTGATTTACTCAAATAAAACTTGATCTTGGAAATATGTTAGCCCAAACTGCACTCGAGTAATCCAATTATTTGATTTTAAATTGCCTTGAATATTGTGACTTTTGATCTACAGTACTTGTAACATTCATATCTACAGGGTATACTAGCGTGTTATTGGTATTGCTCCACAGCCTAGTAGCCATAGTAACTAACGTGTGGCCAAAATTGTATAGGCAATTGTACCTTCCACCATCTGGAAGAGAACTCTCATACACGTTTAATTATTCGTTGCTCAGAATCCTCGCATTGGAAAATTGAGGAGGTTTGGAGGACGGGATCAGGTAACTTCCTCGTCATTTGACTGTGGATTAAAATTTCAAGGTATGCTGCCAATAGCCACTGGGTTGCTTCAGATTGTAATATTAAAACAAATTAGTTACTACACTTTTTTTTCTGAAGCAGCTATAAATTCTATTTTTTTTTAAACCAAAAGATAAAAATAAGTTAAACTAAGAGATAAATGAAGCAAAGAAGTTAATAAATGTTACATAAAAGGATATTAATTGGAAATTTGTATTTTTTGCCTAAAAGTAAAATGTGATTGTTATTTTGTAAAATTAATAATTTGTGAAGTTGTTTCAATGTATAATGTAATTAATTGTTAAGTGCAAAGCATTTTTTAAAAAAACTTCCATGCTTCAATGTGCTTAAAAATTTGAATGAAAATTTAATAAAATGTTATCAGATTTAAAAATATTCAGTACTATTTGTATTGTTTTAACAAAATTTTTTTTCTTTCAAAATTAGAGTCCACTCCGTAAACACGAAGCAGTACCAGCAATATTTGGGAAAAATTTTATGTTCCAGAATATGAATATTATTCATTGACATAAGAAATAAAAAGATCAATGAATCAGTAAAAATCTTCGAGGAAAGTTAAATTAAATTGTTAACTACATTTGTCAAAAAACTATTCACATGTTTTATAATATTTCGAAAACTATTATAAGTTTTTTTAAGGCTACATGATTTTGTATGCAATTTAGCTAAATTTTATATTGATAATTTTTAAGTTAATGATTGCAGAATTCAAATTTCTTTATCTCGAGAGACCTAAGGGAAAAAATAATTGTAAATAAATACAAAACAAGTACAATAATGAATCAAATTAAGGCTGAGAGTGAACACTAAGAAGAGCAGAAAACAAAGCAGCGTTGGGGAATAATTGGAAATGGCACTGAATGAATGAAACTTTATAAAATATCAGATTAAATATTAATAATTTTGTTTCTTTGACAAAATTGTCTTCCCGTTTGAATGTTCGTTTTCAACTCCGAATAAAAGCAAAAGAAAATTAACGATTCATATGCATTGGTATATGAGTACACTTCCGGAACTTGCATTAAAATAATTTAAACATAATGAAGACATTTTTGTCTTCTTAATTCTGTTAACTACTGTAATAAAAATATGGAAACAATTGTTGAAAAAATTAATCCTATTAAAATATTTTGATATTAATAGTCTTTATTCAATGAAATGTTATTGTACACAACATTGTCCTGCAATATCATTATAAAATAAGGAAAATAATATATTTTAATAGAAGTGAATAAAAATATTATGAGGCATATTTTTCCCCTTTGTAATAGATTATAATTTAAGGTAAAATGTAAAATACTACCAATTTTTTTTATAATTATTAATAACTAAATTTTATCTTGAATTCAGAAACGCTATTGTTTTACCCAGATTTTATTTATTATCATTATATATTTGGGTAAAGAATAATTGAAACACAGGTTGATTATTAGGAGAAATCTTCTAAAACTAATTGAATAGGATTTTTCATGTCTAATCCTGAAGTGAATCTATGGTAAATGTGATAATAGTGTAGATTCAGCGATGGATTGCAATGAGTAGTTGAAAGGATTAGCAAAATTTACAGTGCAAAAATCAAACAATTTATCCTGTTATTTGGGGCATTTTTAAAAATTTAGTGGATAAATGGGAAATAAAACGATAATAAAATAAATCGATATTTAATAATGCATTTGAAATAAAAATTATTTAATGTTACATATATAAAAATAAAATTTTAAAGATTTTTAAATGGTCAAATAATAATAAATTTCTTCATTCGAAATAGTCTCTTTACAATACTTTTTATTTAGAAAAGTTAAGTTTTTTGCTAATACTTTAACGTATTTACCTTAAAGTCTACTGAGAAACACAAAACCAAAATCAAGTATTTTGAAATCTTAAGAACAATTTGTGTTCTCGAACAATTTAGAAGAAAACATAGTGAAGCGTCCGTTTTTTATTTGTCTATACGTAAACGATATCACTCACATTGATTTGCGAAAGCCACTTTGTATTATTTTTCAGTTTTTAATAATTCTGACGTATTTGTTATGTTTGTTTTTGCGATATTTATCATTGAATCATCAGGTAATGAATGTCAACTAATGTTGAATTTATACTAATTGGGAATTTATAAGTTCATGTAGTTTTAATCAAATCATGTAAAATACGAGGCACTTGGTTAGAGAGGTTTTGTAATTAAACTTTTTGATTCTAAGCTCTTTTTATTAGTCATCTTAACAATAATTTCGTATAAGCAGAGAACAAGATTAGTTTTTTTCAAATTATTCTTTTATTTAGTAAAGATAAATCGCTTTAGAAAAAGTAGGAGAACCTTCCTCTTTAAATAACACAAGGTAGTGTAATTCAAAGCTTCAACACAGAATTTTTTCTTTGTTTCAGAATTTTTTTTTATTTTCGTAAATGATGTTTTTACCCTTTTAAAAAAAAGGCAAAATATAAAACGAATGATATGCAAACTATTAGGGGGTTTTACATTTATTAATTAAAAGGAATATTTAATTAATATTATGTTTCCTTTCTGCAGTTTGTAAATAAATATTTTTATAAATCTACAATGCATTCGTTTCTAAATATTAATTTATTTAGAAAAGATGGATTTCCAGTTTTTTTTAAATGTAAATTATGCAATTTATATAAAAAGTAATATTGTATTGTATTAAAGTTTGTAAATTAGAAATACTTCTGCCATTAAGTTTTTAAGCGAATGTTTATAAGGCATCTACACTTTTTTTAAAAATGTTTACTATACAGTAAAAGTTTCGGATACCCATGTTTTAAATGAACTTTATTAGCATAATTTGTCTGAAGAACGGCATAATGATGAATCGATGGAGGCAAAGAAACGGATTAGAGTCTGCACAATACAGCAAAAGAGTTGGATGTAAGATGTTATGTCATCCTTATAACGGAGAATACATTTTTAAGTACCTTTAGCTTCTAGAAAGTACCGCTAGAAAGGACTTCAATTACAAGAGTTGCAAATGACTGCAATTTGCGACTAACTGCAAGAAGTCTCCAAACAACCCATCTTAGATCTTCTCTTGTTGCAGCTGTTGGAAGGCTGATAAAATAATCCTAGTATTTATGACTGATTTTAAATTGTAGGGAAAAAACATTACACCCATTTTAGAAAGAATTCTAGAAATATATTTGTGGAAAAACGCTTGTAAATTAGAGTGATTTAAAGCAGGTTTTTCATCTTTAAATAGGTGGGATTAAATATTTTCGAAACAGTCATCAAGTACCTCTGCATACTTTAAGGATTCTATCTTTTGAACTTCCTTAATCTCCCTGTATAAATCAACAATAGTATTACCCTTCTCGATTTAAGGATGTTTAAAAAACGATAGTTATAAATTATCATTAACTTTGATTATTTACTTGGTAGTCTAGGAGATAAGAATTATTTATCATTTGAAACATAGAAATCTACAAATGGAATGAATGGAATAAATGTTTTTCAATGCCTCTTACTCCTACTCAAAGTAATGACCTACATTACATTCCTAGCACAAATTCAAGTAGTTCAAGATATGAACACATGAGTCCTAAATTTTTTTCCTACCATTGTTTCACATAGTGAGTAGTAAACATTATTTAGTAAGTAACATTATAGTAAACATTATTTAGGTGAATGAATGGATTTCATTTGCAGCAGTCTCCAAGATATTGCATTCACCAAGGCTTTCTTTCTAAAGGTAAACACAGGATTTATGACCCTGAAATGCTCCAATGATTTTTCCTTTCTCCCATCCAATTTGATATTTTGGGCACCCACGAGTAAAATAATCTCTCATGCACTTTTTTTCTTTTCTTCATATTACTGCCTCCTCTTTAATTTCTCACTCGCACTTACAGAGTTTCATCTAAATCAAAAGAAGCATCTTTATTTTAAAACTAATGACACTAATTATTTCAGGACTGCTTGCACATGCACTACCCTTGTACCCTCGATTAATCTCATGATATTGCAGCAAATATTTTGATACGATGAAGTTTCGAAAAAAATATTACGTTATTAAGTTAAGAAGATTGTCCTGTCTATCAATTGATATTTTAAAATAATTAAATAATCATAATTTTACCTGATACTGAAGTAAAACCCGTGTGTTGTACATGTATTTTCCTGCAGCGATGCTTGTGTTTTAATGGTGAAGTTCACTTCCCAACTTATTTATGGAAACCATAGAAATTGTGACCAGGATTACGAGATTGGTGACTTTATCGCCCCTTGGCCAAGGATTCGGTGAAAGATATCCAGTAATCCAAGGAACCAAGGAATCACCAAGAAATAATTAAAAAGCCTCAGGCTCGGTCTTTCTAGAAATTTCTATAAGGCCATATAAAAGACCTTTGAAACAGAGGCAGAGAGTCAGTTCAGATAGGAAAGCATTCGAAATCAGAATCTGATTGTGCGTTGACTACAATAAGAGAGAGACGTTATCTGTCTGTGTTCTCTGCTAGTGACATTCTTCTAAGGAATCATTTTTGGAACGTTGTAAAACTTTTTTAAAAGAGTGTTTTTGCATTTTTTAATATAATCTGTTATAATACTTCATCGGGTGTTTAAGTCGATTTGTCTTCGTGTAGTCATCTGTTAATTCTTATCCATAAATAAATACATCTGTTAATATTCAAATTACTGGAGTCATCGGCTACTTTTCCTGTAAAAATATTTATTTCACTATTAATTTGTGACAATATAAAATATTATCCAAATAATCCGGGCCTTTAAAAACTGCAACTTTTGCTCTTAAATTGCAATAACGATCGTATTATTATTTTTTTCTTCAATAATAAAATTTAATTCAGATGCATTTTATCATTTTATTGCATCTACATAACAATGTTGTTAGTTCCCTTATTCACAACATACAGTTATATGCTTTTCTTCTTTAGATAATTAAATAAATTGGGATGACGAGAGGTGTGTCTGCATTCTTCTGCGCTAGAAAAGTTATTTTTAGAAACGAATCGTAAGATGTTTTATTAAGTCTCTCTCAGACTAAGACATATTCTGGGAAAGCAACAAAAACATTATTTTTTTTACCATTGCTTTCATCAGGATGTTTGCCGTAAATGGATCATTACTAAAGTGAGCAATCCATAAAAAATAGCGAAGCTAGTTTCAGTTGCTCTTTTTACTTCCATGATCTATATGTCAACGTTCATAAATTACATCAATAAAAGATCCATTATTTACTCTCCATTCCACGAAAATATATACCCGAAACATATATTTATTCACGTTTCGACAAAAATAAAGCACAAGAACTAAATAATGTATCCGACTTTCCCAATATAAGATCCACGTAGTTGTATAAATTTGCTTCTTTTGAAAGTCATCAAATTAATTCTGTGTTTTACTTTAATTATATTTAAAAATAAGCACCTCTTTTGTTCTTTTATTTATATCAAAAAACCTAATATGGTTTTTATTCACATTCATTTAAAAAAGTGTCTCATCTTTTATCGAAAGTTTTGCTTAGATTTTATTAACGATTTTCATTTTTATGTTTTGTTAATTCTTTTGAATTTTTAATTTTACAATCAGAAGACATTTTTCTCGAAATGTATTTTTAAATTAAGTCATATACTATGAGGTTATAGTTCTAAATCACACTCAAAAACAAAAATAAAATATATTATTTATATCATCAAACTAGCTTTTTTTTCAAAAATTTGGAAGAATAAAATTCCTATTTATGGATTAATAAAAATTTGGATGAAATTGGAATTAAAAACCATTCGGAAAAATTACCTAATTATTAATAACAAATTTATTCATATTTATCATCTAATTAAATTTATATTACATTGAATAGTTGAAATTTCAAGCAAATATGCTGAATAAGTAAATCAAACTCTTTTTAAAAAAACAAAACTGATTATTTTAGTCACAAATTCTTATCAACGGATGACGAGTTAAGATTTGTTTGGTTTGGTTTTTAGGATCAGAATCTCCTGTAAGAAAAAAGTGTGGAAAAATAATTAGAAACAGCGATAATTCGCACTATTTAAAAACCTATTATAGTTCTTTACCTTCCTCCCCTGGACTCAAGAAGGTTGTTATGTATGAAAAGAACTTTGCAGTTGATTTAGATTTGAATATAAACCAAAATCTGCAATATGCAAATATAAAATATATGTTTGATTAAATTATTTTCGATATATCTATTAACATTGGAAATTATTCTTTTTCCAATACTATTATCGTCTGCTTTGATTTAATAATTTATATATAACTCTAATTTTTCTTACTGTTTATTTAATTTACTGATATATATATTTAATCGTTTGGTATTATAAGTTTTGTTGCAAAAGTTGGCAACCTTTTTGTAATAAATTTTTTTTTATTTTATATTACGGGTACAAAAGACCACGACATAAAATATGAATAAAGGAAGAAATAAAGAACAATAAAATGGCTGGAAAAAGTCAATGTACTATTCGGTCTCTAGCGTTCCAGTAGCTTTCCCACAATGTCTTGGAGCAAAGTGTAGGATGGCTGGCGGATAAGGTGAGTACATTACATAGATTGTCGAAGATTACAGAGCATACAACATTCGTCAATAAGATTTTTTATGAGATGTAAATGCCTAGAAAGGCAATCATGACGAGTAGCAAGGAAGAATTCTGTTACAGCTTTAACTCTAGGCTGGATTGTGAAAAGGGGCTTCATCATTAGCCGTTTAAGCAATAGCTGTACCTTTTTTAGCTAGCAAGTCGGCTTTTTCATTTCCCTTTACTCCGCAGTAGGTTGAGATCCACTGAGGGGAAATCGCTTTATTTTTTGTCAGATAGTAACTGCAAGACAGACAGGCAATTCCAAATGGCTACCGAATATGGGGTTCTAGTAGAGATAGTTGCTTGTAGGGGGTCTTTGAGTCTGTTGAAATGACTACTCTTGAAAAGTGGCATAGAAGTTGAGAGAGTGTAATTTGTATGGCCTCAATTTCAACATCAAAAGTTGATCCAAGTTGTTCCACTGGAGAAAAGAAAGAAAAACGACGGCAGTAGACATCACAGTAAATGTCGATGTATGAATTCTGCAGTTGACTTTGAGAATTTGAATTGATGTGTGTTTTTGACACCATAGAAAAATCGGTTGTTTTTACCGATTCATTCTATGACATTATTGACTACAAAGGTTTTTTCCAATGTTTTTTCATGTAAATATATGTTCTTGTTTGTTTGTTTGTTTGTCCTAGTTTTAAATAAAACAATTTATTTCATTTCAAACTCATTGCACACTGAGCCACCGAAAAAAGCCTCGTCAAATTAAGAAATAATGTAACCAGTTCTTAGGAAAATAGCTACCGAATTGACAATATTAAAGAATTTAATATACACTGGTGAGATGAACTATTTATTTGTGTTACTGGAGAGGAATCTGATTTGGTCATTTTGAAAGTCAACAATTTATTTAAAATATTAAACTCACTAAGTGCACGTTTGAATTTCCATCAGATGAATTAATTCAGCTTAACATTCTAAATGAAAATAATCACTCCCCTTTATTTATATTTTAAGGCAAATATACATAACAAACCAAAAAAGAAAAGGATTGTTCTGAAGGAGATGTTCTTTCAAAACTTTCATTTCGCCTTCCAGAAACGGTTTTGTTTAATACCCCTAGATATTTTAATTCCCTCAAGTCTCTTATCCGTCTTGAGTTTCCGAGACTAAAACTTGACATTTTCGAAAGCAAAGAACCAAACAGACAACCGACTCTATAATACAAACATCTTTTTTAAAGGGTTGCTTATTACGACGAAATGTGAGATAAAAAAAAGGGAAAAGAAAGTCAAAAAAGTTGTAATGGATTTCTTATCTTGCAATTTGTGAACCGAAATCACGTCTGCTGTTTTCATGGTAAAGCAAATATGCTACCCATAAAAAAGATATTTTTCAGGATTTGTTTTCCTGTTTCTATGCATTGTATTGATTTAACATTTTCGTTTCATATTCTTATTTCTTTATTGTCGGAGCAAATAAGAACTCTTACATTTCTATTTCTATTTTCCGGCTCCAAGCTCACAATGGATGTTCTATATTACAAACAGAAGAAAAAAGGATATTTCACGATTCATTTCCCACAAATTATGAAACTCATTTTTATGACATACGAAAATTCCCAAATGTATGAAAAAAGATTCAATGGTTTTATTAAATAGGAACATGAAATTTAATTCAACTCATGTTTGCTAAAATGCATTTTATTTTAAACGTTTAATTTTGTCATGTTCCTTTAATGCTGTATTAAATGTTAAAGTTTGGACATTACATTACAATTAATTTAACATCTAAATCATGAAATCATTTCTAAATTTATTAGAGCATATTTCATTCTAATGAGTTTCAAAGATTGTGTTTAGTACACAATTTAAAATTCATTCTACAAACGAAAAAGGAATTACCATAATAAATAGAAAGAAAAATCAGAAACATTCTTATGATACTAAAATTCTAGCACGTTTTGAGGTGGTAGTGGGTCCTTGGTGGCTCTCCTCAAGAGAATTTAATACTCTAGGGGAACTACAAATATTATAGATTCATGTCATGTGGATTTGGAGGCTAAGACATGACTTGAAATCATTGATGTTGCTCTGTTTTTATACATTTGGTTTGCAATGATGTTCACAGATAGCGCACGTACGTCAAAAAATGCTTTACGGGAAGGATGGATTCTTATGGGCTTCTCATAAGAACATCACTCATACCATAATATCACCGCCACTGTTTTGTGTCGGTCACCCGAGCACCAAAGTGGAAAAATATTTGAGTATACGAAATCGCCCGTCATGTGATTGATCAGAAAAGGCCATTCGTTGGACCAGATTACTTTTTCTATTCTTCTGTAGCCCAATCTTATTCCTTGATCCATTACTGGCACAGTCGGCGATGATGAGAAGTTACCTCAGACGCGCGTGATTTTAGCGCCAGCTTCATAAGCCAGAACGTAGTTCTGAACGTTGAACTGTGTGATAAGTCACACCATTTACGTCACCATTGAAGTGATGGTGGTATCAGCCATTGTAACTTCTAACCAGGACGAAAAACGCGTACGGTCCACTTTAAAATCAATAAACCACTGCCCGGTGGATTTTCATTTCACCACTCATGGGTCAATTTTGATAAATACTCCCAGTGACTGCTGGAATCAATGTTAGCAAGTGCTAAGCCAGAGCGATATTGGAATATGATGAATCAGCTCATTTTACCATTATGCCGTTTAGCACTCTATGTGAGAAAAACAATGTGCCTTTCCTATATATACTCCACAATCAGTCACAAGGGCTTGGATGAGCTCATTGCTGTAGGGAAGTGGTAGTCATAATGTAATGATTTTTGGTAAATATACGAGATGTGACACACACAAAAATCGAGACTGGTTCAATAAATCATTGTACTTACAGAATCAGTTATACATAACATTATCACTTTCAAAGTAGTTCCCGTCATCGTTCACACACTGACGCATTCGGTGCCATTGGTGGCAACAGTTCTGGAACGAGGTTTTTGAATGGCTTTTCAGGAAATTCCCCGTTTTTTGCCTAACCCTTTTCAATATATGTAAAATAGGTTGCCTTTAAGCAAGGTCTAACTGAAGGAAATAAAAAAAGTGCATGGGGTCAAATCAAGTGAATAAGTAGGATGCCCCATCACAATTTTGACGTTTTTACTGGTCAGAAACTGCTTAAAAAATAAGGCCGTGTGAGAGGGTGCATTGTCTTGTAGCAATAATCATCCATGACTCCCCGATTTTGACCTTTATTTCCTAATTCTTTCACGAAGTGTTTTTAGTATTTCGATTTAGCAGTGTTGATTAACAATCTGATATCTGATGTGAGTGGAATCCATTCATATGGCGAATTTTGGCGATGTTTTGGTCTATAATTAATGACCGTAAATGCCCACCTTGTTCATCTTCTTCAACACTGTCCCTTCCCCCTGAAAACCAATTATTCCATTCAAACCAATGTGCACGAGGCAAAGTATCATCTCCATAAACCTCTGTTAATTTTTGAAATGATTTCGTTGCTAATTTCTTAAGTTTCGTAAAAAACTTGAAATTGATTCGACATTTTCTTAGTAGAATGCAGTTGCACGTGTTTATTCAATGACGCAGTACTCCCAACTGGCGTGATCGAATAAGGCGAAACTGGTCACATGGATGGAGAATGTGCTTGGGATGACCTCACCAAAACAGTTGTTGCCAACTCCACTCTTTTTTCAAGCTACACACTAAGTCTTGTTCTTTTGTGTCACACTTTGTGTGATCCTGTGTGTGAGCGTGGGGGCGTGCGTGTACACGATTGTATGTGCATATTCAGGGACTTAAAGAAGCAAGGTTTTACGGTAGCATGTTCAAAAGTAAACGAAAACTTTTATAAAACAGTATATTTCATGTAAAAAAGAAACCTATTTTCCCTGCCCTTATTGCGTGTAACAAAAACAACTTACGTTATGTGTGTGATGACAAGTCTCTTTAAAATTACCAATTACTATTGATCATCATTACAATTATTTCTTATTCAAAAAGCTGAAGTGAAAAAAAAATGCTTCACCAAAAAAGAAAGTAAAAAGAGAGCCATATTCCGAAGAATCATTTTTTTAATTATAAACAGGGTGTTCTCGCTGCTCTTGTAAAATTCTTAATAATTGTATTATATTTTGTTCCTTTCTTGAATTCTTGATTACATATAAATTGTTTTAATATCTGTCAGTTAATTGATAAAATTTTTTAAAACTTTTTCATATATTTTATCTTAATTCAAATATAGATTATAAGAGACCTGTCACTATAATACAATATATTTTTGAAAATTAAGTTTATTATTGATATAAACAGGATTTTAAAAAGTGTTGTGTAAGTACTGTTTATATTGAATGCTAAAATAATATAGCTTCTTAGTAAAAAATAAATTAACAGTAACATTCTACTAGGAATTTTTCCTTTTTTTCCCTATAAATTTAAATTTCCAATATTAAAAAGGAACTTCTCCGAAAACCTCTTTCAAAAGTTATTTTTAAAGAAAATTATGAAGATAATCGATCATATTTTCTCTTGGTTCTGGATATTTCTGGAAACCATTTAGTTTCTCATATATGTGTTCCAGTGGAATCCTGAGAAGAATTAAGGAGAAACACTCGTCCATCTTAAGGACAGGCTCGTCTGTAATTATAAGCAAAGCTTATGTATTCGAATCATTATTTATTAAGCACGGACACTTAATTCCAAGAACACAGTGAATAATATTCTTTTTGGTAATTTTTTTCTTATAAATGATTTCAAACTAGAAATTTCGTAAAAGAAAACTACCTTTTAAAAATGTGATTTTTGCAGAATTCTATTTTTGTGCCAAACTTGAATTAAATTTAATATATAGTGTTAACTTTTGTCACAAGTAAGAGGAATTTTTTCTCAAAAAAATTGAAATTAAAAATGAAAGTATCCCTATAAAAGTAAAAGTATGTGTGGTATTTTCTGCAGTATATACAGACAAAAAAATAACTTCTTACTGTATTGCTGTAAATAAATTCTTATTAATTTCCTCAATATTTCTCATCATAGAGATTTAGATTAAATAAATTGCCAGACTTCCTTCTATAAATTAAACACTTTACCAGATTAAGATGAATCAGGTTTTATTACTTTAAAAAAAATAAATGCGTTAATTTTATTATATATCTTAAAGATTTTATTTCAAATTAAAAACTATTTAAACAGATCATTATTATTAAACTATTTAAAACTAAATAATTACGTAAGAATCTTTTTTACACTTATAAATTATCTCATTGGGAAAGAAGTAGTAGTTTAAGTTATTGTAATTGCAGCGCTAATAATTAAATATGAATATTAATTATTAATTATTTTTATTTCTAATATATAGGGAATGATAAATTTGACATTTTTGGAAAAACATACGGGGTTACGTCTATATAATTTTACATCAAAGGCATTCTGCTTATTCTGCAAATACCAAATCATAAAAATCAATGGATATTTAATAGATTTTTGAAATTAGCATAACAGCAAATGCTTATGTGTTTCTTATAACAAGGATATTTTTCTAGAAAACGATATAATCAGATAGTAACATATAAAATTCTAGTAAATTTAGAGCAAAAATTCAATCAAAATACTTCCTGCATTTTGTTCATGGTCTTCTATCTAATTCATTTATCTTTATATCAGAAAATATCTTATCTTTATGTCAGAGAATACCTTATCTTTATGTTTTCCTTATCTTTCAATCTGTTATTTGCTTCCTTTGTCTTCTGGAGTCGCTAGTCAGGGTAGTGACAAATTCATGCTACCACTACAATTTGTAGTTGAAGTTTTAACTCCATAAAATATTTGGCTTGTAGAATAATAAAGATTGCTTGAGACTGAAAGAACAAGGACTCAGGTATAAATATAAGGGAATTATAAAAATGAAGTATTATTCCAGATACAATCGTCAACGTTTGGCGATAGTCCAAGGAACCAAATGTATCCAATGCAAATGTAATGCGAGTTTGAATTCAAACCACTCCTATTTTTCCATCGATTTATCTACTCATAAAATAATACGAATTGATTTCAGAAAACGTTTATCATTATTTTTTTCTATTCACTCACTGAAAGAAATTGCTTCCATGTTCCCATTAATGATATAATGAACAACGAAAAAACCAGTAAATTGTAGCGACTTTCCATACAAATTTTCTAATGGCATAATGACAGCATTAGGACTTTCCTAATAGCAATTGTCCTGCTTTGATAAGAATTACCAATATCGGCTAAGTTTACTACTATTAAGTGACTGCTATTGAGAATGCGTTATAATATTATAGATTACTCCAATTTTCATTCCAAAAGGTAAGCAAAGAGAAGTCAGAAAATCCTTTAACGTGCATCGTTATATAAAACAATGGTTGATGATTTGCTTTATTCTTTTCTGATAGCATAAAGTTGATTAATTATATATATATATATAATTCGTTTTTACCTTATTGAAAAACAGTTCTTTCCTAGCAACAACATTTATTTTAAACTGCTACTTCTGAATTCTAAATTTTCTACCAAATTATACATATTTTAGCAGCTGCTCAGGAAGCACATTTTTAAAAGAAAGAATAATTAACTGTAAATTCTTATGTATTGTGCAACTTTAATTTTTTTTCTTTTAAACAAATTTTGTTTTTGTTTTCTAATATTTCTCTCATCATGTATGAATATAATTTAATTATGTCAAATGAGATTAAAAATTTTTGATTAGGATTCATTTAATGTGCCTGTATTTTCTTTTTCCGGTTTTTAAGTACTTTTTTTATATTTTGAATATGAGATGTAATTTTTTAGAATAAAAAACTTACAATGTAAAATAAATGAATATATTTTGGGAAATAAAAGCAGGAAAGATTTTTAATATGATGATAATACAGAAAACTCACTTGTAACTCGAAATTAATCAAAACGTAAGAAAAAAAGAACTAAAGTTTTTGAAATATATATTGCAAAAAAAAATTAAATATTTGGAGTTTTTATTCAAAAACACACAGACACACACGGATAATTATATAATTGATGTGAGTCTTTTATGTCTTGAATTGAAAAATTCATTGTTAGAATAACACGCAAATTCTTTAAATTTGCTGCATTTACTGAAATATTATTATATATAAATTTTTCAATTTAATACATAATAAAATTAATTCCAAAAAATATACGATTTTTTAATGATTTCTTTAGCAGTGCAAAAATTAAAATATTACGATTTTCAGGTTTATAAAATAAGATTAGTCTTTTGCTAATTTATTTACTTTCCCATTTACATGAACCTTTTAAAACGCATATTTGATATCTTTAGAAAATAATTGTCTTAAAGTTAATATACAGAGATCTCTGTAATTAAAATTTTAAAAATGGAAGGCTGTTTTAAATTTCTACAATTCTTTATCTAATAAAACCAGAAAAAAATTGAGAGCTAACAATAAATAAATAATAAATGTAACCCAGTTTTTGGTACCGGAGAATTTCAATTGTCTGATTAAAAGATCTAAATTTTTAGAGACTATTTTGAAGAATGTTTTAATGAGTTTTATTTGTATTTGATAAATTCAGAATTATGCTATTTTTCTATATAATTCCCCATCATTACTTTCATCGTATAATTGGCATTTTATACTACGATTTTTATCTTCAGATATGATGTTATGAATTATGTTTCACTGCATTTGTTCGCTTTGCACCATATATATATATATATATATATATATATATATATATATATATATATATATATATATATATATATATATATATATTAAATCTGTTTATTCCATCAAACATAGCTTTTATATGTTTTGTCATAATTGAAAACAAGTTCTCACGTACAGGAGTTTCATTACTTGATTAGTAATATTATACTAATTAAAATTACAGATTTTCTAATTGTACAAATCTGAATAAAATATATATATATTATGTTTAAATAAATAATTAATTATATTACAAAACCATTGTAAAAATTACGCAGACAAAGGTACTATACTCAATTGATAGCTTTATTTTAAATTATAATTATTTATTTTTTTGATAAAACAAATTCTTAATATAATTATTAAATCTATTAATGAGCTATAATTTTTAATGAAATTTGTGGATAACTCCAATGCCTATCTTCTTACAAAATCTTAACTGCTTACAAAATTTAAATAGTTTTAAGTAATAATAATATTGCTTGATTTACAAGAAGAAAGTGCAACTGGACAAAACGCTAAAATATTTGCTCATCAGTTTTTATATAGCTTCATTCAAAAATAATTCAAATCTCACAATAAATAATTCTGTATTCGTTTTAATAGAGATTTTAGACATTTTATAAAATTATACAAATATAATTTTTTTACATGTTTTCATACTTTATATTATTGTATTTGGTATTTTTTGTAATGTTTCTACTTTTATATAATGGTTATGAATTTAAATATAGAAAACACAGACATTTTTTGAGGAAAATACATAGGAGTAGCCAAAAGTAAAGAAAGAAAAACTAAGCGAAATAATGGGACTAATCTGTAAGTTAGGTTGAGGATAGATCCGTTTACATGAATAATGAGCAATTGCATAAAGTTCATATTAAAAACATTTCAGAGCTACCAAGAAAAATTAAAAGAATAGAAAAAATATAATATATCTTTCTTATTATAGTAAAATACAAAGAATGTTATATTTTTATTGTTGGTACTTCTGTTTTGTTGTTACGCACAACCGTAAAATGTTTGTGATAGCTGTGGACTTAGAAAAAACTAGCCTTTTCTTTTTATGTATGATGGTATAAATAAAAAAGTAGCAAACAAATATCTTATGTATCTCTCATTAATTATTTCCCTTAAAAATTCTTCACAGAGGGTTACAAAAATTGTATTATCCTTGCATTTGTAATGATTTTTTTTTTCTTAGAACGAGGTGTTAAATATATAATGAGACAAACAGAAGCATATATAATTTAAATTAAGGGAAATACAGTTCTCTTGAGACCCATAAGGATGTTTTTTTCTATTCCTAGTTTTTGAAGAAAAAGCTTACAGTTTAGTTCCATTTGTTAGATATTTTATACCTTTCCATAAAATAAATGAAAACATTTTAAATTTTTAAAAATGCTTAACGCCTTAAAAATGATTCCAAAAATATAAAACTTCTCAATTAAGTTGTATCCGAATCACACACACACAAAAGATTTTACACAACTAATGCACCTTAATATGCAATATTCATAGGTATCCTGCGATTTTAAACATGTTTACATGTGTTAGAGCCCAACTATAGAAGGCATTGTGAAAGCGCGAAAATATAAGGGTGTAGTGGTGTTTACGCACACACACTCGAGATTGAGACAGTGAACGAAGGTATTTGGCCTGTTGCAAGTTTACCATATTATTGAGTATTTTAATAAGCGCATAACACACACAATAGTATATTTCAAAAGTGTGTAATAAAGTCTGGTTTGTATTTACAAAGAAGAGAGTGGAAGTGAATGATTTTGAGTAAAGACTGAGTTATTTCATCCTGACCTAAACGGGAAATCACTGTGTATAAGTACCCGGGTTCGAACGAGAACACATGTTTACAAAGAAGCACGATTGTGTATTACTATGAGCACAATTTCTATTTATAAGAAGCACAATTGTTTATTCATTAAGAAGATATGCAGCCTGTTGCAAGTTTACCAAATTATTGAGTATTTAAATTATCATATAACAATAGCATATTTCAAAAATGTGTAATAAAGTCTGGGTTGTATTTATAAAGAAGAGAGTGGAAGTAAGTGATTTTGAGTAGAGACTGAGTTATTCAACCCTGACCTATAAACGGGAAATCACTGTGTATGAGTAGCCGGGTTCGAATGAGTCTACAGCACATGTTTACAAAGAACCACAACTGTGTATTACTAAGAGCACAATTTTTATTACTGAGAAGCACAATTGTGTATGTAACAAGAAATATTCACCCCCCTCCTCGTAGGGAAAAGCTGGCCTGACAGGACAGAAAAACATTTTGTGTCAAATTTACAATTTGGGTTCTTTTAGGTAAAGCTTCATTTTGTTCATCAAACTGGTTCTCCTTCATTCAAAATTTGGTGTATTTGCAATCCTTAAATCTTAACGAAAGCAACCTTGTCGTTATTTTAAATTAAAACTAACTAGAGAGAGACGGTCGAGCTAGCGACTCAGGCCGATTGCGCCGGATTTGGTTTCGTTCAGAGGTGCGCCCGATAAAGGGTTAAATATAAGTATTGCTCAAATTGTTCAAACTAATTTATAGAATTTACTAACCACATAAACTCACTGAAAAAGTTAAGTAACATAACGATGCAATTTAATTGCTTTAATAATATGCTTATATACAACAAATATTTATTTTTACAAGTCCTATAAGTTGACTTTTTTATTTATTCTTTTCTGGTAAATATAATTCTGATAGAATTTTTTTTTTTTATGTTTTGTGATTATTCAGGTTAAAAATTTGGCAGGTATAACATTTACTCTACGTGCAGAAAATTTCAAGTCATTTAATTAATGGTAGGAGTAGTGATCACGTTTTAAAACTTTTGCTAATCAAACTATTTCTGAAAGACAGTGTTTCTCAAACTGTGGGACGCACCCCCTTGAGGGGGTGCGATAACCCTACGAGGGGGTCACGAGCATATCGAAAATAACAGATTTAAAAAATAATTAATTTACTGGAATGAATAAAAACAAAATACTTTCAGACACAACAAAAAATGCACTTTTACTCTGATATAATTTATATATATCATCTGGCGAAATAACGTCATCGAAAAAATTTTTTTTCAATACCTAATTAGCTATCTTTGATCCTATAACGAAATAAAAAAAATTGATTTGATTTGCTGTAATCCTATGAAGAGAATTCTTTTATTGCGTTTTCTTTTTAAACCTACAATACTACTTTTTCAGAGAAAAAACCAAAACCCAAAGTCGAAAACATTTAGGAAGATAAAAAGTTCAATACTGTTATTATTTTTGAAATACTGTACATTATAGCTGTAGGCAGCAGATTATATTTGCTGAACATCGGTTTGACCTTGTAAGTTATTGGTACATAAATTAGAAGAGAAATAATGTATTTCTGTGGGGGAGAGGGGGTTCTATCTCTATGTAAAAGAATTTTATGATATTTGGAAAACCATAGAGAGCACACTTTGAAGGATTACTTGGCCAATATTTATTTTAAGAGTACTCTCAAACATTTGGGTTGGTTATTGGGTTGGTCAACAATGGTTATTGGGGCACATGATCTCTGATGAGTCAAACATATAAATCATAATGAAAAACGTTTCACACAATTTTTTAGCAGTAACATCCATATTATTATAATGAATACACTTTTAACCCGGAAATGGTTCCGCCGGGCACACAGATCACGAAATCGTTTATTCTGGTAAAACTGTTTATTTCTTACAAAAGAAAAATTGAAAAGTCCTTGAAAGTAGGTAAGTATACTTTCTCTTAATTAAATTATTCACTGGAATCACTATTTGTATCGCGTACAATAAAAATAATTATAAAAGAAACATTAACGTTAGTATCGAGTGTGCGTCTGCTATCGGGATAAAACATTTTGAAGTCTTCTCACTTCAAATTTTAAAAAGTAACACACATACACACAATTATTCTTTATCGTAATTTTATATTATTTTTCATTATTTAACATTAATTCTAAATGCTCATTCTGTGAGATTTAAAATTACAGTTCGCTTAAAACTAATTATAAAATGAGCATTCATTTTAAAATACCATTTGACATTTTCATAAACATTGTCGCGCATTGGGGTTTACTCTTGGAAATTCAGCTATTATATCGCGAATGTTTTAGTTTTTTTAAAAAAAATGAACTCCTGCAAAGAGCAGGTACTTCAGACAGTACAATTTTAAATGTATCAGTGTTGCAAAAGGTATTTTATAACTAATTTATTAATACTAAATTAAGAGCAAGTTTAATAAGTATTAGCGACTTCCATGGGCTTGTCTTGCAGAGGAAAGTTTTTCAAAGGAAGATTTACGATTTGAAATTGACACTCTGAGTACTTTTTCTATATTTTGTCTTCAAAGCAGTCACCGCATTTTGCATTCTCTTCCTATTCAAAAATTCAAAAAATAAAAAGAAAATATTTATTACTTAAAAGTAAAACATATATAAAATTTAATATATTTATCTTATTAATTTGTACGGTTTATAATTAAGATCGCATTGTAGCCTTAGTGTCAAATTGCATTATTATTGCATTCAATACATTATTATTGTATAAGGTGGGGGGGCGAGAAAAATTATGATCAAAAAGGGGGTCGTCAGTATTGAAAGTTTGAGAAGCACTGCTGTAAGTTGAAGAAACATATCGATAACGGGAGTAATTTTGATGAGAAAAATTTTACATCATAGTTTTAAAAGACGTTTAGAAAGAGAAATTTTATTTCGTAATTTTAAAAAAACTGTTTGAAATAGGTTTCATAATGTTCGCATTATTATTTATTTTCAAGTGCACTTACTCCATTTTAAATGTCAATATATGCTTCTATAGGTATTTCTGAACTTAGGAAGTCTAATAATACTGAAATTGCATTGAGTATGTGCTTACTTTTTTAATTGTATGCATGTTTATCTCCATATATTTAAAAAAATTAGTTCTTATTGCACAAAAAATAAATTTTCATTTTTACGGAAACACACTTTATTTACTGTTACTTGGTAACATTTAAGAAATAAAAGAGGGAATTTGAAAAGTTAACATAACACTTTCTTTTACTTTTTACCCTTGAAAATTCAAATCACAATGGTATTTTCACCTCAAATCAATCTTCCTTGAATTCTGATGGGACCTCTATGCAAATCAAATTCCAAGATTGTTCAATATGTTCAAATATCTCTATTTTCTCCTCTTAGCGTACTTTTTCATTATATTATATTACCAGAAAAAATTGATTGAATACATTCTCCTCACAACATCCTTCCATGAGACTTTTTAGCTTGCCTTTGAAACGTGCCTAAATGATTTCTTAAAATCTTCATTTATATTCTTCCATTAAGTAATACATTTTCAGGTATTTATATAAAAGAGTGATCGTTTATGGTTTCCATCCTGAATGAGGAAATCCATATCTGTAATTCTTATTTATGACTTTATGTTAAGTAAAATAAATATTCTAAATGAATTTAAATGTCCTCCTAAAAATTTTTTTTAACATATTAGTTCCTCTTGGGCGAACGCTAAACCATTTAAAAAAGATGTTTTGGTTCTTTCATGTATTTTTATTTATTTAAAGAATCAATAGAAATCATAGTAATAGTAAATAAATATTACATTAATCGTATTCACATATTATGTTTAAAAGTTTAGACAATATAAAGATGAAGTAAGAGTAAATAAGGTGTCTAAAGAATTCTTTTTGGAAACCAATGCATAAGTTTATATTAGTTTATCAAAATACGCAGAAACAAATATTTAAGTTAGTTTAGGTAAAATTTCAAACAAACTTTTACCTTCTTTTTATAAGTTAGACACTATACATTAGACATTATACATTATATTTTTGTGTGTATTTGATTATTTAAGTTTTTAATATAAATAGGCCAAGAAAGTTGAAAAATATATTTTACTATCCAAATATCATTTAAATATTCTCATATGATTTACAGATGTACTAAGGATTAATTCTATGTAATGAAGGTAAATACTTCTAATTTACACAAAAGAGTAAGTAGTTTTAGGTGTTTCGAAATGTTTCTCTTGAATATATTTATCTGTACAACTCACAACCGCACAGTTTTTCACAACATAAAACACATAATTGCAAGATATTATGAATTATTGATTTTTAATTACATTAAGTTTACTGGAATTTGGCTTGAGAATAAAATTTTTTAAAGCAAAATTTTAAAAAGTCACGATTTGTGTTACTCTATTCTCTCTGTATTTGACGCTTGTAAAAATAAATCAGCGTATAGTTTCAGCGTACATATAATTTCTGTTAAAAATTTTAATCGACTGTTTTTCTATTGAGTTTTTTTTTGTGTGTGTATAAAAAATATATTATTTATTTTGTTCCTTTATTATTTATATAATGTAATATTAATTTGGTAAATTTCCACTAAAATAAATCAAAATGAAATAGTATTTCTAAAGAATTCAATTTAGAGGAATCGTTTCATTCTTTTTTCTTGGGCAAGTTTTTTTAACAAATAAAAATATGTAAAAATGTAAATACATATATTCTCAAAATTCAAATATATTATTTATAGCAAGAATAACTAGGTTAACAGTTTTATCAAAAACTTTAAAACTTTCCGTAATACTTTACTGAACAATGTAACAGCCATAAATATTTTCGAGAGGTATATTATCCATACATCTGAATGCCTTACGATAAAATCTAATTTTATTAAAAGCAAGTGGCAATTCACAAAATGTTCCCTCACTCAGTTGTTCCCAAAGTAATTGAAAAAATGCACAATACAAAAGAAAAAATTGGTTTTTCATGTACTATCATTAACTAAATTACAGGGTTTCGGTACCGTAATAGAGGCAACACAAAGTTATTATAACTTTTTGTTTGGGCTACATATTAATTTAAAACTTTCCTAATTACTTTAACTCTTTCTTATAGAGGGAGACAACATTATCAATCTTCATTATGTCATTGTGAGGGTGTGGAAAGGGGAACAGTTACAACTATTCATAATAGAAAGGTGTTCCAACATTATTGATTTTTGAAAACAAATTTAGAAAGAATGAACTTAGCAATGTTCCATTAATTTTTTTATTTATAAGTAAAATAAGTTTTTTTACAGATTTTATTTCCAACATATTCTTCTAAATCTCTTCCATTGTGTCTAACTTTGTATTTTCATAGGAAATAAATGGTGATTAGAAATACATTATAACACATTTCATCACCTGGAGAGGTAAATTACACCTTAATAATGTAAAGGGCATCATTTTTTGTTGAATTGAAATATTTCAATGCAATAGAACATCTTTATATATCAAATTTCTCTTCGTATATGTTTTGTAAAAACTATTTTTGCCCAACTCAAAAATAGTTTTAAAGTACCAAATATGCCTGATAAATTAAATTTTCATAATTACTTATACAATAAGTAACCACAGAATTTAAAACATATTTCAATCATTATTCTTCCTGTGAGTTGGTCTAAAATTTATAATATCTACCAAATTATAATTTTTAATAAGGAATTCATTGAGAATGGAGTTTTTGATATCAACAATAGCTATTATTGATTTATGTGGTATAAATTAAATAAAAAAGTAAGAATTTTACTTAACTTATTGAAAATATATATACACTTTTTCCAACTTGATATTTTAAAGTTGGGAAAAACTGTATTTATAAGGAAATATTTTCCTTTTTTTTAAGCAAGTGTAGTTTTTCTTAAAAGTTTGATTTAATTTCTTTTGTAAAACTGAATTTCCCCCTATTTTCGCTTAATAACAAATGCTATTCCAAAACATAAAAATCCTTTTAGTTCACAGTGCGCAGCTTATAGCCCAGAGAGATGACTTTTAGTTCAAAAAGGAAAAGTTCTATAACTCACTCTCTGTTCTTCCTTTATAAATCTCTATTTTTAAACTGCTGCTTTCTTTCACCCCAAAACAGATGTGAGTTTTTTCATTGATGACGAGCTATTTAATGAAGCGCAACTAATCAGAAATTTACGTTCTCCAAACATGTTTCATACGTTTAACTGTAATTTTGTCGTGTGCAATCAATTCTATAGTATACCTTTTTTTTAAATTTATTTTATGTTATTTGTTTAGAATTAATATTAAAAAAATACAGGAATACTGTTATTAGAGCTACAAAGGAATTACTTACCAAACATCAATTCCAACCAATGTGTTGAAAAGAAACTTAGAAGTTATTTATACAGCCAAAAACATGTAACATCATTATCACAGAAAAACAAAATTGTATTCAAAGGTCTTGAGAGAGTTGAAATTTTGTTCCAAAAATCTGTCACTTAACCAGTTAACTGTGATTTACGAGAATACTCATTTTTGAAAAGTTGCAGGCTTTTGCGTCATACCAAGTATATTCGCCATGCGTAAAAAGTAATGACTATTCGATATTTAAACTATGATTTTTGAGAAAAGCAAAACATGCTCTCAAATACCAAAATAATTAGAATATTTTGTGGTCAGGCCGGAGTAAAACAAATAAATAAAAAAATGTAGGTAATTTAAGATGAACCCATGTTTCTCCGTATGCACCGGCTGAAACAGTGTATAAGTTCGCATGATGAATTTATTTATGTGCGATATTAACGTTTTTTTAGATGTTAACATAAGGTATCCGACTACGTTGTGAACCATGATTTTAAAAAAGCATATAAATGGATAATTTTCATGATATTTAGAGTCACTTAGATTATAATACATGTATAAAATGGTTTGAAGGACATTTTGACAAAAAAAATTATTTAAATACTATATTTTGGCAAAATATTAACTTAGAATCATCATTTTCAAAATGTTTTCCTTTTATAAAAAATCCTTCTATAATAATAGAATTTTGCTTATATAAAGTAAAGACTTCTCCAGAGAGTCTGAACTAGGAGTTTTGAAAAATTCACAGTATTTTCAGAGTTACCTCCAATTGAAATAATTATCGGCGTTTTTTTCTTAAAATTTCGAAAATTGGTCATTGTATATTCCTTTTTGTCAAAATATTGTACTTAAATAATTTTTTTATTGTAATACTATTCTTAAAACAATTTTTTATATACATTTTCTAACCTAAGTGACACTAAATATTATAAAATATTATCCATTTATACGCTTCTGCAAAATCACGGTTCCGAACGTTGTCGGATACCTTAAAAGGGGCAAAGTCGGAAATTTGATTTATAACCGGATTTCTTCAGGTATGGTCAGTGGCGCACCAAGGGGTCCGGACCCCCCCCCCCCAAAGCCCTTGATTGTTTTTCTGATTGATTATAATTCTTATATAGTACGTAAAATTTAATTAATTATTTGTTATTAATGATTAATTTTTTTAATTAATGCTAATTATTTATTCAATAGTTAGCTTTTTACGGTGTTTTGTTCCCCAAAATCGACAAGAACAATAGGAGCATAGTATAAGAATGGCGAACTTCCAACCCCGGACCCCTCCTCCCCTTGAAAAATTCCTATGTGTGCTATTGGGTAGGGTCATATATGGGACAAATGCGTGACGCCGACCAAGCGCTGAGCTCATTGATAACTGTTGGGCCAAAGATGCCTGCCAATTGTTCTATGTTACAACCATGTGCTGACATAAGAGTAGGTCTAATGCCGTGCTTTCTAATGAATAGTTATTTTATTGGGGTAGGAAAGGAAGGATAGTAAGAGGACTGTGATCAATCCTACAGAACCTCTCCAAAATTTCCTTAATTTCAAGACAAGTAGAAAATATTTTGCCAGTAGAGAAGAAAGAAAATCAGTGTGTGATTAGATTTCTCAGTTCGAGAATTTTGACAGATCACTAAAATTCATAATAAGGCCTCCTGAACTCAAGACCAAGATAAACTACTTTATTGCTCATGTGCGTGGACCCTTATACAATAAATATTAGTAATGAAATTCGTAATCTTATAAAATAAGCCCATCTCTTTGATCCAATACTTTAACAGTGACACTTACTCTGTGATTGACGAGTATACTCGTAATTGCACGATTTAAAGTGTTTCACTTAATTATTAATTTACAATGTGTCTAATAAATAACATTTAATTTGTTTTCCAGAAATATCACGAAGGGTATTAAGATTTAGTTAATTTCAGGTTGGAAGGTGTTTTGATGGTATTTTTTAAAAATCTATTTGCATAGGACAGACGAGATTTCATTTTCAATTAAAAAGTGAATCAAATCTGAAAGTTCTTTTAAATTTCTACGCTGCGTTTAGATCTCTTCATGCTATCTTTACCCAAAATTAGAGTAGATATCTGAAAAAATTTTAATTTATTAGAAATACTAACAGACAGGCAAATCAATTAAAACATAGTTTGGATACATTTTCATCAAATATCAAGTATTGTCATTGAGTACCCACGGTTTATTCAAGTAAAATTATTATTACTTTTAAGATTAAGCTTTTTCAATGAAAAATTCGTTTTCATTAAAATTTTGAAAGGTAGAAGCTGCTATATAATAAGTTTAAAAGCTTTTAAAAGTAATTCTTAAAGCTTTTTGCCTTGTGTAGAAATTTTGAAAAAATGACGCTACAACTTAGATAACGTAATGTTGTTTGATCAAGTCTCAGCCGCACGGGATCATTGCTAATAATTATTATTTATATCCACAGAAACATTAATCAAAAAGAAAAGGAAATAACGGAACAACTAAAGATAGTGAAATACGGAAGATATGACAATTACAAAGTACTATACCAAATATCCCCATAAGTAAAAGAAAAATAAAGAAAAGGTAATTCTTAAAATTAATTGCTTGTCAGGAAACATCATGATTTATTTATCTTTACCTCAGGAATCGAAGGAAATGTCAATCTATTTGTTAGAATTCATTAGTTCTGCCGAACTATCAAAAATGTTTCAAATCCATAAAATGAATTCTCTAAAAGTTTCTGAAATCAAAATATTTATTTTTTATCTTCCAATTAATGTTTACTTAACCAATTTTTATTTGATATTTAAACTTATATAAATCCATTTACTTGTTTTAAAAATATAATTTATAAATTTATTATAATAATTTGATTGCATTTTTTTAACATAGTTTAAATTTGTTATCTTAAACTGATTACTATGCTTTTAACATATATTTTCTAGTATAGAAGATTATTCTCTATTTGTTTTACAAAACAAACGAAATAATATTTTTGAAATTACATGATAGCTGCATAAAAACGATTAATTGATACACATATGTATAATTCATAAATTAAATGCATTATTTACTCCATGAAAATAATTGATATAAAAAGGGATATATAATAAGCAGAATTGTTTTCGAGGGGCTAAGTACATATGATGCGTTACTGATAAATAATAGCATAAGACCATCGCATAAAAGCAAATATGCTTTATCAGGATAAAATTACATATAACAATATATTATAAAAAAATCTATATCTTCAGCAGTTAAGTTTTTAATACATGTTTTAATTTAAAGTAGATACGGCTACAAAAATGAAACTGATTAAAATGGGTGTCTACAAAAAAAAAGGATACAGATATTAATAATTTTAAAAGCATTAAATTAATTCTACACTATATACAACACTAATTTCCTATTCTGTCAAATTTTGCTTCATTTTATTTGCATACATATCTTTCGAAATCTATTCATCGATTAAATTAAAGTCATGAAAAACTTCTTTGAAATTTTAACCAAATTTATTGAAAGTCTCATTGAAGATGCTATGTATTCGTGGTGTTGTTGTTATTGTTGTTACTAATGTAACATTCCTAAAGGTGTCAGATGGAAGTCTATGAAATTCATCATGGTAAAGGGATGGTAAATGGTAAAATCGTAAGTCTGTCGTAAACCGTAGCTTTCAGCATCATGCAGGTAACAATAAAATTTAACTCATTTCCACCCTAATTTTAAGCATATGACCCCTGGTGGGTCATATGTATTCTTAAATTATAATTTCTTGAGTAATTATTGAAAGCATTTTTATTAAATTTATCGTCTGATATATTTTTTCCTTTATAAAAATGATCAAATGTCTATTTTATTTTTGTCCTCCTTGAGGTCCTTCCATCTTATTTTGCATCTATTTACAACGTTTTATTTCCATGTAAAATGAACAATTCAATCATTCAAATGATTGAATTCCACCATTGAGAATGATGATCCAATAATGCAAATAATGACAAAAAACCAACTTAATTATTAAGTCGATCGCGATCGACCGGTGTATTACCAAGATGTTTTGCGGTGATCGCCTTTACATAAGACCTTAGACGCGCATGCTAAAAGAAACACAGATGCAAGCAATGGAAACATCCGTGAATAAAAGTGACATTTTTGAATGCGTTTCGTAATCATTAAAATATAATAATAGCTGCCAATTTTTTACAGATAGAAAATCATATATTCTGGTAGTAGTGGTAGCTTTATTAAAGTTGTATAAGGCTTCAAGTTTGTTCAAAATCTTTAAATGTTAAATCTCGGATTTTCAGAGGTGAAATCCCGTCTAGCGGAGCAAGTGTGATCGAAGTTTTTAAAGGTCTCTAGAGGTACGGTGTCTAAAGTTATGACTGCTTACACACAGCGCAGCAGGACAAGCTCGGCAAAGCACAATATTGTACGGAAAGAGAAGCTCAGTGAAAGAAACAGATTGGTATTAAAGCAGATTGTAACGTCTAAAAAGCGAACAACTGCAGAAAAAGTGACCACGGAGCTATATCAGCATCTAGTTTCTCCAGAGTCAATAATAACAGTTAGAGGGCACTCTCATAAACAGAATCTTTAAAGCAGATCAGCATTTCCCAAGTCTCTTGTTACAGATTTTAATGCCAAATGTTGTTTACAATGCCGTCACACTCGAAAACCTGATCGATTGGTAAATGAAAAGGAGTAATATGTTCTGACGAATCGTCTCTTTCACACTTTTCCCTACAACAGAAGGGGTGCACGTTTGGGGAAACACCTGCACAAGTGTATGGCCGTGAATGCCTCCTTACAACTGTCAAATATGGGGGTGGATCAGTCAATATGTACAGCCGTGTCGTGGGTTTCTACTAGACCAAACGTAACGATGAAAGAAAGGATCATAAGGGAGAAGTATAGAGAAATTTTAACTAATTAGGTCCATCTGATGATACACACTTTGCTTCCTGCAAGAGATGGAATGATCTAGGATGATAATACACCTATTCGCCACCCTACCCCGTTGACTAAAGGGACAAATGGACGCTGATGGGCTCTTCTCGTGATAACACGGGATTGGCTAGTGAAACAACACCCCACATCTCACTCATCCGCGGTATTGGATCCTTGTTTAGATGTTACTTCCCGCTGTTATCTATTTAACATTGTTTTTTCACTCTACATATCTGTGTGAATCTACATTTTCAATGACGGATATAATTACGACAATAAATCGTTCCCGTTTTACAGACGACCACTTAGAATCCATTGTAAGTTTACAAATTGTTCGCACTTTTTGGAAACGATTTTGTAATTCATTTTCTCATTTGCCTTTTAAGATAAAACTTTGGCGATTTCAATTAGTTGTCTGTTAAGGTGTTCTTTTGATTAGAATGTAGAATAAATGGAATAGAATAGAAAAATAAAATAGAATATATATAGAATAGAATAGAATAATAAAATAGAATATATATAGAATATAGAATAATAAAATAGAATAGAATAGAATAGAATAGAATAGAGAATAGAATAGAATAGAATAGAATAGAATAGAATAGAGAATAGAATAGAATAATAAAATAAAATAATGTAGAATGAAAGATTTATTTTAAAAGTGGCTTCAAAAAGTGATATATGGCTCGAAGGTGACGTAGTTACGCTTTCCAAGGAGAAATATTCGTATCAACAAATTCAAATGCTGTGTTAAAATCTAGGTTACTGCATTTCAATCAAAGTTATTTATAATATATTAAATTTGAAGGGGGGAAAGCATCTAGCAGAGAGAAAAAAATGAAGAAATGACCACGAAACTTCATCCTAGGACGTAGGCAACTATCAAGAAAGTGTCCTAATCCTAAAAGAAAATCCACCGACTCAAAGATTTATTGCATGGGAACTAGAAAGATCTTTCCGAACTGAGATTAAAATCATTCATAAGTATTTAAATTTAAAATAGATTAAGCCTAAAGTTTAACTTTTTTAAAAAACATATCACTGATAGAAAAGCAAATTGTAGAAAATTATGTAAAAAAACACCTAGCTGACGAAAAATGGAAATTTGTGGTAACACTTGATGAGATATGGGTGTACTTAAGTGACTGTAGTAGAAAAAGATCAGTTTTCTATTGCACAACTAATGGAAATGAGTGTATGAAATGGCTTTGTCAGTGTACAGAAAAGTTTCCAAAGGGATTCATGATAGTTGGAGGATTTTCTAACAAGGCAAATTAAAAGTAAAAAATGACTAAATTAAAAAAAAATAATTCACTCTGCTATCATCAGAATATTTTAGAACCAATTTTTGTAGAACTTCCAAATTTGTATAGAAATGACATTTTGATAAAGTTGAACAACTTCATAAGGACAAAAACTCTAGTTTCTCTTTCTTTCTTTTCTTTCTAACTCTTCTTTCATTTTAAATTGGACAAGTAACCAACGTTTAAAGCGAGACAGCCCATTTAATTACTTGCGTAAACATGGTTTTATTGATTTCAATGTTGACACATCTACACCTTTTAGCTGCATCACACCTATTGATTCTTTTAATCATGTTGAATTAGGGGAGGAATTATTGACCAGTACCCCCAAGCATAGCAGCCATCCGGAATTACTCAGACAACTGGCACTTGAAGTAATAAATGACATACCCGATCAAGCATTGATTATTTACACAGAAGGTAGTCGTTCGGTTACGGGTAGAGCAGGGAGTGGTATTTTTAGTAACACTCCTGGGAACGATGTTAAAATCAGCGTCAGGAATCCTGACCACTGTTCCGTCTTTAGATCGGAACTCATTGCTATTAGTGGTGCTCTCGATCGTGCTCTCAACTCTTATAAGGACAGTATCTGGGTCCTGACAGACAGCAGAAGTTCCATCCAATATTTCAAGAATTGTCCAAAAATTATGGACAGTACTGGTCTAGATATCTCATCCAAATTAGTTAGGCTTGGTCAGAGGAAACAACTATGTCTCCAGTGGATTCAATCACATGTGGGTGTGCCTGGACAACGCAGCTGCTGATGAGCTGGCTGGTAGGGGATGTGATCTCCCTAATACAGTGTTTTTCAAACTTTCAATACTAGCGACCCAATTTTCAATCATAATTTTGTCACGCTCCCCCCCCCCTGTACAACAATAATGTATTTCCTGCAATGAAAATGCACTTTGAGAAAGAGACGCTAAAGTTACAATAGGATCTTAATTATAAACCGTACAAATTAATACGATAAGTATATTAAATTTTGTGTATATGTAACTTTTAAGTAATATATATTTTAAAAGAAAATTACTTAAAATATATATTACTTAGAATTATGTTATTTTTCTTTCTCTAATTTTTAAATTGGAACAGATCGCAAAATTATGTATTTAATTAAAGATTTATTACCTTCAGCATTCATTTCTCAAAGTACAAATGTCATTAGAAAAATAGTCTAGTCTATATTGCTCTCTATCATATCCATCACATCTGGCTTCATAGGGAACGTTTGCGTGAGTCTGGGTATCCTATTGGACGTCTGCGCAAAACATGTAAAAATGCTTTTCCTCGTACAATTCCAGTCAGTTTTGGTCGACTCGATACTCCTATAGCTACCGAATCTAGCTTGAATGTACATTTCTTTTTAATTTACACGTTAATTGTAATTCACGGTAATTAAGTATTTACGGCAGTAGATTAAAACAAAATCATACATACATTTTTAAGTCGTAAGCAAACATTCCATGATAATAAAGAATCAACAAGTACACAGAGGAACGAGCATGGTTCCGAAAATTAAATCAAGGCGATATTCTCAAAAATACTTAAATTTTGGATTTACCACTACTGAAGTAAATGATGGGAAAAAAGCCCCAGCTCGATATGTGCTAAAAGTTACAAATCTGTTCAACAACATGTGAAAGTTGTTTTTAAAACATGTAAAATCATTTAGCTATGTTGGCAAAGCATTTTAAAAAGTATTTTCTGGATGAGGACAGCTTGGTAGCAAGTTACGAATGGATTAGGGATTTATTTCAAGATACTCAAGAAGAGCTTTCAACTTCCGAAGAAGAAATCTTCATATATTCCACATCCAGTGAAGAATTAAAAGGCAATTTTGTAATAAATCGCTCTTTGAATTTTGGTAGAGGTGAATGAGGAATTATCTGTACTGAAAACAAAAGCACTTCGTATGCTATTACCATTTTCAACATCCTACCTTTGTTAAACCGGATTTTCTGCGGTGGATGCTTTGAAGACAAAATATAGATCTCAGCTAAATATAGAAAAATAATTCTAAGTTTCAATTTCTGATATTAAACCATCCTTTGAAAAACTTTCCTCTACAAGACAAGACAATGGAAATCACTAATAATTATTAAACTTGTTCTTAATTTAGTATTAAGAAAGTATTTGTGAAATAAATTCTTCTGTACTGATACATTAAACGTATACTGGCTTAAACACCGACTCTTCGCACGAGTTCATTTTTTTTAAAAAAATAAAACATTATTCTTGATATAATAGCTGAACTGTAAACAGAGTAAAACTGCGTGCACGACATTGTATACAAAAAAGTAAAATGTTTTTTTTTAGATAAATGCTATCATTGTAAATAACTGTTTACAAGAACTGTAATTTTAAACCTCACAGAATTAGCATTTAGAATTAATGTTAAATAATGAAAAAGAATATAAAATTCCGATGAAGAATAATTGTGTTACTTTTTAACATTTAAAGCGAGAAGACTTCAAAATGCTTTAACCCGGGAGCAGGCGCGTACTCGATACTAACGCTAATCGTAGTGCGGGGGGACTCAGTCACCCCACTCGTTTGTTTATAATTATTTTTACTGTACACGATACAAATTGGAATTCTAGTGAATATTTTAATTTATAGAAAGTATACTTACCTTCTTTCAAGGACTATTCAATTCTTTGATGATTTGAGAAAAAATCCAATAAAACTGAACTAAAATGATTCAAAAAGACAAGACACTAATAAAGGACGCAAATCAGAGACACTTTTCACTAATATTACAGAAGTGTTAAATCAATCAATTCTTTTCCAAATATCGTAAAACTGTATTATTTACAATTTCCTTCAGCGAAAAGCAAACGCATAAAAGATGGGACGGAAATAATATTGAAATACCATACCATAAGTTGAAGGTCAATCAAAGGTACTATGCAGCCTGGCTGAAAAGTGAATCATGTCTTCCTTTTCTTTTTCTACAACTAATGTATAATATTTCAATAATAATTACAGTGATGAATTGTTTATCTTCTTAGAATTTTTCTCGGGGTCTGGGTTTCGTTTTTCTTTTAACAAGTAATATTTTATGTCAAAACGTAATAAAAAAAATCTCTCAATGAGGATATGCAGCAAATAAAACAAAATGGTTTTTTTTCTTTAATTTGGTTTTGGGATCAAAGATAGCTATTTGATGACGGAAAAAAAAGCCAGATAATAAACTTAAATTATGTCAGTGTTGCTGTGTGTATTTTTTTTTTATTATGGAAGAAAGCATTTTGTTTTACTTCTCTTTCCGGTTATTTTTTTTAAAAAAAATCTTTAAATTTTCGATATGCTCGCGCCTCCCTAGTAGGGTCATCGCGCCCCCAGGGGGGCGCGCCACACACTTTGGGAAACACTGCCCTAACCCCAGTTCCACTGCCTTAACCCCAGTTCCACTGCCTTACGGAAATTCATTCCTTCCAAAGAAATCAAATGAATTTGACTTGGCGAAACCCTCCTGCTCACCACTGTTATGCAGCTAAGAGTCCTGGCCTATCTATGCTGTGCAGGAAATCCAGGGTTCATCAGACGGCCTTGGCGTGCTTTAGAAGCGGTCACCTGCGTAGTATGACTTTTGTGCAGGGGGTAGAGTCTTTCTTTACTTGTCCCTGCTATCTCCTTGCTTCTTCTGCTCATCTATCTTCTGGACTGCTGGTGCATTTCCCTGCGACAGTTGTATGAAGAGCAAGGCCTGGTATGTGAGACTATTGAGCGGGAAGGTCAAATGGACTTGGTGTAGGTTTTTCTGATACAAGAAGATTGGAAACAACACCAACTCTAGTCACACATTTAAGTCAACTGCCGCTTATTTAGCAAATACAATATGAGAAACAGGAATAAAGTGTATCCTATTTAATGAAATATGTGGGCAATATCACTACGCTTCTTCAATGAACTTTAGTGCTTTCGGTTTATTAAAACGAGCTTTATAGAAAAACGACATCCAAGAACAACGAACGGGTTTTGGAAAACGGTTTAAGAGAAATGGAGTAAAATTTGCATGACAGTACTAAGAAAAAGTTTACTTTCATGAAAAATTCGAGCGAGAACTATTGTCAGGAATCATGGGTACCAGATAGAAGCAAATTTCTACAAAGATATGGTAATTATTGATAAAAAATAACTATTAAAATCGTTTCTATAAAGTGTGAACGACCCTCTGTAGCAGTTAGTAATTATAAACCGAAATATTCAAGATTAGGGTGGATAGTAAAAAGACTAAGTCAACTACTGAGACTATAACTACGAAAAGTGACTTTAAATGAAAATGATTTATTTTTTATGCATTTTGAATTGTTTGATAATAAATGCATCATTTGATGTTATTAAATATGTGGGTATAATTATTATGCTTGTATTTTGCGCTTTTCATAGAAAACGTAGTTTTAATGGAGTAAATTTTTATTGTAGTTAAGTAAGGTTAGGAATACATATTCTGTATTTGTTATTGTTATAATATAAATATTGTTGAGCTTCTTTTTTTTGGTCATCACACCTACGCCACATGGTGGACCGTAACACCTTAAAAAATTAGAAGTTGACCGTACCATGTAAAAGTCTGCTCACCCCTGACCTAGACCATTCGTTTAGAACCACTAATACATGATTGAATCCTCATCATCAATGGTGGAATTCAATCATTTGCATGAATTTTCTATTTTACTTGAATTAAAACATTTTTAATAAACGCAAAATAAGATGGACGAGACTGAAGGTCGATAACTGTCGAACGGTGCTGTTTCTATCGAGTCTTAGGCTCGAGTCCTAGTGCCACTTAAGACCCACCGTGCGGAACGGCTGATGCACATCGAGGCTCCGAATCATCAATTTGGTGTAATGCGGAACTTTTAAAATTGATGTACCAGCTCAAATATCATCCACGGTAAGAGAGCGTGGCTCAAAATTATGAGTTCTGTCAATAGACCTACTGTAGCTTCAAAATTCTACACAAATAATAAATCAATCAATCTGCAATTTTTTATATTAGGACCTAACCTTTTAAGCGATCAGTTTTTTCATACAAAATGTTCCAAAAAAATGCCCAATTTTTGTTGCATTTATTTAAGGATAATACTTAACAAAATGTGAAAATGGAAGAATTTTATTTTAATTTTTATTTTATATTTTTTATTTTATAATTGTGGAGCACAAAAAAACCTAAGTGTTTGCTTTTTAAAAGTACACTCTATATGCTATGAAGAATGATTCATATATTCTTAAAGAGAATTTCTCTCTTAGTTACAAAAAAACATGTTCGTACCACTTTTTCAAACGGTTGAGTGTGTATCTACCTCTCTCTATATATATGCACACACAATTTGAAGTTGAATAATAAGATTTACATTGAAATGGGGACAGAGATAATATGGTCTTCATTGGATTATCTTTCCATTTTGATTTCATTTCAAGCAACAAATTGCACATTGCTTTGCCAATCCCTGTTCTGTATCGAATATTTCCAAGAATCTAAATTCTGCTTTCGATGCAAAATTCCCACCTTCTCCACAAAATCATGTATGAGAAGTATTTCATTACCATGGATACACTATACATCACAAATAAATAATAGCACTAATAATCTCCCTATAAGAATTAACGTGCTAATCAAAGATAGAAAGCAGAAAATATCAGTGCCTGTAGAGTGTACGGGCAAACCGCCAGATTTCAGTAGCCCGTATGATGTAAGAGAAAAACAGTTAAGGAGATAATAACTTACACACACCACATGCATTTTAACGCAAAACCTAATTCAAATACTATATTCGTAAAAGGTAACAAAAAAATTGTACAGAGACCGAAAGGAAGAAATTATATTTAAATATTTATACTTCTATCATTTTAAATTATTGTATATTGTAGGAAATATGCTCATCTGCCTTCAATCTAAAATCATATCATATATCAAAAAGTATGGCTTAGGATGCTTTGTTTGCTTCAAATTATAGAAGAATATTTTTCAGAATGTACTTACAAAATTTGAGATCCAGGTAGGCAAGTAATCAGTTGAAACGTGAAAAATATAAATTACTAATTTAAAAAAATTGTATGAATGCAATTAAATTTGATAGCCATGATAGAATAAGAGATAACTAAAAGACAATAAATTTGTTAAATGTGATTTATTTTTGAAAAATATTTTTATTTAAATTAGCATTTAAATTAAGTCTTATAAATCTTATGCACAATTATATACATCTATTTCTACTGTTATGGAAAAAAAGTAGTAGCACTCTCTGAAAAAAAAAAGAGTTTTTTCAAAATACATATTATATATTTAAACCTGTTTCCCAAACTTTGCTATATTTAAGAAATTTTTAAGCAAACAAACAAATCCACACACACACACACACACATATATATATATATATATATATATATATATATATATATATATATATATATAAGACGCATTTGTTGTCTGTTTGTCTGTTCTCTCATAACTCAAGATCCAGACAAGAAAATAACGAGAAATTTGGTACACGTGCACAAAATTACACGAGGAAGGTTCTTAAATAGGTTTGGCATTCCTAATTCTTTCTGAATTTTTTAAAATTTAATTTTTAAGTGATTTTCCAGTGTTATGACGTCATATCACGTCACGTTTCTCAGTAAGTGGACAATTTATACTTTACATGCAGTTTTTCAAGATTATTACATATTTTTACTGTAGCTATGTTAATCGGTTGGAATATTTATTCAATTTTTATATTCTTTGATATTTAATTAGGTTTATTTTTCGAATAAATCATTTTTTTAAGGATTCAACTAAAATTTTGTTTTGTTGTTTTGGCAACATTTAGGTATTATGGCGGGATGTTTATGCGTGTGATTTTGCTTAAAAATTAGAACTTACAATTTCAGTATTTTTTCGGAAAATTTATTTATTTCTTTAGAATGCGAAGGTTATAATTTTGACAAACTAAAACTTTTTATTGATAATGGTATTTCAGTTCTTATTACTGTGATTAACAAAAGTGTAATATTTCCGTTTTCGTTATCTGTTTTAGATAGTATGAAATTAATAATATTTTGCAATTTTATGTGTCTTTATTTTAACCTTTAAGGGTATACTATTGGCTTCATTGTATAAAATTGCCTTGCAGAAAATCAAACTTGGGTAATTATACTGCCCAAGAGAAAGCAGTGTTGGTAGTAATTACATATCAAACTGGAATAGACATCAGAGAATGAGCAAAGCAGACAAATGGCTTAAATACATGTTGAGGAAGCAGGTAGTCGTAAGATAAATTATTTTTGTTACTTATGTACTATCCTAACAATCTCCAAAGTTCAAAATAACTTGCCAAGTTTGCAACCCCGATTTCGCATGTCATATATTTGCTGAATTGTGAGTGATGTGTTTCGTTTCAGATAATGTCGCCAATAGGTTGCGGTTATATGTAGGTACCATATTTTTTCAAATTATGCTTTTGCATTGATAGAGTTAGTTCAGTTCTTTTTATGTCATTTAATGTTAGTATTGTACTTAATTTTTCAATTTATTTTTATGTTTGGGATATATATACTTCGGATAGTTTTTTTATTTATTACTTAGGTATTATTGCACAGTCGCCAACGTTCAAGACAACTCGCCACTTTGCTAATTCCCACTTTGTATGCGTTAAATTTTCAAACATGTGCTTCATTTTGTATAATGTCTCCAATAGGTTGCGATAATACATAAGTACCTTTAATTCTGTACATTACTATAACATAAGACTGGCCACAACACCAATTTGGCGTGATTTTAAAATCATGACAAAAATGAGTAGCCTACCAATATGACATTATTATGAGTATTATCTTAGCCTGTTTTTTATCTTTCCCTCCACTAATCCTTAATTAATTCAATATATAATTTTTGTTTTTTTATATTGTAGTACTTACATTTTTTTTTGGCGATTATGTACTGCAAATATTTTTTTACACATTGCGATGACTTTGGCAAAATTAATCAGTGGTATTTTCCTTAAATATGTTTTTTATCTGTTTTTGACAATTTTTAAAATTTTGTTTGATGGTAGTCTGAAAGAGAAATAGAAAACTAAATATTTTACAGTATATATATTATGTTTGTACGAAAATTTTTATACTGATTTAATCAAAATATTGAGTCTTCTTTTATTTTTGATATCTTTTTAAGATTTAATTTTATGTTATAACTATCTATACCTAGCTAAATGTTGCTGTGGCTCAGTCAGCTTTAAAAGACTGGTACACCATAAAATATGCCATGAAGCTTACAAAAGTAATACACAAGAATTCAAACAAATCTACATCTATATCTATATATTCATATAAGACTCATTTGTTTGTCTGTCTGTTTCATTATAACTCACGATCCAGACAACCAAATAACGTGAAATTTGGTACACATTCACAAAATTACATGGGGAAGGTTTTTAAAAAGGTTTCGTTCCATCCCAACCTCACTCTGGCCTCCTCCAGCCAAAAAGAGTGCTCCATGTGCATGTTCTGAGCCATGGGATCATTTTAGAGAAAACTTTACTAAACAAAAGCGGTAAGTAATTTGCAATACTTCTTTGTTATATTTACTTAACTGCAAGCAAATACTGTAACAAATATCACATTACTTACTACATTCCATTCCATTTCTTCATTAATAGGAATGCATTGTCATTTTTGGCTACAGTCATGCCTCTGAGAAAAAGGGGGAGAGTATAGACGCAGACACCATGCTTTTCTCATGGACAGTTGTATGTGGCCTGCTCTAGAGTGGGCAGACAGGAAATTATTTTTGTACACACTCCAAATAGAACTGCCAAAAATGTTGTCTATCACATTGCTTTAAGATAAATGTACCCTTTTATTGCATGCAAATAAACATTTTTGTAAGCTTCTACAGAAAATCTTATTTTAAACCCGGGCAAAGCCGGGTACTTGCAGCTAGTATATATATATATATATATATATATATGAAAGAAATATGTATTATATATCAAAAACAAGAAATAATAGATAATGAACATAACAAGAAATAATAGATAATGAACATAACAAGAAATAGCGTAATCAAAATATAAAAAAGCTGAACATGAACAAAATTATAGAGAAATAAAAAAACTGTATATATATATATATATATATATATATATATATATATATATATATATATACAGTTTTGTCTAATATTTGAATATAATCTTCTAAAAAATCAAAAATTTAATCTAATCAATGACTTACATATTTTGCTATACTTAAAAATCTGTAATTTACATTAATTTTTTAAAACAAAATGTGAAATCTTCAGGATTATGCCTTAATAAAATCATCAAAACATTACAGTCTATGAATTTCATTAAAGGTAATGCTTACACTTTTCCTGCCCTCTTCATTGTGTCTAAAATAAATTGTTTTCCCGAATAAATACAACGGAAGCAATCTTAAGCCTGAGATAATCGCGAAGAAGGAATGGGATTTCTCAAGTAAACAGAAATTCGATGGTATTACCCAATCTTCTCTGGGAATAAAACTGGATGCGGTTCCAACAAAAGTTTGGAAATACAGTCGATTACTGATTGGGACTTAAGTTAGACTGGTATACATGTAAGTATTCTCGTTATCCTATCATTTCCATCTTGTTTTAATTCGTTACATTTAAATGCAGAGGAATAAGTAATTTTGTGCTAAAGTAATACGAAAATTTACTTTTGAGAAAAAGATAATACTGTTGGTATACATATAGGTGGAATTATTTTCTGATAATAAAAAATAAATACTTTAAAAAGTTTATTTAAAATTGACGTAATCATTTGTATATGTCGTATATAAGGATATGTATACTTTATTAAATATATACAAATGCAATAGCATCTGATTATTTATTGCATCACGAAGAATTTGATATTGTTAACTTCATCAAAGTACAACGAATTAAATGGGCAGGCCACGTTGTCAAAATAGACGAAGACCACACACTAAAAATAGTCTTTAATGCCCAGGCATATGGAGAAAAAGAAGGCCAAATCTGAGTTGGATTGATGACCTTGAAAAATACCTCCTAATTTTGAGAATTAAAAATTGGAGAACACTAGCAGAAAGAAGGCAGTCCTAGAAAAGGCTTCTTGAGAAGGCCACGGTCCACCCTGGGCTGTCGAGCCACTGAGGAAGGAAGGATTTATTTATTGGCAATGTAGAGTAATTAAGAATGACTTGTTTCTATTTTCTAGCATTTAATAATCAAAAATTTGAAATTTATTCGCTTATAATATATGTTGCTAATCTTATTGTTTGATGTTTGTACATTAACTAAAACTATAAATCTAATACCAGGTAAATAGAATAATGCCTTTCACAATAAGATTTCTTAGTAATTATATTTTTCAGTAGAGAGTATTACATTCGTAAAGGTAGATGTCAGAGAATAACTAAAAATTTTTATGAGATTCTAGCACCACTGAAATTGCCCGAAGTCGAATCCTATACTAAAATGTTTTGTGAATGAATTTATATTAATTTTCGTTACGGTTCACTAAGTTGCGATTAGTGTGACAATTAAAAATGCTAAAAAATTTACTTGTAGAATTTTATTTAAAAAAAACATTGAATATTAGTTTCTTTAATCCACTTTTTTTTTCTTGAACGCAATATCGGAACTTTACTCATTTACTTATTTTCATAACTTTAGAAATAAAACGGTATATATTATGATTTTAAATGGTTATCCAATATAGGTTTTAAATATTTTGAGTAAAATAATTGGTTTAAATTGTGATCTATATTTATTCTAAAACTCATTTAGATAAATATGGATACTTAAATAAATCTTACAGCTCAAGAATGAATCAAATTTGAATTAATCAAATTTATTCTAAAGTGTTTTTTTGTCAATTGTAGTAAGAAACATAAATTTCACAAAAGCATTCATCTTTAAAGTCTTAATTATTTATTCTTATAAATACATCATACACGTGACTGTGTTTTAATAAAATGTGTTCTGCACTTTCACATATCTTTCATTTAGAAATTCAGACATGTTCAATATTTTTAACAAATAATTTAGATCTTAAATAAGTACTTCATTATATAATTATTTAAAGCTCATAACAATTTTAGACTTTCATCTAACGAAAATTCTTGGAATGAGCTCAGAGTTTAAAAGAAATGTCTCTTTTAAAAGTAAAAATGTCATTATTTTTCTAAGTACATCTCTCCTTTGTAAAGACTGAAACTGAGAGATTTTAAAACTTTAAATACTCTTCCAGGGATGATGTTGACAAATTATTTGGTACTTAGACTTCTATTCGTTAAAATTGCACCCATGATGACTTTAAATATCCTTTAAAATAAACATAAAATGAAATGAAATTAATGAGCAAAATAATCTTAAACAAAATATTCTTTAACCTGAAAAAGGAATTCCATTAAGTTCGAGACTAAGTCAATCCTTTATAGATTTTCCTAAAATTATTATATAATTTCAAATAAAACCAATATGCAGTTTAAAATGAGAAGTTATTCAGAATTGTCAATGAATGCAAAAATACATGATGAAAATTCTTATATATTTGTATGTGCAATGTGTATATTAAAAATTTATTTAATTTGGTGCTGTAACATATAATCAAATCTATAACTATAATCATCCATTTAACGGTAAGAAATGCATCGCTAAACAAATGAGAATCAAAATATTTAGAGAGTTCGATATTTAAACAAACATTTATGATGAAAAGTATTATCTCATCGTTAAACATCATTAGTATTTTTATTCAAACTAAGCTAATTTCAAATATTAATTTATATATACTCTTTAGATATTCAATGGAGAAATTTGAAATAAAATAACTAAATTCTCTGCATGATATTATTTTGTTCAATTCTGAAGCATCTCGTCTTCTAACAATACATATTTTATTTAAACTCAACATAACGAAAAACGAAACACAAAAAACAATATTGTTACAAATTTGGTGTAATAAACATTTAATTTCATCTTAATATAGTGTAAATAATTTACATCTGAATGATTAATGTGTTAATATTACTTTCTGTTGTATTTATTTTATAAAAATTGTGTAAAATTCGGAAGCAATTCTGACCCTTACATTATAATGGTATTTCAATCGAAACTTGACGAAATATTGACGATGCAACCAATTTAGCCTCATTTTCGGTGACATGATGGCCATTTTGCCTACTTGGCTATTTTATTGATGCTTCTGGAAATTGCTGGAGAAATCTGAAGTAATATTGTGTCAGTATTACTTCGGCTTTTGAAAAGCACGAGATATTGCTTGCAAATAATTCTAACATTACGTAGTGATTTTAAAACACTAATACTTGTGTCTGAGAGCTGTAGAAAATTTAAAAACTTTCTGTAATTTATTGTGTGAATTTTGGTACTATATCCTGCATTTTGAAAGAATGTTTTTCCTCAATAATTTTTCATTGCTCTTAGAACTGTTTTCCTCTTTGAGACTAATAGTATAAAATACACGAAAAACGATCTACGTAACAGTATATTTGTATAATAGTATATGTTTTCTCTCAGTGAAAAATATAAACATCCAACTCGATCGTATTAAAGGCTATTTTTTTAAGAATGAACATATAATATTTGTACAATTCTTCTGGAACTAACCCGTATTCTATAGTTAATCGAGATTATTCTCTCTTTTGAAAGTCAACCTACCTTTTTTTCATTCTCGTAGCTTTAAGTTTCCATTTCGATAAAACCATAAATTATCAGACGGTTATCTTTAATTTAGTGTCTTGAATTTTTTTCTTATTTTATGCTAAAATGGTTTATCAATCACTCTTTGTAAGGCTAATCTCTGGGAGTAGATGATTCTAATAAGTAGTAATTAACTTGAAAGAGTACTGGCCTAAAAATAGTTTAAGGTGTAATAAAAAGTGCCTTAAAGAACTTCAAAAAATTCTAACATTCTGCTATTAGGACTTTGGAACAATATTATACTCCAATAACTTATTTACCTTTAAGTCGTTTTTGTTTTAGTGGATCTGTGTCAAAAATGTGGCGATAATAATTACAATTCGAAATAAATTAAACTTTTTGATAAAAACTAGGACGCAACAAATAAAAACATATATTTACGTGTAAAAACATCGAAACATCTTTCCAATATAAATCTAATTAATTCAATCAGAGAAAGCAGTAAATTTTTCTATTACCTATTTATCAGTTTGAATTCTAACAATCGACTGATGAATTCTCACATCTAGATTCCTTACAAAAAGGATGCCAACTTTTGCAATAAGACTTATAATACCAAATGACTAAATATCAGTACATAAAATAAACAGTAAGAAAAATTAGAATTATATAAACTAGTAAATCAAAGCAGATGATAATAATACGGAAAAGAGAATAATTTCTAATGATAATAAATGTATTAAAATATTTACATATTACATATTTTGATTTATTTTCAAAACGATATATATAAATCAACTGCTTATTTTTCCTTTCTGTATTATAACCTTCTCAAGTCTAGGTGGCGGGTAAAGAGCCATGGAGAGAGAGTAGGCGGTCAAATAGTGCGAGATATCGCTGTTTCCAATTACTTTTACCTCATCAAAAACTAACAATAACTACTCTGTATCACATTTCTATTATTCTCTAGGTTGCTGCATAATATACGTAGATGAATACTTTCTACTAAGAATTAGAAATACACTCAAAAATATTGAGATTACGAAATTCTGAATATATTCAAATTTCCACATTATAAATATTATTTTAAAACTTCAAGCATTATTTATCTATAAAAAAACGAGTTATTTTTAAAAAAGATAATATTTTAATCAAAGTAGTTATATTTTTGTTTTGAAAATTTTCCCTTAAAATAAAAAATTACTCAAAAACATTGATTATTTCTGAGTTTAAATTATCTTCTTATATTATATATATATATATATTCTTTGAATTAAATTTACTTGATTAAATCTTCTTCCCGCTAATTAAGAAGAAATTACTAAAAAAATAATATTAAAGTGTTAATGTGTGTCTGAGCCAAGTTAGCTTTTCCTGGATTTTTTCCTTCTATTGATGCAAGGAAAATAATTTTTTTCTCATTAACTGGAGCATCACAAGACTGTAAAGAAGATTATATTGTGTCTATAATTTTAGGTAGTTTGAGGATTTTGTAACATTTTATAATTAGTTTGTGATACAAAACTTTAATTGAAAAGTGTGAATAGAACTTTAATTTTTATATGCTAAAAGAAAGAGCAGTTTTAATTAGCTTCATTGATAATGCAGCGCTAATATTCTAAAATCCCATTCAATAGTAATGACCTAAAAGTAAAACATAAAATATTTGTATGTTTGACCTCTATTTGAAAGCATAAATAAAGTAGATTGTTTTTGTTATAATTTCTAAAAAAAGTTTTCAAATTTATATCATAGTTTTATAAATTAATATTATTAATTTTAGAAACCTCTTTGTGATTTTATCAAACACATAATTAAATAATTGCACTTAAAATTACTATTACACGATTATTGCTATTTCTATGTTATACTAATCATAATAATTTCAAATTTCTATAAAGAGAATTAAAAAAATTGCATTATTTCTGATATTCAAGATATCCAGCATTTATTTTAAATCTTTATGCTTTTTTATAAAACATTAAATGCTTCGTTATAAATCTTGTGTAAGTGTATAAGAATGGTATTGAAATCTTTCATAAAATTCAATTGTAAATGCATGGTACATTATTTTTTTACCTCGGTTCTTTATTTCACAATTTAGTTGAACCACTCGGTTCTTTATTTCATAATTAGTTTAACAGGTGAGTTGGACCACTAAATATTATATCATATCATTTACTGTTTTAATAATAACATTCAGTAATTGATTTCAAATATTAAGTTTGTAGTTTGGTGGGCTAGGAGCACATAGTTCTTCCTAACCTTCATCTTTTCTATATGAAATTTTAGATTACACTAAAACGTTGTCAAATTGCCCTTTTTCAAATAACTAATGTTTAAAATTTAAAACATAGCTATTGTTTATTAGTAATAAGAAAGAATTACTTCGATATGAATAAAATTACAGTTATATATTAAAACTAAAAATTGATGAAAGAATAATGACTTCGTGATAGGAATGAGTGGAGCGATGACCAACCAATCTGTTTGCAACAAAGCAATCCGAGTTAGAGAAAGAAAACTGGAAGTAAAATAAGTTAAATTAATTTGTATCGAGTGAAGCTCCTGTGATTGGCTGACCAGAGAGGTGAGCTATTTTTGCATTTAAGTTCATGTGAGTGATTTTAAATATAATTCGCTATAGAGTTCATTATGTTCTAATAAAGATGTAAATAACATCTCCTTAGCAAAAATGTATATGCACACAAACTCTGAAAATAAGTAGATTAGTTAAAAAGTTATTTATAATGGCGTTTAAAAACAAACTTGTTATGATATAAAACAATAAATTAATAAAAATAAAAACCACAAAAAAAGGTGGATGGGATTAATGTACTTATATAGCTACTAGAAAATCGCCAGAGGCTAAACTTTTGAATACGAGATTAAGTATTAAAAAAACACAAATATTAATATGAAGATTTGAAATGAGGAAATATGTCAAAATGTTTGAAAATTTTCTATTGAAAGCTGTTACACAAAAGGAGAAAAAAAAGAGTGAACATAATTGGTGAGAAAAAATATCTGCAGCAGGCAATTAAAATATTTAATTTTTTAAGTCTTTAGTTTGATTTTTTTATTATTAATATTCTATTTGATTTGATTTGTTTTTAATATCATATTAAACATTAATTAATTGCCGTGTTAACGATAAATATCGTGATCATGAAGGTAAAACTGACTAAGAAAATCTGAGACCCCATACATTCTCGACATATTACGTGATGCCAAGATCACGACCCATTCAGTATACAAATCTTAAGTTAAATTATATGGTGGTAATTAATTCGATAAAGCAATATTGTTTTATTTTTTGCTCAACAGTCTTTCTTAAATTAGCCTGGTTAAACAGAACTGTAGACTTCTGAATAATACAAAAGTCTCTAAGTTACTGCCTCATTTCTGTAGGCAAAACGATTCTATTATTTTTCAATTGTAGAAATGAAGCATACATTTTTACAGATATTTTCAATTTGCAAACTTGCTTTAAACGCATGCAGTTTAGGTCCGCAGGCAAAATTTTATAGCATAGATTTGTTATTGTTTATTGATTATTAATGTGCATATGGTTATTGCACGCTTAATTATTGTAACATTATATGCACAAATATTTATGTAGGAAATAAAAGAAAAATAGAAATAGAGTGTGTATCAGAGATTTAAAAAAAATAAGTGAAGCATTTAAACCCAGAGCAACATTAAGTAATTATTAAAGTAAATCTTAATTTAGCAGAAATCTTAAAGTTATCTAAGCAGATTCTTTATTACTTCTTATTTAAAATATATCGTATAGAAAAATGAATTTTAACAGTTTCTATTATTTATATTTATTCATTATTACATTATGGATGTGAATTCGCCTAGATAAATCACACATGAATAAATACGTTTCATTAAATATTTAAAATATTGATGCACCATTGCTGATCTCTATTTCTTTTCTTACTTGATGATTTATTTAAAAAAAAGATTTTATTCAAATCAGAAACACGAATTACGTTTCTTTTTAAAACTATATTTCGTCTAGTAATCATTAAGAATTTTACTTATTGAGTATTAAAAACTTGAAATTATATTTAAACATTTTTAAAAAAATATATACATATAACAATAGTATTTAAAATATTATTACAATAATTTAAAAATAAATGAAAAAAGTCCAACAGAGATTTTTACTGCAGTGTCTCTCATATCATATTGAACTTATATTGATTATATTTGCGTGTATATTGAATTTATAATTAAGATTGAAAATAGAGCGAGTTTAACTAAACATAAAATTAATTAAATATAAATAGTCTATAATCCATACAAAGGGAAATACCATAAAAGAAAACTTAAAGAAAGAAGCTTAAGCATAAAATATATGATAAATATGAATTGTGTGGGGTATTTTTCGGTACGAAAAACTTTCAGGTGAAAATAAGAAATCATACTGACCTACTTAAGGTACCCAAAAGTCTGGGCAGTTAAAGCAAGCGTCAAGTTCTTCTGTGACCGTCAAGAAAAAGATGTCAGCTGTAAACGAGGCAATATATCACGAGAGATCGAGATCCCTCCCTGTCAAGAAGGAAAAGCTTCAAATGTTATTAATTAAGTACGAATGAAAAGGAACTATATTGAGTTATTTAACTCAATGTCATTTTTTCTGAATATGATGAGATAAAATTTAAATATACAACCCTCTTAAAATCATTTTAATTGTATTATGTAGTTCGTCAGATTTTTTTAGATATTCAGAAAAAGAAAAAAAATGAAATACTGATTAAAATGTTCTGTTTAAAGTAGTGCTTCTCAAGCTTTCAATATTTGCTACACAATATTCAATCATAAATTTCATCGTGCCCACTTCCTCCATAAAATAAAAATACGTAGAATTCAATAAGACTATACTTTGACGCTAAAGCTACAATATAACTTTAACCTACAAAGTGCCACCGGCGTGTATATACGTATCGCTCAACAGATGAGTTAAATGCCCCGGACGCAGAGGATTGCGATCTTTTTCTGCACGCTGTTATTCATAAAATTATTCCGAAGTCTTTGGAATGCATTACAAACCTATGGGGTCACTGGTAAATATTAAACTTGTTCTTAATTTAGTATTGTTAAATGAATAATAAAATACATTGCGTGGATCTGATAAATTTAGAAGTGTATTATATCAATGTAAATGTTAATTTTGTTTTTTATTATGCCATGATGTATTTTTTATTTGTTTACTTTTAGTAAATTAATAATTTTTTTAAGTATTTTTTTATTTCGACTTTTCAATATGCTCGCCCCCTCCCCTCGCAAAGTTACCACGCCCCCTAAGGGGACGTGCCCCACAGTTTGATAAACACTGGTTTAAAAAGCTCACTTATTCATACAATTTAGGAATTCTTCTTTATAGAATTGTGATTTTCTTAGAAATTAAATATATCGTATATTCCGGTGTATAACGAATCTCTATACTTTCAAACGGCATTTTTTTTTTTTACTTTTAGGTGTATTTCATCGTACAATGTGCACTTTTTTATTGAAGAAACCTAAAAAGTACATGTGCAATGTTCCTATATCTCAACATAATTGGTTCACATAAAAAGAATAGGTCTCAAAATATTTCACTTCACCGTAATGTTTTGCTCAGCGGAGAGGTACAGCATTTAAATACACGTTTTTTTTAAATAAAACCAATGCTGAAATCTAATTTCCCAAAGGGTCTTTTTTTCGAAGTGAACGAGATAGATAGGTGGACGAAAACGGTGTAAAAGTGTGGATAAAGAATGTTTGGCGAATGCATTCAGGTGTTTTAAAGAATTCAGAAAGTCTTTTAGTATAATACATGTTCAGATCCCATCTAATGGATATTATGGAGGAATTGCTGACTGAGTACAACACAGACATGGAATTTATTCCAAGTGGATGAACGCCATTAGTTCAATCTTTAAAAGTGAATGAACCAACAAACCATTCCAAGCAAAGTTAAAACGACGGTGGTATGTGTTATGTTAAAAGCTGAAAAAACTTTTACCAAAGGAGGTCAAATGCATACATAGAAATGCTATTGTTATTGGCTCGAATTTAATAATTTTTAAGGCTATCATTTTAAATTAGGATGCAACCTTAAATTTTAATCTTACTTTGATGTTAAACGTGCGAGTTATATACCTTTTTATACGGTAAAACTCAACGCCTTAAATTGCAAAAAAAAGAATTAAACTTACTAGATTTTTTTAAATAAATTATTTAATTTACGTAATATGATACTTTCAAATTATTGATATAAATTCACACTATACATAAAGATAATAAAATGTCTAAACATTCTTTATTCAAACTGGATCCATTTAACTCTTAATGTTGTTATATCGTAGGATAGGTTTGAATTACATGGTTTTACAATCGGTTATTTGAAATGAGCATATAATTACACTTTACTTCTACTCCGCTATATATTCATCAATAAACTTAACCCTTTGAATTAAAACATCCTTCTGTTTCATCCTATTCGCACTAAGTATTGATTTAAATTTTAATGAATAAATAATGAGGTTTCGGGTGTTTCAAAATGAAGGCTAAATAAGTACTGCATTTATACTGCATTGAAAATGATGTACTTTAACTGGGTATTTTGGATGATTATACGTCTCTAGATTAAGAATCAGAGAATAAAAATAGTTCGTGAATGAATGAATGAAACTAAAATAAAGTTTATTATTATTAACGTGTTAGTTGATATTATACATAAGCAAAAATGTATGATATTATAAGAAATGAACCATTTTCAATGACTTATCATACTAAAAGTAATTTTCCTATGCTATGAAAAAGGAATGCAATTGTTAATTTTGTATAATCCATTGATTGTTAAACTACATTTTAAATTAATTTAGCAAGAAATGAGAAACGTAAATTCCAATCGGCACTCTTCACCTTAGACATAAACTAACAAATATAAATAATATGAGAAAAAACATTTTGTGGTATTTTTAGTACATTTAATGCTTATTTTTTGTTTACAGATGTACACATACATATGTATATGTATAAGTGATAACATTTTTATGTCAGTTTCTTCTTAAATAAAATTTCAGCGCAGAATTGAATATTTTTAAAAAAATAAATCAAAGATTAAATTAAAAAATTTACTTAAAATATGCTACATAATTTTTGAAAGTTTAATCAGTGACGATTCCTTGCAAAGCAGCACATGTTGCTTTTGAAGTTATAGTAGGAATCAAATTAATTTTGTCACAAAAATATGCATTTCTCTGCTTTTTTTATTACAAAAACATTTACTTAATGCCATTAGAATCATCATAATCACTAATAAATGAAACGTATAAGATAGAAAAATAATTTGATGCTTCTTGTAATCTTCCTACGTAACTTTAAATCTTATAATATTTTTAGGTTATCATAACCCATCAACAAAAATTAGGTTTACGTCTTATAAAAATATGTCTTACTGAACGGGTAAAGAGAAATATTAAACAATAGTATACACTGTTAAATTCAGGATTAGCAATGTGAGATGGTTCGAATATTTATGTGAATTCTGCCAAATGATCCACCTATGAAATACATTATGTGTCTAAATTATATTCAGAAAAGTTTTTATAGGAGATTTAGAGAAACATCTTTTAGATTACTTTCGAAAATTTATTTGCTGGAACACATACATTAAAATATTGCATCACATAATTATACATTAATTGTTTATAATAAAGTGCATAATTTTAATTGCAATATTTAAAATACAATGTTTAATTGTATAAAATCATAATTTTGCTATTGAATTTCTCTTAATAGATACAATTGTAAAAATATGTTCTATACGACTTGCTGGTAATTCATTTTTAATCTTAAAAAATACAATTGTTTCTTTAACAATTAATGTATGGAGCAAGATATGTGAATGCTCAGACATTTAAAAGATTTATTATTAAATAATTAATATTTTTTACCCGACATAGCTCCGATGTTCGTGGTACCCTACTCCTGGCCGGAGTATCGTGAGTTCGAGCTCTAGCGTCTCTGAAAACCCACCTCGTATAAGGACTGATGCATATACAATTGGTCGTGGTTCAAAACCTTCCCACGTGCATGGGGTGGTAAATTGAAGAGGGGTCTGCCAGCTGGAGTGTTCAACATACTTATCTTCATTATGAGTTTCGAATAGCATACCTGATCAAGACTGACAAGAAAAATGTTGCCAAAACTATCTTTTTACACGATGTATACGTTCCTCAAAAAACCGTGTAAAAATACATGTGAGAGACATATGGTAAATTTGGGGATATGTTCCACAATTTAGAAAAAGAATATGCAAATTGACATCTCTAAATATTTTCCTAATAAACCGTAGAAAAAAGTAACATACAAAATTAATACAAAGTCTGTGATTAGCGGCTGATTTTTGGTTTCTCAAGTTGCTTGTATAGTACTTAAAATCTTTCTACACAAAACTTGTAGTTACGCGTATAAATTTTAATACACGCTTTATGTCAGGACCATGCATAAGAAAATGTTGAAATAGGAGGGCTTAAAAAATCAAATTTTAAGCCCTCGCGAATTAAACCAGCTGTTAATAATTAAACTTCACCTTCGACCTCATCACTGTCGTATTTTTTGTTACCATAAATTATCATAAATTCGATCAAATCGCCCTCATCCTAAGGACACAAATTAACCAATTTTTTAAAAAAATCTTGCTAGATAAAAAATTTGTGTAAAAAAAACCGTGTTCCAAAATCATGTAAAAAAGAGTGACGTGTACTTGAAAATATAGCCAATGCAGGGGAAGAAACTCTTGCTAGATATTTTAATGCAAAGCCAATGCAAGCAAAAGAACTTGTTGCCAGATAATTTAATGTCACTCCATTCAAGCAAATAAATAAAATAAATGCAAACTGAGCCACGTATGAATAAATATATTTACATACATAAAAAAAAACAAAATACATTGAAGAATCTTAAATTCAATTCACGATCAAACACTCACCCATAATTATTTAAATGCAATGAGTTGGAACATTTCAAAACTTGACGATCCAACAAAATAACGAGCAGCCATTAGTAGACTTAATAACAAATCGATACCTTGGTCTTCGTCCGTCAAATTCAGAAAATTATTCTCCCACTTGTAATGACCGCTATATTTGTGAATAGATGATTTAAGGTAATGTAGAAGCAAAGGATGAATTGAACCAAATTTTTCAATCGCTTGCTTAATACAAATAATGTAAAAGGAGAATATCGATCATCCTTCCTTACCCAACTAGAACGATAAAATGTCAGCGAATGTAAATCACAAAAGGTAGGCATTTGATTTATGAGTTGAAAGTATCTCATCTTGTCATTGACTATTTAACTCTTTTGTATCTGACTCTTCTTCTGGAAAATTTCCATTCTATCTTTTATTAAAATTCTGGAAAAATGCGAAAGGAACTGAATATTTGAATTATTGAAAGAGTTCTAAAACATTTATTTTATTGTGAATATAATATGATTTATTTATTAATATAAAGCATTCAAATTAACGTCATTATCGAATTTACAAGAGTGGTTTTAGAAATAGAAAATCTTTTATTGTAACTCTACTTATTAATTCTAGTACCTTACTGAATACTAATTTTTCAAATTTGAAACATATTTTAAAGAATATAAATATTGAAAATATATCAAATTTGAAATAATTTAAATTAAAATTGATTTGAAAAACTTTTGATGCTTACAGGACATGAAAATTTTACTATTTTTAAAGTTTGAGGAGAAAAACTAACATACATTTTTCATACAAAATATCAAAAAGTGTTCGCCTTTATTTTAAAGTATAAGGAAATTTTGTAATTCTTCCGGATTAATCTTTCTTGTACAGATATTTCGAAATTCCTTATATAACCTTCCTTATATTAAAAAGTTTGTTTTTTTAATTTTTCTTTTCAAAATATTTCTATTGCAAAATCTCTAAAACAAATAGTTTGATCACTGTGAATATTTTGATTTATTTCAATGTGAACATCTCAAGTTTGTAGAATGAGTTTTTTTTCAAAAAAAATATTTAGGGGAATTGCTTCAGGATTTTAATTACAACCTTTCTAAAATTGGTACGCTTTGTTAAACCATATTTATGAAGCAGCCCAAAGTTTAAACATGTTCTCTTATTTGTGGTGATGAATTCTTGTTTGAAATTTTGATAGACCAATGTAGTAGACATTATTTAAATCATCCAATTATTTAAAAAATATAAAGAACACAGAATCAGATAAATGGTTTCAAAAGCTTTATTTGTTATTACTTCTATTTTCCGCATTTTATTACGGAAATGTGAAAAAAAAGTCGTTTTTAAATCAAAGTATGTTTCACCTATGCTATTTTAAAAGTACATAAGTATTTTTTTCTTTACGCAAGATTACAAAAAATAACTAAGAATGCATTCAAAAGCGACTCGAGTGGTTTTGTAGTGTTAATAGTCATATTTCATAAGTAAATACGTGGCGTATGTTAGCTATGGTGCGGATGTATCTATATTACTTTTTACATATAGTAATTCTTAAAGAAACCTGCAATTCGAGCAGTGATAATTAATCACACACAAAAAATGAAGTATGCAAGAAAAATAAACTCATAACTATTTTCAAAACACATTGAAGAGAGTACTCTAGTTTCACCATGTTAAACCATTGCCAAGTTGATCAAAGAGTTTACATTTATTCTTAAAAGAACGGAGACAATATTTTAAGAATTTTAAATTCTAAAACATATATTTATTGTTTTCAAATGTAAATAATACATTGCATGCGGTTCATGAACTTCGCTGGAGTTTCTTCCTTCAATAAAATCGTTATAAGTACCAAGTATCATGTATTATTATTATCATATATTCAAGAGAGAGATACGTATGTTCTTCAAAAATTTGTTAAATACGAACCTTTGCGTGGCAGCGCTTCAGAGACAGCAAAAAAAAAAAAAACGTTGCAGCACGTTTCCCGCATGCACTGTGTTAAATAGCAATTTCCGAACAAGACAAAGAAATATTGCCTCATCAGTTTCACATCTATTATCTAAACTAGAATATAATTAATCACATTTCTGCATTTCTCCACAGCTGTCATTTCTCACCTATAGTTCTCAAGAATAGGAGTAAAATTTATCACTCAATTTGATACTTTCCTAAAATGAGCTTTTTTCCCACTTTTAATATCGGAATAGAAAGATGCCGATTCGTTCGGTGTTGTTTGACTACAGTTCATTGCCCGGCTTATCGAAGGCAAATGTCTTAAGATCACAGCTATTAAAGTGTTGGAAATTTTATTTCCGAATAATCTGAAATATAATTTTTGAATTTTTTGACGATCTTAAGCGGCAAGCATTAAGGAGTTAAACATAAAGCATTTCTTTTAAGCGATTACGAAGGAGTTTTTTCCAAACCCACAATTTCTTTAGACATGAAAAAGTTCATATATTAACAGTCATACTCAATTCGAAGTGAAGAATTAAAGAAGGTTCGTCAGGAAATCTTTATTCTCATGGTTTCTTCTAACTGCATAATCTATGTGTAAAATGAAATTATTTTTTAACCAAACTGTTCTGTGGTCAGATGCGTAGCTATTTTCTCCGCACTATGGGTTACCAAGACTTCTTGAAATCAAACAAATCAACATTAATAGCTATAATTTACAGCATTATGCGTATATCAATCGATTAATATAGAAAAATAAATTAATCCAAATATCTTGGTTAATCCACAGAGCAAGAATTAAAATTTTACAACTCACTTACGTAATATATAAAATGGATACAAAAGGATTATTTCAAACAAAAAAAAGGTATACTGCATTAAAAGTTGCTTCTTTTGGAGTGAAGAACAGTGAGGAGAGGACATAGATGTACGTAGTACGAACCAAAAATTTGGGGACTGCGGCCATTGCTGACGAGGAAAGCAAGTATCTAAAGTTAACCCACTTGAAATTGATTATCCCAATCCTACCCTACCTGACCAGGTTAGTTTAGTCATGTCATGTAACTGAACCGCACGCGCAGCTGTTATTTCCTAAGCTAGTTATGACAGATGGCTTTTCTTGAACAACGTTGAACTTCAAATTCTATCAACGCTTAAGTAAAACACCAATGGAGATTTTGGAAATGCTAAGTAACGTGTACGGTGAATCTACCATGGCGAGATCCAAGGTTTTCGAATTGCATCGGCGTCTTAAAGAGGGCTGAGAAACCATCGAGTACAATGAACGCGTTAGACGACCTTGAACTACACGGAAAATATTGCGTTGGTGTCTGAATGTGTTCGAAAAGATCGTCGTCAAACATTTGAACTAATTGCTGAAGCTAAACACTTATCGAAGGCGGCGTTTGAGGGAACCCATTTATCGTACACGGCCTCAGTTCTGGCAGAGGGACGACTGGAATCTTCTGCAGGACAACGCACAAGCACATCGATTCCAACAGGTAAAATAGTTCCTCTTCAAAACTCCCACTAATGTGCTCCCCCCCTATATAGCCATGTGTGAAATTTGCATGTTCCCATCAATGAAAAAGCATTTACAGGGACGTCGTTTTGTGTCATCAGATGAAGTGAAAGCAGCATCGCAGGAGGCCTTACGAGAGATTGCGCGAAATGACTTCTAGCTGTGCTTCCAGAAGTTATACGAATGCTGACAGATGTGTATCGTCGCTGAAGGAAACTACTTTGAAGGTGGAAGTGCTTTGTTGCTGTAAACTATTCAGAGTCAGGTCTTCTACCTCTTTTCTCCGAACTTGTGGATCATACTACGTAGAATTTTGATAATTTTTCTAAAGAAAATAATATTCTGAGACTGAGTTTTGTTCTATATCACGAGAAAAGATAACCATAAGTTCATGTTTAAAAGTAAGTTGTTGATTATATAATGTAAAATAATAAAACAAAGAATGTCCCATATATGTATTGCTTTTTTTCCCTTTTTATCGAAAAAACCTTTCAAAAACTAGATAAGAAATACAATGGTTGATAACTTATCAATTATTCTAGCCTTTTTGTAGAAATATTTCTCTTGAAATAAAACGTAAATTATAATATTATTTATAATACAATATCGGAATCTAACAGTGAGACTCTCTAGCTTAACAAACTGTATAATGGGATTCACTTATGAACGATTTCATGGGGTTCTTAAACATAAATTTAATTATTAGATAAAATAAAAGTGTTTCTGTGTGCAAAGTGTTTTCTCTAATACATAATGATGCAATGATAAACGTGTTTTCTCAAATTTTCTTCTAAGAAGCTTTTTTAGTAAATACATTGATAATATTTATGGAGAAACAGGAACTGCAACTTTGTATAAAAAAAGAAATAAAACATATTCTTATAGCAATGTTGCAAGAATTCTGGTGAGATTTTAAAAATGTTTGCTTAAAAATTATTTAAAATGAAAAAAAAAATAATTAATTATATTATTCAGAATTAAATTAATGAATTTAAATTTGTTCTTTAACAAAATTTGTGAGATGATTTATTGTATTAATAATTTCTGTGTATAACTGATATAGATCACAAAGCTTCCTTTTATGTCTTGAATGGAATCTCAACAATAATAAACACAAAGCATATGAAAGGACAAAAAACAACAATGAGAGAGAGAGAAACATATTTTAAAGATTATGAGAATAAATAATGTTGTTACACAAAGTGGATAGATTTATATGAGTTAGGATTCAAAAGTTTCCGGACTGAGTCTATAACTTAAAAAATGTTACTAATTAAAACCTTTTAAAATAAGACCCTTATGCAACAACACACTTTTGACATCACTTGTAAAGATGGTCGAAGCATTTCTAGAAATTATTTTTAGCCATGTCCTTGAATTCAACCTGCAATGCACTTTTAACTCTATCTTCAAATTAAAATGGACGAGCATACAAGCGACATGCCGGCTTAGGTAATAGGTTAAAGTTGACAGGAGAGAGATCAGGGGAGTAAGGAGAATGTGGAAAAGTAGTTGTTTTCGGTTTTTGAAGAAAGTCAGGTTCGAGGAGGTATCAGTGTGCAGGAGCGTTATCATGTCTAGCACTTATGGTTGCTCAACCCACAATTTTGATCACTTCTTTCGGATCGACGCACGCAAACGACACAAGATGTCTACATAAAGTTATTTGTTTGCTGCACGTCCTTCAGGGATACATTCCAGATGCGCAATGCCCTGGATATCGAAGAACACCTCTTTCATGACCTTCCATTTAAGGCCATCTTAGCATAATTTCTGCTTTCGAGGAGATTGTGGTGATTTTCAAGTTGCCGATTATCTCATGTTTTTATATGACCTGCAATCCACCATTTCTTGCCTCAACTAACATTTCTGTCAAGTAGGAATTGATCTTTGTCAACACCCGAGATTAAGTCTCCGTCATTTCTACTCAAATTGCTTATTTTAGTCTTCGTTTAACCTGCGAGGAACGATGTGTTGACAAACCCTATGCTTGTAAAGATACTTAACTAATATTTGTTGACATGTGACCTTGGATATTCTAACTGATTCTGCTATTTGTGCTTTTGTTTAAAGCCTCTTCTCACGTACCACAGCAGAAACCTTCTCGATGTTCTCAGCGGTGCGGGAAGTCTGCGGACATCCAAAGCATCCGTCGTCTTCGAAATTTTCCCTGCCTTCTCTGAAACATCGATGCCAATCAAAATCTCGCGTTTCCGATAATGTATCACTACCGTGTCCAAGCTTTAATATCCCATGAATCGAAGTGTCACTCTTGACCAAGCGAACACTAAATTTGATTTTCATTCTCTGCTCAGCAAACGCCATTTATTTCAATAGTCGTGTACTAAAAGCTCCCGCCTTCAAAATACGACAACCTGGCAAGCCCTCCCCCCCATGAATTGAGTCAAACCACTTTTAGAAAAAGGGAAGCATACAGTAACACGGACACGTTATCATAGTCACTGTAATGCAAATTTTTTCATGTTATAGACTCAGTCCAGGAATTTTTGAATCCTACTAAGTATACATCTCTAATGTTGAAATGTCCTTATTATTCAATGATAAATCTTTGTTTGGTGAAGTAAAATAATATAAATGTTAATGGAAGCATTAGCAGCTTTCAGTAGTTCATTTTAGTTTTCAATACATTCTAGTATTAGCATCTTCCATACCTAACAAATAATATAAAAAAAATTTAGTCAATTTCTACTTATGTCAAAAAAGAAAAATTTTATTTTAGCTACTTTTTTATTAAATAATTATAATTAATGTAAATAAATATGTATATATATATATATATATATATATATATATATATATATATATATATATATATATATATATATATGACATAATCACAGTATTAAGTGGCAAAAACTTTTCTCCTATATAAAACTAAAATTAATCTATTAAATTTAATTGATGAACAAATATTTGGAAAACCTGCATGAATATCAAGTGTCATCCACTACAAGTTTTTAAAAAATGTATTTGAACTTGAGTGGCTGAATAAGAAGTATTTTATTAATGATTGAAAATTTGAACAAGATATATAAATGTGCAAAGGGATAATGCGTACTAATAGCAGGAATTGAAAAACAAGTTGCTCTTTCCTGCAAAGAATTTTAAATTTTAAAAAAAAAATTAAAAAGACTTTTTACAAAATTTCTAAATAATTAATATTTTAGTGTTATTTGTAATATATATAAGAGGATTTTTTTACAGCTTACACTTAAATATATATTTTTCAAGAATTACATTTTAACATCAATACAATATGTAAAATGAAAATGTTTGAAGTTAATTAAACCGTTTTTAACAGAATAGTGGGAGAAAAAGTTCTTTACTTCCAAAATAAACTAGCGAACGCATTCAAACCAATAAAAGAAAATCTTTGTAATTCAAAAATAATAATCTAAGGAGCTTTCTTTTTCTACCGTGGGGTTACATAACGCAGAGAAAATCACTGGAAAATTGCTGCCTTTGCTGCTATAAAGCAACTTCCATATTAGCTGAAGGGACCGATAGCTTTTTTTACGAGTGCCCAAGAGCCTGAAGCTGTTGCCACATCCCGACAGGAAATGGGAGAGCGTTTACTAGTCTATCGTCAAAGAAACTACTGAGGCTTGTTTTTATATCTTGCGGGAGAAGCAACCCTTACCTTAGAGGAGCAGTTAGATGCGGAAGAGAGTAAATGATATATTTCTTTTATGTTGTGAGGTTTTCAGGTTTTCCATGGCCACTGTAAGGCTGTAGAAAGTTATAAATCTTAAGTATGGCTAGGCTTTAGTATAATAAAGTTTATGAATACATGGTCGGTGGGTTGCTAGTAGGAGAAAAGACAGAATAATCGTAGGAGGCATAGATACTAATGTTCCACAGGATGGGTGTAGCACAGTGTTTCTCAAACTGTGGGGTGCGAGCATATTGAAAATAAAAGGTTTAAGAAAATAATTTTTTGGAATGAAGAAAATCAAAATGCTTTCTGACATAATAAAAAATGCACGTTTACACTGATATAATTTATTTTTATCATCTGGTGATCATCAAAAATAAAAGATTCCACTTCACGCGTTCATTAGCTAAATTTGTTCCTATAACCAAATAAAAAAAGACATTTTGTTTGCTTTACTGTAATCACACAATGAGAGATTTTTTTATTATATTTCTTAAACCGCTAATATACTACTTTTGACTATCATATATTTGACCTTCAAACTTACTGGTATGTTTCACCCCATCTGTTTTTCTTTTAGGAAAGTGTTAAATAATATTTTTTCTGTTGCTTTTTTTCCATGTGAATGAGTTATATGATATATGGATAAGCATATTGAGTACTTTGAAGGATTATTTGGCCAAGATGTATTTTTACGCAATTATATTTTAGAACTAGTATCCTTTTTTTTAATACACTTTTAACACGGGATCGATCGTGTGATGCTCAGAGTCATCTGATGTTCACGAAATCCTTAATTCTAGGAAAACTGTTTATTTATTACCAATGACCTTGACAGAGTATCCTAAAATATGACAGTCTTAATGGGAACTAAAATGAATTTATCTCATTTCGCCCTCTTTTATTGGGGGGGGAGTTGCAAACGTTTTTTTTGCAATCAAATTAGTAGTTTTGATCGAGTTCCCTGCGCAATCACTTTTGTTCAAAAATATTTCTATGAACATGCTTTATGTCCTTTATTAAGGGCACGTAGATTTGGAACATTTTCATTAGTTTTATTGGATTTTTTCTAAAAAAAAAACCTAAGAAAAATTTAAAAGTCCTTGAAAGTAGGTAAGTATATTTTCTCTTAATTAAATTACTCACTGGAATTGTGATTTTTATCGTGTATAGTAAAAATAATTATAAAATAAATTACAGTTTAAAAACAAACTAAATAAATATTATAGTGAATCGAATTAAAAAGTAAAAAAATAAAAATATATATTGTTTAAAAGTAACATATACAAAATTTAATACTTATCTTGTTAATTTGTACGGTTTATAATTATGATCGTATTGTAGCTTTAGCACCCTCCCCCCAAAGTGCATTATTATTGCATTAAATACATTATTATTTTTTGGGTGGGGGGCGCGATAAAAATTATGATTGAAAATTGGGTCGCCAGTAGTTAAAGTTTGAAAACCACTGGTGTAGCATAAAATGTAGTTGAGACTTATTTTGAGGAGAAATGTCGTAGAAAAATACAATAATAAAACAGTATGAGAGAGAGGATTTGAGTTATGCCGGTCTTAGTTACATGTAATAAAATTTTCTTAAACAATATTTTTTATTTGCATCGAAATTATCTCTACTAAATTTAATAAGTGCATTGCTGAAATATGTTAATAATAATATATCTAATAATGTAATCAATATATTTGCTACAGCTATTCTCCATTCAACACTTATACTAAAATCCGTCGATTTTAGGTACTGAAATTTTAAAAGTAAAAGAACCTAGCAAACAATATAGAGCAATTTGTTCCAGAGGATGTAAACTGACGATTTTCAATTTTATTTTAATCCTCATGTTTTCATAACTATATATGCCTGATATACAAAGAAATTATAGACTTAAATTTTATTTATAAGAATCAATTTATCTTCCACTGTTTAGATTATTTCGTTCCAGAGTGCGTGCTGGGATTGTGTGAATCAATAATAAAGAAATTAATGTATTAACAGATTTACCAAAATCTCTCTTTTTACAAAGAAGAATTCCATTAATTGGCTCCCAATCAGAAATCTACATGCACTCTTTTGGAAGCTGAAAGATCAAATATTACATTTAAGATCAGTAAGGTGACCATTTATTTTACAATGAAAAGAAGGACGCGCGCGCGCGAAAAGTTTAAGAAAACTATATGAAACATTTTATTAATTCAAATAAAAATACACTAATTACGCTTGCTTTAATTTTAATTATTTACTCAAGCGAGTATTTTGAATGATGGTTTTGGCAATATATCATTTTCCGATACATCGGAAATTTCGGAGCAAAAAAAAATATCTTTCATAATAAATTTTACGGTAAGTACTACAGGTAAAATATCAACATTTGATCTTATTTCTCACCTTTCCAAAAATCATTTCGAACTGAAAACACTTTTTCAACTTCTGCATAAGTTCCAGGGCATCACAACTTAAATTCAACAAGAATAATTAAATTATCATATGGGAAGCGTTCATTTTTGAAATGGTTAAACATTTCCACCCATCTTTTGTCAGTTTCAGCATTCTGAGTTTCCAATTGTTCCATTTTATTAGAATTTTAATATACACACATTTAGTTTTCTAATTTCTTCAAACAGACAATTGCATCGATTTTAATATCGGGCATTTCTTTTGATAAAAACTCAACACACTTTTCTATATCTGCTCAATTGACTTGCTATGAAGTTAAGAAACACCATTAAAAACTGTTATTTCCTGTGATATTTGTTTCAGACAATTCTTCGATACATTGAAAACATGTTTGGTTCATATCTGAATAGAGATTAATAGATTAGTTTTTTAAAATATTGAAAAGGAGGACAAGTAGGAGGACACTTTTAGAGGAAGGACAGAACTTATAAAAGGAGGACGGTTGGTCACCTAAAGCTCAGGGGTCGGTAACCTATGGAACGCGGTTTATATATAATTTTCAGTTTCACTCTGCAATACTCTTAAAATTTGTCAATTTTTGAGTAGATGGAATTTGATAAATTTGTAATATATCTTATTTGACAAACATCTTCAAAGTTATGGGTATTTATGGAATTACTCTAAAGATAAATGTACTGCTATTTTGAAAATTATTGAAGGTCATTGCTGGAGAGATTTAATTGTTTGAAGAGAGAAAATTGCATAGACTCTGCTTTCGGCTTTTGTTTCTACATACAGTAAAAATTCTTTCTTCATACGAAAAATACGTTTGAATCCGAAAAGAAATTGTTTAACAGCTAAATGCTCAGAATCGTGTCTAATTGAAAGTCACAAATTATACCCAATTTTGCGATATGAAAACAGAGTGGTGCAAGGACTAGGTTCGCATTAAAATTTTTATTTATCTTTCTATTTAATTATAATGAAGGGGAATACTAATTTTTTTATGTTTTCTATTTCTTATTTTAATAAATAAGATTAAAAATACTCAATATCTATAAAATTTTAATTTTTTTAAAATTTTTGTTGAAAAAATAGTCATATTTTATGCTGTTTATTTTTGTGTTAAGAAATATCTTTAACTAATGTAAAATTAATGTGTAATAAAATTATAAATCTATATTATTTTGCTATATTCTCTATGTATGTTTTATTGCGGGAATCGTATTGTTTCAAATATGTCCTACTCTGTGGCCCGCTGAGTCATTTGGGTCAATTGGCCTGGCACGGCACTGCTAAAACACCCCTTGACTTGCCAATCCTTGTTTTAAATATATCTTTAAATCAAATTTATGTCGAATTTAGCAAAAAGAAAACACTGCCTTTATTTCTTCTATACACCAGTATTGTTTTACTCTCCATTAGGGATGGCGATCTGAGATCAGTTAATCGAAAAATCGATTTCTCGAGCCGAAAAATCGATTTTTTAAATCGATATGTAGCACTAAATCGATTCAGTGAATCGATATTTCATTCTAGAAAATCGACATTCGATTTTTTTTCCATTTTTGTAAAAACCATAAAGTTGGTAAATACCATAAAAATGAAGAATTTAAACACTATTTATCGCAGGCAAAGTTATGCGCTTGAAGTATGATCCTATACTTTAGTTGCAAGAACAAAAAAAAAACTCACATTCACTCCATAGCCATGATCTATATGAGTATCGTGGGATCATCTGTTCCTTGTAAATGCCTTTTTTTGAATGCCGGCAGGATCGTAAGTGATGAGCGGAACCACTTGGATCCCAGTAGACTTGAGAGACTGTTGTTTTTTTTAAAAAAAATAAATACTAAGCGTTGGGAACTCTATCAGCTATATAATCTATTTTATAAACTTTTTAATGTAACAAATACATTAAGAAAATAAATGTCTTCTCTTATTCCTGATGATACTTTGATATGGTAATTGTAATTGTCGAATTCCCAGAACAAAAAAAAAACCCTGATTTAAATGGTAAGAGATCGTTTATTATGGTATTTTTCCTGTTTTTCATAAAATAGATTTATATTTACATTGTAAATGCAGACTTGAAAAAAAAATCGATTTTTCAGAAATCTATCTTTTAGACCTAGATTTTTTTGTGAATCGATTCATCAGTTACAATTCGAATCGATTTAAAAAAATCAACCTTTTTCGGAAAGAATTGCCATCTCTACTCTCCATGAATATGTTCAACGTTCAATAGCTCTCCTGAAGGAGTTAGCTATATGATGAAAGTTGATACAATGCTTTTGGTTAGCCTTGTGATTCAATTTTTATTTACCGTTATCTTATACTTGTGTTTGCTCGTGTTGCACAAAATAGTATTTCTTTCCTTCTGAACTACACTCTGTCTCAAAAAATAAGCAGCAAACAGTAAAATGAGCTTATATGGAGAAGAGAAAATGTTACAGCAACAAAATGTGCATATGTACCTTTCAGAGAAATGCGAAAATAGTTCCGCAGTAAAATATTTGTATAACCATATATAGGGCTGTATAATGTGATAGATAAAAAAATAATTTTTTTTCAGAATACGCTATCACTTACGTTACATTGGAATTGTTGCATTGTTATTGCTCATTTCCTCCTTTCTTTGCTCGACATTTGTATACAAGAGAAGATGACATTTGTGTGAAAACAAAGCTGATATGGAATCCAGGGTGAGGAACGACAACATTATTTGTGAACAAATAACATTAATTTCAAGTGTTAAGTAAAAATTATGTCTGTGTGTAAAATAAACTTTGTTATTACTTTTCAGAGCGTGTGTTTAAGGTAACTGTGATTTTGCAAAAGCGTATAAATGGATAATATTTATGATATTTAGTGTCACTTAGATTAGAAAATGTATATAAAATTGTTTTAAGAATAGTATTACAATAAAAAATTATTTAAGTACTAAATTTTGACAAAAAATTAAATAGAATGACCCATTTTCAAAATATTCTCCTTTTGTGAAAAATACTCCTATTATAATAATATTTTGCCTGTATATAGCTCAGATCTCTGTACAGAGGCTCAACTAGAATTTTTGAAATATATATCTTAGAAGTGGGTTTATCCATATTTTACGACAACAGAGGAGATAAATTTTAAGACAAAAACGCCCATAATTATTTCAATTGGCTGTAATTAAGGAAATAATGTGAATTTTTCGAAAATCATAGTTGAGCCTCTGAACAGAGGGCTGAGCTATATACAGGTAAAATATTATTCTGATAGAAGCATTTTTCACAAAAGGTGAACATTTGGAAAAAGATTATTCTAAGTTATTTTTTTGCCAAAATATTATATTTAAATAAAGTTTTTGTCAAAGTGACCTTAAAACAATTTTATGCACGTATTCTAATCTGAGTGACACTAAATATCATGAAATTTTTCCATTTATACCTTTTTTTTAATATCACGGTTCCGAACGTAGTCGGATACCTTAAATGAAGACTATATGATTGGGAGTGCTTTTAAAAGCCACTGGAATGCAAAACTCTTGTACCAGAAATAAGGAGAAATAAAGGAGTTACTAAGGGTAACCCATTTTGTAGAAGGCTATATTTAAATTGATGCTAATGCTAAAGTTAATTAGGCAAGGAATTCGGAATTCACAAATGGAGGGGAAAAAAGGAGCTAGCTTTTCAGAATCTCACACACGAATCCTCAACTAGATTTATCCATAGAGCATGGGGCTGAATTTGAAAATTCAAACAGAAAAATAAAATAAATAAATCATCTAAAATAAAAATACCAACAGTTATTAAAATATATTTATAATGATAAATAAAACTTATTCTAAAATATTCGAGAAAAAGAAACCCTAGAAAATGACAAAAAACCGCAATGCTCTTTCAATAAGGTTTCGTGATAGTTTCCAGTCGTTGTCCCTTTTCCACTCACTGAAGTACAACTTGTCCGCTTCGCCAAAGGCAATTTATTGAATCAATGGATACCTTCACCCTTTAAGATGTGGTAGATTGCGACCAATATTTCGACATGTGTTAACAGAATGTGTCTTCATGTTCCTAATTCTTATCTTAAGGTGTACTATTTGTTACTTTTCCCCTTGATATTTTTCTCGTATCAGCTTTCAAGTAGAAAAACTATTTGTAACTGTATTTCGTAGATTATATTTTATCTTAAAAATCAATAACATTTATACACTTAATTATATCTATATTAATAATTGATAATATGGCATATAAATATATCCAGCACTGAACTGTAATAACATTCCGCTCCTTAATTTTAAAATGGTTTATAGTTGGTTTTGTGATCAGTAAAAATTTATGTGAGATTAGGACTTAATTAAGAATTGCAATAAGGTTTTCTAAGGCTATTGGAGAAGTTCTACAACATTAAAATTTTGTATGTATCAAAATCTTCACATTTCACAGTTTTGAATTTATTCCTTTGGTTTTTTTGCATCTAAATAGTTACAAAAAATCATTGCTTTTGAAGAAAACTGTCAATTGACAAAAATATCACGAATATTATCTGAAGAACATTTAACTCAAAACTAAAAAAAACTAATTCATATTATTTTTTATTTTTGAATTCCTACTAATAGCTCATAATCTATATATTTATTTATTTATTTACCTTGGTGGAATTTTAAATCGTTAATAAAATACATTTTAAAGCGCTCAATTGAGCTGAAATTTTATACACATGATTATTTTGGATGACAATACAATAATTTAATTATAATTAATAAAAATTAGTTGATTAAAGCTAATTATTTAAAGAGTTACAAATACAGTCATTTTGGCATCATTTTTGGCGACTTTGTGCAAATTTCTTTAAATCTTAAATTTACTACGTATGTTCATAAATTAATGCAGGATGATAATGGAGTATAATTTACTGATATTATACAAATTTCCATTTAGTAAATTTCTTTAAAATTTTACTGAAATATATGCAGCATTAAACAAAAATACTGACGATATATTGCAATAAATACTCAAGCGAAATTATTAGCATTTTATTTCAGCATCATTTTAACTTAGAAATAATTTTATAGCTGCCTTAATTTTATATATATTATCTGCCATATTTTACAGTATTGCATTCGAATTGTGGAGAGCTAAAGTTGGCACATATGAGATGGGTAGTAGAAAGAAGAGACATATAACAAAATTCAGTGTCGGTTTATCCATTGGGCGCTTGGGGCTGGCGCCCAGGAGGCCCGGAGGAGCCCAGAACGGCCTGGATAAGATGGACATAACCAGATTTTCTGGTTAACAATTTTGATCTTCCAGTACCAAGGGGGCCTGTAGATCTTTTGCGCCTAGGACCCCCAAAATGAGCTTAAACCAGCACTGACAAAATCAACAAATTTTATTTATTTTAAGCACAACTCTAACGTGGTTGCAGTTACCGATTGAGAGCGAATCCCCTCTCCTCTTATTTAATTATAACATATATTACTTACCTGATACAAAGTGAAAGCAGACACACGCAATGGATTTGAATATCGTAAGCCTCTTTTACAAATGATTAGAAGCCCACAAATTGTACGAATGCCTAATAAAGGTGAGTAGTATTCCGAAACGCGTAGCTTTCAAAATATATAACATCAGTCTTCTTTTAAGAATTCAATATCAGTATATTTTTTTAGCTAATTTCACTTTACTGTAAGCTAGCAATATTACATAAAATCGCGTTTATAAAGATAAATCCAAATTTGCTTCGAAATAAAAGAACGTATGATAATTTTAGAGATTTTGCAATATTTCAGATTAACTTCAGTGCCATATTTCCATGCTTTTCCACAAATCTCATTTACATTTCTGGAACAGTTATTCCTGAAAATATTAAATACAAAAACAAAAAAAAAAAATCCGCATCAATTTTTTAAGATATACTAACTACTGAAAAGGATAGTTACAGTCCATAATAAAATATATTCTACACAGATCTAAACTATTGGAATTTTAAATCGTAATTTTTAAGTCCTAAAATTATTAATATTTAAGAGGTTTTTTCAAGCAAATTTAGCAGCTAAAATTTTTAGCTCTTACGTGAAATACTATGCAGCAATAAGATGTACTTAAACTATTAAGGCAAAAATACACATGTAAAAGGAATAAGAAAGATAGATTCAGATACTTAAGATCTATATCTAGGAAGAGATTTATCCAAAGGTTAATGAACCGTTGTATCGGAATGAATAAGCCAATAAAGGAAGGATCGGGTCAGTCTGCTGACCTCCAAGCTAATGGTCATTAGAACACTATCGTATTTCATCGCAGCTGTCACTCGGACACAAAAGGACAAGGAAACAAACAACGATAAAAGTGTTGTTTTTCTTCGCTATCCTTGAATGCGCATGCTCAGAAGATGCATTTATAAGAAAAAGCATTAGTTTGTGACATGTTTGCTTCTTCGCTTTTGTTGATATCAATAAAAGGAGTCAAGAAAATAAACAATTTGAGTAATAGTTTATCACACTAGAGTCTCTAACTATGCATACGGATTACGAGGAATAAAGACAACTTTTACATTTCATTTTATTTTTAGTAAGAAACAACCCTGTTCAATGAACAGAGTTGATTATAAGAACTTATGTTCATTGAATGTAAGTTCAATAATAAAAAACATTTAAAAAAAGTTTAGATTAGATTTATGCATCAATGTGTCATTCGGTGAACAGTTTTATGGATGTTTATAATAAATGTCGAACTACAAGTATAAATGGATATTATACGTTACATTGTTTTTGATAAAGACTGTCGATAACGAGATTAAAAGAGTATATGAAGAAAAATCAAATACCTTTCTTACTGTAAAAAATATTTATAATTTATAAATAACATGAAAAAACTGCATATTTAATGCTTTTACATGACTGATGTTCTACATTTAATGCATTACATAAAATATTAAATGTTAAATTTCATATGTACATTAAAAAACAGTAATTAAAAAATACGTTCTTTATCTTATGAAAATAAATTTATTTCAGTTATTTTCTATAGTAAACACTATTTATCTTTGAAAATTTTTATTTAGGCAATTATTTTTACAATATTTATTATTATTATTTGGTGGGTGAGTTTATGCCTTCTTTGAAACTCTTACATGCATAACTGGTTTAAAATACACTGGTGTGCAAAAATTAAGGACGAAGTCGAAAAATTAGCATATCAGCTGAACTAAGAGGCAGAGCGGACAGAAAGACCAATCAGAAGATTAAGTAAGGTGAAGTACGGTAGCACATGCGCAGATATGCAGGTAGACGTAATGGGGAAGAGTCTGAGTAGTATAAAGCATGTTGTCGGTGTAAGATCAGTATTTCTAGCAAAGAGATTGCACGCCATATAGCAGTTAAAATCACACCGAGTTGCTGCCTCAGGAGAAATGGCGAATAATCAATCTGTTAGACGACATCTGGATGCTTTTACCCGAGGTCGAATCAATGGGAAGTTGGAGGAAGGCCGCAGTGTGACAAGTGTGGCTGCAGAGTTCGGAATTGCTCACAGCATCGTTTCACGACTTTGGAGACAATTTCAAACTACAGGAACAACTATCCGGGGGTTCAGTAGTGGTCGTCCACGAGGAACCACACCCGCAGATGACCGGTACATTGTCTTACAGGCCAGAAGAAACAGGCGGCAGACAGTGGGAGAAATCGCTAGACACACGACACAGGCGACTGGACGACCGATATCGCGTTTTACCGTGGCCAGAAGACTGCACGGTGGTGGTCTGTTTGCACGACGCCCTGTACGGTGTGTACCTTTAAAGCCTGCCCATCGGAAAAGGCGTTCTCTGTGGTGCCGGGAACACCGGAATTGGAGAGACAATGAATGGGGACGAGTACTCTTTACAGATGAGAGCAGATTCAGTTTGAGTAGCGATTCTCATCGTATACTCATCTGGAGAGAGCGGGGAAGCCGCAATCATCCCTCGAACATCATTGAAAGGGACAGGTATGGAGGTAGCGGTGTTCTCGTTTTGGGAGGCATCATGCTTGGTAGTCGTGCAGACCTTCACATCTTCGACGCAGGTTCAGTCAACGGGACCCGTTATTGTAACGAGATTCTTCTTCCATATGTGCGTCTTTTTAGAGGCGCTATGGGTCTGCAGTTCCTTTTCATGTACGACAATGCACCATGTCATCGCATAGTAGCTGTCAAACAGCTCTTAGAGAGTGAGGATATTGAACGTATGGATTGGCCGGCACGATCTTCGGATCTCAATCCCATCGAGCAAGTATGGGATTTTCTAGGCAGACGCTTGGCAGCTTGTACCTTACCACCAGTTACGATTCGGGAGCTTCGATTGGCGCTGCAAGACGAATGGGCAGCAATGCCTCAACAACTCCCTGACACCCTCATTCTCAGCATGGGCAGACGCTGTGAAACCTGCCTAGCAGTCAGGGGAGATCATATCCCCTACTAAAGACCGGATGTTTCTTGCTGAACACCCATCACAGGGATGTTTCGGCCTTCAGTCGCATTGCGCTCCATGCTACTTTTTCAATCAAGCTTCTTTTTATCTCTCTGATTTCTCTTTTAGTAAGTGTTGCTTACATTACACATGTCCTTACGTATTGGGGATCTTACGGTTATAAATGTGTTGATTTGGAAAGCTTTTGTACAAAGTTATATTGAAAAAACCGTCTCGTCCTTAAGTTTTGCACACCAGTGTATGTTGACGACTTTAGACTGGAATTTGATTCAAGATTTAATCCATCTTTTTTCAAAAGTATTTTATACAAAGTATCAAATGAAAATATAATTCCCATATTTGTGAGATTATAATTACATTTTCAAAAAATTGTATGTGTACGGCAAAGTAACTGAAACTAAATTTTATCAATCATGGTCTGTCAAAATACAATGCTAAGACAACAAAATCTGAAGACATAAGGTTTCTAAGTAACGAAATTACATGATTAATGGAAAAATGGGATCCCTGCATAAACAACATATGTTTGTAGTAAAAATCAATGTCTATAAATAGATTTAAAATGATTTTTGTTATATGCACTTAATTTCATGAAAGTGTATTGTAAATTCTTTAAGCTCATTCGTATAGTCATAGAATATTTGAAAATTTTTTGACACCCATTCAATAATTGTGTTATTTCAGACACATGTTTGAATTATTGAATCGCGTAGTTAAGATTACTCTATAGAATTCACTAAATTGATATTTTTCAAAGGTTTGTTTTAATCTGGAATAGTAGTGGCTCAAAAAGCGCAGAACTTTCGAATTTTTACTTTCAGGGCTTTGAATTACCAATTCTTCTAGAGTTTCTTATGTAAAACTGCAAATACTGCAAAATACAATTTAACGCGTGTAAAAAAGTTACTGCCCATACAACACTGAGCTCGAATTAATTGCATGGTTCCATTTTGGGGGCAAGGTTCAAGTTCAATCATCATTTGTATCATCAAAGCATAGCTCATACTTTCGTTAAATTCTCGATAAGGATTCGCAGAATTTATATACCATTAACTTGTCGGTAACAAGTGCTTGGTGAGCGGATCACCTCTGGTGACCTTGGTGGCTGCTTTGAAGTAGGGTTATTTGAATTGCATAGGAAAGGGTCCAGAAACCAGCTTTGCACGCATAAAAGACGACTTGGATAAAAATAAATTCTTCTATTCGGGACACTCATCAAGCGCTTTTATTCTTGCTTTTTACTGGCTGAGAGTTGTGGGTGAAAAGATCAACTGAATACCTCTTTCCTAGAGGAAAAGTCACTTTTTCGGTTGATGAACGTCCTGAACAAGTCATAGAGATTTCTGCCGCATTACTACATCCCCAGCAAGATAGAGTCAGAACATTAATACGCTGACGTTGTAAGCCGTTTCTCGTTCAGATGGCAAGTCTGGTTGAGGTATACTCCGTAGCGCTGTGATTCACTTGTGATTTATTAGTAAGGTAATTAATTAGACTCTTCATTGAGTGCACAATTAATCAGTAGCATTAAGCTGTGCTACTCATAATGTTCAATTTTTGGCTTATTACTTCGGTTGAAGCTGAGACAGAACATCCGTAAGGAACTTGATTGTTGATTTGGGGTAGAGTTATATGAGTTATCCACCTTCAGGTCCAGAAACCACGCTTTGCACGTATTAGATGATTGAGGTAAATAGTGAATGAGTGAATATTAACGTCGTACTAATCAGCTACACGAGGGCTTTTGGCGACGGACCACATAATTTTGAACCATGGCCAAGTGACGTGGACGACACCTGAGCTGGCACCCCCTCTCCTAACTACCACATCACAACAATGGGAGGACGTTTCAACTCTCGACAAATTTAACGTGCATCGCTGCCCTACACGGCGGGTCTTTTAGTGGTACTGGGCTCGAACTCATGACATGCCTGCCATGGTTGGATAGATTGACCGCAGCCCTATGATTGAGGTGAAAGGAATCCACATTAAGAACAAGTAGTTAAGCTCTTTTATTACTGTTCTTTATTGATTACGACTTGCAAAAGAAGAGATTACTGCAAACTCTTTGCGCAGCCTTATATAGAATGAGATGTATAAACAATGCAAAATTATATTCTAAGTGAATGATTTTTACGTTGTGTAAAACCATGTTTAGCACTAAAAGTGTCTCTTTCTTTGCAAACGTAACATAAACATTTCTATTTTATTAGGATAATTGCTGCGGTGTGAAATTAACAGACGGTACATTATGGTTAGTCTATGTTCATTGACATAGAAAGAGCTCTCTCTCTCTCTCTCTAAAAATATGCTTATTGCCTCTATTTTTAGAGGAAATATCTCTCATTTATTTCTTTAAATCTGCTTAATTTTTTTACATAGTCCGATAAAAAGTAAATATTTGAATAAGTGATTGTAACTATTCTCTAAATATTGAAAATGATAATTACAGCCATAAATAGAATAAATATACATAAACGGGAAAAAATAAGTGATGTTTTAAATTTTCAGCATTCAGAAAATTCTCTATACAATACAAATAATTATTTAAATTTTGCTTTATGTGACGCTATTAAATGAATCCCACAAGCGAATCTTTTTCAAAATAATGCACAATACTAATTTATGTTTCCTTGTTTATAAAATATTCAAAAATCAGAGAATTTACTAAAAAATAAAACCGATTCTATTTGAACAAAATTTGTTTTTCTTATTAAACAACTTTTGCACCTTTTAACTTATCGTTTTAAAAATTCATATTCACTAAAGATATTTAACTTCAGACTAAGATCCAGAACTACTTCCTTCACATACACTACATAACTCCCGGATAATTATTAGACAAAACCCTTCATTAAGGAAAGGCTTGAACAAAGAGATTTTTACTACACGCCTCTTTTAGAAACAATGTTTTTTGAAAACTCGAAGCTCATTAAACGAAGTGCTTCGGATAATTAAAGGTCCATTGTTAAGAGGCAGAGAAGTGATATGCAGTGCTAGTTTACACTAAAGTAATTTTTTAAAATGCATTCTTATGCATTTTTCACTGAAGAGCATCTAACTAGAAAAGAGGGACTTTTTTTAAAATTAAGTGTCAGAGAATCATTATGAGAAAAGTGAGTCCATTAAAACACTACTATGAAATTTTTATCATTCACGATAATCTTCAAATTTACTCGGTGAGAACAGATGCTATTGCAATTTTTGAATTCGTGTCATTGATGAGAGGTAATAGCTAAATTAAATTGAAAATTAAAGTAAAATTATACATACATTACAAAATATTACATTACATAATTGATATATGTATAACATATACTTTTAAATAAAATGTATCATTGAAAGAAAGTTTAAGAAGAAGTAAATCAAGTGTATTTCTTTATTTTTCATTATTTCACCGCTTCTTTTATGCACTGTAATAATTTCCTTAACGGTTTATATATATATTTAATGGTTTTGAATTGCATTTAAAAAGAATTGTAAAGAATAAACAATTTTTTTATGAAATAGCCATAGCCTATACGTTACATAAATGCTGTCATGTACGTTAAATGATGGCTTATTCTTTAACAGCGTTCAATATATATCAAGAAATATCTTTTTAATATAAAGACTCTAGATATGCAACATATTTTAGAAGGATTCAACAACAGGACATTCTAAACACAACTGTTATGGAAATAAATAAAAAAAAGTATACATTTATGCATGCTTACTTGATAGATTGTTTTATTAGTATCACAATTAAAAGCAAAATTATGGTCATTTGCAACGCACCACGTAATTCCGAATTGCAGTAAGTAGAGGAAAGCAATACCTGATTAACACCTTAACTAAACGAAATCTAAGCTCCCAACTTCCAAATAATATCAACTCGGAAAATTTGAACGTCAAAAAATTAATGAGCATCATTCTGGGTTTTGCATTAACTAAAAGTAAAATCTTAAAAATCAACAATTTATATTTACACTTGACACAGATAATCTCTTTCATCATTTTTATTATTTAAATCTAAAATGCAACCGTCCTTTTTTATCTTCCTAAAAACTATTATTAAACTACCAATTACTAAATACTTAATCATTCTATGCTATTACTGAAGCAGTTCGTAATATGTAACTATGGACCAGTGGTGATAAAGCCATCTTATAAGGCCCTTCTTTTTTAAAATTCACACTGAGAGAAGGAGAGGACTTTTAGATCGACAGACTTAAGGTACATCAGGCCGCCTATTCGGCGGGTCTTTTTTTTGCATTAGGGCTCAAACCTACAATTCGACTTGGACAACAATAATGCTGGCAAATCTACTAAGTACTACTAGAGTCAAAAAGTTTCCGGAATGGTGTCCTGCATTTATGCAGGTGTTCGTTGGAGGAGAAATATCTGTTTTAAGGGTAGGGAGCACTAACAAGGAAACCACACAACCATCCAGAATTATTTTCCTTCACTGCTGACATTAGCTGCAAATCATTTCTGACAAAGCAAGTTTTTCATTCGCGAGACTTTGCAATGTAGTGTTTGGAGCAGACTGCTAACTTTAAATTTTGTGTTTTGCTCGAGTAATCACATTCTGAGAGGCTCGATATACTGAAGATAGCATACGGAAACGATTTCAGCACCATAATATTTTAACCTGTTTCCATGGCTGAAAATGAATTTAAAGAGACATCGTTTTGTGGATTCAGATGAAGTGATCCGAATTGCGAGGAAGCATCAGAAAGATCTCTCAAAAATGGATTCTAGGAATGCTGTGAACAGTTATACGAATCCTGAAACAAGCTGTGTGTACAGGAGGTCAGTACTTTGAAGGCCAATAAGATTAAACTATTATTTTACACTGAAGTGCCACTGAATTAGGGATGGCAAAGGCTATGCAAATTTTGAAGCGCTGCGCAGCATTTATGTGCAAATCAGAACGCTGTGGTAACAGCTTATATAGAGCGTACTGTGATTATTCTGAATTAGTTGTTGGAAATGCCAGCATGGGTAAATTACCTGATTTAGACGCCTTCGATTGGGGACAAATCGCAGGTGCGTTATGTATGGCCATTCAGCTTACGAAATAATTAGACAGCTAAAATTTTCAAGGTCGACAGTGTCAAGAGTATACCAAGAGTAGCGATCAGGCAAACTGAAAAGGACAGTTAGCCTTAACAGCGTGGGGTGAGAGACGGCTCAGGCGTATTGTACGTAGCTAACGAAAACAAAAATTAGCTCAATTTACCACCCAGCTGAATGACGATGCCAGTTGTGCAGTTAGTAAATGGACTGTGCAACGCTCGCTTCACCGTAAGGGTCTCAGGAGCGTCGACCTAAGAGAGTACCATTTTTCATTGAATGCCATCGAGATTCACATCTAACCTGGGCAAGAGATCACAGAGACTGAAGTGTTGAGGGCTCCAAATGAGTGGCCTGAAGAGACGAGTCTCGATTGCGAATACTTAACACCAACGGCTGGCTGGGAATATGGCGTCAGGCTCACGAAGCCATGGATTCTGCATGCCAGGATGGAACTGCACAAGGGCATGATGGCTCAATCATGGTTTGGGGTATTTTTCGTGGCACTGTTTGGGATGTTTGATGCGTGTACCAACCTCCCTCAATGCAATTCGGTGCGTACAGTTGTTGTGTTATCACCTCCATCAGTTTGTACTATTCCTGTGTCCTCTCGGTAATCGAGTTTTCCAGCAAGACAATTTTACCTGGCTAGTTGGATGAGCATTCCTTTGACTTTTCTGACATTCATAAATTGGCCACCTAAAAGCCCAGACGTAAATCCTATTGAACATCTTTGGGATGTTTTGTAACAAGGCGTGAAAGGCCATCACACAGCACTAACGAACCTTACTGAATTATGGACAGCTTTAGCCAATATTTGGCAAATCATTCCCATGCAACCTTTATAGAAACTGGTTGAATCTATGCCTCGTCGTGTGGCAGCCATTATCAAAGCCGGAGGAGGCTAAACTCGCTACTTGGTAGGTATCCCTTATTAAGTGGCACTTCAGTGTATTTTATAATAATTTATAACTGACCTATTCCCGGATTTTGATCCTACCATGCACTTGTAAACATTCTCAGGAATTTCATCATACATTATTGGTTTCATAGGCACATTGATCATTATTGTTCCTAAGATGCAATATTTTCTTAACACCATGAAACACTTATCTTGCAAAAATCGATATTATTATTAAATACACCAATCTTAGTGTTTACCAATTCTGTGGTTCAAAGATGAAGCAGTATCACATGATTCTCTCGGATTTGTTTCGCTATACTTTTTTTTATTTTGCTATATTGAATATGAATGCAAACATTTCAGCTACTAGTCACATATTACATTTAAAATGTTTGGATACAAGTAAAGCGACGATTTTTTGCAACTTCTGTTTTATTTTAAAATATCAAGCTTTAGTGAATAATTTTGACTATAAATCTATGCATTTCTAAGAAATTGCAAGTTTTACTACATACACGCAAAAGAAAAATATTTGCAACTTTTATTGGTTTCGAAGTAAGTTCATCTTTTGTCTCCAAACAATGCATGTCGTATTTTAGTACTTCATTTTTTCCTTCTGTGTACAATAACATCATTTTCTGTAACAATCACATTTTTCCTGATTTTATTTTTATATGATTCGTAGACAAAATTGTGATGAAATGAGTCTGAATTCCTGAATTAGATAAGTTATTTTTAGAAACTTATTATGAGGTATATTTCATTTCATTTCAACTGTAATGAATGATCATAAAAGGGCATTGCATCTTCTTCTCTACTTTTATGATGATAACTGCAATAAATGTGCTAGTTATTGAACATATAAAATAGTAAGAGAGACAAAAATAATTCCAGTCGTAATTTCTGTACCCATAATTCAACTATTAAAATACATTTATTGTCCATACATAAGGAAGCGAACTTTTCTTTAAAAAAGGAAGAGAATCATAAAATATTTTATAACTGAGAGATCAATTATATATATATATATATATATATATATATATATATATATATATATATATATATATATATATATGATTTCAACTCTTCTTTAAATGTTCCGATAAAATAAAGCTATCGGGTAAAAACATTGTCATCGATATCCCCTGCTGCTCCTAATTTAGTAAATCCTCTTCTGTTGTATGCTACCCTTGAGGTATACATTTCATTTTCTTCCCTTATTTAAATGTTGGCAATGTTAACAAAAATATTGGATTTTGTATCCTCTTTTTGTAAGAAGATTATTTTGATTTCTCTTACAGTATTCAATTCATTTATCTGTTGGTCAATAGCTAAACTCATTTTGATTCATGTATATAAATATATTGTGGAGTGCTTATACATAAGCTCACTAAATGGAGACTAAACCAAGCGGGTTAAGTAATTTTTAAGTCAGACTTTCTGGGGGATGTTTCGACTATGCGATATACAGTATGTTACGTATCCAACCCATTTTTAGCGATAATTGGATGTCGGTTTGAAAAATCGAAACAGCATCATGCAGCTTCGCCATGATGATTGCCTGATCTGTCATATCTTGATTCTTTTATAAAAGTAGCTGATATATAAGATTCATCTTGATTGAGAAGTGGGCTTATTGAAAGATTTTTGGCTGTAGCAGGGTGTTTTTGTAAAATGCTTAGAGTACTCCAGAGAGGTCAGCAATCACTCCTTCACATATGTTCTTAAGTCGTTTTGAAAAAAACTCTTGTAAATATGCATTCGAATTCATTTTTATCGAATACGTTCGTATACATTATTCCTGTATTTTTATCATCTCCTTAATATCCTCCACTCTGTTGAGCATTTTCATTTTATTTTATAATGTAATTTGTAATAAATATATTTCCCTATATGTACTACCACCTCTTAAAGTTATCTTACATTTTCTATAAATCATCCTGCACATATGCAGTTTTCCCTTAAAATAAAAATATGAAGAAAAAAATTCAACCCACATTCTGTGAGCACACAGGTATTTTAGGTTAATGAGTTTTTAATCATTATGTAGAGCTGATTAAAGACCGCCTTGATTATTAAAATGGAAAAAATAGAAATGTACAGATTATTAGTTAGAATTACACGGCCTGATTGAAAACTAATACACAAATTAATTAATTTATTTAGATCATGTAATTAGTTTGTTCTCTTCCAGTCACTATACTACATAATTTAGGTATTATAGAAAATAATGCTTGCATTTCTTGGGGCAATCAGCATGGTAATTACTAGAAAAGCAGGTAAAATAATTAAATTACAATAAATAATAACAGTACGTGTGTGTGTTTATGTGTATGTGTGCACATACATATATTATTATTCGTTAATTTATATTCTTTTATTTCCTTTGCTTCACACACACACACACAGACAGTAAGATTTTTGAAACTGAAAAATATCTTAGATTATTTTTCTGATACATTTGTAAAGGAGAAAAGATAGTTTCCACAGTTTCATTTTAATTATTACATGGAATCGGGGAGTATTTTTATTCACTATTTACAATAATTATATGGACTGTATTAAAAATCAGACCGTTTAATATAAATAAATATAAAATACTTATAAAATTTAATGTGAAAAATAATTAAAATTATGCCCATTGCAATAATAGCATGAGACCAGCAAAATTATACAGAAGAGGGTAAAGGTTAAAAGTTTAAAAATGCACTACGTGTGTATTAAAAATCAATATAATTAAAACCATATCCATAGTGATGTATGCATAATTTGAAAAATATTTCCGTTTCCGAAAATTTACTGAATTTTAATTTTGTATATCACATTTATCTTACAGTAGCGCTTCTCAAACTGTAGGGAGCGCCCCCTAGGGGGCGTGATAACCCTAAGAAGGGACACGAGCATATTGATGAGTGGAAAACAAAAGATTATTAGAAAAAACTATCGATTTATTGAAAGTAAACAAACAAAATACATTCTGACATAATAAAAAATAAAACAAAATATTTAGACTGATATAATACACTTATAAATCTATCAGTTCTGCACAATGTATTTTATAACTAATTTAACAATACTAAGTCAAGAACAAGTTTAATAATTACCAGTGACCCCACGGGCTTACCCTGTATAAAATTATATGCAAAAATCAAGACTTATCTTAATAGTTTGTACGGTTTATAATGAATCTCTTAATGGCCGATTGAAAGTTATGCGATTCGCTCCTGAATGCCACTGTTTTGCACGTATGAATGTGCATGCAGTGTTTTTGAGAGGGGGGGGGGAGAAAGGGAATAAATAAACAAATCCTCTAAAATAAGTAACTCCTTCACAAACACTGTCGAGATATTTTGATTACATTCCAAAGCCTTTGGAATAATAATTTTATGGATAGCAGGGAACAGAAAAGATCGTATTTCGGAAAGACGTATACATACGTCGGGAGAAATTTACGCTTTGGCTGAGCGAGGCGTTTACATACGCCGATGACACTTACGACGTTAAAGTTGAATCTAAACTTTAGCGTCAAAGTATCGTATTATCTAATTCAATACATTGTTATTGCATGGAGGGGGGCGTGATGAAAATTATCCTTGAATATTGGGTCACAAGTATTGAAAGTTTGAGAAGCAATGTCTTACAGGTGTTTTTTTAAAATATATTTTAGTTTAACACTTTAAAATACAAAAATGGAAAATATAAATCGTCAACTACCGTTCAAAGTTAGTATTTCATTTTTGTAGTATTAAGATGGAAGCGTAACTTTAAAATTATTCAAATAAAAATAAATTGGACAACACAATTTCTTTGTGTATGAAATTTCAATGACTAAATCATTGCATAATACAAATTTAAAAATATAAAATTAGATCTTTTTTCTTTAAAAACGATCATGCGAATCTTATATGTCTCATAAACGGACTTGATTAATCCCACACAATAATTCAAAACCTTTGAAGCGTAAACATTTGAGTGAAAAAAAAAGAAAAATAAAGAAATATATAGCTCATGCTCTCTCTCTCTCTCTCTCTCTCTTATAATTTCTGGTTTGATATTACAAGAATTCAGACGTCTATGAAAAGGATTTCTTCGTAATTCAAGCATTTATTTAAAGTGATGCTTAATCCAATGAAGAATTAAATAACAAAAATAAAAAGATGTTAAATAATTTCTTATTTTAACAATTTAAGAACTGGGATTATATCTAATCCCTTTAAACTTAGGTATTATATTTTTAATGTGTGTTCACTAAACCTTCTTTCTTTTAGTTCAATGTAGTTATTTAAATCTAAATGGGGTTTTTTTCTCAAATGTCTTGCTATTTTAAATAAAAAAATTAGAAATTCCAAAAGTCTTCAATTTATTTACATTCAAAATGGAAAAATATTTTATGAAAATCAGCAATAGACGTAAGCAAAAACAACGAAAAAATGAAAATATGGGCTTCTCTTAGAAGAATTTCATAACATTTCCAGAAAAAATAATATATGTATGTATTAAACATTTTAAACTACCGGAAACTATAAAATTTTTAAGTCAGTTTACTTTATCATGGATATTTAAATTACACACACACACACACACAATTATATGAATACGAATTTTTTTTTGATCAATTACCCTACGAGCCACAATATCTCTGTATAAATATTAATATATCAGTTTATAAAGAATCTATCCATAGCACACTTATAAGGGAGTTCCACAAATACATTTTTTTTCTTTTACTATTTTCTCTGTATTTATATTCGTGTATGAATGCGTACGGTAAGTAATCTTTTTATTTGTGGTTGGACCCCGATTTAACGAGCTCTTATTTAACGAATAATAAAACCCAAATTATTTCAACAGCTAAAAAATTTTTATTAGTTTGTATTAGAAGTTAGATCTTTTTTTCTTATGACTTATTCTTTTTGTCCAAAACAAAAGGACTTTTCTTGTAAACAGTATATAATAAGAACTTATAGATGCAGATGAGTCTTGAGAGTAAACTGTTGTGTGAGTTTTGAATAGAACAGGATAGTCCTTTCTTACCGCATCCCACTGCACATTTCAGTGGGCAATTTAACGATTCTGTTACATTTGATGATGGACTGCCTATCTGGGCAACTACAGTTGAAAAAAAATGTTGATTTGTCGGAGCCAATGAATAGCGATTCTGATGCAGAAAATGATAATGAAACTATTAAAACGGTTACATGTTCTAATGCATTACATTGAATGTAATCTGTTGTATCATACTTTATGTAGCAGGATGTAAATTATGCAGGACTTTCTTCTCTGCAAATAATCAGGAATTTAAAAAAAAAAGATTGTCAAACACCTTTTTTAGTCACAGTATTTTAAATTTCCAATTATCTGGCATAGAATAATTCACTAATAATGTTTTTAGTTGTTGAATAAAAAGTGTGCAATTTCTAACAATGGATATTTTTTTTGTCGAGATGCTTACTGTCGAATTTACAAAGAGTAAATGTAAGAAACTTGTACTTTGTTCAGATCCCAATGTAACGAGTAACAGCAAAATATTCGGTCCCGGCTAATTCGTTAAACTCGGGTTCGACAGTGTAACAAATTTATTTAGTTATTTGAGTATTATACGGTAAAACCTTCAGTGAAAGCCGTTGAACGAAACACTTAAACAACATCTACATCTTTAAGTTTATCATAATTATGTTTACATAATTACATGAAAAGACAATAAGCTCTTTTGTAAATTAAAAATTCATTTAATAAGACTTACAAAATAAAAAGACATTTTATTTTAAATGAGCGAAAAATTTTCATAACTTAAATAATATTTCGTTTGCATTGAGTAGAATTTCATAAAAGTAGAATATGATTTTATAACACATCGTAGTGTGAATTGTTGATTTTCGTTATTGCATAAATAATATTTTAAAATTTAAAAAATCGCAAGATGATCTATTTATCATTTTAACAGTAAATGGATGAATAATTTGAAAAAAAGACAAGGTCAGTTAAAAATTTTGAAGCCTTCAAATGTACAAAATAAATTTTGCAATACTAATTACATTTTAATTTTTAATTAATTTGGAGTATTTCGTTGCTACAAGTATTTAATAAAAGCGATTAAAATGAACGATCAATAGAATGGCTGGTTCTTAAATATTACCCCCAAGTTTGACAATAATATAATTAAGTCTTGGAATTTCTTACGTTCATTGCAATTTTATCTTACAACATCAAATTGAAAATAAATATTTAGCAGCTAAAAATGTTAACTTAGATTTTTGATCTTTTTCAAAGCAAAATCAATCATTAAGGAAATAGAGATAAGATAACCAAATATTAATACAGAAAATAAAATGGCAAACATCAAATTTAAATTAAACTTAATAATAAAAAATAAAATATTAATAAATAATATCAAAACAGCGAATATAAGCAATAACCTCCTTTGAACTATTTATTATAAGTTTTGTTTTCAATTTAACAATTCAATTCGGTTCGGAATTTAGTCGGTAAAACAATTGAATTACAAATAGGACATTATATAAATTGAAAAAATATCAATGAATGATCTGACCTTACCATCTTTATTGGCAAGATGGCTCCTTCTTGAGCATATATTAGAAAAAATATAATGAGGGTTTGAATGTTTACGTTGAATTGATTTTCGTGCTAGTTACTAGTCCATTAGTATAGTTACTGGCTGTTATACTACCATCTAGTGTAACAGTCAAAGTCATTAGTTAAGAAGGAAGATATGATCTTATGTTTGAGGGGATCACGTAAGAGTAGAAAAATTCGAACGGTTTTATATATCCGTTGTAAAATTGGAAGCCAACATATTTTCTGGATCTTAAAGAAAAGAAGGTTAAGGGATTTGTTTTATTTAAGTTTTTGTAATAAAAAAAGTTTTTTAAAGCAAAATGCTGTTTCTATTTATGATTTAACGGTTAGGTTTAATGCAAATTCATTTAAAACAAAACATATTCGTTAATATACAAATAATGACATTTGGAACAAAAATAGTGGTATAGTTAAACAACGTATTCATTTGAGACTTACAGCATATTTTTGCTTAACAATTCATGAGTCTCGTTATAATAACTTTAAATTATTTTCAATATTTTCAAACGTCATTAGGAATTGTTACAGTTATGTTTGGTATTGTTGAAAATTCTTCAAATATTTCTACTAAAATTTTACCAATAGCTGAAAGAAATAATAATTTATTTTAAATAGTTTTGCATTAAATGACCCATATCTTTTATATTACTCGTCATGTAAAGATCTGTCTAAATAATTTCAAGCACCAATAGCTCTTATTTTGAATTTTTTTCACTTTTTAAATTGCTTTAAATGTTCATTTTATATTTTCCATAGTATTCATTCAATGCCTTCTAAGTTATATGATTATACTATTTTACATTATAATACAGGCTTTATTAGAAGCCTTATTGAGAAATGTTTCATGTGGTTTAAATGTTACCATTTTATAAACATTAATTCCCTATTATTCATTTTTGGTATATACACATATATTTTTATGTCATAATTATAGTATATAAATAATGATAACAATGTTTATTTAAAATATTATAAATTTCTAATTTACTGGCGCAAAATAGTATTTAAAAATTAGAACTTTTGCCTAACAAGTTTTCATTTTATTAAAAAAAGAAATTCAGATATTTTTACGCAATGCCTATTTTATGAAAATTTGCTCTTGAATCATGGTTACACATTTGTTATAATACGCATATATTACATTTGATATATAATTAATGCCTAGTGCAATTTCATAAACAATGAGTATAAAAAATCAAACGTTCAATAAAACTTAATATATATAAATAAATCATAAAAAATAAACCTAATACAATTAAATTACTATCATTAGAGAACCTCTTCTGTCCATCTGTCCCTCTTCACAAACAAAAATCTATTGAAATTTCTTACAACCTGAAAAAAAAAGGAGTCAGCTGCACTGCTGAAGCATAAAGTCATTTACACTATCTAGGAGCTTTCGAATTCGGCCAAAACCAAGTAACGGATTGATCTTCTGAGTCTGACCTTGATAAAGGTGGTGCATGAACCTATTTTATTCACCATTATTATTATTAATTCCATCGAGTAAAACTTCCTCAAACTTTCCGTACGAGCTTATGACCATTGAAGGAGATTTGGATAACTACCGCAACAGGGTAATTGAGAGTTCCAGTGACATTCTACTGTTCTCAGACTCTTGATCTGCACTCTAGGCGATCCTAAGGGTCACCTCTGTACTGACCCAGGATATAATTACCCTTATAAAAATAGCAGTTTCTGCCTATAGAACTTGCCCTTTGCAATAGATACCAGCCCACGTAGACACCTTTGACAATGAGCAAGCTGATAACCTTATCAAGGAGGCCCGAAATTCCCTCATCTTTCCAATAACATTACCCTTACAGATGCTGAAGCAATACTCAGACGTTAACTCACCTCTCATCCAGTTAAGAAGCACTTCATTCCAGATCATAATTTCAACCCCCCATAGCTAGACTACGCACTAGACACTTTAAAGGAATGAAAATATCCGCTGATGGCCAAAGAAGTTCAAATACTTTCGCGTTCTGACCTTCATCTTTATCTTAATCGTATTTTTAATTGCTCTTCTATATTGCACAAACTCTACACAACATAGATCTAAATCACATGAACTGCTTTATTCACCAAAGTTCGTCAACATAACAAGAAAAGATTCAGACGCCTTCGGTGCCATTTGATTTCTCAGCACCACTTGGACAAGTCAATAACAACAATAAAATTCAATCAACGGATATAATACTTTCTAGATGGTTTCTGATAAATATGATAGATAATTCTTGGATCTAAAATGCCTATAATCAAGAAACTTATATTTATCTTCTTTTTTTTATCTTTAAGCACTCTACATCAATCTAAAATTAAACTGATCACTTCGTTAAAATGGTTTGCTGTGAATTATTATTGTGACGTCGTCGATTGTTGTGAATCCACATCCTTCTGTTAACGATAAGTTTTATAGCTTCATGCAGATGTTAAGTGACAAATGCGACGTTTTAGATTGTTGTGAACCCACACCCCTCAATTCACACTATATGGCTTCAACCAGATGTTATGTGACAAGTGCACGTGGCCATGGGGCCATTGCTTATTGTTTGAACTCGGGGAGTGTTGACACCCAGACTGGCAGCCATAATGGTAAACGAGAACCGGCAACCCATTGACAATAGGCGAAGCCTGTCTTAAAAGAATCCTGTCGCCTCGGTCGGTGTCAAGAGAATGGGATAATAGGACACAGGTGGTGTGATGGACAAGTGTGTCCAGATGTTGGTCAAGAATTATGGTGCCTTGAGCCAGACGCCCCGGGTGTGTATTTGTGTGTTACGCATAAATAAGACGAGGGAGGCTGAGAGAGACTTTTGTGGCCTGCCAATAAGAAGGGACGAGGGGCATGCTGTGGACCCACACCTGGTGTTTAAAAAGGTTTTTTTCAGGAGACGAGAGAAAAAAGAAGAGGAGCACTGTACCGGATCCAAATAACTGGTGAGAAAAACCATGCCTTGGATCGAGAGAACTGAAGGGAAAGTGACCTGTATCGAGAGAACGGGAGGAAAGCCCGGGATGGAGAGAACTTGAGGAGAGCGTTAGAGAAAGATACTTGGTCCGAGACTGGAGTGGAAAGGAAGGAAAGGCGATGAACGCATATGGCGTTGGAGAATTGGAGTAAAATTGACTGCACCGGCTTGGCGTACACACTGTAATTTATTGCCTTACTAACAATTTGTTGAGCAAATAAACAAACCTTTTATTTTCAAATTAGGATGTGACAATTTATTGATAGTTAGCTATTCACGACGTTACATTATCAATAGTTGTATTATTAATGGATTATTATTATCGAAGTATGTGCTGTTCAGCGTTATGAGTCGATACAGAAACAAGTTTCTCCATCATCCATGAACGCTTACAGAATGTGTATGTTGAAGTGGTCATGCCTCGTCACAAATGGTTAGTAGCTGCTGTTGCATGTTCAGTGAAGGAAGGCAGAGTGCGAAAGACTAAGGTCAAAGTGAGCAATCCTCCACATCCACGACTGAATTTTACCTGAGTGGTTCTTCAAAATCTTACAAATATTTCAATGTTGGTGGCGGCTATGTCAAAAATAGTAAAAGAAACATAGCTTCTGATGTTACGGTGTAATATGATTTGGAAATAAAGTTTTCATGCAAAAAAACAATGATGAAACTTACTTTCGAAACATTCGTCACAATATATCAAAAATTTTATTTAGCAACTACTAACCTTTTAAATCATTATCAAATCATTTTATGCTTTATATATTTAACAATATTCCAAATTACTCTTAAAGTAAAGTTGGAGACTCTAATGATAACGTCTTTTGTCATCCATTTCCCTCACTTAAGTATATGATGAATAAAAACAAAATAAATATGATTAAGTAGGCATTACACAATAGTAATTATGTAATCTATAGAAAAAAGTGACAATAATGTCAAAAACATTGGATGGTACCTATTGAGCTAAAAGGGCTGCTACAGTTCTTCTAACCAATTTAGAGTCAAATGTTCTTTCTTTGCTGAATATAGAAACTTTTTGACGGAAACTAATTTCTTCAGGACAGTATAAGTATGCGAACATTTATTGAGAGAGAGACGCGCGACCTTTATTAGATCTTCAATACACATTAGACTTGTTTGTAAATATTCCTTTTTGTAGACGTTATTTCAAAAAAATTTAGCTTTTATAAAATTAAAAAACATACATTCATAGAAGATATGGATAATGTTGAAGTGGGCATTCCAAATAAAATGGATAAAAGTCATATTTTAAAGAAATTTACTTCTATAATAAACAATCGCTAGCAAGCTAACCACATCAATCTCAAAGTAACTGATTTGCTAACAACTTGTGTTACATGATTTACATTCAGCAATTTTTTTTGTATTACAATTCAACCATTAAACACACCTCGTTTCTTTATCGGTACATAAAATAAACTAACTTTACATTCAAGAATACTAGTAGATTTATATGTTGTTGGATTTCCAAGTAAAAAAACTATCTACACTGTTCTGCAAGATGTTGCGGGCTGTATATCTTCAGATAGTTCAACTTAAACACCATTCTTTATCATCTAAATACACTATTTACGAGCTTATATGCAATGGTATAAAATGTTTATTATGTTTCCTCTCCTGTATTTCACAGTTTGGCTACAGTACATTTCGAGATAAGATTTTATATTGCTTTTCGAAATTTCCCATGAATTTCTTTCAGTTTATTTTTCCTGTTTTTCGATGCATCGCAATAAATTTAGATTTATCTCGATGATTTATTTTCTTTCAATACATTTTTTTATTAAAAAAAAAACTTTCTTTTAACAATTTAAATGGAAAAATATAGTACAAAAATTTTTTAATTGATAAAATAAAAAAAATGTATGATATGCATGGAAAGAATTATTTATGCATTCAATCGAATCTACGAGATTTATTTCAAATAGAAAAAAAATTAATTATATATTTTTACATTATTTTTAGTTCCCCTTACGAATCTTTTCATTCAATAATAAGAAAAGGCGGCCGTTAAATATAGTTAAACGAACAAATTATATAAGGATTTTCATGCGTGAAATGTTAAAAATAATCCCTAATTTTCTACTTGAATGATTGCTTCAAAAAATACTTTAGTGCAGTTTTTTCTTTTTTTTTATTTTAAAAACACCCACGCAGTTATTACTTTTTTGCCATACTCGAGCATCACAGATTTTTACACTTATGCATATTTACAAAATAATAAACTTGTTTCGCTTATTAGCGCTTCAACTTTTTAACCTTTCTCCAATTATACTCATTTACTTTAATTAGGAATACTTAATTGCAGTTAGATAAAGCCTCTTTTTTTCAAAAAATGGTGGCAGAATTTTCATAATGAATGTCAAGAGTCATTGATATTGGTAAAATGAGCATTAATTAAAGTTGACCCATATGAATTACTTTCACGGTATTTAGAAGAATAATATAAAAAATAATTAAAGAGGAAACACGTGTGTTAAAAAGATTATCAAATTAAAGTAAGAAGTGAAATACTCTAATTAAGATTTATTTTTACAATTTAGATATACTTCAACGCACACACTGGTATAAAAAAACGAAAAAGGGGTAAACATCTTCATTTTTTTCTGACAGTTTTTAAAATTTAATTCGTATAAATCATCATTTGGTATTTAATATTTTGAAAATTCTGAAGAAATTTTTCTTTATTGTTTCGAATAAAGGATATCTTGCAATGCTAGGTTTATACTGAAAGGTAGTGTGGCATAATCATTCTCAATAACAATTTTTAATAAAATTTTTAAAAAATTAACAAAGTTTTCTTTGCTGCTAATTGAATATAATGCATTATTATTATTATTATTATTATAAAATCATTAAAACATGATATTTTTTTGTTAAAATGTGGATTTGATCTGTGTGCAGTTGCAGTTAGACAAAAACAAACCGATTTGTGGCGGGATGCCAATGTCGAGGGTTCTATTAATTGAGTTGCTTGAGACTACTTAAAAAACAGTTTATGTATAAATTAAAACAAATAATATTAATTAATTTAGGAAAATTAGTATCCGAGTGCTTGGTATTTAAACTTTCATTCTGTACATGGCAGAGTTCAGGTGCTCTGTTGAGTTTTGGAAAAAGCTTCTTGTTGAAATTCGTTGATGCATATTAAAGCAAAAAGTTAGTGAGAGAAAATGTCTGGTGCAGGTCTCGTCAGTGAAAGTGGTTTTTTTAGAGTCATTTTTTTTTCTATTTTGTTAATCTCAAAAAATCGATTAGATGTAAAACATCGATGTATATAAAACAATTTTATATACATTTTCTATTGTAAGTGACACAAAATATCATAAATATCCATTTCTACGCTTTTGCAAAATCACGGTTCTGAACATAGCCGGATACCTTAATGCAAATGATTTTTCATGTATAATGCGCGTACATTATAAAATTTATTTACTGATAATCAAAACGGATTTTCTGTACCAGTACAAAAAGTATTTCACAAAATCAAAATAAATAACAATGATTTTATAAACAAGATTTAAATTTATAATTTGAAATTTTTTTCAATAAGCCGCGATTGACTTGTCAGATTTAAATTCGACTTGACACATTTCTTATGAAACCTACCAAAAAACGTTTCATGGTATATTTAAAGCAGTACTCAGAAAATATAAATTGTAGTTAAATGCTTCAACATTTTATTCGACATTTTTTGTAACCTCTAACGGGCTCTTCAGCTTAAAAAAAATCCAAATTTCAATTTCTCTTTTCATTTGTTTGCAAACTTAAGTGCTTCGAGCATGTATTTATAAATTATTATTTTAATGCAAAAAAGGCTTTGGTAAATAAGTTTTTATGTTGTAGAAATGTATAGTAGTAAATAAAAAATTTATCAATGTGTAATCAATTTTTTATCGCAGAATTTTAAAAGCAAAAATATATATAATGATCACATAGATACAATCATGAGCTTCCTCCCCCAGAAATTTCGTGAAGCATTTTGAGGATAGCGTAAATTCAAAAGTGAATTCAAAGCATAGACTGGAATAGATGTTGGAACCAATAAGTAACTATTATGAGAATAAGAATCGATTATTTGAATTATAACTACACGAAAATAAGTGATACAAAACAAAATAAGTTGACCTATATATACAGTGGTGGCAAAAAGTCCTGAACACACTTATTTTTTTGCATAATTTTTGTATTTGACTTCATTTTTCGTTATGAAATTATTGCACTATCTTAAATATTGTTATTGATTTTAATGTATTTTTTCATGCTGATTTCAAATCTGTTTGTAGATTTCATCTAAAGTAAATAGTTTCATTGATATATTATATGTTGAAAAAACCTTGACAAGAAAGCATAAGGTCACTGTAAGAATGAGTGAGTGTGTTTTCCACCAATGAAATGCTCCATTATTTCAACCAATCAGAGAGCAGTAGCGATAAAGGGTTGAAAGAAAAAGGTGAAACGGGGTTTATTGTATTGAATGCAGTTGTGTGCTTGTGGAAAATAGTGTATTGAAAGTAATTTGAAGTGCGTTTGTGGAAAATATTGAAATTATGGCTAAATCTTCATATCTGCCTGAGAATAAAAGGTACAAAATAATACATTTGAAGAAAGAAGGTTATTCTATGCGCCAAATTGCTGATAAAGTACCATGTGGCCTTTCTAGTGTTGTGAGAACTTTGAACAGATTTTCTGAAACAAATTTTATTGCGGACAGGGGGTGATCAGGACGACCAAGAAAAACATCTTTACGTGAAGACAGGTTATTTCTTTCAAACAGAAAGCTTAATTCCTCGTAAATTTTGAAACAATGGACTTTGACTTCAAATGTGAGTGTGTGTCCAAGAACTGTTAGAGGAAGACTGCTGGAAATTGGGTTACGTGGCTGTAAAGCGCACCCAAAACCATTACTGACTGAATTTCAACGCAAGAGGCGATTGTGACGTGGGCAAGGGAACATTCATTATGGACTATTAAAGACTGGGAAAAGGTAATATTTAGTGACGAGAGTCAGTTTTGTATTTCTGGCAACCAAAGTTGTGCCTATGTAAGACGACGCACTCATGAGGAATTCAGCCCTTAGTGTCTGAAGCCCACAGTAAAGTACCCTACAAAAGTGATGGTATGGGTTGAATGTTTTCTCATAGTGTTGGAAGACTTCACATCGTTAGCGGAACAGTGAAAGCCATGGATTACATTGAAATACTGTAAAATATATTGCTACCAACTGCGAGAGACCTTTTGGGGAATCAGTCATGGATTTTTCAGGACGATAACGCCCCTTGCCATCGTGCAAAGGTAATCCAGAAATGGTTGGAAGACCATACTGTGAATAGAATGAACTGGCCAGGACAGTCTCCCGACCTTAATCCGATAGAGAGTTTATGGTTTATAATTGGTTATGAAATTTCAAGGAAAAAAGCCTTCAAACAAACGTGAATTAATTGAAGCTTTAATATTTTCCTTCAATCATATTGTCACGAAAGATCTTCTTTTGAAATTGGTGCATTCCATGCCAAAAAGATGTAGAGCCGTTATTAAAGCAAACGGCTGGCCCATAAAATATTGATTTTCTATTTTCTAACATGTGACAACAATGTAATTTTCAAAATGCTTATATATTAAATATACCGTATTTGTCAATTTTCGTGTTATTTTTCTTTGCATATTATGTTATTCTATATTGTTTTATTCTGCACATATTTCACATTATTGTGTTCAGGCAGCTTTACTACAAAAAATATTTTTAGTCATTAAGAAACTAGTAGTAGATTTGAAATCAGCATAAAAAATACATGAAAATCAATAACAGTATTTAAGATAGTGCGATAATTTCACAACGAAAAATGAAAGTCAAACATAAAAATTACGCTAAAAGTGAGTGTGTTCAGGACTTTTTGCCACCACTGTATATATAAAGAGAGTTAAGAAAAATAAATTATGTATGGTGAATGTAGTAAACAGTGAGGTAATTGTTATATATAAATCAACTTTTGTAAAACTGTTTACCCATTTTGAATAATTCTCGCAATTTTTAGAAATCGTTTTTTTTTTCCTTATTATTTTTTTTAGAAAAATCACACTTAAAATTTTACCACATAGAAATTTATTATAAACAACTCTTTCTATGAATAGAAACATATTCATAACATGATTGACTTTTAATTTTTTATTTGGATTGTTTCATGTAATTCTTATTTTTCTTCCCACATATTTTAGATCACACGGAATTGCAAATTCTTCCCCGTATAAAATTATTTTTAATTTTTGGTGGATACGCAATTTACTTAAATCTTGTTTTTTATTGTATTTATTTATATTCTTTATTTATTTCTTTTATTTCAGAATAAAATTATTTCAAACGACATATCATCAAACTTAAAGAAATTTACGACAATTTGTGTAGAACATTGACAAAATCAGAACATTTGCGTAGAGCATTACAATCCCAGTGGAACATTGATATGTCTGACATATCCTTAATTCTACTCATTTCCTTTTACCAGACATATATCTTTTATAACATAACTTTACAACCTCACCTAAATTGTTATTATCTACCATCTTACAGAGCTCGTTGAAACGTGATGTACTTTTGACGAAGAAACATTACCATTTACGTTCTTTCGCATCTAACTGCTCTTTAAAAGCTTGAACTGCCTCCGTTGTAAGATATCATACAGGAGTCAATACATTCGTTATCGATAGGCCATTAAGTGTTCAGGTATCCATTCGGTTTACGGCAATAGCCCAAGGCTAAGACCATTATCGGACTTGGTGACTCGTAAAAAAAGTCACCGTGCCTTTCAGTAGAGACAGAATATCCTTTATATAGCTAAATAACAGACGAAGGTAAAAGCCCTCTAGAGAACTTTCCCGAGAGATATAGGACTCAGCTTGGAAGCAAAAATAGAAATTGTGGAGCATTATTTTTTCGATTATTGAGGAAATTTTTGTGTGTGTGTGTGTTAAAGCAGATTAATATTGGTTTGTTAAAAAAAAAGGTTTTGCGGGGGTTGTAGAAGTTTGTAAAGTGAACTGCCAACTGAGATGACATTCCTGTCACTTGACCGTTGTTCAAAATTATGAGCCTCACGTTAATAGTTCTTGTGTTGTTTCAGAGTTTGATGTTAATAATTATTTAATCAATTAGTTTACAAAGGTTTTTTTAAATACAGTCGAACCTCTATATAACGGAGTCGCTGAATCCAGAAAAAAAGTTCGTTATATGGAAAATTCGTTAAATAGAGGTTCATCTTTCAATTTTCTTGATAAACCACATAAAACAAATTCATAAACACTATATATTATTTAAAAAGGTAATTATTCACTCTTTTTTTGTTAATTAATACATATTTTATATATCTTACCTATCAAATAGAAAAGAAAGAAAGAAATAATGCAAGGAAAGTTCCTTGACGCCTTTATCCACTTCCTGAAGAATTAATTATTTTTCTTTGATGCTCAAGCACTTACGTTTTGACATTTTCGAGCTACAAGAAACGAAGTTACCAGTAGACTGGTCAACACTGCAAATGAACGGAGACTAGTTCAAGGACACGACACAATTCCACTAAGGGTAAATGGGAATATCGAAGATGTTTCCAGTGAACTGGAAAATGTTTGTCTTAGATGAAATGCCCAGTTATGACCACATAAAGTGTGCTAAAAGAGAGAATAACTTAAAATGTCCTGAAATACTTCAAAAATAGGGAGAAAAAAATTAATCACAAGAGAAAAAGTTCATTATATAGAAAATGCCCTTCGCTATAGGGAGCTAATTTTACGAAGAAAATCGTGAAAAATTCTTGGTTCCAGGAGAAGTTCGCTGTATTGAAAAATTCGCAATATAGAAGTTCGTAAAGGGAGGTTCGACTAGCTTATATTTTCTTCACTTTGTGATAACTATTTCCTTTCTTTTTTTTTGAAAATCTTTACTTTTAAGCATCAAACTAGCGAACTTCTCTTGAATATGCATATGTTAATTCTTTTTTTTTTCGAATAAATAAATCCTATCTCAACTTTTTTTTTATCCCTATACAATGTTTACCAAAAATATTAATGCAAAAATGCACTTTGAAAAACTTAGGGAAAATATTTTAAATATTTTTTTCCCTTTGGGGTCACATTAAAGTCATACGAAAGTTATTGATTCGGAATCTATAATAATTTTGAATCACAATCGATTAATGAGAATGGTATCTATGCTAGTACTTTGCTTCTCATTACTTCTATATGACGCAACTCAAAAATATTGAAGTTCTGTTTATTGTATACAACATTAATTTTTCCTCAAAGCGGTTCTGTAATGAAATCTCAATCCTAATTCGCTGATTTATTGGATCATTGACTGCCTTAAATTCAAAATCAAGATCACATTCAACCACGGTGTTTTCAAATAATAATGAAATTAATAATTTTCATTTTTAGTGGTAAGAAAACAGGCTTCCCAAAAAATAATAGCGATTTCGGATGGAATTCGAAAATTCAGCCGATGAAGATCTAGGGTTAGTACCACCTTATTGTCTGTAAACTTCCCAGTATGGCAAAAAGAGTTTAATTGGATACGCAGATACGGGAATTCAAGTGCAAATCAATCGAATCCTTAAGGTATCCGACTACGTTCGGAACCTTGATATTAAGAAAACACGGTACGATTCAATTGACGAAAATCGGTCAAAAATAAAAAATAAACTTTTTTTTGTCTAAATTATTCCTTATACGTTTCTTTATTATCTCACAAAATTTCAGAGCTCTAAATCAAAAAAATTCAAAGTTATGATAACTAATATGCTCGTCAGAATTCACATTCTGACATCATTCTGCTCTAGCAGACGCACTTTTCATTTTCTAGCCAATTTAATTAACTCTAATTTCACAGTTAAGCAGTTTTGAAATAAAGGGAAGAAATTGTAATCCATTCTTAATGTTTGTTTACATATTGAAGTTACAGTTTACAGTTGAGCTATACTGCGTTCTTTAATCTGCTAATTTTTATTTCATATTTTTGAAATATTTAGTTTCAGTTTACCAAAAAAGTCTTTTTCTAGACTAATTATTTTATCGTTATCAGTTTAATAGTTTTTTATATATATAAACGTATTCTAATACAGCATTTTAATAGTTAAACATGCCAAGTAAATTGGGTATTCAACAAATCAAGTAAATTGAGTATTCAAAAGCGATGGTGCACTTAAACAAAAACTGAAAACGATATGGACATTTCAGAGCACAATTCAAATGCTGCTCAACTCTCAAGTGGTGACAGCATTTTTAAAAATGAAAGAGTTTCTATGCAAGAAAAAAGTGTACTAGAACAAGAAAATGTTGCTGATACCTATGATGGACCAAGTTATATAATTGTTGACACAAATGCTTTGTGTGATATTTCTAAGTATACTTTTTGTGGTAGCTGCAACCAGTCAACTTTAAAACTTGAATTTGGACATAAATATGGATTTTCTCATCAATTGAAACTGGTATGCAAAACATGTTCTGAGCAAAAAATGGAATGCTTTATATATCTCCAAGATTTGAAAAAATTCAAATACTTCTACACCTTTCGATGTGAATGTTCGTGCTGTTCAAACATTTCTTGCAATCAGTGGGGACCATGCATCGGTTGAAAAATTTTGCATGTTTCTCAATATGTCTTTGATGTCGAGTAAAACTTTTAATGAAATTAAATGCTACATCAACTCAGTGTACTCTCTTGCTTCCTAAACTGTGTTGAACTATGTACATAACAGCGTTCAAAATGCATACAGCAAACTGGATCAAAATGGGTCAAATACTGTTACTGATATTGCTGTTTCATTTGATGGGACATGGTTGACCCGAGGACACACATCCTAAATCGGTATTGGCTGTGTAGTTGACACTTTAACAGGATATGTTTTTGACTATGAAATTATGAGCAAGTACTGTCCAACATGTATAAGTGCGAAAAATGAATTAGGCGAAACTACAGCTGAATACGATGTTTGGTATTCTGGATACAAAAATTCCTGCCAGATTAACCGCGTTGGGACATCAGGAGCAATGGAAATCAAGGCTGCAGCTAAAATTTGGTATCGATCAGAAGCATGTGGTTTCCGTTACACAACATTGTTATCTGATGGTGATGCTAATACTCATAAATTCTTAAATAGCCTGAAAATATATGGATCAGACGCTGAAATTTTGAAAGAGGAGTGTATTAATCACCCACGTAAGCAAAAGATTAGGCACCAGCTTACGCAGTCTTCTGAAAGATTGGAGAGCTAAAGGTATCACTTTAGGAGGAAAATATTATGGCAGCCTAAAAGAAACAACTATAAAAAAAACTAACGCAGTACTATCAGAAAGCTATTCTGGAAAATAAAGGAGATATTCAGGGTATGTGTGAAAAAATCCATATATGCCACGCTTTATCACAGTATCTCGACCGATAAAAATCCAATGCACATGAAATGCTCTCCTGGCAAAGATTCGTGGTGTTTTTATAGAAGAGCCTTAGTTAAAGGTGAAAAACCTGCACCACATAAACTTAATATTGGAACACCAATAAATCCAGATTACTTGACAAAAATTGTTATAATATATATCAAAGGTTAGCTTTTGTTAGTCTTTTGAAAGGATGTGCCAGAGAGATGTCTGACTCAGAACAGCAACGAGAGTTTGCATAGCGTGATTTGGAGTAAGTGCTCTAAGGAAACTTCAGCGAAATCACGATGTGTAAATATAGCTGTTCCTGAGGCAGTATTAGAGTATAACTTTGGTACTTTGAAAACCTTAAAAGAAATACAAAAGGAAGCTAATTTGGATCTTGGTGAAGAAGCAGTAAAAATTGTTGCCACACGTGATTACAGAGACGTAAAAAAAAAAGAAATCGCCAAACTAATCTTGCTTTTAGCATAGCGCATCGAAAAGTAAAACTAGCAAATATGCGAAAAGAAAAATATTCAAAGAAAATAGAAGGGATTACATATAGTCCTGGGTTTTTTTAACCATAAATGTAAAAAAAAAGTATGAAGATGTAAACTAGAATTATTTTTAAATCACTGTAAAATGGGTGCATATGTTATTTATCGCAATTTTTTTAAAATGTAAAGTACTGAAAATTTTAAATTTTAAACTTATAAAATTATAATTTTTATATAATAACTTTATAAAACTTTTATCATGTGCATTTATTACATACAGAAATTCTTTAGTAATTTTATTGCACTTATATATATATATATTTATTTACAGTAAATAAAAACTTTAAATTGATTTATCTCAGAACAAAAAAATCGTTTGTTATCTTTCATTTAAAACACTAAGGTGTTTTTTCAATTGCATGAAATTTTTCGAATTTTTTTATAGATAACTATTAATATATATAACAAAAGTTGGTATGCAGTTTTGAATCAAAGCAAAGCTTTTTTTAAAAAAAAATATTTGAGCTTAGAATTTATACGTTTTTTAAGGATTTTTTCATAATAATTCATAAAGAAATTTTTTTAGGAATTTGAAACCACATGTCATCCTCAAACCCATACCAACTTTTGTTGTACATGGTTTGACAAATATGTAAATCAAATTTCCTGTGTGTAAGTCAATTATTGTACGAGGAGTAGCGTTTTAAAATTACCTCATAAATGTTTACATTTTTCTAAAAAAATTAAATGGATTGCATTTTGTGATATTTTGAGCAAATATTCTGTCTTACGTATTGTATATACATAGATTACAAGGAAAAAAACTGTAAAACTATAAAATCAAAGATTTTTGTTTAAATCGTGCAGCGTCCCCACATAAAAAAGCGCATAAAAATAATTCTCATGATATTTAGTGTCATTTTCATTAGAATATATGTATAAATTTTTTTAAGTACATTTTGACAAAACAAATGATTTAAATACAATATTTTGGCAAAAAATCAACTTAGAATAACCTTTTTTTCAAAATATGTTCTCCTTTTAAGAAAAATGCTTCTATTATAATAATAGGTTGCCTGTATATAGCTCAGACCTCTGTACAGAGGCTCAACTATGATTTTTGAAAAATTCACATTATTTTCAGATTTACAACCAATTGAAATAATTATCGGCATATCTTTCTTAAAATTTCTCCCCTCTGTTGTCGTAAGACATGGATAAACCCACTTCTAAGTAATATTTTTCAAAAATGCTAGTTGAGCCTCCGTATAGAGATCTAAGCTATATACAAGCAAAATATTATTATAATAGAAGCATTTTTCTCAAAAGGAGCATATTTTGAAAATCAGTCATTCTATGTTCATTTTTTGTTGAAATATTGTTCTTAAATAATTTTTATTGAAAAAATATTCTTTTAACAATTTTATACCAGTACTCTGCTCTAAGTGACACTAAATATCATAAACATTATTCATTTATACGCTTTTGCAAAATCTCGGTTCCTAACGTAGTCAGATACCTTAATGTTGATTTATTTTTCAGGTTTTATTTGTTAAGTTGGATATAGAGGATTGCAAGGATGACAGGAGCTGATAATCCCCTATTATCACAATTATATCCATTCAATAGACAGATATGTTTGTGTTTTGTATGTGCGTAGGTATGTATCGTCTTGCATGATCGCGCTGGCCCATGTTTGAGGAGATACGTCCCATTTATATAGCAGCATCATTCTTTATGAAACTGTTTGCCCTCGTGCATTAACAAAGAGTACCTTCTTGGTTTTATGTGACTATAAAACTGGACCGCAAAAAGCTTGATTGATGAGGTATAATTATTACATAGGGATACATCATATATGTGGATTGACCAGCATGAGTAACATATTTGAATCCCTTTAACCTTGATTGAGAGAGAGATCTAAGGTTTGCAAAATTTAACTCTATCTTTGAAGTGCTTTCACAGAGAAAATTGCCATGCTGCCGAATGAATTTACAAACACTACTATCTAGAGCACGGAGCATTTTTGCCGTGCCTGTATGTATAGGAGATGTATTCCCACTTGGTATGGAAGATGATTATATATTTATATCACACACATTCCCGGGTGCTTTTTTATAATGTGTATTAATTTATTTATATATTTTATGCACTTTTGAATAGAAAATATAAACATTTCCCCCTCTTATATCTAATTGGTGAAGCCCTGTTTGATTAATGTTCTTGAAATATTTTGTTACATTTTAAAGAATAAAAATTTCTCATTCAAAATTTCTCTTATTTATTTTTTTTCTTAATTGTTTGAAAATTAGAGTATTTTAATAGGCTACAGTTATATATATATATTTCTCATGCGGTCTTTTTATAAAAAAAACAAAAAACTCACAAACTTAAAATTGCAATTTACTTTATACACAGTACAGTAATTAGCTTTTTAACTTACATTTCTGGAAGATATATTTTCAAATCCTATACTGTATGGGTTACCGAAAATAAGTCTGTAAGTCCTATTAGTTTGAATTTGAGTAAATTTTAACTTCAAACATTGCTTAATACTTGCACAACATGTGAATGTGTTTTCTGTAACGTATAATATTTATTTTTTGTACATAAGCATTTTATAAAGCTGTACTATAAATTAAGTGAAATAATAGAAAATTTAAACCACGTTCATGAGTGAAAAAGTTAAAAAACCAAACTAAATTGTTATTTTTTGTTAATATTCTATAATATTTTTAGTTTAAAATATGCTGAAAGCATATATATTGTAAGTAACTGCATTATACATAAAGTTAAAGATTTTCAAGACGTTAAAGATCTAAACATTAAAAATAAAAAAAAATCCTAAAATTGCCAATGTATCGAGAAACACTACTTTTGTAACCACACCCATTTGCGCGTTATCTCTTTTAATGCCCCTTTGTATCACTCTAATATAATGCATTCAGATTATTAAGAAAGATACTTATGTTGCGATATTGGTGCAAAAACTCAGAGCTTTTTGTTTATATAATGTAAATGTTTAATCTCCGAAATATATATTTTGCTTGAATTACATGTATTATAGAATGAAAAAAAATGTAGACACATTTAGAGGGAATTTCTTCTCAAATTATTTATTAACAAAGACAATACGGAAAATAACATGCATCAAAAGCATCTGAAATATAGTTGAAAATACTTCTTTACAGAATAATAAAACATTAATGTATTTCTGTGATAATAAGTTACGATTTTAATTTAAAAAATTCCTGTGTACCTTAGAAATCTTAAATTACTTCTCTTTTGGCGTATTGATTTTTATTTAGGGAAAAGACCTGCAAAGCAGATATATCTTTTTTCATACAACTATTAAAAGTTTGTAGATTTGTTTAAATTGTGAAATTACAAAAAATATATAAGGGATTAATATGTAATATAGCTAGTACTTTTCTTTTTTATAAAGAAAAGCTATTTATAATTCTTTGAAGAAACGATATTCACATGAAAATGAGGACAGGTTGTATTTTAAATCTACACAGGATAAACCACCATAAGTGGTTGTCATAATAACATTGTATTCCAGTTTTTTAAAACGGGTTCATTATTTTAACTGTATGTTTTTAAAGGGAAAAAAAACTTTTGAAACCAAAATTTAAGTAATACATATAAACTTTACTTATGTAGCACCGAACTACTTTAGGAGAAAGTATTATTAAAGTATCTAAGATTTCTAAGCGAAAGTTCCAAATGGATAAAATTAAAAATGCAGATATTTTTGAGCAGACATTACTGCTCAAATTCTCATTTTAAATGACGAATGTTTGGTCCATTTCAAATGCGTTTAATTTCTTATAAATGTGATTTTAATTGATAAAATTGTTAAATTTATGATAAAATGTTTAAAGTTTTTCGAAAGTTTTTTTTAATCTAAATTTAAGACAAATTTTAACAATCTAGTGTATGTTTATTATGCATAGCAATACAGTTGAAAATATATGACTTAAAGTATGTATAGCAATATGTGACTCAGAATATAAAACTCTAATTCAACACGCTTTAATTTGAGAATGTCGCACTTTAAATGAAGAAATATAAATTTTGGGGGCCCTTATGAAATCCCTTACGACTGATTTTATAAGTTTGTATATTTGCTTGTAATCTGTTTTATTCATACGGGAAACATAAGAATCGAGTCTGAAGAATAAAAATAATAATAATAATAAGTTCAATGTTCAAGGAATATTTTAGATAATTTTAATAAATTGCGAATTATATAAACTTAACGAAAAGAATGATTTAGAAAAAAAAGTAACTGAAATAAATAATTGAATCCGGCTTTTCATATGTTCATCCGTCACTCAGTATCTAAGTATTATCTTTTACGATATCCGACAAATCAATTTCTTGCGACCTCTACTCAACTAAAGATACATGGTTGTCAAATGTCAAGTCTGCAGGTTTTTAATTAAAAAAATAAGGAAATTTTAATTTATATTACCCCCGTAGGCCCTTTCCCCTTCGAAATCGATTTACACAAAACCGGTCCTTAGAGGATCTATACGAAATAAACATGCTTATCAAATTTCAAGTGACAATTGTTTATTTCTAACTTTCCTGAAACACTCACTCCAATCCATAGGAGTCTAATTATGCAAAACATATTCTCACTCATCATTTTTGTAAACAAAAAAAAATAATAATCTTCTTAATTTCGTCTCTAGGTCTTACAGTTAAAAAACAGGATATTTTGTTTATAAAGATCTCACAATCCCTCTCGAGAGTCAATTTTCGTTTCTTAACGGATCTTTGCCCAACAAAAGAAACAGGCATCGCAATTTCAAGTTTGCAGGTCTAACAATCCCTGAGATGTTGTGATGAATGTATGCAAATCCCTTTTTTCTCCTATTTATAAATATTGTAATAGCAATTAGATTTTTTTATAAAATTTCTGCTCATTTTCCTGAATTTACAATTTGTTCCACGTGATTAAAAATGACTTTTAATAAAAATAAACTTTACCGATATTTAAATATAAGACAAAACTTTGCATGAATTTCCGATTCAAACTATAAGGTATATAGGGAAAAAAATATGCGATATGTGCTTTGTCACAATAAAACAGTCAAAGAATCTAAGATTTTTTAGAAAGAAAACCCATTAATGGAAAATTCTTCCAATCTTTGTATATTTAAATGCCAGAAGTCCTTTTCAAAGTTGTTAAAGACATTCCAGAAATACTTTGCATATTATCGGGGAAAAGTATCCGGATTCTTTAAATAATTGTTTTCCTGAGACATTTCCTTTCGTTAAATTAGAATAAGAATTACTGTCAAGTAAACGTAAAAAAGTGCACCTGACTTTTCCAATATTAAAAGAAATTATTTTCCTTTTCAGCAGGAATTCAAATAGGTTGGTTAATTTTCCTTAGGATAAATAGACACTAATGTTGAAAAATGCGACCGATAGAAAGAAAAGTAATAAGCTCAGAAACGCACGCTGAAATGTCATATAATATGTTTCCTCAGTCATTTTCGCTTACTGTGAGTTACATTATTAGCAAAATTACAAGTTATACTTCTTAATTTTTTATAGAACGGCAATAACAATTCAGTAAATGGAATGAAAAGTATCCGGAGCTTTAAAGAATATTGTTAATCTTTTATCTTTCTTTCTGTAAAATGAGAAGTTAAATGAAAATTGGTACACACATATATATATATATATATATATATATATATATATATATATATATATATATATATATATATATATTGTTACGAATTTTGTGTAAATAGTGAAAATAATTTGTATTTGGGTGTTTAATGCATTTATATTACTCAATGTTATATTTATTTCATGTTAAAATTGTAATATTCACCAGCAATGCCACCCTTCGCATTGTAATAGCGATTCAATGAGAACTTGGTGAAAGTTTGGCGGTAGAGACAAGTTGGTATCACTTTTGGCGACTATTTTGGCATCATTGGTGACCATGTTGACGAGTTTGGAGAACCCTCTGGAATCTTCTAGAAAGTAGTGGATCTGTCCACTAATGTCACGCTAATGACACGAGTGGTTGTATTTCTGGAAGTTTCTGTCGTGCCTATAAATAAAAATGCTCGCCGGTACGGTGATCAGTCTTGAATAAACCAGCGAGTAGTGAGGATTGTTTTGACTAGAGATTAGCTCGGCTGTGCTTGGGAAAAATCTTTACTTACGTGTATTTTTAAACACTGATGATTGTTCTTGATTGCTGTTGAAGGTGTGAAGACCTTCGGAGATTTACTCTGTGAATATTGCTGCTGAATCGTGTATTTAAATGATTGGATTTTTGTTAACAAATTCACATCTCTCCTAAAGAACTGTTTATTTTCTTTGTGATTGTTTTGCAAAAAATACTCGAATCCGGATCTACGTAACAATATATATAAATGTGTGTGTGTGTTACCGTTAAAGTGTACCATTCAATTATTTCATAGAATAACTAGGCAAGTCCATTAAAGTATATTATATATGAAAAATTTCATACTTTATCTAGTTATTCCATAAAGTAACTGATGATAGACCGTTAAAGTTAAAAATAAACAATTTTAAAATTGCTTTACAAATTAATCCATCATAAATAGCTAGAACCTCTCGAAAAATACATTTTATCCCTATTATGGATGATTGATTAATATATAATAAGGAAAAGCATATGGTATAATTTGTAAATACTCATATTGCTAACATTAGTCAAACAGAAGGGACAAAAAAAGAGTAAGTTTTGCATCTTTTACTGGAGCAATTAACTTTTCTGCCTTTTGAACATCAAAGATATCTCATAATGCTGAAATAACCTATCGTATATCGTATCATATGACACACTCGTATGTCATTGCTAAGTAGCTATATGTGGTTAAAAACTCATTAAAAATAACTAGAATTGGTTCAGAGAACTTTGGAGGGCCGTGTTTCATGCTTTAACGATCAAGTAATCGGTATTCTGTAGAATACTTATTAAAATTGCAGAATTCAATAATTTTATATACTTATATTGACAGTGTTTTAACGAAATACTTAGTTATTCTGTGAAATAACGGATTTCTCACACTTTAACGGTAGCACACACACACACATATATATTAGCTGACCCGGCCCCGCGTTGCTGTGGCTTTGTTTTAATACGTTGATTTAATATTATTCTAAGCCATTCAATACAGTCAAATTAATCTTCGCTTACAATATCGGAGAGTTGAAATTTAGCATAAAACAACATAATGATTTTAATTTTACATTTTATTCATCTCCTATTTGATTATAGTATACTACATGAATTACTTATGAAGTTGTTAAGTAAAAACATAAGAAGATTTAATTTTATGAATGAGGTGACTATATATATATATATATAAAGATGATTTTTTATCAATTTTTAATATTATTTTTATCATTTTAAAGTACAACAATAAATATGTTTAAGTAACTCATCGCTAAATGATGCTCAATATTTTTCGATAATCCGTCTTTTACTAACTCAAATAGATTTGACGTTCTCCCCACACGTAAACCTGCATCATATAATTGCCAATTCACGAAACATAGATTTTCAAACATCAAATGGACGTTGTTTGGCTTTGAGATTTAATTATGGTTTTCGCGAAAGCCGAGCGAATTGGTATTTGATTCTTTTTTAATGGTATTGGAGATTCTGGCGATATCAGTGGAACCCGTGGTAACAGGACGATTTCTCCTTGAAACTTTGCAGTCAAAATGTTTGCTTCAAGAAGTTTCCCGGTAAGTCTCTTGATGAATTAACATGTACCGTTGCATAGTCTAGGTGTATTTAAGTTACGCAGTAAAATAACCAGTGAACCAATATTCAACCGAAGATTGTGTGGTGGCATTCCTGATGTATCCAGATAAGTCAAAAACTCAATTGGAAAAAATTTACGGTTTTATTTTTATCAACAATAGTGTCTATTGATTTAAAAGGTATTGAATCCCCTGGGAACAACTCTATATGTGGAAGTTTATTTCGTTAAAATCAACATATTTTCTGCCTAAGTAACAGGATTACAGAGCCAATCATTATCCAGATAACTATTCAGTATATCCAGAAAGACACTCTCAATCAGTTTATTTTTTTTTTGTCTGAACAGAAGTGCAGAAGTTGTTCGCAGTTTGGGATGCAATATTTCATCATTTCTAATATCCAGCATTTAGAAAATATTTGCACCGATTGATCAACTTCCAATTGTACTCGCGTGTTTATGGTCAATCGAAGTGTTTCGACGTTTCGCCATAAAAACGATAGTTTTAAGCACGCGTTAATCTCGCGAACAAAAGTAATGCGAGAAATCATTGGCAATCACTGTCGGAAATCATTACACAGTATACAATATAAGGATAGTACCACCGAATATTTTTTGCTCCCGCTTAAATCTTGCAAAGTTCTATGAAATGTCTCAAGTGAATGTGTATGGGATATGGTTACACTCATCTGATTATGACTGAACTCCTTTACAATACCGTAGCACCACTCCGCTTTCATTTTTAAATGGTCCACTTTGAGCTTGGTTTCTTATAAATGTCTAATGGCAGCTTAAATGCGGAATGTGTAATTTGTTCACCTTCTAACAAAGTGGCAACAATGCCTGAAAATGTAATTAACAATGTAACTTCCTAATACAATTGCATTTTTGCAAGGCTATGACTGCAAGTTTAGTTGCTGTAGGAAAGGAACATCTGGACGTGAGACTCGAACGCAAAGCCATTCGACCTCATTCGGCAATATCCAGCTAAGTTTGGGGAGTTTCTAAAATCCAAATCCAGATTCTAGTTCCCACACCAAGATACACCCGATGGCCACTTTCGATGCACCTGCCCCTGCAAGTTCAGTCTCTGAAGGGGGCATTACGGTCGTCCGGGATTATCCGGCAAAATTAGGGGAACTTCTAAAATTTGATTTCAGATTTCTGTACTCCACCCAGAAAAACATCAGGTAATCTTTTTTTCACACCCCAAGAATTTTAAAGTAAGCCCCTGCCATGGTTCGCGTAAAATACGGATCTGGCATTGTCTAGCAATGTGATCGTCTGGCGTTGTTTGACATAGTTATGGGCTTTTCTTGAATTGGATGGGAATATTCAGATCAACGATCCCGATAAGGACGCACTTTTTGCGTTCCTACGTCTGCAAGTTAGGCAGGTGCTACTGTCCTTTAATATTATGGTCATACGGCCCAATCCGACAATGTTATAAGAACTCCTAAAATTCGATTTCATATTCTCTTTCCAGACTCCAAAACGTAAATGGGATTGACTTTTCATGCCCCAGCACATGCATCTTCAGTCGCTAAAGGGAATGAAAATCCGGTCGTGGGACTTGAATGCAAAGCCTTTCCACCTAAATCCGGTAATATCCTGCAAAAGTTACGGGAGTTTCTGAAATATGAGATTGTCATTTCCCGCCCCTAGACGCAACTGCAAACAACTTTCGTTGCACTCGAGCCTGCGAGTTCAGTTCCTCGGAGGGGGAATATTAGGGTCAACCAACATTATCCAGCAAAATTTCAAAAATTTCTAAAATTCGATTTCGGATTCTCGTTTACCACCCCGAAGTACGCCAGAAAGCCAGTTTTTACCTACCAAGACTATTAGGGTAAGCCCCTGCCACAGTCTGTGTAAAATATGGTTGTTCGGAATTATCCGGCAAATTACGGGAATTTCTTCAATCGATATCAGATTCAGATTGCCAATTTCAAGATAAGTCTGTGAACAAGTTTTCACGTTCCAAGGCTTTTATGGTAAGCCCCTACCACGGTGTGCCTAAATTTAATTAAGTCATCCGGCAAAGTTACAGAAATTTCAGAAAATAAAGTTCAGATTTTCGTTCGTTATCTCGAAATACATCAGAAACGCACTTTTTCCCGCTCTAAGATCTTTAGGGAAAGCACCTGCCATGGTTCGCAAAATAGACGGTCGTCTGGATTTATCCGGCAAAGTTAAGGTAATTTCTCAGATTGGATATCAGATACGGATTGCACTTTTTTAAATACGTCAGGCGCCAAGTTTTCGTTCTCCAAGGCTTTTAAAGTAAGCCCCTTCCATGGTGTGTCTAAAATACGGTTGGCCGACATTATCCGTCAAAGTTCAGGATATTATTGGAAACCAATTCAAAATTCGGATTTCACGTCCCAAAATACGCGAGACATTCACTTTTCGTGCACTGTGATCAACAAAATCCGCTTCTGCAGACACACACGCATTGCGACATTTTGCATATTTTCTCGTTTCCCGGATTGTTCACATTTCCGGCAATAAAAGAAAAAATGAAGTCATTAATTAAAATAAAAAACATTCTATATTTTAAGTTCGATGAAATCTCACTCTATACATAAAATTACATTAAAATCGATTGAATAGCTATGGAGTTTACCGTGGACAAATACTGTCAGACGTAATTTTTATATATAAAGATATATATATATATATATATATATATATATATACGAGGATACTCTCTCTCTCTATATATAGATATGTATATATATATATATATATATGTGTGTGTATATATGTATATATATGTATATATATGTATGTATATATATGTATATATATATGTGTGTATATATGTATATATATGTATATATATGTATATATATGTATGTATATATATGTATATATATATGTGTGTATATATGCATATATGTATATATATACATATATATATATATATATATATATATATATATATATATATATATATATGTATGTATGTATATATAAAGGGTGTTTTTTTAGAGGTATAGAACTTTAAATTGCAATAAAACAACGATGTATTATTCGATTGACATGAATTTTTTTTATTCGAAAGATAATCTTGTGGCATTACATTTTAAATATGATTTCTCGCATATGACAGCCACGGCTGGCTCGGATGTAGTCCAATCTGGACGTCCAATTTTCGATGACTTTTTCCAACATTTGTCGCCGTATATCGGCAATAACACGGCGAATGTTGTCTTCCAAATGGTCAAGCGTTTGTGGCTTATCCGCATAGACCAATCACTTTACATAGCCCCACAGAAAATAGTGTAGCAGTGTTAAATCACAAGATCTTGTAGGCCAATTCACAGGTCCAAAACGTGAAATTAGGCGGTCACCAAACGTGTCTTTCAATAAATCGATTGTGGCACGAGCTGTGTGACATGTTGCGCCATCTCGTTGGAACCACAGCTCCTGGACATCATGATTGTTCAATTCAGGAATGAAAAAGTTAGTAATCATGGCTTTATACCGATCACCATTGACTGTAACGTTGTGGCCTTCATCGTTTTTGAAGAAGGATTCCACCAGCCCATAAAGCGCACGAAACAGTCAGTTTTTCTGGATGTACCGGTGTTTCGACATACACTTGTGGATTAGCTTCACTCCAAATGCGGCAGCTTTTTTTGTTGACGTAGCCATTCAACCAGAAGTGCGCTTCATCGCTAAACAAAATTCGCTTATGAAAATCGGGAACAACGGCGATCTCGTCTTGGGCCCATTCGATGAATCTACGCCTTGCTTGATGATCGTTTTGATGAATTGCCAAACCAAACTGAGAATAAATCACTTGACAGCTGTTAAATCGGTCACCATCTTGGAAAGTAATGCCAACTTAAACTTCTATACCTGGAAAAAAAACACTCTTTATATATATGTATATACATATATGTGTATATATGTACATATATGTAGATATATGTACATATATGTATATACATGTATATACATATATACATATATCATATATGTATGTATATGCATATATGTATATATATGTATGTATATATATATATATATATATATATATGATTGTGTGCTTGCGCACGTGCTGCATATGTGTTAGTTTAATGCTATTTTATTACTTGTATGATTATGGTAAAATTAAAAAATTAATTTATTTTAAATTTTATTTTAAAAATTTCACGCGTTATGTTCTTATTGCTTGAAATAATCCTTAAAGAAATTTCTACTTCAAATTCCAATTGTTATTCTTCCATATTCATGAAAAATCGATGTTATTTGAAATTTGAGTTTCGAATTCATAAAATTTCTAAGCTCTTAAAATGAAATATTATGATACTAACGGCCCTTTTACACAATTCAACTTTTGCCGCAGATAACAGGAGAAGCAGACAATCTGGATCTTTGAATTAATATCACCTGGGTCCCGTCACACGTGGTCAAAGGGCATTTTATACTGCGAAACTCTTATAAACCATGTTTTCTTCCATACTAACTAATATAAATAAAATAATATTGTGAAAGCAATCTTCTCAGTGAAATTTATACTCACATGTGAGAGAAATTTTCTCCCCAATTTACACCTGAGAAGTGGTGACAAGAACAAGCTTGCTGGCACAAAGTTGTCTCTTGTGAAAATGGTTAAAGTTGATATTGAAAAACATCCATTGTGTAAAATAATAAGTGAAAATACACTGATTTCCTTAAAGGAATCTTCTGATAGGTTCAAATAGCTCCTGTTAGTCATCGATTTTCCTAGATGTTCCTTGTATAGTAGAGATACTACATTTTTATATTCACAGTAGTTTAATTTTAGAAAAAAAGATTCGTGGAACAAATAATGGATTGCGTTTTCATAAATTCCAATGATATGATTTTTTTTAAAAAATAATATACAAACTGAAACACAAGTAAAAAATACTTCCATAATGAAGTTGTTCATGACATGTAGTGCCAGCTCATGTGTCATTTTCGTCACTTGACCAGGGTTCAAAATTATTATGTATGTTGCCAAATGTCCTCGAGTAGCTGAATAGCGAGATATTATAATTCACTCACTCACTTATAAGTAATTTGTAACAGCTTCGAAATATTTAAAAATAATTAAAAAATATATTTACGGTTGACACAATCTGAAAATTCGGACAAGGACATGAACTTATTGAAGAGATAAGCTGAATTGTTTTATATTTCTATTTTAATTTTAATATTAAATTACTATTCTCTCTTAAAATGCTAAAATACATGTTACTGGATTTCATTGATATGTATTTTCTATTAAAAGTCGTGGTTAGTCTTGAGTGAGTGAGTGAGTGAGTGAACATTAACGTCACACACGAGGGTTTATGGCGACGGACCTCGTAATTTTGCATCATGTTCAAGTGATGAGGACGACACCTGAGCTGGTACCCCCTCTCCTAACTACCACAGCATACCAACGGGAGGACATTTGAGCTCTCGACAGATTTAACGTGCATCGCTTCCCTATACGGCGGGTCTTTATTGGTACTGGGCTCGAAGTCATGACATGCCTGCCATGGTCCGATACATTGACCACTGGGGTACCGCAGCCCCCATGGTAAGCCTTAGAATACGAACAAGGGATATGTACGTTCCATAAATATCAAAAGTGTTTTCTTCTTCTAGGACTCATATTGTTCTTTGCAAATTGTTGCATTCTTCAATTTTTCTTCTCTTCCAAAACTCTTACAGCACATAAATTATTTCCATCTTTCCCCAGAAGAGTTTTTTTCCCAACTGACGGAACAGTTTCTAATCCCTAATACCAAGGCGAGACTATCGAATTTTTATTTGAATGTTGTCAAATACAAGACTTATTGCATCGGCTCCAGAACGTAGAAATGACATAGGAATTCTGATGTTCTTGAAAAAGACAACAAATGTTGAAGTGTAAGAAGCGAATATTTTGAGAAGTGCAGGAAACTTAGAGGTATGTAGCAGGTAAAAGAGTCCCCCCCCCCAATAAATATTGTATTTTCCATTTTTTTAATAAATAAACGGAGAGGAGGGGGAAGGAGTTGATGATGTCCATGCTTTGAAATAATCTCCATTCTTATTTTAGAGGCCAATATATAATATCTTTCCCAATGAATTCCTTCTAAAAATGAAATTTTTCACAAACTCATTAACACATTAAGGCATTGCTTCTCAAACTTTCAATATTTGCGACCCAATTTTCAATCATAACTTTCATCAAGCCCACTCTCCCTCCCCGCATACAGTAACAATATATTGAACTCTAATAAGAATGTACTTTGTCGCTAAAGCTACAATAGTCATCAATGTAAACCATACAAATTTATCTACAGAAGTATTAAATTTTGCACATGACAAGCCCATGGAAGGAATTAGTATTAAATTTGTTTTTAATTTAGTATTGAAAAATTAATTATCAAAAATATTGTGACTCCTCATACATTTATATCTATATCATATCAGTGTAAATGTGTATTTAATTTTCATTACGTTGAAATGTATTTTCTTTTGCTTCCATTCAGTAAATTAATACCTATTTTAAATTTTTTACCTGCAACTTTTCAATATATGCTCGCCCCCCCCATAATAATATCAATCCCTCCTAGGGCGATGCGCTCCTCAATTTGAGAAACACTGCATTAAGAATCAGTAGTATTAATAATTTCACTCTTTAATTTTTAATATAAAAATGAAGCTCTTAATGTGCGTATTTGCACGCTTAATGTCATCTGTCAGACATATTTTTATTTAAATGCCATGAAATGTAAATTTTACTTCCACTTAATTAATTAAATCCTTGCATGGCAAATCAAGCAAATAACAGGAGTAGGGAAAAACAGATTTACATTGTAAAATCTTTTCTACAGTTTTCCAGGAAACACTGCTTAAACGAATTTGAAGCAAATCAAAATAGTATTTTGAAACATTTAAAAGCGAACAGAAAGCACAAAACGTTGCCTTTTTGAAGAAAGAAGATCCCTTTCGTATACACAGGGATTCAATTTTACAGACTGAAAGTTATCGATTTAGATTGAATACTCTTTTTGAAGCGAAAACTAAAGTAAATAGATGCAACTGAGCTGCAATGTTGTTAGTTTAAAAAAGTTCCATTTCTTTTCGAATTCACTCTGTTCCTTTACCGAAAACTTTTTTTTCGTTAAGAAGTTTACCCACGGAAATTCAATAATCCAACGAACTGAATTACTTTTGCTTTCCTAATCGATTATTTTGATCAATCTTTTCAATTTTTTTTTTGGTTGTTGAGCAAATAAGCTGTTTCCCTTAAATTTTGTTAACGCACTTATTAAAAATAATTCTAGTTCATAATTAAAGGAATTTTATTTAGATCAACAGCGATTGCTGAAAATTATAGCAGAATTTATAATACTTTTGATGTTAAACATTTTAAATTTATACATTTGATCAATAATTCTACATAGAATAAATACTGGACACACATTACTTTAGAAAATTGACCTATATATGAATATTTATTAATATTATAATATTGACTATATATGGATAATTTAGTAATATTAGTTCGTTCAAGTTCTAACAACACAATTTTTTCAATATAACCAATCCTAAGGTTATAAATTTCAATTTACATTTCAGTAGTAAATATTTAAATTAACTTTAATGAGGGAATTTAATTTTCTACCCTATGTAATTGTTTCATAGATTAATATGTAATATTAAATAACTTAACAAATTTCCATATCAAATAGGTTATTAAATGTGCAAATAATACGTACACACATATAAATGAAGTTTTAAGCAGTTTTAACCTTATATCTCTATTTCTATTTGCTTATTTTCGAACATTCAAAGTTTATTTCATTAATTGCCAACTATTACATTGAGAATTCCTACCAAAGAGAAATTTGAGTTTGACGATGATTTTCTAGAACTTTATCTATTCGAATAGAATGTACATTCGAAAAAAATCTAATTTCTTTTATACGTTACACGCTAGAAGAGTTGCATTAACCCTTGCTAAATAAAAAGGCTAGGAATCAACACGAAGTTCAAAATAAAAGAGATATTTTTAAATTTTTAGTAAGTATTACATGCCTATGTCGTAATTCTATTTCTCTAAATGGAATGGTTTTGTTATGATGAGTGAAACAATATTAAAATCTGTAAATTGAAAAACAGTTATGGTTCTTGCAAAAACCTCAAAAAACGTATATTCTTTCCTTGAAAGTTAAAATTATAACACTTAATAAATATTGTTTTAACACTATTGGTGGACCTATTATTAAAGGTTTAATATCAAAAATTTACTGGAAAACTGATTTTCTGGGTGTTAGAAATTGCCTCAGATATGTTCTGAATTCATAACAATAACTTCGATCTTCAATTCATAACAATAATCGATAAACATCTAATTTAAAGCTCTGAATTTAATATTTCACAAACGTTGATTTATTTATAGATCATAATCCATAATTACATGACTATTAAAAATATTTCATTTTTCATTAACATAAGTAAAGGTGGCATGTATCATAAATATTTTTAATGCATTAACTTTTGGAAAAAAATATTTTAAAAAACTCTTTTAAAAAGGGTTCAGTAAAAGAAATATCTATTTATTTTTATTATGAAACGTTTATGACAGTAATAGAAAGCTACAAAATCAGAAACCTGAATAATTTTAGTAAAGAACACTAAATTTCGAAACACAATCATAGTAATACATATCCCTCTGTAAGATAAATTAAGCATATTATCTGGCTAATGAGGCATGAAATCAAATACCTCAATGTTACTGATCAAAGCCGCGTTAATTTCACCTCTTTGAATATGGCGTATTATGTATAAGATGTTTATATCCTTATATTCCTTCAATTTCCTTGCATTTATTTTAAAGGCCTTCGCTTTTCCGTATTGATATAAATATTCAGAATAAACTCCCAGATAAACTAAAATTAATGATCTTATATAATAATTGTTGTATATATGTATATATCTATATATATAAAGGAGAAAAGCGACTCACTCACTCACTCACTCACTGACTAATCACGATATCTCCGGAACTATTAAACCTACAAACTTGAGATTTGGTAGGTAGGTTCCCTTCATGGTGTAGACGTCAGCTAAGAATGGATTTTGCAAAGTTCGAACCCCAAAGGACGTTACGAGGGTTTAAGGGGCGTTATCGATAATTATTTCCTTTACTAAACTATTAGATGTAAAGTCGTGAAACTTGGTACACAGATTTCTTTCATAAAGTAGAGATTCCCAACATAATGATTTTTACAAAAATCGACCTTCAAGGGGCATTGATGGCGTTCAAGGGGCGTTATACATAATTATTTCCATTTTGAAACTATTAGACGTACAGTCTTGAAATTTGGTAAGCGGCTTCCTTTCATAGAGTAGAGATCCTGTACAGAATGAGTTTTGTGAAAATCGACTCCGAAGTGGCGTTGTAGAGACTTAAGTGCCGTTATAGGCAATTAACTCCTTTTTTAAACTATTAGACGTAAAATCTTGAAATTCAGTAAGCTGATTCCATTCACTGAGTAGTGATCTCTCATAAGATGAGTTTTGTGAAAATCGTTTCCTAAGTGGCGTTGCGGTTTCTTAAGGGGCGTTATAGATAATTATTTCCATTTTTAAACTATTAGACGTACACTCTTGAAATTTGGTAAGCGGATTCCTTTCCTTGTGCAGAGATCCGCAACACAATAGTTTTGGGGAAAATTGATCTCCAGGGCTCACTGAGGGGGATTAAGGGGAGTATAATAGATAAATATTTCCGCTTTTCAACTAATAGAACCACCTGCTTGAAAATTAGAAGATACGTTCCGTTCATGGAATAAAGTTCCTTTTACGAAGATTTTTGCGAAAACGGACCCCCAAAGGAGTGGGATTGCGAGGGATTAATGCGTTTTATAGAAAATTCCTGTTTTTGAATTTAACTCATTTACTTGAAATTTATTGAGCACTTTTCTTTAGTTGAATAGAGTTCCACTAGAAATGGATTTTACGGAAATCATCTCCAGGGGGAAGCGGGGAGAGCTATTGGGGCGTATTGATAGACAAAATTCTCGTTTTTGAACTGCTAAGACTATAATAATAAAATTTGGTTTGCATGCTTCTTTTGTTGAATTGAAATCCGCTAAGAATGCTGTCAACGAGGTATTGATGATAAAAATTCCGTTTTTGCTGTGTTCGATTTAGACTTGAAATTTAGCACGCATTTTTATTTTATGTAGTAGAGATCCACTGAAAGTTGCTTTGGTGGAAATCCACTTGATTATTAGGTTAAGGGAGCGAAAAAAATGTTTCTACTTCTATTTTAGATATAAATAGAAATTAGATATTATAATTTATGTTCTTTTTATATCAAGGGGCGAGAGTGTAACAGCTGTAAATATATTTTTCAATACAATCAAATTCTTAATGCTAGATATCAATAATTCATATATATGTAAACAGTATACATATATACAACATCGTGAAATACCCAGTGAAGCGGGTGGGTAATGGCTAGTATATATATATATATATATATATATATATATATATATATATATATATATGTTTATTAACAGCTAATATTAGGCAGTGCAACGTATAGACTTATAGATTATATTACATATTAAAACACGTTTTCTTTCTGTAATAGTAACATAAGCCGTTTTTGGCCGCCAATGTTATCCAGAAGTTGAGCATCCCCGCCATGTTTTCTTGTAATCCTCCGCAAGAGTTATTGCAGCTCCCTACACGGAATAGCCCTAAAATAGCTCCGTCACGCAATCGAATAATTGTTTGAAAAACAGAGCAAGTGTTCACGAACATTTGTCAACCAATGTGCTTCATAAGAATAACCAAATTAATATATTAATTCAAAAACGACTAAACAAATTTATAGAAAGTAGGTCATGAGCCAAATATTGATTTTTAACGAAGTAATTATTTTGAATTATTTTCGCAAATGGTAACAAAAGAGATACTCGTATACATAGTATTCTTCTTTTCCATTATTTATAGAAATAATTGAAAACTTTTCTTCAATATATCTTTTATTTCCACGTCACTTTAAAATAGTTATTCATGTTATCAGATATACCAGAGAATATAGTCCTTACAAGCTGCAGAATAGTTTTCCAAACTTGATTGACGAGTCCCAAGAGAGTCCACTTGCTACGAGCTTTAGCAAAAGCCTTTATTTTGTTCAATTAACTAGTTTCGTTAAGTTTCCTCTTATTGCATTTTAAAGGTTAATGTAGATGAAAATTCGCTTTAAATTGTCAACTAAGTCTAGAAGTTGAAGAGAGCTTTTAATTATTCTGCAGCTTTAATTAACAGTCTAGACAATATGGGTTTGTTTAATGAATGACATATTTGGGATTTGTAGGCTTTTTTATGCTTCTCAGTTATAAATACTTTCTTATTTGTGAATCAATTAACTTACATAAAATATTCAGATTTATATTACTATGGTTTTTATCTCTGCAGGTTATAAGAATGGAAAGTTATTTTGCATTTTAAACTCTAACAATTAATATAGATTCTAAAGTAAATTGATATTTTACGTTTCAAATGAGATACAATAGAAATGTTTCAAAAGTAATTATTTTAGTCCCTAAACAAAAATGTATTTGTTTCTTAAAACTAATGCAGTATCCTTTAGTGATATTATTGTGCTGAAAAATGTTTTTTTTTAAGTTACGCCCGCCAACGTCCTCTCGGACTTAAGGCGTCTTGCAGTCCAATATAAAGCAGATGTTGCACTAGCAGGAGGGAGAACTTCACAGTTGTCTTGCGAGATAATGTGGAGTAGAGTGGGGCAATCAAAAAGATGCTGCTCAGTCATTGACACGGATTTACAGAGAGGGCAGAGTGGAGAATCAGACAGGCCAATATTAAGCAAATCGGCCTGCAGGTAATTATTTCCGGTGATGACACTCAAACATGCCACATCCTGCATCCTAGGTAGGGCAGAAATCTGAGCACGTCTTTGGCCACTGAGCAAGCGAGACCAAGATTTGCCAACAGCCAGCTGTGTAAGAGTGGATATTTTTTGCTATCGAGCTGAAAATCTGAAAAGAACTTATTTTCATGATTAAAAGTAACATAAAATTGCTAAACGTTTTTAAAACCTAACTTAGAAAAAATATTTTATATATATATATATATATATATATATATATATATATTAAACATACACTGCTGGACAATTGCTAAGGACGGATCACAAATTGCTACGTAGCATAACATTAAGCGAGACATGAGGCCTAGTAGGATAAAATATAGTTACCACACTGTTCAGACATTAGAATAAAGAATATTTATTGTTCTGGAAAGTACAAAAGCTGTGAAACATCTGAAAGAAAAAAAAAATGTTCATTTGATCTGCGTACGGAGAAATGGAACAATGCATCTAAAAGTCAGCAGGCACCTTAAAGAAAGGTATCAGTACGGGATATGTCCACCGTGGAGTGTGATGCAACATTCCACACGTCGTACCATACTTTGCACAACATTATCCAGCAGCTGCTGAGGCAATTTATCCCATTCCTCTGTGAGTGCACGAATGAGGGTGTTCTTGTTTGTCGGAGGGTAGTTTCGACCAGCAACTTGCCTCCCCAAAGCATCCCACACATTTTTAATAGGGTTTAGATCTGGAGAACGAGCTGGCCATACGAGACATTGAATACCCTCGCTGTCTAGACAATCCTGAACAGTGAGTGTTCGATGACATGTTGCATTGTCGTCCATAAAAACAAATTTATCACCGACAGCACCACGGAAAAGACGAACATGAGAAAAGTAGAACTTCATCAATGTATCGTTGGCCCGTCATAGTCCCATTCGCAACCACATGTAGGAGCGTGCGGCCATTGATCATGATGCCGGCCTACACCATGATACTGCATGTCGGATATCGGTCCTTTTCCTGGATATTTTCTGGACGATAAGCAGTACCACTCTCGCGCCAGATCAGTTGGCGTCTACAATCCGATGACAGACTGAACCTACTCTCATCTGAGAATAGTACGCATGCCGAGTCCTGTTCAGTCCAATTGTGACGCTCACGACACCATTGCAAACGGGCAGTACGGGGCTGTCTGGTCAGTGGGGGACACACAACAGGTCTGCGTGCGTATAGACCTCCTCCCCTCAAACGTCTGAAACAGTTTTTCGGGAGATCTGATTTCCTGAGGCAGCAAGAAACTGATTTGCCTCCTGCTGAGCTGTGGTGCACCTGTTCCTTTTTTGCTGATAGGACGATATATCTGTCTTCTGCAGGCGTCGTACTTCTAACACGACCTCGCCCGTGCCGTCTACTACACATTCCAGTAGTTTTAAATGACTTCCACAGCCGTGAAACAACGCTGTGAGCGATGTCAAACTCCCTGGCAACATCTGTTCTTTTTTGCCCTTCTTCGATCTTTCCAATAATTCGGCCACGCATAAAATCATCTATGTGATGTCGGGAAGACATGTCAAAAATTTTAAGTTCGTCTATTAAATCTTTCCTGTAAAACTTTGACTTGAAACAACAACTGTCCACACGCGTCAAAACCTTTAAAGCTCTTATGAACGCTATCACGTGATGAACAGACGTGGGGAAAAAAATTGCATACTCATACTTCTTCTTACTAATATCTCGCACTTATTCTAATTTTCCACATTTGGCTTCCTTTCATTTTGTGGTTGCTATGGATGATAGTGTTATCCGTCCTTAGCAATTGTCCAGCAGTGTATAAATTAAAAAATATTATTTCCTCTACAGGTAATCAAAGAACCACTAGAAATTGTTTATATATGTAAGCCATTTAAATAACACCAATGTAAGATTTTTTGTGTTAGTCAATCCTTCTCAAACTTTCACTGTTTGCGACCCAATATTTAATCATAATTTTCATCACGCTCCCCCTCCACATCACAACAATGTTTTGAAATCAATAACACTATACATTGACGCTACAGCTACAGCATGAATTTAACCTCTTACGAGCCACAGACGTATATAAACGTCACGCTCAACTAAAATAATAATTTCAGTGGTCGTATATATATGTCTTTCCAAAGTGCGATCGTTTCTTTGTACTGCTAATTTCTTTTCTCTCCCCTCCTCCCAATACATCACATACACTCGCTTAGGTTAAAAACGGTGGCATTTGGAAACGATTTTCGTAACTTTTAACCGGCAAATAAGGGATTTATTATAAACCGTACAAATTATCAAAATAAATGTTTATTTTTTGAAATAATTTTATATAAAATAGTCCCACAGGGTCACTGGGAATTATTAAACTTGTTCTTAACTTAGTCTTGTTAATTTAATTATAAAATACATTGTGCTATATACTAATACATTTATAACAGTATTATATAGGTGTAAATGTGTATTTTGTTTTTTATTATGTCAGAACGTATTATGTTTACTTTCCATAAACTAATAATTTTCTTAAATAATCTTTTGTGTTCGAATTTTCAATATGCTAGCGCCTCCCTCGTAGGGTTCTCCTGCCCCTCTAGGCGGCGCCCCTCAGTTTGAGAAATGCTGGTGTAAGTTTTAAATTCATAAGAAAAATACACTTAAGTATTCCTTTACTAAGGGAATATAAAGAATTTTTTTTAAATAATTGTATATCATTTTAATGAAGATGGTAACTTAATGCAAAGAAATTATATTAATGTGTAATTAAATATTTTATTTTAATTTCATAATATTCAATGAAATACATATTACCTCATTTTTTACTAAAATATTTTCAAAATATATTATCAAGATTCCTGAACATGAATTTCTGTATATATTTAAATTAAGCCACATAAAATTTACTTTGACGTGCGCTCTTTACGAAGATATTACCTATTGCGATAATTTAATACACATATTAAACCAGTTTTATTCATATTTAAAAATTATCTCCTAGCAATTATTCATTATTCCGAAAATCATTATAAATATATGAAATATTTCTTCATTTTAATTGCACATCATTTGGATTACTGCTGATTCATTATATTGATATAATGAGTGGAATATAATGTTATTTTGGATGAACCATCAATTACCAACATCTGCATTCTCTCTATACACAAATTAGAAATGTGATCTGTTTCAACTCATTATACCCAAAAGGTTAAGAGTGTACGAAATTTCAACTAGACGAGGAAAGTTTAATGATGCATATCATTACCGAAATACATGGAATTCAGCTTTAATGCGCTTGCATTGCTAACAACCAATCGAGAAGCCATACGATCCAAATATATCCCGAATCATGTCCACATAAAGAGTTAAAAAGAGATGTTGAAGTCAGTTATTGGCTCATTTGGATTCATTTGTAACAAACTGGTGAAAACTTAATAGTTTGTTTTGGTTACATACCAACAAATTTCGATGATTCTTATAATTTTGATGGTGCAGTTACATGGCCATGATTTAATTCTCGATTTCACTCAGAACCTTATTTGAAATATGTGTTCATTTTAATTGATTATTACAAAAATTGTGTACAGATCAATTTCACAAAATTTCAGGATCAACATCTTAGTTGATTTTAAGTTGCAAACATCAGATCCTGCATAGTACAACAACTAATGAACTGTAAAGAATATTACATTATAATAGTTTTCTTGAAAAACTGTAAAAAAAAATCCGATTCAAAAGGTTTTAACCAAACGATATAACATTAAAAATGAAACATTGTTCTTTTATTTTAATTCATTAAGATGGAATACATTAAAAGTGAAGATTTAATTGTGCATTTATTTGAAAATAAGAATAAATATTAAGAAAAAAAGAATAAAAGAAAGAATATAAGAATATAAGAATAAAAGAAAAAATAAGAATAAAATATTTTCTGTATTTTTGCATTTGAGATGTAAAAAAGAGAATTATTGTAAAGTTTAAACATTACTGAACTATACGTCAATAGAAATAAATTTAATAAATCCCCTTAGAAAAATTGAATATTAAATAATTATCATCTGCAATTTTATACTGATTTTATTTAAGAAAAACCCAACAAATACGGTTAGATTTATAAATAAATTTTATGCGCTTCTCATTTAGTTGTTGTTGTGATACTCTATAATGTTTGTTCACTGTGAAACGAGATACATTATGAACACTAGAAAAAAATTATTAACCTATTGCATTAAAGTATTGTTGTATATATTTCTTGAATTTTTGGTTTTACAATCATACTACTTGTGAATAATATTATTACTAAAATTCTCCAGAAATTTGTTAGTTACCTGCCAGTAACTGAAGATTTCATTTTTATTAACCAAATAAATAATTAAGTCTGCTAAATACGTAAACTGTTATTAACAACAAAGACATTTCTACTTCATTTTACATTTGAACAATAATTACATTTATATTCATTAATATTATTTATTGCCAATTGTTTATATGAGTCCGTATATATATTTTTTTACTTGAAAATAAAAACTTTTGTACACACACAGGATTGTTAATATTTTTTACAAAATCTGGAAAAAGAAATTTGATTACATTTCCTGGTTTCCACTTAATTAAAATTTTCATTTTAATTCTTTCTTTAGTCTCATTTAATGAAATAATCAAAACTAACAATCAATTCTATAAACATAGTGATTTATTATCCAACAAAATGAATTTTTTCGCTTAAAATTATTATTTAAGTGGATTTAGGGATTTTTATAAAAGGAAATTTGAAAAAAAAATTGGAATTCATTTTCTAACTAATAGTAATTATTTTCTCTTTAATTCCTCTCTTATTTCTTGTTAATTAAATAAAAAATTCTTTAAATTAAAAAAATAATAATTAAGTGACATATAAAGCTTATACTTTATATTTTGCGTGTATTTGGTTCTAAAGAAAAATATTTTAGAATAAAATAACGGAACACACACACAAGAGCCAATTTTGATTATTTCTTGTGCGCAATTGTTTCTTCAAATATTCACACTAATATTTTTAAGTCATTTTATCCTTTTCTCGCTTTACAATATTGATAAAATAAGTTTATTTCAAATGTTTCTTTATACCGGCAGTAAAAGGTTCTGCTTCGCTACGTTATATTCCAATCAAGCAAATTTAATTTTTTTTAAAAAAAAAGAAAGAAACGAACATTTGTGCACCTTAAAAGATTTAAAACATTAAAGCTTTTGCTTGGGTTAAATTGCTTGGCTTCTTTTGGAAAATAAATGAACTTTACGCTTACCTTAAATTGTAAGTACTGTCTTGCTTTCACACACACATGCTTCTAAATTGGAAATTATTTTGCTCATAATAAGTGAGTGAGAGAGAGAGAATAAGTTCTTTAAAAAGCTTATCATGAAAAACTAAAATACATATGAAATGCCTGTAGAGGTACAAAAAAAGAAAATTAAACGCATTACTTACAAAATTCTAAAAATTCTGCTCTCTAAAAATTAAAATAAACCATTTTAACGCTAATGTAATAGAAAATCCTTTAATTTAATAAAAAAATTCTGTAAAAGCATTAAAGTAATGTCACAAAAAATACATTAACGTCTTTTAAATTTTTTGTGTTACAACCATATTTTTCTTCATTTTACACTCTAAATATGTAATTAATTTAAGTGAATCTCATCATAAGTCAATTTATATTATATTATGATAAAAAAAGAAAATGCATATGCAATTGCGCTTTATATATAAAATAATAAAAATTGCTTGGTTTTAACTTAACTAGTTTTAAGTTGCAGGATAAATTATTATTCGTGTTATTTATGCTTATTTTAATTTAAAAATTAATAAGAAAAATACTTTTTTAAGATTATTTCAGTGAAAACAAATCTAAGAAATTAATCTAATGGTTGAGAATGTATATTAGTATCGAGCATGGTGACTTGTTTTATTTTCATGACTTATTCTCTTTAATATAAGCATTTTTGTGTTTATTTCAAGTTGTGTGTGATTCTTCTTCGTTTTAATATTAAATCCTATATAATATACTTCAGATAAATAAATAAAAAATAATTTTCATACTTCATCTTATGGTGCATTGACTTGTACGAATTATGTTCATTGCCAATTCATGTACTTTATATATAAAAGTTTATCTTTCATTAAAACAATTATGAAAATAATTGATGTGTTTAAATAAAACACTATCCTAAATGAGAAATTTATCGGATAATTATATTCAGACTCTTATTATTGTTCTTATAATAATTGTTTACTCGAGAGTAATTTAGAATCAGACTCTTAATTCTCAAATACTTAATCGAAAAGATATATTTCTCCACAAACTTGAAAAGCATTTAAGTAACTCGATAATTCAGAACGAAATAAATAAGCTTCCTTGGGATTGAAAATATTTTGATTAAAATGTAATTACTTTTCAAAATATCTTAACATGTTAATTTCGCTCTAGGAAACAGTTAATTAGTGTTTACACGCAATTCGGCTTACGTAATGATTGTAATGCAAATCATAGGAAGATGCTTTGTTAGAAGAATGAAGTTGATAGAAATCACTGATGAAATTACGAACTCTTAATTGCTATCGGTAGCAAATTCACTTTTAATTATTTTAATGCAATAAACTCTCGACATGAAATTGAGGTTTCTTAGAAAATATTTAAGTTATTTGGTATTTAATGAGTTTATTTCAAATTTGATTCAAATAATATCACTAATATTTTCAATGGAATATTTTCTAAATATTTCAATAGAATAAATGTTTTTAACCCTGCTTTACACGATGATGGAAATTCCCATCATAACATTTAAAGAACAAAAAATTTCATTTAAAACAAGTGTACTGTAAATTGATTGTTGCTAACAACATCTTTTACGACCATTGCGTAATAATGAACAAATGTCACAATCATTATAATAGGTTTGGACTTGTCATTCCGTAGATTGTTTTGGTTGGAAGAAACGTGAGATTTCTTGAATGATTTTATGACTATTGTGAGATTTTTCTTTAATAACACCGGTTTTGAAAAAGTAGAAAAATGTAGTTTTTTTGTCTTTCTGTTATTGCCTGTGCAATTTATATCGAATGCCCCAAATAATCTTCTCAAAACCATGTGGCAGAAATTTCCATAACAATGTAGTTTTTTCACTTCAAATGTATGACGAAAATGTTCTTTACTGCGTTTTTATGTTATTTTTGTAGAGAAATTTAGATGAAAAGAACATTAAAGAATACTTGGACGAGTTAAAAGACGACTGGCTATCAGAAGTTCTATCAAAAAATTCTGGCTGCGAGTACAGCGAAGCAGAAGAAATTAGAATAATAATACTGATGATTGTTGTTTTTTTAATTATCATCAGATGTAAAAATGAAACAAAGATATATATATATATATATATATATTTATTTTTTGTTTTTGTACTAAGCTTAGCATGTAAATTAAAGTAATAATGGATATTTGCATCATACGATTTTTTTGATTATTTTATATTACACATTTGTACTAGGATTTTCTTAAACATTTTTCCTTTAACCTAGGGCATCAATTATATCACCCAGATTTATTTCACACACAAAAAAAAACCATTCAAAGAAGGGTTAAATATATAGTTTGTACAAGTCTTTACTTCATTTTATGTACTTCATATATTTACACGAGTCCGTAACTCTAAACCTTTTTTCTTAACACGAATTTCCGTACATTCATTCTCATGATATAGCTGATCAAGAAATGCAGCTGATCACGATTAATCATTTTAGTTTTGTTGGAAGGAATTCTGAAATAACATCATAAATCTGATCCTTGAAATACTTCATAGATTTCTTTCACGAAACAGCTACCCATTAAAAAAATTAACATTGAAAGGTCAATCTAAAGCATTTTAACCTCTGATATTATCTCGGGGAAAAAGTAATTTTCTTCACCTCTTGTGATGCAAATGATGTTCATTAACCTGATATAAAAGAGAAATTTAATTAACTGTCGGAAACACGATTCGATAAACAAAATTATATTTTCTTTTACATATATAATAGTGTGTGTTACATAATTTTATTTGAAATATTCTAGAAATGATTGTGATTTAATCGTATTTGTAAATTTCTTTATGTTTATCGTCAAATTCAATTAGATACAGTAATTAGAACTGAGATTTTTTTTTGCACTTCTTCTATTTATTTGTATTTCAGTTATAGCTTCTGAGAAGCGAATTTCTTTGCGAAATCTAGAAGAGAAAGAATTAAGAGAAAATTCACATTATTTTTCAATGCATTCAAAGAATGTTAAAATAATACACAATAGAACCTCCATATTGTAGAATTTTGTAATAGGGATGTTCGTAATCGAGCCTCTATATTACAAATTTTTCTATATAGCGAACTTTTTCTTGGAACCAAGAACATTTCACGATTTTCTTCGTAAAATAGCCTCCCAATAGCGAAGTTGATTTTCTATATAACGAACTTTTTGTTTTGTGATTCAATTTTTTTCTCCATTTTTTTTAAGTATTTCTGGACAGTTCAAGTTATTCTTTCTTTTAACTAATTTTATGGTGGTCACAAATCTTGAACTGGTTTTATTAGGTACCTAACTCGCCGAGAGCAATAGAATTCTTGGCGTTTCATCCAAGAAGTGCAAGTTTAACCCCCTCGTCCAGTTGACTGGAAACATCTTCGGCGTCCCTTCTCACCCTGAGTGGATTTCTCTGGTATCCCAATATCCTTGAACTAGTCTCTGTTCATTTGTACTTTTGATAAGTCGTACTGGTAACTTCGTTTCTTGAAGCTCGAAAATGTCAAAACGTAAGTGCTTGAGCATAAAAAAATTAATTCTTCAGGAAGTGGATAAATGCGTCAAGAAACTTTCCTTGCAGTTTTTCTTTTTTACTTTTTGATAGGTAAGATACATAAAATAAATATTATAGATTTATAAAAAGGTATAAATAATTGCTTTTTTAATGTGCAGTGTTTATGATTTTAAAATTTGTTTTATGTGGTTTATAAAGACAATTTAAAGCTGAACCTCTATATAATGAATTTTCCATATAACGAAGTTTTTTTCGGGATATAGCGACTTTGTTAAATAGAGGTCCGACTGTATATATTCTTTTGGTTGTAAGAATATTAATTTCTATTTCGTTTTAATATTTTTAGGTTAACGCATTTGAGTTATTCATTAAATACAGTTAGGTTTTTAAAATTTCGGTATTTTCGCATTTCATGAAAATATTCTTAAAAACAGTTGGTCGATATGCTTTAAAAATCTGTTGATATAGGTATAGAACAAATATATATTAATATTAAACATTTTCCCTTCCCTGAAATTAGTGTAAGAAAAGAAAGGCCTCTCTCTCTCTCTCTCTTTCAACAGTTCTAAATTATTTCAGCCAATACATTAAAACGTTTAAATTGTATGCCTTAAGTTTAATTACTTGCGATGAAATTATTATAGTAAATAATCAAGATTTGTTAAACCCTTCATCTGCATATGAACAAAGGAAACAATGTTGTTATTTTCAATTAAGTGAATAAGTGTCGAAATATGAGTCCTAAAAATACTTTTTGAAAAAAATAGAACACTTTGGAGTATTTAGAATTAGGGGAAAATTTTTTATTTGTTTTAAAAACGCTTAAGCATTTATAAACAATAATTTTTGTTATATAAACCTTAAGTTTTGTAATACTTTTACGTCATGCTTATTAAATAGTATATATATAAGCTGTGTTTTACTAACCTTAACATTTTTGTCCTACAATTGATTAAATCAGTATCCGAACACGTCCGGAGTACTTTTTGACACAAAATAACATATTTAAACATTATAAAACAATTAAACATTATAAACAATCTAAACATTTAGTACTCAATACCAATAAATACTAATATTTAACCAACACTATTTAAAATAAATTGCCTAAATTTTACAAAAATCACAATTATAAGTGAAATTTTAGCAATATTTGTGTAAAACTTCAAAGCAATTAGAGACAAAAGAAATAAACTTTTATTGGTGAAAGTATAACCAAATCAAATTAGATGCATTTATCTAGAGAATGTACAAAAATTTTAACGTTTTATTAAAATTTGAAAATTTTAGAGTTGATTGAGTAAACATTATAAGAAAAATCACATTCTTTATGAGACCATTATTTAAATAACAAGCCCTAACTCAAAAAATATTTATACAATAAGCAATATTTTTGTACATTCTCTAGAAAGTAGCATAAATATCAGGTGCAAAAAGTTTTATAGAAATACAATTGTAATATTTTGTGTGATCAGACTCGCCATGATAGATTTTGAACAATTTAAATGCCCACTTCTGGTAGATCAAAGACCCACTTCCAGTTTTTCTAGCTGTATAAAATTGATCGTAACTTGACCTCTAGGCAGCGTAGAAACAAAACAAAATATGTTTTGTAAAGCCAAAAGATAACTCCATTCAATAAAATAGAAAACAAAAATATATGCTTAGGCTATATCTGGGATAATTTGGGACAGCGAGTTGGACATCCCACGAGTTAGAACAAACTAGAGGGAAAGTCACGGCAAATATGGAACGAAATGTCTCAATACATCATACTCAACTTGTATGCCTCAATGCCCGATCGTATTGCATCGTGCTTTCGTGCTAGAGGGGGTTCAACATATTAATTCCTCCGTTCTTTTGATTTTTTCTCTGAAATATAAATTACCCTTTTTCTTTGATTTTCTAATCAGTTACTTATATCAAAGTAGTCATTAGGTATGTAAAATTTCAGTTCATTTTGACAAGTCCTTCTTGGTGCGCTAATTTTTTTTTGTCTATGAATGTACATATATAACTTTAAAATAACGCATACAAAATTTAATACTATTCTTGATCATTTGTACTGTTTAACAGCTAAGGTTTTATTGCTGCTTTATTGTCATAGAATATCACTATTGTATTCATTATATTTTTAATATATTGGAGGGGGGAGGGCGGTGAAAATAATAATTGAAAAATGGATCGCAAATATTGAAATTTTGAGAAACACCTGCTGGTAAAGAATCCATTATCGAGAGATTTTATCAGTTTCAGTAACACTTTAATAAGAAACAGAGTTTGCACCACAGAATTTACAAAATATGCTTGAAAAAATGTTATTTTCAAAATGACATTGTTTCCATCCCTCTACATATATTTGACTCTTTTACACGTAACGTGTACCTTATGACTAATTTTATAATTGTTTTTTTGAAATTTTTAATTCCTATTATTCATTCACTCTCTCCCTATATATTTATATGTATATGTATACAGTCGAACCTGTTTTTTATATGTGATTTTCTTTTGTGCGATTTTTTATGTGTGATATTTTTTTATGCGGTATATGAATTTCAATGGCTTTGGCGCCACTGTAATGTTTTCTCTTTACTAGTGGCGTAACGGGGAATGTTAGGAACTCCTCCTCCTGAAAGCCAGGTTTCGCCTTTAATATTTTATAAATTGGGTAAATACGTATTTAGCGTACGTCAGGCCTTGTGTCCCTAGAGTCTTGCCTCCCCCCCCCGTCATGCGGGGTGTACGTTACGCAACTGAAATGTAGACACTTCCAGACGTTCTGTTCATTTGTTATAAACAGTCTCCCCACAATGCGCATTCAGTTGCTTTCTCTCAACGCTCCAGCAGCCCGCGCTTGATTGAAGACGAAACTTTCAATGACAGTGACATTATCAATAATTTGATAAATTATGAAGATGGACAAGAAGCCAGATTCTTTGAGAGCGGATAAAAATTTGCAGGAATCCAGCTATCCAACAAATTGGAAAAGCATTTTCTTAAAATAGATACCAGTTAAGAAAGGAGTATAAAATTCAAAAAAAGGCTTCAATCATGTATAGCTGGTTATCTTGACATTTACAAGCAACTGACCACCCTTCCTTACTCTATGTTGAATCAATAATAAACCAATTAAAATTGCACCTACATGTGACGAAAGTGATTCTGAACTTATTAATTACAGGACTTTGGATTACGATGAGTAGCGATGAATTATGAATGTGCATTTTAAAGACTTATTCGTATATACAATGAAAATCTATATGTTTTTAAAATGTTTCCATGCGCGATATTTAATTATTTATTTTGTTATGGAAGTACTCTTACATAAATTTCGTAAATAATTGGCATATTTTATAAATGCGACTTTTTTATGAGGTCCCTATCCACCGCATAAAAAAGTTTTTTGTAGTATTTCCACGAATTAGTTTGGTATAAGTAAGAAATGTGAATTTTTTTAATATTTTGTCTGTGTGATTTTTTTATGCGGTCCCTATCTGCCACACAAAAACAGGTTCAACTGTATATATATATATATATATATATATATATATATATATATATATATATACCGTGTTCAAATTTTCAGTCGTTAATAAAATACTTTCTATTCATTCCTTCAAGTTTAAAAGCATTTTTTTAAACTTGTAGTGGGTTACCCTTGATGTCAATAGTTTTTTCAAATATTAATTAAATTAAAAAATGAATAAATAGTAACAAATATTTGTTCACCAGCATATATAGAAAGGAAAATCGCTCGTTGTGTCTCAATGGATAGCACACACACGCTGGACTTCTAATCCAAAGGTAGTGGGTTCGAATCCTACCTAGATTGTCCTAATTTCAGAGAGAGAATGTGGTTTATTTTTTACAATACTATTTTATTAGAATATTAAATTTAATTATTTAATAAGTAGTAACAAAAAAATAGTTCAACACCATATATAGAATGGAAAATGGAAAGTTGCAAGAAAAATCGCTTTCTCTATTTTGTCACTAAATATTGTGATTATGTCTCATATTTAATTAATTGTAACTATTTAATAAAAAGTAACTAAAATAAAATTTTTATTTGTTGACCTAAGAAGGAATTGACTTAAAAAATATTACTTGTTTTAACGTGTAGCACTTTTTGACTTTTTCTGTACAATTGTCGCTTTTACAATTAAATTACTAGTAAATATTAGTCACACACACCCGCTTATTGATATGACACATTGAACGACATCTTACACAGTCTCGGAGTTCTTAATTGCTTGACAATGGCCATAATTGATTTAATCTTTTAATACATACACTTTGCAACTGCGTTTATATCCAATTTTGCTTAAATTGATTTTACATTTAGGAAATATCTAACAGAAGATATGTTTTTATTTTGAGTGTATGTTACTTTGTTAAAATAAAATAAAGAAAAGAGAATTTATGAAATAATCCTACTCGAAATTAAAACGCAGAACCAAATATATTTATAATATGAACTAAATTAGTCCCTTATGTAATTTTCTAATAATTATGAGCTCTATATAAAGCTAAAGTGTATCAAAAGAAGTAGCAATTGAGGTGGAGAAAGGATGGCTGAAAATCCTTATTCTATTATCTACAACAATTAATTCTTTTCATCTTCCACTACAGACATTATAGGTAGATGTCTTCCTGGAAAGAACAAATCCCTGAGAGCTCACTTTAAAAAGGCATAATTTTAGAAAAATAATTCGATATTTGCAAAGTCTGGGAGAAGATACAGCTGTGTGCCTATGTCCTTAAATAGTTCTTTAATTGAATCAAACACAAATCGGTTCAGGTTCGGAGAAAAGATTTAAGATTTTTTATATCCTTCTTTTCTAGAAAAATATACGCTTCTTTTAACTCCCTCTGTCATTAAGAAATTGCAAACGAGGCATGAAAGCTTTTTATTTGAGTACTTATCAGAAAAATTGCATAAATGATTTTAAAAAATTCTAATTGTATCTAAATCTATCTGGTTACTCAGTCCTTTTCAAAAAAGAGAATGTGGTTAGTTTTCATTATTTTTTACCCGATAATTTTCTCTCACTTATTTTTGAATGATTACTTATTCTTTGTTTTTTCTTGGAACTTTTCAATACTAATCAAAAGAAAATTTTGTGATTCAATGCTAAGAATTCATAGTTAAGTAACTTTAATTATGTTCTTTATGACTTCCAATGGCACTTTTTTTACTTCGCTATTTTTTCATGTGAGTGATAATCACGAATTCTAATTGGATGTTATACTTCACATGATATAAAATGCTTTCAAAAGTTCATAGAAAATGACCATTATATTTTATGGTATGTTATAATAGCTGTTAATCGCGATTGAAAAGTTGTTACACATAACTATACGTTCCATTTTACAGTTGATTGTGGTATTTTAATTATTATGTAATTGTCAGTCACTCCAATGATTGATTGGTTAATAACATTACACTCTGAAGTAGCATCAGAAAAGCTTGTAATTTTAAACCACTATTACCCAGCTTTCATACCATACCAATGTGAGGGTATTGCGGACCAAGGTAAACCTAACGAGTATGAGCCCTTCTACTTGCAGCCATAAGCATTTTTACATCATGTATTGCAGTTAAAATATAATATGTCGACAATAATTTCAACAAAAAAAAGATTTGATCATCCACCCACTAACCCTCATTTTTTTACTTATGCGTTCATATTGTTACGTAGATCTGGGATCGTGGATTTTATGCAAAACAACCATAAAGGAAAATAAACATTGCTTTAAGAGCGATCAATCTAATTTATTATCAAAAATCCAACCCTTTAAATACAGGATTTAGCAGCAGTATTCACAGGGTAAATATCCGAAGGTCTTCACACCTTCAACAGCAATCAAATACAATAATCAGTGTTTAAAAATACACTAAGTAAAGATTATTCACAAGCACAGCCGAGCTAATCCCTAGTCAAAACAATCCTCACTATACTCGCTGGCTTAATTAAGACTGATAGGTTGCTGCGGGCACTTCAATTTATAAACCCGACAGAAACTTCCAGAAAAATCCACATGCGTCATTAAGCGTGAATTTAGTTGCGAGATCCACTACATTATAGAAGAATCCAGAGGGTCCCAAACTCGCCAACATGGTCGCCAATTACGCCAACTTGGTCGCCAAAGTCACCAAATTGGCGGCCATCTTGGTCGCCAAAAATGATGCCAACTTGGCTCTACCGCCAAGATTTCGCCAAGTTCTCACTGAATCGCCATTATAACATAAGAGGCGGTATTGCTTGTGAATAGTACAATTTTAACATGAAATAAATATAACATAGAGTAATATAAATGCATCAAACACCCAAATACAAATTATTTACACAAAATTCGTAACAATATGATGCTGTAGGGATTCCTCCCCGGAAACGGAAGATCACGTATGAGATCTTACGATTTCAATCGTAAGATTTTCATACGTGATAAAGAAATAGTGAGGTGCTGTTTTTGACTTGACTGTGAATTTTGAAAAATTTTAGTTGACCGCACTGTTGCAAATAGAGATCATTGACTTCAAATTGCTGGGAACTCCCAGTAGTAGGAAAAGGTGTAAAGGTGAAAGTGCCACGCCCACATAGGGTTGGGGAGAATTTTTCCAGTTCACCTAAACAAAAAGTAAATAAAGGGTGTTTTTTTTAGAGGTATAGAACTTTAAATTGCAATAAAACAACGATGTATTATTCCATTGACATGAATTGTTTTTTATTCGAAAGATAATCTTGTGGCATTACATTTTAAATATGATCAAGTAAGGCGTAGATTCGTAGAATGGGCCCAAAACGAGATTGCCGTTGTTCCCGATTTTCATAAGCGAATTTTGTTTAGCGATGAAGCGCACTTCTGGTTGAATGGCTACGTCAACAAACAAAGCATCCACATTTGTAGTGAAGCTAATCCACAAGTGTATGTCGAAACACCGTTACATCCAGAAAAACTCACTGTTTGCTGCGCTTTATGGGCTGGTGGAATCATTGGTCCGTACTTCTTCAAAAACGATGAAGGCCACAACGTTACAGTCAATGGTGATCGGTATAGAGCCATGATTACTAACTTTTTCATTCCTGAATTGAACAATCATGATGTCCAGGAGCTGTGGTTCCAACAAGACGGCGCAACATGTCACACAGCTCGTGCCACAATCGATTTATTGAAAGACACGTTTGGTGACCGCCTAATTTCACGTTTTGGACCTGTGAATTGGCCTCCAAGATCTTGTGATTTAACACCGCTAGACTATTTTCTGTGGGGCTATGTAAAGTCATTGGTCTATGCGGATAAGCCACAAACGCTTGGCCATTTGGAAGACAACGTTCGCCGTGTTATTGCCGATATACGGCGACAAATGTTGGAAAAAGTCATCGAAAATTGGACGTCTAGATTGGACTACATCCGAGCCAGCCGTGGCAGTCCTATGCCAGAAATCGTATTTAAAATGGAATGCCACAAGATTATCTTTCGAATAAAAAAAATTCATGTCAATCGAATAATACATCGTTGTTTGATTGCAATTTAAAGTTCTATACCTCTAAAAAAAACACCATTTACATTGAACTATTTGTGCCTTGATCAGCTCTTCTCTGTTTGTCGAACATTTCGTTTGAGAAAATTGTTTGGTTTTTAACGCAACGTCGTTTATAATTTACTAACACATTCGGTCTGATGAAGGTCTGATATCTTGATTTATTTGTCTTAGGTACTAATACTTAAAACTGTTATTTATTTATTTCAATAATTTAAAAATTTCCTTCGGATGTTTTCTTTATTGTAAAAAGTTATTTAATTGAATCCGAAGTTTGAAGAAGGGTATGAACTTTACTGTGAGATTATTGCATGAACATTTAGTTATATTTATGTCACAAAAAACACATATCAAAGCTAGAAACAGATAGATCAGTTGTACAAATTACATTTTCTAAATATAATACCCAGTACCTGTAACGTACGTGATCTCTACTCCAGCAGCACATAATCTCAATAATCAATTTACTATTACGTATCCCTTATTAGTAACAAAAGAGAAATTATTAACACATGTGTGAGTCAGTAAAAAGAACTTTAACTTTAGTAGATAATTTTTAATATTAAGTCTTTTTTGCGATTTTAATTTCCTAAATCTATAATTGGTATATTTTCCATACCGTTAACATTCACATAAGTTGAATGATAAAAAGCTTAGATTGTTAATGTTTCTTTAAATCATATTTTAAACATGAATAATTAAAATATTTTCTTTAATAATTTTTAGCTCAATATATAAATGAATATAATTTTGGAATTTATGTGTATACTTATTTCATATAATTGTTATTGATTCCAATTAAAAATAGCTTGTTATTAGATTTTTCGAAATTTAGATGCATTCCCGGGAATCCCGTGAAGGGCAAAAGACTGGAAAATGAGAAACTCTAGGACGCAGTATTATAAAAACCACAAAATAAGCATCAAGTTGATAAAGAAAAGTTTCAGCTTGTAAGTTATTTTAAAAATTTCATTCAAAACAATTAAAAACATTTTTATTAATTCTATAAACAGGAAAAAATGGGATTGGGAGAAATACTTCAGAACAGTGCTTCTCAAACTTTTAATATTTGTGACCCAATGTTCAATCATAATTTTCATTGTGCCCCCCTTCCTGCATACATTAACAATGCATTGAATTAAATTATACTATACTTTGACGTTAAACCTATAATACGACTTTAATCTCTTAAATGCCACTAACGTATATAAATGTCTTATACAGCCAGTGCATTAATTGCCCCAGTGCATTAATTGCTATATACGTCTTTCCGAAGTACGATCTTTTCTGTGAACTGCCATCCATAAAATTATTCCGAAGGCTTTGGAATGCAATAATAAAATGACCTTGACAGAGTTTGCGAATAATTTACTTGTTTCAAAGGATTTGCTTATTAATTCCTTTTCAACCCCACCCCTATACACCACCCCCGCTCGCCTACGTGAACCAACTACGTAACACCTGAAAAAGCACATCCTTCTCCTAATATACCACACTACTCCAACGGGTGGATATTGAGCCTCGATTAATTTAATGAGCATCGGGCCCTGTACACCGCCAGCGGCAGAAAAAAATATTCTTTCGAATGCATTGCCTATAACCTACGGAGAATATAGAGAGAGAAAAGAAATGAATCGTATCCTATCTCCCACCATCCATTGCTCCAGAAATACGTTGGGTTTTATTTGAGGTAATGTGTAAAAGCCTCCATTGCTCAGCACGGAAATATTTTGAGGAAATAATAAGAATATCAAACTTATGAGAGAGAATCGAGATTTTATAAAGTGGCCGGTACGTATGGCAAAATCGGCAACTTCCTTCAATCTTTTGAAATTTGTTGTTGTTGTTGTTGTTGTTGACTAATTCCTCCTGTCTAGCCGCAGGCTAGACCAGGTCCATGAGCCCAAGAGTCCTCAGGAAATCGTACACCAAAAGAGGGCTGGAATAGATGTCCTCCCTTTCAAGTCCTGCACAAAACAAAAGATGATCTGGAGTTGCCTGTACCAAATTGCATTTAGTACAATTCTCGTAAATTTTCTGGCCTAAGTTAAAGGAAAGGCCTCTAATGTGTCCACTTGCAAGCCTACTAATAGTTGTTTGGACGACTCTATCCGCCTTGATGGAAAGGGCACCACCTGGTGCCTGCCTATTATACCAGGGGTGAGTCGGAGGAGTCTTCCATAGTTCTTGAATCAAAGATTTCGTTTTAGAAAAAATTTCCGAGAAAGTCAAAGTTCTTCTCGACATTAAATTTTCAGTGACACCTTCCTTGGCTAAAAAAGGTCAGCTGTGTCATTGCCAAAGAGACCAATGTGAGATGGAATCCATTGGAAGTAAATCTCATGTTGCTGGGAAAGTTCTTTAAGATTTTTAAGAATTGAGACCGATGTTTTGTCTCCAACATTTGTCCAGTCGCTAAGGTGTTGGATAGCACCTCGGCTATCACATAATATCCATATTTCATCAGGAGATGTCATCGTCTTGATGATTCGGAGAGCTTCATCAATGGCAATTAACTCGGATCTAAAAACAGAACAAAAGTCCGAATTCCTAATTTTGATATTATGAGAACAATTAGGAGCCTTTATAAAGATGCCACTGCCACATGAGTTTTGTTCGTCTTTGCTACCGTCGGTATAAATTTGCATTGCAGTAGCTGGAATTTTGTTAATAATCTCCAATGCTAATTGACGTAAATATTCAGGTGGATCTTGATTTTGGAAGTATGAGCTCCCATTTCTGGTTTAAAATGGACTCTAGGCAATCCCTCCTGAGGGTTAAATACGTTCTTCAAAAAATGTTCTTCAAAGTCCTGATCTAATAGGTCCATCGCTTGCATTCGAGAGAAAGGACTGTCTCTTTTTAGTCTGTGTCTGTTTGTCCAGGTTATGAGATATGCAGATGTGCGGTTATAATCTCCGTAACTGTAAAGTTTACAAAAAGTACTTTGAAAGCAGTAATTTTCTTCTCAGATCCAAGGGCATGATATCAGCTTCGAAAAGAACTAGATCTGTGGGACAGCTATGTCGCATGCCAGTGATAATTCTAGCAGCGCTTGATTGTACTCGGTCGAGTTTCGCCAAATTAGTACGTGATGCACTGAAATAAATTTGAGAGCCATACTCTAAGACAGGTCTGATCAAAGAGGTGTATGTCAGTCTGAGAGTACCAGCATCAGCACCCCAGTCCCTTCCAGCGATGTATTTCAGTAAGTCAAGTCTCTTCCTGCCTTTGTTTATCACATAGTCTATATGCTTGTTGCTAAGTATCTCAGGATCCAAAATGTAGCCCAAATATTTAGGGTGTTTTTCATAGAGAAGGGATTTGCTTTCCATAAAAATTTGAGGTTGATAATTGTATAAACGTCGGTTAGTCGTGAAGAAGCTAGAGGTTGACTTTGATACATTAAAGATCAGTTTATGTTGCTCAGCAAAAATCTGTATGTCAGAAAGGGTAGTATTGATCGCGGTTTCTATATGGACGACGTCAGAGTTAGAGTTCAGAAGACGATATCATCAGCGAAAAGCCCCACCTCACACCTTCTAGAGATGATTTTCTCAATGCCCGCAATATATAAGGAAAAGAGCAAAGGGACTCAAGACTGAGCCTTGCAGGACACCTTGGCTGAGCCTAAGGTTTTAGATAAGAGTCTCTAAATCTCACTCTGATCTCTCGATCTTTCAAAAAGTCGAAAATCCAAGATAGGGCTCTGTCTCTAATGCCAAAGGTGTTGAAAAGCTTTATGAATAATTTATTTCTCCAAACTCTATCAAATGCTTTTGAAAGGTCAAGAAAAACAGCAACTGTATGATGTGATGGTCTAAGGTTTTGGGAGTCTCGAACTCTCTGTCCGAAGTATAAAATCTGATCCGCAGTAGAGTGTCCCCTTTTAAAACCATATTGTTCGATTGAGAGCAAGTCATTAGAATTTAGATAGTAAGTAAGTCGCTCAAGAATAATCTTTTCCATAAGCTTACAGGAGAAGTTTGTTAAGGCAATCGGCCTGAAACCTTCAGGATAGCAAGCTTTCTTGCTTGATTTCCTAATAGGAATAATCAGGGCTTTTTCCAATCACGGGGAAGTCTTCCAAGTCTCAAGACAAGTTAAAGATTTCTAAAAGACTCTTCTTTCCCCAATCACTAAGTCTAGAGATCATCTGGCCATGAATATTGTCAGGCCCGGGAGATTTAGATGGATCAAGGTTGCTCAAAGCCATATTAAGTTCCTGCATTGTAAAGAACTCTTTAAATATAGGGATTCCATGCTCTGAGCTGCGACATCCATGAACTAATTTTCGAGCATAATTCTCTGTATCCTTGTCCATTGCATTAAAATTCAGTTTACTCGTCTTTTGGTAGTAGGAACCCAACAAATTGGCCGAAGTTTTATTGTCAGAGGAAATCTGTCCATTGTCATCAATGATAGTATTGCACTCCTCCTGTTGCGGTTGAGTAATGCTCAAAGATTTCATGAGTTTCCAAAGTTTGGTATTAGGGGTGTGTGCATCAATAGATTTGCACAATTCTTTACATTTCTCTCTCTTAAGATGGATAAAGGTTCTTTTATCTCAGCATTTATTTTGTTTAGGCTTGACCTAAGTGAGGGATTGTTAGATTTTTTTAATTTCCCGGCAAATATCTACTCTTTTCTTCAACAGGGGTTGAAGCAATGGAGATTTATGCATAAAAAATGGAGAGGGCCGTTTGTAATTTCCCCTAGGTATAGCTTGACCAGCAGCCTTGAAGATGATTTTCTTGAAAGAAAGCCAGGACTCATCGAGATCATCAATAGACCTACATTCAAAGGGAGGTTTTGAGAGCAGCCCACGATCAACTGTGTCTCTGTACTTCTCCCAATTGGCCTTTTTAAAGTTCCAAAAATTTTCTTAACCAACTGAGTCAATTGTTTCCACTTTAATTCTACTAATATGGGTAGATGGTCACTTCCAATGTCCTGTAAAACTGTCCACTTGAAGAAAGGGAAGATGTCTGAGCTGACAATTGACACATCTAAGGCTTCCTCGGTATGATAGCTGTGAGAGGAGTAAGTAGGGGAGCCGTCGTTTAGAGCAAGATGAGCACTGTCATCCATAAGGTTATGCAGTTCTACACCTCTCTTATTATTAATTACGCTGCCCCATGAACTATGTTTAGCGTTCAGGTCACCAACAAGTAGATTTGATTCAGATATGTCAAGCAGATTATCAGGCAGACTTTTGATTGGGAGGATGATACATGTTAGAGATGTTAAGATTTTCCCCTTCCAAATGACATTTAAGCGTTGGATTTCCAATTTCGAATCAGTAAATTTATTGGATTATCAATAGTACGATAGTTGATATCCCTTACAAGAAAAGCCAGGCCACCGCCTCCGCCTTCTTGTCTATCAGAACGAATTATGTTGTAGTCCTTAATTTTAAGTTTAGCATGTTCTTTCAATTTAGTCTCCTGAAGAGCAATAATTTGAACCTCCAGAGATTCAGCGATGTCAAGATAGCGTCAAGTTTAATCCTTGAAGCATAAGTTGATATTCCATTTATATTGCAGTGTATGATTTTAAGAGACCGATATTTAGCTGGAGACCGTTGCAAATTTTTCGAAGAGGGCCCTCTGCCTAAACCCTCAGCGCACTCCTGATTATTCTGCGTGACGAGTGATGCAGCATGTTCCAAAGAAGACGAGAAGCTCATGAAAAAAAAGGAAATGTGGTACAGCCCCTGAAGTACGAAGACCTGGAGCACCCGAAGATAGGGGACTGATTTGGCTCCTTCACCTACAGGCCTTAGCTGAGCAAAATGGAGTGGCCTTCACGCCTTGGGTGGCCCTACCAGGAGTAGATACTCCCGACGTACATCGCCCACTCCGCCCAGGTACACCCCCTCGCCACTTTGAGGCGGCCTGCAGGACTTGAGGGGGTTTTGAAAATTGTGAGTGTGGTTACAGCTCGACAACAATTTTCGATCTCTTTTCCTACTTTTATATCTAAAGTGATGTCTTGTAGCTTTGACATCTTTTAAAAGGATAACAAGAAAATCAGTCTTGGAAGAAGTATAATGCACTGTGTATTATTTTATTATGCATCAGGGAAACGAATTCCAAGATTAATTGTCAAAAATAAATATAAATAAAATGGGAAATGCAGTAGAATACGTTTAACGTGAAAACTCTTAAGGCGAAAAATCGGTTAACACGAAATAATACAACACTCCGTAAAAACTACTATGTATTTTCCTGTTTTTTCTCTTAACATGAAATGAGAACTGCTTAACACGAAAATGTTTCCTTTCTGGAGAAGGAGGATATTGAAACTGAACCAACACTTAATGAAACGTTTGATAAAATGTCTGTATTATTGGACTGTAGTACTGTATCATCGGAAGAATCCATTGCAGTGGATGATGATAATGTGTGCACAGCCACAATTATGGCAGACAAAGACATTTTGGAGTTCGTTCAAAGCTCAAAAAATATCATTGATGGGGACTCCGAAGACAAAAATGAAATGAATAATACAGCTCCTGTTTCCACAACATTTTACATTAGGAACGTCATCAAAAGTGTGTTCAATTATTTAAATGCACATTCCAAAGGTGGATGGAATGAATAACAAAATGAACAACATCGAACAATTTTTTGACAAATTGATGTTAAAAAAGACAATAAACAAAGAAAAAAAATCAGAATATTTTCCAAAAATCCGAACAATGTTTTTCTTTTCAAGGAACTTGAAACTTTTGCATTAAATTTCATTAAGGTCTTACAAATGTTTTTCTTTCAGTAATTTTTATTAAATACACGAATACACACATATCTCTGAAAATAAAATATACTCTAATAAACTTAATTTTGTAGAAATATGTTTTTTCTGCAATATTGTTTAACAGGAAAAAATATCTCGGTCCCGTCTATATCGTGTTAAAGGTTTTTCCCTGTATTTTTATAATATTGCTTATGAAGGGATTGCATTGAATTAATTTATATTCCAATAAACTTAGAAAAGAAAATGCAAAGAGTATGACATAAACCAAAATATTTAGACAGAAAAAAAAGTTATTTCCCGAACATCCAAAGAAAATTAACTAATTTAGCTACAAGGACATTTATGTAAATAGTTTTAATGAAAAAAAAATTAAAGATTGCTCAGTACTATTAATAATTAGCACACAGAGAAATTTCCATCAAACATTCACAGAAAATCAATAACTCGCAATTCTTTACTTCTAATTAACATTCCCGCTTTAATAAATACGACAAATGTCTCGAACTAGTGATTAGCAATCGATAAGTATGTTCCAAATTCCCCCAACTAACTCGAAACTCGTGAAATTCTGATAAGTAAGATTATAATTGGACTTAAAATACACAAAGATTACCAGAGTTTAAAATGATTTCTTTTTAAGGTGACTGCCTACCTTGAAAATGTCTTACAGGGAAATATTATTAAAAAAATGATACAGGAAGTTCAAGAAAAATGTATTCCTGGAATTTATTCATTTTGATTGCAGTCTCAAAAGTGATTACATTTAAACACTCTGGTAGGTTTAGTGTTAAAATAAGATATGAAAGCAGTAAAGCGCATCTAAGTCAGTGCTTCTCAAAGTTTCAATATTTGCGACACAATATTCAATAATAATTTTCATCGTGCCCCCCTTCATACTATAACAATGCACTGCATTCAATAATAATTTTCATCGCGCCCCCTCCATACAATAACAATGCACTGAATTCAATAATAATTTTCATCGCGCCCCCCTTCATACAATAACAATGCACTGAATTCAATAATAATTTTCATCGCGCCCCCTTCATACAATAACAATGCACTGAATTCAATAATAATTTTCATCGCACCCCCTTCATACAATAACAATGCACTGAATTCAATAATAATTTTCATCGCGCCCCCTTCATACAATAACAATGCACTGAATTCAATAATAATTTTCATCGCGCCCCCTTCATACAATAACAATGCACTGAATTCAATAATAATTTTCATCGCCCCCCCCTTCATACAATTACAATGCACTGAATTCAATAATAGATTTCATTGCGCCCCCTTCATACAATAACAATGCACTGAATTCAATAATAATTTTCATCGCGCCCCTTTCATACAACAAGAATGCACTGAAATCAATAATAATTTTCATCGCGCCCCCCCCCTTCATACAATAACAATGCATTGAATTCAATAATAATTTTCATCGCGCCCCCCCTTCATACAATAACAATGCACTGAATTCAATAATAATTTTCATCGCTCCCCCCTTCATACAATAACAATGCATTGAATTCAATAATAATTTTCATCGCGCCCCCTTCATACAATAACAATGCACTGAATTCAATAATAATTTTCATCGCGCCCCCTTCATACAATAACAATGCACTGAATTCAATAATAATTTTCATCGCGCCCCCTTCATACAATAACAATGCACTGAATTCAATAATAATTTTCATCGCGCTCCCCTTCATACAATAACAATGCACTGAATTCAATAATAATTTTCATCGCGCCCCCTTCATACAATAACAATGCACTGAATTCAATAATAATTTTCATCGCGCCCCCCTTCATACAATAACAATGCACTGAATTCAATAATAATCAATTTTCATCGCGCCCCCTTCATACAATAACAATGCACTGAATTCAATAATAATTTTCATCGCGCTCCCCTTCATACAATAACAATGCACTGAATTCAATAATAATTTTCATCGCGCCCCCCCTTCATACAATAACAATGCACTGAATTCAATAATAATTTTCATCGCGCTCCCCATTGAATTCAATAATCATACAGTAACAATGCACTGAATTCAATAATAATTTTCATCGCGCCCCCTTCATACAATAACAATGCACTGAATTCAATAATAATTTTCATCGCGCCCCCTTCATACAATAACAATGCACTGAATTCAATAATAATTTTCATCGCCCCCACCCCTTCATACAATAACAATGCACTGAATTCAATAATAATTTTCATCGCGCTCCCCTTCATACAGTAACAATGCACTGAATTCAATAAAAATTTTCCCCCTTCATACAATAACAATGCACTGAATTCAATAATAATTTTCATCGCGCCCCCTTCATACAATAACAATGCACTGAATTCAATAATAATTTTCATCGAATTCAATACCCCCCCTTCATACAATAACAATGCACTGAATTCAATAATAATTTTCATCTCGCCCCCTTCATACAATAACAATGCACTGAATTCAATAATAATTTTCATCGCGCCCCCTTCATACAATAACAATGCACTGAATTCAATAATAATTTTCATCGCGCCCCCTTCATACAATAACAATGCACTGAATTCAATAATAATTTTCATCGCACCCCCTTCATACAATAACAATGCACTGAATTCAATGAATTCAATAATTTTCATCGCACCCACTTCATACAATAACAATGCACTGAATTCAATAATAATTTTCATCGCGCCCCCTTCATACAATAACAATGCACTGAATTCAATAATAGATTTCATCGCTCCCCTTCATACATTAACAATGCACTGAATTCAATAATAATTTTCATCGCACCCCCTTCATACAATAACAATGCACTGAATTCAATAATAATTTTCATCGCGCCCCCTTCATACAATAACAATGTACTGAATTCAATAATAGATTTCATCGCGCCCCCCTTCATACAATAACAATGCACTGAATTCAATATAATAATTTTCATCGCGCCCCCTTTCATACAACAAGAATGCACTGAATTCAATAATAATTTTCATCGCGCCCCCTTCATACAACAACAATGCACTGAATTCAATAATAATTTTCATCGCGTCCCCCTTCATACAATAACAATGCACTGAATTCAATAATAATTTTCATCGCGCCCCCTTCATACAATAACAATTTACTGAATTCAATAATAATTTTCTTTGACGCTAAAACTACAATACGACTTTAAAACCTCTTAAGTGCTTCCAGCGTATATATACGTCTCACTCAATCGGTGTGTTAAATATCCCGGACATATATATAAGTCTTTCCGAAGTACGTTCTTTTCTGTGCACTGCTACCCATAAAGTGATTCCGAAGACTTCGGAATGCATTAAAAAGACATTGATAGTGTTTAAGAAGGATTTGCTTATAATTATTCATTTTCTTCCTCCCCCCCATTGCATTACATACACTCGCCTACATGTTAAATGATTGCATTGGGGAGTGAATTGCGTTACTTTTAATCTGCAGTTAAGGGATTATTTATAAACCGTACACATGATAAAGATAAGTGTTAATTTTTGTATATTATGTTCTATACCACAAGCCCATGGGGTAATTATCAAAAACACTTGCTCTTAACTTAGTATTGTTAAATTAATTATACATGAGTTGTGCAGTACTGATACATTTATAAGTGTATTATATCAGTGTAATTGTGTATTCCATTTGTATTACATCAAAAAAACTGTGTTTACTTTCAGTAAATTAACACTTTCCTTTAATAATCTTTTCTTTTCAACTTTTTAATATGCTCGCCACCTCTTGTAGAGTTATCACGCTCCTCTACGTGGGTGCACCCTACAGTTTGAGAAACTGTGATCTAAGTAATTTGCATTTAGGGCTTGGGAAAAAGAGCAAATCTATTCTTTCGAATCTCTTTAATTAAAAAAGTAGCCTGTGTTTTTTCCCCTCATATCCCTTTCGGAAATGGAAGAAGTGAAATCAGTTCTAAGCTCTACTGCCAATCAAGCACTCTAACTGCTAAGTCGTTATCGGCTCACATTTAAGTTTGTTGTTTCGCCGAGTTAATCTTTCTCTCGTAATTAAATCATTTATTAAGTATTTCCTTCTATTGATCCTTATCTGCTGTTCGCGCGTAGCTATAGTTAATTTATTCTTCGGAAAATTTACTTTTATCCTAAACATGAAAGTTTATATCGCTTCACGCAGAAGAGTTAAGAATAGATTGATTATTTATTCCAAACTTAAATTGCAACTGATTTGATAACTGTTTTTGAGAAATTAAATAATTCTTTAACATTACTTAAATTCTCAAAAGCAGATACAAAAGATTAAAATTTAAATCAAATTTTATGTATTCCATTCTATAATTCTATATTTAATTCTATTTAACTGAAGATGTAATATGTTTTTTAGAAAATTTCTAAGCTTAAAAGTGATAACGATGATTAAGTTAGGAAAAAAGAGTTCAAATATCTCGTAAAAAGGAACATTTAGATATATAAAGTGAAAGACAATTAATATCGCACAGAAACTGTTGGAAAATAAATACATTTATAAAAATAAATAAATCATTTGAAAAGAATAATATTATAAAATTATGTCTAATATCAGTTCTGGAGTATCAACTCTTAATCATACTTTTCATAAATTGCTATGATATTTTATAAGTAATTACAGTTCTCTTAATTTGAATTTCTTTTTATTTTGTTTTATAATAGCAAATAATAAAATCTAATATTTCAATATTTTTCGCCATATGCAGAGTAAGTGTTATATCAATTTCAGATGAAAACTTGTCAAAAGTTAGTCCTAGAATTAAAAATATAGTTAAAAATATTGCAAATGCTTCGGTATCTTTTTAATATGCTAATTTTTACTTACTCTTTTATATATCTATCAATCAGACCATACTGAATCATATATTACTTATTTGAAATGTGTATTCCAATTTTTTATAGTTTATTAATTTTAATCTTTACACTTAGTTCCAAAAAATTCTTTAAAATTCGCATATTGTATTGATATTTCCTACATTATGTTCATTGAATAAAATTTTTATGTATAAGCATTTCTTGAAATACAATCTTGTTCTTTCTAATATTTTAAATCGATGTAGAAAGGCTTGTACACTATATACAGTTGAGCCTATTTTTGTGCGGTAGATAGGGACCGCATAAAAAAATCGCACAAAAAATATTCAAAAATTTCATAAATCCTTACATATAACAAACTAATTCGTGGAAACACTACAAAAAACTTTTTTATGCGCTGGATAGGGACCGCATAAAAAAATCCGCATTTATAAAATATGCCAATTATTTACGAAATTTATGTAAGGGTACTTCCATAAAAAATAAATAATTAAATGTTACACATGGAAACATTTTAAAAACATATAGTTTCTCATTATATATACGGATAAGTTTTCAAAATGCACATACATAATCCATCGCTACTCATTGTAATCCAAAGTCCTGTACTGAATAAGTTCAGAATCACTTTCGTCACTTGAAGGAGCTATTTCAATTGATTCATTTTTTGGCAACATAAAGTAAGAGATAAGTTTTTGTGACGAAGGACGGGTGGTCAGTTGCTTGTAAATGTCACGATAACCAACTATACATGATGGAAGCCCTTTTTGGAATTTTATACTTCTTTCTTAACTAGTATCTATTTTATAAAAAGGCTTTTCCAATCCTGCATATTTTTATCCGCTCTCAAAGAATTAGGCTTTTTGTCAGTCTTCATGATTTATCAAATTTTTGATAATGTCACTGTCATTGAAAGTTTCGCCTTCAACCAAGCGTGGGCTGCTGGAACGTTGAGAGAAAGCAACTGAATGCGTATTGTCGGGAGACTATTTATAACAAATGAACAGAGCGTCTTGAAGTGTCTTCATTTCAATGGCGAAACTTACACAACCCCCATCACAGGGGGGAGGGCAGGACTGTAGTGAAACCAAGGCCTGACTTACGCTATAAATACGTATTTACATAATTTATAAAATATTAAAGGCAAAATCTGACTTTAAGGGGGGTCCTAACATTATCCGTTACACCACTCGTAAATAGATAGAAAAAACTTTACAGTGGAGCCAAAGCCATTGAGTCATGTCATGGGGGCCAAGGCTTGACTAACGCTAAATACCTATTTACGCAATTTATAAGATATTACAGGCGAAACCTGACTTTCAGGGGGGGAGGGAGTATTCCTAATATTTTCCGTTACGCCACTAGTAAATAGATAGAAAACATTACAGTGGCGCCAAAGCCATTGAAATTCATACACCGCATAAAAACATATGGCACATAAAAAATCGTACAAAAAGGAAATCGCATAAAAAAAAGACCGCACAAAAACAGGTTCAACTATATTTGTTACTTTTATTTGTGGGATCTGAATTTTTATAGATTAATTAGATGTTTTTTTTTAAAAAATTTCTTAACCTGTTGTAATAAGTGGTGATTATTTCGTTCAAGAAGACATCTTCATTTAAGTGTCGGCATAAATTGTTTCATAATTCGCAGCAAATAACCTAAATCTTGAGAAATGGACATCAAAACATCCTAATCCCACCCCGTAAATATCTTAAATGGTTCAACTGCATTGTTTAGGTTAATAAATATAAAATAAATGAAACCTTAAAAGAAAAATCTGGAAAACTTTTAAGAGGACATTCTAGGAGGGTTTTGTGACCCTATAACAACGAGAATGATTCAGATAATCGAAAACAAGATAAATTTTCGAATTTATAATACTTGCTTGTCCCTATCTGAAGAAATTTTACATTTTCTGCATTCTTAGTATCAGAAAGTTGATTTAAATAAAAAAGAAAATCATGCACTTCTAAATCTATTCATCTGAATTTTTCGAAGAGACAGTCAGTACAAATTCTTGTCTTTTTAGTTATTTCATATTTTAAAAAATGTTAAATTCTAGGAATTTATGTAAGCCATCAAGTTAATTAACCTGGACTAGTGACATCAACATACAGTAGTCACCATGTCGAGACAAGTAACACAGCTCCAATTGATAGGGGCACTCAATGTGGAATGTACACGCCCTTGAAGATAACGCAGATAAGTTTGGTGATGGGATATGGCAGCAGATGACCGATCTTAGTGTCTTAACTAACAATATTTCAAGGGACCACAGCGCCTGTGCCGGTTGCGAACGGATCGGTTGATACCTAGATCAGTAGAACAATGTTGGTTGGTCAAATGAGTTGCTATTCCAAATATTTTAACCTGATGTTTGAGTTCGAGTGTGTCGCAAAACTTGTGAGGCGAAGTTGTCAACAAGGCACTGTGCAAGGCATAGCATAATGGTGTGTAGGCTGCTTTTTTATATTACATAAAGTTGAGTTCCCTCTCTGCTCACATAGGACAATTATCTTATTAGAATGGGTTATGCTCAACTACTTGGAGACCTAACAGCCATTCATGTACTTCATTTACCCAAAAAACAAAGGAATTTTGAAGATAATGTAAAATAAATAATATATTTTGTAGAATAATAAAATAAATAGATTTGATACAAACACAGCAGTTGTCTAAATACTATATTTCCATTATAAAGTCCTGCTCAACTTATTTTATTTTAAAAATCAGGTTTGTTTTTTTAATATCTGGAAAAGGTGTATTAATATCTACATATCATACGTAATGTAATAAATTCTTGATGTATTTTGAATCATGTATTCCAAATTCCATGCATAAAGTCATTGATATAAAGAGACTTTTAACTAAAAAGTTTCTGTAAAACAAAATGTGACGTATTAAGTTGGTTATTTTCATTCAAAAGGTAAGAAAAAAGTTTTCACCTGTTTTTTTTTTACCATAGAAATTCCCCAAACTCCGTTTTAATAAGTAATGTATCAGCAAAATCCTGGTTGCAATTAACTCCTAAATGCTAATAATGTCATGCAATTTCAGTTGTCTTTTCCTCCGAAATTTTAACATAAACTTAATTAAAATCACAAAGGGAAAGTAATAAGAGAAAGCACAGTCAAGACCAAGTATATTGCTCAAAAACTATTTTAAGAACCATTATCCAAATGTTTATACCATTGTCCTGTATGTTTGCCCCAAGTACTTTCAGGAACATAGCGTGTCTTCCATTCCCACTTCCATATGGTAATTAACAAAGTAATGAGCATCAAAGAACAGGTAAATTTTCGTCCCAATTCTTCTTTAAAACTTTTTCAAATCGTAATAACTTTTACTTTTGTCTAAATGATACTGTTATCCATTCCCCCGTAGCGGGGTATCGAATGACGGATGATTAGTAATTTTACCGTTTGATACGGATTTTTTTTTTTTTTTTTTTTTGCATTATCAGTTTTTTTAATGTTTTTCGGTAGCGAACTAATATGTAATAAATAAGTTCATTACCAAAACTTAAGAGTGATCAAGCTTAGAGTTTAGGCAATACTGTCCATTTATTCGAAAAGTTATTTTCTGTTTGTGATTCTTTTTTTCAAAGCACATTTCTTCAGCTGTTTCTTTTGATTCACTATTCATTCGATTTCCAAATTTTAAAGCTAAAGTAAAAAAAAATCTAATTTATTAAAATATTGTAGTATGATTTAAAAATAAACGCCTCAACAAATCTTACAGGGAAAAAAACGCATTTTTTCCCCAACAACTCTTACTACCGATTTTTCGCCTACATTTTGACTAAATCAAAATATGTAAAAATAGAGACAAAAAGAACCTTTAAAACTGAAACTTGAAAGCAGCAAACCTTAATTAATAAAAATTACTTTTCGTGAATATTTAAATAATACAAAATTTTTGTATAACGCATTAGTAATTTTATATATATTTCCCTTATCACCTTTCCTTGTCATGTTTCATAATTCAGAGTTTTAGAAACGAGGCTGAAATTAATAATAAGAAATAAATTATAATATTTTGAATAAAAGTAAGGCTCTTTATTCAATTCCTACTATTAGTTCACACTTTCTATATATTTATTTATTTGTTTATTTATTTATCTTGGTGGGGAATTTTCAATCGTTCATAAAATACATTTTAAAGAACTCAGTTGAGCTGAAATTTTATATACATGCTTATTTTTTATGACAATACAGTAATTTAATTATGATTAATGAAAATTAATTGATTAAAACTAATTATTTAAAGAATTACAAATACAGCCATTTTGGCATCATTTTTGGCGACTTAGCGACTATTTAGGCGACTTGTGTCAAAACTTGAAAAGGTTTTTTTTTCTCACGTTTTAAAGCATTCATTTGAACTGAAATTTTATACATACAATTGTTTTGGATGACAACACGATAATTTAATGATAATGAATAAAAATTAATTACCACTTAATGTTATGATTCTGTCATGTGTAGGTACAAATTTATATTAATTGTAAATATTTAATAAAAAGTAGCTAAAATAAAAATTTTCTTTGTTGATCTAAGTAGAAATTGACTTGATTTTTTTTATATTACTTGTTTTTTAGTATGTAGCGACTGGCTCTGTAGCATTTCAATGTAAATATTTTATATTATATCTGGCAACCACTTGTGTTCAGTTTCGAGCAGTTAATTCGAGGCCATTAGCTTCAAATGGATCTTGTCATTCTCGAGCATAATTGCTTCGCGCGTGCTTTGTTTTATCTGTTTATACTAACTTAAACGCAAATTCACTAAATTTAATATTGTAAATTACAACTATACGTAAATTTCTAAGGAAAATTATTTGAATTATTTTTTTCTATATTTGAAAGAATTCTAGGTAATAATTGTGTGTTTATTTAAATATTGATAAGCCCCACTTTGTATTGATATCATAAGACAAAGAAAATCAAAATTAAATCTAGGGAACTAAAAAAATCAAATCGAATCGAAAATATCAAAATGGACTAATAAAAAGTGTGCAAGGACTATCAAGAGTCTCGTCTACATCATTTCCCAACATTTACAACATTACACCAAGTTTATTCAATTCTTCGGATTAGCACAGCCAAAGATTTTTCTTACGAGGCAGTTGAATTCCATTTATTTTCAAAAATATGTTTCGTATTAACATCACTTGCATGTAAGTTTAAATTATCAAAAATTTTTATATTTTGTTCTTAGTTAACTATGATGTATTTTGGTTTTTTCTATTTCCTTTAGTTGTAGAGAAATCAAATATCAACGGCATTAACAACAAATTTTACCAAGCATTAATTTTTTTTTTATTTTTCTTTGTAAAATGCATAAATCGAAATGAACATTCTGGTCAATGTCAACGATAAAAGTAAGGTTTTTGAACAGTATTACTATATATATAAATATAGCCTGTGTACATTAGAGAAACAGTATGATTAGTAATAACTGGGTTTTTTAGAGAAATAAACAAAAATATATATATATATATATATATATATATATATGTGTGTGTGTGTGTGTGTGTGTGTGTGTGTGTGTGTGTGTGTAATAATTCCCCCTAGAATCCTTTTAATTAACTCTTTTAATAATATTCAAATATTTTTTTTAATTATTGTGTTCAAAACTAACACCCTGATTTTAGTCGTAATCGACTAATAATATTACATCATAAATCCCTTTCCCTCCCCTTATAACCAATCAGAGTTCTTATTACAAAAATGTCACGTGGTCTTCAACGTCAGGTATAAAAGCCGATGTCTCTGGAAACCTCTCGCTCTTCGATCATTTCTCTGTAGTCATGTAGCCGTCTGCAGCGCGTTTGGTGTGTGTCTTTGTCTGTGTTGTGTCGTCCATGTTTACTTCTTGTATGTGTAATGCCGTCCCTACTGGATCTTTGTGTGTTTCTGGATGTGAATAAAAAGGAATTTCGATTTCCATGAGTGCCTCTTCGATACTATCCTATTCGACCATGCTCAACGTAACATAAACACTCACGACCGGTCACGTCCTATCTTTGGCTCACTACAGTAATTACAGCCACTCGCCACGTCTTACAATTAGTTCTACCAATTCCCAGAAATATCATAGAATTATATATATATATATATATATACTAGAGGGACCCGACAGACGTTGTCCTGTACACACATCTTAAATTCAAAAATTCCGAATTTTTATGAATAAGCTTTAACAATCTGGACCGTTTTGAGTAAAATTGAGTAAAATTTCAAACACTAATTACATCTAAATGTAATAATTGATTTACACACGATTTATTTCAACAAAATAATAACACGACGTGACAAAATATTTTCCTGAAATGATCACAGCACCAACTGTCGGGACTGTCTGTCATATGTATATACATATTTATATTAATTACGATTATTTAATAAAAAGTAGCTAAAATAAATTTTTTCTTGGTTGATCTAAGTAGGAATTGATTTTAAAATTTTTTTATATTACTTGTGTGTTTATAACAATAGCGTTGTTACAACAATGCAGGTGGATGTTGGGTTGTATTTTTTGAATGTTTTTAATTAATATATTTTTAACTAATTGCAATATCGGACCGAATTGTGAATCTAAACCATTCTCGAATTTACTTGAACCCACACGAAAAATTTCATCGAAATCGGTCCAGTCGTTTTGAAGGAGTTTAGTGATAAACACACGCACAGAAGATATTATAAAGATATATATAATAGATATATATATATATATATATATATATATATATATATATATATATATATATATATATATATATATATATATGAGGAAGATTAGCACACAGTAAAATATAAAAAAGACTTAGCTGTTAAAGTGCTTGATTGACGGTAAGGTATTAATTTCATCTTATTAAATTTCAGTAAATATGATGAGGAACTAAAGAATTGCCCCTCATCTTTTAAATAAAGATTCAAAAGAAAACATATTTGCTCTTTCTCTCTTCCGTTTCTAAATGCAAAACCGTTTAGAAATTTTTTTAATATTTTACTTGTCATTTGTGCTGTACAAAAATGTTAAATATATATATATATATATATATATATAGGTTTAAAATTTTACTTTTTAACTATGAGTATTCTGAAGTTTGGAAAAAAAATATTCGATCAGCTAAATCAATTTATTTTCCATCTTTAAACTTTATCGCTTAATTTTTCTTATTGTGTATTTAACATCATGATTTTAGAGTTTTGTTAGTTAAAAGAAATGTAGATTCTCTTGAATTACGTAACTAATGTTAATCATTGGTTTCGAGAAGTTGTCTCTTCAATTAAATAGAAAACGAAGAAATTTAATTTACTGGGTTTCCGTGAATGTTTGAAGAGATTTTCTGAATATTAATTATTAGCTTACATTGCAAAATTTATAAATTCCTTGGAAGAGATAGAAATTTCTAAATTTCACAATTTTCCGTTATGTCAAATAAGGGAACTGTTAAGTCTTAAAGGTTAACTTGATATTAATTATGTTTAACTAAAATGTATTTAAGTGTTTTTATTTTTTATTCTTCTTCTGCTTTGCAAAAATGTTATTTTGAAATCTAATGTAATATCCACAATGAAACTGATGTGAGAAACTGATGTGACGTCATAGTCATACATTAAATGCTATCATGTGTTTCTAGCTAATCAGTTCATGCTCTTCGTTGTTGCCAACTTTTGCTCTTTGCAGAAACACTTTCTTTTAAAAAGTACACATTAGTCAACAATAATAATGAACCCAATAATAATGTTTACAAAATATATTTTATTTAGAAACACATGCATAAGTTTCTTTTTTAACTTTAAATATTTTTAGTGATGATATTCACTTAATTAAAACATTTGAAACTATCTAATTTTACAAATCGAACAAGAACAATTTAATTTAATGTCTGTTTTGAATTTAATGAAAAACATGAGTTTGCCTTTATCATATGACCCTCATAAATTGAGCCTATTGCAGTGTTTCTCAAACTTTCAATACTGGCGACCCAATTTTCAATCATAATTTTTGTCTCGCCCCTCTGTACAACAATAATGTATTTACTGCAATAAAAATGCACTTTGAGAGAGAGACGCCAAAGTTACAATACGATCTTAATTATAAACCGTACAAATTAATACGATAAGTATATTAAATTTTGTGTATATGTAACTTTTAAGTAATATATATTTTAAAAGAAAATTACTTAAAATATATATTACTTAGAATTATGTTATTTTTCTTTCTCTAATTTTTAAATTGGAACAGATCGCAAAATGATGTATTTAATTAATGATTTATTTCCTACAGCATTCATTTCTCAAAGTACAAATGTCATTAGAAAAATAGCCTAGTCAATGTCGCTCTCTATCATATCCATCACATCTGGCATTATAGGGTACGTTTGCGTGAGTCTGGGCAACCTATCGGACATCTGCGCAAAACATGTAAAAATGCTTTTCCTCGTACAATTCCAGTCACTTTTGGTCGACTCGATACTCCTATAGCTACCGAATCTAGCTTGAATGTACATTTTTTTTAATTTACACGTTAATTGTAATTCACGGTAATTAAGTATTTACGGCAGTAGATTAAAACAATATCATACGTACATTTTTAAGTCGTAAGCAAACATTCCATGATAATAAAGAATCAACAAGTACACAGACGAACGAGCATGGTTCCGAAAATTAAATCAAGGCGATATTCTCAAAAATACTTAAATTTTGGATTTACCACTACTGAAGTAAATGATGGGAAAAAACTTACAAATCTGTAGAATAACATGTGAAAGTTATTTCAAAACATGTAAAATCATTTAGCTATGTTGGCAAAGAATTTTAAAAAGTATTTTCTGGATGAGGACAGCTTGGTAGCAAGTTACGAGTGGATTAGGGATCTATTTCAAGATACTCCAGAAGGGATCTCAACTTACGAAGAAGAAATCTTCATAGATTTCACATCCAGTGAAAAATTGAAAGGCAATTTTGTAATAAATCGCTCCTTAAATTTGGGGTAGAGGTGGATGAGGAATTATCTGTACTGAAAACAAAAGCCCTTTCTATACTGTTACCATTTTCAACATCCTACCTTTGTTAAACCGTATTTTTCTGCGGTGGATGCTTTGAAGACAAAATATAGATCTCAGCTAAATATAGAAAAATAACTCTTTAAGTGTCCATTTCTGATATTAAACCTTCCTTTGAAAAACTTTCCTCTAAAAGACAAACCCGTGGAGTCCCTAATAATTATTAAACTTGTTCTTAATTTAGTAATAAGATTGATTGATTGAATATTAACGTCGTACTGTTCAGCTGCACGAGGGATTTTGACGACGGACCACGTAATTTTGAACCATGGTCAAGTGACGTGGATGACACCTGAGCTGGCACCCCTCTCTCCTAACTACCACACCACACCAACGGGAAAACGTTTCAACTCTCGACAGATTTAACGTGCATCGCTGTTCTACACGGCGGGTCTTTAGTGGTACTGGGCTCGAACTCGTGACAAGACAAGCCACGGTCCGATACCTATACCACTCGGCTACCGCGGCCAAATTCAGTAATAAGAAATTATTTATAAAATACCTTCTTCAGTACTGATACATCAAACGTATACTGGCTGAAACACCGACTCTTCGCACGAGTTCATTTTTTTAAAAAAATAAAACATTATTCTTGATATAATAGCTGAACTGTAAGGAGAGTAAAACTGCGTGCACACACGACATTGTATACAAAAATTTAAAATGATTTTTTTTAGATAAATGCTATAATTGTAAATAACTGTTTAAAAGAACTGTAATTTTAAACCTCACACAAGTAGCATTTAGATTTAATGTTAAATTATGAAAAAGAATATAAAATTCCGATGAAGAATATAATTGTGTTACCTTTTTAACATTAAAGCGAGAAGACTTCAAAATGTTTTAACCCGGTAGCAGGCGCGTACTCGATACTAACATTAATGGTAGTGCGGAGGGACTCAGTCACCCCAATCATTTGTTTAGAATTATTTTTACTGTACACGATACAAATCGGAATTCTAGTGAATATTTTAATTTATAGAAAGTATACTTACCTTCTTTCAAGAACTATTCAATTCTTTGATGATTTGAGAAAAAATCCAATAAAACTGAACTAAAATGATTCAAAAGTACAAGACCATAATAAAGGACGCAAATCAGACACTTTTAAATTATCCTACAGAAATGTTAAATCAATCAATTTTTTTTCCAATTATCGCAAAACTCTATTATTTACAATTTCCCTAAGCGAAAAGCAAACGCATAAAAGATGGGAGGGAACTAATATTGATAATAACCATACCATAAGATTGAAGGTCAATCAAATGATTAGGAGACGTACTATGCAGCCTGACTGAAAAGTGAATCATGACTTCCTTTTTTTTCTACAACTAATGTACAGTATTTCAATAATAATTACAGTGGTGAATTGTTTATCTTATAATTTTTCTCAGGGTCTGGGTTTCGTTTTTTCTTTTAACGAGTGATATTTTATGTTAAAACGTAATAAAAAATCTCTTATTGAGGAAATACAGCAAATAAAACAAAATGTTTTTTTTCCTTTAATTTGGTTTTGGGATCAAAGATAGCTATTTGATGACGGAAAAAGGCCAGATAATAAACATAAATTATGTCAGTGTTGTTGTGTGTATTTTTTTTTTATTATGGAAGAAAGCATTTTGTTTTACTTCTCTTTCCGGTTATTTTTTTTTAAAAAAAATCGTTAAATTTTCGATATGCTCGCCCCCCTCTTGTAGGGTCATCGCGCCCCCAGGGGCGCGCCCCACACTTTGAGAAACACTGGCCTATTGGCATAGCAAAATATTGTCTAATTAATGGAATAATGAGGTATCAATTACTTAATACAAACACTGTTTTTTGTTCGCCTTTTTTGCGTTGTTAAACATTGAAAATCAATCTTTTAAGGAAAAGTTTACAAGTAAATTAACTTATAAAAAATAAATATATGACTTATTTCATTTTATATACTTATACACTCTCTCCCATTCCCTTATTTTTTTTTATCAAAAAATGTATTTAGGAGTGAAATATGTTATACTTATCATATACTGTTTGAATTTTATTTCCTAAGTTTCAAGCTAATACTTATACAGAGGAATCAAATTCATTCTATGAGCTAAGAGTTAATAATGAAACCATACTTTAAGAATATACATCATTTTATTTCCTATAAATATCTGAAAAAAAATTCCTTGAATTCATTTTCTTTTTACACAATAAAAGAATGTATGAGGATCCCCCGTACTAGATTTTGCTGGTTTCTTTATAAAAGATGCATCACCAAGTCCAGTTATTCTAGGTCTAGTAGTGGAAAATGTGTCAGAATTTTTTAGAGGGATATAACCACAATCGCATACTTTAAAAGTTTGATAAGTCACCTTTTTATTGCAATAATCGCAGGCTTCGTCTTTATTATTCACTTTGAAGTCTTTTCCATGGCATAATGAACAACAACATAACCTTTGTTTGTTCAAACATTGGTTCGATTCACGTGTTTTAGTACATTTATATGGTCCTTGATCTCTAAAACGTTGCTTTGGTTCTAGCTTCTTAAGGTTCGCTTGCGGTATTCGTATCGTAAGATAGCTTTGTGGTTTTTGTTCTTGAAATTCCTCCGCTCGATCTTGCGGCTGATTACATTGGTATAAGTTTGCTTCGTTAAAACATTGTTGTGATGTTGGTCTTTGAAGTGAGTGGCAAGAACCTACTCTATTAACGAAGCACTGGGCTTTCTGCGGCATAAATCTAAGATTATTGGGTTCACACTTTACCATTCCAATGATCATGAACTCGTCACCTTGTTTCCTACAAAGATAAAGAAAATATCAAAATTTATTTGATAAATGTGAAGTAATTTGGTATATTCTTAAAGAGACTGAAACGCCAATTCATCAATGATAAAGCGCGAGTTGGGAATATTTTTAATACATTTTTTGCGTTAAATGTAGCACACAATAGTGGCTTTTTATAATAATAATTAGTTTAAAAAATAGCTTTCTTCGAATACTTTATAAGAGTTTGAACGTTCTTATGGTATTCTGGTAAAATTTTGTGCTTCTGGCAATCTAATTTTTTTTTTCTGCTCAATTCTCAAAAAATAAATTAGGAAGATTCAATATTTAAAAATAATGTGATTTAGTTCAAATATTATCCCCATCACATATTAAAATTGTTTCTTAAATTTAGTTGGATGTGCTTATCGATGGAAACTTGATGTAAGTTTCCAGAAAATGAGCTCATATTTCAAAAATCGAGATTTTTTATAAAGGGTGTTTTCTTAGAGGTATAGAACTTTAAATTGCAATGAAACAACGATGTATTATTCGATTGACATGAATTTTTTTTATTCGAATGATAATCTTGTGGCATTACATTTTAAATATGATTTATGGCATATGACTGCCACGGCTGGCTCGGATGTAGTCCAATCTGGACGTCCAATTTTCGATGACTTTTTCCAACATTTGTGGCCGTATATCGGCAATAACACGGCGAATGTTGTCTTCCAAATGGTCAAGCGTTTGTGGCTTATCAGCATAGACCAATGACTTTACATAGCCCCCCAGAAAATAGTCTAGCGGTGTTAAATCACAAGATCTTGGAGGCCAATTCACAGGTCCAAAACGTGAAAATAGGCGGTCACCAAACGTGTCTTTCAATAAATCGATTGGGGCACGAGCTGTGTGACATGTTACGCCGTCTTGTTGGAACCACAGCTCCTAAACATCATGATTGTTCAATTCAGGAATGAAAAAGTTAGTAATCATGGCTCTATACCGATCACCATTGACTGTAACGTTGTGGCCTTCATCGTTTTTGAAGAAGGATTCTACCAGCCCATAAAGCGCACCAAATAGTCAGTTTTTCTAGATGTAACGGTGTTTCGACATACACTTGTGGATTAGCTTCACTCCAAATGCGGCAGTTTTGTTTGTTGACGTAGCCATTCAACCAGAAGTGCGCTTCATCGCTAAACAAAATTCGCTTATGAAAATCGGGAACAACGGCAGTCTCGTTTTGGGCCCATTCGACGAATCTACGCCTTGCTTGATGATCGTTTTGATGAATTGCCAAACCAAACTGAGAATAAATCACTTGACAGCTGTTAAATTGGTCGCCATATTGGAAAGTAATGCCAACTTAAACTTCTGTACCTGGAAAAAAACACTCTTTACTAATTAAAAACCCATTTTATCTATACTTGGTTAAGAGATTTTCTCTCTGATAGGGCAACAAAAAAAATTAATTAGATTTTGTAACAACACAATATATAAATGCTTTATATTAAAGTTATATCGTAAAAAGTTCTAATTAATTTCAACTCGAAATTTGCGAAAAGGAGAGAAATATAAGTAACGCAATTATTAATACAAACTATTAAAAAAAATTAAAATTAATAAACATATTATAAATCACCCCATATACTTCAGAACAAATATGTTACGCATACACTATGTTTTTAGTACATGATATTTAGTTGCACTATTTTAGTAATAGCATAAATGCGCTACTTGCGGCAACATCCGGGAATAATCTTACGGATATTATTTGATCCTGATGGGTTTTTTCTCCTTAAAACACACCTTGTTGTAAAATTGTAACAAAATAAGTATATCATTATATAATATATAAAAAATAATAATAAAAATTGTGCAGATATTTTTTTTCTATAGATTGTAAAGTTACTAACCCTCTGAGTTTTTAAATTGCCATGATACTTTGAGAAAGAAGGAAAATAAGTAAAATTTGTCAACGGCAATATATGCAAGCACAGTCATTATTCAGTGACATTTACTAATTAAGTAAATAGTGAGCACAGTTTGACACTTCTATTAACTTGCTTGCTCGCAAGTGATCTATAATAAATTCATCATGATAAAAACTGTTGTTCAGCATTCATTATTTCCAACAGTTGTTCAATTATTATTATTATTAAACTATTTTTAAGGGGTCATAGGACCCTTAACAGATATCCATGCACTCGAAGAAAACATCCTTCTTCAAACCAATGTAACTTAGCAATAAAACAAAACAATATTTTGAAATTTTTACCACATGATAATCATACATATTTACATTATTTCTCAAATTTTTAGAAAATTTGAGAAAAATTAAAAAAGTTATTAAGAAATAAAATTTGGGTCAATTTTTCAAAAATATGAAAATTAGCATTTTACACCGCGCAGAAATCTGAAGAACAGAATTGATCAAAATTCACAAAATTAATTTTATTTGATATAAAAATGCTCCTTTTTGAACTTATACACACTTTTAAAGCATTTAGAGAACAAAAAAATTTTAAAATACAATTATGAAGAAAATTTTAAAAATTTTATGAAAAATTCAATTAAAAACACAAATAAAAATTATATAAAAATTTGTTTAAAATTTTTGTATAAGTTATAAAAAGCCTTATTTTGAACATGTGTATGAAGTTTCATATTGATATGATAAATAGTTTTTGAAAAATTCTGCGCGGAAGGCAAAATTTTTCATTTTGAGAAAAATGAAGTTAAAGATAAAAAATAACAAAAAAGAAAATTAAACATACCAGTATGCTTTAAAAAATCCCAGCAGCATAAATATTGCCCTCTGCAAGCTTGCACTGCTCACTTTGTTTGAGTATTTTAAGTTTTTTAGCTTTACGAGCTTCAAAGGAGGTTTTAGAAACTTGTCTCTTAGCCGTTGATTTGCGCACTTTGTCAATATTTACACAATTCAAAACATTTGTTTTATTTATTTTTAAATTCAAAGCACGCATCAGATCAATTATGTTCTTACTTCCATCATTGTATTCACATGCAGCTATAAATGCAGCTATTTTTGTGACATTAATTCCTGATCCAATCAATTTCGGGCTATACTTCCAAATCAGTGAATTCAATGACTCATTAGCATTTTGAGTTTCCCCCCTAAACATCTTCTTAACAATTTCAAGTGTGATAAATCTTTAAAAACAGGTTTAATCACTTCAGAAACTGCTTTTGGTAAGGTGTTCTTGTGAGAAAACTCATTCACTCTTTATTGTTGTGAACCGAAACATTGTACTCACACCAGCTATTTTTGCCTTTTGGGTATAACCAATGTTTCGGCTCATCATCTGTGCTGGATGTATGAGCCCACACAGCCCAGAGAGCTTGCCTCATCTAATTCACATTATGGGAGTTGGCACGAATAGCATTGCCATAAAAATTCGTCAATTTGCTTATAATAGCATCGGTTAGGCGACCTTTCCCACCAATGGTTTTCCCACCGGAAAGCTTCTTTTCCCCCCATAAAGCTTTCAACTTCCGCAAGCGGCTACCCATTCGCTTTTGGACATGGCCCACACACTCTATTTTTTCAATGGGAACACTATCCCCATATGGTTTTTTTTCAGCAATAGACGAAAATGTCTTTGAGTCACCATCACCTATGTATCGCTGATACTTTAATCCATGTTTTTGTTCTGATCCGAAAAAAATTTTCTGCTTTCCGCAAACTTCCATTCCTCCAGCAGATCCGCTATGGTTTTTTCTGCAGAAAATTTGATGTTTAGCCAAAAAAAGCACTATATTTTGGTCCAAACTTTGGCCCTTTATAGGAGTCACATCCTTTGCCAAGAGGACATGACTTCCATGTCGAGAACTTTCCCGCAGTCAGCTCCAATCAATGCACAGACTCCAATAAGAGAAGTATGCCCACGGGTCTTCTAGGTCCCATCACCGCTAACTACAACAGAATTTACGGTGCCATCAATAATTTTTTCCTCAGCAGCAGCTTTCTTCATCGATGCATTTGCAAGTGCTTCACTTATATCAGCTATCTTTGCATTTATTCTGTCGTAAGCTTTCTGAGACACTGGATTTGGCAAACACATAAGAACAAAATGTCTCGAGCGAAGACAATCCTTGGCCTATATAGCGCATGGCCAAAGCAGACCGTCTGTTTATTTCAGGTATATTTTTTTATACCAATCAATTCACAGGAATTAAGTTTTTTTTCAATGCTACATTTTCTGCATGTGAACTGAAATGTGGAAAATAATCCTACAGTGGATTTTTCACTCATTTTTATTTTGCCATAACACACAGAGCAACAAAGTAACTTTTCAATTTGGGAAAATCATAAACTAATGTCGATTAGTCTATAACCTTGAAACTCAACGCAAATATCATTTTCGTAAGCTTCTGAAATCTTGTGTGCACTTGGCAATTTTTTCACAGATGAACTTTTGTTTGGCGAAACATTTTCAAAAGAAATAATACCTTTTTCAGACAGAGATTTCTTCCAATACATGTTTCCTTGAAATCTTTTCTTCTTTGGTCTCTTTGCGGATGAAGTTTTTTCAATAGAACATCCATGTTCAAAAGATTTCAATAACAAATGAAAAAGTTTGCTAATCCAAAATCGAAATGTAAACAAACAATCCCGCTTAGATTAAACGAAGTCAAAAGTTGAGTTGTAGTTATGCTACTCCCGAAATCAATCTGATATTAGGTGGGGCTCTTTTAATAAAACTAATCGGCGAAATATTAAAATGTTTGGAATGTGTTCTGACAGATGTCAAAAGTGGGCGTGGCAGATGCAAGTTTTTGCTTACGTGTTACTAGTTATTTCTCAATAACTTCGGAAGTTTTAACAGTATCAACAAAATTTTGTAGCAAAATGCTCAGAAACGTTGAGGCTTTAACATATATTTTTTTCAAAAAATCGAAAAAAATTAAATTTAAGAGTCCTATGATGTCTTAAGTATAAAACAATGATTTAAATTTGCATTGTAGATCCATCTATAAAATTAGGTTATTGTTCACTGTTATAGATATCACAATTATCACCAATTGAATAGTAGTACGCCTATGTATCGCGTATTTACAAGCACACGTACTACTGCTATTACGGAATAGAACTGCTTTTATATATGTTGTTTAGAAAGCACGATTTAGTATTCGATATTTCAATAATACTCTAATATGCTCCTTAATTTAAATAACTTTATCCATTTATTACATTTTAGAAAGATTATTAATTGTAATCGAAGTTTGGAAAAGAAATTTCTATTAATGTCGGACTACGTAATTATGAACTTATCAGTTAATTGCGAGGATGAAGCCTGTGAGCTAGAATTTAGTTATTGAAAAATTGTTCTAAATAACTTAGTAAAATTTTTTCTCTGAGAAAAATGAAATTTTCTTTATAAATATAAAAATATACATATAGTTATCCAAAAATCAAGTATATTTACCTATTCCCTTCATGTTGCTTTTGTTCTTTTTGTACCATCTTTTTTTATAACGTATTTTTTGGTTAATTGTGATTTTTTTTTCAAGAAAACTTTTTCCTGGGATTTTCTTGTTAAAACAATATATTCTAAAAAAATCTATAAAAATAAAATTTAATATTATTTTATAGAAACGGCCAACGATAGATTTTACTTCTACTTACGTATATCTGAATTCTAGATTAGTTTTTGAGTTTTCTGCTAATATACACTTTAATGCATTTATGTATTATTGAAACGTTCGCCAACTCTATCAACAAACTCGCCACGTTGGCGACTCCGATTTCATTTGCACTGAATTGGCAATATAATGTCGCCAATAGGTTGCAATACCTATTTTTTTATAAGTACCTATTTTCATTTTCGGTGTTTTTCCCCTCAATTAATATAACTATACAAATGAGCATTGAATGTTGAGTAAAAGAAGATGATAGCATATACAATTAAAGATTTGAATGTGCAACGAGTATTTGTATGTTTTATGCTTATTCTTTACAAAACCATTTCGTTATTATTTAGTTTATACTGTCATAAAATGTGTGTTATTTACGCCGATTAGTTCTGAAAGCGTTTCCGTTAGCGCATACATTTTTTAAACTTTGCATGGCTGCGCAACTGTCTTGTCCTTCTTATCTGCGCAGAATAAAAACGAATGCAGGTGAATGTTGTGATTCATATAAAATTCTACACATACATGCTTTGTGTACCTATATTATGGTCCCAGGCACATAGAACGCGAGAATAAGTAATTTAACCAATTACCGTATTTACTCAAATCTAAGCCGGGCTATTTTTTCAGTGTTAATGCTAGTGAAAATTGGACGCGGTTTATAATCGAAGACAAAACATTTGTTGATGGGGGAAATTGAGTTTTCACCCCTTTCAAAAGGAAAAATGTAACCGTCCATTATGTCCACTTGCATCGATGACTTATCTCATTCCGTAGAATATTCCCAGAATTTAGTCTATACTACACATCGTTGTCTTCTCGTATTAAGGATTTTTTTTGTATACACTTTCTTTTAATCCCCTAAACAACAAATATATAGGTAATAGCATCAAGACGAGTTCACTTTGACGTAAGTATAAAAATAGAAACAATTTTATATGCAAAAAAAACGGAAATAGAGCAGTGGTCACTGAAAATTTGATACGGTTGAAACAAATATACGTCGATGGCGTAAATAAAAGGATATAATTTTTGTTGGCAAAAGTTCAACAGTCTTTAATAATTATTTTACATTCTTCTGTTCATGCATGCATTTGAAAGTTTTTAATACTAGTAAAACAAATTAGTTATTAACTTCTCATTATTTCACATTAATTGTTTTTTAAAAAAATTCTTAAGTGTCGTATATTGATGAGCATTTTTTTTTTTGCACATTTTTAAAAAACATTTTTCTACTAAACGTGTAGAGAATTGGGCGTGCGGTTTAGAATCAACGAGAACATTTTTTCACATAAACATTTTGAGAATTGAGGGTTCAGCTTAGATTTGAGTAAATACGGCATATTCTTACAGTGAGCTAGAAAGTCGTAAGCCTAAAGATGTTGAATAAGTATGTTGTCATACGCTTTACGTTATTAGTTAATGGGACTGAACCACTGTACCGACTGAGAATCAAGCGAAATATGGCTATAACAACAATATTTCTATTGTTAAAACTGCGAAAGGTTAATTATAATATATGGAAGCTCCAAACTCAAGCTGTTTTAATTAAGACAATAGGATGAAAATTTGATGAAACTGAAATACAGAAAAGGATCTTTAAAAGGCCAAAACGCTCGTACTGATATTATTTTGTTAATAAACCCCATTGAAAGTCAAATAAAAAATATTGAAGCATCTAATATATACATTATGGATTAAACTAAAAACTATTTATGAGTGAAAAGGTCCTGTAAGAAAGGCTGCATTACTGAAACAGTTGTTGCTTACGCAAATGGCTGAATCCAAAGCTATGTGTGTGAATGACCAGATGGATGACTTTTTTACTCTTATACATAAATTTTATAAACTGGAGGTATTCACGTAGCTGAGGGACTAGGAACGATCTCCTTAAACGTTTAAACTTAAACTTCTTGAAGAAGAATATAAAATTTCCACGAATAATATATAAAGAGTACCTATTAATTCTGAAAGAAATGCTCAAGAATCTTATTACTCAAAGAATAAAAAGAGATGTCAGCCTTTCGAATACAGAAAGTCAAGTTGACACACACACACACACAAACCATTATTACTTTAAATATGCAATTGTTGTAATATTTTCGTTCATAAAGTTTATGAGTGCAGAAAGAAGAAGACAAATAAAAAGTTGTCTGCATGTTCCAAAAACTCTGTTCTAAATGATGAAAATGTGTCAATTCTACCAAAGAGATTTCTGTTTCGAAGATCTTTTTTGAAAATAAACTAACATGCTTTCGTAATTGAAAGTATTTACTACTATAGTTCTTGGTTCTTCTAAAAAAAGTCATCAATGTAAAATTAGCCTTAGATTAAAATGTTAAGGCTATTGTTGGTAAAGGAGAAGTGAAATTATAAAAAAAAATATTGAATGGTAACAATTGCTACTCAATTAAATTGAAACATGTGTGCTGTGCTCTTAAATTAAAACAAAATTTGCTTATATAATATTAAAAGCAACTTCAGATAAATTTACTTTGAAAATTTAGTAGGAATTTCCTCGTGCAATTAATTCAAATAACGAAGTAACATTTACAGTAAGCACAAAATTGCTTTAATGTTATAGTTCAATGTGCATCAGCTACTATTGAAGCTTAGTGCATGTAGCAGCATTAGTTCAAATATAATACTTATTACGATAGTTCAATGTATCAACAATGAATAAATAAGTTATTAATATTTGAATAAAATTTGATTCAGTTGGATCACAATTCTCATTATTATGTTTTATTGCCAGTAAATTTATTTCTTATGATTTCAGAGTAAAAGTTATATTCAACCAAAATTTCCGCGTTAGTTGCATATAGAAATATCAAATAACATTTTTTATTGATTAAACTACTCTGCATATAAAAATTGGTTCTGACACCATCCCTACAAATTCTTATGTAAAGGGTCACCTAAATCCGAATATGTCCCCTTCTCCCATTTTGGATTAACACCCACCGTTTTCTTTGGACGTTTCCTTCTCCCCCTATTTTGTATTTTTATTCGGTAATCTTATGGGGAATGGATTATTTTAACTATTAAATGTCTTCTGAGACGGTACAGAGGAAAAAGCTCATAAGCATGAAAATTTGTGGCAGATGATTTTTTTTCCATTTTAAATTAAAGAAAAAAATGTCAATTAAAATAGTAGATTGTTTTGTTTATGTTTCTTAGAACTACTTTTTTTCATTTATTTTGTACAAACTCCGGCTTCCAACCCCCCTTCTTCTCTTTTTTTCACCCAAAACATCCCAAATAAATAGAAATATATAGCAACAATTTTAGCGGTTCTTACGCATCATCGCAACCGTATTGGCGGCATTATATGAAAAAAAGCACATGGTTGCTAATTGAGTACGTACGATACATGTTGAATCGGGGTTGACTGCTTGGAGAATTATCTTGAACGTTGGTATTGGTGCAATTGTACGTAAGACCATTTTGGCTAATAACGGGTGATGCGGGGAGAGGTATTTATAAGGAAATTTTGAAGATTCACTGTACAAAGCATTGGCTCATTAAATAATTCCTCGGGTTTTACCTCTGTCTGACAGATTTTAAATTACATTACTCTCAACACAGTAGTCGTGCATCGTTGTTTTCCCATAGAGCAAATTTATATACCAAGAGCTAAATGAAGGGATATTCGTAATTTCCTGTTAATAAAAAAAGATTTCTGCTTAAGAGATCCATAAGCCCTGGCAGCGTGAATTTATCTATAAGATACTCAATTAAAAATCCAATTTAATATTTCCTTTACAGACGATTTCCCCATTTATCCCATAGGGTATTAATTTGATATTTGTAAGCTACTCGTTTGGAAATCATGCCAAATGTATTTCTGGCGGCCAATTTAATGTTTTCGTATTGTAATATCATTGTCCCGGCGTGGTAAAGTTTTGCAACTCTTTGGCGAAAAAATCCGTATCATATCAATTTCAAATTAGTTCTACATTCATGTTTAATAACGAGCGAAATCAACAAAATTTTAACTAGAACGGCAAGAAAAAAATACCCAGCCTTTGAAAATAAAAACGAATCCAAAGTAAGAATTTGGTTAGGTACTTATGTATTATCGCAACAATCGTCAACTCTTTTAATAACTTGCCGTGTTGGCAACCCTAATTTAATTACTTGCTGTACACGCTGAATTAGCAACCAGGTGATTTGTTTCATGTAATGTCGCCAATAGGTTGCGATAATACGTAAGTACCTTTGGTTAACCTTTTAGTTCATTGTTATTCAAAAACGATCCCTCACAATTTAAAAAATATATATTTTTATAATTATCAACTACTGCTCCAATATAATAATTCAGTTGGATCCTATTTTAGCTTGCATCTTTATTTATCGCCATCTTGGGGAAGTATTATCCTCATATTGGGTCGAATTTTAAAACTGAAAAGTGAGCCGCTGGTGCAATTTAACGATTTTGTTTTTCTTCAATGCCAAAGGTGTGGACTTAAAAAAAGGATTTTATTCATAATTCCAATTAAATACTGGCAAAAACAAAAGTCGGCAAAAAATATATATATAAAAAAAAGAAACGTAAAACACAGCGCTTGGTCCATAACGAAAAGAATTAAAAAGTCGATTCCGTCTTAACATAACTAGGGTTACCGCTAAAGGCAGTCACGAACTACGTAATTAATCACCTTAATTAACAATGTTAAATTATCTAATTTTTGAAAAAGTAATGGAAAAATAACAGTGAGGCATAAAAATTACAATTGTAATGTATTGTTACCGTCTCCACATCTTGGCGAAATTTAGAACTATTTAGCACAGATTTGGTAAAAGTATATCAAATGATTACCTATTTAAATTTTAATCATCGATGGTAAATTATAAAATACGTTATTGGACAATGAATAAAGAAATATACTTTTTTTAGAACTATGAAAATCCTTACTTTGAATTTTTCCTGAAAAGAAATTTTTGACAATTTAGAGAAAAGAAAAAAGCAGCTCCTCTCTGGTGCGAACCATTTCTGATTAAACTTTCCCAGATATAACAAACATTACATGCATAACATCGCGAGATCTAATATTATTATTTAATATTTTCATCTCAGTAACTTTCTTAATTCCTTGTAATTCTCGTATTTAACTTAACTGAACCTGACAACTTAATTTAAAAGATAAAATTCAGCTTAAGTTCTTTCTAAGCAAACTTTCAGCATTAAATACTTTTGAAAGGACCGAGTTTTTATATTTTTTTTTATGTTTAACAAACTTAAATAAAAAAAACCGTACAGGAGACACTGCAAAAGTATCAAGGCGGAAAAAGGCAGCACTTTATGCATGAGCAGGAGAGTTTCTAAATGACGAAATTGAAAAATGAGTCGGTTTTTCTTTCTGCGTGCTTTCATGTTATAATTTGTTTTTAATCATGTTCAGGCTAAATAGCGCTTCTTGTGTTTCTCCTCAATGGAATACGTTGTGAGGAAACATAAATTTTATTCACGCACATTATATAAAGGGTGTTCCGGGATCACTGGGACAAAATTTAAGGGGAGGAACGGGGCATCATAATGATTAAGATTTGCACAGCAACCCATAATCGCAAACGCCTTAGTTCGCTGCCAGTAGGTGGTGTTCATAAGATTATTCAAGGAAACAGACCTGCATGATCTCAGTCATTTGAGCTGGCATGGCTCCACACCAGCTCGTGATTCCATAGAGAAGCATAGATCTTTTTCCGGAGACTGAACTAGCAGATATGCACCTGATTTACGGATTGGAAGAAGGAAATGCACAAGCAGCAGAAAGATTGTCTCGCAAAAGGAACCCACAAAGAGATGCGTCGGGGATGTTTGCTAATTTGCATCAAAATTTGTGTGAATCTGGAGCTTTACAAGATAATAGATATAGTGAGGATTGGCTACGATTGAGTTGAACTACCAACATGGAACAAAAGGCGTAGGATACCGTTGGAAAGACAATGTTTGCAGTTCGAGTCATTCATGACCCATACTCACTATACTTATTACCTCATAATGATCCATATTCACTCACCGGTGCATCTCTCTGTGGGTACTTTTAGCGATACGATCTTTATAAGGATCGTGCATTTCCTTCTGCCAATCCAAAAATTACAAGCATGTGTCAGCCAGCTCGGGGTTTTTAAGATGTTCTATAATCCTCTGCGAGTAATGGAAGCTCAAATGACTTCAGTAATGTAAAAGGTCCGTTTCCTTTAATGCTCTTGTGAACAACGCCACTTAGAGCCAAACGAAGACGTTTCCGACCATAAGTTGCTATGCATATCTGAATCCTTGTGATGTCCTTTACCTCATCTTAAAGTTTGTCCCAATGATGCTGGGACAATTTGTACATTTCGTTGAAGCCGCCTATTTTAACCCATCCCTAGGTGAAGATTTTTTCAAACTGCTCCAAAATGGTACTAAGGCGCATTTTTAGTGTCGAGACGGTATAAACTGACAAAATTGTGGCATTATGTTTAACGGAGCAAAGATGGAAATCTTATGACTTTAAGAATAAATTCATGTAAAATTTGACTTTGAAAAATCGGAAACTAAAAAAAAAACTTCCAGCATGATACGTATCTGTATGGACAGTGTGTCGATGTTTGGAGCAGTATGGACTGTCTGCACGACGATTATTATTTCGACTTTCCTTGAAGTTGCATCATAGAGATACGTGGCAAGACTTGTGAGCTTAACGAGAAACTGGATACGTAATGGGTACCACGACATCTTTTCATACTAATCTCGGTTCAGCGTGCAGCATCATATAGGACATTTCCGTGTCTAGAGGCACCTCCGAGAAAGCACGTATCCTACTTGCATTCTATATCGATATACGGATTTTTTACCTGATGTGTGGTAATGTTGGTAGCCATTACATGTTTGACACGGCCATCTCTTGTTAGCGTAGTAAGTAACATGAATTATTTCTCAGATCTTAACACTGGCGACTATGTCCTTTTTCGAGGCATCGGAATCGTCATCTTTCAACAAGATAACGAAATACCATATGCTATTATATCCTTCTTTGATACCGAAGGTTTTTAACGGTTGTCCTGGCCTAATCCTTTTGATTTATTGAAAACGTCTAGTCATGAATTCATGAGACTGAGTAGCCAATTCGCTCTCAAGCTACTATGATTATGAAGAATGGCATAAACATGAAGTAACATCGAATAATTTGCGCATATCTGCTATCCAAGCCTAGCTTGTCTCGATTTTATCCAAATTCTGTCATTTTAGTTGTCAGAGGTGAAAGCTTAATACAGAATGGTATTAATAGTTAATTATGATTGGTTGAAGCATTAATTACGAACCCATTATACCCATAATTCCTACAAATGCAATCGTAGTTTCTTCCTACTATGTTTGTGACGGGGCTTTATCGCGCCTTCTAAATAATCCTCTTGCGGAATCTTTGGGGCCAGAATGGCATTTAAATCCAATCTTCTTAAGAAGAAAACGCGATATACAGATTAGTGAATAGATATATAAGGTAGCTGTAGTAGGATAGGAGATAGGAGATATATAGGAGTCATATAGAAGTCGGAAAGTTGAATAGAAGCTGGATCAAGTCGGATAATAGTATATACAGAAGATTAATATTAAAAGAATAGAATACAAGAAGAAACCATTAAGCTTGGTTGCTGATCACCGTGTGAAATCGGTAAGAGATTGATTATTAAAGTTTAATTATAGAATGGACTCGAGCTTGTGAATCTACCACAGATAAAGATTCGTAGGTTAATTTATCATAAAGATAGTTAGTAGGATTTCAGGCGCTGTTTTAACTAAGTATTGATAATTACGTCGTATAATTCCTGATCTGATCTTCTAGTAAGACTTGTGTTGCATTGATTAAAATAGATTGAGACATAATGAATTAGATTTAATATTTAGAGTCAATCATTTATTCCTACTAATCTAAGTCGCGGGGATGAAGAGATGATACCCCAGGGCAGGGGGTATCACATGCTGTACACACATAGAATAAGTTAAGTTTTGTTATTTGCCTTCCTTCTTGGCATTGCAGTTTTAAAGATCAGGAGTTAAGAGGACTTGATACCCTAAAAATCACAAACCTATCGTTTTTTTATTTTCATTTAATCTTATTCCTTGCATTATTATCTTTCGATTGATATATCACTTGTGCATGTCGGAAAGTTAGAAGTTGACTAAAACTTCATTTGAAAACAAATTAGGCAATTCAGCCACACCCCCTTTTTAGAAAAAAAAAAAAGCTAAAAAATGCTTTATGATAAAAAAAAAAATCTATTTTAGAAATAGAAATAATAACTATAAAAAAGAATGTGTAGTATTAAAAGCAGAATATTTCCGAGGCAATAAAATAATGTAATTTTTCTTCGTTGTGAAATGTGTGCATGTAAAATTTTTAAATTAAGGCTTTTTATATTAATAATTTTATATAATTTCAGTTCTTCTTCCTGATATATTTTTCATACAAATGTAATACTTTAATATTATAAGAAGAAAAACAGCTAAAATTTCTGTAGTGACAGAAAAAAATTTTTTAACGTTTTTCTTTAATTTTCATGGGCAATTAGTACTCTCTAAAAGTTTATCATTTATAAAAATGTGTGGGTTGAAAAATATGAAAATGCAATTATTTTAAAGAAAAACGTATAACTAATATTTTAAAGTGGTATTTTAAGTTTAATTAAGCTTATAATAATTATTTTTTCAGAATTATATACTTTAAACCTGTTTTTCTCAGTTTGTGTTTTTCGAAACCTTAGTGCATTCAAAATGCTACTCCTTCGACAATTATTTACCAATCACTTCCATTTTTTTTCTTGCGTGTTGAAAATAAAGCATGTAATAAAATTAGGGATCCGTTTTGCTATAAACTGAATACTTTTTTTTGAACAAAATAAAATGTAAGACATGTTGGCTTTTTCGTTGATTTTTAGCCTGTATATCAACATTTTATTTTTGTTCTCGAAAACGAATGAAGTTATTCTAAAATCGATCCCTAAAGTTGTTTAAATCATTCATAAGAGTATTATAAAAAAAATTCAGGTCAAAAAATTAATTTTTACAAAAGGAGTAGAATTTTAAAATCTTCCGAATTTTCTTCCAAAAATTGAAATTTTTAAAATTGTGTGAATAATATATGAAAATTTTCATCTGGTAACATTTTCTTGAATAGAAACATTGTATAAAATGCTAAAATATAATTTTTAAATACTTAAATAAAGAAGTTTGCTCAAAGGGTGCCAAGTCCCCTTAATATGTAAATTGAAATTTATACATAACATAGTTTTGTTTATATTCATGAAAAGTCCACGAGGAGTTTTCAAATACGTTCTGAGATTAAAAATATTTATATGCCTTGTGTAGAAGAAAATTGGATTAACTCTTTGTACATATCATTAAACTTCAACTTCAAAATTATGTTTCTCCTAGGAGTAAAATTTGACTTATTTTAACAGCTCAAGCTATTTCTAAATAGATTTATTTTAAAAAAATATACTAAGATCTTCCACTCAAGTGAGCACAATGAATCAGAACAACCCAACTTTCTTCAAAAATACTTCTTTTAAAGCAGCAAAACGAAAACAGCACAACACTTAAAGTTCACATACAACTTCTCAAGAGGAATAAAAAGGCTGCCATGACGACAGCGAAAATATTTTTGCAGTTCTGCAAAAGATAACTCATTTTCAAACTTGAGAGGTTGGTGTTTTCGCAATTTCAAATGAAATTAGGTACAAGAAAGCTTGTCGTCGAAAAGTTAAGGAAAATGTAAATTTTTGAAATAAGTTTTACAAGTGGGTGTGCTAAGTTAGAAAAAAAAAAGAAACGAATAGCGTGGAAATTCTAAATCTATTTGGTCAACTTATATTTAAATATTCTTTTAAAAAACTAAGAGGCAACATTAATTTTTTAAAAAAAAACGAGCCACATGCAGAACACGAAAATTAATTTCGTAGTAAACTACGCAGATGACATTTTATACTTCATGTTACATTTCTTTCTTAAAAAAAAACCTTCCTTTAAGAGTGGAGTTGAATTAAATAAAAATATAAAACGCGCGTAGCTATTTCACACAAAACGAATATTTCATACAGTGTGTGTGGTGACAAGGTCAAGTGGTCTAGTTGCCTAATGGTCAAGGTCACGGACTCGTGGTTGCCAAGTCATGCGTTCGAACCTAGTACAGCTGAAGAGACGTCATGCAGAGAAGCTGATACATGTCAAATTCATCGAGGCTCAAAAGTCCTTTTTTTGGTGTGATGTGGAAATTAGGTGAGGAGAGTGGTAGCTCAGGTGTCATTATCGTCACCTGACCATCGGTACGTCACCAATAGTCCTAGAGTATTTTTATTGTGTGATGTTTATATGATTCTTATTCACTCATACATATATTATGGTGCAAAATGGCAATTTGGTAATTTAATGATGTCAAGTAAATGAAACTAAAAGGAACTTATGTGTGTGCTTATTTTTACAAATATTAATTAAATCACCCAATTATGTACTCATAGAATATATATTCTACGCTAATAATTCCTCAGTTTTTAATGTAAGCTTCAAAATAGCTTATTATTTTCAAAATAGCTTCTTTTAAAATTATGATAATCGTATACTTATCAAAAGTCAAATTTGATACTTTTATTTGTATCTTACTGTTTATGAATGATCTACAACAGTGCTTCTCAAAGTTTCAATTTTCACGACCCAGTATTCAATCATAATTTTCATACAGCCTTCCCCCCTCAAACAATAACAGTGTATTGAATTCAATAATATTATACTTTGATGCTAAACCTACGGCACGACTTTAACCTCTTAAGTGTACCGGCGTATATAAACATTTCGCTCAGCCTAAGAGTTATTTTCCACGGACGTATATATACGTATTTCCAAAGTATAATCTTTTCTGCACACTGCTATCTATAAAATTATTCTGAAGGCATTGGAATGCAATAAAAAAGGCCTTGACAATGTTTGCAAAGGATTTACTTTTTTCAGATTAGTTTTACTTCTTCATTCCTCTCCCCCGCCCCCAATACATCACATGCGCACGCATAGGTGGAAAACGATTGGCATAGAGAAGCGAATCGTGAAGCTTTTAATTGGCAGTTATATAATTTATTATAAACCGTACGAAATGATCAAGATAAGTGTTAACTTTTGTATATAATTTTATATGTGACAATCCCATGGGATCACTGATAAATATTAAACTTGTTTTTAACATAGTATTGATAAATTAATTTTAAAATACATTGCGTAGCATTGATACAGTTATAAGTGTAATATATCATTGCAAATGTGTACTTCATTTTTGATTATGTCAGAATGTATATTATTTACTTTCAGTAAAGTAATAATTTTTTTTTTAGAAATATTCTCTTATTTTTCGACTTTTCAATATGCTCGCGCCCCACAATTTGAGAAACGCTGATCTACAACTTTATTGCCTGAATTCCTAACATTTAATCTGACGTATAATATTATTAAAAACAACTTATCTTCATTCAGAGCTCCTTATGACGATCCTTTTCGAACCTCGATTGCTCGGCCAGCTCCAATGTTAATTACTTCCACAACTCCTGGTGGATTCTAAGTCGAATATTAATTTCAGGGTGCACAACTTCTCACACGCAATTCAGCTTCTAAATTTCACGATCAGCGATTTACCTTTAACCTCACATACCAAATGTCTGGGTTGAAATATTAGTTATATTTGCATAAAATTAAGTCATCTCTACGGTAAGCGGTTTTTAAACTATAATTACAGTTTCCCCAAGTTTCCAAGTAAGAATAGTTTCCCCAAGAGGATTAGAAGAAGAACCCGAACAGCACTCGTTACTGATTATGTATGTATTTTGCAGAATATAAAGAAAAATCTAATTTTTTAATTGAGATATTTTTTTTAGTTTTAAGAGTGACTTAAGACAAAAATTTTACAGTCTAGTATTTTAAAAGATTTAATATAAAAAGTTATTCTCTTCAAAAGTAAAAGTAAATAAGAAAACCCACATGAAAAATGTTCCAAGAGTACTATAAACAAATGAAAAATGAGAAGTACATTTTCCATTTGACCAGATTATAAGAATATAATCTTTAAGAAAAAGCGTTGCTATAGTAATTTAGAAGCAAGATCTCGTATGCTTTTCAAAATATTATTTTTAAATAAAATGGAAATAGGATCGCATATAAAAGAATTCTGAAGTTTATCCTAGTTTTAAAGAAAAATCGAGAAATAAACTTATGAATAATAAAAACATGTAGAAAAACGTATTTAAAAAACAGGGAATATAAATGACAATTTTACGAAAATTTCGAACTGAATTTCATGCCAATTTTTATTTCTTGCCAATTATTTATTGCCAATTTTTATTTTTATGTTTGATAATACAACACTAACTTTTTCTGGCTTTAAATACTATTTTTAAGGTATCCGACTACGTTCGGAACCGTGATTTTGCAAAAGCGTATAAATGAATAATATTTATGATATTTAATGTGACTTAGATTAGAAAATGTATATAAAATTGTTTTAAGAATATTATTACAATAAAAAAATTATTTAAGAACAAAATGTTGACAAAAATGAACATAGAATGAGCAATATTCAAAATATTCTCCTTTTGTGAAAATTGCTTCTATTATAATAATATTTTATCTGTATATAACTCAGATCTCTCTACAGTGGCTCAACTAGAATTTTTGAAATATATAACGTAGAAGTGGGCTTATCCATGTTTTTTTTACAAGAACAAAGGGGAGAAATTTTAAGAAAAAAACGCCGATAGTTATTTCAATTGGTTGTAACTCTGAAAACAATGGGAATTTTTCAAAAATCCTAATTCAAACTCTCTGGAAGAGTCTTTACTTTATATAAGCAAAATATTATTGTTATAGAAGCATTTTTATAAAAGAAGACCATTGTGGAAAAGGTTATTCTAAGTTAATTTTTGTCAAAATATTCTATTTAAATATTTTTTTGTCTAAATGTTCTTAATACAATTTTATACATTTATTTTAATCTAAGTGACGCTAAATATCATGTAAATTGTCCACATTTATGCGCTTTTTTAAGATCACGGTTCCGGACGTAGTCGGATACCTTAAAGGAAAATGTATAATGAGCATTCACTTTATTAGTTTAAAGCTTACAATTGGAAAATGACAAGGAAATTCGAATGTTCTCATTTTATTACGAGGAAGTTAATCATAGAATTGTAAGAGAAAATGAAAAATAAAATAATTACTTCAAAAAGAAAATCTGAATAATGTATTTATTTATGTAGATATGAAATGTGAGACGACTTTTTGTTGGAGATGAAAACATATTGTCTTACAGAGAAGAAAAGATTTTCTTAGTTAAATTCTTCGTTGACAACAAATAAATAGTTTCCCGAGAATTAAAGATTTTACGAAAGTCTGGGGTGACCCTGTGATCCACGCGCCCACTCCCGAGTCAAGCAATTCAAAGGATCTGTGAAGTTATAATAAAAAGTTTTTCAAAATTAAAATGTTCTACCATACGTTTTTTTCTCAATCAATCATATTTTCTAAATTAGAAGACCGAATGTCTGTTTTTAATTAAAATTTCCTCAGAAAATATTTGGTGTTAAAATCTTCCAACGAAAGAAAGAAAAATGATACAAATAGTGTTTGAATTTCTCCAGACATGTTCTCCGCACAGTCAATCAGAATCCATACATTTTATGAATAATTTAATACGCAATTATTCATTACATTAGTTATTTGTATTATAATTATTGATTAAAGTGTCATTTAATGTGTAAAGTGCTATTCGGTTTTTAACTATTCAATAAAAACTACTTAAAATATTTTTAAGTATTTTATTTCAGCTCATTAACTTTATATCTTTAAAAATATCGCAGTTTATCTTTAACGATTTTTTGTAGTCTATTTTAACTTATCTAAACTTGTAAAAATATCGATTGAATGTAATCTTTTTCTTCTTTGAAATGCTTCTTTGATTCTTTTTCTCTTAACCATACTCATTTATATTTTTAAGTTCCACCTAATTAAGTTTTTTACATGATTTTAACTAAGCTATTTTATATATTTTTTACTCATTGTACCTGATTTTAAAAAATTGCATTTCTAAAACACTAATTAAGAACAAAGAGAAAAACCACATCAAAAGGCAGCAGAAATACTTCAATGGAATGCGATGGAAAAAAGATTCTTTATAATAGACCCTTGAAAAAAAAGCAATGTACAACAGATACGAAAGAACGATTTTTTATACTTTAGATCTAATAATATAAGAGATTATCCTAAATATGATGTAGAAAACTTTTCGTTTTAATAACTTTTTTTGTGTGTTAGGCGATCATATTAACTTAAAACTTTCCTAATTACTTTAAGTGATCTTTGAACATGAGAGCACATTATCAATCTTCATTATGTCATTGCGAAGGTTTGCTTACGAAGGAGATCAGCTACACTATACGCCCTAGTAACACACATTATCATTAATGAATTTTAAGGATAAAATATTCAAAAGATTCATATACATACAATAAGGTCAGAGAGTGTTCACACCTTTGAGAAAGAAATCCAGATAATTATCATCACTGTATGTACTTTTAATAAAAATGATAGCACTAAAATTTAAAGATTTTATTATTTTTTCTGAGAGTTGGTGTATTATAAGATTATAAAGAAGGATCAATGTTACCAATCAAAGGACCTTGTTACATATTTTAAAATATAACATTAAAATTGAGATCTAAGTATATCACTTTCTTTATTATATATTGAATTTTTTTTACAAAATTAAAATTAATATCCAAAAACAATACTTGAATAAGTTGGTAAATATTTTCACTGCTTGCTTCTATTATCTTACAGGCCTTATCACATGTACACGTTTCGAGCAATATTTCGTGTAATTTTTAAACAGTTGCCATGTCAACGGCTATCGAATAACTTTTTGCTAGTGAGCTCAAAAAATTCTTCCAAATAAAAGTTGCTTGAAGTTCCAGCCAACGGGGTTCTTCGGCGGCCTAAGTCACAAACAAGATGGCATCTTCGATTTCGTCAAACGTATCAGATATGGCGCATAATATTTTAATGGTGTATAATATTTTAACGAAGTATAATACTTTAAACAGAATGGTTCTCCATTTTTTTGTCTACACCCATCTATAAAGGCGCGAGCGAAGTAAAAGAAATAATTTTGGATGTGCATTTCCCTAAGCAGAAAAATCGACGAATAATTTTTCGATGTAGAGATAGAGCGCAGCTGACGTCAGAGCATGTCGTTTTGTTTACGGCAACCTTTCAATCTCAGATTAAGCAAAAAAATTGGGTGGAAAAGTTGCACCGAAAATGTGTGATATAGCCTTTAGATACATTTTTAAAGATATTCGTTCTCAAAAATTATTTTATACTTTTATCAATAAATTGCATTTGTAACTTAAAAATTAAAAATTAGGCTGACATTCGATGGCATCTTTCTCATTTCTGAGTTTAACTTAATTCTAAGATTCGCGTACATTGAATTTTAATGTATTTTTTATCCTCTTAGTATTGTTTTAGTTTTTACATGTTATGAGTTACTTAACTCAAGACATTTAAGTTAATTACCTCCTAATGAATAGTTAAAACCTATGAAGAGATTTGAGAAGAATAAAAATTTGGTGACTTATAAATGTTTTGGTCATTTTCATAAATTTATGATTGAGTTAAAGTTTCAAATATTCTCAATCTGCTCCAGATTTTGAATATAATTATCATACAACCCCCATCCGCAAAATAACATTATAAAACTGAGTGGAATCATATCTGAAAGTATAAATCCTTAATTTTCTTGAAATATCATTTACTAAAGACTTAAGTTACACCAAGCATCTCATTCCTTAGTTATTATATTTATATTCCCATTGATAAAATAAATTTTTCCCATTACTTTTGATTTATATAACTCTCTCCGGATTAGTTCATCTGAGTGTCTCAGGGTAAATTTAAGGCAATCAAGATCCAAATATTCTTCTTGGGTATTTTTTATTATCATTATTGGATAAGGAAATTTTAAGTTATTTTACTCCTCCTTGAAATGCTCTGATTCTATGCTTCCTTTATCTAATTAATATGAGGTATATCCTACTTTTCTTCTGTCCGATATACAAACTTTTTTACCTGAGAATTAATACCATCTGCGCTGAACGTCATGGAATTCAAGATTCTCTTTGAAAGGTATCATTCCACTCTATTGCAATATTTGGAATAGAATTTAAACTATCTAAAATGTTTAAATTTGGGAAGAAATTCCTTTTTTCCGCAATTAAAAGGTCATTATCCCATTATTTGTTATCTCGAGATGAACAAAATCATAAAAAAAATTCTTAAGCACAATCCCCTTTTTTTAAAAACAAAATCAATGAGAAAACTTCAAATAAGCTTCACCTAATTGTTTATCGATAATGACACTTTAAACGCTTGAGAAAGTGGCTCCCACATTCAAAGGCTCTCCACAAAAAATAGAAACTTTAATAAATTTCTCAAAATTTCTATTACCGTATAATTGTGAGACATACTTTACAATATTCTATAATATGATATTATATAATAGCCACTTGAGGAATGAGTTAACACATTCTTGAAATATCTATTGATGTTATGCTAAATATAATGTCGTATATTAAGCCCCTGATCCAAAAATTTGTTAGTAAATTCTATTGGAAAATGCATTTTGTGCAGAAGTCTAATATTTTTGATTCCATAGGTAAATATAACAATCTGGTGAACTATATGTGAATGTCTTCTCACAAATTCTTACTGTATGGTTTATTGCAAAATTTAAGGAAATCTGATACATTTTTACGAAAAAGCAAGAAAAATCTTGGATACACTATTATAAAGACCTTTTTACAATAGAGTCTAAAAGTAAATCGAACGTAATACATGAAACGGTTTTCTTATGCATGGGAAAAATTATTGTGGATCGCGTGAAAAGCTAACCCCTCTGAAGCCAAATGGATTGATTATTATTGATACATTATGTGGTTTGATTTGTGCTATAACAGACACATATAATTCTATTCACTTTTTAATCTGTGTGTGTGTGTGTGTGTATGTGCGTGCGTGCGTGTATACTTATGCACATTGTATCTGATATAAAACTGCATCTATTAATTTTATAGTTAATCACGTACATAAGTAAGATATAGCAGTAATTTATTGTATGTGTATATGAAAGAAGTTACTGTGAACATACAATAATTGCTATTTTTCTCTCTGCAGTTCCTCTTATCCAAGTAATAATTTTGATGTAACCTATAAAAAAGCTATGGTATACAAAATGCGAATTGATGCATCTTTATTTTATAGGAGATAACTTTAATAAATTTTCCAAGCAATCACAGTCTAGATTAATTAATTGTGTATTACTAATTTATTAAATACAAGCCGGCAATAGATTTAGCAGGTGCAAGTAATTTTTAATACTCTTCTCATAAATCAGGCATCTGATTAGACCACTTCTGGAGTTTCGCGAAATCACGTAGAAGGTGAAATTTTTTTGAAGCTTTTAATCTAACCTCAAACCAAAGCGAAATAATTCTGTAGAATACATTTCTTTTTAGTTTTGCTCATTTAACTCTTCTACACATCCATGGGCATAATTATTTTTTATATATAATTAGAAATTACATTGTTTAATGTATAGAAAATATTTTCGTAGCTTTACTTTTTGCATAAATGTATCGATTGTCGTTCCAGTGTTGTTAAAATAAAATGTTATTATACTCCGACGCTTGTTAATTCCATGTTTTACTAACACACTTAATATAAACTCATTATATTTGCTATTTTTAACCTCAAAACTTGTGAAAGCAAATAATGACTTGGGTCACCCAAACAATTTTCACTTTCGATGTCCTCTTCCTGTAATATAAAATTTTACGATGGTTTTAAAAATGGCCTACTTTTACTTTTAGATAAATTCAGTGAATGTCGTATCTTCACTATCCCAATCAATTATTATGACTTTGATTTCTAAGCCTTTGATATTTACGAGAGGAAAAAAGAGATTAACGAGAATAACATTTATCTACAAATACGTTATCAAAGTTGTAAAGTTGGCAAAATATATAATAGCATCACAAAAAGCCAATTGCATTGAGTCTATACAAAGCAAAATTTTAGCGATATTTTAATTTAAAGGTATTGTGAAAATTTAGCAAGGATGAAAAATATCAGTCACTTTTGCGTTTTATTACGGGAGTAAATATTTTGTCACTTAATTTGCAATAAATTTTACAAAAGGTGAACAAAGAAGTGAACTGGTAACTGTTGTGGATAACCTTTCAAAAGGTTTTTGGTGAACAGAGCATAAATATATATATTTGCTTTAATATTTTTCAAGGTATCTTGACAGATTTGCAGAAAATAATAAAAGCCATCAAAATGACATTTGATAAATTGTAAGCAAATAATCTCATTATTTAAAAATAAATACTATCTCAAGTATTTTACAAGCATCCACATATATTTAATGCCCATTACATTGGAAAAAGTAATGTAATTTATGTAAAGAAATATGTACAATTTTTTTGGCAAATTTCCTTCAGTAATAAGATATTGATTTCTGAGTATCTGGGTTTAATAATTAGACTTAACTATTTCTACATTTTAATCGATTACTTTTTAAATATAAAAAAACTAATTTCAAATATAAAGCAAATAAATAAATAAATTCATGAATCATGCATTTAAATAGTTCAGATATATTATAAATTAAATATTATTCTGGTTTCATTGGTTTATATAGTTTGCTTAGTTGGTTTATTTCTGTCAGCAATCCTGATTTGAGAATTAAAAAAATACTCTCAAAAAAAGTTAACTCTCAACGAAACCATGCAATACTTAAAACATATATGCAGTAAAATCTGTTTAATATAGGCAAGTAAATGAAATAAAAATTCTGTCTTTAAAAAGTATATTTTAATAGTTTTTTTTCGTATAAGCTTTTGATTAATACAAAAGTGTTATTTTATGAGGATATAGCTAAAGTGTTATATTATCAATTAATGTCAGTAAAAATTTCAATAACATATTATTATAAAAAATGTAATAGAAAATAATCCTTTGGACGGCAATTCGTTCATGGGAGAGAGGGTCTTTTTAACACGCTTTTATAAGTTTCACTTGTATGTAACGGAATATCTGGGAACTCAATTTTTTTTAATCCACTTTAAAAGGTCTGATTAATTTGAAATTTTGCACACTTGTCAAGAACCTATAACAATACAATAATTTCATAATTTTGGTTCAATGTCTTGAACAGGATAATCAAGAATAACAATTTCCAGATTTGGTGACTAATTCATTATAAGATTTCTAGATTCGGTGACTAATTCCATATACCATTGCCAGATTTGGCGAATAATTCCTTATACCATTTCCATATTTTGCGACAAATTCTAAATCCTAATTCCAGGTTTGGTGACTAAAAGATTAAGAGTAACCCTAAAAGCGAAAACCGTTTTTTTTTTTGCGTCAGCAATTTCTCATCAAAATATAAATAACTGCCCAGTCTTTCTGAAAATGGAAATAAAAAAAAGAGACTCGTGTATGCGAAAAAAATAATTTATTCTAACTCAGGGTTGTAAAACTCTTTAGGTCACGAGCCAAAAGTTAAAAAAAAAGTGTATGAATAAATGATAGTTTAAAAAACTAAAAATACATGCTTTTACTGTAGATCGAGCGAAAAAAAATAAAAAAATAAATTATTGTTTAAAAAAACCAAAAAATACGCTTTTATGGTCAATCGAACTAAAAATTTAAAAAATAATTCTTAATATAGGAATAAAATGATTTGCAAGAAAATTAATGTCATTGTGTGGTAAAAGCGTGTGGGGGTGCGCTTCGTGCTATATTTTTACACTAACTCAGCATTTCGGAATAGAACCAGTAAGAAATTATAACAATTGATATAGAGCACCCCATGTTTTTACCCCAATGATATTAATTTACTCGTAAATCGTTTTATTCCTTTACTAAGAATAATTTTTTTTAGTTTTTACTTCTATCATGTTTGCACAATATTTACGATGGTGTTTGGCAGTATTTTACAATGTCTGAAAGGAACCAAGTATTATATGTATTTTGTTAAACAGAAAATATTGATTTAAGTCTGTAAGTTAGTTTAATTATCACAGTATTAAAAGCATTAAATATAGATATAATCAAATGGATTCCATATTTAATCTCATTTTTCATGGATACAAAAGTTTGAAGGAAGTTTATTAACAGAAGTAGTGGAAAAGTTCATATTACCCATAATATGAAGTGGAGTGTTAGAAGTTGAAATGAATATTATAGTGTGTGGGAATTACGTGCTTGCGTGTGTATAGCGATAGTGTTTACATACAGTAGAAGTCTAGAACAATAAACATATTACATTTCACACACATAGCATTTTTTTTCACTCCAAAAGAAGCTATTTGAAAGTATTTTTGACATTTATATTTTATTTACAAATGCTACAAGTAATATTAAATTACTTTTACAATATTTACATTTAACTTATGTAAGACATAATAATTGAGAATTAAGAATTTTTTACTCAATTCTAAGTATTTATAACATTTTAATGGGATCTTCTCACTTAATTTAACGTTTAATTTGAAACCCAAAGTAAAAGTTTTAAAAAGAATTTGAGAAATACATATATAGAAAGCGACTCGTTCATTCTCTTTCTCATGAAGAAATGGTGGCCGCGGTAGCCGAGTGGTATAGGTATCGGATCGTGGCTTGCCTGGTCACGAGTTCGATCCCAGTACCACTAAAGATCCGCCGTGTAGGGCAGCGATGCACGTTAAATCTGTCGAGAGCTGAAACGTCCTCCCGTTGGTGTGGTGTGGTAGTTAGGAGAGGGGGTGCCAGCTCAGGTGTCGTCCACGTCACTTGACCATGGTTCAAAATTACGTGGTCCGTCGCCAAAAGCCCTCGTGTAGCTGAACAGTGCGACGTTAATATTAAATCAAATCAATCAAATCTCATGAAGAAATGTCCGGACTATAGGATTATGAATCATAGGATTGAGATTTGTTAAGCATGTTTCTTTTATTGTAGAGATCAGCTAATGGCGCATTTTGCTGAAACCAAATATCACGGATGAGAGAACTGTGGTATATTTAACTGTAACCAGTTAAAGACTTAACTGTGACTGAGTGGAGGATTGTATATAAATAACACGCAACTATGAAATTGTATCTGTAATTAGTAATGTGTTGTACAGTGAAGTAGAGATATATTAAAATAACATATTAAGGAGGAAGTCGTTCAAATGTGCATCTAATTATAGTTTGAAGTCACACAAAACAACAGTTGGCGACGAGGATGGGATATAGAGCTGGGTCCACTCTTAAGAGCCTTAAGGGAAGGTAAAGATTTGCAAGGGAGGGAAGCCCAGTATACCATTGAGGATGGTTGTATTATGTACGGACAAAGGGGAAGATATTAGTACATACATTGCCGAGCTTCGGGCTCTAGCAATGAATTGTGATTATGATAAAGATATGTTGAATATTATGTTACGCGACGTATTTGTAAGCGGGTTGCGGGATAAAATGATTTTAGATCGATTATTTGAGGAAGATAATATTAATCTCGAGAAAACGCTAAATATAGCACTGGCTATGGAAAAAGCTTTTAGAGGGACAAATGATATTATGGGCCGAGCAATAAATTCAATGCAAACTTTTAAAAAACACATGGATAAAAAATCCAATTTTACAAAAAAGCCGAAAGAAAACATTATATTGTTCACGATGCACAGGTACCAACCATGCAAAAGAGAATTGTAGATTTATTTCAAGTAAATGTAATTTCTGTGGGAAAATTGGGCACATTAAACAGGCATGCTTCGCATCTAAAAAGGCAAATGCGAAATCGGTTAAACAAAAACAGGTAACTCTATTAAATGAAGTTGAAGATAGAAATAGAATTCCACTACACGAATTAAAAATTCAGGATTATATATTACACGAGGAAGAACCAAACCGACCTCCAATTATGATAAATTTAAAAATTGAAAACAAAAGTTGTTCTATGGAATTAGATACGGGGGGAGCGGTTAGTGTAATGAGTATTGGAAATTTCAGGAAAATTTCAAATAAACAAATTAAACCTACAAATATAGTTTTTAAAACATATAAAGGAGATTCAATTATACCATTAGGATATGTTACTGTAAGGGTACATATAAAAATCAAAAAAGTAAACTTGAACTTATACATTGTGAAAGAAAACTTAGATACTATTCTGGGTCGGGAATGGCTCTATAAAATTCATTTAGATTGGCCGGCTATTAAAGCTTTTAGAGCAAAAACTGAACAAAATTTAAATAACCTTCTAAGAGAGTATAAGGATATTTTCGATGATAAATTAGGAGAAATAAACAATTATGAGGCTAAATTAAAACTCAGACATGGAGTAAAACCTATATTTTGTAGGGTTCGAACAGTACCCTTTGCTCTCAAAGGTAGAGTTGAAAACGAAATTGACAGACTTGAAAAAGAGGGTATTATAGAAAAAGTCGACAGCTCTGAATGGGCAACCCCAGTAGTCCCTGTTGTTAAATCCGATGGTAGTATAAGACTATGTGCTGATTATTCAGTAACCCTGAATCCAAATTTAATTGTTCCTCAGCATCCTTTACCAAGATTGGATGAAATTTTTGGTAGTTTAAATGGGGGAAACAATTTACAAAATTAGATTTTAAGCATGCATATTTGCAAATGAAAGTCCATCCCGACAGTCAGAAATTAATGACTATAAATACCCACAAGGGATTATATATTTGTAAAAGACTTATGTATGGATTAAATGGGGCACCTGCTATTTGGCAGCGCTATGTTGACGGACTATTTCAGGGTATGGATGGAGTCAAGGTCTTTATGGATGATGCTAGAATAACAGGGAGCGATGAAATTTCGCATTTTACAGCTTTAGAGGAATTTTTAAGAAATGTAGAGAACACGGGCTAAAGCTTAATTTAAATAAAAGTAAGTTTTTCCAAAATGAAATAAATTTTCTTGGGCATAGAATCGATTCAAAAGGGTTACATAAAACTGACGAAAAAGATCTCAGCCGTTGTAAATGCTCCTGTACCCCGAAATGTTCATGAAGTAAAAAAGTTTCTTAGGGTTAGTTAATTTTTACGGGAAATTTTGTGAAAATTTAGCTACTATTGCTAATCCTCTTAATAATTTAACAAAAAAAAATGTTAGATTTTTATGGTCGAAGGATTGCCAGGTTGCCTTTGAGCAAATAAAGAAGGAAATTTGTTCACCTAAAATTTTGGTGCATTATGATCCTAGCCTACCTTTAACTTTAGCTAGTGATGCATCTCCAGTTGGCATTGGTTGTGTTCTGTCACACGTATATCCAGATGGCTCTGAACGTCCGATTGCGTTCGCATCAAGAACTTTATCTGGGTCCGAGAAAAAATACTCCCAAATTGATAAAGAAGCTCTTTCAATAGTTTGGGCAGTAAGAAAGTTTTATCTATATTTGAAAGGTAGAAGATTCACTTTGATAACAGATCACAAACCTTTGATAGCTATTTTTGGTTCAAAAAGAGGTTTACCAGTGTTGGCAGCTACCCGACTTTTACATTATGCGCTCATTTTGCAGTCATTTGAGTTTGATATAATATTCCGTAAAACGATTGAACACGGAAATGCAGACTTTCTTTCTCGTTTACCAAAAACATCCGAAGAGCTTGAAGTTAAAGATGACATCACAATATTTTAGATGTCACAGATTGAAGCATTACCGGTTACTTCTAAGGAATTACGACAGGAGACGAGTAAAGATATAGAGCTGGGTCCACTGTTAAGAGCCTTAAGGGAAGGTAAAGATTTGCAAGGGAGGGAAGCCCAGTATACCATTGAGGATGGTTGTATTATGTACGGACAAAGGGGAAGATATTAGTACATACATTGCCGAGCTTCGGGCTCTAGCAATGAATTGTGATTATGATAAAGATATGTTGAATATTATGTTACGCGACGTATTTGTAGTCTGATGTTGCAGTTCCAGATCTATCAGTCTTCAGCTAAAGAGACTGACTCCGAGACGAGGAGTCCACCAGTTCCAGACAGGCCATTACCTAGGCGTTCCGGGAGAATCAGGCGGCCTCCGGAGAGACTTGTTCTTTAAGGAGGGAGGAGATGTGGTATATTTAACTGTAACCAGTTAAAGACTTAACTGTGACTGAGTGGAGGATTGTATATAAATAACACGCAACTATGAAATTGTATCTGTAATTAGTAATGTGTTGTACAGTGAAGTAGAGATATATTAAAATAATATTTTAAGGAGGAAGTCGTTCAAATGTGCATCTAATTATAGTTTGAAGTCACACAACACAACAAGAACCACCATCGGATCCCTTTTCAGAAAAATAGTGGTTATAACACATTTCAGTAAAACATAAATTTCATATTTTATCATAAATTATTTGTGGTATCTAGTTATTATACGGCGTGTTGCCGAATTCAACCAACAAATTCAGAGGGTTGATAATAGGCAGCATGGGGATAAACCCTCATAAAACATGTTTGTTGGTGAAAACTACGCTACTGATGCCGTCGGGAAAACGCTGAACCAGATGAAAAAAATGGTCAAACGAATGCGGTGATTTGGAGCGCAGTGGTACGGATGAAGAAACCTGTCCATATACAAATTTTCCACTTCTCCCGGAGTTGCTGCTGGGAGTAACAGCCACTGCGCACCAGAACGTGTGGTTCATGTATGATGGCGCACCAGTGCATTTTTTATTGTGGTGCGTAACCACCACCATGCTACAAGTCTCTAGGTGGACTGGAAGATGCTGACATATTGCTTGGCCTCCACGTTCCCCGGACTCAATTCCTTTCGTTTCTTCTTCTGAAATCGTTTGTGTATGAGACGCCGGTAGCTACAGGGAAGGATCTCACGCCAGGGTTCGCCATCGCTTCTGCTGATATCGCCAGCTAACACCGGATTTCAACATTCCTTCGTCCTTCGGTGTCGGTTATGCTATGAACAACACGGCCGAAACTTCGAATAATTCCTTTGGCAAACCCTTGTTGCATTTCTGACGTCGATCTACGCTGCATTGCTCCTTTCGTAAGGATACTTTTCGTCTAATAAATGTATTTCTTATCTCTTACTACCCCTTTCCATTCCACTCGACATCATACCCTTCAGAACTATTTTTGCTAATTATTCCGACTAAACGTGGTTTGCGATATCATGTTCTATGGTGATTTGTCGTTCCTATGCTGCCTACTATTACCTATATGAATTAGTCGGTAGAATTTAGCAACACTCTATAGATCATTATAGTATAATTGTTTTGAACAAAACTTTCGCTATTACGCTCTAACTGTATCTATCACCGAAACTGATTCGTAAAATAAAATTATTAGTTTTTTTTTTATCTTGGAGCTTATACTAAGGATTTCTGTTTATCATTACTTGTTGCATTTAGCTGCAGTAAAATTTGTGTAATAAAAAAATGTGTTGAATAAAGTTGATATACACTCTAACCTTCATATGTAATGAAAATAATTGAGTATTTAGAACAATGGTTAATATTCCGAGTAGGAAGTTTCTTCTTGAAGAACGTGGAAAATCGAGTAACATTCACCAAGAAAAAATACGATAGATTCCAGAAAAATATATAACAACAGAGGAAAGAAAAGTTATTGATCTAGTGAGAAATCGCAAAAGGTATATAGAGCGGATAAATATCAGTGAAACAGAATTCGATACTCAAAGAACATTGTTCCAATTTCAATGTGGATCTTTCCCCAAATCCCCTGGTTGTTCCGATACCCTAATAAATCGATGTTATTTTTCTTTTTATTATGATCATAAAATAAAGGGAATAAAAATTCCGAAAAATATTTCAAAGGTTTGTAAGATATTCCTAGTTCTTAATGTTCTTTAAATAGCTGAAACCAATCTTTGCAATGCATTACATGAAACTATTTAGCCTGCTTTAAAACTTTAAGTAATTCATGAAAAGATTTAACAAGCCTTTCAGTTTGCTTTTTTCTTCAAATTGATTTCAGTGATTTGCTAATTTTGTTTTAATATTGATGCTTTTTAATGGATTATTCATTACAAAAAATTTAAAGATAAATCTTGAGTTTAGGAAAAAGTTTTAACGTCTTATTTTCTTAAAATTTAACAAAATCGTTTTAGCAATTTAGCGATTCTTCTACTTACACTACGTGTAATGCAGATATAAGAGTCGTAAGCGCTTCACTAAAAGCATAAGTGTTACGTATAATGCATTTCAGAGCAGTAAATCTTAAATTTTTTCCATAAATATAACAATAATTTATATTCTTGTTATTTTTATGGAAAAATTATGGAAATGATTAATATGTTAAGTAAGAAATTAAAATAGACACAAAGAAAAGAGTAATCCTAATAAATTATTAGTAGTAGTAGTAGATATGTGTGAAGAATTATACACTAAGTAAACTTTAAATAATATTTGTAAATTTGTAGTAAAGATGCATTATGTTTTTTTTATTGATATATAATTAAAATATTCTCAATTTGTTTTGTATTAAAGATTCAAGAATATAATATCTAATTATCGATAAAACGTATTAACTATTTGAATTAAAAATTGTGAATATGTAAATCAAAATCAACAATGAATTTTTACGAATCATTATCATTCCATTTATCTGTCTTTTGAATGGCTTGTGTAATTTCATAGTTTTTAGGAAGCTATACTCATGTGAATTCAATTAACAAACTTAATCCTATTTCTTTTACTAATTTATTAAGATAACTCTCAATAAAAATAGCGAAATTGAGCCTCATTTCAGATAAGCCGGAAGAAAATGAAATCCTACGTGTAGTTAGAATTTTATTCTACATACAATTCCGTAAGTTACATCCTCCTAACAGTTACTAGACGGTTTGGAGTTAATTCTTTTGGAGAAGTAATGCAACCCAAAATAAATTTTTTAAAATTTATAATTATGATTATTATTTTGTTAAATCTTGCATGTTTAACTTCAGGAACTTAATGTAGACCCGCTGGAAGAAAAGAGTCCATAGAATAATGACAGAACGTGAAATGAAGTAACTAAAAGTTAAACCGTGCAAGAAAAAAAAATAATAAAATGAAAATGTAGGAAAATTTGTTGGAAAATAACAGGTCCACGAAAATTATATATATATATATATATATATAGTGACTTAATTTAATTGCTCAAATGTCAGGACAGATGAGCAATTGGCGACTTTTTGAGCGGTCACCGAAAAAGAAATAGCCTCTAAAAACAAGATCACACTTCAAAAATGACCCGATTCCTTTTCTATTTTAGACAGAAGGTCAGATGCCTTTAATAAATTATGAACGAAAATATATTGGCTAGGTAGAAGCTTTTAACAATGTTTTTTACAATTGATTAGAGTACGCATAAAGAAGAAAAAACCCAATTTGTTACGGAAAAATTATTATTTTTAGCTATTTGTAAAATTATAAAAACTTCTTTATAAGTTAAATGTATAAAGAATAAAATTTGCATGCTTTAATAAGGAATTCGTGTTTATTTAATAACGATAATTTAATTTTGTTTCAAATTACATAAATGCTTTCACTCGAACTGTATCAAGGTTATAAATTCAAGATAAAATGAAATATGCATCTTAAATTACAGTACTCAATATATAAATAGCGAAAATGTCTTTAAAATATTTGACTAAATATGTTAATTGGTGTAAACACTAAAAAATAACTTATTACCATAGTTATTATATAGCACATATCAAATCAAATGTAAAAAATTTGCAATTAAAATTAATAATAATAATAATACGTGTAATATTACTATTTCTACAAATTTGAATAATAGTAAAACCACAACTGTGGGAACAAATTATTCTTTTTTTTTAATAGTTAGAAATAAAAATCGTTTCGTCAACCAATACAAAAGCTAACTGGAAAAATTATTTAGATATGTATTTTTTTGGCATAAAGTCTAGCAGAAATACACATACCATTTTTGAAAAATATATTACTTTAATAGGATTTACTTTTATTTTTTTTTTAAGAAAAATAATAATAAAACATTGTGTGGACACTCGAATTTGTTTTCAATACGTATATTCTTTCTAACTCGATATTTATTGCAAAAGGCTTCTGCAACTGTTTATGTACAGTTAATGTTTTCATTAACATGCTGTATTTTTTTTAATTCACCAATTTTTCAAAATTAAGTATTATAAAATTGTATAGATTTTAATAGAGTTTCTTAAATTTTTGTTGAAAACGAGTAATTTCGTCAGAGTATGTTAAAAAACATTATTCTCGCTTATCAAACGCTACGCAGCTTATTAAAATTATTTTTGAGTATATTCTTTTTAATTCTGCGCACACCACTCCGGTTTTTTTTTCTTCTATTTGAATCGATTTGTTTCTCCCTTGTTTTGGAATAAAAAGAAATCCTGAAAACCTTAACCTCACAAACTATATTGCGTTATTTTCCTAAAAAAACCTTTTTTATTATTGTTTTTAAAGAGAAAATGTTTAAAAAATTATTAATAGCATTCATAAATATTTTTTTACGAAAAAAATATAAATAATTTTTGAATGTTATTTATAAATTGTTATAGTACCCGAACCAATACTGTACCATATTTTCCTTCTTACAAGATAAAAAAGTTACAAATAATCATTTAATGAAAAAATAAGACATCGAATTATATACCAGATATTGGTTAAATATTTTCATTCAACATTACTTAAATTTCTTCTTTTTACGAGTTTTATAAAATTTTCATGACAACAGTGGAAGTATGAATAATTCATTTTAATGTATTTTACTAAACAATTTCTTGGGGGGAAATGACTGTATTGTGCAATTAAGGAAGATACCAATACAAAACAAAGACTTTCTTTGCACATAAAATGATCGAATTTCTTCACAATATGTTAAATTTTATTGCAGAGTACTCTAAAAATAATACAGCTCCCTGAAGATGTTAATTGTTTTAAGGAATTACATTCAATTTATCAACAAATAAATAAATAGCTCTTTAAGCTTTAAAAGTCCTTACTAATATTATAAACGTTAAAGTTTGTATAGATGTTTGCTACTCTTTCACGCAAAAACAACTGAATGGATTTTAATGAAACTTTACAATAATATAGCTTAAAGATCAGAATAATACATAGGCTATAATTTATAACGATATTGTGTGAAGTGTCCAAATTATAACGATAATTGTCAAGAAATTAGGAAAAAATTTGGCCATCTGCAAGAAAGCCCGCGACAGCATACACTAGCTAGATAAAATCTGCTTTCACCCATAAGAAATCATACAGCAAAAGTAAAATTTAAAAGAAGTATACTTTTTTTCTAGCAAAGTTTCATGAATTTATTTACTATTATTTAAATATTCAGCATGCAAGAATTCACTAATATTTTTAATTAAAACTACTTAGGATAACGGAAGTTGTGTTGCAAAATACACAAATAGTAGGCAGAAAAAGTCTGCGTTCACTATTTGAATATTCTTCATTCTAAGAATTTGTATCAACAAGTGTTATAAGTTAACAGAGTTTTTGCATTCAATTATCAAGTAAAATAGCATAAGAAAATTGTGACGCAATAATAGTTACGTCTTTGTTAGATACGAAGCAATTCAAGGAAATGGAAAATAAAAACAAGGAAATTAGTATCAGTGAGCGTAAAAAATCATTGTGAAAATGTGAAAAGATGGAAAAAGTCGTCAAGATATAGTCAGATCCATTGATGGCAGTATTCATCTACCCAGAATGTTATTTATAACTTTAAACATACAAGAGTTTACACATCCAAACCTCATTTAAGTCGTCCATCTAAACTCACAATCAGAGAAAAACGAAGTATGATATCAATGGCGAAAAAAAATCAGTGTTTGACTGCAACTCAAACAGCAACCTCCTCAATCACTTTATTTAGCCCAGTAGAACATATTTGGTGAGATTTTGATGTAAAAAAAAGAAAACATGACAAATAAACACAAAATGTGAAATAAAAACAATAATCACAAAAGAATGGAGGAAAATCGATGCAGAAATTACAAAAAACTAATTAAATCTATACCAAGATGCTTAAAGATATCCGACTACCCTAAAATCATGGGTTTTTTTCAAAAATTGACAATTTTTGTTTATGATTTTATTTTATAGACCATCTTTTTAGCTTAATAAAAATACCAAGCTTTTTAATGTCCATTCACTAGAACAAAAACTACAAGTGCTTTAATAGAAGAAGATGCCATAACTTTACACAAGATGTCAAACTTTAAAATGCGTTTTACTCGAAATGGATTTTTTTCGAAAAACTCAAACGGGGACAGCGATTGATCAAAAAGTTTTGAAAATAATTTGCTGAAATTTTTTGTTAATGTTTCATGTAACAGAAGTGTTTTGACCTTTAGATTTATCAATAACTGTTTTATTTCAAAATTTGCAGTCCTTTATGTGAATATAATCACTGTTTTTTTAAGCAATTTCATATAGTCACAAAGATAGAGTTCTCTAGTTTTTGTAAAAATTAAACTATCTATTATCCTGAAGGTCATTTCAAACATGAATAACGAAGTAACACATTAAAACTGAAAAATTGAAAGTTTGTTCAAAACAGTTTTGTACAGAGCGGGCCCCGTTTATGTAATTTTTTGTACATTATCACCAGTTTTTTCCCATTTTAATAATAAAAATTTTTTTTACTAATTTCAATTCTACAAATTTTTCCTTACAATATACTAAATAAACCTAAAAATCACAAAAAAATCCCCGTATCTCCATTTTTTCAAAAAAAAGTTGTCGCAAGTAGTCGGATACCTTAAAAGTGGTTGTAGACACTAAAACCTATCCTACTAAGTACTAAATTAAGAAAGAAGTACAATATTTAAAGCTAACTTGAGATTATTGTTAAGTGTACGAAGACTTTTGTGGCGTAATTTTTAATAGCTTTTTGATTATTAATTTTTTTTAAAAAAAGTTAACTATATATTTTTAAAAAAATTCATTATGTCATTCCATTAAGAACAAGTTGCAGATATCATAAAAAATTACAATTACAATATATTAATTTTTATTAGTCTAAAACATTAAATTTTTAAAAAAATGGAAATGTACGAACAATTTGTGGCCCACTGTATATATAAGGAAGTCGTTAAATGTTTACAATTCCCTACCGACTCCACAACCCTCTTTATTAGACTCAATTTAGAGCTTCAATCAAATTAATTTTTATTTTCAAATTAATCTTTGCCACGTTAAAACTATACAGAATATGAAAACAAAACAAAAGTAATTGAATGAAAAACGTTTACGATAAATTATTTTAAGAATATTTTATAAATTTTTAAAATATATATTACAACAGACTGTATTTACACTCATGTCCATAAATTAAGGATAATGAAGTTCAGGCAAAGAAAGAGACAGAAGCAAAATAAATTTGACTTATTTGAAAAATCTATTTATTCAACAAATAGTAAAGAGCAAAAAAGATGCTATATGTTTGACATAATTAATAAAAATTGCGATTTTTACTCCCTGGAGCAAATTTCAAAAAAGAACCTATTTACAAAAAACTCTATAACATGGTTAGCATGCTGATTAATGCGGAGTATGTCTCCCGGACGATGCAATGCAGGCCTTACAACGACTAGGCATGCTGAGTATCCAATTATCAATCTGATTTTAAGGAATATTACACCACTCATTAAGCAATGCCCTCCGAAGTTCCGGTAGACAGGTGGGAGGGGGTTGACGGGCTGCAATTCGTCGCCCAAGCATATGCCACACATGCTCTATTGGATTCAAGTTCGGTGAGTATGCTGCCCAATCCATACGGGTGATATCCTCCGATTGAAGGCATTCCTCTACAATGTTTGCACGGTGAGGGCTGGCGTTGCCATCCACAAACAGAAATTCAGCACCCATGGTGCCCCGAAACAAACGTACATGTTGTTCCAGAATGACCTCCCGATAGATGTGGCCTGTCATCGTTGCACTCTAAACATGCAGATCAGTTCTGGAATCAAGAATAATTCCTCCCCAAACGAGCCATCCTGCACCACCGTAACGGTGTCATTCAATGGTGTTCTCTTGGTGGTAACGGGTACCTGGCGCTCTCCATATTAAAGTCCTGCGAAAATCAGACTGTAAACTAAACCTGGACTCGTCGGAAAACATCACACAAGACCACTGTTGTGGTGTCCACAATGCATGCTCTCTACTCCAGGTTAATCGCAGGCGACAGTGAGTTGCGGTAAGTGGAACACATCTGACAGGCCTACGAGCATATAGATCAATGTGCCCTAAGCGTCTGTACACGGTCTGCCTTGAAATTGTCGTACCGGTAGCTGACGAGAGCTGACGAGACAGGTCTGATGCTTTTCTCTGTCTGTTTCTTTTGGCAGTAACTGCCAAATGCCAGTCCTCATTCGGCCTTGTATCTCGGGGGCGATCTGTGCTGTAACATCTACTCACATTACCATCTTCTTGGAACCGTTGCCAAAGCCTGGAGATGACACTCTGGGAGATTCCAAGTTCCTCGGATACTTTCAGCTGGGTACGTCCATATTCCAATCGTCCAATAATTCTACCACGTAAAAAATCATCCAAATGCTTCCTTTGTGCCATAACTATGCGGTTATTGCACTGAAAGGCTTTTAAAGCGCGTGTGAACGATTTTACTTTTTTGCCACCATTCCTTATATACCCCTCTCTTACACTATCGTCATTGTGACGTACTATCCGCGCCATCTGGTGGTTTCTTGTAATTTGCATATTCTTCTTCAAGATGTGTGTGATAATTCTACAGGTAAAATTTTTATTTTAGAGTTCAATATCTATGTTATTCTGAATTTTCCTTAATTTATGGACATGAGTGTATATATTCTATTCATATACTACCCTTTTGTTTAATCCCTTGATCAATCATAATTTTCAATACAGGTATAGTACGCATATAAAATACTACAGTTATATATTAAGAAAACTATACGTTTCAAGTACACATTCAATGTATATATTATTATTTAAGCACTTGCGTGGATTTTTCTTAAGTTTTTTTAATAGACATCGTGATTTATGTAATTGTGGCACATTTAAATATTTGTACTAAAGATTGTCATGAATTTTCTATAATTGAGCTTTTACATTGTAAATAACTAAATCTAGAAAAAAATAAACAATAAAAAAGTTAATTACAGTTTTAACACCATTGAATATTAATTATTTCAACATCAGTGCAAAAAAAGAGTATTAATATTTCTGCTAGAATATTTTAATTAATCATGAGTCAAATTAAAAATCATGCTAATTAGTTCTGTCATATATTTTATATAAAAGTATTTCATTGATTACATGTTACAAAATGGCAGGAATTATGTTTCGGTTTCTCGTGCTTTTGAAAAACTATTTTTAAGAATCCGTAAACATAAAACTTCTGTTTTTTTAATATTCGCAATTTAAGATATAAGGTTTTTTTCCCCTTTCTAGATAAAAAAAATAATTCAAATAATTTTGACACACAAGCGTTGAAAATTGCTAAGAAAGAAATATTTGAAAAAAGCATATTCTAAAATTCTACTCTCTTCAGTCATAAAGATAATTTAATTTATCTGTAAAATGTTTTTAGTCCCCCCAGAAAAAACATTTCTCTTGAATCAGCAAAGTCATAAAAACGCGAAATGTCGGAAAGAAATATGTTCAATAAGGAGGAATTAAAAAAGAGAAAAAAATAAATTTGACACGTTGGATCATTTAATTTCCTTTACTAAACTTTTTATAGGAAAGACTCTTTCTCCACCGGAATAGTGAATTTAGTTCTTTCAACAACTGAAGAGAAAGAACCTTTTAAGCTGCCAACGCTACAGTTCATTCCATTTATTTACTTTAGTGTTCGCCTTAAAAAGAGCATTCAATCTAAATGGATAGGTTTCTCTTTATAAAGTTTGCTTTCATTGTGTAAGAAAAGAGCTATTTTTGATCAAAAAGGGTAGCTTTATCCGGATCGTATTTTTAAAGCTATTTAAAAATTTCAAAATCAAGCTTTTATTAAAATTTAAGTCCGTAATAATGTTAACAAATTATGTAAAAATGTCAAATTATCTCGTGTTCTTTTTAAATCAACAGATGAGGACTATGAGGAGGGCTTTTTCAATAAAATCGATGGATTAATGCTCGGATTTAGACATTCAAAATGTATAAACAGTATAGATTCTCTCTCATACAACATCATGAAATATCCAGCGAAGCGTGCGCATAACGTCTAGTATTTCTATATGATCTAAACATTAACTTATAATGTTTAAACTATTTTTTTAGATAGAATGTAATTAAAACTAAACGCTCCTTTTTTTAATTCAGTTGGCAGCTCTAAAATAGTTTGCTTTAATTATTTTTATTCTCCTGTTTTATTATAGTTCACTTTAAAATCTATAATTAAATATTTTGATTTCCAAGCACTGAACGTAAAAAGCTTATTTTCAATTTAACTGAATTTTATATAGATTTACTTAAATTAAATAATAACACTTATAAAATTAGATGCAATAACTATAAAATCATTTCAAAAATGTTATATTATTAATTTAAGTTGAATCAATAAGAAAATAATTAATGATTTCTATTTATATCGCGGTTCTTGTTCGATTTATGAATTTTACTTCTTTTGATTACATAAAAAACAACATTTAGCTGATCGGTAGCTGTCTAAAATAAGGAAGCTTCAGTGTTACATCTTATGCAAATTATTATTCCAGATTTTAGTTTCATTTCTAAGCTATGCACAATTTCACATGTGTAGTTACAGTTCTTATATACCCCCCGTTTATATTTCGTCTAAAACAAGAATTTTTTAATCGAATTTAGTTGAATACAAAAATAAGTTATTTAAATGTATAGGTTTAAAATAAATATAATTGAAAAATTACACACACACACACATATATATATATATATATTTATATCACACACATGGTTTCGAGTCGAGAAATTTGTAAGTGCATTCATAATTGCATTGTGAAGGCTTGCTTGAAGGTGTGTGTATCTGCATTGTTTTACACTTCACACGATTAGTTTTCAAAACAAACATGTTTTTATGGCTTCCAGAAGTGAAAAAAGTTATTGTTGTAGGGATCCTTGAGGTCATTGTGTTTAGGGAGGAGCCTTGAACCAGTGCAATCAATCACAGACATTGCTCTCTTTTCAAGCATTAATTATTCCGTCAATTTGTAAGGACCTTTGGTACGAGCTTAGAGATGTGGGAGGAAGGGAAGAATGGCTAGCCATATCCAAAAACAATCTATTGTTTGATCACACAATTAGTAACACAAATTCAAGTAATCTTTAGTAAGAGATGCACCCAATCGAAGCAATATGTGGATAAATAACGAGGGACACAAAGTATGAGAAGACTTTAAATATCGACACACTTTCTTCAGGATCGAATCTTTTTTCCTAGACTATTTAAGTACTATTTAAACTCCAGGGACGAATCGGCACTTTAATTCTTCCAGTTATCAAATATCTAAATTACACAATAAATTCGCGATAATACCTGATCAGTAGCACAATCAATCCATCTCCTTACTTTCCCTCCCTCTAGCTTGAAAGCTTTGACTATAAAAAGCAGATCTAATTTAACTAATCGTGTTTTCTTCTTCAGAGGGTTCGTTATGAATAAAATAGATTTGAAAGACCAAAGATTTTCCAAGAGGATTTTGTTAATGGAAGGACGCGGATAGAGCCGTCACGCATTCACAGTTATGAAAAATATTCAAAACAAGCTAAACAGTAGTCCTAAAACCTGTGGCCAGCCACTGAAGGGTTACAACTCCTGCAAAAAATATCTTTATTGCTTTTGTATCCAAGCGGATTCGTATATCGAGGTCCATAAGAGTAGCATCTATGTTTGCAGCGTTTTTAGGACACATGAATGGCTTGTATCCAGGGTACCATTGGCTTGTGCTCCGGTGTCGGGAACATGCCGGGACATAGCGTCGGAAGTTTATGAATTGGACTGACTTTGATTAGGTAAACGTTATGTATATGAATAAGTCACGAATTGCCCTGAAGCCTAATCTCGCAATAGATCTCTAGAATAACATACAGCACTACACATTTCGAAGTCGTAGCATCATGGTATAGGCAGAGATATTGCAATGATCTGCGCCTTTATATACGCGAATTTATGGTAGCCGTTTGGTATGGAAATGAAATCCTAGAATTTACTGTGACATTGTACGATGCAACAAAGGATTCTCCTTTCGTTTTCATAGATAAAGCGTATCCTCATAGAGTTAACGTCGTCGACAATTACCTGGAAAATGAGAGGATTGAATATATGGATATGTCATGGTTGCTCTGGACCGTGCTGCGTCTACACGTTTCGGACCCTGTACACTTCCATACTATTTTTAACTGCTTTGTAGGAAGAATGGCGATAGGTTCTGCGTTGGTTAATTACCTTATGGTTAGCTTGGTCACGTGCTAAAGGATGTTTTTTTGAGAGGTACATAACTTTAAATTGCAATAAAACAACGATGTATTATTCGATTGACATGAATTTTTTTTATTCGAAAGTTAAGCTTGTGGCATTACATTTTAAATATGATTTCTGGCACAGGACTGCCACGGCTGGCTCGGATGTAGTCCAATCTGGACGTCCAATTTGCGATGACTTTTTCCAACATTTGTGGCCGTATATCGGCAATAACACGGCGAATGTTGTCTTCCAAATGGTCAAGCGTTTGTGGCTTATCCGCATAGACCAATGACTTTACATAGCCCCACAAAAAATAGTCTAGCGGTGTTAAATCACAAGATCTTGGAGGCCAATTCACAGGTCCAAAACGTGTAATTAGGCGGTCCCCAAACGTGTCTTTCAATAAATCGATTGTGGCACGAGCTGTGTGACATGTTGCGCCGTCTTGTTGGAACCACAGCTCCTGGACATGATCGTTCAATTCAGGAATGAAAAAGTTAGTAATCATGACTCTATACAAATCACCATTGACTGTAACGTTGTGGCCTTCATCGTTTTTGAAGAAGGATTCCACCAGCCCATAAAGCGCACCAAACAGTCAGTTTTTCGGGGTGTAACGGTGTTTCGACGTACACTTGTGGATTAGCTTCACTCCAAATGTGGCAGTTTTGTTTGTTGACGTAGCCATTCAACCAGAAGTGCGCTTCATCGCTAAACAAAATTCGCTTATGAAAATCGACCATTATTTTTGAAATAAAATTGCACAATTTGAAAGCTTTGTTCAGGCGTGAGTCTATTTATGATGAATTGCCAAACCAAACTGAGAATAAATCACTTGGCAGTTGTTAAATCGGTCGCAATCCTGGAAAGTAAAGCCAACTTAAACTTCTATACCTGGAAAAAAATACTCTGTATAAACTTTGGTTGAGCATGAAGTGGGGCAAAACACAACATACGTCTTGTTTGGTTTGAGTTTAGATAATGGCAACATCATTTAATCTACGAGAATTTGTTATAATTTTCATTTTTTTAAGTAATTCATTCCTAAGCATATTTGTTATTTTCGTTAGGAATATCAAGTCAATTAAAACTATGGTCATTTTTTTAAAATCTGAACGAATATGAAAAAGAATGAATGTATTGATTTAGATTTTTTTTCTGACTAAGGATAACCGAAGATTATTTTAAAAAGTGAATATTTGTAAAGAAACAAATTCAAAGCATGACTGACAGAAAATATTTCAAGTAAAAACTGTATTTCTAAAGTAGGTAGCTTATTTATAATTTATTTTATGTCCTTCAATGTGCATTAGTTTTTAAATAGTAATGTTATGTGTGAATACAAGCTTATAATGAATATAATATTATCTATATAAAATTATTATTATAACAATCATATTAAAACAATTTCTTAACTCAACTTTTTTATCATATATCTGTAATAAAAAATAATGTGGTATATAATATGTCGGCAAAGAAAAGAAACAAAATCGTCTAGAAATAAAAAAGTTTAAAAAAATTGTCTACAAATAGAAAAGTTTAAAAATATCGTCTACAAATAAAAAAGTTTAAAAAATGAATGTGTTCTAAATTATATAAATTTAAAAAATACTAAAGTTCATTTCTAAATGCGTTCTTTACAGCAGACCATTTATAGAGAATAGAGATACATTAAAATCGTCAAAAAAAGAGTAGGAAAAGAAAAAAAAAAAGAATAGTTCTTTTCCGAATAGCATATATATATATATATATATATATATATATATATATATATATCCGAGGATTCATTATATATTCCGAATTTTGATAAATCTATTGATAATAGTAATAATATTGGTTTTGCGAGAATTTCAAGAGCTAAACGTAGAAAAAGAGTTACTAGAGACATGGCAACCCTCAAGAATTCTATGTTAGAATTAGCTGTTAAATTTGATGAAAACTACAACACAGGCTTAATTAAATCGTTTATGTTTGGCATGAATAAAACTGCAATTAAAACTATGACAGATATTTTAAGCAGATATATATAAATTTCGGGATTCTCATGGTATGCATATGATTCGAGACCTTAATAACTGTTTAGTACAAAAAATGAATATTAAATTAGATGCAAGTGAAAATTACTCTACAGAATATTGTACATTATTATTTATGAATAAATCCTTTAACAAAATTAATTTTTCAAGTATATTTCAAAAATATATCAATCCTTTTTTCCTATTAAAAATATTAGTATTAAAAAGGCTTTCAAATACAACAAGAAACTTGGTAGATTTATATTTAATTATAATCAAGTCTTGGAGCTCCTACGTTCAGAATCATGTAAATGCAATCTATATCGGGACTATGTTGATGATTATCATCAGCACGTTGTCACGGGAGACCTTGGCATCGTGAAAGATAATTTGTTAAGAAATTTTATGGAAAAAGGTACCGGTTTTAGACTGATGATCACAAAAAATAAATCTAACGTTATGAAACAAATCATAAAAGATCTAGATAAATTCTACCTTAAAATTGCAATTAAATGCGGAATGCCGATTGAAGCTTTCAATCAATTTAGATCTTATGTAGCAACAGAAATTCGGGAACTAGATTTCACTGTTGAAAATTAAATTATGTATAAAGATCTTAAATCATCACTAGAAAATATTCAAAATGACTTCGTGATTACATATGTAGATAAGGTCTCTGCGCTAATTATGCCATAATTTGTAAATATTTTTACAGTAAAATATTAACTAACCACATTTTAAATAATAATTCATTTCAAAAATCAATTCACAATAATAGAGAAGATGATAATCGTCTTTTAGCTTTGAACAAAAGACTGAATATTCATCTAAATAATATTAATATCCAAAAGTATTTTTTAACACCAAAATTTCATAAAAGCCCTATAAAATTCCGTAGTATCCCTAATGGATACAATACATACATCAGGAAGTATGGGAAGATCTTACACAATCTGTTCTTCAAAATCTAGTTGATAACTTACAAAACACGGCAATAATTAAAAATAGCTTAGAGATTGCTAGAGTTACTAAGGATATGTTAATTTTTTCCATGCATGGCTTTGATTTCGGGGACCTTTTTAATTCTATAGATATTGATGATATGATTAAGGTTCTACAGTTCATTTATGATAAATATGAATTATATACTTCAATGAAAAAAGAAAAATTTGATATTCTTGTTAACCTCGTATTAAAAGAAAATTTCATTGCATTTTTTTTATCAGAATCTTTATAAACAGATCAAATGATTACCTCAGGGTAGTCCAGCTAGTAATTGTTTAGCAAACCTATATTTGCATTTTTTTGAAATTGATCATGTTGTAAATGATTCTTACTTGATTTATCGTTATATAGATGATTTAATAATTTTTGGTAAAAATAGTGAATACAAACCAAATATTACGTTCTACTCTGATTATCTCAAGCTCCTTAAAACTAACTTCAACTCTAATATGGTGGAATTCTTGCATCTTATTAACAATAATGTAGTCAATACCATTTTTGACAAAAGAGATTCGTTTAAGTTCCATATAATTAAAATTCCTGTATGGAATAGTAACTTGCATATATCAATTTACAGAAATATCATTTTGAATTTTTTATTTAGAAATGATAACTTAACTACCCACAAAATAGATAAATACAATAATATAAAAAAATTTCAATGTTGTTTAGATCATGAATACCCTTTTAATTTCTTAAGAACTTATATTCATCACAAATACATTAACCGTCTTGCTACTTCTAATTCCAAAACCACCACACAACAATAGGATTTCAAAGTCAGCATGTTAGTGGTCTTGCTGTGAAGATTATATCATAACACTCATATCACAGTTTACATTTTTTCCACACACATCTTGAACATCTTACACATTGTTGACAACCAACCAAATTAGAGCCTAGCAAATTTACATTTTTGATAATCAACCAATTCAATTTCTACCATATTTGATTGTCGTCTTTTTTTATATCTGTCTTTGCTGGCTGGTTTAAAAGTTAGCTCAAAAGATGTGTTTATGTATATTCGAATTTTTTAACTTGGTGAAAAATTGATTTTCATTGATGTCAAGACGGTTGATTCTCTTCGTAAAAGCTCTGTGAGTAAAGAAATTTTGTTAAATTATTTTTTGAAAAATACTTTTCTTATGTAATTGTTTTTATATATATTTTCCTACTTTTCTTACGTAATTGTTTTGCGATTTTTCTGCATTAAGAGTTTGGGAGAGTTTGTTACATAATAGTAGTGAGTGGTTTTATCGTACTCTCTGAGTTTTTACATACTCTGAATTTTTGTTTATTTTATTTTATTTGGTTTTTCCTACCGAGTTGCAAAGGGGGAAGGTTGGCGCCTTCAAACTAGTTTAACCCCACTTATTCGGTCCTAAGTCCGAAATTGCTTTCTGACTCGCTAGGTTCTTCTTTTTTGTAGTTTCTGTTTTTATTTTTCTATAATTTTTATCTTCATGTTTAGCATTTATATTTTTATTACGCTATTTCTTGTTATGTTCATTATCTAGTATTTCTTGTTTTTGATATATAATACAAATATATATATATATATATATATATATATATATATATATATATATATATATATATATATATATATATATATATATATATATATATAGTTTAAAGTTTCCTAGTTTCATTAAAATCCTTGCATTTTTCAAGAGCTTTAACCTCGTTAGGCGAGTGAAAACTTCACAGTTCGATATTGAATGAAATGTCTTCTAATGTTCAGTCTTTCTGAGTTGAGACCATTACTTTAACTCTATTCAACATCAAAGAATGGTAAAGACAATTTTTAAGTTCTTTTTCCCATTTTATTTGAAACATTTTACTTTGAAAATAACTTTATGTAATCCGTTTCTTTTTCTCAAAAATACATCAGTATCACAATGTTAATAATGATAACGCAGTGATTCTCAAACTTTCTATACATGCGACCCAATATTCAATCATAATTTTCACCCTCCCCCTTACATACAATAACAATGTATTGAATTCAGAAATAATATACATGGACGCTAAAGCTACAATACGACTTTAATCTCTCAAGTGCCATAGGCGTATATAAAAGTCTCGTTATCCAAAGCGTTAATTGCCACGGACATATATACGTCTTTCCGAAGTACTATCTTTTCTATGCATTGCTATCCATAAAATTATTCCGAAGGCTTTGTAATGCAATAAAAAGGAACTTGATAGTTTTTAGAAGTATTTACTCAGAGGATTTTTGCCTATTTATTCCTTTTCTTCCCCCCTAATACATCGCATACGCGTGCCTACGTGGAAACCGATGGCATTGAAGAGCGAAGAGTGTAGCTTTTAAGCGGCAATTAAGGGATTCTTTATAAACCGTACAAATTATCAAGGTAATAAGTGTTAATTTTTGTATATAATTTTGTATATCACAAGCCCATGGGTCTCTGGTAATTATTAAACTTGTTCTTAACTTAGAATTGATGAATTAATCATAAAATACATTGTGCAGTACTGACACACATTTATAAGTGTATTATACTAATCTAAATATCTATTTTAACTTCTATTATGTCAGAATATTTAGAATATTATATACAAATATTTAGTCCATGAATCGTGAAATAAAGTTGAAGCTGAATCAATCCGCTGGCACATTCTTCTCAATCAACAGCTGCTAATATTATAAATATTACTCTAGGCGTCACAAGATATACAATGGCAAGATAACAGACGTTAAAATTGCATTTGAGATAGTATTCATTTCTAAAGTTGAAAACGAAATTTTAAAAAACACTAATATTGAAGGAGAAAAATTTTGTGGAAAAAAGTGGAAAAATATCGAAGGTAAAATTTTACAAGCATTTATTGGATTATTATTACTAGCTGGAGTGTATATAAATCACATGGCGAATCAACAAAAACTTACGGGATAAGGAAATTGGCAGAAATATATTTCGTGCTATAATGTTCCTTGAAACATTTTGCAACATGTCGAGAGTTATTCGTTTTGATAATAAATCCACTGGTCAAGAAAGAAGGAAATTTCATAAATTAGCTGCAGTCTGAGATATCAGTGAAAAGTTGATACAAATTCTACCAAAATTATATAATCCGAATGAAAATATTACTATAGATGAACAATTAGTAGGATTTCATTACCGATGTCCTTTCAAACAGTGTTTTCCAAGTAAGCCACCTAAATATGGGATTAAAGTATGGACTTTATGTGACTGTAAAACTTCGTATGTCTCCGGAAAAAACAAGGGTCAAGGCTAGAGAAAAATCAAGGAATGCAAGAAGTGTGTGATCTCACTTATGGCTATCCGGGGTACAATATTACATGAGATAATTTTTTTCACATCTTACAACTTAAGGCAACTTCTTCTAAAACGAAAAAATGCCTTTGTTTGGCAACATTTGAAAAAATATACCAGAACTTCCTGAAGAAATTCCAAATAAAGAAGTTCAAAGCTCATTTTTCTATTTTACAGAAGACACAACAGTTGTAAAATACATCCCCAAAAAGAACAAGAATGTTATTCTTGTGAGCACTTTGCATCGTGGCTTAGAAGTTAGCCATTAATGATCTTAGATTGTAATTCAACTAAAAGGGATGTGGATACTCTTGATCAACTTGTAAAAGAAACACAAATCGCTGGTCCATGATAGTATTCTATAATATGCTTGATACTTCTACGTACAATGCATTTGTTCTATGGAATTCAACATGCAGTGATTGGAACGAAAATAAATCGACTAAACGAAGGCTATTTTTAGAAGAACTGGAAAAATCCCTTCTTTTTCCACACATTGAAGCAAGATCATACATTCCAAGAAGTGAGGACTCAATACAAATAGTGAAACGAATACAGATAACAAAGGTAAGCGTATTATCGCAAGCTCTGCGCATCTAGCAAGGAAAGCAAAACTAATATGTTATGCTACAAGTGTGCAAAACTCATGTAAGATATTATTGCTCAAATTGTGTAAGTAAAAGTAAGTTTTAATTTCGAATATTTTTCTGTTATTTTTATAGATGTTTTATATTATTATTGTAAGTATCAATTTCAAATATTTTTCTGCAATTTTAATAGATGCTTTATATTACTAGATCCATTTTTAAACTTACTATTAACTATTGTTTCAACCATTTCTTAAATGTTACCTGTCATTTACGGCAAGAAAGGTTAGTTTTCTGAATCGGGTCATATTGACCCGAACGCTATATACGCGTAGTAAATACGAACAGAACAGCAGGTTTAATGTTGTTGTCGTGTCCTTCCCGAAGGGAATGAATGATATTTGCCAGAGCAGGTTTAATGTTTTAAAATTACACTTTCACAAATGCTATGCCAATTTATAAAATTACACTTATGTGAATTAATAAAATATCAATACCGATATCATAATCATTTAAAAAATTGCAGTTACAAATTAAAATCTACCGTGCGATCTCGTGCCAATGCGTAATGTGGCATCAGTGCTAAGTTTTAACCCCGCGATGGTGCGTGATGCGGAATAACGTCTCGTTAGCCAATCACACGTTCGCAAGGGAAGTGCTGCGCCATATCATTTATTTCCTGCATGAATCCACATTACATGTTAGATATGTGTACTGATATCAGAAAAGAATAAAGTTTAGTAGCTATTTGTAATGATATTTGATTTCGAATTAAGAGTTTTATAAGTTACCAAAATATTTTGCAATATGAGTTGCATAACGCTGTAGTTATGCAAGGCATATAACATATGAAAATATTGCAAATTGATTAACTGAACTTTCGGATGAGTATCCAAGGGAAGTTGGTCATGAGGAATTAGGGACAATTTAATCCTACCCAATATATCCATAATATTTCATATTCTGATGGGGAGAAATTGAAAAAGGTGCAAGAGGTGACATGTCAATACCATGACTCGAGTATGGTAGGAAAAATAATACGGGAAAAGATCCCACAATAACTTTTTTCATCATATCTTTTGTTTCAATTTTACGCAACTTGCATCCCTGCGTTATGTCGAATTTAGGACACAATTTTCTCTCTAGTGCGTAATTAAAGAATCCTATAAGGAAACTATTTAATAAAACTTAGCAAACAATATTTTTTACATAATCATCTCTTATTACTACTTTTGAGTTATGTTTCTCATAAACGTAAGTTGACTCCTGAGAACAATATATTTTCTTCTCATGGTATTAACAGCACTCATGGACAAAAAAATTAGCGCACCAAGGAATAATTGCGGGATCGTACCGAAACTTGGCATGAAGGTACATCTCGGGGAGATATGTAAATGATTAGAAATGCAGCGTGATTCTGCATTACGTATAGTCAGTATAGGGCGTTTAACGTCGTTCTGCGTGGAATATAACACAAGTAACCAAAGCTTGCTTGAGTGTGCTGAATCGTTTACAAAGCAGAAGCTGTGGTAGACATGCCATTACGCCGTTTTCGAAGACAATATGAGCAGCTGTCGCAGTTTGAGAGGGGGAGAGCCATAGTCATCATGGAAGCTGGGTGGTCAGCTAGGCTAGTATCTCGTCAATTAGGCCGCTCTGATTGTGTTGTGAGGAGGTGTTGGGACCAGTGGATCCGAGAGATGTCATTTACACAAAGACCAGGTACAAGACACCTTCGACAGACTAGTCATCGAGAAGATCGCCACATTGTAAGAAATGCACGCGTACAGCCAACTGCTTCACCAGCCGCCATACCGGTACAGGTAGTACCTTCACTAAGGACCCCTGTGTCTTCTCGAATCATACGAGGGCGCCTGGCTGAAGGACATTTTGGATTGTGGTGCCCATTAAGTGTGCTGCCCAGGACGCCCACCCAGCGACGCCTCCGTTTGGAGTGGTGCCGTGCACGAGGAAACTGGGCTACAGCGGAATGGAACCAGATCGCCTTTAGTGACGAATCCAGATTCAATCTCAGCAGTGATGACAATCGTGCTCGTGTGTGGAGACCCTGTGGTGAACACCTCAATCCTGTCTTTGCTTTACAGTGACACACCGCTGCCACAGCTGGTGTGATGGTATGGAGTGCCATTGCCTACAATACATGGTCACCCCTAATATTGATCCGTGGTACCATGACAGCCCAGTGGTATGTCCGTGACATCCTGCAACCACATGTGTTACCACTCATTCAACGACTCCCAGGAGGCATTTTCAACAAGACAATGCTCGGCCTCACACGGCCAGGGTGTCACAAGATTGTTTCCGTACTATTACTACCCTTCCTTTGGCCTGCCCGATCCACAGATTTGTCTCCAATTGAGCGTATCTGGGATCATTTGGGATGGCGAGTTGGGCATCCTACGAGTTTGAAAGGACTGGAGGCAAGGTTACAGCAAATATGGAACGAAATGTCAAAACTACATCAGAACTTGTATGCATCATTGCCCGATTGTATCGCATCGTGCATTTGCTCTAGAGTGGTTTCAACAGGGTATTAAATCCTCCGTTCTTTTGCCTTTTTCTCTGAAATAGATGATCCTTTTTCTTCGATTTTCTAATCATTTACTTATATCATAGTAGTTATTACGTATGTAAAATTTCTTTTCATTTTGAAGACTCCTTCTTAGTGCGCTAAATTTTTTGTCCATGAGTGTACGTATACAAACTCCCATGACCGGCAATCATCGCGTTAATCATACTTTAATTTGTAAAACAAAAGACACATTATCATAAAAACTTACAAGAAAAAATAAATAATTAATTTAAGGCCCAAAACATGACTGTAGATATATAAATTAAAAGCCTTCATGTTTCTAGTAATAGACACTGAGAATTTAAGAAGGAATGAAGGATTAAAAATATTTTTATAAGCCAGATTATAAATTATCTCCTAATATTGTATATATATAACGTATAGAGATACCTATATATATAAAGGAGAAAAGCGACTCACTCACTGACTAATCACGATATCTCCGGAACTATTAAACCTACAGACTTGAAATTTGGTATAGGCAGGTTCTTTTCATGGAGTAGACATCAGCTAAGAACGGGTTTCGCAAAGATCGAGCCCCAAGGGACGTTATAGATAATTAGTTCCATTATTAAACTATTAGATGTACAGTCTTGAAAAACTTGGTACACAGATTCCTTTTATAGAGTAGAGATGCCCTACAAAATGATTTTACGAAAATCAACCTCCAAGGGGCGTTGAGGGCGTTATGCCAAATTATTCCCATTTTTAAACTATTGGGCGTACAATCTTGAAATTTGGTAAGAGAGCAGAGATTCACTACAAAATGAGTTTTGTGAAAATCAATTCCCAAGTGGCACTGCGGGGGCCTAACGGGCGCTATACATAATTATTTCCATTTTTAAACTGTTAGACTTTTAGACTTGAAATTTGGTATGGGCAGATACCTTTCATGGCGTAGAAATCCGCTACAATATGAGTTTTTGAGAAAACTACTTCCAAGTGGCGTTGCGGGGGCCAAAGGGTCGTTATACATAATTATTTCAATTTTTAAACTCTTGGACTTAGTCTTGAAATTTGGTATAAGCGGTGTCCTTTCATGGAGTAGAGATCCTCTACAAAATAGGTTTGGGGAAAATTGAACCCCAAGGGGCACTGAGGAGGATTAAGGGGCGTAATAGATAAATATTTCCGTTTTCCAACTATTATACCCTCCTTCTTGAAAATTAGAAGATAATATTTCTTTCATGGAATAGAGTTCCTCTAACAAAGAATTTTGCGAAAACCGATCCCCTCCCCCCAAAGGAATGGGGTCGCGAGGACTTTAAGGAGAATTATGTAAAAAATCCTGTTTTTTAAGCCATTTACTTGAAACTTGTTGAGCACGTTTCTTTAGTTAAATAGACTTCCACTAAGAATGAATTTTACGGAAATCAACTCCAGGGGGGAGCGGGGAGAGTTATTGGGGCGTATTGATAGACAAAATTCCCGTTTTTGAATTGCTAAGACTATAATAATAAAATTTGGTTTGCATGTTTCTTTTGTTGAATTGAAATCCGCTAAGAATGCGCTGAACCGGGTTACTCGGCGTATTGATGATAAAAATTCCGTTTTTTCACTATTAGATTTAGATTTGAAATTTAGCACGCATGTTTATTTTATAGAGTAGAGAGAGATCTACTGAAATTTGCTTCGGCGGAAATCCACTTAATTATTAAGTGAGCGCAAAAATTCTATCTACTTCTATTTTAGATGTAAATATAAATTAGAAATTATAATTTCTGTCATTTTTATATCAAGTGGCGAGAGTTACAGCTATAAATATATTTTTCAATATAATCGAATTCTTAATCCTAGATATGAATAATTTATATATGTAAACAGTATATATTTAAACAACATCGTGAAATACCCAGTGAAGCGGGTGGGTAACTGCTAGTATATATATATATATAACGAAATAATATAAAATTATTCGTAATTATTTTACATGTTAATTAATTAGGAATTTTCTGCATTTTCTCTTCAATTAAGTAGGAATAAAGTGTATATCACATTCCAACAAATGGATCTACGACTATCTATAAATGTTGTTAGAAAAATGCGATTTTCCCAAAATTTGGAGGAAAATTTATCACCGGTTTGGTGCTCTTAGAGTTAGTTTATGAAATTTACTTTTAACGTCAGCAAAGCAGGGTATGATTTTTTTGCGGTTGCTCGGCAACAGTTCGTTTTCGTGTTTAACGAAAGCAAATGTCTCAAAGGAAAATCCTTAAAAAGAAATGGAATATTTTTCCCAAGGGTGCGTAAAGTATTTTTAGAATGTGTTTGACATATTTGTAAGGAACTTCTAGCATTTATATTTACAAAACTCTTAAGAATTACTTTTTTAATGCTTTAATGTACTTCCTTTTAGAACTATAATGTATGGAAACTATATTCTATAAGAGGGAAAAGAAAATAGGGTTTGTCGACAGAGAGAGAGAGAGACGAATATTTTATTCGGAATAATGAGACTTTCTTAAACATAAGAAAGTTTTTTAGTTGACTTTTAAGACTTTCACATCTTTCCTTTCCTTTTATCATATATAAAAAACAATGCGAAAAAAATATAAGAAAACATGACAATCTCTTATGTTATTTGCATTTAGAATTTGAATAATCATGTAATAACAGGGTGAAAATGCGCATGTGTTCAACAATCTACAAAAGAAATTTATAGAAAAATTTCCAATTTCCACGTTATAAGAAGGATACAAATCCTACATTTCAGCAATACATCTTAAATAGACACAAGTACTAAATAATATTTGGCTTTATTTCAAATACAATAGAAAACCAAGCAATAGAATAAAAAAATTAATGTACCATGTTTTTACAACGGACTAAAACGTATCAAATTTTTGTTTTTTTTACATTTTCATGCATTGTCATCCACTTCTGAGCTGTGGTCCAAATTTCAAGTCTATAGCTTATCGGTAAGTTAGTTTAAAATCAATTACAAAATTCCACCCGGACGTACATACCAGAAAGCGAGTTAATAAAAACATGGCTACAATAGCGCACAGAATTTCTAATAGCGTTCAAATAGAAAAAGATGTAATGAGAGATGATTAAGATAAGATAAAATTAGGAAAATACTTCTAAAATTTGTGATCTCTCTATTTATGCATTTCTTTTTCAAAAACAACCTGGAAACCGAAAATATGTTTTTGTATTACGAAGGACGTTCCGAAAGTGAGATTTGTCATTCATTTTGAAAGAGAAGATGATATGATATACCAGAGGAAACAAACCATAACCATAAGAAACTGCATTCACTGCTGGATAAACGATAGAGGGAGTGTCAGCATAGGACGAATGACACATGCGCAGAACACCGATTAACAGAAAGTAGCGGAAGACCAGCGTACTCAGGCTGTTCAGTTCGCATTATGGGACAGAAAGACGTGTTCAACTGTGTGGTGCCAACGGAAGTGCATACTGTTATCCAATATGAATGGGTACGTAAGACTAGTGTGTCCGTCATATAAGAATACCTACAAATCACGAATGTTGAAGAGGGCATGTCTAATCAAATGGTTGGGCGCTGGTACTGTATGTTCAGTGAACGAAGGCAGAGTTTAGAGAATGAAGATCGAAGTGGGTACCCTCCAAATCCACGATGTCAGAGAGGTGTCCACACTGCGTATTGGTCATGATCAGGCCCATCACATGCGTCTTGATGTGTTGGGATGCCAAAAAGTGTCTGTAAGATAGATGCTGAGAAAACTGACCCTGAATCACAAGATGGACGGAAATCAGCCTCTATCTTTTGATGCAGTTCGCAGGAGAGGGAAATGAGTTCCTGTGTGTGTTCAAAATTATCACAGGCGGTCAAATATGAGTATACCACTTTAAGGTATCCGACTACGTTCGGAACAGTGATTTTGCAAAAGCGTATAAATGGATAATATTTATGATATTAAGTGTCACTTAGATTAGAAAATGGAAATAAAATTTTTTTAAAAATATTATTACAATAAAAAATTATTGAAGTACAATATTTTGAGAAAAAAATGAACATAAAATGTCCATTGTTCAAAACATTTTTCTTTTGTGAAAAATGCTTCTATTACAATAATATTTTGCCTGTATAAAGCTCAAAACACTGCACAGAGGCTAAACTAGAATTTTTGAAATATACAACTTCGAAGTGGATTTATCCATATTTTACTACAGCAGGGGGAAGACATTTTTAGAAAAAAAACGCCGATAATTATTTAAATTGGTGATAACTCTGAAAATAATGTGAATTAATGTAAGCAAAATATTATTATTATAGAAGCATTTTTTATAAAAGGAAAACGTTTTAAGAAAAAAGGTTATTCTAAGTTAATTTTTGGCCAAAGTATTGTATTTAAATATATTTTTTTGTCTTAATGTCCTTAAAACAATTTTATACAAGTATTCTATTCTAAGTGGCACTAAATATCATGAAAATTATCCATTTATGCGGTATTTTAAAATCATGGTTCCAAACGTAATCGGATACCTTAACCAAGAAACAAGGCATGAAAGTATTCCAGCACCAGGGAAGAAAAATTCATCCAGAGCAATGCTAAAATGAAAAAGGCTGTGCAACAACTATTTTCATTAAGGGACACCGAGTTTCAACAGAGAAATTTCTTCAAACTGATAGCGCGTTATGAAAAAGGACTCAATGTCGAAGGCGATTACGTTGAAAAATAGTTCAAAGTATATAGTTCATAATGTGTTTTTCTTTGGAAATAAACTTTCCAATGACAAAAACAATAATGACAAAACTTATTTTCGGAACGTGCCCGTAGAAATTTAATTTTATACAGAAATATTACGTTAGAATTTTATTCTTATAAGAAATTTCAACAATTTTTGTAATGCAATCTTTTTTTGAAACAGTCGTTAAGTAGTTTAGCACAGGGGTACTCAACATTTTTTTCTGCTGGGCCCCATACATGTGTCAGCTCTATCACGCGGGCCACAACGTAAGGATAAATGGGGAAAGGGGGTGGGGAGAAATGATGTAAGACCAAGATAGCATTGGAAATTTAAAACGTAGAAATTTGATCAAAATACTATAACTCCTGTTTTACTTTTTTTTAATTATAATTTTTTATTTCTGTCACTAACACTAAATTAGAAGCATTTAAGAAATACTCCTTCAGAATTTCTATATCAGTAAACTGTGACGGGCTCATGCGTCTTTTCTTTAACATGTCCTTTGGTTTCTTTAGGGCCAGAATTTCCAACCAAATCCAAGAAGTGAAGTGTGAAAGAAAGATGCAAATTAGGAAGCTTTTAAATATCAGAAGTTAGAGTAAGTGGTATGGCAATTAGAGGAATGTAAACATAATCCGGGGTGCAAGTGTGAAGAAGTTTTGAAAAACGTTACGTGGCGACTAGCAAAAGTTATACGTGATAGAGATACATTGAATCAAGGTGCATACCATTGCACTCGAGCATTTACACGCCTTCATCTAAGATTGTAGTGATCGATTATTCAGACAACAGCAAGTAGGATTGACTATTTAATATTAGGATCAATGATAGTATTGTAATTGAGTTTAGGCTAGTCACAGTAATTGATAGTGGTCCGAGTTAGGTTAATTCGGTATTGTATAAATTGTGTGTTTTGCCACTGTAGATTCTCTCACATATATTATTATAATATCATTTGTTAAAAGCTTAAGTTCAAAATCTTAATAAAGATATATTAATATTATGTATGCATCTAATTCTTCCGTTAATCCTACACCTCTAACTCACGCTAATGATCAAAGATATGTTCACCCGAGGGAGGATATCACAAAACGGTTTCATATGATTATCAATACTATAACAAACTTCATAGGATGTCTTTATTACCACTGTTATATTACCATTGACAAAACACTTTGTTGCTATTGCTAATATTATTGAAGAAAGCCTATTTATCACCTCTTGAAAGTCTCATACAATGATTCCTGTTTATTGGTATTTTTAAATACAGCACTTTCATGACAAATCAAACAATTAGGGATCCATGTTTGGTTTTCACTACAAAATAGTCAACCTCCCAATTATCTTGAAACGATTTATTTTCTTTGAATATTTTCATCAGCAAGATATGGAAGAATAATATAATTGTCTCTCCTTCACTGTTGTCTGTTATGACTAACCGTAACCGTTCCAAATAGAAAAAGAGTATCAATTTGTACCTGTAGGACACCAACAGTAAAAAGCAAAAATGATACATTTGATTTCTTGGCAAAAAATTTCCAACCAAATATTTAATACAATGTTCATAAGTAAGTATATTTCTCGGAGCAATGGGCCATGGCAGGGCCACTTAAAAAGGCTCGGTGGGCCACATGCTGGGCGCAGGTTCTTTATCGCTCGTTTAGCAGAAATGCATTGGACGCATGCGACGTTTCTTCGGTATTCCTTTTATGCTTTAAGTCTAAAATCTTTCAAAACAAAAAAGAGGAAAAAATGGGGTTTTTTTTCAAGTTTTTTTTTTTAATGTTGCTTCATAAAGCATTTGTATTTTCTCTTATAGTAGATTTTTCTCAGAAAAGGTAGAAGGTGAATTCTCTCATTGGAAGTTTTTCAATCATAGAAATGACCCTTGACATTCAGTCAGAAAACCTTGAAATGTTTTGAAAGAAAGGGCAATTAACAAAACTCCTTTTGAGTATATATAATTCAACTAATTGATAATAATTGGATAAAAGCTAAGAAAGCGGAAATAGTAACAAGCCAAACAAGTATTACTTTTCTACTTTTGCAGGTATTTCTGTTTCCAGATCCTTGATTTTTAAAGTTATTCACGACACAAAGGGAAATAAACTATTTAAATAAAATTGAATGGGAGGAATCCAATTATTTGCAGGCAAAGAAGTTTCTGATGATAATTTTGTACGCCATTTTTCCAATAAATCATTTGAAATAATCCCTTAATGTTTTAAATTTTTATATTCGTTTCTTTTCCTTGTTTGTTCTACCTTAATAGTTCAAGTAACTAACTGATCTATGAGAAGACAATTTTAAGATGTGAACTTTTTTGATATTTAGCATTACCCGAATTAGAATAAACACGCAAATTGTTTTAAGAATATTATAACAAGAAAAATTATTTAAATGTTATTCTTTAACATAAAATGAAGAAAGAATGGCATGTTTTCAAAAAATACTTCTATAATAAGTATTTTTATAATATGAGTAATATAATTAGCTAAGACTTCTATACAGAGCCAGAACTAGGATTTTTAATCTATATGATTTAGTAGTGGATTTATTCATATTTTAATGCATCAGAACACAGAAATTTTAACAAAAGAATATCGGTTATTACTTCAATTGATCGTAACTCTGTAAATAATGTGAATTTTTCAAAACTTCTAGTTCAGGCTCTGTAGGAAAGCCTTATTTATTTTTAAACAAAATATTCTTCTTACAGATGCATTTTCAATAAAATGAGAATGTTTTGAATGTATGTTATTTTTCCTTATTTTTTGCTAAAAAATTGCATTTAAGTAACTTTTTTGCATTAATATTTTAAGAAAATTTTATATGTTATTTTCTAATTCAGGTGATACTAAATATCAAAACATTTATCCAATTATACGCATTTGCAAAGCCATGCTTCCATGCGTAGTCGGATACCTTAATTCATAAAAAAACTTACGTTTATTCGCCAGTTACAGAAAAACTAAAATACTAGTAAAATATGAAATGGGAAAAGTAATCTGAGTATCCAATCAAAAATGATAGGCAGTACAATGTTAATTAAACAAACACAAATTTGAAAGTAAAAAAAAGCAGTGAATGTTTTAAAATTTAGACTTCTTGGAGTACGAATGGCACAAATTATGAAGTGATACTCGTAATTATAAAGGGTGTTTTTTTAGAGGTATAGAACATTAAATTGCAATAAAACAACGATATATTTTTCGATTGACATGAATTTTTTTTATTCGAAAGATAATCTTGTGGCATTACATTTTAAATATGATCAAGCAAGGCGTAGATTCGTCGAATGGGCCCAAAACGAGATTGCCGTTTCCCCCGATTTTCATAAGCGAATTTTGTTTAGCGATGAAGCGCAATTCTGGTTGAATGGCTACGTCAACAAACAAAACTGCCGCATTTGGAGTGAAGCTAATCCACAAGTGTATGTCGAAACACCGTTACATCCAGAAAATCTGACTGTTTGGTGCGCTTTATGGGCTGGTGGAATCATTGGTCCGTACATCTTCAAAAACGATGAAGGCCACAATGTTACAGTCAATGGTGATCACAGTATAGAGCCATGATTACTAACTTTTTCATTCCTGAATTGAAAAATCACGATGTCCAGGAGCTGTGGTTCCAACAAGACGTCGCAACATGTCACACAGCTCGTGCCATAATCTATTTATTGACAGACACGTTTGGTGACCGCCTAATTTCATGTTTTGGACCTGTGACCCCAAGATCTTGTGATTTAACACCACTAGACTATTTTCTGTGCGGCTATGTAAAATCATTGGTCTATGCGGATAAGCCACAAACGCTTGACCATTTCGAAGACAACATTCGCCGTGTTATTGCCGATATACAGCCACAAATGTTGGAAAAAGTCATCGAAAATTGGTCGTCTAGATTGGACTACATCCGAGCCAGCCGTGGCAGTCCTATGCCAGAAATCATATTTAAAATGTAATGCCACAAGATTATCTTTCGAATGAAAAAAGATTCATCTCAATCAAATAATACATCGTTGTTTTATTGCAATTTAAAGTTCTATACCTAAAAAAACCACCCTTTACTTTATGAAATTTGATAATAAACAGCATACACTAAAAAGGAAATGTGCCGCGCTATGGAATAGATTAAGCGTAATTAAAGACCGCGTGTTACAAGAATGATTGAAATATGTAATTCATAAAATGATCATCCTTTGATTTTACTTTTACCGTCAAAAATTAAAACATAACATATTCTAAAATTACTTATCAAGCGAAATTGTTTGATTCTTTTAGAAAGTGCTATCATATAAAGTATTCTATAAGGGTCTTCCAAATGAAAGAGACATTACTGTAATAATTCCTCAATGTGAAGAGAAATACGACTACACAAGCTCCTATACAGGGAAGAGAGTAGTGGAACCATATCGGCAAATCCCACCAGATGCGTGTGTGATGCCATGGGAGCACTTTATAAAAGGCATCATTCGTATCATGGATCAAAGGTTATGATTGTCATTGCTTTCACGTATTGTGCCCCTTTGCACGAACTGAGAAAGAATATCATAAACTACTGACATTTCACCCTGTCATACTTATCAACTTGCATTATAATACTCGCCCTCATATGCGTGTGGCACGCCAAACATTGGGAACATGGGTTCTCGAACATTCTCCTTACTGCCCGGGCCTCGTGTCGTGTGGTAACAGGTCTTCAGTCCACTCCAGAAAGCTCTAAAGCCTACGTGTGACGAATCTGTACGGAACCTTTTCACTAATCTTCTTAGGCGTCTTTTTTGGGGAATATAAATTCGCGTTTGTTTCCAATTAACTTCAAAAAGATGAACGGGAAATGCAAAATAGATAAGGTATTTAAGTCGAGTGTTGTGAGCTAGTAAGGTAGATGATGGAAGGCTATTGAGCCAGCAACTTTAACCGCAATATTAGAGGATTCCAAGATAGAACAGTGCGTGCAGAAGAATTGCTGTGATTCTAAGGAAGTACCAGAAAGCTGATATAGCCAGCGGTAAATATAATTTACTTATGCTTAAAAGAAGCGTTAGTTTAGTCGAATTAGTTAAAGTTAATGAGAGTTAAGAATTCTAGTACGTGTATTTCTCGGATCTCCTATTTCGGTAGACCTTACTTGATCTTGAGCGTAATTATTAATTAATTGCATTATTCGTAATTTAAGTTAATATAAAGGTAAATCTCTTTAGTTGACGTAACATAAAAAGTATTATATGTTATTAGAGTTCTTTTTGATAAATTGAAAATAATAAATATTTTTATTATTCAAAATGGCTCTCGGTGGTTCTTTGCCTCAAATTAATCTTGGTGTCCAAGGTGAGACCCAGGGGGGTCTCCACATACGGAAATAAGGTTCATGCTGCTGTTGAAAACTGGTTCCACAACCAATATCGGATCTTCTTCACCCAGGGTATTCTTCGTGTGGTGGACCGCTGGGACTCTTGTTCCAACCTACAAGGGGACTTTGTCTAGCTTATCTGTTACGTCTGTGTTACTTCTTTCCTTTGCATACTAATCTACATTAATATTATGAAGCCCTTTATCAATCCGACTGTAGTGCCATTTTCACTTAGGTGACCCTTATACAAAGAGAAATATTCCTTTTATAATATATTGCTTTCCTAGTAAGAACCAAATCAATAAAGCTGTAGAAATAAATCCATGAAATTAAAATTTTGATATCAAAACAATGTTTACAAAATGATAAAATTTGTCGTATTTCCTCATTCTTCTAAAATTGCATCTGACAGTCAAATGTGAGGCATATATTTTTAAAATTTTATCTCCAGGAATCAACATTCAGCTGCGAAGTTAATATGTAATAAAAATCAAGAGACTTTTAATCATTATTTTAAACTAAAACATTTTCATAAAAAAGTTTTTAAATAGCAATTTTTAATTTTTGTTTAATTATTCATTTATTTTTGTTAATTTATTTATTTATTATTTGAAGTTGCTTGTACATAATTTGAAATCATACATTATATTACCAGTTTCATATTAGACTGTTGCAGAAAAAGGACATTTACAGACACTAGAAACTTATACAAGCCTTGAATATTTAGACTGACGGTAGACATTTATATGGTGACAGCACATTTATCCAAAACAAGGCCCCTTGTAAAAACAAGATACTCACAGATTCTAGATTTCAAAAGCTTTTAGAACATAGAAATAAGAAATTTATAGAGTCTGTGACGAATGAATCTTTAAGGCACCTTTCCATTAATACTCTTAGGGCGCCCTTTGGAGATTGTAAATTCTCGCGTATTTTCAATCACCTCTAAAAGAAGAAAATGGGATATGTAAAGTAGATAAGGTATTTAAGAAGAGCTTTGTAAGTTAGTGGAGAACAGCTATTGAGCCAGCAGTAGTGATGAGATTTAGAGGATCAATTGGATTAAGATATTGGATTATTGCTGTTATTATTCACTGAATGAGCCTTAGGAAGATTAATCTACCTGGAGAGATCATAAGTACAAACCAGGTGATATATTCCAGCTTAGTACCGCTTACTGCTAAACGTTAGTTTAAGGGGGTTGAAAACCTCTCTCCCTCTCTATACTGACAATGTTAAATTGGCTGTTTTTTCGATGTACCCTTCTCAAAATCTGTTTTATTTACATGCTTGAAATTTTTCATACTATTAAAGTACACCTCTCATTATACTAAAAATGAGGCTTTTAGCTAATTTTTTGAATTTTTAAGAAATTATGAAATATTGTATCAAACATTATGAAATTTGACCCATTTTTTACTTAAAATTTGTAAAATTTAAATTTTGAGTGTTTTTAAAAACAGTCATTTTTAGTATATATTAGACATCATTATAAATAACTCATAAAAATTTACATACCTGTGAACAGTAGTTTCTCAGAAAAGGTACATCGCACATTAAAATTTACATTTTGAGATAAATTGATTTTAATGCATACAGTGAGACTTCTAATCGGCTGGGAAATAAAAAAATAAAAGGCTCAATTTAAAAATAAAAGATACATGTTTTGGTTTATATCAATCGTTACACTTTTAAGCAAAACAAAGTAATTTGTTAGCAATTTCTCGCCATTAAAATGGGCGTGGCCCAAATTCAACGAATATTTAAAAATACATTTTAAAGGTTCTAAATACCCCAGAGGTTCAAGTTAAGGTATTTTAGAAGGAGTTAAAACTATACAATTTTGAAAATGTAAAAATCTCAAATTGTCAAAAAATGAATTTTAGCTTTCCAACACCCCTTAATAAAATTAGTTTAATTTCAATGAAAGCTAATAATTCAAGTTGCGTGTATTTCTCCCACTGCACTTCACTATTCAGTAAACCTTTTCGATAGTGAGCTTAGTAATAGATTAATTTCATATTTCTTAATTTGATTTAATAGTGAAGGTAAATCCTTTTTTGACGTAGACATATAGTTAAGTATTTGTCATTAGAAGTTTGATAGGTGAACTAAGTGAATAAATATAATTTATTATTCTACAAATGGCGTCTGGTCATTCTTTGCCTAAAGTTAATCTTAGTGTCCAGGGTGAAACCCAGGAGGGTTCTCACAACTCTATATATGTTCGGCCTTTTTAGAAATTAAACATTCATAGCAACAAAAAAATTATGAACTTTATACACTATGGGAATCCATATGCTTATTTCGAAAACATCGCTACTAAAAATTAACTTTTTGATTGTCTTTGTATAAACCCTCAATGAATGTGTTTCTTCGAAATTTAGCCCTTTTAATGCATGTACATAGTAAAGGAGCTTTATTTTACGAAGATATGCAGAGTTTGTTACGTAAATAAACAACGCATGGATCTTCTGAGAAACATAATACATTGTTTATATATATATATTTTTATTTCCAGCAGCAGCACTTAATGAATGCATCATTATCTGGAGGGAACACACTCCGCTCAAACAGACATGGAGTAACAACAAATAAACAATAAAACAATGAATCAGAAAACAGAAAAAAACAGAAGTTATAAAATAACATAAATTCACTTAGATTGCAGGTCTTGGAACTGGTCCTCTGGTATCTATCGTAGATGTTACCAGAGACAGCAAGGCAGACCTCCAGGTGTTCAGCATTCATTAGGGAATTTTCTCTGCACAACACAAAATTTGTAGAGGGAAGGATCTTCAGTCTATATAGGTGACCTGCAAGGCAGCCGTGCCTGGTTTGCAGCCTGAAGGCAGCAACTGCACACCATCTCGGGATATCTGGAATCCCTTTTAGCGTCTCCCTCCAAGACTTAACACTAATTTGTTCATGTAAAAAAAACTTCATTAAACCTTCTCACACGATTTTTAATAACTCTTCTTTTTGAAAAGTAGAATCGTTTAGATATACACTAGTGAAAATAATTAAAGAAAAAAAGGCTTTAAAAAAAGAGTTACCATTTATACGCAAATGAGGAATCAAATGTTAGCTAAGCCTTTCGTGGACACTTCTGCCACCTAGTCGTTTGTGACGTCGTAAGGGAGTTGCACTGTGATCGCGTTTTTATAGGCGTACGTCACTCGCTTACTGAAGCCTGTAGTGTAAGGTCGTTTTGAAAAATCGTAGCTCTGCCCAATTCTTGTTTTTTTTTCTAATTTCTCTGCTTATTAGTCGTTAATGTTGCCAATAGTCATCGTCTAGAGTATAGACGATGCAACAAGATGGCGAATTGTTGGAAGGCTCGATGCAGGTCAAATACATGCTATCAGCTCTAGGGACTTCAGGATTTCAAGAAATGTGACTCCACTCTGTGGAAAGAATTCACAGAGATAGTGGTCAGCCGATTTGGTTAGGGTTAAAATAGGGCAGCAACGTTGAGTTAAGAGAATTATTTGAGACTTTTTGCCAAAAGAGGGATAGGTACAAAATGGTGACACAACTGCCTCTAAGCCTGTATAATGCAACATGAACATCCATTTTATCGATAACAGTCACCCAAAGACCTAATCTTTTGGCAAGTCCCCTCAGTCTGCATAACTTTGACTGTGAAACACAAAAAGGCGAGAGCAAAAACGGCGAGTGACTCGAGACATGTTCTCCTCTTGAGATAACCCAGGTGTAGGTATCGGCCCTCTAAAATTGTCATAAAAGACCATTATAGTCAAGGTAGTCTGATGGTCTGGGTATACCTCATGGATGGTATACCAACTTTCATGTGATCGATAGAATACCTTGTGTCTGACATGTCTGTAATACTGGGGCAAGGTCCTTGCAAACTGTATCAGACTTTTACTCTGAGCATATGGACCAAATTTTATATTTTTGGACGATAACGCACGCCCACACGGACTCCGTTAGGGTAAAAATACCACCAATTGGAGGATATTCAAGGATTAGAGTTCCCTGCGATGCCTCCTGACCTATATCCCATTGTACATGTATGGGAGGTCATTGAACTCTCAATTGTAGCTCAAAAAACAGTCCCATAGATCAACGATGAATTAAAGAGGGCCTTGTGGCAAGAGTAGGTGGTGATGCCATAGAGATTGATAAGGACCCAGTAAACAGTATGAAACACCAATGCGAGAGTTGTACAGCTGTTAGATGCGATCATACACCCTATTAGACATGTTTTCTCTGCATGACAGGTCATTGGTCAGCTGTTTTTCTGGACAAATGACCAGTTTCTTTATTCAGGGAGCTGGTTGTTTTTCCATATATTGGTCTTATATCGGATGATAGTTTGGGAAAGTTTGGTTTTATGGGCTCTGTTAATGTTTGTTTGTTTTTTACCAAAAAAACCAACATATTTGTCCCCTTTAACTCGGCATTACTCGCGCGAAAAAAAACGACCGAAAGCTCTCGCGGAAGGTATCTCATATCCAAGGATGCTTACCTTCTTTTTTTTACCATAAAATTTGTATACAAAAGCTAAAAAGGAAAAAAAGTAGGAAATACAATATGTTTATTACATTTTTCATAAGTAAATTTAATTTTTCTGTTCTTTTTATAAGGGCATTCAGTACATTGTTTATACACTCCTTTAATCTCGTCGTGAGTGAGTGCGATGTTTTCACTGGATCTTAATTTTTATTAAATCTGCTTCTTTTTAAAACTAAACATATATGAGTAAACTTCTCTGTTCTTTAAATTCAAAAATTTTGGAATTTCTTTTTTATTTTCTCTTATTGTTCCAGCAATAGATTTCTTTTTAAAAAACAGTTCGTCTGAAAGCGCATAAGATGTGTACCAGTTGTCTCCTTTAAAATCACGTTCTTCCCAAATATTTTTGTGCATCTCTACATATAAAACATTTAATTTCAACACAGTGCCTCCTTCTTCTAAATATGGATCGATCTCAGTGGAGGAATCATACTTGCTGTTATACTCTTCATCATTTGATTCTTCCTCATCATAAGCGCGAAGAGAATTTCTTCATCCGAGAATACTGTTGTATTATATCTATTACATACTTATCTATTAAATTACTTAAATATCACATTTCTTCATCACAACTTCAATAATATCCCATATCTTAAGAAAGATTTAAAACACTCTCATGCATTTAGAACTGTAACACTGATTCACGCGCAGGGTATGACATACCCGAAGAGGCGGTATCCAAAAATATATATTTAGAATTCCCCTACAAGTTAAGGTATCTCAAAGGATATGACCTTAAAGTCAGCTACACGAGAAACTATCTATTTTCCAAAAAAGTTTAGAAGATGCGTTGAAAAAAGACGGTGAGTATGACCCTACACGAGAAGTGCCGGGTAAATTTTTTTTACCACAGTGCATTATATATGCTATAATACATATATTGTATCCATAAATAATACGGAATTAAGGTTCCCCCAACGATCAGTTTCAGCTAATATACAATTTATAACATGGAAGCTTCGACCATATAAATAAATTTGATACTTGATCCTTTTATACCTCCTTCAAATATGTTAGTAATCATTTTTGAAAAATTTACTTCAGAATTTTTTTTTTATTTCTTCCTATTAATCTCGAATGAAATTAATTGTGTGTTTATGGTACATGTTTCTCATAAAATTTTTCATCATTTCTAAAGAAAACTAAGCGCTTTAAGCATTCATCTCATACTTTTAGTATCACAACTCCATTTTCTAAATAATCTCATTGAAAATCATTCTAACTATATAACAATCTAACTTTTTTCTTTACTAAAAATTTTTAAAAAATTGTTTTTTAAAATAAATTATTTTTAATTGTTTCGAAGTATTTAATTTTTGAAAAAGTATAAGATACCACCATTCTGTTTAAAATTAGCATTTAATATTTAGTTAAGAATATAAGAAAAAAATGAAGAAAATCGAAAGAATGACTCAAAAAATGAATTGCATTATCAAACTGATGTAGCATTTCTCCTCAGAATGCCTATTAAAAAACATTTTGTACTGTATTGTTCATGTTTAACAATACAGTAATAAGGAATCTGGAGGCTTTGTACAGTTTTTCTTATTGTCTAATCTAGCAAATGTTAGTTGCTATTACATTGATTTAATGCACTTTTTTCTACGTCTTTGTAAAAACAGAATCAAAGTTTCAATTACTTTAAGAAATTGTAGAACTGATAAAAACTTGAAAAAGTATCTCTGGGGGAGATTTATTTAATTCACTTTTTTATAGATATCCCTTCGAGACCAAAATGGAAAATTATTTTCTTTCACCTCTAAAGTATTGTTTTTATCAACGCCAAACGGGCAATTCTCTTCGCCTTTCTTCACAGTAGAATTCAGGCATTTCAAAATTAAATTTCTTATTTGTAGTTAGTAAATACTTTTTATCTGTTTTTTATATATAGAACATTTAAAAAATCTTACTCTTTTAAAATAAAAATTTGTCAAACAATAAAAAAGAATAGAAAATTAAAATTAAATTAGAGACTAAATTTTTTAACTTGAGGAATTGTAAAGATATTTATAAAAAGTATAATTGCAAAGAGGTTTATAAAAAATATAACTGTAGATAAAAAAGTACAATTGTAAAGAGGCTCAGTTAGCTTAGATGCGAAAAAAGTATTACTTTTAGCTTCAATTAATTTTATCTTACATTTCTTTCTGTAAAGTTTTTTTTACAAAAGAAATTTTAAATGTATCATTAAGAACATCACAGAAAAATTTATTGTTTTTGTTTTAGATGAGCATTAACAACTTTCCTACTATTAAATAATTAAAAAATAGCTTCAATTTTTTTCTTGTGAACTAAATATATTTATAAATTATTATTAATGATATTAATAATTAATAATATTATTATCGTAGAGAATATCCTATTGATGGCTATTTCTGAATGCATTAATTATACTTCAGTATAACTAAAGCCATACTAAAAAAAAGCCATCCAAAATTGACTTTCCCAACTTATAAAATAATTCATACACATTTTTTAATTATAAAAAAAATTTTAATGTGACTAAATTAAAATTAAATGTAATCATCAAATAGTAAAAATTCTTGCTATACGAATATTTTAGAATAAAAAAATATCTTATTATACGAATATTTTATATATACGAATATGTACTTTTAATTAGACAAATGTGTTTGTTTAATAGCTCTATAGAATTTCAACATTATACAGTATAGCTTCCATTCTAATGCGAAATTACACGATGCGAACGTTATGCTACATAATAGAATTCATATTGGGCTCTCAGGATCCTTAAGAGATATCCGTGCACTCGGAAAAAAACATTCTTCTTCACAACAGTATAACTTAGCAATAAAACGAAACAATTATTTGAAATTTTTACCACTAGATAACCATACATATTTACATTATGTCTGAAATTATCAAAGAATTAGAGAAAGAGTTTAAAAAGTTATAAAAAAATAAAAATTGGACATTTTTTTCAAAAATATGAGAATTAGTATTTTACACCGCGCAAGATTCTGAAGTACAAAATTGATCAAAATTTACAAATTTAATTTTACTTGGTATAAAAATGTTAACTTTTGAAGTTATACTAACTTTTAAGAAATTTTGAGGAAAAAAATATTTTTTAAATACAATTATAAAACGAAAAGTTTAAAAGTTTAAAAAATATATCAACTAAAATTCAAATAAAAAAATTCTATTAATTATTATTTTTTTTTGAAAATTCATGTATAAGTTATGGAGAGCCTTATTTTGAACACGAGTATTAAATTTCAAATTAATATCATAAATAGGTTCTGAGAAATCCTGCGTGCAATCTAAAATTTTTTGTTTTGCGAAAAATGAAACTAAAGATTAAAAAGAGATAGGGCTTTCGTTTAAGTTTCACTACCTGATTTCAATAACTTCGGAAGTTTTACCAGTATCAACACAATTTTGGTACCAAAATCCCCAGAAATATTGAAGTTTTAACATATATTTTTTTAAAAAATTGAAAAATTTTAAATTTAAAGTCTTGAGAGCCCTTGCTGTACGGCAATTGCACAATGAAAAGTGTTCTTAAGAGAGTGAGTGAGTGAATATTAACGTCGCACTGTTAAATTACACACGACGACCACGTAATTTTGAACCATGGTCAAGTGACGTGGACGACACCTGAAATGGCACACCCCTCTCCGAACTACCACACCACACCAAGTTCTTAAGAGAGATAAGGTGATAGAGGAAAGAGGGACAGACGTTATACTAAGAGTTATATAAACATTAAATATAAACGTCGTAAAAAATTAATTTTTGTTGATCGAGTTGGAGTTATTATAATAAGCATAATGCCTATATTTAGTACATCATGTGTGGTTGAACCAATAAAAATCCTAAAACTGTCATATCAAACATCAAGCATAATCAGATGCACTTCCACATTTACTTAAAAAATAATTAACTTCGCTCGCAGATAAAAAAAAATGTATATGGTGTCTCAAAGGTGTTAACTTTCTCTTGAGGGCTGAAAATATAAACAATATTCAAATACGCATAACTCTTTAAATTAAAGTTAAATAATTCGAATCTTTTACATATTATTTATAATGGAATGGAGCTTTAGAAAAGTATAAAATGTTAAAATTATAAGCATATGAAAATAAGAAGCATTTCTATAAGAAATATTAATTACGTATTACGTTGCGCACATGCTATTTTCTAAAATAGTAGTTTTAATTACTAGCTGTAAGTTGATTTATAAAGTTAAATGTATCCTTATTACACTGTAGTATTTTTTTACATAAGTAGAATAATAAATTATATTTTTTAAAATATTAAAAAATTACATTTTCACATTTTTTTTTAAAAAAATTTCAATATTTCTCAAATATTTTGAGATGCAAAAGGTATATTATTCTCGATGTAGGGTTTATAAAGTGTATGATACATTTTATAATTCTATAAAGATTTATACATCAAAGGCTAGAATTTTAAAAAAAATAGCGTGTGCAACGCAAAAATTACTTAATATTATTACAAAATTATTTCTTATTTTCGCATGCTTATAATTCTTAAAATTATGATTATATTTCAAACATTTTGTACTTTTTGAAGCCATATTCCTTTGTAAATAACGTGTACAAGATTCGAATTATTTAATTAAAATTTAAAAAGATTATACCTGTTTGAAAATTGTTTATATTTTCACCCTTCGAAACCAAACTAACACAACTCTGAGGCCCTATGAACTGTTAAATTTATGTATTTGTAAGCATATTTTTTTGCTAAAATCTCTAATTACAGTTTAGTAATAATTTTCAAAATTAAAATTTAAAAAAAGACGCTTTTTTATTTTTTAAAAAAATTATTAATTTTGTTACGCTAAAATAGGATTGACATATATTGATTTCTTTATTATTTATCAATTTTTCATTCCCTTATTTTCACCTTTATACAATATTTTACTCACTAGTTACGAGAAATAGTTTTTTAGAGTCATAATGAAGATGTGCATAAAAACTTCTCTTTGGAGGACAATTGATTCTTGCTGGGGTGTTTCATATGCTTCTTTCTTTCAATCAATGTAAAATTTGATTGCTTTAATTATGTATGTACCATATAATGCTCACGGAAGCTTAGTGGTTTCTGTAGCAAACTCCTCAACGAAGTGTCACTGTTTCGAGTTCAGATGCCACTGAAGACCCACCACACCATGTAGTGTGGCCAATGCACATCAAATGTATCGCAGCTCAAATTCCTACATTGGTGTGGTAGTTAGAAGAGGGAGGATCCACAGTTCATGTGTCCTCGTGTTTCTCAAAAGCCCTTGTGTTGCTTCATAGAGCGACGTTAATATAGCTCTACCTCCCTCCCACCATACATGCAATGTGTTCACAAACTCAATTTTTTTTACTCAACATTTGAAAATAATTTTCAAAGTATGGATGAAACAAAAAATTTTATATAAGTATATATATTTAAACATGAAATATGTGTGTGTGCGTGCGTGCGTGCGTGTGTGTGTGTGCGTGTGTGTGTGTGCGCGTGTGTGTGTGTGTGCGCGCGCGTGTGTGTGTGTGTGTGTGTAATGAATTGTAGTAGCGTGACCGGTGTTGGTTCGTTTTCATATCTGTTTTATTGAAAACATCTTTAGAATTGAGTTTCTTCCTTTATTTTGAAGCCCACATAGCGTAACTGGTCAATCACTTTATATTTTACATCTATTCGTTAAAAACACGTAAGCAGGACACGTATAATTGAAGTGACATCTTGACGGACACAACACAAAGACACAGCAGTTATTTGCATTCGTACATGATGAAGGTAAGCAGACAGAGACAGCGATTACACCAGATTTTTGCTTTTATATCAACAGTGGTTATTACGTAATAACAGTTCTGATTGACTAGAATGGGCGGGACAGGGATTTCGTACTAGCCGATTACGATTGAGATTACGCTGTTATTTTTAAACCAAAGATTTAAAATTATTTTAAATTTTAGTACAGAGAGTTAATTAATAAAAAAGATACTAGATGGAATTATTACATTTCCCCCCTCCGTAAGACACGTGTGTGCGCCAGGGCCCTGACATAAACCTGTATCTTACAGAGATATTAAATTCAAAATTCTGAATAAAATTATTATTAATTTAAAAACGTCTTGCACTTGTCGGTAATGACATACATAGCATGATCTCCAACACAGAAATTAGATGATAGAAAAATATAAAAACAAAAACATATACTGTTAAATTGTAAAATATGGGTACCCATAAATAACATTCAAATCATAAGATTCAAAATGCAGTAAAAATCAAAAAGTATTGCTCCAAAATGTTTACATTTTCTTGAGTAGCTGATGAAATAATGTTCACACCACTAAACGTTATATCATAAAAATACACAATATCAAAAATAAAAACAAAGAACACTTGAAATAAAATGAAAATAAAATAAGATTCAAAATAATTGTAGCATAAAATATCAGAACATCATCAATGATAAACATCATGGAAACAGTTGTTTGTTTCAAAATTTAAAAAATTGACGTATTCGTCTAAAAGTAAACTTAATAATCTGAGACTATTAAGGAAGGGGAATTTAATTCAGACTCTTCCCTGTTTCCATCCAAGAGCATACACTTTTCCAAAACTGAAATATAAAGGCAAGAGTTAATGTACTGGGTTGATGAAGACCCTATTAGATATTTCGATATGTTTACAATTTTCCAATTATCATCTTTATTATTAGGTGTGTGTGTACATGCATTATTAAAATAATCTAACCAAGCTTCTATCAGCATTCCATTTTCAGAATCAAAAGGGACTATATATGGTTCATTAAGGGTTTGGTTGGTACTACTTATTACAGCCAAATTGGTTTGCTCATTATTCGCCATTTTAAAATCAGATCTGAGAATCATACAGAAATTAAATTTTTAATTTAACGCAAAAATTTGAAGAACAAAAAATAAAAATACCAAAATATATAAAATTGAAATTTCAAAAAAATCAAAACAGTTGTGCAGCTATTAATTATTAAATTCAAAAATCAAACATTAAAGTATTTAAATTTCTTATTTGAATATGTATTGTTTTATCACAATTAAAAACCTGTATAGCAACACTATTAAAATATGTCAAATAATTTTTCATGAAATGATAAGCATAAAAATATCAAAGATCAGAATCACTCGTTAAAAAAATCATATGCATAAAATTTTGCAATATAAATGATTTTGGAAATAAAATTTGTAATTTATAAAATATATTTTAAAATAAATCACCGAAAAACCGCAAGATCCACCACCGTTGAGAAACAAAACGAAAACTCCGCTGAGCTCATCATTCACCCTTTCAATTTAGTAACGTACATTAAAAAAATTTCACTTTTCTGTCGACGGTTGCACTTTTCAACGAAACACGGACCTGTAAAACTATTATTCACAACACTCTCCGACGAATTTGACGAAAACGAAGCCGTCTCGCACAACTTGAACGGGGATTTCCCCCTGCTTAACGAAGTAGTTGAAAACATCAGGACTTTAAGTAAACGTTTGAAGGGTTTTTCCTTTGTTATCGCTGGGAACGCACACTTAATTTCTTGAATTTCAACACGTCGTTTCTAATTTTCATTCACTTCTTCACGGCAGGAAACTATCCTTGCCGAATTTCTGCAATGTATTGTAGTAGCGTGGCTGGTGTTGGTTCGTTGTCATATCTGTTTTATTGAAAACATCTTTAGAATTGAGTTTCTTCTTTTATTTTGAAGCCCACATAGCGTAACTGGTCAATCACTTTATATTTTACATCTATTCGTTAAAAACACGTAAGCAGACACGTATAACAGAAGTGACATCTTGACGGACACAACACAAAGACACTGAGTTGCAGTTATTTGCATTCGTACATGATGGAGGCAAGCAGACAGAGAGAGAGATTACACCAAATTTTTGCTTTTATATCAACAGTGGTTATTACGTAATAGTAGTTCTGATTGGCTAGAATGGGCGGGACAGGGATTTCGGACTAGCCGATTATGATTAAGATTACGCTGTTATTTTTAAACCAAAGATTTAAAGTTATTTTAAATTTTAGTACAAAGAGTTAATTAATAAAAAGGATACTAGAGGGAATTATTATATATATATGTCATTGAAATATCCTAAATACATCATTAATAGCACCACCCTTTTTAACAGATTATAATATAGTTTTAAAAATTTACGGATAATTATGTTTATTAAGGAATCTTTTCAGTGTATTTTCTTTTGATCGAAAAATATGAATTTCACCATTTATTTAAACAAAGCAATCATATAAATATTGAAATACACTGGAATATGTGTCTTCTAATTATTAAGAATAACTTACAGGTGATGAGAAAACATTATCAAAATGGTGTGTTGTAATCAAGTATTCCTTTCAACATACCCAAATGAAACCCAATGCTAATTCATTCCTAATAGATTTATTGCCAAAAATAAAATAAACCAGTAAGTAGCTTGTGTTAATTTAATTCACTAACATTTCTTATTTTTTTTTGACAAGGGAAATTTCAAATTCATTAGATGGGTCCAATTATTTTTTTTTATGTTTCTTTATAATCTTTTCCATATTTAGAATTTTTTTTCAGTTTAACACAATTAATATGCATTCAGACGACCCTGAAGGGTAGCTCTCAACTAATCAAGGACATTAACCTCGTTAAGTTTAATAAATAAATCGGTTAAATTGGTTTAAATTCTGCCTTACACTAGATCATTTTTTTTTAGAAATTGAAATCAAGATCTGGTTTAAACTCTCGACCAGGTTATCATAGACCGCCATTTACACCTCATGGACCCCTAAATTATTTTTTCGCTGGCGTGAGCCCCTTACAGGTCGTCATAGACCCCTGAGGGTCTATATAGAACACTTTGGTAACTACTTCTCTAGAGCAAGCTAACAAATCAAATATAAAAAACGTGATGTCTTATTGTATGTAAATATCTTTTACCGTGAAAATATTGTTGGTTTATTTTTCTCTTCAAATAATACCTGACAGAAATGTGAGTGATGAGGGCAGAAAGAAGAACGAAATTCAATCTTACTGAGCAAACTAGAAAATCCATTTGCATGCAGGTGCTATCAGAATCCGAAGAGAACATATTTGAAAGGAATACGCGTGTAATTTTTAGCAAAGGAAAAGACAGGTGTTTTATCCCATATATCTGAATCTTATATCAAGAGTATAGAAGCTTTTGTAAAGAAAACCCATCGTACATCAAGAGGGTTCAATTTAATCATTTTCTTTAAAAGATACTGGGACAGCTCCATTCTAACAAAATGAATGTGTATGATGTAGTACATTAAAAACACACATCGAAAATAAAACTTTTTTTATTATTATAGTCGGAACCCGATTTACCAAACCCCTATTTAACGATTATCTCATGATTTAACCAGTTTCTATTCTCTCCCGTTCAAATGATAACAAAAAAAAACATTTTTAATGAATAATAAACCCTCAATTAACAAATTATTTCAACAGCCGAAAAAAAAATTGCTTATTAGTTTGGATTAGAAAAGGCTAGATTTCTTATCAAATGACTTTACTTTTTGTTTGGAACAGGAAAAAGTTTTTCTATTTTATTTATTTGTCCAATGCCCGAGCTTGTTTTCTTGACCATTTGACGCCGAGCCTTCCAATACCGATTGACGATGTCGTCAGCCGGGTATTCGTCGAGTCGAATGCATTGGAGCAGGTGGTCGACATCCATTCTGGCATAGTCACAGATTGGCCAGGCCTCGTTAGCAACCACGCCAAGCTAGTGGAGGTATACTTCCAAAAAGTCATGTCCGGTAGTTAGGCGAAAGTGGGACGCAGCCTCGGTTTTTTCCGGGTGCCTTGTGATCGGGCCCACAGTGGCCAGAGTTTCCCATGGTTTTCCAAAATTCTACATTTTTTGGGCAATGACAGTATATTTGTCAATGTATGTGGAGATAATATTCTTTGCTCCTCTGAGGGTCAAGGGAACTTTTCTTGTAAACAACAAATTTCGATGGGGAAGGGGTTTAGTCCATTTTTAGACTTTACAGTTGCAAATGAGTCATGAGTGTAATCTATCGCGTGAGTTTTGATTAGGACTGGAAAATCCTATCTTACCGCATTCTACTTCACAACACACGGGATATTTTAAGAATTTTTCCCATTTTCTCTCCTTCTGGAGAGAAGTGATGTTTATTATGCGGACGGTTTTCCAGACAATATGGGTATTGAAAATTTGTTAAAATTAAGGAAATTTTTGATCTGTTAGAGCTAATAAAAAGGAATTCTATTGAAGAAATTGATAATGAAACTTTCCCTTTAAACTATTACATTTCCTAATGCTTTAGATTGGGTGGAATTTTTTTTAAAAAAAAGATACCTCATGCACACAGCAGGATTGTAAATGACGCAGTATTTTTTTCTCTGCATAAAATCAAAAAAGAACTTTTTCCAGTCAGAAATCAAAAAGTTTGTCAAATATCTATTAGACAGTATTTTAAAATTTCTAATTAATTGGTGCGTGATAATTTTCTATTAGTATTTTTGGCTACTGAATGAAGTGTGTAATTTCTAACTATATACCGATATTTTTTGTGTAGAGTTGCTTCTGAATTTCAAAAAAAGTACGGGCATTTGTATTTTTTAAAACCTCGATATTACAAATAACCCGAAATTAGCGAATAAAATGTTAGGTACAGATGGATTTGTTAAATCAGGACCGACTGTATATTTTTGTTTATGCCGCATTACGAATTGTATAAATCACAAGTTTTTTTCAGGAAACATCCATTCCTGTGAATAAAAGTCGAATTCACTTCAGTGAATTAATTCAACTTTTTTCATTTATTTCAAACAGAGAAAACAATTAGATTAAAAGGTGGTTTTTAATTAAATTAAACCTCTGTTAAATAATCTGTTTCACTCTTGTGGTGCTTTAATATTTAGTGCTACTCATTTGCTTTTTTGCATTATTGAACAAAGTACCACCAATGATTAATTACAAGTATGCTAATTTAAAATTATTATATATTCATAAATTATGCAGTTTAAATATTACTTACTTTAATGGTGTAAAACCTCATTTAAGTAATTTTGATAAATAAAGGAATCTGCAATCTATTTTAAAGGGAAATATGTAGTAATGCAGCAGCTTGCTGATAATTTAAAGGAAAATATGCTTTTAAATTAGCTTACATCTTTTTGTACGACTCTCTCTCTCTCTATTTTCAATTAAACGAAATTAATTATTTATAAACAATAGGTACATTTAATTATTTAGAAAGCACATTTGCTACATTTTTAATGTCTCGCATTTTTGTATTGTGCTGCCTTTAATTATGTACATAAATTAAAACTTTCTAACAGAAAAATATATTGATAAACATGTATTCACCGAGTTCGCCATTTCGCATCTGTTAAATATAAAATATTTTATATAAATATATTCTTTAAAGATGCATTAATTAAATAGAAATCCACATTGCATAGATTTTTATTAGTTGATTAATATTTGATTTGTTTTCTAATAAAAGGAATTGTTTCTCATAAAATATTTCTACAAAACATTCTTAAATCCTTTTAGAAATTATTTGAAGATGAGAAATGGATGATGTAAATTAAATTTGAATTTATTTAAATATTGCATTTGTTTATTAGAATGGGAGGAATTTTCCGGAATTTTTTTTTTCGAAAGAAACAGACTACAGATTTAATTCCGTATATGTATGTATTCACTTTTATGTTAATTTTGAAGAATATCTATTCTAAAAAAAATTATTATGAGTACTTACAAAAACCATTCATTTTGAAATGTTTAAATAGTAAATTAATGGAAATTATAACATATTTATTTTTTGTCAATTAAGAATATTTTCCCATTTAAATGAGAATTGAAAATACTTGATATCACAAAGATTTGTTCTATAAGTATTTTTTTTTATTTTCAAGTATAATTAATGATATTTTATGCATTAAAAGTAGTGAGAGATCATCCCATTTCTACAAAAATACATTAAATTAAAAAAAAATTCCTTTGTATTCAAATAGATCGCTGCTTTTCAAAACAGCACTTTATTGTATCACTTTAAGTAATTAAATTTCTACAAATAACTAATAAATCAAATTATAAAAGTTTTTTTTTTACCAGAAAATACTCGAAAATATATCTTTTTAAGTAAAGTAATATGTGGGCAGGAAATGCAATGAAGGGAGTAAAGGGGAGATAGATTTGATCTTGTTGAAAAAAAACGTAGAATTCCTTTTTTCAAAGGTGCCGTCAGAACTTGTTGAGGGCAATCATGAAGTGAATGGATTACTGAAGAAATATTCAATAAAAAACGAAAAATGCATTTGAGAGCGGTTCTTTTTTTGACATATCTTCCCATTCCTCTTAGCTTGATGTAGTTGAAAATTATAATATGAAAACCCTCATCTACGCCTTGTTTATTTTGAATGCAAATAAATATAAAAAAGTACGCTCGTTTTATTTAATGCACATGAGTAAATAAAAAATAGAAAATGCCATTTGTTGTACTCGATAAAGTTAGCTTATAGATATGAAATGATGATAAATCGCTCTTTTGTTACAAAGCTTTTAAATTACAAAAGCACAATTACCACAAAATACATTTTTGTTTAATAATTATACATTTCAGTTTAAATAAATATAATTATTTAAGGTTTTATTTGTTCCAAATTTCCATTATTCATTGCATTATAATATGAATACTAACTAGCGATACAAATATATATAATATTATACAAAAACAAGTTTTAAACGAATTTTTACTTACTTATTTATTTTTGCAGAAGATACATACAAAGGGCTTGAGTTGAAATCTTTGAACATTTATGAATAATGTTCACAGATCATATTGAGTTCCATCGCCAACGCATAGGCAATGACAATGAATTCGAGAAATAAATCCACAACTCATTTTTATCCAACAAAATGTTTCTTTTAATAGATAGTTCTAAATACCATACAACATTTTTGAGATGGAAAGAAATATTGCGTTCATAAAGCATACAAGGTGGTTCTAAAATGATGGGACAAACTTTAAGGGGTGGTAGAGCTCATTAAAACAAACACTTTTTGTTCAGAAACATGTCGGTGGAAGCGCCGCGATGAGGCACAAACAGAAAAATTAATCTATTAACCCAAACATAAAATGTTCATTAACAGCATACTCAACGAGTGATTACGTACAAAAAAATGTTAAAGAAGTTTTCGAAATTGCCTCTACCAACACTCTAACAGTAAAACTATCCAAATAATTCGTTGATTGGCTGATATGTAGACGGCTTGCTACAGAGTGTTTCTTCCACATGGTCCAAGATGACTTCTAAGTGTGTTTGTCGTGCAGTCCCGATCTACCCCTTCCATCAGAACTGGTGATAAATGAAACATTTTCATAGAACTATCGATGCAATCGCTGAAATGTTTTGTGGTTCGGGATGATTTTACTTGGTAAGCATTCTTGATACAGCCATAGCACTGCTCTGCTGTTACCATTAGCCGCGCTGAACAAGAGACACATGTCTGTGCCTTTTTGCATTTAGTAAAATCCTCCATAACGACTGAAATCTCAAGTGCAAATGCCATTTATTTGTGGTGAAGCAGATCGCCGGCACACCAATTGTTTGCTTTTACTATGGCCAATATTGTCCGCCAATGACGCCATAAACGTCGCCAAGCATGTATGATGGTTGTAGATACAATGTTTTCAAAACTGTTTTAATATTATCTCTACGCAATCACTCGTTAAATATGCTCCTTATAAGCATTTTATGTTTCCGTTAATGTGTTATTTTTTCCATTTGTGCCTCAACACACCGCTACACTTCCATCCGCATATTCCAAAACAAAAATTGTTTGTTTTAGTGAGTTCTACCACCACTCAAAATTTGTCCCATTATCTTAGAATCACCTTGCACATACTGAAGTTAGAATTATCCTTCAGATGTGAATTTTCTTCTGAGCTAAACCTCATTCTCGTTTTTTACAAATAAATAGTTAAGTGATTTATAAAAAAAATGTTTAATAAAATTAAAATGATTTTCGGCTACTTTTAGATACTGTTAAAAAAGTGTTCCGAAGCATATACATAGCAATTAAACAAACTCTAAAAATAATGTAAATAATGAACATTTATAAACACCACCTTTACTACTTCATAGAATAACTTCGCTCAATCAACCAATCCAAACGCCATTTCTATGTTTAACAAAAAGGTCTATAGCAGATGGGGTCCAGTTAAGTTCATGAGATAAGTATGGATCTGGGCGTTCATAATTTAAGATCTTATTTTGTGGTTAAGTTAAGGTATTTAAAGAGGATTAAAGATTATTTGATCTCTGATTTTATCTTAGTTGGGTAGTAAGGTTGGTCTAATACACGTTGAATGGAATTAGGATCGGCGTGCGTTGTATTTAACTTAGGAAAATAATGGTTTTCTTATATCACCTTCCATCGTCAAGTGAACATTATTTAAAAATGCAAAATCTGTCTTTCATATAACCCAAGTTTTTTCGGAAACGACGCATGCAAAGATCATCTTTAAAAGTTCTACGTATTTGACAACCCTTGTGTATTAACAATTTTAAAAAGGTTTAACGTGTTTCAAAGATTATTTTGACGTTTCAGATGATTTATTTCAAATGGCCTTGTCTTTCACATTTCATAGTATTAATCTGTCGATTTTATTTAAAATTTAAAAAGGAAGAATAGTACTTTTTCTCACTTCCAGTTTTTTTTTTAGTTTCTTTAATCTGTTGTTAATCTTCTGAAAGCTTTGACTTTTGTGATATTTGTAGACAAAAATAAAAATTGCCAAAAAAATTCGATTTGATTAATTTAAAAACATGGAAGAGAATTTTTACTTGACTGAAAATATGAACACCCGAGCAAAATTTAATAAAAATTATAAAATATCCGAGAAGAAAAACAACTTCTGTCTGTGGTTAATGTTAAAGAATAGGACCCGAATTTGAATATTTTTTCACATGTAAAAGTATTCAAACATTAATATTTTATTCTTGCTTATTTTATTCGAGTTGACACATTTTTTCTCTTATAAAATATGTTTCGCAATTTTTCTCCTATACCGTAAGGCTAAATGAGCTATTCCTTTAGGGGTTAAAAGAAAAATTAATTATTTAAGGAATAATTTTAAATTTTTAAAAACTCTATGTTATGAACAAATGTATGAGTTGTAATGTTACAAATTTTTATGAAAAAAGAGACATTTTTCTATCCGAAAATGTGCTCCGCATTTAGATCCAACTCTCCTACATTTGGCGAAAACAGCCGTAAAAGAATATTTATTATTTGAATAAATGAATACACACACAAAAGTTGTAGTTTAAAACATATAAAATCACTGGGTACAAAGTAAAATATATATTCGGGATAATACATGTTTGATAAAACTGTACGATCAATGAATAAAAATTTCGAAAAGAAGTATTCTTGTACACCTTAAAAATATACTTCCGTAAAGGAAAATTGAATACCTGCATGTTATTTAAAAATGTAAGGTATAAAATTAAGCTTTTGCAAAATTTCTTTATTTATACTATTTTTTTTTCGTTTTGAGACAAGTTACTCACGTTTGTTGGAGAGAATGTAATAAGAGCTTCAGTAACAATTATCTCCTACTTTATAAATTTCTTATTCCTATGAAACAGAAAAATATATTCCGAAACAAAATTCCAAACACAAACAAGAAACAAGATTTAAAAAAAAGGCAGAGCTACGTTTAAATAAGAAGTAAGTTTGAATTAAAATAATTTTGCTTACCACAATTTAGAATTTAAAAATAATTAACAAATAATATAACATCTAAAATGAAAAATAATGAGTCACTATTTACGTCCTTGAAAAGATTTACATAAGTAGTCATGAAATGATACAAATCTTTTTAATAAGAATTTAGAATAAATTATGAGTCCAATTTATATATTTAATGCTACATAAAAATATTATTAAGTGTTTTTCTATTACATATTTTTTAATGTATTCCAGTTTTTGAAATATATATATATTGGTATTTTTTTTACTTCAATAATGTTGATGTTTTAAATTTGAATTATTAAAAGCAATAGTTATTGAGCACTACTTAAATACTAATATTAGAAACGAAGAATTTTTATTTATTTCCGTGCCATTGTTTGCAAATTAGTCCAATGTTTAGAGGTAATCGTAAAATTTATTTTTATTGTTATTTTTATTTGAAATTACTTTAATTGCTTCGACAAAATGAATTTCCTAGATTAGTTTGCAATGGTTGTACATTAAAAAATATAATAAAAATCCATTTTCATAATTTCAAGCAAATGCTCTTCAAAGTTATCAAAATAGTTATTTTATTTTAGACTATAAACATTTCCGTTTGATATCATATAAATAATACAAAATTACTCATAATATATTAAGAAATTATAACATCAGCTATCCAATAGTAGGAGTGTTTATGTTATGTATACATAATTAGATTTACTGCAGGACTTTCCTCAATGAAAATAGCTAATCTTCAATCGAATAAACCTTTTAATACTTAATGTGCATATTGAGCGAGATATGGCTTCATGGCCGGTTATTAGTATCGAATATGTGTTTATGCTTCACTTCATGTGTTTCAGTAGAATGTTACGCATCATTAAGCTTGTCTCGTCCAGCAGGAATTTCGTCCCCTCTCCTACGTTTTGGCTCTAAAGAGCTGAAATAGAACGAATCTCAAAAACACCATAATGAAAATGCGGGTGTTATCTGCAGTGGATTGAAATAAATGAGCATCGCTTTTCGTCAAATATTTATTCTAGTCATAGAAAATAATTTCAATCCTACATTCTGTATTTAGAATAAGCAAATATTTGAGGATTTTCTGAAATATTAAATTTCGTAATAAAATATTTATAAATGTGCATTTTATTTTCTGTCCAAGAGTAATATTTTGTTTTTAAAATAATTTAAATGCCATTTTTTTGTATGTATAACTTGCAAAATAATAAAGTTTGCGATATTTAAAATTCTATATATCGTCATGCAAATTTTTGTGTGCGAAATTTTATCATAAGACTATCAATGATCCCAAATACATTATATGAATGTTGGTTTAAATTTATTTATATCGTTATGCTTTTAATTTAAAATGCATAACGTAAATAAGTACATAAAGTAAATATATTTTTTATTAAATACCCAGTTGAATTAAAACTAACGTATTTAATCAAAATAAAGTAAAAAAATGGAAATATAAAGGATGTATATTATTTACTTATATAATTTGATGAAATAAAATTTAGTGTATTCTATAATCAAGCACATCAAACCTTTCTTAAATATAACCAGTTATGAAATTAAAATAAAATACTGAATAAAACTTAATCTGCAAACTCCTACACAATTTTTCATTCGTTTTCTGAGATAGAGCAATGTAGTTTAATTTGATAATTTGAAAACTTGTACTTTGATACATTTAAGAATAATTACACGCGCCACATCATTTCACATTCCACACAGCTACCATTTTCCAACCAGCACGGCTCGGTGAAAGTACATGTTATCATCTATCAGAATGGATTCATTAGCAACAGCAGCAGGTATATTGGTGAATCGATCTCATCCCAATATCTCCCACCAGTCATAGTGTACATGGAACACATACCAATCAGTGTGACCACCAAGAGAAATCCCTTCTCAAACAAGGGTTATGTTATCTCTTTAACTATGACTTTAAACAATGTCAGATTGGGGCAACTAGTAAGTTCTTTTCTACTCTCAGCAGACATCTTGATTCGTTCTTAAGGGTGAAACTGGACTCTTTTCACAAGAGTAGAGAAGGCCATTACTGTCTTGTTCGAGAACGTATTTTATTGCCCAACATAAACAAGCATAGCGGTATCATTGCTTCAGGCTAACTTACAACTGGCTGTCTTGCATGGAGATCTGCATTGTGAAGGCGTCTTCACACTTAAGTAACAGAGACCGTTGTCCCGGGTGTAATAAATGATCTGCTACGAGCTGAGGCACAGTGAAACTTCTTTGAACCAAAAGAGCGAAAGAACGGTGTTGCATCATGTGTTCCATCTGGAACATGTCTTGTAGGCACAGAACCTTCATATTTAATATGATGCTAGGGTTGTTGGAACACACACTTTAGCAGCATCAGCTTGTGACATCCCTATTTTCATTCGTCCGACCACCATTATCGGACAAACTTCCTCTCTTAGGCATTGCTACACGTTCTTGTGTATTACTAACGAAATTTCCAACAAATATTGAAGATTAAATATTATGCACGAACGCACACAAGAGGTTTTCACATTTTCTCCTCTACATAAGTCATGACTATCGATTTTTTTGCGTGTAAGTTTTCTTACAGCTCGTGACTATCAATCATATAAGCTATGAATTATATTGTTACGTTTTTTTTAATGGTGAGATTCAAAAAACATGTTGCACTTTAACTTTTGGAAGCCAGTATATATATAAATATATTGCAGGTATATAAACAAAAATACTTTTAACTGAAAATAAAAAGTGAAGATGTATATTGTAAGCAACTTTTGTAGGCAAATCTTGTCGGTAAATAGAAAAAATTGCATACCTAAAATATTGAATTTTAGGTGAGTTTAAGTTGAGTATTTAGGTTAACAATTTTTCAATAAGCGAAATAATGCATGAAGCTTCCATGTAGCTTCATCTCGTTAGCATCGTATTTCCAAACGGCACGAGGATTAGTGGTAATGGACATCTCAATTTAAACAAGTGACAAATACGCAACATATAAGCTGGCTTCCGATTCTCTGAATTTCCATCCCACGTCAAGATGCAAAGCCTTGATAAGTTCTACATGCATCAACCCCCTTTACACAACAGGTCTTACAGAAATCAGGACATCATGCACACATTCAAAAAATCGATTTTTGAATTTGAGTATAAAAAATAGTGCATATTTTTCTGAATCTAAGACTGTATAACACTTATATGTTCGTTGATAAAATAACCTCAAAATATGGAAAAAGTAATCGACAAAAAAGTAAAAAAAAGTTTACAAATGCTTAGTTTTTCACTTTTTCTCCAAAGCATAATTTTCTCTTTTAGGCACACTTTTTTTTAAAAAAAAACTATTACACTATATTGCGCGCGAGCGCGTTTCAAATTTTTTATACTTCTATACAGGATACCTGTGTATATAGTGAACCTATTTGTTTTTAGTCAAAGTAATACATGGTTTTCCAAAAAGTAGTTTTATGTATAAAAAGGGGAGGGGGAAGAAATATAAATTTTCAAAACCACAAAGTTTTATAATTTGTTAAGCCTTCATCTACCGATGTACTTATAAGTACCACTCACTTTAAAATTACACAGGATAACCATTTTTACGCATACTCTGACGATATTTCGTAGGAATATTCTTTTAAATCTGCTCTTCCAAGATGTATCGCAGCACGGGTTCTATGATGAGGATTTTAGTGGGGAAAGTGAATAGTTTTATAGCAGAAATTACGTTTTCAGCTAACGGGGTTTTCAGCAGATTGCGAAGATTGTCATTTTTTTGTTGCGAAAAAGTAGTAAATGTCAAAAGGTAAGTTTCTTATTTTTTTGTAGTTAATGAAGACATCAAAAAACGATTTGACTATTTATTTAAGTAAACAGTGCATTAATTTTGCAGATGAATATCTTTAATTAATTAATTAGCTCCAACGGATTTAATTTCTCAAAGTTGAGTATTTTTTTATGTATATCCCTTAATTTTCAACGTAGTGATTCAAAAAAAATTACATGAAAAAAACTGCAGTAAATCATAATGCGGTAGATAAAGGTTTAAAGAAACTATCTCAATATTGTAATAAAAAATTAGGTTCACACTATATTTTGTGCATTGTTTTATATATGTGTAAAAACATTTTACATATTTAAGAAATACTCTTTTAAAAAAATGATACCTAAACATAAACATGTATAATGAAATCTCAAAAATTATGCCCAATTTAAATTAATCAGTAAAACATTTTTTTAACTAAATGTTATTTTTGAATTTCTACAGAATGATTAAAATATCTTTATTAAGATCACAAAAAAATCTAAGCTCTATTGGAAATTTTTAAAGATATGTGTCCCATAAATAAAGAGTCTTAGTTTTGGCATTTTACTCTTACGAGTATGCCCTAGTAACCTTAAATAACATCATGACAGAAAGTCACGGCTCGCCAGGAAAAGCGCTGGCCATGAATTCGTGACCAAGACTACTCGGCTACTGCGGGTATTTTAAATATAAAAGTACTCCTTGAGATACAAAACCAACATTCCTGTGCAATAACACGCTAACAGTTTAGTTTAGAATTAATAAACAATACTTTTCAATATTTTTAATTTTCAAAATGAAACATAAATATAAAAATCTGAGATATTTTTTATTGTTCAAATATTATGTATATTACTCGTTTCAAATGTTTAATTATTCAACTAACTGCCAAGCAAAAAGTTCCAACGAAATCTACTCCAAAAACATTACTTTATACCCATTTACATGTGACTTGAAGCTTAATGATTCAGAAATATATTTCTAAAAAAATATTAAGCATATTATTTTGATCAAATAATATTCTTTGCAAATGTATTTTATAGTTAACTGGAAAATAAATACTTGAAATAGACGGTTCTAATTGTTTTCTACGCTATAGGAAAAGTAATAAAATCGGAGTAATTTTTGTTCAAACAGACATTAAATTTTAAAAAAAGAAATTTTTGCTAGATTTCTATTTCCTTTTTTGCTTTAAGCTAGTTTTATCAAAAAAACATTTGTCTAGACAAACAGAAATTATTTTTATGCATATATTTTTTTAAATGTCAAATACACCCCTTTTTTTATTAAAAATGCGTTTTTCATATGGAAAATATCAGCAGTTTTAAAAATATCTGTCATTTTTAGTTATGAACGCAATCGCTTCTTAAGTAAAATTTATATACACTAATGAATTATTATGCTTTTGTGAAATACTCGTATGATTTCAATGTCCCCCCTATAATAATTTGTTTCCGTTAGAATGCTAAAATAAATGTGAAAAAAGGTTTTTTTTAATTTTCAGATAATTTTCGAAACATATTATACAAGGTGTTTCTGAATTCGACCTACAAATTCAGATGGATGCTAATAAGCCGGATAGAGATGACAAATCACCATAGAATATGAGGTCGCAAATCGCGTTTAGTCAGAGTAAAAGTCAGATATTTATAAATGTATGCCGAGTGAAATTGAAAGTGGCAATAGGAGGCAAGAAATGCATTTTTAGACGTAAAGCATATTTACAAAATGAACAATGCATCATAGCTCTACGTCAGAAATGCATCGACATGTGATTGTAATAGGAATTGTTGGAAGTTGCTGCTGCGTAGATCATAGCAGCACTTTATTATTTATCAAACGCCAGGCCATTGACCATCAGGTCATTAGGCAACGAGTACTCCAATATTTCTTCACAATGCATTCCAAACTTTTAAGTGCAGATCACACGTCTAGATGAGAAACGTCCATGACTTGTCCAGAAGCACACAAAAGGGAGAGTCAGTCAAATTAAAACGATACAAATGAGCACAAGGACAGCCATGTCCAGTCAATAATCTTAACTCAGCCACTGCAGCAACACGAAGAGAGTCCGAGACACAGTTAGGTTTTATTAGCACCCTCCATAATTTATTTTTGGCAGCACAGGTAGCAGCATCTCGAAAGCAATTTTGAAAAATCCTATAATTTTAAGTTTTGCTGAGTGACGAGGCAAACCTCTAGTAGATCTTTGGAGAATATCCGTGCCTCTTTTTGCTAAAAGAGCAAATAGCTGCATTTCATTTCCCCAAATGTCGCAATAGAAAGGCACCCGCTGGAAGACAACCTTTGTAGGAATTTTGCTTAGCAGCTCCCTGCAATCCTGGACTCGAGAACTGTTGTCTTGGTTTTTTTGCCAAAGCCTGAATGGCAGGACTTGAAACGAATGATTGTCGGACGAGTTCCAACAAATCCCGTGTGTTATCGATGTCAACTGAAGCGACGACGATCCGTACCTTGAGATCCTTCACAGCTGTTCCTGGTCTCTCATACACAAGCGATTTCAGCTGTGCCCAGAAAATGAAATCCAAGAGATTAGGATCTAGGGACAGCTTAGGTCAAGCAGCAGGTCCGCCATGCCCAATCCACCTCCCGAAATATGTAGCATGAAGATGTTTACAAAGGTTTCTTTCCCGGGTTCCGGGGAAATCATAAGATTTCTGTTTTTTCCTATTCCAAGGAATTATACTTCATTCCTGAGATTTCCCGGGAATCGCACAAGGCTTCAACTATCTATGAAGTATCTATTTTATACTTGAAATGATGGTCAACTGAGAGTTTGAAACTGGGACTGCATTTGTTGCAGGTTTAATTAACTGCAGAAGGTGTACTTTCTTTTGATGTCGTAGAATAGAATGAACAAAATTCAGAATTTGCGAAAAATATGAAGCATTCTATAATCCAAAGAATGAATGAGAGAAACAACGTTAATTTCATAGAATTAATGCAATACCTGAATTTTGGGAGAAAAAAAAGAAGCAGCTGCAGTAACTATCGATATTTCACGATTGCCTAGTAAAAATTGTTTGGTTAGACAAGTACAAATGAGAGAGAGGGGGGGACAAGGCTTTTCTGCGAAGAAGAGGAATCAGTATCCAACTCCTCAACCTCTGACGTTGGACGAAAAATTAGAGAAAGGAATTTACTCTAAAACAAAAGTTTTATATTGTTTAACCAAAAAAAAGTACTAGCTTCAACAAAATCATTAAACAAGAGATGCAGTTGTTCGACTCGAATCAAAAAATCCATCACTAAACATTATGAAACTATGTAAAGCTTTAAAGAAAATTCCTCCAACGTCAGTTGCAGCCTATAGAGCAATTTCTGCTGCAGGATTGTTCACCAAAAAGCTTAGAACTAGGCTGAGTGATAAAAGAATAAATTGCGTATACTTTCTAATATCCTATTTTAAAAATGAATAATCATTTTTTTATACATATTTTTTGTATTTTTTTAACTCATTATATAAATGAGTATTAATTTTTGAATTTATATGTATACGTTTTTATTCATTTTATTCAAAAATAAATTGTTTTTAAATTTTTTGAAGTTTTGTTGTATTTCCAGAACAACAGTTACATTCCCTAGATTTCCCGGATAATCCCGGGAACGGAAAAACCCAGGAAATTAAAAACTCTAGTGCAGTACTTCTCAAAGTTTTAATACTTGCGACCCAATATCCAATCATAATTTTCATCGCGCCCACCTACACATAAGTATAATGTATTAAATTCAAAAATATTACACTTTAACGCTAAAGCTGCAACACGACTTTAACCTATTATGTGCCACCGGCGTAAATAAATGTCTCACTCAGCCAAGATGCTAATTGCAACGGACGTATATATACGTCTTTCCGAAGTATGTTCTTTTCTCTATACTGCTATCCGTAAAATTATTCCGAATTCTTTGGAATACAATAAAAGGACTTTGACAGTGTTTGCGAAGGATTTACTTATTTTAAAGGATTTGATTATTTCTTACTTTTCTCTCCACCAATCACCACATGCACGCGCCGACGTGTTAAAAGACGGTGACATTGGGAGCGAATCAGGCAACTTTTAATCAGCAGTTAAGGGATAAATTATAAACCGTACAAATTATCAAGATAAGGTGTTAATTTTTGTATATAATATTATATATGACTAGTCCATGGGGTCACCGGTAGTTATTAAACTTGTTTTTAACTTAGTATCGTTAAATTATTACAAATGTATCAGTATTGTACACTGTATTTTATAAGTGTTTTATATCAGTATAAATTTGTATTTCATTTTTTATTATGTCAGAATGTATATATATATATATATTTCGTTTGCTAACTTTCGGTTTATTCATGCTTTGTTTTAAAATAATCTCTTGTTTTAGACTTTTCAATATGTTCGCACACCCTCCTAGAGTTATGCGACCCCCTAGGGGGCGCGCCCCACAGTTTGAGAAACGCTGCCCTAGTAATTAAGCACCGCAATCGGAAAATGTGCTGATGCACCATCGTGCATGAGCCACACCTTCTGATTCGCAGTAGCCATTGCTTCCAGCAGAAAGGGTTACTCCAAGAGAAGGGGGAGATTTGCATACTTGCCAATTTCTTCAACCTTACCACGGCGCTCCAAATCCCCGCATTCCAGTGCTTCTCAAACTTTCTATACATGCAACCCAATTTCCAATCATGATTTTCATCGCGCCCTCTTCCTTCTCCATACAATAACAATGTATTGAATTCAATAATATACTTTTATCAATAATGCAATTAATTTCCCCTTACTAAAATAGATAGCTCAAATTTCCATCTATAATATTGAAATTTGTATATACCCTGTTTTAACTTTCTTGTATCACAATCAATTTTAATTGACTCATCACTTAATTAAAATTTATCTTTCTATATTTTTCCAAATTAAAAGATTATTTCTTGATACGCATTTTGACCTGCTCGAACTTCTATCAACTCATTGATTGGTTGACCTTCGTTCTCTCTTAACACTTCTTAAGAATAAATGGGTAAATATTTCGGTCAGCCAATCACAAACGCTGCATAAATAACACTTTTTCATCGAAATTTTTTTTTCGCTCTCTGTGCAATCGGATGTTTAAAATAAAAAAATTAACTATACTGAAATTAATAAAGATTAAATTTTAAAATTTCTGTTAGTTAATAAAATTTATTTAACTGAAATTAATACAAATATTTACTTTACAGAAAAACGATACTGAAAATTTTTTTTTTCTAAATGCTTCAAAAAATGATATTTTATAGATCAGAAAAATGGTTGGAACACAAGGCTAGCCAATTCGGATGCAGTAAACGTTCGAAGTTCCGAAAGGGAACAATTTTTTGGTGAAATTTTCTCCAAGTCAGAGAAAAGAGAGAAAGCACTCTAATTGGCCAACACGAGAGTTCGGCTATTTGAGTATACATAATTTGAAAAACAGAGCATCCAATCAGAATGGATTTGCAGTTCAAGAGAAGTCTAACAGCAGTACGTTTTAAAAATATAAGTTTAAGAACGAAGAAATAAAATAAGAAAATAAAGAGAAAACATTTAAGATTGAACAAAATCTGGATTCACCTAAACATCTCTTGGTCATCTGGGAAATGGATTTGAGACATATATGAAGCTACTATTGCTTTTATATATAATTTCTCAGATCCACCTAATTTTTACAGAATTTTTCAGCATTTTAACGGATAGTCTGTCTTATATTAAGAATTTTGCACGCTGGGGTCTGAGATATTTTGTAATCTTTCATTTAAATCAATATCGGTCTTTGATGCATGTCCCCAAACAGAGGAGGCATAGGTAAGGAGGGGTTTCAAGATCACTGTGTAGATAAGCAGTTTTGATTACGTCTTTTTAATTAAGACTTTCTGCAAATTGGGGGAAATAGCTTACGTAAAATTATAACAAGATTTTTGAATTATAGAAATCTTAGGTAGATAAAAGGAACTCACCCTAAGAAATTCAGGAAAAAAAACAGGTGACTACTATTTAGAAATCGTACAATATAAGTCAGTAGCGCGCACAGGAATTTTTCAAGGGGGGTCCGGGGTCGAAAATTCACCATTCTTGCATCATGCTCCTTTTGATTTTGTCAATTTTCGGGACAAAACACAGTAAAAAACTAATTTTTGAATAAATAATTAGCATTAATTAATAAAATTAATCATTAATAACAAGTAATTAATTAAATTTTACGTACTATATTCTTAGAATTACAATCAATCGGAAGAAAAATCAAGGGTTTTGGGCGGGTTCCGGACCCCCAGGACCCCCCTTGTGTGCGCCACTGATATAAGTATATAACCTTATTATAATACTTATTTCGTACAATCAGACGAAGTAAACCATTTCACACTTATAATTCAGTTTAATATTAATTATTCAAAATCTGAATGGAAGAGTTATGTTGTACATGCAGTGAAGAATACAATCCTTGCATTGCAGAAAATAGTTATGCAAATGTTTTTTTAATAAAATCTTAAGAGTTTAATTTTTTACAATTGCTGTTTCGAAACTCTGGAATAAAATTTAATAATTCGTTCCTTAAATTTTCTCAGTCTAAATCCTGCTTGTTATTCTTAAAATTCCATCACTGAAATTTCATTTAGTTAGGTTATTTTTTTTTGTATTTAATGCAAATAATTTTTTATTTACTTCATAATGCTCCTATCCTCTTAACTTTTTAAAATATAAACACATAACTATAAAAAAATACATTTGAAATAAAATTAATAAGACATAATATGTAAAGAAATTTTATGCTAGAATTCTAACTAGATTTTATCAAGTAACAAACCGTGAAAATTTCAAAAAAGCTTGAAAAGGTTTTAAGTGTTACAAATCACATGATGAATATTTAATTGATACTGAAGACAGCGAAAGATGAATCTCAAAGAAATTTAAAGAGAAGCAATTTCTTCCAGTAATAAATAAAAAGTTTGGAACAAAAATTATAATAATGTACAAAACTGTAATGAGGTAAAAATAAAACCCAATCTTTAAAAAATAACGAAATACATGTATTTATAAGCAATGTAGATAAAAAATACAATTTTAGAGAAATCAAACAATATTGTAAATAAAATAATGGTAGGAATTTCATCCCGTTTTTAAGTATCCAAAAATTAATTTCTTTTTATATTTGCTCTGAAAATTATAAGAAGCCATTTTTAAGCAATGAAAAGATATTGAATGACACGTTTAGAACTACAATGATGATATTTAAGAAAAAAATACATCACAAAGCAACATTTAGAATTCCAAAAATTCTACTTCAGCCTCTAAGGTAATTTGATGCGTCTGCCAAATTTTCTGAATTTCAAAAGAAAAACATTTTACTCGAGCAGCGAAGTCACAAAAATATGAAAAGACTAAAGGAAATGTTTTTAATAAAGCAGAATTTAAAAAAAAGAAAAACTGTTTGATGTCGGATCGTTTAATTGCAATTGACAACATTTTATCGGAAAGACTAGTTTTCTCTTTCGGATAATGAACTTATTTCTTTCAATAGCTAAAGAAAAAGATTTGCTTTATTTTCACCTTAAAAAGAACATTCAGTTTAAATCAATAGCTTTGTTTGTGGTCTTTTTAAAGAACTTCAAATACCTATCTTTACTTCTTCTAAACTTTAGTGTGTATTATTGTCAGCAAAACTGCTTTAAGTTCTTCTTTGCGAGACAATTTTCATTTTCACACACACACATACATACATACATACATACATACATACATACATATGTATACACTCTATAACAAAAAAAACGACGCACCAGGAAGGAAATGCCCGATTGTAATGAAATTTCGCATGCGAAGACATTTCTACCGAACATGCAAATGATTAAAATTTGGTGTCCAACGAACGAATAGCAGGAGCTACAGCGCATCGGAACTGCGCACTCAGCAGGTGTCTATAAGAAGCGATTCTCAGTCTGATGGCCAAAATTTCGGTTGCATTGAGATTTAGGATACCTTTTAATGACTGAAAAATTCCTCGCCGAGGGATTCGAGCTCATTATGAGCAACTGTAAGAGTTTGAAAGAGGTCGTATATTGAACTGAAAGAGGTAGGCTGGGCAAATCAGAGAATCGCTCGTCATATGGGTCAAAGCGATGAGGCCATTAAAAGATGCTGGCAAGAATGGATGGACAATAGCAGATTTCAGCGTCATGATGGTAGTGGTCGACGTAGGGCCACAGCAGATCGGGAGGACATATTGATTGTCAAATCAGCTGTCACAGCGTCTGATTCAACGTTATCAACCATCAGACGTACTACACACACACTCGTGTGTCCACCGTGACCACTCACAGACGGCTGATAGAGCGAATTTTACGCTTCTATCAACCACTACGCCACCTGCCTTTTACGCCTGCACGTTGTCAAGCCAGTGATGCTTAGCTCGATCAGATTGGAATCATGCTGACTGGGGACCCATAGTGTTTAGCGACGAATCCCGCTTCCAACTTTGACTTGATGATCATAGAGGACGTATTTGGAGAAGCCCAGAGCAGCGGCCGATCTTGCTTTCACTATTGCACGCCGCACAGGCCCTCAATCAGGAGTTAATCGCCTGGGGTGCCATTTCTTTTGACAGCCGAACCCATTTGGTCTTAATTAGAGCTCACTTAAAGCACAGCGGCTCGTCGATGAGATTCTGAGAGCTGTTTGGTAGAACCCCCTCAGTATAGAGGGCGCTGCTTGTAATAACATGTGTTGTTGACACCAGAGATCTTCTGTACGTGACCGAGTGCAGACGCACTCCATATTCCATTAAACTTATTATTTAATCTTACACTTGTATTCGATGATTTACTGAATTTAATTGAGTCTAACGGATTGTGATGATATGAAAGTTGATTGATATAAAAGCATTCTACCACTGATTAACTGAACCACCGATGATAGTAACATTGGTGCATACGGCCTGTGAATCGGAAATTGATGATTGTACCATTGGTGCATCGGCCGGGAATTAATGAAAATTGATGAAATTGATGAAAGAATCATTTTTGATACCCTTGACCAAGAGGTTGGAATATCATCGTCGACAGTGAATTCATGTAAGCCGAATTTTTATTGAAAAACTGAATTATACCTGAATAGAAGATTAAAATGTCAGAAGATCTCTCAAAATGTAAAAAGAAGCGTACTGCGGTACGTTCTTCGTTGACAAAATTGATAAATAAAATTGAAGGAAAGATCAACAATGAAAATGAACCTGTTGATCAATTTGAAGCTTTTATAGAGCAATTAAATGACAAAGAAAGTAACTTAAGTTTATTAAATACACTAATTGAAGATCGTTTGTCTGTTGACACTATTACTGAAGATATGGAAGCTTCGGAAGAAATTAAAGAGAAGATTATATTTTGGAAAACGAAGCTTTCTTCTAAAATTAGAATAAATTCTGACTCTATCCAGGTTGATACAGTTTCTCGAAATATCCAAGTTATTGATTCCAATAGTTTTGAATGTATGAACATAAATTTACCTAAATTGCATATAAATAAGTATTCTGGAAATTATTCTGAAGGGTTAGATTTTTATAATTTATTTGAAAGCTCTATTCATAATAACAATCGACTAAGCAAAGTTGATAAATTTAATTATTTAAAATCATATTTGTGTGGTAATGCGCTTGCTTGCATTAATGGATTTCCAATTTCTGATGATAATTATGATAGAGCTCTTGATTTATTAAAAGATAAATTTGGAAATAAAAACATGTTAATTAACGCTCATTTGAGCAATTTATTAAATTTAACACCTGTTAGAAACCCTACTGATATTGTGGGCTTAAGAAATTTGTACGATAGAGCAGAAACGCAAATAAGGAGTCTTGCAAGTTTAGGAGTTAAAGGAGAATCCTACTCAAACTTATTAACACCCATCCTGTTGAAACAGATACCCTCGGAACTCAATCGTTCTCAAAAGGACGAAGGGTTTGACCTGAGCGCTCTGTTGCGGTTCCTACACTTTGAAATACGCTGTAGGGAACGAGCTTCTCAAATAAACAGTCATAAACTATGTCATTATTCCCCTACCGCAAGATAGAACAAAAATAAAGGCTCCTATTTCCTCGACAACGCATGAAGCCACCCCGAATAGAGTACATTTCCGATCCCATTCATTTCCCACCCCTTTGGAGAAAGTAGAACTTAGAAGCCGAAAATGCTTATACTGCAACAAAGGTCATGAACTCGACACTTGCCGTTCCTTTGGTGCTCACGAAAAGCGAGAAATTTTAAGGAAGAAGGGCTGTTGTTTTTTATGTTTGTCGCCCGGTCATAGAGCAATGGAATGTGTTAAGAGGGAGTCGTGTCCTATTTGTAATGGGTCTCACCATTTCTCAATATGTTTTCGGAATCGACATGATGACGACTTGTCTCCGAAAAAGGACACAGATAATGTAATTTCAACAGTAGTTAAAACAGAAGTAAATAGTGTATTGTTACAAACATGCGCCGCATTAATAGATGTCAAAAATGAACAAGAAGTTGTTAGATTATTTTTAGATAATGGTTCACAGAGAAGTTTTGTTTAAAGAGTACTTCTGAGAAATTTAACTTTCCAATTCTTAGAAAAGAAAACCTTTCCATTTGCACATTTGGTGCTAAAGAAACTGAAACAAAAACTTTAAATATAGTTAAAATAAAATTGAAAAACAGGGGATGATCCAAATTTGTGCATTGAAATAGAGGCGGTAGAGACAGAACATATTTCTATCACGAATTTACCGACTCCTGATAGAAATATTGATAAAAAATTTAGATATTTAAAAAATGTACAATTAGCCGATTCTTATGAATTTAACGATAAAGAAATATCAATTCTTATTGGTGCGGACTATTATTATAAAGTAGTTACAGGTAGAATTACGCGTCTAAACAAAAAATCTTGTGACAGTAGAAACATTATTCGGGTGGTCTTTACAAGGGCAGAGTACAGATTCTGAGAGAGAGGACCTTTTAACAATGAGTGTTATTGTTAAGGGGGTCACTTCACGAAAATCCATTAAATAATCGATTTTTCAATTTTGATTGAAACATAAAAATACCAATCTTTTTCTTTCTAATGCAGTTTAAATTTTGCTCTAGCTTAATTAGAAGTATTTTTAATATTTTTTTAAAAAGTTGTTTACATCTGTCAAACCCCAAAACCGCTGATTGCCACGCCCTCTCAAATCCAAACAAAAGACACATGCTACTTTTCAGCCTTATCAAATGGTTTAAATTGATTAAAAGAATTTATTTTGATCAGCAGCTTATCCAGGAAAGAAGTGAAGTGAATAGTTATAGATGTTTGTTTACTTACAGCCTATTTTTTACCTCCTTAAATGCAACGGATTTCTGCGATCGTTTTCAATAGTGTTTTCCATTAAAAACATAAATAAAACATTTACAAAACGTTTTTTAAACTCGGTTAAGTAATAAAATGTTTAAAAAACGAAAGAGTTTGGAAAGAAATGTACAACATTCCAAACTTTTATGGATTTAAATGTTGATAAGTCAGACAATTTCAACATAAATAAATCAGCTTTAAAATCTAAGTTAGGTAAGTTTAATAAAGAGTATGTTTTTTTTTTTTAGATTCATTTGAATGTTTCTGTGAAATTCCTGACATTATACTGTTCTTTTGTGCTTTGAAACAACATTAATTACATAAAATTAATGTAAAAACCAAGGTATTCACATAAATTTTGGTCACCAAATCTAGGGTTTGGCTACAAAATTGTTAATATGTTGTAACTTTTGTGGTCTTATTCAAACATTTCTTATTACCAGGTTTTCTAAAACAGTAGTTAATCAAAAAAGGTACAAAATTATATGATGTGGACACAATAGAATTTCATATGCTATGAGGTCTATTTAAAAAGTAGCAGTTGCAAAAATATTTTGTGGAGTTATGCATTTGTCACTTACACCATAGTGGTTTTGTGATTCCATGCATACATTAAATAATGTGACAGAGAAAGTAACCAAAGTGTCTATGGCTTTAGCTGCTGCCGAAACAATATTTAATAATGGATAACCAAATGTACCAATGGCTATCAATGGTACCTGGCTAAAAATAAGCTATATATTTCTAAATGGTGTTGTTACGGCAGTTAGTTTGACACTGGGAAAGTTGTTGATGCTAAAATATTATCGCAGAAATGTTTGTGTAATTTTAACAGTGATGTACATAGCAATGAGTGTTCGGTAAGTTACATTGAAAATAGTAGGGGAATGGAAGTTGAAGAGGTGCAATTTTTTTTTTGTATCTCTCATCACTCGCAGACATTACACAATTTATGATATACACAATATTTGGACTATATGGAACTCTAAAGCATACAAATCAGTTTTAGAATCTAAAGATATGTGAATATTGAACAATTAGAATGTGTTAATCATGTTGAGAAAATGATGGGGACATGACTTAGGGCCTTAAAATAAAAATTAAAAGACAGAAAGCTTAAAGACAAAAAATCTCTAGGATGCCGTAATGGCTTGACAGATGCTGAAATAAACAAATTGCAAAGTTGCTATGTTTTGGCTGTTCAAAACAACTCGGGAAAATTTGTCAGCCATAAGGCAAGCTATATGGGCTATAATTTTTGATAAAATGTTCACAGGTTTGAATCTACGACACGGTTTATGCCCCATGGGATGTGACTTGTGGTGTAGATTTAATATGTCCACATACTGAAAGGTTACACATACAAGCATAAACACGACTTACCTATTGAAATTAGGAATTACATAAACAAAGTATTTAGAGGTCACTAATCTTGAACATTTATCTGGATGCTTGCTTGATAAAACTCAAAATATTAGTGAAAGCGGAAATAGTTTTTGGTGTATAATTCCAAAACTGTATTTGTGCAATTGGGAACTTCAAAAACTATAGTACATAAAGCTATATACTTATATAATCAAAGCTTCATTACCAAATTGAAAGTTTTAGATGTATTAAACATTCAACACCTGAATTTTACCAATGTCGAGCATTGCAAAAAGTAGATCATTCGTGTATTAGGAAAGCAGAATAGTCAGTTTTACAATGAACCAAAGAAGCCAGAATTAAAAACAAACAATTAAAATATAGGCAAGAAGATGATCTTGCAGATGACACTAGCAATCCAAGTTATAGTTCTGGTATGCATTAGTTAATAGTAAGTTTGTACTTTAAATCACTATTTCTCAAAAGTGTAAATTTCAACACAAAAGGAACATTTTTGAAAAAACTACTTATTTTACAGCCTTGAAACTTTGCACATATGTTAACACTATACAAATAAATATTTTAATGAGAGATTTTGTCAAAAAAATTATTCAAAAAATATTTATGGATTAAAATGTACAAGAATTTTCATCGTTTTAAAATTTTTGACGTGTTACTCCACATATGAATTTTTTAAAAAAAAACTAATCAAAATTTTTAAAAATGCTCCCATTAAAATAATAAAAACAATACAATGAATACACAAAAAAAAATTCATGACTGTACAACCAGCCAATTTTTAAAAAATGTTCCTTAAACTTGGTCATTTTTAACATTACGGAGATAGGGAAAATGCTGCGTGAAGTGACCCCCTTAATGAATCCAATATTTCTGAACAGCTTAGTGAATTTTGGAATTTAGAGAACTTAGGAATAGAAGCAGAGGTGTCCGATGAGGAAAATATTGATAATGATATAATGTCTGAATTTGAAACGGGAATTTCATACCAAAATAAGCGGTATAAAGTTAAATTCCCTTGAAACCTAACATGAAAACATTATTAGAAAATAATGAAGAAGTTGCTAGGAAAAGATTTCTAAAGTTAAGATCACGTTTTAAAAATGACAGTTCCTTATTTGAGGATTACAAATTAGTTGTAAATAATTATCTTTCTGAGAAAATCATAGAACGCGTTTCATTTGAAGAAGAAAATCTAAAGTATAATATTTTTTATCTACCACATAGAGCAGTAATACGTACTGATAAAACTACAAGCAAATTGCGAATCGTATTTGATGCGTCATCACATGCGAAATCACAGCTATCTTTGAACGATTGTTTACACACAGGGCTAAATTTTATACCTAACCTATTTTTTTCTATTAATCAAATTTAGAGTGAATCCAATTGCATTTGTAGCTGACATAAAAATGGCATTTTTGATGATTGAGATAGACGAAAGTGAAAGGGATTTTACAAGATTTTTCTGGGATGAAAATCCAGGAATTGATTTAGAAAACAAAACGGCTTGATATTTTCCGTATGACTAGGGTTTTATTTGGAGTAAAATCAAGTCCATTTCTTCTTGCAGCTACGATAAAGCATCATCTTAAAAAATATGTGGATATTTTCCTGATACCTTTAACCATCTTAACCAGTCATTGTATGTTGATGATTTCTGTGTGGAAATGTCAGTGTCCAAGCAGCCTTGACGACCTGCATAGAAAGTAAACAAATTTTGGAAGATGCAAGTATGAATCTTCGGAAATGGAGAACCAACTCTTCCGAGTTAAATCAAAGGTTAAAAAATTTAAATTTTGAAGTAGATGAACATAAAGAGTCATTGAACACGTTGATAGCTTCAAAGGTCTTAGGAGTTGGTTGGAATGAAAAATCTGATACATTCTATTTTGATTCCAGCGATTTAGGAACATTTCTTTCTAAAAGAATTAATACAAAAGGATATTTGTTACAAGCCGCAGGTCGATTATTTGACCCAGGAGGTAGATTGAAACATTCGACCCTATCTGAATTCCAAAAACATCAAATGATGTTGCCAAAGGCAACGAACTTCAAGGGAGCAAAGAAACATTCTTAATGAATGGAACGAAATTTGCACACACAAGTCCAACAGAGTTCAGCTATTCAGCGCGGAAGAGGGAATCGAATGGAACTTCATTCCACCCGCTTCTCCCCATTTCGGTGGATTGTGGGAAGCAAACATTAAGTCCATGAGACGCATTTTATTGAGGGTAGCGAAATCATCTATCATGAACTTCGAAGAGTTAACTACGTTGATGGCACAAATCGAAGCAGTTCTGAATTCACGTCCCTTGTCTCCACTTTCTTCGACTCAATGATCTTAACCCTTTGACTCCGGGGCATTTCTTGACGAACTGTGCAATTTTATCCTTTCCTGAACCTTATACTGCTTCGGATTCTTTGTCCTATCATTCCAGGTGGAAACTCCTTCAATCCCTGAGAGATAAATTTTGGAACCGTTGGAGCACCGAATATCTGATCCATCTGCAGACCCGTGCTAAATGGAGTGAACTGAACCCTAACCTGATGGAGAATCAGCTCGTTCTTTTTAAAGGATCCCAACACCAAGCCCCTGGACTGGCCTATGGGGCGTATTCTTGAAGTATTTCCCGGTAGTGATGGTCTTGTAAGAGTAGTTAATGTGAAAACCTCAACAGGTATTTTAAAACGAGCCATTACAAAGGTAGTGCCTTTACCTATTCCAGTTGATAATGCAACTGTAGAGAAGAACAATTGAACACATTTTACAATTTCTTGAACTTTAACTTTATATTATTCTATTTACATAATTGCTAATTTGATTTTCAGTATTATTGATAACTCATGTGATTTAAGAATTGATAACTTTATTTCAGAATTATTGATATGCATGTGATTTAAGAATTGCTAATTTTATTTCAGAATTATTGATGATGCATGTGATTTGAGAATTGAATTCATAGGATTTTATTTTTATTATTTCACATTGCATGAATTTTATTTGTATTATTTCACATTGCATGAATTTTATTTGTATTATTTCATTTTGCATGAATTTTACTTGAATTACCTTAGAATTTGAATTATCTTAATGTAAACTCCGCAGGAGTTTAAGTGGGGAGTAATGGTAGAACCCCCTCAGTATAGAGGGCGCTGCTTGTAATAACATGTGTTGTTGACACCAGAGATCTTCTGTACGTGACCGAGTGCAGACGCACTCCATATTCCATTAAACTTATTATTTAATCTTACACTTGTATTCGATGATTTACTGAATTTAATTGAGTCTAACGGATTGTGATGATATGAAAGTTGATTGATATAAAAGCATTCTACCACTGATTAACTGAACCACCGATGATAGTAACATTGGTGCATGCGGCCTGTGAATCGGAAATTGATGATTGTAGCACTGTTTTTCTATCGTTCCTTTAGTGGCACCCTGACTTCATTTTTAGCAAGATAACGCTAGACCACATACGGTACGCGTGTTGCTATGAACTGTCTTACAGCTTGTCAAACACTTCCTTCTTGATCCAGATCGCCAGATCTCTCTAATCGAGCATGTCTAGGATATGATGGGAAGGCGACTGCATCTAACAGGGAATGTTCATGACCTGACCCGACAATTTCTGAAAATTTATCAAGAAATAATACAGGAGACCACCAGGGGGCTTTATCACTCTATTGCAAGACGTGTGACAGCTTGCATCCAGGATAGAGGTGGGTCAACACCTTATTGAGCTCGTTACTTTGTAACTATGTGTGAATTCAATTTTTCTGAAGTTTTAATCATTTTCTATTCAATGCATAATCTTTCTACCCATAAATTTTTGTGTCAATCGGACGAGTCGTTCTTGCTGAGCGTCGTTTTTTCTGTTATATAGTGTTTATACAGCCTTTGACAATAAAGCTCGGTGAATGAAGTCAGAACGGTGGATCTGGCAACAATGGCGAAACAAAACGCTTGCACGTGCATAGCGGCAGGTGCTGACTGTCTGTCCCCAACGTTGTTCAGTTAAGAGTCTTTTGTATGACGTGTAAGACTTGTTTTACAAAGTGCTTGTTCAGTGTGTTGGTTCTACACTGAGTAAAGGAAAATGAAGGGGGGAAAAGATAATTATAAAGATATGTTTTAAGCATGGAAGCACACAGAAAGAAACGTATGTGATACTGGTTCATGTTCATGAAGATCAAGCACTATACATGTAGTGTGTGAAAGAGTGGTTCGCTCACTTTCGAGAAGGCTGGGAAATTGATTCTGACAAAACCCGTAGTGGAAGACCGGTGACATTCGTCAGTGACGAAATCATTTAGAAAGTGTGAGAAAGTTATTCAAGAAAGATCGCCGAGTAACTATGCACATGATAACTGATGAACTGCAAATTAACCGTGAATCCGTGCAACACCCGTGCCCCAGTACGCACAACAAGGTTCATGTTTTTTTGTTCACGACAATGCTCACCCGTACACAGCCAATATTGTCAAACAATTCCTGGCAAAAAAGTGGATGGTGGAAATTGAACACCCCCGTTAATACTCAATTTCGTTAATATTTCATCTACATTATTGTTACTGGACTATTCACATAACTTTATTGGCAGAGGTTGCGTGAGTAATCGCCATTTAATCGTAATCGAATCTTAAAAGTTAACAACTTGCATCTTTTAAAAGTCAGATTGCATCAGAAATTATCGAGCGATAGCTTTCCGCCTATCATAGTCTCCATAAGAAGAAGTAACGCGGGAATTGCCACCTCATCTTAATAGCCAAAGTTCTTTGACCCTTGTTTTTTGTCTTTTTGTCTTCATAATGTCTTAATGCAGCTGGTGTATGTGTTATTTGAGTTTTGTGTCTTATCTGCTTCTTATGATGTCGAAACGTAAAATGTTATCCAGTATTTTTATATATGAGTCTGTGATCGTTAAATTAAAAATATATTACCTACAACCAAAAAACGCGTCGTCAATAACATCAATTCAAAAGCTCAAACAACACAATCTCGAAAAATAAAATAGAAAAGTTGATAGTTCGTTTGGAAGCCCTACAGTAAATATCTCTATTTTTGCCGGCCACGACTATTTTATCATAGCTAACCAAAACGAAAAGCTTTCACGCCACTATTTTTCATATACATAACATATTATTATATATATATATATATATATATATATATATATATATATATACAGTTGAGTTGAGCCTGTTTTTGTGCGGTAGATAGGGACCGCATAAAAAAAATCGCACAAAAAAATATTCAGAAATTTCATAAATTCTTACATACATCAAAATAATTTGTGGAAATACTACAAAAAACTTTTTTTTGTGCGGTGGACAGGGACCGCATAAAGAACGTCGCATTTATAAAATATGCCAATTATTTACGAAATTTATGTAAGAGTTCTTCCATAACAAAATAAATAATTAAATATTACACATGGAAACACTTTACAAACATATAGTTTCTCATTATATATAGGGATAAGTCTTTAAAGTGCACGTACATAATTCATCGCTACTCATCGTAATCCAAAGTCCTATAATGAAAAAGTTAAAAATCGCTTTCTTCACTTGAAGGTGCAATTTCAATAGATTTATTTTTTGGCAGGATAAAGTAAGCGATAAGTTTTTGTGACGAAGGACGGGTGGTCAGTTGCTTGTAAATGTCACGATAACCAGCTATACATGATTAAAGCCCTTTTTGGTATTTTATACTCCTTTCCTAACTGGTATTTATTTTAAGAAAATGTTTTTCCAATTTGTTGGAAAACTGGTTTCCTGCGCATTTTTATCCACTCTCAAAGAATCTGGCTTCTTGTCTGTCTTCATAATTTATCAAATTATTGATAATGCCACCGTCATTGAAAGTTTCGTCTTCAATCAAACGTGCGCTGTTGGATCGTTGAGAGAAAGCAACTGAATGCGCATTGTCGGGAGACTATTTATAACAAATGAACAGAGCGTCTTGAAATGTCTACATTTCAGTGGCGTAACTTACACCCCTGCAACAGGGGGGTAAGACTCTAGGGTCCCTAGGACTTACGCTAAATACGTATTTACCCAATTTATAATATATTAAATGCAAAACCTGACTTTCAGGTAGGGGGGTCCTAACATTCTCCATTACACCACTGGTAAATAGATAGAAAACATTACAGTGGCACCAAAGCCATTGAAATTCATACACCGCATAAAAAAAATATCGCACAAAAAGGAAATTGCATAAAAAAAGACCGCATGAAAACAGGTTTGACTGTATATATATATATATATATATATATATATTTCTGTTTAACATACTAATGTTACTTTTGAATAAGTAAATTCTTTTTACAGTAATTTTGCATTAATTTTATGTTTCTTTTTAATGAAGTTCTCAGTGTTGAAAATTTTCAATTTACAATTATAAAGCGCAAATATGAATTTCGTTGCAGATAATAATTAACACTTAACTTAACTCAGGGGTGCAGCAGCCCCATGTGGGCCTACTGTACCCAACTCAGTCTACGCGACTTTGGGACCCGAGGTGCATGAGCAGATGTTTCGGTCAGGTTCAGTTTGACGCGCAACCCCCACCTGTGTTAAGTTCCCAAGTACGCTTGGTACTCATTTATCGACCCACTGAAGGGATGAAAGGCTGAGTCAACCTTGGCCAGCCCAGGGTTTGAAGATCTGACCTGTGACGTGTAAGCGCGATGTACTAACTACTCAGCCAATGGGCTTCAATCAACTCTTAGACACACGAATTGTTTTGCTTATGTTATTGTACATGTGATACACACTACACAAATATAAGTTATATTTTTAAATACCTTTTGAATTATAAAAGTATCAATGTATCTGTAGGTATGGATTCGAACCGGGCACCTTCCATTCCGAACGCCAGTACTTTATCGATCACGCCAAAACGATCGTCTTCGCGTGATGTCTAAGTACTGGTTTTACTTAGATACCGCTACACTACTCTCCCACCAGTGAGGTGGATAGGCGAACTATTTTACCCCCGTTTGTTTGTTCTTGGAGAGAGATCATGTTTTTTTTATTTATTTACTTATTTTATTCTCTCTCTCTCATTCATTTATTTTTTTTTCTTATTTATTTTTCTTGCTGAGCTGAGAGAAAGATGATCTATCGTTTGTTTCGGAGAGAGTATATATGTTTTTTATTTATTTATATTTTTCTTCTCTTATTTTTTTTTTACTCTCTCTTCTTTTCGTTATTTTTCTTGCGGTAGATGGCGCCACGACAGTTCAGAAAGTTGCGTTTTCTTACTTCAGTCCAGGGTCACCAATGTAGGTATAGATTCGAACCGGGCACCTTCCGATTCGAACACCAGTACTTTATCGATCACGCCAAGACGATCGTGATGTCTAAGTACTGGTTTTACTTAGATACCGCTACATATCCTTTAACATATTTAATATTAACATAAAATAATTTTTGAATCATCCTTAAATTTGTTAATTTTTGAATTTAATTTGACTAGTGTGTAGAAGATACGAAATACAGAATTTCAAGACAAAAAAAAAAGTTGAAGAAGCTGTTACCGCAACTAAATATAATCATATGATGGGTATGTTGGAAAAATTATTTGCTGGAAAAGAATATATATTTAATATATTTAAATAATATATTTATAAAAATATATTATATAGTTATATTTATAATACATTTATAAAAACATATTTTCATAAAGCACTAGAAAGTCATTTGCAGGAATGAAATATTTTTACTCAAAAAAGAGAAACAACTTAATTAAAATACAGGGTTGCAATTTGATGGGCTTCGCATTTAGAAAGTTTTCGTAATATTTAATTAATATACTAAAAAAAGCGAAATAGCCTTTTGAAAATATTCTCCTGAGATATTTGAAAGGATTGGATTATATATTCTTATAATTTTAAAAATGACTGGAAAAAACCTGATTTCTTAATGGCTTTTCAGAAGTACTAATCACTTCAAATTTAACTAGAAAAATAAAAGCATGTTTTAAATATATTGCTGTTCATAATTATAAAAAAAAATTAGTTTTAATTATTTTTATGCTCCAGCTTTTTAATTTTAATTTTCATCAACTTTTTGGTGTGATCTGTTGATTATAAAATTCCAAGCAAAGGAAAGTTTTAAAACAAAAAAAATCTATGCAATATATCTTTTTAGAAGAGTTTTTTTTAGTATCTTCAGTATTCTTTTTTTTAGTACAACTTTATATCTTCCGAACTGATGCGAGAATGTGTTATCGAATGAATGATTGTAATCAATCTATTTATTTTGTAGTAGTTGATCATTTACCTCTCTAATTCTTTTGTTAATTCGTAAAAGGATACCTCGACAAAAATCTTCAACAATTATTTCGAGTGGTCATACTGCAGCATTCTACTAAATTTAAACTTTAATTGCATATTTCAAAATTATTACTAAACAAAGAAAAATATAATAAATAATATAGTTTTTAGACTATAACATTCTCTGTATGTTGGTTTGTTTCTACTTTTCACTCATGATTTTTTATATATAAACTTTTACATCGTATTTAGTTAAAGTGTAGTTTTAATGTATCGTTTTAGTGTATATTAAGTTTACAAACATAACAAAACTGCTGTATTACTGGGGGAAAATAGTTCAGTTTCAATGCAAAGGAATTTAGTACCCGACACACATCAAAGTAGGAAACAAGCAATAAAAAAATAAATTTAAAAAATAACACAGAAATTAAATACAGAACAAAATATGCAATTGAGAGCAACATTGCCAAAGCAACACAAACACCGTAACACTAGTCTGATTGTACTAATAAGAACTACCTCGTCTAGCTTATAAGCATCCCAACGATCGCTCATATTGCTAATGAGGGTGTCGATTAGTGATTGTGATACCAACTCCTATTCTTCCTAAAGTGATGAATTTCCACCAAAAGGGTTGTGGGAGGGGCAGATGGAGTTTATTGGCTCTTCTTAAAGCATCCCTAATTTTCTCTACAGGATTGACGTCCTGCAACCTCGCAGGCCATTCAGTACTGCAACTATGCCCGTCCTTCAGTTAATCATCGACAAATGGAGCTATCTCTCTTTGGTCGGAGAGAGATTTCATTATTTATATAAAAAACTTATTGGGTTCCGACAGTTCCTCGGAAAAATTGCACATGTGGTTTGAGAATCTCATCCTCATAACGAAATGTGATGATTTTACCGTCAGAAAATATTTGCAGTTGTGTATGGTCATTCAACATAAGTCTTCTCCATATAAAGATGCCACTGCCATCAAAGGGAGGGACGTCTCGGAGGTTTTCAGGGCTATACTATTCATCAGATTCTTTTCTAATAAAAACTCGTCAAGAATCACTTTGTCTGTTAAATCTCGAATCATCACTGAAGAGGACATGAATCCAATCTTACGCTGACTAAGACTGACGTACCTAGCTTCATAAGAGGTTGGCTATCATACTAAATTTCATGAGGAAGACATACACCACTCGTTGCCTTGTATGAAGGGCCATCTCAGGTAACCGTCTATCGCAATCCAAATCATTCGAGAAATTTTTCCGCATTTACCAATGAAGAAACACAAAATTTACAAGTACTGAATCATATTACTTTTTTTTATATTTCAAAGTTTTATCAATTTATATATCTTTGTTTTTATATTATGAATTTATATTTATTGAAGATATGCTTCATTATATATCTTAGAAAAGACAGACATTTATTATTTATTTATCAAATAAATAAAATTATGCATAAAACAAGTGAATTCTACTTCAATAAACGCAGAAATTGTTGCACTAAAAAAGAAGAATGGACCTAAAAGCTCTTAAAATGCAACATTTAAATTAATTATACACTCAGCAATTGCTTTTTGATAGTTCATTTACTGATATATGATCTTCTCGCAATTTTCCTGTATTCGACATTAAAAGTTAATATACTTATCTTCTGATAAAATTTTCCACTTGGCTCGTCCCCGTGGCTCATACTTGGAGGATCCCTTGGTATGAATTGCGATAGATCGATCCAGACGGCAGTTTCCAGATTTTTTAGTGGACATTTAAGAAGCTTTGCTTTCCAGGGTGCCCGTAAAACTCATACGATTTGTCCAAAATGTAACATCGATCAGGCTTCCCTCACTCATATTCTTGGATTCCTGGGTTTTTCTTACGATGACTTACTAAGTTTTCCTATACTAGTATATGACTTTTTGAGGGTGAATAAACTCATAGATCTCGTCTAGCAGGTGCTAGACAAGGAAATCAACAACAAAAACAACTGATATGTGATACAAATGACCTAATTAGAAAAAAAAAGAAAACAATTTCTCTGAAAGGCACTTTTTAAAGTTTTAGTTTCGTTATAATCCATACATATTTTGAATTTTTAAACAAGATTTCACTCTTTTAACTATACAGTTTTTACTCGTGATCATTATGAATTGTGAAACACAATGTAAGCCAAATAATAATATTAGAGAAATAAATTCATGTCCTATATTTTTCGTCTTGATGTTTAAAATTTATATTAAGCTATCACAAACAGACAAAGGATATTAAACAAGCCAGCTAGCTAGACAATCACATTACTCCACCACATTTTACAATAAATAGAGGACTACATTTGCTTTGAGACAAAATAAAATCATCCGTTGCAATTTTACTTCTAATAATTAAATCAAGCAAATGGGCGATAAATCACATCCCAACACGCCCCCGACTAGATGCTTCTATCTACAACTGTCATCGCCCACATTCAAAGTTTCCAATAATTTGGGAGAAAATAGATCACTCCATTTGAATTCTTACTGAAGATGTATAAATTTTTATCGGAAAAGTGGGAGGCATTTTTACGGTTGCTTGGCAACAGTTCGTTCCTGCGTTTAACGAAGGCAAATGTCTGAAAGAAACAATCATTAAAAGAATCGAGGTTTTCTCCCAAGAAAGTGTAAAGTATTTTTAGAATGCATTTGACATCTTTGAAAGGAACCTTTGGCATTTCTATTTAAAGAAATCTTAAGAATTATTTTTCTTAATGTGCTTCCTTTTGAATCTATAGTGCATGGAAACTTTCTTTCTAAAAGGAAAAGGATACACTTTTGTTGATGCAAAAAAAAAAATCGAATAGAAAGACTTAAAAAAATTATGTTCTTTTTATATTACCTTGACAGTTTCTATTTCTTTCCCTTTTTTTAAACTTACATTTATAAGTTTAAAAAAGATATCGAGTAAAACAGCAGAAAACGGCATTTCTTTGTTGTAATTGCATGGGTACAAGTATAATTATAAATTAATCAGTTAAAAAGAGGAAAATACTGAAAACATTTGCGGAACAGATAGTAAAATAAGAGCAAAGTTGTTACTTATCGTAAAATTGGTATTTGGAAAGAATAATATTCAAAAATGTAATTTAATACATATGCAGAATATCAGTATAAATTAAAGTTATTTAATGCTTTTATAGTAATTAACTCAATATGTATTCGTACATTTCGTTAGATTTTTCAAACATTTATTTTTGTAGAATTAGTGTCTCTCACATGCTTAGCCACAATTTTAATTTAACCCTTTAATTCAGAGATACTCAATCTTTTTTCCCGCCTGGCCGCATACACATGATAAATATTTCACGCGGGCCGCATTCACATGATACTTATTTCATGCGGACCGCAACATGCGTATAATGGAAAAAACACATTATAAGACCAAAGCAACATTGACAAACAAAATTGATCAAAATATTAAAACTCATTTTTGGTGCGCGCGCTTTTATTTTAATACTATATTAACTTTTCTATCAAACACACACACACAAACATTCATTTTTATGAACTTTTACTGAGTTAATGGATAATTTCTATATACTTATTTTATCTATGACCAAGCCTCTTGCTAACATTCTACTATTATAAAAACAAATTGATACATTTGATTGCTTGATTGATAGAATTTCCTGTTAAATTTTTTTGTACATTGTTTTCAAATAATTGAATTTCTTAGTTCAAAGGGCCATGACCGGGATATTTAAAAAAGGCCGGCGGGCCGCATTTTGAGTATCACTGTCTTAACTGGTTTGCCCATACACCGTACGAACTACCGAAAGCTGGCCACAACCGGTTTGTCCGTAAGCTGCTGGGACACTGTTAATTTCTCCTTTCTATCTTTGATTTCTATATATTTATAATTCTAATAGTGAGATTGCTAATGCTAAAAGAAAAGATGTTTGTCCAAGGTACAAAAATACTTCTCATCTGCGATTTTATTTTTGTGGTGAAAAAGAAAATATTTCATTGAAGGGGTGAGAATTTAGATTCTTAAAGATATTCAATAAAGAACAAGGATTTGCAAAGCAATGTACAATTTGTGGCTTGGGAAGAAATGGACATGGAAAGTAAATCCAAAAAGCTGCTATTAGCTTCATCCCACATTGCAATTTAAGACTTAGTAATACACATACACACAATCCTCAACCATTTGAAAAAGAGAGAAGTACAAATATGAAATTTTCTCGGATGAGTGAGTGAATATTAACATCGAACTGTTAAGCTACATGAGGGCTTTTGGCGATGGACCTCGTAATTTTGAACCACGGTCAAGTGACGAGGACGATACCTGAGCTGGCACCCCTTTCCTAACTACCATACCACACCAACGGGAGAACATTTGAGCTCTCGACAGATTTGACGTGCATCGCTTCCATGCACAATGGGTCTTTAGTGGTACTGGGCTCGAACTCATGACATGCCTGCCATGACCCGATACCTTGAGCATTTGGCTACCGTGTTGTAAGTATGAGAGAAATTCCTTTAAAATGTATGAAACATTCTTCATAGCATACAGAGAGCTTTGTGTTCTATAATTATAAAAATAATTATGAAAATAATATTTTATTAAATTAAAATAAAATTATTCCATTTTCTTATTCTGTTAAGTATTTTATGCTTAGTTATATGCAATAATTTTTTTTGGAACATTTTTGGTAAAGAAATTGACCGCTTAAGGCAGGTGTGCTCAACCTTTTTTCCTGTTGTGCCGCATATATATGGCATATATTTCATGCGGGTCGTAACATGAGGAATGATGGGAAAAACACCATAAGATTAAGGCAATAATGTATCCTTAAAACGTGGAGAATTGATCAAATTATTAAAATTCATTTTTGTCTTTATATACTATATTAATCTCTATAAAACCCATGTACGCATGTATTTTTCACTCAGTTATGGGTAGTTTCGGCTCCCTTTCATTCATGACCATACAAACAAAACATATAAACAAAACTGCCAAGCCGTTTGATAAAATGTTTTTTTTTCTTTGGATAAAGCCTCTCTTAATTTTATTTCAAACAACTATTTATCAAATGCAGAATGGCAGCAAAGTCGAGTTTTGTTTGTATTCCAATCTGAAATCAGTATTATTTGTTTATAATTAAAAATCAGTTTCACCCATAAAACGGTTATTGCTCCAGTTTATTTCCCGTTTCACTGTTATTTGTTATTACTAACCGTTACAGTTCCAAATAGAGAAAAAGAAAACTTGCAATTCGCTCCCGTACGACGTAGACAGCAAAATTGGTTGATTTGATTGCTTGTTTGAGAGGATTTTCCGATAAATTTTTAATACATTGTTCTTCAATAATTGAATTTTTTAGGGCAATGGATCATGAGCGTACCATTTAAAAAGGCCGGCGGGCCGCAGATTGAGTATCGCTGGCTTACGGGGTTAAACTCAAAGAATAAGATAACGAATTCCTAAACTATTTAATGGTTTTTTTATTTTATTTCTTTTATCTGTTTGACTAACTATAATGTGCCCAAGGGTTGAATAGTCAAAGATTCTCGAGACAGAAAAAGAAATAAATAGCTAGGTTAGATCAAGCAAACTATTACAAACTCTCATCTTCCGAAATGTACCAAAATAACCTTCGACTTGGGAGAAACAATCAGTTAAGCGGAAGTGCCAAATAAATGCCAGTTAATACTAACTTAATCCTCGAGTTAATGATTAAACCCACATCCAGGCTGGAGGTGTACCCTAGCGAAATCAATGTTAGTTACTGTGTTGGTCTTAGGATTACATATATGCAATCGTTTCGACAGCATACATCCGCCGTCAACACAAGCGCCGTCCTCATCACAAGTTGAGTTGCATGAAAACATAGTCTAAATGTGTTTTGGTTCAGTTCTTAAATATTTTTAAAAAGTGAACAATTTCTACATAAATTTTGTCATGTTACTACATTAATTGGAAAAAGTTTATTTTCATGAAGAAAATAAAATAAGAACGAACCTTATACTAGTTTCTAATGTATTTATGTAGGTTTTTTACTCTGTAGCACAAAAAAAAATACAAATACAGAAATTAATTAAATAATAACTTATTTCATAAGGAATTTCCTTTTCCTAAGACAGAATATGTATTTTGAATGTATTATGAATGATTTCCTTTTAACGTGATTTTTATTCATTAATTTGTGGAACTTCCATTCGAAATGATTTTTTATTCTTTTTCTCTCATTTCAGACGAAAACTTTTTACATCAGGTTCATCAAGGCTGGCACGAGAAAGTATAGAGGATTATAAGTTATGTTTAACAATATAAATTATCCTTGGCATTCATTATTCAATCCAGCCTCTCTCTGAAAACAACACTGATTTTAAAAAAACTTTAGTCAAGTAGCTTGAAATGATGTAATTCTTCATTATTTCGGGAAAGCTCATGCAAGTATTAATTTACAAAAAGGATTAATTAGCGATTTTTTGCTAAATTTCAAAAGCTAAGATGATTAACATTGAATAAAATAAATATCGTAGAGCGAAAGAGTTCAGTGAGTGTTTTCATTGTTCAAAATGTAAGAAAACAAATGACATCAGACTGAATTACATAAGATCATTTAAGAAGGATACCTAATGAGACTCATAAAATATTAAGTCATTTTTCTCCATATTATTAAATCTTTTTTCAAGGTATTAAATATTAATTGCTACGTTAATTAATTTCACAATTAGAAAGAAACAAATGATTTTACTTACATTTGCTGTAAAATTGTGAAAAATGTACGAAATTTAAAAGCTAAAAGCCACTAAAGAAAAAACTGTCACATTTTTTTAAGGTTAATTATATATGTTAAAAAAAACTATTTGTGTTTCTCGAAAGTAAATTACGACATTACAGATATTCAGATCTGAAATGAAATAAAATAAGCTATGCAAGGTTTTACTTGGCAAAAGTATTTTACAAAAAAGTAATGAAAGTAATACTGTATGGTGCTATATACATTTACGATGGTAGCCAAAACTGCAGACACGATTTAAGGATTTCTTTTTAACTTTGCGGGCTTGTTTATCATTTAGAATCAAATTGAAACAATAGAGGTTGGATTCCAAAACGTTTAAAAGCTAAGTTTTAATTTTTGAAGTTATTAGGTTCTCAAGTATGAAATGTAGCAAGTTCATGTTATTGTATAAACCTCACGTGGACGCCGTCTTTTAGCATAATTGGTTTTTCATGTGAAATGCACATCTTTTCCTCTTTTTAACGCATATTTCGGTTTGGAAAAAAAATTAAGAGATAATCTTAAAATCTTATTTTTCATTGGAAAAAATCTAATTCAATTATGTGGATTTGTTGCTACAGTTCATACTTGACAACCTAATGAATCGTAAAAAGTATCATAATATTTCATTCATTATATGTTAATTTATTTTTTATTATGTACTTTATTCTGAAATACAGCAACGTTATATAGAGTGGACATGTTCTTGATGTTCTCTTTTGTGCCAACATAATACATAGTGATGGGGGGCCGCCTTTCCATAAGGATTACAACAGTAATTTGTATATCGGCCCTGTTGTTGTTTACAAGAAGAAGAATTTCTGGGAGTGCCTCTCACCCCACCGAAAAGGGTGACGCATTTCCCACGCCTGGAAGAAGGCAATGTACCCATAAATACATCATGGTATGGGATGTTTTTTGGGAATTTCCCGCGTTTTGGGGGAGTCATGGACCGCGAGAAGATATCACTCCGCTGACTCCAGACCAATCAGAAAAGCTGATTGTGTTTCGAAAAAGAATCCTCTCCAGAATACAGAAGAAAACCGCCGCGAAATATAAGCGCTTGCACGACGAATTTAGTCACTCTCTGACACGAATTTTATCACCGATTTTGGTCTGACGACCCTTTGACAAAATGCCGCGGTTGGAGACTCGCGAGATGGCCACTCCATGTTCTCTCTCTCTCAGATCCTAATTCAGTTAAGTAATCATGTATATCTTTAGTATTTAACGTAATTTAAATGTTATTGTAAATAAATTAAGTGTTAATTTAAAGAACGGCTTTTTAATTTAGTGTCCTGTTTTATTTGTCTTTAATGATTAATGTTTAAACTTAAGCTATAGTGTGACGCCAAATGATAAATTAGAACCTGGGTATTATAAAATGGATAATAAGAATAAATTAAATCAACTTAAGTTAACCGGGCGTCGCATTAATAGCTTCTTTCTGGTAGCATTTATTGTTTGTATTTTATTTGTTGAGGAAGGGGTTATATCCGTACAATAATTTTTATGCACTTACACAGATTTTGTATGAGGTTTAAATCAAAGATGTTTCCCGACAACTCTTGAAACCAATTATTTTAGTAACAAATCATCATTTGCATATTTTAGCTGTGGAGCCAGGAGATGAATCTTTTTGGAAAATGTATGAAATTTTCAGAAAACGAATAAATATATCAAACTTTTATTCTAAAGATGTGTATGTTCTTTCTATCTTTCAGAGTATTTTTAAATATGTAACTGGTCTACACCATTTCCAGATATGAGTGCTTATATTAAAATGCAGCAGAAGGATAACTGATGCTTGGCTCAATGTAACAGAAAATGATATAACAATAAACCCTTTGAAAATAACGATATTTTACTATAATCCGACTAAATAATCCCTTTTTATTCGTCATTTGTCTAACTCATCTAATCCCTTTCTAACAATTTTGATAAAGTAACAATTATTTTTCTGAGAAAATTCTAGACTTATTTCAAAAGTATGCTAATCAGTCTTGTTCTTTTTGGTTTCATAATAACATTAACTGGATACAAATTATTTTTGATTGTTTCATATGAATCATTTTTATCCATCTGTGTAATAATGTATACATTTAATGTAACTTTTTAAATTTGAAAGGTATCTAAATTGCATTTTTTATTCCTTTTAATGTTACATTTGCTTAAAAATTACATGAATAACTGCATTACATGTAAACATTTCTTCTCTACAAGCACACAGAAGATGAAAACAGTAAAATATTTGAAATTGCCTCCAATTTCGATCATTACTGCAAATGTTCAAAACTCACATCTTATTAAAGCAATGTTTCAAGTTCATTTGCATTTGCAAATCATTAGTATGATGTAATTCATTAGAAAATATATTGCTTTGTGCGGTTAATATCCAACTTTATTTCATAATTTTTTTTTATTTTGAACTGACTATTATTTATGTCTGAATTTCCAGTATTTGACTAGATCTTATTTCTTCTATTAACGCGAAGTAAAAGTAACATAGCTCTTGCTCGCAAAAAACGCAACAGAAAATTATTAAAGCAAAAATATAATAGTAAAAATAATATATAACATGAATGCTTAAAGTAAATTGAAAAATTTGTTTTGGTAATCAAAGCCTCTGGTGACACATATATTTCCTCGGGAAATTGAATTTCTAAATAACTCATAACAATCCTCTAAAAGTTTATACGACTTTTAAAAGATTATTTTAAATTAGTACAGATAAAAATTGAATAAATAGTTTATAAATGAAAAATTCCTATAACCAGCATAAAATCTGAAAATCCATATTTTTTTGCAGCCATTGCAATTTGAAAATGGTTTAATACAATTAAATATTTCGAGATATTGCAATTTGGCCAGGGTTATATAAGGATAAATTTAATAGTACTTTTATTCTAATTTTCATACCAAGACTCGTGACAGCTTGTAAGGTCATGTTTAATTAAATACGCAGCAATATTCATTATTCAGCATGGTAATCTTAGTGAAATCAGAATTCCATCGTATCCAACCATGTTTATGATCTCAATGCACAAAGCCCCATAATCCTCAACTAAGAAATCATTTCTTGTTTGAACAGAATAAATAAAATGTACTTTTTCAAGTCATATTACTATATCACCATGATAGCACATGATATCACCATGATAACACAAAATATGATTTAGTAACCTTTGATTTACGTAAACCGTATTCCTTTATTAATTGATTACTTATTTAGTTTGATTAACATACCTAATTAATGTCAAAAATAATTTTTCATTACAAATACCATTTTTTAGTGAAACAAATTCCTCATTTTTATTATTTGCCATTTTTTCAAAATTTCATAAAATTCTAGTAAAGGGATTTCTGCTAAGGGGTGTTAAAAATTTATCCCCCACTGTTAATGAAGTATCTCGAAATTTGATGACATGAAATATTCAATTCAAAGTGTTCTAGTATATTTTTCCTCCAACAATTAATAATTTTTTCCCCAATTTAAAAAAAATGTAAAAATGGTCCAATGAATATTATATTCAAATATATGGAACTATATAATACACATATGAATATTATAATATATATATGTGTGTGTGTGTGTGTGTGTGTGTGTGTTCAAAGTTTAACCTTTACTGAATATATCTTGAACTACACTGGTGTGCAAAAATTAAGGACGAAGTCGAAAAATTAGCATATCAGCTGAACGAAGAGGCAGAGCGGACAGAAAGACCAATCAGGAGATTAAGTAAGGTGATGTACGGTAGCACATGCGCAGATATGCAGGTAGACGTAATGGGGGAGTGTCTGAGTAGTATAAAGCATGTTGTCCGTGTAAGATCAGTATTTCTGGCAAAGAGATTGCACGCCGTATAGCAGTTAAAATCACACCGAGTTGCTGCCTCAACGAGAAATGGCGAATAACCAATCTGTTAGACGACATCTGGATGCTTTTACCCGAGGTCGAATCATTGGGAAGTTGGAGGAAGGCCGCAGTGTGGCAAGTGTGGCTGCAGAGTTCGGAGTTGCTCACAGCATCGTTTTACGACTTTGGAGACAATTTCAAACTACAGGAACAGCTATCCGGGAGTTCAGTAGTGGTCGTCCACGAGGAACCAAACCCGCAGATGACCGGTACATTGTCTTACAGGCCAGAAGAAACAGGCGGCAGACAGCGGGGGAAATCGCTAGACACACGACACAGGCGACTGGACGACCGATATCGCGTTTTACGGTGGCCAGAAGACTGCACGGTTGTGGTCTGTTTGCACGACGCCCTGTACGGTGCGTACCTTTAACGCCTGCCCATCGGAGAAGGCGTTCTCTGTGGTGCCGAGAACACCGGAATTGGAGAGACAATGAATGGGGACGAGTACTCTTTACAGATGAGAGCAGATTCAGTTTGAGTAGCGATTCTCATCGCATACTCATCTGGAGAGAGCGGGGAAGCCGCAATCATCCCTCGAACATCATTGAAAGGGACAGGTATGGAGGTCGCGGTGTTCTCGTTTGGGGAGGCATCATGCTTGGTAGTCGTACAGACCTTCACATCTTCGACGCAGGTTCAGTCAACGGGTCCCGTTATTGTAACGAGATTCTTCTTCCATATGTGCGTCATTTTAGAGGCGCTATGGGTCTGCAGTTCCTTTTCATGGACGACAATGTACCATGTCATCTCACAGTAGCTGCCGAACAGCTCTTAGAGAGTGAGGATATTGAACGTATGGATTGGCCGGCACGATTTCCGGATCTCAATCCCATCGAGCATGTATGGGATTTTTTAGGCAGACGCTTGGCAACTCGTACCTTACCAACATTTAACGATTCGGAGCTTCGATTGGCGCTGCAAGACGAATGGGCAGCAATGCCTCAACAACTCATTGACACCCTCATTCTCAGCATGGGCAGACGCTGTGAAACCTGCCTAGCAGTCAGGAGAGATTATATCCCCTACTAAAGACCGGATGTTTCTTGCTGGACACCCATCACAGGGATGTTTCGGCCTTTAGTCGCATTGCGCTCCATGCTAATTTTTCAATCAAGCTTCTTTTTATCCCTCTGATTTCTCTTTTAGTAAGTGTTGCTTACATTACACGTGTCCTTACGTATTGGGGATCTTACGGTATTAAATGTGTTGATTTGGAAAGCTTTTGTACAAAGTTATATTGAAAAAACCGTCTCGTCCTTAATTTTTGCACACCAGTGTATCTTGCTCGAGTAAAATTCGGCAATTAGCAATGTAAATCTTTCTATATTTAATTCCATAAGAACGTCATACTCGATGATTAAAATTTTTAATAGTTAGTTAACTAGGTTTGGGAAATTAAATACTTCCCCTACTAATGTCAAAATTTAGTTTCATTTGTATTTTATATTCAAAGTAATATCTAGTTTGCCCTTATATCTGAACTTAAAAATTATAAAAGGCTTACTAAGGTTGTATAATTTTTGTGTCTTCTGTTGAAACGAATACAGTCAAAAATTACAAGATGAGCAAAAAAAATTTTTTTTTATCTATGAAGCTTACAACTATAATTCTTAAAGGAAGGAGAGTAAGGAGGTTTGTAAGTCAGTTTTTTTCGAAGTTTTAAATAACTTATAAAAATATAATTGCTATTTATTTTACCTTCTACAACGATCAAGTCTGAATTAAGAATTTCTACAAGCAAAAGAACTAATAGGAAGAATAAATCAACTAAAACGAATTAATAGGAACTAATAGAACATTATAACCTTTTTTTTTTTTTTTTAGTTTTAATGACCTTTGAGTCATTAAAACTAAAAAAAGACAACTTTCAAAATGAAAAAAAAAACTGTATAGCTTTTTGCTGCCTTGTTTCAATACCATGCATGTCAAGACACATGGTATTAAAGCATGCATGTTATTAATGTACGTTATTAAATTACCCTACTACATTCGGAGCCATGATTTTAAAAAGGCGCATAAATGGATAATTTTAATGATATTTGGTGTCACTTAGATTAGAATACCTGTATAAGATTGTTTTAAGGTTATTTTGACAAAAAAATTATTTTAATGCAATATTTCGGCAAAGAGAGTTCACTTAGAATAACCGTTTTTTCAAAATGTTCTCCTTTTGTGAAAAATGCTTCTATTATATTAATATTTTTCCTGTATATAGCTTCAACCTCTGTTCAGAGGCTCAACTATGATTTTTGAAAAATTCACATTATTTTCAGAGTTACAACCCATTGAAATAATTATCGCCGTTTGTTTCTTAAAATTTCTCCCCTCTGTTGTCGTAAAACATGGATAAACCGATTTCTAAGGTATATATTTCAAACATTCTAGTTGAGCCTCTGTACAGAGATATGAGCTATGTACTGGTAAAATATTATTATAATAGAAGCATTTTTCACAAAAGAAGAATATTTTGAAAACCGGTCATTCTATGTTCATTTTTTGTCAAAATATTGTACATAAATAATTTTTTATTGTAGTACTATTCTTAAAACAATTTTATATACATTTTTCATCTAAGTGACACTAAACATAATAAATGTTATCCATTTATACGATTTGGCAAAATCACGGCTCCGAACGTAGTCGGATACCTTAATATATGCTATCAATGCATTCGCAATGAAAATAAAATAAATTTTTTTCTTTTTCACTCAGTCACCAAAGTACATTGTAAAATTATCTTTTTGACTGTGGTCGACTTTGTACAGATGTCAATTTTTCTGCACACTCTTCACTATGTCCTTGATTTTCCTCTGCAGTCTGAAGGGAGACTTTCGAAGAGAGTTCTAATTTTTTTCTGTTCTGACTCCGCGGTAGCCGAGTGGTCATGGTCACGAACTCGAGGCTGTCAAATCGGGAGTTCCAAGTCCTAGTGTCTAGGGATTATAAAGGGTTGTTAAATACATCCAACTCTTTATACACGGTATTTTTTACACTATTTTAAAATAACACGGTATTAACGACTTTTTTACACGAAATTTTTGTTCTAGCACGAATTCCAAAAAAAATTGGGGATTCGTACTCTTTAGATGAGGGCTATTTGAATGAGTTTATGACAGTTTTTGATAATAAAGAATTTGATACTGGCAAAGTCGAAGGTGAAGTTTGGTCATCAACCTGATTTAATTCACGAGGGCTCGAAATATAGTATGAAAGTGTATAACAACATTACAACTACAAGTGTGGGACAACGTGCATTAAAATGTCTACAAAATAGTGCCATTTAAGGTATTCGACTACGTTCGGAACCGTGATTTTAAAAAAGAGCATAAATGGATAATTTTCATGATATTTAGTGTCACTTAGATTAGAATACACGTATAAAATGGTTTGAAGGACATTTTGACAAAAAAATTATTTAAATACAATATTTCGGCAAAAAATTAACTTAGAATAACCTTTTTTCAAAATATGTTCCTTTCGTGAAAAATGCTTCTAGTATAGCAATATTTTGCCTGCATATAGCTTAGACCTCTGTACAAAGGCTCAACTATGGTGTTGTAAAAATTCGCAATATTTTCAGAGTTAAATCTAATTGAAATAATTATTGGCGGTTTTTTTTTCTTAAAATTTCTCCCCTCTGTTGTCGTAAAACATGGATAAACCCACTTCTGAGTTATATATTTCAAAAATTCTAGTTGAGCCTCTGTACAGAGGCCTGAGCTATATACAGGCAAAATATTATTCTAATAGAAGCATTTTTCCACAAAAGTAGAACATTTTGAAAAAAGATTATTCTAAGTCAATTTTTTGCCGAAATATTGTATTTAAATAATTTTTAGCCAAAATGTCCTTAAAACAATTTTATCCATGTATTCTAATCTAAGTGACACTAAATATCATAAATATTATCCATTTATACGCTTTTGCAAAATCACGGTTCCGAACGTAGTCGGATACCTTAACACCTTTCTAACTAGCATAAGGTGGGTGATAACACAGGAGAGGCTATTTTGGAAAAACTAAAGCGTCTTTCATCTTCTTGTGAGATCCATCGACAACGGTTGCCTTCGTACGTTAACATCGCTGGTAATGAGATTGCTGACGCCCTAGCAAAAGATAGCGCAGCTCAACTCACTATGGATTCGGTCCCTCTTACCTAATCAGAAAAGCACTCGACCTACCTCAACAACCAACAAGCAATCAACTGTTCCTCCTGCTCATCACTGGTATGAAGCTAAACTCCCTGGTGGTTCTCTTTCTCTTCATTGAAGCAGGCAGGAACAAACTATTCGAACTCGTTTCCGGAGTGGCTACCACCGAACTTTGACTTTTAAGGATGGAAACAAAGTTTTTCCGACTTGCATTAGGTGTTCTGCCTGCCAGGCATCTACAGAACACATTCTTGATTACCTGCAGCTTTCAAAACAAGATCTTTATGAAGACCCTCTAATGGTGTTGGACGTTTTGAGAGTGAATGACATCATGGACTTAGTCTAGCTTCGTTAGACATGGAGATGAGCAACAACAACAATAGCGTTATCTTTTGTCGTAGCATATCAAGAATTATATATAATCAACATGAGAATCCAAAAAGACAAACACTTATAAGACTTTGTAGCATCAGAAAAACCCAAAGAGTCATTTAATACGAACGAAATTCTTCATTTGAATCAAAACCGACAGTTGTGCCTGACATATCTAACATATATACTAATGAAAGCACATTTTTTATTCTGTTCGTAATAAACGTGAACATTTGTTATCAAGTAGCAATGAATAGTTGTTAATTTTTTATTCCTAATTCCTATTTGAATTTTTATATGGTGGTTGTACTTATATACTGAATTTTCACTGTACTCTGATTTTAATTTTTTTAAACAAAAATGAAGTGTTTATGTTTTATAAATATGAAACGTAGATTTTATTAATACATTTTTTCATGTTTTTTTTAGTGAGAAACATTTAAAAAACTTTCATCTTACAAGATTTTTAAAAATTGTTAAACATATCGCCAAATTTACCATATGTTGTATTTATTTTTTACGCAATTTTTTGCATGATTTTCTAAAAAATGTATCTACCGTTTAAAAATAGTTGGGTGTATGTCAAAGCTGAAGGTGCTCCCGTTTGCGTGGTGTGGATGTTTGAAGAAGATGCCAGTTCAAGTGTCATCCTGAAAAAAATCAACACAAAAATGAGGATTCAGCAAAACGATAGCACTTTCGATCACTACAGAGCATAATCCTGGGATCAAGACACACACAAATACAGAATATATAGATTTCTTAGTGTATATTTTCAATGAAGATAATTTAAAAAATTCGAGAGCCATATATATTTTTCACTAAAATCTAGAGACTTCCTACCACTATATCTCGGTGTCCATCTTCTCATGTTATAATCAAGTAAATTAAAAGAATATTCTCAGCAATAATATTTAAGAAAAATTTGAGTTTCAGTTTCGTAAGTTTTTCAAAGTTACTACATTGGATCTTTTTATCTTTTCAAAAATATATGGGTAAAATCCTAGGAGAGCCCACACACTTGGCGACAAACTGAAAAAAGCGCCAAACCAGAACAAGGTGGCGCCAAGCGAAACCGACAATGGCGGCAAGGAAATATAGCGGGATAAGGTGGATGTATAATGAAAATATATGTAAACAATACAGAAATTAAACATTTAAGATAAAAAATATGAAAACAGCACTTACTTTCTTACTGCTGATCTTTTCTGAGTGGAGGGAACAGCGTAACAACAGATTTTTAAAAAGCCTTCAAGGTCTCATCGCTAAGCGAATGATTGTGTGAGCACCACCATATTTATTCTGCGAGGTAATGGTCGAACATACATTCGGCGTAGCTGGTACGATTTCGAAGAAAGCGTTTTATTGCCGACCATGGTACATCATGCCGATCATTACATTTAGGTCATTCATAACTCGAAGTAAGCAATCCTTCCTTCATACACCATTCAATCAATTCTTTTTTAGCTTTCGCATTCAACAAAGTAAAAAATTCTAAAGTATATTCCCTCACACACGCAGCCAGCCCAAAGCGCAAAAACAAAATGAGATTCGAAATGCGCGCTCACAAAATACGAAAATGCTAGAAATAGTTGGGGTTGCCATATGTAGTGTTTAAAAAAGTAGGGTTACCAAGATGGCGCAATTATAGCCAATCAAAGTAATTCGCGCCAAGGGTGTGGGCTCTCTTATGAGTGAACCAATATATGTGTGTGAATAATTTATATATATATATATATAATTCACATATTCTCTCTCCATAACCAAAGACGTTTTAAAACATGAGCCCCACTGGACATCGTCTTGCAATCACACACACAACTTAACCTCAGTAATATCATGATTACAATACTTTTAATCTCTAAATGTTATTCCCGGGCATATTCTTCGAAAAGATGAAACTATATGCCAACTGGCAACAATGACAAGACTAAATTATTATTTAGTGTTCGTCGTCCATATGTAGGCCTAGACCTACCACTGTAATATCACATAGTAGTGCATCTCAAACTTTCAATACTGGCGCCCCCCTTTTCAATCACAATTTTTATCGCGTCCCCCCTTATACATTAATAATGTACTAAATGCAATAATAATGCACTTTGACGTTAAAGCTACAATAGGCGATCTTAATTATAAACCATACAAATTAGTAACATAAGTATTAAATTTTGTATACTACTTTTAAGCAAAAATAAATAAATAAAATAATAGGATAATTATTATGTTAATTTTCCTTTCGCTAATTTTTAAATTGAACTTATTGCAAAATCCGGTGGCTGCTTAGAAGACAAAATATAGATATCTGCTAAATATAGAAAAAGAACTCAGAGGGTCAATTTCTAATCATAAAAGCATTCCTTATAAAAACTTTGCTTCGCAAGACAAGCCCATGGAAATCGTTATTACTGTTTAAACTTGTTCTTAATTTAGTATTAATTAATTAGTTATAAAATACTCTGTGCAGCACTGATACATTAAAAGTATACCGGCTGAAGTGCCCGCACTTTGCTTGAGTTCATTTATAATAAAATAAAACATGGATATTATAGCTAAATTGTAAGGAGAGCAAAGCCAAGTGTTCGACAATGCTTACAAAAATGTAAAATGATCTTTTTAAAATGGTTGCTCAAATTATAATTAGTTTTAAGCGAATTGTAATTTTAAGCCTCGCAGAATTAGCATTTATAATTGATATTAAATAATGAACAATAATATAAATTTCCGATGAAGAATAATTGTATTATTTTTAATATTTAGAGCGAAAAGACTTCAACATGTTTTAACTCGGGAGCAGGCGCGCACTCGATATGGTCGAGCGGGGTTATTGAGTCACCCCAACCCTTTTTTTTATAATTATTTTATTGTACACGATACAAATCGTGATTCCAGTGAATAATTTAACTAAGAGAAAGTTTACTTACCTACTTTCAAGAACTTTTCAATTTTTCTTTGGTAACAAATAAACAGTTTTGCCAGAATTAACGATTTCCTAATCTGTGTGTCCCACCCGACCACTTCCGGGTAAAAATTGTATTTATTATGATAATATGTATGTTACTGCAAAAAAATTGTGTAAAAAGTTTTCTGCATGGAAAAAAGTGCAACAGAGAAATACATTACTTACAACTTCCCTAAATGAGAAACAAACACGTAAGAGAGGGGTCATAACTAACTGTACCAATAACTTAGAAGGTCATACAAATTACGGCTATAATATGCAGTATTTCAAAAATATAGACAGTGATGAATTTTTTATGTTCCTAAATTTCTTCGATTCTGGGTCTGGGGTCTGTTTTTCTCTGAAAGAGTTGTATGTTAGGCTTAAAAAGAAAGCGTAGTAAAAAAATCTCTCATCTTGGGATTACAGCAAATCAAATAAAAGTTTTTTTATTTGGTTATAGGATCAAAGATAGCTAATTAGGTATTGAAGAAGTTTTTATTTTTGATGACTTAATATCGCGTGCCTATAAATTATATCAGAGTAAAAGTGCATTTTTTATTATGTCTGAAACTATTTTGTTTTAATTCATTCCAGTAAATTAATTATTTTTAAATCTTTTACTTTCGATATGCTCTCGCCCCCTTCGTAAGGTTGTCGCGCCCCCAGGGGGGCGCACCCCACAGTTTGCGAAACTCTGTCATATAGTCAAATGGTGGCAGTCAGTGAAATCATTTTATGCCTAGGTCTGTGAGGTCATGAATCACGCACATTTATTTGTTTCGGTTACCGTTTGCAAGAGTGTTTGGTAACATATATTTTTCTTTTTCTGTCTGCTTAATAAAGTCGAAGGTGGGACCTACTGTTACATAAGGGTCTAATGTCTCAAGAAGTCTTAAGAAGTCACTAAAGATTGCTTAATTTGCTTTAATTCGGATTCGAAAGTAAATTGCATTAGAACTAAAAAGAAATTAAAAGAAATTTAATCATTTTTTTCTGTATTATAATATAAAACTAAATAGTCCTAGCTTATATAAATAATAGCAATATATATATGTTACCATTCAAGTGTATAATTCAGTTATTTCAAAAATAAATAGGTATTTCATTAACTAAATAAGTCAGTTAAAAGTACATAATAGATGAAAAATTTCATACTTTTCCTAGTTATTCTATCAAATGACTAAGGATAGACCGTTAAAATAAAAAATAAACAATTTTAAAGATATTTTAAAAATTAATTGATCATGAATAGCTAAAATCTCTCGAAAAATATATTTTATCCTTTTTGTGGATGAATAATTGATAAATAACAAGGGAAAGTAGATGATATAATTTATTATTGCTCATATTTTTATATTCATTAATTTAACAGAAAGGGAAACAAAGAATATATGTGTGTGTGTGTTGCCAAAAGATTATATTTAAATATTATCAACAAAAATACATGCTTAAAAGAAAAAGTTTTCCTTCAAAAAAACATTGCTTGAACTTTTTAAAACAAAAATTAATAAGGGAATATCAATTTAAATTTTATTATATCTTTAGTTTACTTTTCATTATTTATTAAAGCAAGGATTGCTGTGATGTCAATTTGGATTGCACTGCTTATTATTTTTAGAAGCAAGCACGCATTTTACTATTACACTTTTTTTTACACGAGCACTTTTTAAATCCTTTTCCAGTACCTCAACTTTGAACTGTTGCAACAGATTGAATTGTGGTGTCACTATTTGGAACTTCTTCAATGGAAATTAATTTTCGCTGACATACTAAACTGATATCTAGAGTACAATTGTTTTAATCTGTCATCTTTAATTCCTGATTGGAAAAATCCTTCCCAAGAAGCAAATCGGTTCAAAGAATTTGCAAGTGCCTTGTTTCATACTTCAACGATCAAGTAATATCGTTATTCTATAGAACACTTAGTTCAATCATAGAATTCAATAATTTTATACACTTTAACTGACTTTTCTAGTTATTTCATGAAATGCCTAGCTATTTTATGAAATAACGGATTTCACACTTTAATGGTAACATATATAATAAACTTTAATTCTAAAATATATATTGTATCTTCGTTGTGAATTAAAGATATAAGTTTGCATAACCAAATTATAGAACTGTTGTAAAAAACATAACATCATTTTAAGAAAAAATGCAAACGATAGGTAAAATAAAAAGCTATAAATTTATATTTGCAAAATGTCAAGATACCTTTTATTAGATTGAATGTTCAATGCAATTGTCCATTTTCAAAAAAAAAAATTTAGAAGCAAACTGAAAACGAAGAGGGGAGAGAGAGAGAGAGAAATTGATTTACGATAACAGGGACCTTTTTATAAGAAAAAGCAAATACATTGTTTTGTTTGTGGTTTATTTCGGTTGCAATTTGTGGAAGAAAATACACCAAAAAACATAGTTTTTTACTTTTTTAAAATAAATAACAAAAATCGTTTCAAGATTATTTTAAAACAGATATTTTGAGTCTTTATAGATGCAAAATTGCAATTGTAAAAAAATTGGATTACTGGTTCCGAAATTGCAATGAAAATTAATTTGCGCTGTTTATTTGTGCTTTATTTTTAAGGTCAGTGTTTTATTTTTAAAGCTATTTGATCAAGATTCTAAATTTAGATTTTCATCAGCAAACAGGTTTCTTTCATATCTAAAATGAGACAAATTGAAAAAAAATAGCAACGAAATATATATAAAAATGCTCATTATGAACAAAGTATAAAAATCATTTGGTTGCGTTTTCGCATATTGTTTAGTATGGATGGAGAAATTTAACGAATCATAAAAAAATTATCATAAAGCTCAAGAAATTAATTTATATGAATTGTTATAAGAAGGATTAAGGAAACAAGAAAGAGGACTTCTAAAATTATGAATATTTAATCATAATAGGGGCAATTAAAATAAAAGCTTTTTACTTATATTTATAGTAAAATTATTATTGTATTTCAATCCTTTTTCTGAATTATATTTTTTGTCAAGCTATATTGGTACTTTATAACCAATGCTTTACTAGAATATATACTCCTTGTGAATCCTGCTAAATACACAACATTTTTAAACTTACTAATTTAGAGAGGATTGGGAATTCACATGCCTATTCTATAAAAAAATTATTACAGAACTGTGATATTTATATTACAGAATATTCAAGTACAGTAGAACCTGTTTTTGTGCAGTCAATTTTTATGTGATTTTACTTTTGTGCGATTTGTTTTTAGCGATTGTATTTTTGTGCGATCTTTTTTTAAGCAGTAAATGAATTTCAACGTCTCTGGTGCCATTTAATATTGTAAGGTTTCCTATCAAAATACCAGTGACGGGAGAACGTTAAGACCCCCTGTAAAGTCAGGTTTCGCCTTTAATATTTCATAATTTGGATAAATGCTTACTTCGCGTTAGTCAGACGTTGAACCTCCTAGAGTCCTGCCCCCCTCCCGCGTAGTAGGGGTTGCGGGGATATACGCTACGCCACTGCAAAATGTACATATATACACTTCAAGGTGCTCTGTTCATTTGTAATAAACAGTCTCCCGACAATGCACTTTCAGTTGCTTTCTCTCAACGCGCCAACAGCCCGCGCTTGATTGAAGACGAAACTTCCAATGACAGGGGCATTATCAATAATTTGATAGATTATGAAGACGGACAAGAAGAACTGGATTATTTGAGAGCAGATGAAATACATGAAGGGATATGCAGCTTTCCAACAAATTGCAAGAGAGTTTTATTAAAATACAATAGAACCTGATTTTGTGCTGTCCTTTTTTATGCGATTTTATTTTTGTACGATTTTTTTCGAGCGATCTTTTTTTTTAATGCGGTAAATGAATTTCGACGGTTTTGGCGCCCCTGTAATGTTTCTATCAATGTACATAAAACACTTCAAGGCGCTCTGTTCTTTGGTTATAAACAGTCTCTCGACAATGCACGTTCCATTGCTTTCTCTCGACGCACTGGTAGCACGCACTTGCTTGAAGACTAAACTTTCAATGACAGTGAGATTATCAATAATTTGATATATTATTGAAGACGTACATGAAGAGAACCAGATTTTTTGACAGTGGATACAATATATGCTGAGATCCAGTTTTCCAACAAATCGAAAAAAAAATTCTTTTGGAATAGATACTATCTCGAAAGGAATTTGAAATTACAAAACAGAGCTTCGATCATAAGTATTTGACTATCGTGACGTTCACAAGCAACTGGTCAACAGACCGTCGTTACAAAAACTTATCACTTAATTTATGGTGCCAAAAAATAAATTGAAATTTTATCTTCAAGTGACGAAAGCGATTTGAACTAATTCATCACAGGAAGCTGCGCGCTTTGGATTACGATGAGTATCAGTGAATTATGTATGAGCATTTTAAAAATTTCTCCGTGTATACAATGAGAAGGTAAATGTTTCCATGTGGAATTTAATTATTTGTTTTGTTTGTAAGTACTTCCCCATAAATTTCGTAAATAATTTACATATTTTTTTTAAGTGCGACTTTTTTTATGCGGTCCTTATCCACCGCATAAAAAATGTTTTTTGTAGTATGTCGACAAAATTGTTTGTTAAATGTAAGTATTTGTGAAGTTTTCGAATATTTTTTGTGCGATTTCTTTTATGCGGTTCCTATCTACCGCACAAAAACAGGTTTAACTGTAGATACCAATTCCGAAAGGAGTTTGAAAATCCAAAAAGAGCTTCGATTATGCATATCTGGTTATCATGACATGTACAAGCAACTGACCATCCGTCCTTCGTCGCAAAACTTACTTTATGATGCCAAAAAATATTGAAATTGCATCTTCAAGTGACGAAAGCTATTTTGAACTTATTTGCTTTGGATTACGATGAGTAGCAGTGCATTATGTATGCGCATTTTGAAAACTTCTCCATGTATACAATGAGAAACTAAATGTTTTAAAAATGTTTCCATGTGTAATTTAATTATTTAATAAGTACTTTTTTAATAAGTTTCGTAAATGATTGGATTATTTTCTAAGTGCGATTTTTTATGCAGTCCCCCTCCACCGCATAAAATAAAACTCTGTGGTATTTCGATGAAACTGTTTGTTATATGTAAGAATTTATGAAATACAGTCGAGCCTCTATATAAGGAACCTCTATGTTGCGAATCTTTCTATATAGCGAATATTTTCCTGGAACCTTGATCATTTCCCGATTTTCTTCGTAAAATAATCTCTCTGTTGTGAAGTGCATTTTCCGTATAACGAACTTTTTTTTGTAATTCAATTTTCGTTCTTCATTTTTTTAAGTATTTCTGGAAAAATTTCAAGTTATTCTCTCTTTAATACATTTTATTGTGTTCATAAATCTTGGTTTTATTAGATCCTAACTCATCGAGAGCAATAGAGTTCTGGACGTTACATCCAAGAAATGCAACCTTTAGCCCCCATTGACCAGTTCACTAGAAACATCTTCGATATCCTCTTCCATTCAGTGGAGTTGTCCTCGTGTTCTAATCGTAAAATAATGTATGTTTAATATCACACTCTTATATGCTTTAAATTATAAAATGTCCTTAAAATTCATTAATTTTTGTATTGAATTATTTTCTTAATATTGAAAATACAGTGAATTCTTTGACATTCTTTTTTCTTGTTTTCCTTGCAATTTTTCTTCCTTCTTTCTTTTTTGATGGGTAAGATATATAAAACAAACATATATTAATTTTAAAAAAGATGTGAATAATTACTTTTTTAATATATAGTGTTTATGAATTTAAAATTTGTTTTATGTGGTTTTTAAAGTTTATTAAAAGATGAACCTCTATATAGCGAACATTTTTCCGGGATTTAGCAACCTCGTTATATAGAGGTCCGACTGTATTTTCGAATATTATTTGTGTGGTTATTTTTATGCGGTCCCTATCTACCGCACAAAAACAGGTTTCACTGTAATTACAAAATGTTCTCGCCATGGTATACAATAAGGAGTGCAAAGAATAAAAAGAATTCACATCATTCTAGAGTATGGAGGGTCAATGAAACCCCCCAGAAATCCATAGAGTAATTTCAGTGGAAGTTGCAGTTGGTGTGGCAGTTAGGAGAATGGAGTGCCAACTCAGATGTCTTCCTCGTCACCTGAACGAGGTTCAAAATTACGAGGTCTATTTCTAATAACCCTTTTGTTGCTTTACAGTGGGACATTAAAGAAACTCTCTTTTACTCACTCATTCACAGGATGTTTCTTAAGATTGATTGAGGGCGCAAATTTATATTTATTTTTAATGACAACTAGCTACATCCTGTCACAAAATTTAAGCAAAAAAAACAAAAACAAAAAAAACAGAAAAATGGTAACAAAATGAAAACAATTTATTTAAACGCAATGAAATTTTTACAGATAATTGAACAAAAGAAAGGCTAATGCCACTTGTTAAAGCTTCCAAAAGAAAAAAAATCTAAACTAATTTTCCAGCTTTCAAAAATACTATAAGGACACCAAATCACCTTTTCCATACGTCTAAATTGAAGTAGTTTTAATTAAAACTCGAGCAACGAAATTTAGCAATTATGGCTAGCATTTTGAAACAAAAGAGATAAATAATTTCGAAGATCACTGATAAAAACGAACTTTACTCTCACATGTATTCTTAACATAAACAACCCAACAGAACACCGGCGTTCCCATTCGCAAACTACTAAATATTAATTGAAAAAGAATAATACAATTTTGTTACTAACGTTGCCATCTGAAATTTAAAGTTTGTAATATGTAATTAAAAATAATAAATAAATAAATAATAATACATTTTCAACACGCTCAAAGTAACGTAGGAAAACATAATTCTTCGTTTTCATATAAGCAGTAAAAACAATAATGCGTTCCTATCTTGTGTGGAAAAATGTTTTATTGCAAGCATTTATAAGTAGGGCTTGTGACCACAGCTACTGGATATGCCGGCTCAACAGTGACGATTCATACCTACCCCAGCAGGTTATCACAACACTTTATGGGACCTGTGCTCATTCATGAGTAAGACAAGTTGCCAAGTCAAATGGTCTGTGACAGGTTTAGATTGAATTTGGAATCGCTCGCTTCTTATTATCTCGTTTACAGTGAGCTCCAGGTGACAAAAAATTTCAAAATACCTTGTAATAGTGCAATGCAAAATAAGAGACTAACAAGAAATTTCTGAACCAAAATCAAATAACCAGAGAAATATCTAACGCGAAGGAAAAGAAATATGGATTCAGAACTATTATGATATAACGAGAGCAACACCTAAGGTGATTAAAAGTTAAAGTACTCAGCAATCAATATCTAAACTTCTTTGTGTTTTTCTAATTTCACAAAAACCTATTTATCCATTTAGTTGGAAATAGGTATTGTAGAAGTTTAAGCCAAGAAACGCACACATCAATAAGAAATCAAACCTTACTTTAAAAAGGTTTCTTTAAATTTAAATATACTTCCCAAAATAATTACTTTTATAAAAGGTTTTTACTACATTTTATTTGAACATTATTAAATCATTCGTCTCCAATCTATACGTTTTCAATTCTTAAAGATATCACATCTTTTAAGTTTTTGAAAAGTTATGTTAAAAAATCATTCAGCATGGAATTTTTTTTAAAAAAAGTACTTTATAAAGCAGTGCTTCTCAAACTTTCTATACTCGCGACCGAATTTTCAATCATAACTTTCATCGCACACCCCTTACATACAATAATAATGTATTCAATTTAATAATAATATACTTTGATGTAAATCTACAATACAACTTTAATTATAAACCGTACAAATTATCAAGATAAGTATTAAATGTGAATATAAGTTCATGACGTGCCTATAGAGTTACTGGTAATTATTAAACTTGTTTTTGACTAAGTACTGTTAAATTAATTGTGAAATACATGGCGCAGTGCTGATACATTTATAAGTGTATTATATTAGTGTAAATGTGTATTTTATTTTTTATTATGTCAGAATGTATTATTTTTTGTTTCCTTTCAGTTAATTAATATTTTTAAGTAATGTTTGTTTTCGACTTTTCGATGTACTCACGCCTCCCTTGTAGGATTATTACACCCCCCCCCAGGGGCGCACCCCACAGTTTGAGAAATGCTGTGCTTTAAAGTAATTCATTTTATTTCAATACTATTTTCTCTCCTTGTTGATTTAAGGAAGAATGTGTCCATCCCCTTGGACTAAATATGACTCTCGAATAAATACCAGCAGCTTTGTGCGCCACCTAGAGAGAGGGAGAACAACAACTGAACATTCCACACACATTGTATATGTACAAACAATTCAAAACAAACAACATGTTGCCATCGCACAAAAGACAAATACAATCGAGGGTGTTGATAAAATACATGACAATAAAACTAATTATTTTACACAAATACATATTAAATAGAAATTTTAAATAATAATAAGAATTGAGAAGAAATTAAGGGTTAAAAAGAAACAATTAGTGATAAAAATACAGTTTGGTTGATAATAAAAATACAGTTCGGTTAAAAATGAAAATACACAATTTGAATAATCAAAAAATACAATTCTTCCAAACCGAATGTCTATTAAGGTATCCTACTACCCTAAAATCATGATTTTTTATTCAAAAATTGATAATTTTTTTTATGATTTTATTTTATAAGTCATATTAGCTTAGTAAAAATATCAAGTTTTTTTTTCCATTCGCTAGAACAAAAACTACAAGTGTTTTAGTAAAAGCAAATGCCATAACTTTACACAAGATGTCAAACTTTAAAATGCGTTTTACTCGAAATGTATCTTTTATCCATTAAGCTCAAACAAACGAGGACAGCAATTGCTCAAAAAGTTTTAAAAATATTTTTCTGAATTTTTTTGCGTATGTTCTGTATAACAGTAGAAGTGTTTTGACCTTCAGATTTATCAATCACTGTTTTATTTCAAAATTTACAGTCCTTTATGTAAATATATAATCACTGTTTTTTTAAGCAATTTTATATAATCACTAAGATAAAGTGTAAAAATTAAAATATCTCTTATCCTGAAGGTTATTTCAAACATGAATAACAAAGTTACACATCAAAATTGAAAAATTGAAAATCTGCTCATAAATATTTTGTACAGAACGTGGCCCCGTTTATGTAATTTTTTGTACATTTTCACCACTTTTTCCCATTTTAATACTAATAATTTTTTTCTGTTTTCAATTTTAGGATTTTTCCTTAAAATATACTACATAAATCTAAAAATCACAAAAAAAAACATATCTTCATTTTTTTCAAAAAAAAGCTCTCGCAAGTAGTCAGATACCTTAAGTTACAATATTTGTCTCAGGCTAAGTTTAAGAAAAAGTATTACTTCATTTATTTTATTTTGTTTATAATTTGTTTATCGTGCAGGAAGAAATGATAATACATTTTTTACAAAGTTTTAAAAGTGCAACATATCCCTTGGTTGCATTATAACACTGTAACTAAACCGAGAAAAGTATACTAGTAAAAGAAATCTGGTTTTTTATAAAGCATTAAAAAAGTTTGTATAATGTTACACATTAAAACATTTTAGAGAGAGGAGAATTTCGTTGCATTTCATGTGATAAGTAAAATTAAGTTTTGTTGAAAAGACGAGTGAGAAATTTTCATTTTTCAAATGTCTACTATTTATTTTCTGCTACTCTTCTGATTCCCTTTGGCTTTAGCACATAATTAAAAATAATAATAACACAGAATACTTGAATATTTTATACGATATTTACTGCTTATTTAATCATAATTATTGAATCAAGAAATTTCATTGAACCGTAAATTATCAATTGGTACTTTATAAATTAAGTTCAAGCAAGTATTACTAAACAAAATTTGCAAACACGTATTACCTATTTTTGTAACCTTATTACAGTTTCGTTTACTTTTTAATCATTACATTGCGACAAGTCTAAAAGTTTATTCAGGAATATAAGTCTGAAAATTTCATCGAGTTAATTTAAATATTTAGTTAAGCTATTTATTTCTAATTTTAAACTTTAGTGTATAGATAATAATAATTCATGCGTGAAATCTTCAAAATTAAGCTGTAAAAAAATTAAAATAGGCAATGAATCTTTTGCTATAATTTGAAAAAAAAAGTTTATGTTTTATTAAAAAATACCTTATATCTGATTCAAACGTCAAAAGTATTTATTCTTACCAATTAGCTACAGTAAGTATTAAAAATTATTTAAAAAATCTTAACGTATTTTCTTTTTAAATCCAACTGTGCATTTCGGCCGAAGATATTCATCAAACTATATTTATAGACTTAACCTAAGATATTTTTTTCTATCTGAGCACTGTAGAATTTTTCGCAAGCACTAAGTGTTACAATTTTCTTCCATCTTTTTTTTATATACATGAAACATTAAAAGTAAAATATATCAATACATGTTTACCCTTTTCAAGTGTCATATCAAATAAAATAACGGTGAAAGAGTTCAAGTTTGATAAGTTGTTATTTTTCAACTTTGTCTTCTTGACGTTTGTATTGATTTCAACAAAAGAGACGAGACATACATGTTGACAACTAGAAATTCTTTCACATTATTTGAGCATAAGTGTTGCTTCTGAGAAATACAAAGGAAAAAGGAAAAAGAAAAACAATTGTTTAGATTTGTTTACTTTTTATTTTGTGTTCAAGTGACAAGTACAGTGAAATGTGATAGCATTCTGGTGAGACCATTAACTTGGAGGTCAACGCACGGGCATGATCTTTCTAGCCTTTTATATTGACTCTTATCTTTTAAGAGAGCGGTCTGTAAGGTATCAAAATGGTATCGTAGACATAGTTATTAATCACCAATAAGCATTTTGCCCTTTTTTGTACTCTAGCAGTTTTACTTCTCATATGAATATAAAGAAGAATACATGTAACATTCATCTAAGCCTTAAATTTTATGCCATTATTGAAATTAAAAGGGTGAAACATTTGGTTAATATTTAAAAAGACAATTAATTTAAAATGATATTAAGGTCTCACTCGCATTCTAAAAATAAAAAAATAAATATTTATTCATAAATAATAGTTAAGCGATATGAAAAGCATATGATTTTATGGAATGCAATGAGACATTACACATATTATTACGAATGTGGTGTAATTAATGCTTAAAATAGAGTAAAAATTTATATCTGGGTGTTTAATACATTAATATTATTTTATGTTGTATTTATTTTATGATAAAAATTGTAATATTTGCAAGCAACGCTGCCCCTTACATTATCAAGGGTTTTCATTCAAAACTTGGCAATACAGCCAAGTTGGCAACCACTTTGGCGGGTTGGCGACAATTTTTTTGTGGTTTGATTAACATATTAATGCTTCTGAAAGTTACTGGAGAAAAATAGTAATTTTAAGATCTATGACGTAAGCGGATCTTTCGAGAAAGATCTGTGCAGCCTATAAATAGGAATCGCTCCTTGAAACTGCGCTGATTGTTGTGTCTAAGTGCTGTTGAAAGTATGAAGGCCTTCTTGGACCCATTTTGAGAACTTGGCTGCTATATACTCCATTTTATGGATTGTTTATCTACAATAAATATCATCACTCTTAAGAAACTGTTTTTCTCCTTGCATTTGATAGCATAAAATCCGAGAGCCCTGACCCCCGTAACAATATTTATATTTAATGCATCCGATTAATAAGTAAAGTTTCAAAAATTGACTTTTTTTAAATTGCTCAATTGCTGCTGATATAAAAGTTCCTTCCTAAATATTGCATGACCTTAAACTTCGCAAGGCAAATACTAAAAATATATTTATATCCATTTATCTATATTTTGCAAATAATATTCAAGAATTAAAAATCATTGTAAGTATAATTTTATAACTAAGATTGTCTTAATACCGTATATAAAGCAAAATAAAGGAAGAATTTTTGTACTTAAATTTTAGTTTAAGCTTAACTTTTAATGAATCACAACACGAACTTTATCCTTCTTTTTAAATATTTTACTTTAAAATTTGTAAGATTTCCTCCGAAATATCAATGATAAGAATATATGAAATTTCTTCAAATAATAAATGTCTGCCTTTTAACAAGTTTTTACAAATGAAGTTTAAATTCAAGTGCCCTTTAAACTTTGTGTGATAATCATCAGCTGCACGTATCCAAAACACGGTAATCTAATTCGCAGGGCAGTATCATTCTTAAAGAAATTAAATTTTTATGCTTATATTTACATTTATTTTATGAATGTCAGATCTTTTTCACAGAATTTTGAACAGGGAATACAGTTTATAGACATACATTATTCATAAAGGAAATTAGTGGGATAATTACTGCTAAGCATAACTAATTACATACCGATGTCAAGAAATTTTAGTAAATATGTTATTTATATCAAATAATGTTCATTCCTATGTATTATTCATATTTCGCACACAGGCATTTTCAATGTCAGAAGTAAAGTTTACTGTACATTAAAGAATAATTTTGTTCCAGAAAATAATATACATCATATCTCGGATTTTAATCATAGAGCCATATCGTACAGCTGTGCATCAAATTATCTGCTTTTTCTTTCATAAATAATGATTGAAAGGGCTATCATTACCGTTTACAGTGAAAAGGGAAATCATCAATAACTTATTTTCCTCCGATTCCTATGATTTTTATAGAATCATAATACAAACAACTGTAACTGTGATGCGTATATATATTTGTCCTTGCAAGCATTTTAAATTAATTTTCTGAGCCTCTAATAATTGAAATTAACGTACTTAAGGTATCCGACTACGTTCGGAGCCGTGATTTAAAAAAAGCGCATACATGGATATTTTCAGGATATTTAGTGTCACTTAGATTCGAATACATGCATAAAATTGTTTTAAAGAGATTTTGATAAAAAAAATATTTAAATACAATATTTTGGCAAAAAATTAACATAGAATAATCTTTTTTCCAAATGTTCTCTTTTTGTGAAAAATGGTTCTATTATAACAATATTTTGCCTGTATATAGCTCAGACCTCTCTACAGAGTCTCAACTAGAATTTTTGAAAAATTCACATTATTTTCAGAGTTACCACCAATTGATATAATTATTGGTGTTTTTTTCTTAAAATTGCTCCCCTCTGTTGTCGTAAAATATGAATAAACCCACTTCTAAGTTATATATTTCAAAAATTCTAGTTAAGTCTCTGAAAAGAGGTATGAGCTATATACAGGCAAAATATTATTATAATAGAAGCATTTTTCACAAAAGAAGAACATATGGAAAGAAAACTATTCTAAGTTAATATTTTGCCAAAATATTACATTTAAATAATTTTTTTTGTCAAAATGTCCTTAAAACATTTTTATGCATATATTCTAATCTAAGTGACACTAAGTATCTTGAAAAGTATCCATTTATGCGATTTTGCAAAATCACGGTTCTGAATGTAGTCGGATACCTTAATACACTATCTACCAATTAGTAATTGGACACATGTTATAAAAGAGGTAAACAAAATTTATTCATATTCAGTAATTAGTAGAGCTTCCATCTGCGCCAATTACAGTCTTAACCCTCCGGATTGCGCTTTTCACAAGTTTGTGGATGATGGACAACGGTATTTTCTTCCATTTAACTTGGAGAGGACATGAAAATTTATTAATTTTCATTAATTTTGGATGGGTACTACACGCCTTAATTCGTTACTCCAACTCGTACAAGACGCTTTCTACAAGATTCAACTCTGGACTTTGTACTGGTCAGTCCAGTCGGCTCACCCCATTATCATGATACTAATCTATGGTAGACCTCGCAATTACAAGTGGTACTGTCATCCTGAAAGGAACAGTGATCCCTTTGGTCATGAAGGAAGAACCCTCTAGTCTGGAATAATTTAGTAGGAGTCAGCTTTGAGCTTCCCATGAATTAAGGTATTTTTCCATACCACGAGAAAAACATTCGCCTATCATAATTCAACCTCTGCCAAAATGTAGTGTAAGCAAAATGCATTCTGGTAAAAGACGTCCTCCAGGCATATGCCAAACCTAGAAACTGCCATCCGATTGTTAGAGATGTGACCTTTATTCATCACTTTAGATCAGCAATCGCCAAACTTTTTTGACCTCACGTACCAGTAAATTCATAATTAAAATCCCGCGGACCCCTATTAGGATTTTTTAAATGTTAAATATATTTATAAAAAAATGTGATCTAAGAACACATGTAAGAACTAAATGTACTTAGTTAATAAAATTAAACTATTAAAATTGTAAGCAAATTATGAAAGTTTTATTAATAAACCATAATAAAATAAACAGAAACTGTAAAAACAATAAAAAAATGCTTAAGTCTATCAAACCTTTAGCATTATACATTTCTAATGTGATGGATGTTCCTGCTTACCTGAAATAAGATTATGAATAATTGGATCTAATGTTCAAACTGAGATCAGTACTGTGTTTTGATGGCTGTGTTAATAAGTTTTGGAAGAATTGAATCAGAAGTTTCATCGGCTGTTCACTAAGAAAAGGGTATTCACTTTTTATAGAAATCCAAAACTTGATACGGATGAATGAAATTTATTTCTAAAAGTTATCGTCGAACGATAGATTGATGAGGCTTTATTTTAGATGCATGCTTAAATTATTATCCTGAATTTGTGCTGCAAAAGATCTATTACCCACATATTACCATCTCCGGAATCTTCATTCTTTGGTAATAAGGAGCAAAAGATTCTGTAAACGATTCTAATGGGCTCCATTCATGACGTCACATGATAAAGACAAACACGTGTTCTCCTTTGAATTCAAAACAAACATTAAACTAATTGTACTTGTTGTTCTATTTTTGTAAAACTCAGATAAAATTTCAAATTTCATATTTGGAGAATGATGTTTAAATGTTAGGAAAACAAATTCTTCAAAAAGTTTTTTGTTAATTAAAAAAAATCATATTTTATGTTTATACTTTTAAATAAAATGTATTTATATACATATGTACTTTTTAAGAGAAAGTTTCTGCAAAGAGCAAAACTTGGCAACACCGGACCCCGTGAACTGATCAGCTGGAAACACTAGATAGTTTTTATCGTATGACTATGACGTCGCATGAGTTTTTGAATTTATTGGCTAGAATCACGTGACTTTCACTATCATGTAACTATGACATCACATGAATTAAGTCCATTGCGTTTTAACTAGGATTACTACTTGCTGGTTAACATCATTTTCCTTCATGTATTCATCAAAATTAGAAAAAATTTGCAAATCGTCTTCAACCAACCGCGTTTGCCACAGTAATATTTTCGTTTGAAACACATCCATTTTGCTTCGTAGTGATAACACGTCCTTAAGTTGTCCTTGCGAGGATATTTTTAGTTCATTTAGCAGGGAAAATATATCAATGTATTTTAAAACATAACTTTACGTGATGAGTAAGCATATTTCCCACATTTTTCGGACGACTAGAGAAATTTTCTTGTGGGCCACCACTTTGGGGACCTCTGCTCTGGATAACCTGTCTCCACCCCTCTACGGTGCGATGTTGAAGTTCCTTGCTCAAATTCAACGGAACAGTGGAGTTGGATTTTTTAATCAACTTATGGGTGACAGCACAACCATGGAAACCAAGTAGATGTGTTTCATTGTAAATGGTAATTACCAAAACAACAAGCTCGGATGCTCGTCGCAACTCCTGGAGTAAGTGGAACATCAATTTGAGGTGGTGTTTCCGAATTTCTTTGGACAGCACTCACTGCTCTTTATCTTTTAGCCTCATGGGTATGCATAATCGAAGCACATTCCCACAATCACCACTAACTTTCCTCTTTTTAATCACGAAAGCCATTGTTGATTTTGGAATATTTAACTCACTAGAAATGTCCCTTAAGAATCTGCCATTTATCAGATATCAGACAACTACTTCTTTCTCGAAGTCAAACAGCTCTAAATTTTGCGGCATCCTGCATGCGATTAATGCTAACGCTTTTTCCTATGCGATAATTAAGTACAGAAAGCGTGATGTATATCAAGATCGCGGATGTCCTCATTTCCATGGGAGTCCAAATATTTAATGGTAGATAGTGTAATTTTTAATTTCGCCAGAATTTCATGATTACCTTTGAAATCATTTACCTAATTTTTATATAAGCCTTAACTATATATTAGTATAATAAAATTTCTACTTCATTTTAAAATTTCATAATTAATTTATTTTAAATTTTTTTTCAAGTTTTCATATTTTATTCTTTAAAAAAAGCAGCTTCTTTCAGCATTTTTGAAATTGCTATAGCTCTTAAATTAAATCAAGATCAATAGGTTATAAATAACTACAAAAAAGACAAATTACTCTATTTAAAAACTGAAGATAGTTATAATTTGCATAAAATCTTATTTATGTGGATTCTAAAAATGTAAAAATATCAACTTTTTTTTTTATTTTTCAAACAAACTAGAATTTTAAACCGAGAATATAATTCAATGCAACTCTCAAAAAACGCAAGTTTCAAAGCGAATTAAAGGAGGTGTTTTTTTCTTTTTACTTTTCAGAGTTAAAATTATCTACATTTTCCTTGGCAATTTCTTTTTAAAAAAGGAAGGAAGCTCACAAACTGATCCAAAAGCATTACGTTTCAATGAGAAAATTTTAAATTTAAGTTCTAATGAACGCAAAAAAAATACATATGTACGTAATGCTTTATTTTACATTTCAAAATTTGTTAATAACATTTCCCCCATAAAATCAAAATAACAAATACATTTAAAAAATAAATAATCTTTTATTCATTTAAATAAATGATAAATTCATTATAAAAAGTTAAGTCGTAACTAGTCAATTAGATATTTATTAAGAATAAATGAAATTTTAACCATAAATTACCATTTTTTAAATTTAATCTTGTTTCAGCTAGAAAAAAGTATCCACGCAACAGTTTTTGCATCATAAATATCAGATGCCTATATTTATGAAATGTTAAACTCGTATTTCATTAATGATTCAAGATAAAACAGGAAAGGGATTAAATATTCGAAAAATACACTAAGCCTTTTTATATAAAATCAAATACTTTTTTCGTCAAATTGAATATTAAATTTTTTCTTCATTGTCTCTTTAAAAACATTTAGAAGCTTTTTGATAAAATAAATTTAATTAGGAGGAGGTTTTATATAAAATGCATTTTTAACCGATGACGAAAAAATTACAGCAAAATGAAAAACAAACAATAAAAAGTATTTTATATCCTAAAATGGTACATTGAGCGCTAAGTAATCCAATCATAAATAATATGTCTTTTTCCGAAAGAGCTTAAAAACTGAAAGTTAATATTTTTTTCCTTACTTATACATTCTTCCAATATGCTCTGCGTGGAATTGAAAACGCAATACCAAGAAAAAATGACTATAAAATTATTTGAATTTCAAGGTAGGTGCACCTGAATAGAGCAAATGATGTTGTAAAGTATCTATCCACGAACTTTCCAACTAATACTCTTGGGGAAAATTTCTTTTTAACTGTAAGTTCTATTGAAAACGTTCTCCCAAGGAAGAAGATTTAAGATAACAGGGACATCGTATACTTCGAAAAAATCGATTTTTCAATTTTAGTTCTAAAAAATAGTGCATATTTTTCTGAATCTAAAAATGTATAATACTTATATGTTTGATGATAAAATAGCCCTAAAATATGAAAAATAAAAATGTAAACAAATGACCACGCCCTTTTTGACGCACCTTTTTGAACTTTAAATATGTAGTTTCCCCTGTGTTTGATCTACATAAACGTTCTGTATAGTGAACAAAATATCTTTTAGTATGTAATGTCAAAATTTTTAAAAAATAATTTTATACGTGCAAAAAAAAATTAAGATTTTCATAATTTTAAGGTGTTAATACTTTAAACATTAATTTAAACTAACACCATTGTCCAACAAACAAGGTGTCCTGAATTTTGTGGTTATGGTGTAAAACAAACTGCATTTCAACGTTTATAAATTGATGACTCTTGGATTAACGTTGCAAGTATATAATTTCTTTTTTAAAAAAGAGAATTTTTAATATCACACAATATACAGTCGGACCTCTATATAACGAAGTCACTAAATCTCAGAAAAACATTCGTTATATGAAAAAATTCGTTACATAGACGTTCATCTTTTAATATACCTTATATAAACCACGTATAATAAATATTATAAATTCATAAACACTATATATTAAAAAAATTAATTATATCCACACCTTTTTTAAAATTAATATATGTTTATTTTATATATCTTACCCATCAAAAAAGAAAGAAAAACTGCAAGGAAAACAAGAAAAAAGGTTGTCTAAGAAATCACTGTACTTTCAATATTAAGAATATATTTTTATACTAAAATTAAGGAATTTTAAGGACATTTTATAATTTAAAGCATACAAGTAATATTAAACATACATTTTTTTTATAATTAGAACACGGGACAACTCCACTGAGGGTAAAATAGGATATCGAAGATGTTTTTAGTGAACTGGGCACTAAGGGCTAAATGTTGCACTTCTTGGATGAGAAACGACCAGAACTCTATTGTTCTCGGTGAGTTAGGATCTTATAAAACTAATTCAAGATTTATAACCACCATAAAATGTGGTAAAGAGAGAATAACTTGAAATTTTTTCGAAAATACTTTTGAAAAAAGGAAGAACAAAAACTGAATCACAAAAGAAAAATCGTTATATAGAAAATGCACCTCACTATAGAGGGATTATTTTACGAAGAAAATAGTGAAATGTTTAAGGTTTCAGAAAGAAGTTCGCTATATAGAAAAATTCGCAATATAGAGGTTCGTTATTTTGAGGTTCGGCTATATATTTTATTAAACTGATTATCTGAATAAATAACTGGCTTTAGTATCAAATATAACTATTTTCATATTTTCTACTTTATTCAAAAATATTCGGATAAATAAATATTAATTCTCCATTTCAAACCTCAAATGATAGCTAACAATAAAAAGGACCTATTTTTCACGAGAAAACGTTCACAAATAGCAAATATTTTCCTTTCCAAACTGAAATTTCAGCTCTTGTAGAAAAGACTTATTTAAGGAGGCTGACAGCTGAATCTATTTTCAGTTGGTATAAACATTTGGTGATTTGTCCCGACGTATGAGTTTAAACGTGGGCCTCTGGGACTTCTCTCCCACAAATGTCTATTTACGACGTCGAAAGATCGAAAGCCTTTGCTACGGATGGGATAAAGATTTCCAACTGTTCGTTTCCAAAACAATTGTTCCTTTTCTTGGCACGTTCCAGCACATTTAAAAACACTTAAGGCTAAAAAATACGATTAAGATACTTTAGTTAGACTAAAAACTGCCATCCTTATTTTTCTTGTTATTTATTTTTTCAAAAGACTCTTTTCCCTTTAAACTTAGTTTATTAAATTAAAATGCACTTAAAAGTAAACGAAAAATAACCTTGATAAATGCAGCATCGATTCCAAACTGAGCTAAATTATTCCTTAAATTACAGATCTAATGAAAAGGTTCTGCTTTTCTAAAAACTTCTGAATTTATTTAAATGGCCCATTTTTATAAGAAAAACGTTTAAGCACTAGCCATACAATATACACTGCTGGACAATTGCTAAGGACGGATAATACTATCATCCACAGCAACCACAAAATGAAAGGAAGCAACATGTGGAAAATTAGAATAAGTGCGGGATATTAGTAAGAAGAAGTATGAGTATGCAAATTCTTTTTTCCACGTCTGTTCATCAGGTGATAGCGTTCATAAGAGCTTTAAAGGTTTTGACGCGTGTGGACAGTTGTTGTTTCAAGTCAAAGTTTTACAGGAAAAATTTAATAGACGAACTTAAAATTTTTGCCATGTCTTCCCGACATCACATAGATGATTTTATGCGTGGCCGAATTATTGGAAAGATCGAAGAAGGGCGAAAAATAACAAATGTTGCCAGGGAGTTCGACATCGCTCACAGCGTTGTTTCACGGCAGTGGAAGTCATTTAAAACTACTGGAATGTGTAGTAGACGGCACGGGGGAGGTCGTGTTAGAAGTACGACGCCTGCAGAAGACAGATATATCGTCCTATCAGCAAAAAGAAACAGGCGCACCACAGCTCAGCAGGTGGCAAATCAGTTTCTTGCTGCCTCAGGAAAGAATATCTCCCGAAAAACTGTTGCCAGACGTTTGAGGGGAGGAGGACTATACGCACGCAGACCTGTTGTGTGTGTCCCATTAACCAGACAGCACCGTACTGCCCGTTTGCAATGGTGTCGTGAGCATCACAATTGGACTGAACAGGACTGGACATGCGTGCTATTCTCAGATGAGAGTAGGTTCAGTCTGTCATCGGATTGTAGATGCCAAATGATCTGGCGCGAGAGTGGTACTGCTTATCGTCCAGAAAATATCCAGGAAAAGGACCGATATCCTACATGCAGTATCATGGTGTGGGCCGGCATCATGATCTATGGCCGCACGCGCCTACATGTGATTGCGAATGGGACTATGACGGGCCAACGATACATTGATGAAATTCTACTTCCTCATATTCGTCTTTTCCGTGGTGCTGTTGGTGATAAATTTGTTTTTATGGACGACGATGCAACATGTCATCGAACACTCGCTGTTCAGGATTGTCCAGACAGCGAGGGTATTCAACGTCTCGTATGGCCAGCGCATTTTCCAGATCTAAACCCCATTGAAAATGTGTGGGATGCTTTGGGGAGGCAAGTTGCTGGTCGAAACTATCCTCCGACAAACAAGAACACCCTCATCCGTGCAGTCACAGAGGAATGGGATAAATTACCTCAACAGCTGCTGGATAATGTTGTGCAAAGTATGGTACGACGTGTGGAATGTTGCATCACACTCCACGGTGGACATATCCTGTACTGATACCTTTCTTTAAGGTGCCTGCTGACTTTTAGATGCATTGTTCCATTTTTCCGTACGCAGATCAAATGAACATTTTTTTTTCTTTCAGATGTTTCACAGCTTTTGTACTTACCAGAACAGTAAATATTCTTTATTCTAATGTCTGAACAGTGTGGCAACTATATTTTATCCTACTAGGCCTCATGTCTCGCTTAATGTTATGCTACATAACAATTTGGGATCCGTCCTTAGCAATTGTCCAGCAGTGTACATTCTGAATTGAAAATAATAGTCTTTCAGTGCATTCTTTGAATGATTCAAATCACATTTCATTGCTACAATTTTTGTTTAAAATATGATTTTTGAAAAAGGTCTCGTATTTTATTGATACCATATATATTAATAGTGATTAGTGATATATACGGCTATTTATATTTGTATCTTTAATTCTTAATATACTGCATTTCTGAGTTAAAAGGAATTATCTGTGATAATCTTATTAGCATGTTATATAATGTGTCACATTTCCTAAATTGCAGCATAATTTGTCAGAAGAAAAAAATAGTAGTATTTCAAAAATAGAAGTAATTTGGAATTTCAGTAACATTTCATTTTTTCACATTGTATATGTATTAGCTTCTGAATTTTCTTGGTTGGAAGTATGTTTACTATTCATGAAATAATTCTAAAAGTCATAAAATTTTAACAAAAGGGTGTATAGGACATTTAAATATTTTGGATTTTATTCAGTTTGTAGCATTTAATTGTGCATTAAAAAGAAACTTCTATAAATAAACATCTGAAATAAAATCTTCGACAATGAATTTCTCTTACGTAATATATATTTACTATATATATATCTGTGCGTGTGTGCGTGTGTGTGTGTGTGTGTGTGTACTATTTTGAAATATTGCCGTTGCAGTTTCCCTTTGAAAAATGCTCATTAAGTGCCTTCACGTATTGGTTAGTCTCCCACATCAATATGAAAAATAGTGAATACGTCGACATTAGTTCACAAACGCTATTAAAGTAATTTAAATGAAAATCTCACCGGTTGTGACCTGTCTTTCATTTTTTTAAATGTAACAGAGATGAAAGAATCTGAAAACTATATATCTTAAAACAGGAAAACACACAAAATGTATGTTAGTTAATATATTTTGCTTCAATTTATCATCAAAAATTTTCCCTACAAATTTGTAAAGAATTTCATTAAAATTAACCTCTTAGATAGTCTTTTTTTTTACCCAAAATGCTTTTAAAAAAGGCATTTTTTTTAGTGTTTGTATAACTATACGTCGTACTTTATAGAATGAGAAAATGAAAGAATTTTATTTTAATTTTAAATTTTTAAGTTTTTACGCCATTTTTATTTTACAATTTTGTGAAAAGCAAAAGCTTATTAATGTTCGCTTTTTAATGTTTTTTGTAAGTACATTCTGAATTCTATAAAGAATTTGTTATATGACGTAGAAATATTTTGCGTTAGCACTTTTTCAAAAAGTTGAGGGTTTTGTGTTAGCATGTTCCTACTTTCATCAAAGAAAAATTCTCGTCTTCACCATAAAGAAAATGCCAGATAAAAAGTATTTCAGTATCATATGCACCTTTTCAAAACACTAGCACTAAATATTACCACTATAAGGTATTAAAATACACATAAATCAACGAAAGAAAGAAAATGTCAGTACCCTTACAACGTTCGGGGAAACCAGGTAAGGGGCTAAGCATTTTTTTCTTTTCAAATAAGTCGTGATACTTTGATAATTACATGAATTAAAAATGAGAGGTATCATTTAGATTTTCCATTCAGTATTTAAATTATTTCATGTTGAGAGGAATAAAATTATCTGATGCGCATTCTGAATAGATTTTGTTTTGTTTACTATGTACGAATAAGAAGAAATAGTAACAATAAAATGTTTCATTCTTAATAGTGTTTAGTATAAAGCCTCAAACAGAAAATTACAAATTTACGTAAAATTGACAAAATTACAGAAAATTTTTGTTATTTTATTCGATTTCTACTCTTTTTGTTCACTCTCTCCCTATATATATATGTAATAATTCCCCTAGCATCTTTTTAATTAATTCTTTTAATAGTACTGCAATAATCTTTTAATTATTTGGTTCTACACTAACACCCTGATTTTAATCTTAATCGAGTACTCTTATTGCATCAGACATCCCAATCCCGCCCATTCTATCCAATCAGAGCTGTTATTACGTCATAAGTACTTGTACTATAAAAGCCGAAACCTTGTGTAATCTCGCTCTCTTCTTCGTTTGTTTCTCTGTAAATATGTAGCCAGCTTTTTGTGTAGTAGTTTCTTTGTCTGTGTTGTGTCGTCCACGTTCATCGTAATTAATATGCCTTAAGGATTCAAGACATTCAATAAATTGGTTTACTAATCTACAATACTGCCTCGTCGATCTTTACATGCGAAAAATGCATCAACACCGGCCACGCCCTATCTTAGGGGTTCGCTACTGTAATAATATCCACTCGCCACGTTTTACGATAGTTTTACCCATCTTCCAGATCTCGTATATATATATAATTACACTGAATTTCAAATACATTTTTTAAACTCGTAGTGAATGACACTAGATGTAATACAGTTTTTTGAAATATTAATTCATTAATTAATTTTTATTTTTTTAATTTTAAATTTATTCTGAGTTATTTCTGACGAAGTTTGATTTGTCTGCAACATATAAAGCCAGTAAGTTTTCCTAACGAAGTAGGAACTGACTTTAAAAAATTTTTTGTATTACTCGTTAGAACAAGGACATACTTTAAATAAACAAAATGTTAAACCTAACGTGATAGGCTAGTTTCAGTTCTCTATTGTAACTTAAAATATTACTGATACTCCAGTGTTTCTCAAAGTGTGGGGCGCGCCCCCCTGGAGAGGCGCGAGCATATCGAAAATTCCAAGACTTTTTTTTTAAAAAAAGTAACCGGAAAGAGAAGTAAAACAAAATACTTCCATAATAAAAAAATACACAACAACACTGATATAATTTATGTTTACCATCTGACGTTTTTCCGTCATCAAATAGCTATATTTGATCCCAAAATCAAATTAAAGAAAAAAAAACATTTAGTTTAATTTGCTGTATTTCCTCAATGAGAGATTTTTTTTATTACGTTTTAACATAAAATATTACTCGTTAAAAGAAAAACGAAACCTAGACCATGGGAAAAATTCTAAGAAGATAAACAATTCATCACTGTAATTATTATTGAAATACTGTACATTAGTTGTAGAAAAAGAAAAGGAAGACAGGATTCACTTTTCAGCCAGGCTACATAATACATTTGTTAATCATTTGATTGACCTTCAAACTTACTGGTATGGTTTTTTAGATCATCCGTATTTTTTTCTGAATACACTTTTAAACCGGGAGCGGTGGCGCGGGACATCTGTGATCTCTATTGAAGAAAGTTGAAACTGATCAAGCAAAAGAAAAACCTGCTGAAAGAATGCATATTATCCATGATTGAGAAACGCCATGAACATGAAACGAAAGGAAAATTTTCAAATGCTTCCTAAAGAACTCCATCAACCTAAAATATGAAGCCATAAGTGTACCACAAGGTTCAGTTCATCTTGTCAAAAAGACACAAGAAAGAAAAATTTCAACTCTCGATTTGTTGATTACCAAAGGTGTCACGAGTTTGAGCCGAGTACCACTAAAGACCCGCCATGCAGGGGAGAGATGCACGTTAAATCTGTCAAGAGCTCAAACGTTCTCTTGTTGGAGTGGTGTGGTAGTTAAAAGAGGCCAGCTCAAGTATCGTCCTCGTCACTTAACTATGGTTCAAAATTATATATATATATATATATATATATATATATATACGAGGTCCGTCTGCAAAAGCCCTCGTGTAGCTGAACAGTGCGACGTTAATATTCATTCACTCGATCATGAAAGCTCATTAAAACTACAATAACTTGGAACAAAATATGACAGCTTTGCCAGCAAATAACATTTCTGTAATATTAATGAAAAGTGTCTCTGATTTGCGTCCTTTATTAAGGTCTTGTTAGTTCAGTTTTATTGGATTTTTTCTCAAATCATCAAAGAAAAATTGAATAGTCCTTGACAGCCGGTAAGTATACTTTCACTTAGTTAAATTATTCACTGGAATTTTCCGATTTGTATCGTGTACAGTAAAAATAATTATAAGCAAATGATTGGGGTGACTGAGTCCCCCTTGCACTACCATTAGCGTTAGTATCGAGTGCGCGCCTGCTCCTGGGTTAAAACATTTTGAAGTCTTCTCGCTTTAAATATTAAAAAGTAAGACAATTATTCTTCATCGGAATTTTATATTCTTTTTCATTATTTAACATTAATTCTAAATGCTAATTCTGTGAGGTTTAAAATTACAGTTCTTTTAAACAGTTATTTACAATTATAGTATTTATCTAAAATAAATCATTTTACATTTTTGTATACAATGTCGTGCACGCAGTTTTACTCTCCTTACAATTCAGCTATTATATCAATAATAATGATTTATTTTTTAAAAAAAATGAACTCGTGCGAAGAGCTGGTGATCCAGCCAGTATATGTTTAATGTATCAGTACTGAAGAAGGTATTTTATAAATAATTTCTTAATACTAAATTAAGAACAAGTTTGATAATTATTAGGGACTTTCATGGGCTTGTCTTGTAGAACAAAGTTTTTCAAAGTAAGGTTTAATATCAGAAATTCACACTCTGAGTTATTTTTCTATATTTAGCTGAGATCTATATTTTGTCTTCAAAGCATCCACCGCAGAAAATCCGGTTTAACAAAGATAGGATGTTGAAAATGGTATAAGTAAACGAAGTGTTTTTGTTTTCAGTACAGAGAATTCATCCACCTCTACCCAAAATTAAAAGACCGATTTATTACAAAATTGCCTTTTAAGTTTTCACTGGATGTGAAATGTATGAAGATTTCTTCTTCGGAAGTTGAGAGCCCTTCTGGAGTATCTTGAAATAGATCCCTAATCCCCTCGTAACTTGCTACCAAGCTGTCCTCATCCAGAAAATACTTTTTAAAATTCTTTGCCAACATAGCTAAATGATTTTACATGGTTTTAGAAACAACTTTCACATGTTGTTCTTCAGATTTGTAAGTTTTGACACATAACCGGCTGGGGCTTTTTTTCCCCATCATTTACTTCAGTAGTGGTAAATCCAAAATTTAAGTATTTTTGAGAATATTTATTGCCTTGATTTAATTTTCGGAACCATGCTCGAGCTGCGGTAGCCCAGTGGTTAAGGTATCCAACCATGGCAGGCATGTCACGAGTTCGAGCCCAGTACCAGTAAAGACCCGCCGTGTAGGGCAGCGATGCACGTTAAATCTGTCGAGAGCTGAAACGTCCCCTCGTTGGTGTGGTGTGGTAGTTAGGAGAGGGGGTGCCAGCTCAGGTGTCGTCCACGTCACTTGACCATGGTTCAAAATTACGTGGTCCGTCACCAAAAGCCCTCGTGTAGCTGAACAGTGCGACGTTAATATTCACTCACTCACTCACTCGGAACCATGCTCATCTGTGTACTTGTTGATCATTCATTATCGTCTAATGCTCGCTTACGACTTAAAAATGTATGTATGATTTTGTTTTAATCTACTTTCGTAAATACTTAATTACCGTGAATTACAATTAACGTGTAAATTTAAAAAATGTACATTCACACACACAAGCTAGATTCGGTAGCTATAGAAGCATCGAATCGACCAAAACTGACTGGAATTGTACGAGGTTTTACATGTTTTGCGCAGACGTCTAAAAGGTTGCCCAGACTAACGCAAACGTACCCTATAATGCCAAATGTGATGGATATGATAGAGAGCAACATAGACTAGACTATTTTTCTAATGACATTTGTACTTTGAGAAACGAATGCAGAAGGAGAAATAAATCTTTAATTAAATATATCATTTTGCGATCTCTTCCAATTTAAAAATTAGAGAAAGAGAAATAACATAATAATAAGTAAGTAATATACATTTTAAGTAATTTTTTTTCTTAAAATATATATTACTTAAAAGCTACATATACAAAATTTAATACACTTATCGTATTAATTTGTACGGTTTATAATTAAGATCGTATTGTAACTTTAGCGTCTCTTTCTCAAAGTGCATTTTCATTGCAGGAAATACATTATTGTTGTACAGGGGGGGCGTGACAAAAATTATGATTGAAAATTGAGTCGCCAGTATTGAAAGTTTGAGAAACACTGTGATACTCACCATTCTGATCACATATTCTAATTCTGAATCTAGCATGTTATCTTATCTGTAGACAAGTTAATACATAAGCGAAAAATTAATCACCTTAAAAGATGTAAGAGGGGAATTGAATTTTACTGTAAAATAAAATAAAACTACCTGTATCTCTTAATTTTATTTATTTATGCATATTATAAAAGTAATCAAATATAAAATCAGCAATATATTAGGTAATACCGTTCTTTTTATATATAATATCTATCTATCTATATATATATTGCCTCACTTCATATGTTCTTTACATTCTTTAAGCTTTATTAAACATGAGAGTTTAAACATGCAAACTTCCATCAAAAGTTGGCACAGAATATCCTGGACAGAATTCGGTAGACTATGTATTTCACAGCAAAGCAGAAATTAGTCTAAAATTATTTCCTAGAGAGAGATGTACAAAGAAAAGTCTTAAATGAGAACAAAAGCAGTTGTGAACGATTTAACTGAAAGGAATAATGCACCAAACATACGGTAAAACTGCACTGCTATTGATTATCATTCAGTGGAAATAATCTTGAGAGGATATAAGCTTTATATATATATATATGTATATATATTCAAATGCATGTAAAATTTTGGAGGGATTGAGAAAGGAGAAATTCTTTTCTGGAATCATGAGGGTAAACATTATGATTTAGCTCGTTCTGTTTTCCTGAGACTTTTTATCTTTATTAAAAATATCGTTTCTGTTAAATTTTTATTAATCGTAATTTATGCAAAGGATGCCTATTAGCTCATTTTTAAATTTGTGACTTGATACGTGGTTGCAACCTATTTCATTTTAAAATCTGGCAAACAATGTTTTTAAAATAAATTTTTATTGAAGATGGATAGCCAAGAAGTGGACAGCAAAAATAATAAACAAACAACGAAAACTAATCTCATCACTAAAGTGGATTTAAAATTAATAACTTTAATCATACACAAAATCCAAAAATTAATTCAAAATTCCTGTTACATAACTATAACAAAAAGAGTTGTATCTTTATCTCTGTAATCCTTTGGAAAAAAATTATGTAGTCAGAGTATATATTTCTTTCATTTATTTATACAATTAAAAATTTCTCTATTAGCTTTTTTGAAAGGAAAGTATATTAAAATTAGTTACTCCATAAATATGATATAGCATTTGATTGCATTACTATTTCTTCCAATCCCCTATTACCCGAATATGCTCTCCAAACCTGCCAAAAGTTCTGAAATTTTAATGCATGTTGTTGTAATGTATATATACAATACCATGAATGCATATGATGTGCCAGGAATGCATATGAATTTATGCTTATGGGATATATGTTACGCCGTTAATCCATATGAGATGTATAGATTAATGCAAATGAGTAATATTCATATATGATGCAAATGAGAAATATTCATATATGATGCATCTGAGGTATAAAATGTGTCATAAATGCAGATGAGATATACGCAATATCATGAATGCATATGTTAAAATCAGCATCAATGAATTCTGACCACTATTCCGTCTTTAGATCAGAACTCATTGCTATTAATGGTGCTCTTGATCATGCTCTCAACTCTAATAAGGTCATTATCTGGATCTTGACAGACAACAGGAGCTTCATCCAACATTTAAAGATTTGGCAAAGATTATAGACAGTACTGGTCTAGATATTATTTCCAAATTGGCTAGGCTTGGTTAGAGGAAACAAGTATGTCTCCATCGGATACTGTCGTATATGGGTGTATCTGGGAACGAGACTACTGATGTGCTGGCTGGTAGGGAATGTGATCTCCTTGACCCCTGTTCATCTGTCCTGAATCATTCTGAAATTCATTCTCTCTACTAAGCTAAAACCAATCTGACTTGGCAAAACCCTCCTGCTCACCACTGGTACGCAGTTAAGAGTACTGGCCTATCTCTACAGTGCAGGAAATTCAGGGTTCTTCAGATGGCCTTGGCGTGCTTTAGAAGCGGTAACCTGCGTGGTATGACCTTTGAAAAGGGGGTAAAGTCTTTCTTTACCTGTCCTTGCTCTCTCCCAGCTTCTGCTCATCTTCTGCACTGTTGGGGCATTTCCCAGGGACAGTCGATAGGAGATCAAGATTTGGCTTGTGATATTATTATCCTGAAAGGTCCAATAGACTTGCTGTAGGCTTTTCTGCTCCAAGGACATTGGAAACAACAACACGCATATGGAATGTATGCTACGCCATGAATGCATATAAATGTATGCTATATTATGAATGCAGAGGGGATATATGGTATTCCTTGAATCCATATGGTATATATTGTTTCATGAATGCATATGGGATATATACTATGTCAAGAATTTATGTGAGATATATATACTACAGTCCCTGGCCAAATTATTAGACGCACTATAAGATTTTGTAAAAAATATTAATTATCAGGTGATACTGTACAGGTTTTTTGTATTTATCAGATACAGTGCATGTTTTTTGGTTGTCCATTTAATAATCTATTATTATCACAAATAAACATCATCATTAAAGAAAAAAATATGTATTTATTAACTCTTGAAAGAAAATAGGAACAAATATAATTAAATATTAATATTTTGTTGAGCTACCTTTAGCCGCTATGACAGCTTCAATTCTGCGCGGTATGCTATCAATAGAACTGTACTGTCTCCTGCATTTGAGGATGATGATTCCACACGTGAATTATTCTTTCTAAGAGCTGCGGTTTTTTTTTTTTTTTTTTTTTTTTTTTTTTTTTTGTAATCACATCTTAAGTCACTTCTCTTTTCATTAACTCTCAAACGTTTTCGATTGGGTTCATATCAGGGCTATTTCCCGGCCAATCCAACTGAGGGATATTTTGTTCTGCCAAAAAAGCTTTGATAGACCGAGCCTGTATTGCAGGGAGTTCCATCTTGCATAAAAATGTATGGTTCTCCATTTGGAAACCATTCTTCCAGCTGCGGAATCAAGCGATTTTGCAAGACATCTTTGTACTGGTCTTGCGCGTCATACCTTTAACCACGTACAAACGTCCAGTACCCTTGCCGCTGATGACTGACCAAATCATTATTTTTGTAGGGTGTTTACAGTCTGAACAACCCAGTCAGAATGAAACTTATCCCCACGACGACGACGACGACGCACAAACTGAGCTTTGTTCTGCAAAATTTCAAATGTGCTTTCATCACTGAAGCAGACCTGTCAAAAATTTAAAAAAAAATAATAAATAATAAACTTTGCTGTTCCTTCTGTAATCATAGAAAATGGTTAAACACTTTGTTTGTGAATAAATTATAACAACATACCGATCGCCAGAAGTCCACATCTTTATCACGCCACTGTTTGTCCCAATTCAGACGCTTTGCTTTCATTGCAGGTGTTAACTTGGGCTTCCTGGCGGGGCGGCAGATCTTAAAATTTAAATCTTTTAATTTTCTTTGAACAGTGCGTTCAGAAGCATTCACATTAATACAGTGCTTCTCAAACTTTCTATACTGGTGCCCCCCTTTTCGATCACAATTTGTATCGCGCCCCCCTTATACATTAATAATGTACTGAAAGCAATAATAATGCACTTTGACGCTAAAGCTACAATAGGCGATCTTAATTATAAACCATACAAATTAGTAACATAAGTGTTAAAATTTTGTATACTACTTTTAAGCAATAAATAAATAAATAAAATAGGATAATTATTATGTTATTTTTCCTTTCTCTAGTTTTTGAATTGAACATATTGCAAAATGCGGTGGCTACTTAGAAGACAAAATACAGATGTCTGCTAAATATAGAAAAAGAACTCAGAGGGTGAATTTCTAATCATAAGCATTCCTTATGAAAACTTTGCTTTGCAAGACAAGCCCATGGAAGTCGTTAATACTTATTAAACTTATTCTTAATTTAGTATTAATTAATGAGTTATAAAATACCCTGTTCAGTATGCACAGAGTATACCGGCTGAAGTGCCCCCTTTTTGCACGAGTTCATTTATAAGAAAAGAAAACATTATTGAAATAATAGCTGAAGTGTATAGGGAGCGCAAAGCCAAATGCTCGACAATGTTTACAAAAATGTAAAATGATTTTTTTTTAAATGGTTGCTCAAATTATAATTAGTTTTGAGCGAATGGTAATTTTAAGCCTCACAAAATTAGCATTTATGTTCGATGTTAAATAATGAACAATAATATAAAATTCCAATGAAGAATAACTGTATTATTTTTAATATTTAAATCGAAAAGACTTCAACTTGTTTTAACCCGGGAGTAGGCGTGCACTCGATAATAATGGTCGAGCGGCTTTATTGTGAGCACCCCGATCCTTTTTTTATAATTATTTTTATAGTACACAATAAAAATCGTGATTCCAGTGAATAATTTAATTAAGAGAACGTTTTCATACTTACTTTTAAGAACTTTTCAATTTTTATTTGGTATCAAATAAACAGTTTTGTCAGAATTAACGATTTCGTAATCTGTGCGTCCCGCACGACCACTTCCGGGTAAAAGTGTATTCATTATGATTATATAAAATTGTGTAAAACGTTTTTCACGTTATGCTTTATATGTTTAGAATACACGTAAAAATAAGTCTTGGCCAAGTAATCCATCAAAGGGCTTTCCGTGGTTTGCCAAATATCATAAAACTCTTTTGCATGAACAAAAGCGTAACAGAAAAATACATTACTTACAACTTCCCTAAATGAGAAACAAACACATAAGAGCGGAGTGATAACTAACTGTACCAATAACTAGAAGGTTAAACAGATTACAGCTATAATGTGCAGTATTTCAAAAACAATGACAGTGATGAATTTTTTATGTTCCTAAATTTTTTCGATTATGCGTCTGGGATCTGTTTTTCCTCTGAAATAGCTGTATGATAGGTTTAAACAGAAAGTGTAGTAAAAAAATCTCTCATCATGGGATTACAGCAAATCAAATAAAAGTTTTTTTTATTTGGGAATAGGATCAAAGATAGCTAATTAGGTATTGAAATTTATATATATATTTTTTTACTTAATATCGCGCGCCTATAAATTATATCAGAGTAAAAGTGCATTTTTTATTATGTCTGAAAGTATTTTGTTTTAATTCATTCCAGTATAAATTAATTATTTTTAAATCTTTTATTTTCGATATGCTCGCGCCCCCCTTGTAGGGTTATCGCACCCCCCTCAAGGGGGCGCGCCCCACAGTTTGAGAAACACTGCATTAATATCTTGGAGTTGCGATTTTATCACTTTTGTCGTAGCAAATCTGTTTTCAAGGCAAATTTTCTTTAAAGATCTTTCTGACCTTGGGCTGAAAATAAGCTTTCTGCCGCATTTTTTCTTACTTTTTGGGCTCAATTCTTCCCCTAACTCAATTTACTTTTTTATGCGTCGTACACTAGCTTCAGAAACTTTAAACCTTACTAATATTTCGCGGTTTGAAAACAATTTTGCATTCACAAGGGCCTTTACTTCTGCTTTCTTACATGGTGAAAGATCGTCTTTTTTACCCATGCTGAAAGTGTTCAAACTGATTATTTAAACGCCGCACACGAAATAAACAAATAACTGCGTAACATTAACAAACACATTATTAAACAAAGCACATTAAGCTACAGAAACACGTCCGCAACTGAAGCATGCGCGAACGCGACTCGAGCAGGTTTAGACTTGTTTGCGTTCGTGTGAGAATTGATTAACTTTGTGTTGCCATGTGTGAAAAATAAATACAAATACAAAATATATAATAAATTTTTTCATTAAAAATCCATTGGATCTATGCTTAAATGTGAAAGTATTGCATATAAACTTATATAAAACAATTAATTATTAAAAAAAAGGAGTGCGTCAAATAATTTGGCCAGGGACTGTATGTCAAGAACTTATGTGAGATATAAACTATGTTATGAATTAAGTAATATCAAAGTACTTTTCTTTCATGACAAATACTTTGGAAATTCTTCATTCATGATATAACGTACTTGAATTAAACTATGGAAATATTTCATTTATGATGACATGTGCTATCGAAATTTTTACACGAATATTTGCTTTTAACAATTGTTCATCTGTTATTTGCTGCTTTATAAAAATCTCTAAAAAAATTCCACCTTTAAATTACTTAAAAATTCACTCCCTTAAGTATTTCTTTCTTAGAACTGATATCTTAAAAAGTAATAAAATCCTATTAAAAGTAAGAATCCCACTTTCCCATCACAAGTTGCCATTTTCCAACTCAGTGAGTTTTTAGAATAAATAAAGCGAAAGAAAGCAAATATGTCAGGAATGATCATAGGGGAAGAACAGAATTTCGCAAATGTTATTCCCTAAGCAAACAGAAATCGCGATGACGCTGGAAGTGGGAAAACGAGTGGACGTGACTGTAATAAATTTTAGAGGTACAATCGATGGCCAATAGGAAGTAGGTGTGTATGTGATTGTTATCCATGTAATTGAGTTAGCTTGCTCATTTCCTTCCCTAACTAGGGGTTAACTCTTTCCATTCAGATACACTGAAGTAGATAATTGGACAGTGAAAATGGTAGATATTTATCCTAAGGAATTAATCGCACAGTTTAAGGAAGATTATTTAAAGATTTTATGCTTTCAAAATATATTACTTTACGTAATAGATTTTGAATTACCGTACATTCCAGCATATAGCACGCAATTTTAACACAAAAAATAGGATCGAAATTTAAGGGTGTGTGACATACGCCGAATATAAAAAAAAGAGAGCTTTAAAAATAAAGAGAAGATAAGTGTGAAAAAATAGGTTTCCACGCATGCATTTGGCCTACTTTTGTAAATGAGTTTCCATCTTTTGACTTCCATATAATCCTCTGTCATTTTGAATTTGTTTTGAATGGCTGTTATTGATAAACATATCTAAATGGTGAACTAATAATGTTCTTCCGCCTGTAAACAGCTGTTATATCCGTGTGGCAGTACATCAGTAGTTTTTTTCACATTATCCGTTAGATAGGATATGAACATATCCCAAACTATAAGACTTTTTCGATTCTTTAAAGTACCAGATCACTTAAGCTAAACATTCCTTACCCACAATTTCATACCATTTTCGCCCATCCATTTTTCTTGTGCACATAAATGTAACTTTTTAGTTTTGGCATCGGTTTTCCTATAAAAACAAAAACATGGGTTATAATGTTGAAATGTCCACTAAGCAAAAGAGCACTACGATAAGATGAGATATATCATGCCTATTGTTTTTATGTGAACTGTATTTTATCAAAAGACAAGAGCATTGTACATGTACATTTTAGGTTTCTACGTAAAAAAAGGGTGTGCGTTATACTGCCAATGTACTTAAAAGTTCAAAAAAGAGTAGATTGAAACTATAGGTGCGCGTTATACGCTAAGATTATACTGTAGTAATGCTCTTTAAATAGCATTCTTATTATTTATAGTTGCAATATATTTATAAAATGCGTATCGAAAACACATTGAATATTTATTTTTAACATTAAGAATCTATACTGATTGCTATTATACAGAATTATTTATGTTTTTTGCAAACTTTAATGTTACAAATTGTGAGGAAATAAAGTAATTAGAAATTTTTTATGTATTATTTTTAAGTAATCTACTTTGGAATTTCCCCTTTTTATTACATTATATGAAAAAATTGCTTTCAATAGCTATTTCAGTGTAGCTTGTAGGTCATTTCATCCAAAGCATGGCTATTTTTATCCAAATCAAGTGGTATGTTCCTGATTCTATCACAGTCTACTCATACAGTATAAGATGTAATTTTATTACACGTTAAACGGAAATGATGTTTTAAGCCTTTGCACATCAAAATATTGAGATTAGAATAGTGAAGTACTGGTTTAGATGTTGCCTTCGTCAATAGACGGTAGATTATTATGTGTGAAATTTTCATCACCTCTTTATCTTCAGTGGTAATAATTCAAATAATTCTTGTCATACAATGCTTTCTTTTGCGTTTTTCTGCACGAGAAATTATAATCAAGACTTTGAAAAGCATTTTAAAACCCCCACTTGAAACACAAACTGTATAAATTCAATTTAATTTGAAAAATACTTTTCATTTTTTTTACTATTGAATTGTTTTCTTTTTATTTTCTTTAAATCGCGCGTCCATATTTTCATGCTTAAAACTTTCATTCAATTAAAATGTTTAATGGTTACAGAAATAGAATTTCTGGTTACTGAAGCATAAATCTTATAGTTAGAAAATTAAATCAGTACAAATGTTGGAAAGAAACTCAGAATCAATGTTGCATCCAAATTATAAGAAATTTTGAGTTTCAGTAAGTATTCTCGGTTTCTTTAAATAAGTGACCACTTTGCATGTCATCATCGACGATAATATAAATTTAAAGTTATTGAAGTATTGTATAAATTTGATAAATTACCCAATAAAGAGCTTCCATTTGAAGTGAATTCATTTTTGGGAATATAGTTTAATTTGTACATTTAGAATTAGTTATATGAGAGCAAAACAGATGTATAAGACGAAGCCCAAAGAAATAAACTATCTCATTTATATAAAACATCGCAAACTCTTGCTATCTAAAGAAGGATTAATGTTTATGCAACATGACATTATATATATATATATATATATATATATATATATATATATATATATAGTGTAATCATTTAATGTAAAATTTAGTTTACTGCATATTCTGTACAAAGCAACAAAGAGAAAGGTTTAATGAAATATTTCGTAGCCTATTATTTTAGACTTATGTTACATTCCTTGCATTATAAATTACATTTAATAAATATTTCTATACAGTTTCAAAAAGAAATTTAGACATTCAGGGCTTGAAAAAAAGTTTAATATGGAAATCCTGTCATAAAAATGATGCCGGGGATAAACAAGTGTGTATCAATTCTAAAAAAAATCAATGTGTTGGGAGAAAGGAATTTTAATCTCTCTGTCACTTTTACTTTTAAAAGCTAAAACAAATAATGCTTTAAGCCATTTTCTATCTTCAATGTTTTTTTAAAAGAAAAATATAAAAATTTACAAAGGACTTAAACATAATCTACTTTTATCGCTGCCTGTCTTCATCAACGTCTGTTTTCTAACATTGCAATTTTAGGACCTAATTTTTTTTCTCTTTTACGAGAAATGAAAATTATTTCTTCTGAAAAACATGTCTCCAATTTTGTAAGACTTTAATTTCAAGTAAAATGACCAGGACAGGATATTAAAAATATAATTGTCTAAACTCAATGATAAACGAGAGTTTTGTTTGATCCATTTAATTTTAAGTATCGTATGCACTTACTAAAAGAAAAAGTCTCTTCATACAACTTAACTTCGGAAGCCTTTTAAAATTATATTGAAATTATTCTTTGCATTATATATTTGATGTAAATGTAAACGAAAATAAATTCTTACGCTTTTCTGCTTGGCCACAAATACAATTTTGAAATAAGAAATTCAAAATTCTTTGAAAATGATAGATTTATTTAATTTATTTATTTTCAAGATATTACATATGTATAGAAACAATTTAAATTATAAAAAACAATGTTTCTTATACATTGGAGAGATTATAAAATTTCTCAGCATTAGCTGATGTTGTAAGATGGAATTAAATAATACGAGGGAAAGTTAAAAAGTAAAAGGACTTTTGCAATTTCTCTTTCTAAGGTTTGGCAACAGCGTAGTATCTAGCGGTAGTCAGCATACAACGTGTCACTCGCCATTCCTCGTAGTTGTTGGAGTGTAGAAGACCGTACAACATGGCAGCTCCATTGTCGAACTGCACCAAGGAGGAAACAATGACAGTGATTCTCTTTTTGTTTGCCGAAGGTGTGATACCTTCCCTGATACTAAGCAATTCTTCCATCACTATATCCTCAATGTCGACGACCTTCAGTCGTTAACGTTGATGTTCTGACCGATATTTCGTCGTCACATTCAGAAGTTCTTCCCAACTTGAAGCACCCTATCAAATTTCTTCGCTATAAGCAGCTGTTTCCATACTGCACTTGCATGCGGCGAATAATTTCGAAAAATTTCACACCTTCTTCAAACAAAAAGTTAATTCCCATCCTTTTCCTCCTTGGTGCAGATCGACAATGGAGCTTCCATGTTGAATGGTCTTCTACCCTCCAACGAATACGAAGAAATACGAGTTTTACGTATTTAAAGTTACTTTTAAATTAATTTATGGCACCAAGAAACAAACTAAGCCATTATTTTATTCCAATAAAAGCATTTATTCACAGAACAGCAATTAAGAACACTATTTACATTTTATCTTGTTGAGTAGTTCATATACTATTTCGCGCGCCGAACGATTATGGTTTTATATTTAACCTTGCTGAGTAGTACATTGTGACGGGCTCACGCGTTTTTTCATTAACATGTCCTTTTGGATTCTTTGGGGCCAGAATAAATGGCAATTCTTTTCAAACCAACCCGAGAAGCAAAACGTGAATTAAAGATGCAAATTATGAAGCTTTTAAATAACAGAAGTTTAGAGTAAGCGTAGTGGCATTTCGGAAGTGTTATGATAGTCCGTGTTTCAAGTGTGAAGAGTATTTCGAGAAGTAAAGTGACAATCAAGAGAGGTTACCCGTGACAGAGAGCCTTTAGTCAAGGTGCATACAATTGCACGCCAGTGAACCGCAACTTCAGCTGGGATGAGATAGGTTGCTGTGTTTCGTTGGACATTAAGGTAGGGGTTACCATTTTAATATTCGGATCTGTGTTTACATTGAAATTGAGCTTAGGCGAGTTAGTTATTGGTAGCGGTCCGGGTTACGTTATCTCGGTATTATATATTGTGTGTTTATAGCCGCCGCGTAGATTCTCTCATATATTATATTATTACCTAATCTGTTATAGGTTTAAGTTAAGATCTCAATAAGGAAATATTAAGATTATGGCAGCTTCTGGTTCTTCGTTTATTCCTAATATTCTAGCTCACGCTGATAATTTAGGAGAATGACACCCAAGGAGGAGGGCGCCCTTACAACATGAACTGCTTCTCCAAACGATAATGGTTTAATTACATTTAATTTTGACCTAACAACGAGTGACACGTTGTAAAGAAACGTTGCTAAGTACCCGTCATTCAGAGTTGGATACTAGCGCAGTTGGTACGCCTTGGTAAGAGAAATGGCATAAGTCACTTTACTTTTTGACTTTTCCTCGTATATGTATTAAATTATACTCATTGTGTTACCTCAAGCATTCTATCAAAAGTAAAATTATGCTTCTTTCTTAGATAGCAATGATACAATAATGTTTGTGTGTATTTAATGTAAGACAAGAATAAAATTTTGTTTCACAATTTTTCCTCTAGCATTGAAGCTGTCAAATTAAATTGTATATGATATGCTGCAAATGGTTTTCATTTTTATCATGTTTATTGACTGTAAAATTAGTTTTAAATTTTTTTTTAAAAAATTAATATGAAATTAATTTTGAAAACATTTTAGATGTAAGTTTATCATACCCTATTGAGATGTGAATTTGAAACAAATAGCGTAACAACTAAGCATTTCTTTACATTGGCATATTCTTCGCAAAACATTGTATATTGTATGTGTGTTTCTCTTTTATCTTCAGTGATTTTAAAAAATAAATTTCGAATTTGTTGTTGTTTTAAGTTTAAAAATATATCCTGAAATCTTTTAAATATAAAGAGAAACAATGTTTTTAAAAAAAATAACGCAGTTTTAATTTTCTTCCCTGCTTGCTTTATTTCCCTTAAATGTTTGAAACACATTTATTATAAACTAATTTCTTTCTCTTTTTTTCATTTTTAAAAATGATTTTTCACATAAAATTGTGAAGAATATTTTGCTCGAGTGAAATGTAACTTTATTTCCAATCTATTGAGAAATTATTATTTTTAAATAAGAATTTCGTCATTGATAAAAATCAAGTTTTGACGTAACTTTTTTTTATCAATGTGAATTTTCAGAAAAGAATAAGACATGATGTACACCTTTTGAAAAGTGAAAACAATCAATTATTTTTAAAATATATTATTCATTAGAATTATTTAACAATATGTTCATTTCAATGCATAAAATAATTTTTTAATGAATATAGGGTATTGTGAAGATTTAATACTATTTTTATATGATTAATATAATATGTTAAAATAACAAAAAAAATACCTACTTCAAAAAATTTCAGGTATTTTACAGAATTATTTGCATTTTATTTGAATATTAATAGCTACTGCACTGCAAAATATCTAAATTTTTCCTTTTGAAATTAAATTCTTTTGAAATGATTAAAGATATTCCGTTTCATTAATTAAAATTAAAAGAAGCAAAGTATGTAAACATTTTCAAACGTATTGATAAAAAAAAATCCACATAAGTTTATTGTTTTCATTGTAGATATCACTGCCATACCACTATTGATACGTTGTTTACTCTAACTGTACAGTTTCTAAAAAATACTTCTTGTTCCCTATTTGAAGTTTATTGAGTAAGAAAAGGGAAGTTTATCCCTGACTCTGTTTTCATCTTACGAACAGAAGTGATTGATCCTTTTGTTGCTGCATGTTGTTTAGTTCTTGAGTTTCTCAAACTGTCAATACAGTGCTTATTAAGATCCTAGATATTGAAAGACAAGGGCAAAGATATCACTTGAGAAACGATATTTTTATACGGATGTCACGTCTTTTTCCAGAAAGAGAAAATTCAATTTTGCCGCATGAAGTCTGCTTTAGAACAGAAGATAAAATATCGAAGTACAAATTGGCAACGAACCGTAATCGATATTCAATCGATGCTATTCACACTTTCCAAAAGTTTTCTTCCTTTAATTCGTATGACAACATTCGCTCAAATTTAATAAGTTTCCAAATCCTCAAGACAAATATTTTTCACTTCTAGACTTTTAATTACTTCTTTTCTTATTTTAACTTAATGTATCATCACAAGCATCATTGTGTAGGAGTAGAGATTTAACTTCAGCAGATCTGGATTCAACCCAATTAATTTTAGCAAACTTAGTAGTAAAGCTTGATTTCAATTCCAATCTAATTTTATTAAATAAATTTAAAAAGTTTTCTAATATTTAATTTAAAAAATGGTTAACCTTAGAATTATTGTGAAACTTTCATTAGTTAAAATAAGGTATGAAACTTCAATTTATGCGGATTTTTTTCCCTTCAGTTCTTACGTTGAGATGTAAAAGTGATTAAAATAGAAATTATGTATATTTAACACACTTTTTAAAATTCTTATAGAACCTTTTCTTATTTAAATGTTATATACACACACATTCATATATGTATTACATTGAGACTCGAATTTAGTACCGTTTTGAATTGTTACATTCTAAATTAAATTTCGCTTTTGATTGGAAATTTTAAAGTTCGAAAATTAATTCCTTTATAGTTGAAAATAAATAAGTATTCAAAATCATCACTTGTTTCTGAAATAAATATTTGATAAATGACATATTGCAATTATATTTTTATTTCTTTGCAAACTAAATTAACAGAAGTAATTAAATGAGATTTTTAATCCAAGCAATATTATACCGATGTTCGAAAAGTGTGAATGCACATTCAAATATCAAATACAAAAAAACCAAATAAAAATATTCTCTTATAGTTTTTTTTTTTTTTTTGCTTCATAAAGAAAATATCAAGTTTTTTACAATATTTTTTGCATGATTTCAATGTGTAAAAACCTCGTTATGGTTGTTCGTGTGTGTTTGGGAGCTCGTGTAAAGATCAACCAAAACTAATTCAAATTCCAATTTTATTTCACTAATTTAAATCAAACAACACACAGGATGGGATATGCACAACGCTACTAAATATAAGAGCAATCACATGGATAAGGGTTACTTAATATATGAATGTAATCTACTTCAATTACTCTTAGAACACTTTAGACTTCTACGGTATAACTCACCGTAATTCTCTTATTTGTTATAAGACCTCCGATCATTATCATTAAACTCAATCTAATAAGCGTATACGCCAACTAGCAATTATTGATCATTCAGAAACTACTCGTCGACAACTCTCGACTGGTTCTAGACTATTTTCGCGTACCTAAAAGCCAATGCTTAAATAGAACCTTTCATTTACATAAGTCAGGTCTTTTCTTCGGGAGAAAGTTTTCAATAAAACAACAGTTAAAAAACAATAACATTTACCCCAAGAGGATTAGCTACATGTTCGCGAATAGATCGTTAGAAATGTACGCACCATCAGGCGCAACACATAGAGTCTATACGAGATTTCTAGCCACCTTCTATGAAGCATCAGTGTTACTAATTTCAGATTGGTAAGCAATGATTTCACGTATCCCTTCAAAAATCCAAAGGTGTTATGTTTAGAGATCTAAGTAGCTACGATATTGGTCTTCCTCTTTCCATCACTCGTTCGAGCTACTTTTTTTCACTTCCTAACTCAGGTGTGGTGGTGCCTCATTTACACACTACATGTGTTGCACTTTTAAATTCGTAAAACCCTGCTACAACTTGTGCTTGTTCTTGTGGTGAAGACGTTTTGAAACGAGAATGTTGAAACACGGGGCTGTTGCGCTATCTAGTCTGCATGTTATCTTTATTTCATTTTAATCTTTTCTTTGTGGTACTTTAAAAAATCTAAAAGAAATTTTTTTAATTAATTTTGAATATATAGTCATTTTTTGGAACCATGTGCCTCTTTTCCTTTTATGTAATATAATTTAATCATAATTAAAAATTAATGAACATATTTCTATTTGTTCCTCTCAGTAATTTAATCTTCAAAAATTTTCAATCAAAACTCAAGACCCTTTTCTTGCAATTAGGTTTTAGATATTCCTAAATTATTCTTATTTCTTTTTTAGCAAATATTTAATAGCTTAAAAAGAATTTCATTATTCATATTTCAATATTTCATTAACTCATAAGCAAGAAAGACTTCAAATTATATTTTCTGCATTTATACTTTTTTTTCACATACTTGTTTCTTTCATTTTCTAGTTTCAATTATGAAAAGAATTTTAAAAAAAAGAGGTAATAAAATCCATTATTATACTATAACATTGTATATGCAACAAACACAAATAGAAACAACTTTAATCGATACTTTAAACTAGTGAGAGTACTCACCATTACATAATGATTAGTTCGTATATTACAGGGTCACTTTTGTTACGTAATATTTGGTTGTATGAAGAATAGAAATTCAAATGATAAAATATTTCCTTCCTTGTCTACGTAACAATTAATGGAATAAGCTAAACTATTTTACATTACTCATGAAAATAACTAGGAATTTCTCCAGAAACTTTAGCATTATGAATAAAAAATGAGTATTTAATCATCCACTAGGCTCAATTCTCTCAGATGCATCACCTCATGCTTACGTTTGAAGATGATTTATTGGTCAGATGGAAAATAGAAATATATTGTTACGAATTTTGTATAAAATAGTGTAAATAATTTGCATTTGGATGTGTATATATAATGCCTTTATCTTACTCTAAATTAGATTTAATTTACATTAAAATTTTCATATTCACAAGCAACGCCGTTTCTTACCTTATAATGGTGATTCAATGGGAAATTGCCGTCATTTTGATGATAGAGACAAGTTGGTGTCATTTTTGGCGACCAAGTTGGCGATTTTGGTGACTTGGCGATCATGTTGATGACCATTTTGGCAAGTTCGGGATCCACTCGATTCTTTTAGAAATTAGTAGAGAAATACACTAATTTCAAGACCTATGACGGATCTTTCTCGAATTATCCGCGAGGGGTATAAATAGAAAGATGCTCGCTGAAAGTCAGTCTGTCTGGTTTTGACTAGAAATCAGTTAGCATTGCTTTGACTATTGAACGAGTAATTGCTTGTGAATAATCTTTTATATACGTGTATTTTAGACATCGATAATTGCGTCTGAGAGCTGTTGAAGGTGTGAAGACCTTCTGAGATTTATTTTGTGAATATTGTGCTGAATCCTGTATTTAAGGGATTGGATTTTCTACAATAAATTCTCATCGCTCTTAAAGAACTGTCTGGTTCTTTGCGACTTATTGGCATAAAATCCTCGGACTCCGGATCTACGTAACAATACTTGACACAAAATAATATTTAAAACAGAATCAGGAATTAAGATATTTATACGAAAAAACATCAAAAATTTAATGGTTAGTTATCACCAAGTCACGACTGTTTACATTTTAAGATGCCTTGTTGCAATCTTCACAAATCCCCTTACAATGTTCAAGGAATGTGGATTTTTAGAATAATGCATTACAAATTTTAATAATCTTTTCCTGATGTCTTGAGAAGAGAGAATAGTACTTTTCAAGTTCGTGGAGATGTTTCTTATGGTTTTTCGTCTTGAATGGGTCGTTGTATATCAGATATTTCTTCAATCTTAAGTCAAAATGAAAAAGGCATTTGAATGTTACACTCAGACCTTCTTTGCAGGAGCACTTTCAAAAGTTCGTGATCTAGTTTTCCTAGATATGTGTGTGAGGATCTGAGTGATTTTGATTACCATGCAGATATTTTGGAAGTTTATTCCAGGACCATTGAGGATTGAATAAAATACAATCACTGGCTAAGGGCGCAGAATCCATATAAAACAAAACTCCTACAAAAAAAACTACTTTCAAACAATAGTTACAAAATGCATATTTTGAATTATTTTCGTATGAAACTGAAAACTACATTATTCTACCAGGGAAAAAATCAAAATCAACGAAATATTACTAAGTCATAAAAACTGACGTTGCTGGGCGCGCTGCATCTATCAGATTGAATGGCCCCTGCCACCCGAAATATGAAGAATTAGCCCTCGTTCTTGACACTGAATGCTAGGATGAGTGACGAAAGGCAGATAAAAGAAAAAGGAGCGGCGTGTTACAACCCAGCATGTGGACGCAGCATTGCAACTGTTTGAAATCTAAGACACACCCACATGTATAACAAAAATAAGTTTGTAGCTCATCAGGATGAAGGTTTAATTTATAATATATGTTAATTATGTAGGCATATACTTATGTTTATATAATAATTTTTATCGTATAGTTTTTACTTTTTATTAACAATATATATCACTTCAATTGACATTTACTACTGAAGAAAATGTTCCATTCAATATTAAATAGATGTATGAGATGCTTTTCTTTAGTATAAAAAGTCATTACTGTAAATTCTACAGAAGAATAACAACTTAGACTTGTTTTTTCGGATGATAAACGCTTTTTTTAAATATAAGCAATTACAATTTTTAACATTAAAAAATTTTTTCCAATTACATTTTTTTTTTGCATAAAAATCTTTTTTTAACCAGTTATACTTTTGAGGGGGTGGAAGACTGCGGAAGAATTTATTAAAAAAAGGGTTGGTTATGATTAATATTCACTATTATTCGTGTTTTAAATGGTGCTAACCTAACAATATCTTATTTCTGCATTCCATTTTTAGATAGATTAAAACTAACAAAGTTTTGCTTTTCTTTCAAAACTTTTATATAACGATTTTTGTTTATCTTCCGAAAACTTCAGCAAACATATTAACTTAAATCAGTGGCGCAACAGACCATGAGGGTCAAATCTTAATGTGCCCACTTCAGTTTTCATAACCTTGGACACTGAGGTGCATGAGCAGATGTTCCAGCCAGGTGGTCTTTATATTAAAAACTGATGTAAATAATGTAATATGAAAATACTAGCATATATAGTATAATACAGGGGAGGCAAACCTTTATGAATCCACGTGCCATTTTTTTATAAAGAAATCTTTAATGATGTATAGACATGCCTTCAAATAATTTTGACATGATTATTGGCAAAATAATAAAACTGAATACAAACAACTCAAAACTCTTTATTTACTAATAAAAATACATTTTGCACTGTATAGTAGTAAATGCTTAAGTAACATTAGTGTGACTTCTGTTGTTGCAAATTAGATGACAAATAATTTATATTAAGATTGTAAAATTTTACTTTTAGTAGAGTGCATGCTGAATGGGAGTCATCTGCCAAAAGGTTTCTAAGCATAAAGGGATATGAGATAAAGATAAGGATATAAAGGAATTTTTAATTTTATTCATCTCTGAAAATAATGACTCAAGAGCAAAGGTAGATGAAAATATGGTTAAAATGGCATAAACCAGCAAACCTGGAATCAAATCCCCGCCACCCCACGACCGATCACTCGCATTTGTTCGTTAAACTTCATAGTGAACTTTGTTATTTTGAACGGTGGAGTACCCAAAATATTGTGTGGCGTGGTGTGCCATTGGTTCGCCATTTCTGGTTTTAATGTCAATATTTTATTTTCAAGCTATAAATATTTTAATTACAAATAAAAAAATTTACACACAGCTAATATTACTTTTGAATAATGGCAAAAATACGAATATTTTATTTCATAATGCAAACTTGAGTTAAGATAAATCCTCACCAAATAATTTTCCTTCTTGGAACTCTTATGGAAAAATATTAACTGTACTTTTAATCATAAACGCGTTCCCTTATATATAAGTATTTCATTATGTATTATTCAACGTAAGTGATTTAATAAAAGTTTTCGTAATTTTATCAAGCTTAAAATTATTTTTATTCAAACAGTTCCAATTATATCTATTTATAGCATAATTTCTTTTTATATCATTATCTCAAATACCTTTTCTATAGTAAGCTTTCTATGGGAATTTATAAGGAAGAAAAGCAGAATATATGAATCCTTATTTCCCCATTATTCGTTTTTTATTTCTTAATATTATATAATAGACATTTTTTATGAAAAAACTATTGCACTTCATAGAAGCAAAAAGTTTTTCAAGCAATGGGAGTATATTTGCAATTCAACTCAGACGTGAAATGTGTTTCATGTGTGAAAGAAGTCTAACAATGAAACTCCAAATATTCATTCATGATTTTAACTTTTTGTAAAGCGCAAATGTTTGCTTTTATTTTGTTGAATAAAATGTGGTAAAATTGTAGATAACGCATCAACGCAATTTTATTTCATTTGTGTAAGAGCAAAAGATATTCAAACTTTTTAAGTAAAATTACACTTAATGTAATTCATTCAGTTTGTTATGAATAAAAAGAAGTATTGTAATATGATAAAGGAAATTTTATCAATCTGGATAAAAGGCTTAAAACATTTCTGTGTGTGAGAGTTGTTTTCAAAAACATTTTTTCCCTCTGATACACTGTAACTGTTAATGACTATTATATTTAAAACTAGGTGTATTGATTTTCTTACTGTTTTCAAATTTTAGAGTAAAATCCTAAACTAATCAGTTTTTGCTTATAATTTAACTGTTTTCTGCATAAAATAAACAAATATATTAGACTTTTTTTAGCGATTCCTCTATTAAAAGGAACTAAAAGAACGACTCATGAGGAAAAAGAATAGCTACAAAATTGAAAAGGAGCATCATCATAAGAAATTTAAGAGATTTTAATTAAGTTTTGCAGTATGTTATTAATAAAGCAATGTACTATATAGCATTAAATCAGATTATGTAAAAAATTAATAATGAAAAACAAATTAGAAAATAAAATGCATTTCACGTTAGAATTCATTATAATTGACCTTCTTATGATCATTTTAAGTGGTCCCCTTATGCAACTTTGTAATTCTTCCACCATTTCTCTGAAACTAAAAATAATATGAGATGAGTGCATCTTCTTTTATTGTAAGAAAAAAAGCAACTCTTTGTACTTTTTAATTATTTCTTCTCTATAAAAAATGCACCAGAAAGGCTCTTAAAATAGGGCTTTCAAAATTAATTATTTAAAAGTTAGAACTAACCATCCATGAACAAACTGTAAAACTTTAGATGATTGAAGATTAAAGTTTGAAAGTGAAAAAAATTTTTCTTCTTTTTTCTAACATCATGAAGTCTTAGGTATTTTATCTCTGAATTAAAATAATAAAAAAGAAAATGTTGAAAGAAAGATGATTATGCTGATAAATGAAAGGGCTTGCATCACTTATATCCATATTCTTTTTATCAAGTTTTTAAATCAACAAATATAGCGCATGTGCATTTAATTAAATGTTCTAGTTATTACATTGATCACTTATTAAATCTGTGTCTAATAATCATCATTTATTTATTTATTTATTATCTATATTTATAAGTCTGTCAAATTAACTGCATTAACAGCAGAATATGTCGTCTTCTGCAGTTAAAAGTAGCCTTTAATTTTACAGTTCATTAATTCAAAACTGGATTTTTGAAACACTTTTCTTCTCAATCGGCTCATTTTTAAAACTAGTTCAATTAGATACATATTAAATTTATAATTCTAACCTAAAATTCGTTCATTTAAAAATGCTAAAAACGTATCTACAATACAAAAAATATTAATCTTTTATCTTATTCAAAACTGTACGCTGTTGACTATCAAACAGTTAAAACTTATATTTATTCCGTTAAATGTTTTTATCGCATGATACCCGACAAAACACAGAAATAATTTAATTTTGCTATTCAGTTCACAAATTACCAATTTCTGTATATGTGTGAGAGTAATTTATTTAGATTTACTTATACATCATTACTCAAATTATAAAAGTCAAATTATAAAGTTTAGAAATTCTTTTAATAATAATAAACAAAAGAATTATATTAAGCTATAAATCCATAACTCGAATCTTACATTAATTCCAAAATGTACTATATAAACAAAAAATGCTTTCTTGTATACTTCGGCATCAAATATGAAAAGCAAGATTAGTTAAATATAGTTTTTTTAATACGAAAGATTTTCGGGTAAACATTTTTAAATCATACTGACATACATTATTCGTCGAAATTCCTGGTCAATATTGAAGCAGTCGTCGATTTCTTTTGGTATCACCAAATAAGAGACATCAGATCTAAATGAAATCATACATCTAAAGCAATGTATGTCTTTATTCAATCTAAAACAAGTATTTCTGAGAAAGTATTGTAGAGAAAGAAAAAAATAGATTGTGCTGAATTGGTTGATTTAATTTCAAGTATTTTATGAAATTAAATATATGATGATAAAATAGTTTTGTAGCACTGTGATCAAGAGAATTACTACGGTGGGGTTAGCTGAGTTTAACTTTTATTCATGGTTTCTAAATTCAAACTCCTTAAAAATTAAAAACAGATTCAAATTATTTTCCATTTAAATTGCTCACAGTTACAATTATATCAATATAGTTGAAACTATAGAAATTACGAGAGGTTTTCGCTTGAAGACATTGGCATCTGTTTTCTTGATCTAACTGGCAGGCTGACTGGTTAAGTAAGTATTCACTCAGCGAAAAGAGTACGCACTATTGTCCATATTTTTACCATTCTCATTATAGTTTTTATTTTTAAAACAGTTTTTTAATAAAATTTTAAAGTACTCTCAACTTTTTGATCAAATAAATGAAAGAAATACAACATTCACGTCTATCATACAGTTGCGCAGTAGTATTTGTTTGAAAACTTATATTTCATAATTTACTCTTCGAAACCAGCAAAAATAAAGTTTTGACACTCTAAAAATGTTTAAAGGGTAATGTAAGAGTCAAAATTTATAAAAGATGTTTTCCGTTGAAATAAAAATTTAAATTTAAACATAAAGTAAAATAAAATCACGCTTATACAGGGTTTAGTTTGATTTTAATTTACGTCATTTTCTGAAACAACTCAAAAGCTTGTGGCGACGTACCTAGAATTTTGAAACACGGTCAAGTAACGAGGACAATATCTGAGCTGGCACCCTTCTCCCCAAATCAATGGCGTAGCGTAGGCTTTCACCGCCTGGGGCAGTCCAGAAAATTGGCACCTCTCTGTTTAAATTATTAGTCAAGAAAGTTATTAAAAATAAAAAAAAGCAGCTGTAAATTTTTTATTGATTAAAAATGCACTTTTCGAGTTATTTTCTTAGCAAAATCGTTTATGCAATTGCTAATAACAATATGTATGTCATGTTCAATTGCCGGAATAGCTTAATTTGTTAGCCTTAATCAATCTGCGATAAGTTTTGATAATTTTAGCTTATAGAAGCTTCTCTCGCAACTGGCATTACTGATAGCATATGTTAAAAAAATTCTCAACATTATAACAATGCTTGGTAAGCCATCTTCAAGTTTGGACTCAATAATATATTTTAATAAACCCAGAGACCTGGACCTAATGAGTTGTTTTTTACAGCCTGAGTCTGCTGCAGCTACAAAAGCTTGTAGACGTACTCAAGTTGGAATTCTTCTTTATTAATGTCTTGAGGAGCTTGATCTAAGTTAAGTTCGTCCATGCTCAATATCACTTCAGGCCTTAAAAAAGTATATGTTTGCGCTAGATTCTGCAACTGTTGAACCTTTCTGGAATTTCAGCAGTTATTCTGTCTTATGAAGAAAACATTGTTCGCGTCAAGTCATCTTCGTACGATAAATGAACATCTTTACTTCCGTTGCCTAATATATGCTTCCTCCTGATTCGTCTTGAGAGTTCAAAAGAAATTTCAAGCTCTTCACATAAACTTTTAGCATATATTAAAGCATCATCCACGAATTCCTTTCATTTTGCTTCTTAGACGGTCTGTAAGGCACGTATTTTTTTAGCACGACTGATGTTTAGTCCCTCTGTTTGCTAAGAATTTTGAACATCATTAACTTCACACAGTACGGGTTGCCAGAACCTAAGTAACATAAAAACGAATGCGATTGCATAGCGACTAATAAACTTCCTGCATCTATGCGTGTGTTGAAGCTTTCACTCATTTCCGTCAGTTTCGTCGCGCGTACGCGATTTGGAGTTCGAAATATTTTTGAATTTAAATATCGTGGGCCTCCTTTTCGTATGCCTCCAGTGGCATTGGCCCCCTCTGCACCCGCCACGCTACGCCACTGCTCCAAACTTTTCACCACTTCAACGAGAGGGCTGAATCTCAACAGATTTAAAGTGCATTAACCCCTTTACTCGGAGGGTATTCAGTGGCTCTAGACTCGAATCCATGACTGAACACTGCCGATCCCAGATTCACCACCATGTCCGTACCGTAATTGTTTAACAGAAGAATAACGTAATATTATGTGCCTTTTTTAAAGGAATTTCTCAAAATTCACATTTACTGTTTAGGGATAAACAATTATAGTTTATGTAGCATTTTTATAATTTTCTTAATATTTTAGAAGTTTTCCCATGCTTAATAATTTTTTTAAATGAAAAGATGAGTTATATATTTTTAGAAAGAAAATTTTAAAATTTATATCTTCTACCGATAGAAAAAGTAACAGAGGTTGTTAAATTTTATTCCACCATGAACCTACAATAAGAACAATAAGAAAAAAGACTAAGAGTCCATTAGAGAAAGCGTATAGCTACTAGATCAGCGAGTATATCATACGCAAGAGATGTTGCAATTGAAAATATGGGAAAATAAATAACGATATGGCAAGAAGGCAATACTTAAAAGCTCATAGCAACTCTGATACCAAAACATTTAAAAATTAATTTTACTTAAAGTTAAAATAAATGCCTGAATTATGCACATTTTTGGTTTATTTCCGATTTTCATTGTTTTAAGTAAAAAAATCTACAAATTTAATGAACACGATTTCCCAAGGAACCAACTTCCATCTAAACCAAGGGGTAGATGTACTTCAGAACTGCAGCTTTTTGTTATTAAATTACAGTTTTTAACATTACATTGAATACAGTTAAATCGATTAAATGCCATCTTCCCTTTATAGATTCATCACTGAAAATAATACTTAAGAACATTTTATCTGTAAATAAGTAACAATTGAATATGATTTGAAACTATTTACTTTAGCTTAATGTTTACAAGCATAAAATCAATACAGAACATTTTTTTAATCTAATATGGGTTTCAAAATCATTTATCTATTTAATAAAATTACTTTATAATCACAAAATAATTTTGTATAAAATCTATATTATTATTACTATTAATTTGTAACTTTTAACTTCTTAATGTTAATTTTTTCATTACTCTTTAAGGTATCCGACTACTTTCGAAACCGCGCTTTTGAAAAAGCGTATAAATGGATAATTTTTATAATATTTAGTGTCACTTAGATTGTAAAACGTATATAAAATTGTTTTAAGAATATTATTACAGTAAAAAATTATTAAAATACAATATTTTGACAAAAAATGAACATAGAATGACCAATTTTCAAAACATTCCCATTTTATGAAAAATGCTTCTATTATAATAATATTTTGCTTGCATATAGCTCAGAGCTCTGTACAGAGGCTGAACAAGAATTTTAAAAACATATAACTTAGAACTGGATTTATCCATATTTTACTACAACAAAGGGCAGACATTTTAAGAAAAAAACGCGAATAATTATTTCAATAAGTGTTAACTCTGAAAATAATGTGAATTTTTCAAAAATTCTAGTTCAGACTCTCTGGGGAAGCCATTACTTTATTTAGTTAAGTTATTTTTTGCCAAAATATTGTATTTAAATAATTTTTTGTTATATTTTCCTTATAACAATTTTATACATGTATTTTAATCTCAGTGATACTAAATATCATGAAAATTATATCCATTTATGCTCTTTTTTTAAAATCCGAACGTAGTCAGATACCTTAAAGCATGCATTTCTTTTAAGGAATAATAACTGATTCTGTCATTTATTATAAAATCTATATTTCTAAAACTATATACTAAACGATATTTCTGAATTTTTATAGATTATAATTTGGTGCATTAATGGTTAGGGGTATATATTATGTGAAAGGATTATTCAACTTCCTTTAGATTCATCTTCAAGGGAATTCAACTGATCCAATGAATGTGTTGATTATATCCTTTTAACTTTTAAACATATTTCGAATATATTTAAGTTAATGGCTTAAAGCTGCTTAATGGAAACTTTCAACCATTAAAATGCATCACTTCATATACCGTAGTAATACTATACACCCTTACACATACCCCTTCAAGTGGAAATTTAGCTCACTCTTACGCCTTTTGGTATAGTGAAATAAAACATATTTTGTATATTTCTAAAGTGTGAATACAGAATGATGTTTGTGCCTGTAGACAGATCATCTAATAAATTATAGTTTAAAGAAACTAAAAACACGCTTTTATAGTTTATATATCTATAAATCGAGCTAAAATGTAAAAAATAATTCTTAATATAAGAATAAAATGATTAAGGAGAAAAAATTAATGTCATTGTGGTAAAAGCGTAGGGTGCTTTGTACTACATTTTTACACTAACTCTGCGTTTCTGAATAGAACTAGTAAAAGAGATGATAAAAATTGATATCAAGCATCCCACGCTTTTACCCCAATGACATTAATTTTCTCGTTAATCATTTTGTTCTTATATTAAGAATTATTTTTACTTGTTAACTCAATTAACTGAAAAGGCGTGTTTTTTTAGTTTTTTTATTTATATAAACTATAATTTATTTTTTTATTTTTTAGTTCAATCTACAATAAAAGTGTGTTCATTTTTTTAGTTTTAAAACTGCCATTTATTTATTTATTTATTAATTTTAAATTGCATCATTTATCAGAATTTGGAATACCATTGACATCCTATCAATACGGCCTGGTTTGTAAAATATAGGATCAGCTAACTGAAGAAAATCTGAAAAAGCTAAGTTTGAAATATTTAAAGCGAAAGGAGTAAAATCAGTGATAGTTTTAACTAAAAAGGATCTTAATGTTCTTCCTAAAAATTGCATCAGCATTAGACATAAAGTACACGTTTTGAATCGAAGAGTTTGTGGGAAATTATTTCATCCGGTGATCCCTGAATCAATTCTCAGCTGCTTTGGTAGTCGCCAAATCTGGAATAAGTCTGCAATTCTGTAAATATTATCTGGAATTAATCATCAAATCTGGAAATGGGAAATCGTTAATTCTGATGATCCTGATCAGGAAAATAGAACAAAATTATTAAATTATTGTATTGTCATCGGTCCTTGACAAGTGTACAAAATTTCGAATTAATTTGATCCTTTAAAGTGGACAAAAATTGGGTCAAAGATTCCGTTACATGCAGATGAATCTTACAAAAGCGTGTTAAAAAGCAAATGAGAATCACGCAAAGTATTCCATTCTTATTTATAATATGGTATTTATTTTAGTTTGCTTATATTAGTTGAATTTTTGCAAATAAATTTTGTAATATTACATATTTCTAGGGTAACATATTTAAACTCCTTTACAATCTTTCAAAATATCTTTATAGAGCTGTAATATTGTACAATAAAGCAGAATGTTTCTGGATAATACAAACAAAAGAGGAGGCTTACGAGTACACATTGAGGTATACGACTACGTTTGAAATCGAGATTTTAAAAAAGCGCATAAATGGATAATTTTCATGATATTTAGTGTCACTCAGATTAAAATACATGCATAAAATTGTTTTAAGGAAATTTTTTGATAAAAAAAAATTTATTTAAATATAATATTTTGGCAAAAAATTAACTTAGAATAATCTTTATTACAAATGTTCTCCTTTTGTGAAAAATGGTTCTATTGTAATAATATTTTGCCTGTATATAGCTCAGACCTCTCTACAGAGGCGCAAGTAGAATTTTTGAAAAATTCACATTATTTTCAGAGTTACCACCAATTGCAATAATTATTGGCGTTTTTTTCTTAAAATTGCTCCCCTCTGTTGTCGTAAAATATGAATATATAAACCCACTTCTAAGTTATATATTTCAAAAATTCTAGTTGAGCCTCTATACAGAGGTCTGAGTTATATACAGGCAAAATATAATTATAATAGAAGCATTTTCACAAAAGGAGAATATTTTGAAAATTGATCGTTCTATGTTCATTTCTGTCAAAATATTGTACTTAAATAATTTTTTTAATGTAATACTAGTCTTAAAAACAATTTTAAAACATTTTCTAATCTAAGTGACACTAAATATCATAAATAATATCCGTTTATATGCTTTTTCAAAATAACGGTTCCGAACGAAGTCGGATACCTTAAGGCGAAGAAATTTTGCCTTATTACTAAGGTGTGCAATCCGTTTTCCTTTTCAGGGAACACAGAGTCAGATCGATTTGCTTTCTCAGGCGATTTGCGATCAATGAAATGCTCAATGCAAAAGAGAGGAAATAATAAAAGAAATAAAAGGAGTGAATCGCTTTTACGAGCCTTTTTTAAACAATTTTATTGTACTGTTGAACTTTTTTTGTTGGAACATGAAACGTGGCTCTGATTTTTATTATAGAAACATGAAATGTGGCTCTGATTTTTATTGTAGAAACAAAATCGCTCTCTTCATGTATATATTACCAAACCTTTTTTTCAGTAGATTTCATTACGTATGTTATTTGTATTACACGTTATAAGGAAAGATTTCAAAATCTAACTTCAGCATTTAAAAAATTTATTCCCAATTTTGGCAATTGCATTACTACATTTTGAACAAAATAAAACACTAGGAAAAAAAGGAAAGTTTCACAGAATTTTCTTCAAAAAAACTTTTAAAAATGTAATATTGAAAAGGGTATTCTACTTAACGCATAAATTTGCATAACTTTGTATCTTGTAAGACAGAGCTATTCCAAAAAAATAAACTTCACTTGTTGAAAATTTATGATTTGCTAGTGATTATATTGTGTTTTGTTTGTACGTGTTGCAACTTAATCGGTATACTTAAAAATGCTATACATTGTGCTTTGGAAATTGCCACAAAGACTTATTTTAGAATTTCTTTAGAATTTAGAATTTCCAGTAAATACCTAATAAAATTCAATCTATATTACCAATAACATATAATAATGCATCGTCGACAAAATAGAAATGATTACTGGGAGAGTTACAGGCTTTACGCACTTGTTTTTTTTAATTAATACTGTTTTAATTATTAACGCTATTCATATTTCCACCTCCTAATCACGTACTAAGGGATAGTTTGTATTTGGAAATATATTGCATCGTCAGAATCAAGAAAACAAAGTACGACTAGGCGAAAGGGAGAAAAAATTTCACTATCTTTATAACCCCTTAAATTTGGAAGCATAAATAAGATTTATACTCTAAAATGTTTTTGTCTTATCTCTTTCCAGTGTTCCTTAAAAAAATTTGTTATTACATTTTTTTTCAATTTTTTTATTACATCAAAGTAAAGATAAAAATTAAAAGCTGGAGCCTTCACCCATTTTTGTATAAGAACTGGCACACTAGTAGAGTACTTTAATAAATAAAGATATATTACTGAATTCAGAATTAATTTTTATTATGATTTGTTTCCTCTAACGTCTAATGGCGTAACATTAAAAAATACCATAAATTTTGCTAATAAAATTTTCATAATTAATTAAAAGGTTAAAATTGCGTACTTTCCCAATATAATTTTGTTTAAAAAAATTTTAATTCATATTTATATATATATATTAAGTATCATTTATAGCCATGTCTCCCACTTACCCACTTCAAATGGTTCCCATAGGGCAAAAGTCTTAATAACTTGACATATTTTCTTATCGGGCATGTTTTTGTTTCTGAACTGAGTAAATTGAGACTTTAACACTTTTAGCCAGAAAATTAGTATTTCAGGTGCTATTCCTCATTTCCACTTTTAAATCTTTAAAAATATATGATAGTAAATTTTATAAAAATTCTTTTAAGTGAACAGGATTTCTTAACTCATAAAATCTATCTGGTGAAGGATAGTTTTGAAAAAAACAATTCAACTGCATTAATTTCTTAAAGCTGAGGGATCACATTAATTTAAACCTTTCGCAGGCAATGGCTAATATGCCTAGACACATAACAAAAAAAATTTCTCCAAGCGGGTGATGGATATTTAGTCTATCCACATCCGTTAATTGAAGCTAAAACACATAAAAATCAATACAGATGGCAGCACGATACCTTTTTTGCATTTCGTCCTCTGATGGGTAGTGTTTTTCGGTGTAAATCTACAAACTACAACAGCAAGTCTTAAGTATACTTTTCTCTTATCTGAATGAATTAGGCAAAAGTGCAATGAAAAAAAAGGTTTTACTTAGGTTTTTGGAAAGCTTTTATAAAGGGTGTTTTTTTAGAGGTATGGAACTTTAAATTGCAATAAAACAACGATGTATTATTCGATTGACATGAATTTTTTTTATTCGAAAGATAATCTTATGGCATTACATTTTACATATGATTTCTGGCATATGACTTCCACGGCTGGCTCGGATGTAGTCCAATCTGGACGTCCAATTTTCGATGACTTTTTCCAACATTTGTGGCCGTATCTCTGCAATAACACGGCGAATGTTCTCTTCCAAATGGTCAAGCGTTTGTGGCTTATCCGCATAGACCAATGACTTTACATAGCCCCGCAAAAAAATAGGCTAGCGGTGTTAAATCACAAGATCTTGGAGGCCAATTCACAAGTCCAAAACGTGAAATTAGGCGGTCACCAAACGTGTCTTTCAATAAATCGATTGTGGCACGAGCTGCGTGACATGTTGCGACGTCTTGTTGGAACCACAGCTCCTGGACATCATGATTGTTCAATTCAGGAATGAAAAAGTTAGTAATCATGGCTCTCTACCGATCACCATTGACTGTAACGTTGTGGCTTTCATCGGTTTTGAAGAAGGATTCCACCAGCCCATAAAGCGCACCAAACAGTCAGTTTTTCTGGATGTAACGGTGTTTCGACATACACTTGTGGATTAGCTTCACTCCAAATGCGGCAGTTTTGTTTGTTGACGTAGCCATTCAACCAGAAGTGCGCTTCATCGCAAAACAAAATTCCCTTATGAAAATCGGGAACAACGGCAATCTCGTTTGGGGCCCATTCGACGAATCTACGCCTTGCTTGATGATCGTTTTGATGAATTGCCAAAACCAAACTGAGAATAAATCACTTGACAGCTGTTAAATCGGTCGCCATCTTGGAAAGTAATGCCAACTTAAGGGGAGTTGGAAACCTCTGTCTTTCTCTATACTGACAATGTTAAATTGTCTGTTTTTGATGTACCTTTTCTCAAAATCTGTTTTATGTACATGCTTGAAATTTTCCATACTATTAAAGTACACCTCTCTGATTATACTAAAATGAGCTTTTAGCTAACTTTGAATTTTTTAATAAATTATGACATATTTTATCAAACATTGCGAAATTTGACCCATTTTTTTACTTAAAAAACTTGTAAAAATTAAATTTTTGAGTTTTTTACAAAAAGCTCATTTTAGTATATATTAGACATCATTATAAATAATTCATAAAAATTTACAAAACCTGTGAACAGTAGTTTCTCTGAAAAGGTACATCGCACATTAAAATTTACATTTTGAGATAAATTGATTTTAATGTATACAGTGAGACTTCTAATCGACTAGGAAATAAAAAAATAAAAGGGTCAATTTAAAATAAAATATATGATGTTTTGGTTTATATCAGTCGTTACACTTTTAAGCAAAAACAAAGTAATTTGTTTACAATTTTCGCCATTAAAATGGGAGAGGCCCAAATTCAATGATTATTTAAAAATACGTTTTAAGGGCTTCTAAATACCCTAGAGGTTAAAGTAATGTATTTTTAGAAAGGTTAAAATCTGTACAGTTTGAAAATGTAAAAATCTCAAATTGTCAAAAAAATAAGATTTTAGCTTTCCAACACCCCTTAAACTTCTATACCTGGAAAAAAAACACTCTTTATGTGGATAGAGGCTCTATCCATTGCCCACATAGAACAGAAAAATGACCGTGAAATTTTCGATCTTCCTCTACTTGAGAGAGTCAAAACAGAAGGTGATCTGTATACAGAAGATTTTCTCTTTGCAATACCAGAAAAAAACGTTCATCGCTCTCGATAGTAGTGTCTGTCCTACAACGTAACACTGTACTTCAAGCAAATGGTTCTACTTGCTTTGAAAAGTTACACAGTAAATAGCTCATCAAATTTGTGAAATAGCTAATTTAAATCCTCAAAAATATTACTTTACTTCAAACTTTTTATACTAAAATTAAATAAAATATGAAATGCGGATATATACAAATTTCCATGTACATTTTAGTAAATATTCTATATTGTATTATTATTCTTTTATTATTTTATTACATTTGTACTTTGTATTTAATTGTTCTTGAAATAGTTATTATCATAAATGTTAATTTTTCATAAAAAAGTATATTGTAATATGATTCACATTCTTTCTGTCTTGAAAAGTAAGTTAAATGCACGGTGGCTATAACGTCTAGCCACCACCTAGGGAAAAAAAACCTGATCAGATAATTTTTTCGTGTGACTAAATAATGTTTATAGAGGATGAGAACATTACATTTATCAAGTACTTTATCACTGAAAAGTGTATTTTAGCTTTGTACCCACGAAAGGATTAAAATGTATCTCACTGTACGTATATGACAGAAAGCTTTTGATTATAATTAAACACTTATTGTTATTTTATTATATCACATGCACTTTACTTCATACTTTTCTCTTATAAAAAAGATAATTTTTTTTATAAAATAATGCTTTTTTTTATTCTTAATCTGGAACTTAATTTAGTTGACTAACAATGATAGATTAGACGGTTCATTGATGTACTATGTGTCAAAAAATGAACTCCATATTAATGGTAAAATACTTTTGAAACTTTAATTGTATTATTTGTATAGAAATTGTTTAATTGCATACTAAACATGAATCCGTAAGACATAACAGTAGCATGTCTTCCAGATTTAAGATTCTAAGAATTTTTACATTTAAAAACAGTTTTTCTGGTTTAGTTCTTAAAATTGTTGTTCATAGTCTAAGAAAAGAAACTTGTATTTATTTATTTATTGAATTTTTACATGCACCTTATTTGCCCTCTTTAAGTAAAATAATTTTCTTTTTTTTTCCTCAAAATAAATTTAAAATGCGGAAATTATCCAAGCTAATGTAGTACCCATTTTATCACTGCAAATTTAAAAGTTATGCAGTATTATGATCTGTGGCGTAACGGAGAATATAAGGAACCCCCTGCAAAGTCAGGTCTTACAAAGGATTGAAAAACCATATGTACTTGGCTTCAGACAGGCTTTGGGCCCCTAGAATGCTGCCCCTCTCCTCGCAATGCTGGGGTTGCGAGGGTGTACGTCACGCCACTTATTATGATGCTTAAAAAAATTTTGTAATGAGTCTAACATAAATCTTTAAACTGCTTCAGTGTAGGTATAAAATGAAAAGTTACAATACAACACCAACGTTCTTTTCTAAATTTTAACAGGATAAAAAAAATGAAGCATATATTTTATAATTAAATCATATGTGTGCTTACGTCTCACTGTTTTTGTAATTAAACGCAACAAAAAGCGTTATAAATCATTGTTTGTAGAAACATAATTATGGGAAAACTCGATATTTTTTATTACCCGATCAAATATTATGTTGATAAAACCTTAAAGTACACTGGTTTCTAATCGTTTTTGATTTAATTTAAATTTTATTTAAAGACTTATTAGGCACATTTAAATACATCGTAAGAGATGTAATAATTCTAAATGCTCTTGCATATGTCCTTAAATAGTATAGAAAATTAATTGAAAATAAATTAACTACTGTATGTGTCAATAGTGCATTTTTTGCGTATTAACGACGCATTTCGAGTTTACTCTAAGGTTATTTTTAAGAAACAGCAATTTTAAATTACAGTCATGTGATGTGATTTACACTTGAGTTGGCACCCTACATTTCCACAACAAGGCAAATTGGAGATTTGAAGGCACCGCAGATTTAACGTGTCTCAGCACCTCTATACAGAGGGCCTTTATTGGCTCCAGGATATGAACCTACAATTGATAGAAACAGCGTCTGACACAAGCTTGCTACTATAACAATTCTGTTTTTTCAGCCATTTGTCTTCTGTTAGAAACAGTGACTTTCAAATTTCTTATCATTATCCCCCAAGATGTGCTTAAATATCAGTCCAAAGCACAATGCTTAAAAAATATTAATCTTAGTCAATCAAAATAAACATAGCTTTCTTTTCAACCACTCGTATATAAGAATATACGAAGGAAATCTAAAACATAGAATCGAATTCAGTTATTTCGGAAAGCACATTCTTTTCATAGCACCTAAAATGACTTTTTCGGGCGTTTTACTTTGAAGTATACAGAGCGCGAAGGAAGTCTGTATGCATTACTTAAGTAAATGATCTCATTTTGTAATTATTTAATCAATCAGTATCTTTAATTTATATAATTCGTAATTATAGCATCACCTTAACTTATTTTTCAATTAAATTTTTAGGATTTTCACACAATACCATGAAAGTCATTTTGAAATGAGGAACGCAAGGACTCTCCGGTATTTTCCGCATTAGTCTCTTAAAGCTTAAGTACAAGAAATGTGTCACACATCACAAAAGATACGATCGATCAAGGACTTTTTCCCGAGATGAGTCAGTCAAGTATGAGAGAAATTCGATTCCTTTCAGTTCCCAGTATTTATCTAGGAAGAGACGTTTATGAAGTATTTCTAGGATCACGTAAGATAATTTGTCTTCGTTCAGTCACTCCTAAAAACCTACAGTCAGATATTTGAACAATTACCGTTCACTAAAGCTGGTTTTTATCAACAGGACCATCGAATATTAGCACATCGTGTATGGATTTTTCAAAATTCTTCCAAACTCATATCACAACTTATATTCTAATTAAGCCACGATATAAGAATAGATCACATCGAATAACTGGTTCTACAAATTCAAACTGCTGAAGAAAAAACTAATTTTTTACCATAAATTACAAATCATCTGAGAAAATAGCCAAGAAGTTCCTGGCAGATAACGATAGAATTCCATACGGTGTTGGAATTCTATTATAATTGAAGGTAAAACTTTTAAAAGCTAGGATCCTTTAAAGTTTGGACAAGTGTTAAATTATCTTATACTATACATTTGATAGTATGGGAAAGCATGCGAATAGTAGTATCTGAACAACTTGGTATTCATTATTGGAAATTCTCAATATGTAAGCCTATTTTTCAAACTACCAAACCATTGTTCCATAGTTAATTCTTTTCTTTTAGCTGAACACATTTTAAGGGCAACAGAATAATTAAATAATTCTGTCACCGCGTAGAAATATTGAAAAAAAAGATCCTATTAAATTTCTTTTAAGTAAGTCTTTTTTAAAAAAAAAATAAAGAAGGAAAGAAACGAGTAGCTTATCACTTAAACGTAACGATCAAGATTATGTAGAATTTAAAATTAATTCTAAAAAATGCATAAATTATGATTGGGTTTCATCTAAAAAGATTAAACATTCCATTAAATTTTCTTCTGTAAATATTTTCAAACTTACTACTCATTTTATGCACTCTATGAGGATCTCAGAAAAAAAAAGATTCTATTCAAACCCATTTATTTTACTTTTGAAAAAATTCTTTTGTTGGGACTTCTCATTGATTTAGATCTAAAATCTTTCTTCTAAAGTATAATAATAATTTGTACTGAGAAGTAGTTTTCTGGAAAAGAAAAAAAAATCAAAGACAAAAGTTTTACATACTATAAATAATTCATTGTGCATACTTTCATCTTAATCAGAAAAAAAATTGTTTTGTATTATCAAATGCATAAAATACACAACCAAAAAAATATTTTAATGTTAAATTTGTTGCTAAACATTTATTTTTAGGGATAATCTTATAAAATTTCCGGTTAGCTTATACATAACAACAAAATATAATATAAAAAATATATAATTGTACAGTATATATATATATATATATATATATATATATATATATATATATATATATATATATAAAGGAAGTAAAATTCAGTCATTTTTTTAATTTACAATATGAATTAATGTTTAATTAGATATATTTAATAATAATGTTCTTATGTAAGGAACTCTGAGAGTGCAACTCGGGAAGATTTTTAAGGCGATTAAAATGTTTAAATTATGAAATTCACATTAATTATAATTACTTAACCGTAGAAAAAATATGTTACTACTAGATGTTAAAACTATGTTAGTTCACATAGAACAAGTATTTTCTTTTAATTAATTAGAAACTATATTTTTTTCCTATTTTTAAGTGTTAAACCAAAACAAAATGAACATTACTTGAAACAATAATCTTCGTTTATATCAATTTATGATTAATGATATTGATATTCTAAGATGCTGGAAAGTAGAAAATTTTCTAAAATAAAGGTTGATTGTAGAGTTAACATACATGTAACGCAATCAATGCAATAAAAATAATATCTGTCAATTGAGTTTCGAAATAGTACTTAACCACAAATAGAACTGAAATTTTCAATTCTTAATGTATAGTTAGAATATGTATAGATAAAAATGAAATATTTGATATAAAGAGAACAAAAACTGTTATCTAAAACAACACATATCATGTAAATTTAAGTTTTCTTGGTATACCTTAACATCACAACTAATACCACATGTATTTTATTATAAGCATTTTAATCAATTTAGATATTCAAAAAAAGATTGAAATCAGTTTTATTTTAATCATGGTTTCTATGCAGCTGTAGTTGTATATATATATTTCTTTAGCACTGTAGGTTCTAAAACTTCTTCATTTTATTTTATTATACTATATATATATATATATATATATATATATATATATATATATATATATATATATATATATATATATATATATATATATATATATATATATATATATATATAAATATATATATATATATATATAAATATATATATATATATATATATGTATATACCACGTTCCAAATATAATACTCTCTCGTTGTCATTATAATCTAAATAAAAATTATTATGAATGGAGTTTGTAATTCAACTACACAAAAACTATTAATTTGCTACCTTTAACTGTTATTTTCAAAGACAATTTGCAAGAATAGTTATAAATTATATATTTTAAATAAAATAATGTATCTTATCTCTCAATTGAATCTCACTGTATAGACCAAAACATTTTCAGCTCAGTTAGTGAAAAAAAGGTCCAGAAATTGTATGCTTCTTACATCCAGAAACTTTCATTTTATTATTAAAATTTATATTCAATACTGTCAGAAATGTATAATAATATCTTTATGGGAATTAAAAATTAAGATACTTTTACTCTGTAATACTTTCAACGAAATGTATATAACTACAATAATTTAAACTGACTTATTTAAATATTTGAATTAATTAAAAGGGAAAACTTTCGCAATTAAGAAGGCGTAAGAAAGTTTGCAATGCGGCAACATCGTGTTCATCAAACTCAAATCGCCCATACTTAATTCCAGTCGTTAATTAAAACCGTAGTGGAAATCGGAATCTGTAATCAGTCACCATAGATACTCAGGATCGATTTTTCATCCAGCCGTAAATTCTTTGGATGAAATAAGTGGAAACGTATTGAAATTTGTCCCACCAACCAATAACGAGCGGCCATTGATGAAGCTGGTAATAAATGGATGCCTTGGGACTCGTCGGTTAAAGTAGAAACTTATTTTCCAATTTCTAATGACAATATATATTGCAGAATTAATACGATTAGAAAAGAAGATTTAATAAAGTGTCGATGTAAGGGATATTTTTTATGGAATTCTTCAATTGACTACAAACACAAATAAAGTCAAAAAAGAGTATGAATCATATTTTAGTTGGTGAAGTCGAATGATAAAATGTTCGTGGATGCCTGTCACGAAAGAAGATGTTTGATTTATAAGTTACAAATAATGAGTATTTTCAGAAATTTTGTTTGCTTTATCTCAAGTTAAATTTTTCTTGTATATTTTGAAGCAGTTTTTAATTCTAGTAATTAATAGGATAGTTAAATATAAAATGCATTTTTCTACTTGTTTCAAAGGTTATAGGAACTGACTAGCCATAATATGAACAATCTAGTCAGAATACATTCATTTTACTGAGAATTAACACAAATATATAATGTATCATAAACATGTATATTGATATTAATGATTAGGTATCATATATTAAAGCATTTCCCAAAATATACATTTAATAGAATTCATTTTCCATAGCGGCAGTGTACTTTTTGATAGCAATTAGTGTATCTAATTGTTACCTTATTGTTAGAATACACACACACACAAAAATCAGAAGTAATTTGTCTTTAAAATAAACGGGATGTATGCTATGAAGTTTGTGATGCCTTTTAAACTACTATTAATAATATAAAACAAACGTATTTTAAACTATTATCATTAATTTCAGTTTGATTTTAGAACACAAAATAATCGTTGTATTTTAGCAGCATTTTGAAATATGGTTCAATTAATTGTGCGCATTTTCATTTTCATTTTCTCAGTTTTACAATAATTTATTCTTAAAGTACCGTTTGAATAAAGTAATCAAAGTTCTATATATTTTTAACATTTTGAGTGTGCGATTTTCAAAGAACAAAATATTTATTTGAAAATCTAGCCATAATAATATTTGCTCCCAAATATTTTTTTTAAGAAATTTATGTTTTTGATACGTAAAAAATTATTTTAAGAAAGCAAAAGTTTTTAATTATTTTTATTTAAAAGTTTAATAAAGTTACAATTTTAAAAGAGTTACCTCTTTCCCTTATATAACCTCTGTTAACATCATTATTTTTATACGCTGGTTGAAGTACCAGTACTTTCCATACGCGCGTATAGACTTTTGAAATACGACTAAAACTCACCACTCTCTCTATCTACCTTGAATAGAAATTTTTTTAACAATATCTCGTGTCTAACCCAAAGAAAAGCAACCTTTCGAAAAATTTAAAATAATAAATGATATTCCACTTTTTAAAAATCATTCAAACAATTTTTAACGAATTTTTGAATGAATACATTTTTGCTATGATTCATTCAAAACAGAATCGTGATTCTGCTACAAAGAACAAACAAGTAAATACAAAAACCTCGCAAAATGTTGTGTGATGTCATATATGATAAAATATACTAAAAAAATCAGGGTTCTTCTCTTTCCAATTCCTTAAGAAAAAAAATGAAAACTTTCTCACTGTGTAAAATATAATTAAAAATTTGGATAAAAATTCAGCAATTTTATATCTCCCCATACTTTTCCTAAAAGGAGTTTACTTCACATATTGTATAAATTTCATACCTTTCTAAACGAAGGATGGTAACAAAAATTGAAAATTTACGTGCTTCTGTATAACTTTTAAAATTTTATCAAGATTGGCAACTTAACCTTAGATGCTCCAACCAAAAACATGATGAAAAATCAACCATAAGCAGTTCCGAATAAAATCCTAGTTTAGTCCATACATTATGTCATCTAAAATGCACCCAAAGCTTGTTTTTTCTGTATTTAACTTCTGTATAATAATACGACGATAATTCACCAAAGTTGCGAAAAATAAATAATTGAATTAAAATTGGATCCAAACCACAAAATAATACATATCAGAAAGTCTTAAACTGGATGAAAATTATAAAAAATGTAAACTTGAATTGAAAAACATATAAAACAACCAAAGTAATTCGCTTAAAAATAAACTAAAAAATGAATTACAACAATAGTATCGATTGAAGTAAAAAAAAAGCTATTCGAAACTTATGTTAATGATACTTATTAATTATAAGAGCTATGAAGCCATACATGGCAACGCGTCGAGAACACACCAAATTCACGTCATTGTGTTTGTAATGCACGTTCCTTTTTGAATAGCAGCACCAGTGTTTGTTGGTTACAAATAAACAGTTGTCCATGATTCCTATAACCGGTAACCTTAAAAACTTGCTAAAAAAGAATAATCAAATTAAAATTTAGCTTGTAATTATTGAAAAATATAAAATATAGTTTTAAATGAATTGCATCAAAATTGCAAAAGCATAACTTGTTATCAAGATGAAAAACAATTCCTAAAAGACGACTATTCTGCAATGATTTATTTTTATGAAGAAGTTATAATTTTACTACAAAGAACAAATAAACGAATAAACATAATGAAAAACAAGTAATATAAAAAGTTAAAGTCAATTCTCCTACTTCGGTCAACAAGGACAATATTTATTTTAGTTAATTAAATTTAATTACTAAATTAAGATTTGAAAAAACTGCATTAACATCAAGTGTCATCCACTACAAGTTTAAAAAAATGTATTTGAATTTCAGTGGATAAACAAAAAAGTAATTTACTAACGATTGAAAATTTGAACAACATATATATGTAACATGTATGTAAAACTTGATATTTACTTTACTACGATATAATTGCCCGTGAAAAATTTATATTTTAATTAGACGAAACTAAATGGTCGTGGCCTAAAAAATTAAAAAGGCTTGTTCGTGAGCACATCATTTATTTGAGCATGCTTCTTGTACAGTGCCAAAGTACAAGAGAGGGAATTATTCAAATATTAAGTTTTTATATACAGGGAAGAACAGGGGGAAAAAACGCAGTATAAAAAATACTGTCACGTGTCTAGGCAAAGGCGAAAAAGTTATTTATTAAAATTACATTATTTTTTAGGGAACATTAATACCAGTTAGAAAGGTGCATGAAAACAAATAATGATCTTGAATTTCTTGGAATTGACAATAACTGTATCAAAAAGTTAAGGTCTAAAGAATCAGTAATAAATTTACCAACATGATGTTTTTAATGCTTTAGAAAAAGATAAATAGAAACGCATTTCGAATTAGGGTATTAAGATTTATAAATTAGATGTTATAAATAAAGGAGATTCGAACTATGAGTAGATATCAATTCAAGTTATTACATATATATATATATATATATATATATAAGGAGGGTGTGAACAAATAGTAGGAGTTGAATAAATATAATGGCAAGGAAACTATATATGTAATAGCCTCTGAAAATTACATAAAGAACAATTTGCCACATTCAGAGACAGACGTGACGTCATATCACAAGAACAGTGAAGAATCACTTCCAAATGGAACTTGGAAAATAATATAAAACGAATTTCGAAACATTCTTTTCGTGATGCAAACCATCGACATTGAAAGTGTTTCAGCGTACCAAATTTTATGTCTGGGTGTTTCTTATTTTTGTACTATGTTTCTCAGACGCACACAACATATTTCTTTTAACAGTACAGATTTATAGAATAGCCGAAACTTTTTACTACTTTTTTTTGCACTTTATGAAGAAGTACTGAAACTTCTTTTTATCTCAAAACCCAAATCGTCTATGACCTACATGAATGTAACAAATATATTCCATGTGTTTTTATGTAAAAAGAAAAAGAACTGGGAAAGTATGCAGCATGCAGGATTAGTCCAAAATCTTTACAAAGAATGATAAGTAAAGCAAAAAAAATTTGATGCCGACAGTGATCCGACTCGACAATGCTTCGTTTCAGGCCGGCTGGGTGGCGGAGTTCGTTTGGCGCTGGCCTTTGTACGCCCAAGTTTGCGGGTTCAACCCTAGCCTATGTCGGTGAATTTTCATGATGCAAATAATCATCAGCGTCCATGTCATATGATTATGATGGATATTAAAGATCCCAGGAAAATTTGGATGCTTTGGGCCAAATTCCTAGAATAGTTTCACATAGTCAAAGCTTAGGTGCCTCCTTCTGTGGAAAAAACTGGGTATCAAAGTTACATAGTGACAATTGATTTTAATCTATATGGTGCCACACTCAAAAGGTAATACCAGTTCCCGGGGAATTTACTAGGTGCGTAGTGGTAATTGCCAATCTGCAGCCCCATTGAAAGAGAAAAAAAATGTTTCGTTTCAGTTCGGTCTTAGTCTATAATCCAATAGTTCTTTGTTTTTCAAATAGAGATGCAGATTGATATTCTTATCATTGCAGACCTATTACATTCCCGGTATTACTTTTTAGTGTGGCTCTATATAGGTGGATACCAATTCCCACAATGTAATTTTGATACCCACAGTTTCCTCCTCAGAAGAAGGAACCTGAGCTCTGACGAGGAGAATTTGTCCTGTGTTTTTAATTTTGCCTAGAACCCTAAAGCCAGCTAGGCACTCAATAAATCTTTTACATACCACATAAGCATACGACATGGACGCTCTATCAAATGTTTTCATCCCGAAAATCTACTAACTTGGGTAGGGGTCTAACCAGCAAACGTGGACTTACAAGGCCAGCGCCTAACCTACTACGCCATCATCCAGTAAGTCCTAAGAACTTTTAATCCATAATCTCCATAGTTTTATTCTACGCATTGTTTTGTCATTTCGGAAAGAATATTTGATTCAATTTAAATTTTCTTCCCCTCCTCTTTGTAAAAATTTAATTCAAACGGCTATCAGAAAGACTTGAGAAAAAGCAATTCTATGCATTGGTAACAGATTTTCTACTTTCTTTAGTTTCTTCTTTCGTTTATCTAAATTCGATTGTCATAGAAATTGTTCTAATTTCTCCCTATCTAGGCTGATTTTTCTTTTTCTGGTTTATTTTATCTGTTTAAAAATCTTTAAGTATTTATCAAGTGTAAGATATGGGACATATGCCTTTTATGAACTCTTTGTAGAATTTTGTTCTTAAAACCATTACACGTAAAAAAATATTTATTCTTGAAGTAAATCAAATGTACATTTCTTCGCAAAAAATACTCATGTTAATTTCAATAATTTTGTAACTTGATTTTTACAGTTCTTCAAAAGAACCAACAGAAATCGGTTTCTTATGATTCATATCAACTGTGATTTTAAAATATATATGAAATGGTAATACTTCATTTTAAATGTTTTAAGCTATATGGCTAATATTTTTTAAAAACAGTTGAGTAAATTATAATGTTTCACATATTATCAAACTTGTATCCCTTTGATACGTGCAGTCATTTAAAGTTTAATCATTCAATTCCAACTATTAACTCACACTCTCTATTTATTTATTTATTTATTTATTCATTTATTTATTTATTTTGGTGGAATTTTCAACTGTTAATAAAATACATTTTAAAGCTCTCGATTGAACTGAAGTATAATATACATGATTTTTTATTTTGGATGACAATACAATAATTTTTAATTATAATTAATAAAATTAATTGATTAGAACTAACTATTTAAAGAAATACAAATATAGCCACGTTGGCGACTTGTGCCAAAACTTGAAAAAGTTTTTTTCTCACGTTTTAAAGCATTCAGTTCAACTGAAATTTCATAAACACGATTGTTTTCGATGACAATACGATACTTTAATGATAATTAAGAAAAATGCATTACCATTTAATGTTGTGATTCTGTCATATATATATATATATTTATTTATTTATACTAATTATAACTATTTAATAAGAAGTAGCTAAAATGAAACTTTTCTTTGTTTATCTTAGTAGAAATTGACTTAAAAATTTTTTTTAAATTACTTGTTTTTAAATTTTATTCATGTTTAAAGTTTATTTTAAATATATTTTACAAACTCAATTATTTTCTTTAAAAAGCTTCTGCGCTACCTGAATGAAATTGTTTGGAAGAGAATTTAAAGAGGAAAATGATATTCAGGAAATGATACTTATGAAAATGCGGAAAAAGTCAGTAATGTATTTATAAAGCAGAGCAGATCAGATAACTCCAAATCAGTAAAATGAATCTGACATAAGAAATTGGACATATGCGAGTACGTTCATATTATACAAAAACATTTAAATATAGGGTCCAATGTGTTTCAAATAACAAATTTTTTGAGTTTTCTAAAATGTTATTTAATGAAAATTCAAACTGCAAACAAATAAACATGATAAAAGTAAACTAGCAGATACTTTTACAAATGTCTTTTTTTTATTTTAGAAATAATATAAACAAAGCCCGAGATGATACCTGATATATTTTTTATGAATTTATATCGGGAGAGAAAATAATATTTATAATGCATCAAAATAGGATTTGTGCATTACAAAAAGTTGAAATATAAAATTTGTTCGTTTTAATTTCATTTCATGAAATCAAAAAGTTTAATATTAATCTTTTATCAAAAAATAAAGAACAAAGCAAAATAAAATGTATTTATTATTTTCTGAGAGTAATTGCCTCCAGCCTTATTATTAATTTCGTATTATAATTATTCTTACATAAAGAGTGTGTGTGTCTGAAAAAAGAGAGAGAACTTTGATTTCTAATTGTTACTATAAATATTTTGAGCTTTCATGAATGTGTTTTAATATATTAACTTTACTCACAAACATCTTTAATTGTTTTGAACAATGAATAATTGACCCGTAATCTAAGGTCTCAACTTTCACCTTAATAACTCCTTACTTCTCTCGAAACTCCTTTTCACATATATAGCAGCTTCATAAAATATTCATGTCCTACATCATAAAGTTTCTAAACTATAAAAGTAAATATTTAAGATTACTTTGTACACCAAAAGTTTCATATCAATCGAGCATTCTGAATGTAGCAAGTTGTTTAAGTCGAGATAGTTCGAGAACATAAATAGAAAAGTCTCATCTTTTATGAAAAGCACTCAGTGAAGTTCTTTATAGTTCTCTCAAAATTCTAAAATGTAAAGAATTTCCTTTAAAAGTTTCTCCTGAATGAAAGTTCATAGTTTTTGCTTGTAACCATTAATTTGATTTTCCCCTTAACAGAAAAATACACAAGTAATTGGTAATATTAAAAAAAATTTAAGACCTATAATTATGTTTGTAGAAACCAAAAGTCAGAGCCCAACACTAAAAGTGATCTATATTCTAGTTTTATACTATTTAAATATATCTCTTTGGAACAGTGTTTTTGCAGAACATAAATAAGCAAAATCGAACGGTAACGTAAAAAAACGAATCTCAGTAACGAGAACACCTTAACACTAATTCTGTAGCATTTCTTCGTTATATATAGTCTAAGAAAAATCCTTATCTAAAAAAGAATATCAGTAAAATGAAGACTCCCTTTTTTAGAAAGAAAAACTTTAAAAATGTTGCCCAACAAAATAATTTATTAGAATTAGTTTCAGTAAAATAAAGTGCATCGAAAATACTTGTTATTTCAAAAAAATAGCAATAAATCTGAGTTAAGAATTTCTTTATAGAATAAAATTTTATTAAGAATCTATTAAAATTATGCGTTTAAAGAAATATAAGAATGTAAGTAACTTCCATGTGGATATTTTGATTGATTCCCGAAATCGTTTTGGGATTTTTATCCGGATATATTTTCCTTTTTTACAACAGGAAACATTTGAAAAAATATAAGATTTCAAATGAACTCGAAAGAATATTAAATCATAAACAAGCAATTATGTAAATAAAAGTTATCTACCAACAAATTTATTACAATCTCATCTCCCCGACATGTGCGTGCGTGCGCGCGTGTGTGTGTGTGTATTTGCGTGCGTGTGTGGGGGGGGTGCTTGGCAACCATTCATTTTCACATTTAACGACGGAAAAAATGTCTTACAAAAATAATCATTGAAAAGTTATATAATATATTTTCAAAAAATGGCAAATTCCTTTTTAGAAGGATCTTAACTTTTTCTTTAAAAGAAATTTTAACCATCTTTTTTTACTTATTTCCCCGAGAAGCTTTATTGTTAATACTTTTGCTTTTGTTAACATACAAAATTGGATCCGTATCGAAAAATAAGAAATTTTTCAATAAGAATCTATTTTTGGATAGTAAATCATCTTTTAAAAGGAAAAATGTTTCTAATTCTTCTTTAAGAAAACTTTGTAACGCAAAAGAAGTTTTAAGAACGTAAAATAACAATAGTTCCATATACAAAAATAAAAATAGTTTTTCCTCATTGAAAAAGGTAAATGTTAAAATATCTTTATATATATATAGAAGCATAAACTAAATTATAATGAATTTTTAAAAAACAAAGAAAAACTGAAGTTTTTATAACAAAACATTATATGTCAAAAATAAGATAGTGTCTCAGTAATACAATAACAAACTCTTAACTTTAGAAAATTGGGTTGTAGGGTTAAATATATTTTAAGAGCTCATAAGGGACTCTTAAATTGCAAATTTTTCAATTTTTTGAAATATATATATATATATATATATATATATATATATATATATATATACATATATATCACAGCCTCAATATTTATGAGCATTTTGATACCAAATTTGTGTCGATACTATGAAAACTTCCGAAGTTATTGAGAAATAAATAGTGAAACTTAAACGAAAACCCTATCTCTATCTTATCTTTAAACTTAATTTTTCGCAAAACAAAAAAATTTAGTTTCCGCACAGGATTTCTCAGAAACTATTTATCGTATCAATTTGAAATTTTATACACGTATTCAAAATAAGGCTCTTCATAACTTATACATCAATTTTCAAAAAAAATTTATTAGAATATTTTTTATTTGAATTTTAATTCATTTTTTTCCTAAAATTTTAAAATTTTCGTTATAATTGTACTTAAAAACATTTTTTTTCCTCTAAATTTCTTAAAAGTGAGTATAATTCTAATGGGAATATTTTTATACCGAGTAAAATTTCTTTTGTAAATTTTGACCAATTTTGTACTTTACAATCCTGTGCGGTGTAAAATACTAATTTTCATATTTTGAAAAATTGTCCAATTTTTATTTCTTTATAACTTTTTAAATTTCTTCTCAAATTCTCTGAATTTTGGAGAAGTCATGCATACATATAAGATTATCTTGTGGTAAAAATTTCAAATTATCGTTTCGTTTTATTGCTAAGTTACATTGTTTTTGAAAAGGATGTCTTTTTCGAGTGCACGAATATCTGGTAAGAGTCCTATGAGCCCTTAAGGCCAACAAACCATTCCCAATAATTTATCTATACTACTGTGCAGCAATAAAAGAATTAAGAGTAAGAAAAAGCTTCCAATTAGAATGAGGTGAAAAATTCGGATTAAAATATATATATAATTGGTATTTTTATAAAAATTCCTTTACTTGTTTATATTATAATAAGAAGAAATCTACTTCTAAAATATATATTTCTAAAATGTTAGTTCAGGCTCTGCACATATGTCGTATACGTAGGTAAAGTACCATTATTATAAAAGTACTTTCCACCAACGGGAGAATGTTTTGAAAATATTTAATTTTGTCTTCATTTTTTCATTTCAATATTTTTTTTACTGTAATAATATTCTTAAAACACTTATGCATGTATATTTTGATTCAAGCGACACTAAATATTTTTTATAAAATCATTCATTTATACACTTCCGCAAAATTGCGATCACTAAAGAAAACAGATACCTTTTGAAATGTATTATTTTGTTTCACTTATTGTTGCAGACGCTTTACTTATAAACATGTAGTGTATGAAACAGAATATCTGAAATTAGAATGAGGGGCTGCGGTAGTCCAGTGGTCAGGGTATCGGATCATGGCAGGCATATCATGAGTTCGAGCCCAGTGCCACTAAAGAGAACTACACCAGTTCCCGCCGTGTAGGGGAACGATGCACGTTAAATCTGCCGAAAGCTCAAACGTCTTCCGGTTGGTGTGGTGTGGTGTCGTAGTTAGGAGAGGGTGTTCCAGCTCAGGTGTCGTCCTCGTCACTTGACCATGGTTCAAAATTAAGAGGTCCGTCGCCCAAAGCTCTCGTGTAGCTGAGAGAGAGACCAGTGCAACGTTAATATTCATTCATTCATTCTGAAATTAGATTGAAGGATTTTAAAAATCCCTTTGATCTAACATCAATGAATTTGAACTTTCCAAATAATTTATATATGCAGCCAAAATACAGCCATATGTAGCCAATTGAAATATTCTCCAAATAATTTATATATGTGAATCATTTCAGGTTTATATAAAAAACCATTACTTACATATTAGCCATTAACAATATAAAATATATTTTCATTCAACAACTTTAGTCAGGTTGAACTTAGCGGAATGTATTTTATTTAAAGCTCGGCAAGGATTTTAAATCCTCGCAGCAGACAAGCTCTATGCATCAATGACATTTCCATCGATTCTGTTGGATCGAGTTCTCATATTACCAAAACTCTTTAGGCGGAATAATGGATCCTGCTGCACACATTAAATTCAGCGGGATCACGAAGTACTTATATGAAGTTTTGTAGAAATTAATCAAGGAAGGTATAAGGTCAAATATGGTCTTTATCACTTCACCAAGATTCAGAGCTAATAGATTCGTCGTTAAAGTTGCAAAGCACTTTAGTCTTGGTATAGTTCTAATGCAGTGCTAATTAATATAAAAGGTCAAATATAAATGAAAATTTCAAATCCATTTTACTACTTCGGATTCTACGAAAGTAATTATTGTTAAAAATAATGAATATATTTAATTTTTTGTATTATATTATATCAGAAACGTTTTCTTTTTATTTCTTTAAATTAATATTTTATTACAAACTAAAGTAGTATTGGTGGGGAGGATGTTGTAAGTCATTAATCGAAAATAAAAATTTGAAGGTGGCTGTTATCCCTTGGTAAAAAAAGAGGGAACAGAAGCACTAGTAAAAGCCCGTATAACGCCGGTCTAAAAGGAAATAAAAGAAAATTATCTAACAAGGAAAAGAAGTGGAATAAATTTCGAAAATGTTAATGACATAAGTATAGAGTGAGTGAGTGAATATTAACGTCACACTGTTCAGCTACACGAGGGCTTTTGGCGACAGACCTCGTTATTTTGAACCATGGTCAAGTGACGGACATTAATATAGAAACGCAACACTCACAGCCAAACAAAAGTGCTGACGTTGAGAGGGAGAATTTAATGGAGATAAAGTTATACACTCGAAAAAAGCCCTTGCAACGACTGGCTAAATGAAAGATAAATAAACCCATCCGGCTTGGCGAAGAAGTGTAGGAAATTTTGAGAAGGGGAGTTTTAATGACAATATAGAAATATTACACCTACCAGGATGTGCTGACCTCGAGAGAGGAAGGGAAAAAGAGTTATACATTCGAAAAAGCCCTTACAATGCCAGCTAGTATTTTCATATTACTTGTTATTCAAAAATATGTTATTTTACCTCTCAATCTGCAAAATTCAAAATTAATTTCGAACAATTCTTGAATTTTTAAGCATACTTTCTAATAAGGGGAATTAATTATGAAGCTGAAAAACAAGTTTTAGGGGGAAAATATTCAGATTCGGATCCGTTAAGCAAAAAACGCCAAATATTCTGACATAGCAGAGATATAAAACTAAATTTTCTTCATAAGACGGCGATGATTTCCGCTCTCCACACTTTAAATCCTTTTAACAAAGCATTTATTAGTTCTACAGAGAATTAATCAGGCATATAAATCAAACATTTAAATTAATTGTTGCGAGAACAACAGAAAAATAAAAATAGTACTTCGAACAATAGCTTTAAATATTCATTGGAGAAATTTCTCTCGTCAAAGAACTGTGAACAATGCATATGAATACAAATCTAATTAGCTGGCCATGTGTAAATAGTGAGAAATACTTTAAAACGAGAAGCACGTGAATAAATACGTCGGAATAGACAAAACAGGGGTATAAAACCAAGCAAATTTCCAATATTCATGACAAAGGTTTTTGACAAAATCTGTTTATATCCAATAGCTTCAGCAGATAAATATAGTAAAATGTTAATATCTAGAAATATTTAGAATGTCAATTTATAAATATATTATTAATAAATAAATCTTTAACTATGTGTGTAATCCTCGAATAGTTTCTCTATTTCTGTCATTATCTTTATTCGATAAACCTGTCGTTAACACGGAATTAAAAAATAAATTTCAAGAATGCTTATTAGTCCCTAGTTATAATGCCTCCGACAGTTCAAAATTCTTTTCAAATTAAGGAGATATTTCCCAATATATTTTTCAAGAAATAAAAATGTAATACCATAATTTAATTTAATTCTAATACATGTGACAAAAATGAACTATCGTAATTATTCGAATCAATTACGTGTTTAATATTTGAAAGCATAATAACAACCACAATTCTTCTTATTGGGTAATGCATATATAATTCACATAGTTCACTTTTTTTTCGGGGGAAGGGGGTATCTAATCAAACATAAGTTTCCTTTATTTTTTTCTTCTATTTAATGAAAAACATTAAAATAAGCTTCAAAAAATTACAAATTATAAAAACAGTTGAATTTGAAAAAAAAAAAAATTTTGATAAGTACATGAGTTATTTTTTTTTAACTTTTTGTTGTTGCTGTTTCTTAAACCTTCTGATCTCAACTGCGTCAGATCCAGGCCCACGAAATTCATCATGGCAAGGGACTAGACGTACGCCTGTCGTTGGCCGTAGCCTTGAACACCATGCAGGTGACAGTACGATTTAGCTCGGTTCTACCTCAATTTTCGAGGAAGAACACCCTGAGAAAAATCAGCCTCCTCTCTTCCCCTTCCACCAACCTCATGTGGCCGCGGTAGCCGAGTGGTATAGGTATCGGACTGTGGCTTGCTTTGTCACAGGATCGAACCCAGTACCACTAAAGACCCGCCGTGTAGGGCAGCGATGCACGTTAAATCTGTAGAGAGCTGAAACGTCCTCCCGTTGGTGTGGTGTGGTAGTTAGGAGAGGGGGGTGCCAGCTCAGGTGTCGTCCACGTCACTTGACCATGGTTCAAATTACGTGGTCCGTCGCCAAAAGCCCTCGTAGTAGCTGAACAGTGCGACGTTAATATTCAATCAATCAATCCACCAACCTCATGAGATAACTTGTAGCACGATGGCTATTTAGAGTTCCCCCATACCGCAAACGCACTATACATTTAGAACCATGCCTTCTCTACGATTCGAACCCAGGCCTTACGACACAGCGGTCAGCGTCGCTATCCACTATACCGGATGGGGGAAAAGGTAAAGTTTGTTCCGGCCAAGAGCTACTTTTTGTGCATAGTATAATAGATCTGTTATCAAACACATTTCTTCTAGTAGCATCGGTCCACCAATAAAAGTTCATACATTATTGTTGTGGCGATTTTTTTCCTTCTTGCATAAAACATATCCTACATATTGATTTAGTTATCGCAGGAGAATGTTAGCTGTAAATTAACCTTTCCGAGTATTTTAATAGAATATAATATGTCTTCTCTCTCTCCTGAAGAGTATAAAGTTGTGAATACTTTATTTTATCCGACTTTTTATTTAAACATACATATCTAACAAAAGAACGTGTGCTTTAGAACCAAAGCATTGGTAAGAAAAAAATCATATTACTTAAAATTTAGTTCCTTTACAGAATTTAAAAAGCTTTACTTCACCTGGCCATATCAAAAATAAAGATTTCTCTGTGATTCGAAATTTTTTAGGATTGATTGTTTGGTTTTACTTTACTATTGCAATTTACACGAAGAAGTGCACCCCCAGATATTATAATTTTGAACTATTTTGAAGGAGTATTATGTTTCACAGCTGGTATCTCACTCTTCTGACTTCTACATCCTGTAGCATCAGCTCGTAGAAGGACATTTGCTACCCCTCTTTTCCTTTTTGGCTCTCAGAGGTAAATAGAATCCCCAGATGTTTTTTTTCTTTCAAAGTGCCCTGGAGATTTTTCTCTCCCACCCTTAGGCAAAACAGCTGTGGAGTTGTTTCTTAGACAGTTGGTTGTTGCCGCTCTTTTCTGTTCTGATACCCAGAGGCAAATAGATTCAACAGATGACTCTTCTACACAACCAACTATAGAAGGAACACACCTGTTTCAATGGGCGTTCATTCTTTCGTCCCCTCTATCAAGTGGCCGACCTACACTTGTATAGAAAGGAGCGATGGCTATTGCAAGGAAAAAATGCCAAGAAAGGTATTCACAGTGTTGAAGCGACAGGTCGATTTTTTTACCCTTCATAAGATTTACGATGAGATCCGACCACAGGATCTCAGTCCAGACAGATTTTTGTCCAGGAAAATCCATTGGTACTTGGGACCAAGACAGGGGGTAGCAGTCGAAAAATATGCAGTATCCTTGATTGAAAATATATAGTAGTTGAAATTCATCTTTCATATTCAAATACTTATTTGTTTATTTATAATATGTAACGTGTCTAAATATGTGAAAGTAAAGAATGGTTACAAAGTAAGTTGATAAAATTTAACGTGTGTGTATTATTATATATGTACAGTAGAACGTCGTTTATCCGAATTAATTGGGCCGGACATCTTTCTGATATGCAATTATTCGGATAACCGAAAACCGAATGCGATCCATGCAGTGTATGAAACCAGACACTATGCGAATATTGAAAATCATCACATGCGGGAAACGTGCTTGAAGAAAAAGCAAAATAGGTGCAAAATGTCGCAATTTTACCTTTATTGTGGTAAATAATCACTTATCTTTCGCTGTACCATTGTGCAACTTCATTTTTTGGCTGCAAGGTCTCTGATTCTCTTGAGCAGCAGTAGTTGAGTAAGACAGCACTCTGATTGTTCGTGCTACTCCATAGCTGTCTTAAACGCAGAAAACGCGTCAGCATTTGATGGACCCTTGCTATTTTCGTTGTTGATGCCCTCGTCTTCATCCGTTTCATGGTTGACACGGTCGAATTCTTCTTGCACGGATATCACAATCTCGTCATCATTTTGTATCTGAAATCCACAGTTTTCTGCATCGCATGCCTTCCAGGTTTCTACATCTTCTTCGTCGCATTCTTAAAATCCTAAGATTGATTGGATAAAAAGTCGGTATTCTCCTCCCCTTGGTCGTCATTGAAGTTTTTTTTGTCTTCTAAATCTGGCCACAACAAATTCCATGCATTTTCAGTTACAGTACATGTAGTTGACAAAAAAAAACTGCTCCGGATAATAAACGCTCGTATAAACGACGTTCTACTGAATATTGAGATAAGGCGTTTAACAAAAACAAGATATTTTAAAAGCGATGAAATACAACTCAGTATATAATAATTTTAGTTAAATATTATGTTAAGGATTATATATATTAAACAATGATTGTCTTTTAACCATTTAACTGGTTTGTCTTTACACGTACAGACTACCGAAAACTGGCAACATCCGGTTTTCTCATACGCTGTACGGGTATTGATATTTTCTTATTTTTTTCCTTTGATTCCTATTCCCTTCCTATTCTTATAGGGACAGATTATTAGTGCTAGTGTTTTGCTGCACTGAAAATAGTACTGAAATACTTTGCGTTCGGTATTTTATTTGTGGTAAAAGCGAGAATTTTTCATTGAAGGCAGGAATTTAGATTCTTGAAAATACTCAATAAGGAACAGCGATTGGCAAGACAATATGGAATTTGTTGCTTGAGAAGAAATTAAGTAAGAAAAATAATTCAATCTAAAAATGGAAAAATTGTCTGGAAAGATAATTTTAAAAAGCTGATATATTGCCTCTGTCTCCTTTCAATGAAATACTTGTTATTACATCATGCTTCAAATTCTGTGTTCATATATATATGTACACTCACTCAAAATCCTCAACCGGTTGAAGAAGAGATACGAACATGAAATATTTCGTAAGTATGAGAGAAATTCCTTAAAGATGTATGAAACATTTTCTTCACTGCCCTCAGAGTGTATTTATAAAAAGCGAACACTTTTAGGGTTTTTTGTGTTCCACGATTATAAAACATAAAATAGTGTGAAAACTTTAAAATTGAAAATTAAGCTAAAATTCTTCTAGTTTCTCATTCTATCAAGTATTATGCTTGGTTGTGTGCAGCAAAAAATGCTCTTTTTTTTGGAACATTTTGGACTAAAAAATGACCGCTTTAGGGGTTAAATGTAAAAAAGCTTTGATTATTTATTAGTCGTACTTTAAGAATTGCAATATAAAATATTTCTAGTAAACTGTAAAATGTGTGTCCGTGCTCTGCTTAGTTTTCATAACAAAAAAAGCGTAGCTATGTTTTTAAACAAAACTCACTAAATTACAGGTAAAAAATATTTTTTGAAGACTCCAAGTGAAAATTCAGAGTATATTTTAAAACAAAACCAATCAATATAAACCAATATCAATAGTACTTTATTTGTTTCGAATTTGTGCTAATCGTCACATATTTTCTAAATATTTATAAATTCCGAAAAATATGTAAGAATTCTGTAATTTTTTTGTAGTATATTCTTGCGTATAACTTAATATTACGTTCGTTATATATATATATATATGTGTGTGTGTGTGTGTGTGTGTGTGTGTGTGTGTGTGTGTGTGTGTGTGTGTGTGTGTGTGTGTGTGTGTGTGTGTGTGTGTGTGTGTGTGTGTGTGTGTGTGTGTGTGTGTGTGTGTGTGTGTGTGTGTGTGTGTGTGTGTGTGTGTGTGTGTGTGTGTGTGTGTGTGTGTGTGTGTGTGTGTGTGTGTGTGTGTGTGTGTGTGTGTGTGTGTGTGTGTGTGTGTGTGTGTGTGTGTGTGTGTGTGTGTGTGTGTGTGTGTGTGTGTGTGTGTGTGTGTGTGTGTGTGTGTGTGTGTGTGTGTGTGTGTGTGTGTGTGTGTGTGTGTGTGTGTGTGTGTGTGTGTGTGTGTGTGTGTGTGTGTGTGTGTGTGTGTGTGTGTGTGTGTGTGTGTTACCTACAGATTTTGGTATTCTTTTTTAAACAAATATCAAATCTATAGTAAAAAAATTTCATTATCATATAATCACATTGGATCTTTTAAAATTCCTATTGACGAAAATTCCCACATTGTTTAAATATTTTCAACTGAAGTATTTAAAAATTAGATTTTTATTCAACTGTATAATTCAAGTCTATAAAATTTCTATTGCTTGAAAGTAAACTTTTCCTGAAAAATAAGTGCCGACGACTAGATGACCTAAACAATTTTTTTACAAAAAACAAATGAAGCACAAAAGAGTGTTCGAACACAAAAATAATATTTCGCTAGCAGTCTATTTTTGGTATCATACGCAAGAAGAAATTCACCGGAGACTTCTTACTTTATCTACAACTCCCTATATAAAAATCCTTTTTTATTAGATAAAGGGAACAATAGCTTTTTTACGAGACTCCAAGACCAGTAGCCTAGAGATGTTGCCACATTACGAAAGGAAATAGAAGCATTTAGTAGCTTATCGATAGTGAATATACAGAAGCTTGTTCTTATATCTTGTGAAATAGACAGTTAGAGTGTCTATTCCTTAGGGAAACTGTTAAATGTAGAAGCGAGTAAATGATAATAATACTTTTCTTCTGTGTAGTAAATCGGAGCATTTGAAGTATAAGATCGGTTACGAGTATGTGGCTAATAGAAAGATATAGTGATAGCCTACAAAAGAGAAAAATATATGGTTGTGCTATCGTTATAACACTATTGTTCTATTAAAAAAAGTTTGGAATTTTGTTAAACTCGAAGTTATAAGATATATTGCTGAAAATATATCGTATAATGTGTTATGAAGTGAACGATATTAATCTGAATCAGTTGATGCTTTTATAACTCTTCATGTTCTTCATATATGTGTGTAATCTCACAACCCTTTAATTACATGTGGACTACTTAGGGTTGAAATTACATGAAGAAAATTATGTGCTTAATGCCATAAAAAAAACAAATCTCAAGATAATGAAAGATAGGTAGGAAGCAATGTTTTTTTTCAAGAAAATCGTACTTTAAAGTTCCAAATCTTCTTAAGAAATCCTTATATATCTTAAATTTTTAAGAACTTTAATCTCCATTAGAAATTCAAAATATTCATAAGAACTATAATCTTCATTAAAACTGTAAAAAATTCACCAGGAGATTAAATTATAATTAATAATCAGTCTTTTTTTTCTCAGTTGTATATAAGCCTTAAACCCCATTCTATACTGAAGAATATAATCTATTCGTTACACGCCCATGGCTTTTTCCAGGTTTTGATAAGTATAAGAAAATTCTAAAGGTCTCTTTAAATTTTAATCGTTTTATCAATGAAAAACTGTAAAATTTAATCAAACTTGTTAAGTTTGTAATATTTATTAAGTTCTAATTCGATGCTATTATCGATTAAATTACCCATGACAAAACAATAAGCTACTCGGAGAACATAACCTTTTAGTAATTTGAACCCAGAAAAATGACACATAACTCTTAATTCCATTAAAAGTAAAAAATTTTTACATGGTATACATAAAATACTTTTTTTAAAGTTAATTCACCCTCTGTGTTAAATTTAAAGAAATCTTAAGAATATTCAAAAATAAGGAACAGCATTTTATAACGAATAGCTTTTTTTATAATAGTAACTCTCATATAAACATTTCATAAAGAGTTAAACTTTCATGTATTTTTTTCTATCTGGCCGACTAAAAGATGTTTTTGATATAGATCAGTATGTCTCGTAATTTTGTTCTGCGTTCAGATGAAGAAATTGACAGCCAAGTGAATAAGTGAGTGAATATTTACGTCGCATTGTTCGCACTTAAGGGTTTTTTGGCGTTGGGTCACGTAATTTTGAACCATGATCAAGTGACGAGGACGATACCTGAGCTGACACACCTTTCTCCTAACTACCCCACCACACCACGGGAGGACGTTTTGAGCTCTTGACAGATTTAACTTGCATCGCTCCCCAATACGGTGCGTTTTCAACGGTACTAGGCTCGAACTCATGACACGAGCTGACGAGTCCGTTACCTTGACCACAAGGCTACAACGCAGTCACAATTTGACAGGCAAAAAGATACCTCAATCTTAGTATCAACGTTATACCAGCTTTAAGACTTAAAACTGAAGACTTTAGCATACATTAGCCTACTATACGATGACCTTTGTTCGAGGAGAAGTGAAAAAGTAAAGGGTATTTTGCAATTTCTCTTTCCAAGGTTTGACAAAAGCGCTAGTATCCAGCGCTAAATGAGGGGTAGTCGTCAACACTTCTATACAACGAGTTACTCGTCTTTCCTCGTAATCGTTGAAGTGCAGATGACTGTTAAACATGCAGCTTCATTGTCTATATGCACCAATGAGGAAAGGGAGTCATTGCTTCGCTTTTTGTTTGCGGAAGGTGTGATATAAGGCATCCTTTCCATCACTATACCTTCTACGACGACGACCATCCGTGGTTGACTTTGATGTTCTGTCCAATCTCTTTCATCGTCACATAAGGAAATTCTCCTCTGATTGATGTTTCTTATCAATTCGTAGATCTTTCTTCGCTATAAACGGCTGTAACCATACTGTGCTTGCATACGACGAATAATATCCGCATGTTTCGCATCTTCCTCAAACAAAAAGCGAAACACTGTCCTTATTTCCTCCTTAGCGCAGATCGACACTTGAGCTGCCATCTTGAATGGTCTGCTACACCCAAACAACTATGCGAGAAGACGAAGGACACGTAGTAAAGAAGTGTTGCCGACTTCCCCTCATTCAGCTCTGGATATTGGCACTGTTGCCAATTCTTAGAAAAAGAAATTGCAAAAGTCCCTTTACTTTTTGACTTACCATCGTATGTTTGAGAGTTGAAACCGCTATCTAATGATCCCAAATCCTTTTTCATTACAAAAAACTTTTATTTAATTTTTTGATAAAATTGCTGCTAAGTGCTGAAAAAATAACCGAAGGAAAAATATTGATAATTTGAATTCATATATCAAAATACCAGTATCCCATTGAACTGAATTCAGTGGCCCATGAGGGCCAAAGCCTACTGTGCATATCTCACGGTTTAGGTGACCTTAGGTGCTGGGGTGCATTAGCAGATGGTTCACTTACGTGGACAGTCTGATGCGAAACCCCCAGTGTTCAGCTCCCAAACGAGCTTGGTACTCATTTATAGACCCACCGAAGTGATGAAAGGCTGTCAACCTTGCCCAGCCCGGGATTTAAACCCTGGACCTGTGGCGTGGAAGCTCGAAACACTACCACTCAGCCACAGGTCTTCCATTATACTATTAGAGCAGTAAAATCATAATTTTTTTAAAAATTATATTAACAAATGATAATTCTATTTGCAAAATTATAGTAACGAGTTGAAATGTTAGAGGGTAGGAAAAATTCAACACATTTTTATAAAAGATTAAGAAAACAAAATAACTAATGTAAGGTCGAAAACATTGCTTCAGATATATAAATTATAAACTTTTATTCTGGTATTTAATTTCAAAAAATTCATAATGAAAGAAAAAAGGTTCAAAATATTTTTATGAACTCGAGTAGACATTAAACTCTTACTATTGCAATCGATAGAGAATTATATTCGTATTTACAGAGATATAAGATAAAATCCTTCATATCAATTTTTAAATCACATGATTATTTGGAGCAGAATATATCACACACATTTCAACTCGCCACTTCGATTAGTTATTTCTACTTAAGCTGTCATCGGAACCATGCAATTTCCCAAAATTCAGAGGAAAAATGATTACTCGTTTTAAATTCTTACCGAAAGTGAATAAAATCTGCTTTTAATATAGGAAAAGCAAGCTATGAATTTCTTTCGGTTGCTCAGCAACAATTCGTTCCTACGTTTAACGATGGCAAATGTCTCGAAGAAACATCATTAAAAAGAATCAGATTTTTTCACCCAAAAACGCGTAAAGTATTTTTAGAATAAATTTGACACTTTTGAACGAAACTTTTAGTCCTTCTATTTATAACAATGTTATTAGATTTTAGTATGTAGTGGAAGCTATTTCGTAATGGTAAAAGAACGGCTCATTCATATGAAAATCTCATTCTAAATAGAATTTTTCTTTAATGCATTGTTTCTTAAACTGTTAGTGTTTGTGACCCGATTTTCGCTAACGATTTTAATCACGCCTTCTTCCATGCAACACTAATGTATTGAATGCAATAATTATGCATTTTGATGCTAAAACAATAAAACGATCTTAATTATGATAATTATGAACCGTATAAATTATCAAGATAAGTATTAAATCTTGTAGTTGTTACTTTTAAGTAATAAATATTTTAAGTAAGTTAATTCTAAGTAATAGATATTTTTTAAGTAAGTTACTTTTAAGTAATAGATATTTTAACTAAAAGTTACTTTTATAAGTAATAGATATTTTAAGTAAATTGCATTTGAGTAATAGATATTTTAAGTAAATTGTATTTGAGTAATAGATAATTTAAGTAAGTTACTTTTAAGTAATGGGATAACTATATTATGTTAATTTTCCTTTCTAATTTTTAAATTGAAACTCATTACAATATACACACACATACATTGTGTATATTATTTTTATTCAGCCAGAATGTACACTCACTTCCAAAACTTAAGCATGGAGAGAAAAATGCTAATTTCCGGAAGCCAATCTGAATTGTAGAGGATGCAATTCGCTGCAGAGGTAGATGGAAGTATGCAAATATATTAGGTAATAGCCAATCGTGCTTTTATGTCAAGAAATATGCAAAAAGGGCAGTCTTATAAGAAGCCAGCTTTATGATGGGTTACAGAAGTTGATTGCGAGTGCTGATAGAAGGTGTTTAAAACTTTCGTACAATTTGTTTTCAAGACATACGTATTCCTATGACTTCCAGAAAGCGAATGGAAGATTCTGAGCGCTGGCGTGCTGAGGGGTGCATTGAAGCAGGACAGTCGATCACAGATGTTGCTCTTTTCTTCGGCATTCATCATTCTGTAATTTCACGTTTATGGAAACAATTGCAAACCACACAAACAGTTGTCCGAAAGCCCGTAGGTGGTTGCCCAAGGATTTCAACCCCCGCGGAAGATTGATATATTGCTATTGTAGCCAAGCAGAATCGCAGAGAGATCTCCACACGTGTGACACCTATGGTTACAGCGTCCATTGATAAGGCTATATTTGCAGCTACTGTACGTCGAAGATTACATATGAATGGACTGTATGTCCAGGTACCTCGAGTTTGTGTTCCTCTATCCGTCCAATCAAGAGGGGCACGATTAAAGGGGTACCGGGAACATGGCAATTGGACTGTGTCTGACAGGGACAATGTCATGTTTACTGATGAGTCAAGATTTGCTCTGGAGCCCGATGACAAGCGTATAATGATATGGCGTAAACAAGGAACACGCAATCAGCCCCAAAACATCACCGAATATCACGCATTCCGAGGCGGAAGCATTATGGTGTGGGAAGGGATTTCATTAGGATACCGCACCGACCTGCACATCGTTAAACAGGGTGTCCGGTATCGAGATGAAGTCCTAGAAATTGTGAGGTTGTACGCTGCAGCAGTTGGCCCTACTTTTGTTTTAATGGACGACAACGTACGTCTCCATAGAGCTGACATCGTCGATGACTACCTGGAGAGTGAAGGGATTGCGCGTATGGCGTGGCCAGCATATTCGCCCGACCTTAATCTTCACGTTTCCCCCCTCCAGCCACTCTTATTGTGCTGGAAAATGCTCTACAAGAAGAATGGCGATTGCTTAGTTCTACGATGGTTGACTACCTAATTGAAAGCAGAGTCAGAAGGTGTAAACTTTGCATACAGATGAGGGGGGATCACATACCTTATTAATGTCTTTTTTTAAAAAATTTTATGCTGTTTATTTTCACTTTATACATAATTCTGTTTAAGTCTCCAGTATGACATTATCTGATAACTTACAAAAAGTTAATATTGCTTTCATTTCTGTAAATAATTATTGATTTTGTTTTATGTATAAATATATATGCTACTTAACTGCCAAATTTTGTGTCAATCAAAGCAGTATTAGTTGATTTTTTTTGCATTTTACATCTTTGTGCTTAACTTTTGGAAGTGAGTGTATTTTGTTTTGCTTTCTTTAAATAAATTAATATACTTTTTTAAGTAATTTTTAATTTGTAACTTTTTTATATGCTCGCGCCCTCCAAGTAGAATTATCATGACCCACGAGGGAGGTGCATTTCACATTTTAAGAATCGCTGCTTTAATGTATGAGCATATTTTTACAGTCGTTATTCTCATCATACCAAAAGAGTAGAATTCGTAAAAAGTTATAAAAATGATAAGAAAGAAAATACGAGAAGCAATTAAGAAAAGAGAAAATTTGGAAATAACTTCAAAGCTTTGTGGTCATTTTAGATCTATTTAAATTAATTAATTTAATTTAAATTAATAGCTAAGGATATTTTATTTATTTTAATTTAACTAACATACATTTATTTAATTAATTTCTACACATATAATTATTGTTCCTTTATATTGTTGAAGCCTTAATAATCTTAATCTCTATTATTTGGGGCTTAGAAATTTCCTTAAGGGCTTCGGAGAAGCTTTAACCTTGGGGCAAATTATTTTTAAGATACTAGAATATCCTAAGAACCTATCCTATATAATTAACTGCGACCAGTTATATTTATTGGATCTTTAAGACAATTTTGATTAATACTGTGAAGATACGTATAAAGTTTCTATCGCTTATTACACTTCTGATATTTTTCTTTATTGTTATGCTTGATTGTATAGGGTAAAAATGCAGGGTATAGTCAAAGATTAAAACCATAATAATAGTAATCTGAATTTACGACAATCCCACAAGTATATTTAATCTTGAATAAATTTAAAATGTGGCAAAAAATGATAAAAAAAAAGAATAATAAATAAAACTTCATGTTTATTCAAGAAATGTGCAAGCGTTGGTGTCGTGTTGTTTCTTCTTGTTAATACTGGAAGTAGAAAATATTCAGTATGGTTTTCTGAATTAAGTATGTGTTCGGACCATAAAGAAATTATTATTCAAAATGGAATTTCAACAATGTATGTGAGGCAGGAACGTCCAGGTAATCCCAAAATAGTAAATATTACAACAAAATATAACATTCAGTTCCATTACCTTGATCTACTTTAATTCAATAACTATGAATTAGGTAACTAATTTTAAACATGCTTCTATTAAATTTATTTTAAGTAATATGATATCTTTATTATATCTTTCAAATGTTCTTTGTTCAGACATTATATATATATGTATAAAAATTACTTTTCTACATTTATTACCAGCCTTTTGATCCTTTTTATTGACGACTAGTTTCTTTAAACTATACTATTTGAATCGACTTCTTTTTATTTAGCTTTCCTTTTCAAAGAGAATAATTTCACTACTATCCTGTATAGGACTAATGATGGTATTAAATGAAACAATCAACTAATTGGGATTTTAGAAAAGAATGAATTTCTCTTTAGTAATTAGTTTCATTTTGTTATTCGAAGAATACTAAAGCTTGAATAACTTTTTAGAGAACGATAAGTAACGCAATAAACATGACCTAGGAAGTCTTTGAATAACTAATGTTTTAAATGAATTCTTGTAAATATTGTTCTCTACAAGTCTTAGCAAAGAAATTCAGAATTTTATTTACTTGTGTTTAAACTGAATCAAACGAATTAATTCTTAGATTAAGAGTTACTTACCTCAACTGATTTTCTTTTAATAAATTATCAATTTTCAAAAAAATATATAAGTAGAAGGATTTTCCACAGAAAAGTTCATGCTTTGTTAATATTTTATTGCACCTCGATACAGTCATAATGAAAGTATTTCCTGCTGAAAAATATTAAATGTCTCATTTTAATCAAGCTGCTCAAATCTTTTAAATATTTTAACACGAATACGCAGGGTATTTCATGAGAAATGAAACTAACCAACTTTCATTACTGTAAGAATGTATTGAAAGAAACGCTTTTCATTACAGAAGGCATTTTCCTAAATGAAGCAGATCTTATCGATTCTCATTCGCGTCTACCATATACAGCTTTTACACAAAGCAAAAAAGCAGGATTTTCACATTTTTACAAATCATTGAAACAAGCATTTATTTAAGAACGAACAAAAGAAAAATATTCCCAGTAACTGTTTACAAAATCCTTATTTCTAAATACATTTTCATTAACGTTACAAATACTCACAATTACAAAATTACGCTTACAATTAGAAAGACTGTTCGAAATGATAATCACTTTTTGAAGCGCGTATCTCATCATCGACGTTAAGATTCACACAAATTCTGGAAAATTCCAGATGTTCCATGGGAGGCTTCTAAAGTCACGAAAACATGGTAAAAGCATCAGTAATATATATGTGCATGGGGGAATTCAGATGCTTTCGAAAAAATGCGGAAGGGGGGAAGCGGGTAGAAGGAATTCCAAGATCTTCTTACTACCACGGGCAATCCATTGGCCTGAAAATATGGCGTGCAAGTAAGCACACATTGGAGACATAAAATAGACTGGCACAGCAACATGATAAAACCATGCTTCTAGACCAGAAATACTCGATCTGCGGCCTGGCGAACTTTCCTGAGTGGCCCGACCAGTAAAGTTTGCACTAAGAAATTCAATTATTTAAGAACAATTTATTAAAACTTTAGCAGAACATTTTATCAATGAAGCAATTAAATCTATAAATTTTGTTTTCAATGTTGTATGGGTAAGATCTGTATCTATTTTTTTCTCTGTGGGACTGCAATGGTTAGTAATAAATAACAAGGGAGCAACGAGAATGCGTTCACTGTACTGAACTGAGCTGGAGTAAGGAGCATTTTAAGGGTGATGCTGAGTTTTAACTCCCAAGCAAAAAATATCCAAAAAATAGTTTGTTTCAAAACGATTGGAATGTTGACTATTTTGTAGTAAGAAACAAACATGGATCTACAACTTGTTTGATTTGTCACGAAAGTTGTATACTTAAGGTATCCGACAACGTTCGGAACCATGATTTTAAAATAGCGCATAAATGGATAATTTTCATGATATTTAGTGTCACTCAGATTAGAATACATGCATAAAATTGTTTTAAGGACATTTTGGCAAAAAAAATTATTTAAATATAATATTTTGGCAAAAAATTAACTTAGACTTTTTTCCAAACGTTCTTCTTTTGTGAAAAATGGTTCTATTCTAATAATATTTTGCCTGTATATAGCTCAGACCTCTCTACAGAGGCTAAACTAGAATTTTTGAAAAATTCACATTATTTTCAGAGTTACCACCAATTGAAATAATTATTCGCGTTTTTTTCTTAAAATTGCTCCCCTCTATTGTCGTAAAATATGAATATATAAACCCACTTCTAAGTTATATATTTCAAAACTTCTAGTTAAGCCTCTGAACAGAGGTCTGAGCTTTATACAGGCAAAATATTATTATAATAGAAGCATTTTTCACAAAAGGAGAACATTTGAAAAAAAGTTAATTCTAAGTTAATTTTTTGCAAAAATTTTGTCAAAATGTCCTTAAAACAATTTTATGCAGATATTCTAATCTAAGTGACGCTCAATATTATGAAAATTATCCATTTATCTGCTTTTGAAAATCACGGTTCCGAACGTAGTCAGATACCTTAAAAAAATACAATATTGCTTGTCATTTTACCACTGACCACATGTTGATGAATGAAGATAATAATGCAATTACGATTTATATTCGAGTTAACGCAGCATGAAAATGAAAGAATTTACTAATATAATTCTCTTCAATTATACCAGTATCAGATAAAAATCAATTAAGTTGGTTGTATAAAACTCATAATCCGAGTCTAAAAAAATCATTATTGTTTGTTTATGGTTCTTTCACTAGGTTAATTCAGTGTTCGATGTTTCTTTGTTCTTATAGTGTCCCCCAACACCCATTAATCCTCATGTTGCGGCCCATGTGAAATAGCTATCATATGATGGGAGGTCGCCGGGGTCGCCGGTCCCTAAGGTTACAACTGTAATTTTTACATCTGCCCTGCTCTTGTTGTTTACAACAGAAGGAATTTGGAATGCGTCTTTCTTACCCCACCAAAAAGGGTGACATGTTCCCACGCCTAGAAAAGGGCATTGTACTCATAAATATATCGTGGTATCGGGGTGTCTTTAGAATTTCCCGCGCTTGGGGATGTCATTGACCGTGAGAGGATATCCTTCCGCTGACCCTAGACCAATGAGAAAGAATTATGCAGACATTGTAAAGAATCCGCTCCAGCACACAGAAGCAAGTCGCCGCGGAATAAAAAGGAGATGCACCCCGATTTATCTCTCTCTCTCTCTCTTTCTCTCTCTCTCTCTCTCTCTCTGACGCACTCTCTCACACCCACTTGGTCTGGCACGTCCCTTCCCATTCTGAAAGCCGCGGGACTCCAAGCGGCGACATGACTCCTCTTCCTCGCCTCTTTCTCAGAGTTAAGTAAAATCCTGTGTCTCTTTATGCTTTAACTTAATTTCAATCATTATTTTAAATAAATTAATGGTTATTTAAAGAATGTCTTTTGATTTAGCGTACTGTTTATTTGTCTTTAAAAGATCTAATGTTTAAACTTAAGCTATAATGTGACGCTAATAGAAGAGTAGAACCGGGTTTTATTTAAAATGGATTTAATAGGAATAAATTAAATAGTTTAAGTTTAACCAGCGTCGCATTACATATGTATGTGGCCCGGAGAGGGAAAGGTTGATTACCCCTGTTCTAGACCTATGGATTGGCTGAGATGTGTGCTTTCAGAATAACTCATTCCTCAACTTTTCTGGATTTTCATAAATGGCGACAAGAGCCTCCCTACATTCAATGCATTCGTTTTCTATAATGTCTGGTTAATTGAATGGCTTTTAATGGCTGGGAGTTTTCAAAATATGGAAATGACCAGCAAAAATTAGAATTTTCCATAACATAAGCAAATATTTATATGGAAGATAAGATAAGGGCCTTACTAAAATGATCTACAATTTTCTGGCTTTTGTAAATGTAAACGTAATTTTCAAATTGCAAATTTTTGTAACGCAACTGATACTTTAAAAGTAAAAAAAAAAAATAGTTCTGTAAATAGTTATAGAAACTTTATACGGTTCTTTTCTTTTAAATAAAACATTTTCTGAATTACGAAAGTCTGATTTTGAAGTTATGTAAAATTCCTTTACGGAGGAGGCATGATTATGAAAAGCATTTATATAAACATTTTCTCAGAGTTTATGCATAAAATATAAAAAGAACCTTCACAAAAAGGCCCGTATCTGTAGGAGACAAGAAAATATAACTATAGACAAACAAAAAGCAAATGGTAAAAATATGAAAAAATGCACACTTGTTATGTGTAAAACATAAAAAAAACAGTCAAGTTAAGTAGTCGAAGCAGAAAAATTTAAACCATTAACTCAGTGCTTCTCAAAGTTTTAATACTTGCGACCCAATATCCAATCATAATTTTCATCACCCCCTGCACATAAATATATTGTATTGAATTCAAAAATACTATACTTTGGCGCTAAAACTACAATACCACTTTAACCTCTTAAGTACCACCGGTGCATATAAACGTCTCACTCAGTCAAAACGTTAATTGTCCTGGACGTATACATACGTCTGTTCGAAGTAGGATCTTTTCTCTGTACTGCTATCCATTCCGAAGACTTTGGAATGAAATACTAGGACCTTGACAGTGTTTGCGAAGGATTTGATTATTTTTTACTTTTCTCTCCACCAATACACCCCATGCACTCGCCTACGTGTTAAAAAACGGTGGCTCTGGGGAGCGAATCCCGTAACTTTTAACCGGCAATTAAGGGATAAATTATAAGCCGTACAAATTATCAATGTATGTGTTAACTTTTGTATATAATTTTATGTATGACAAGCCCATAGGGGATCACTAGTAATTATTGAACTTGTTCTTAACTTAGTATCGTCAAATTAGTTATGAATATATCAGTGCTGCACAATGTATTTTATATATCAGTATAAATTTGTATTTCATTTTTTTTATTATGTTAGAATGTATTTCGTTTGCTAACTTTCTGTAAATTAATGATTTGTTCTAAAATAATCTCTTGTTTTCGATTTTTCAATATGCTCGTGCCCCACTCCTAGAGTTATCACGCCCCCCCTAGGGAGGCGCGCCCCACAGTTTGAGAAACGCTGCATTAAGTGCAAAACTTGCTTTTATGTTCCATGACATTCTTTTTAGATTTGTTTCCAGTTAAAAAACGAAAATTATTGAAAGCAGAAGCTGACTCATCTGGGAAGGGGGGTTCCCTTTCTTTTTTTCCGTAAGAATCGTTTCTAAGAATAAGATTGTACTCGGTGTTAATGAGAGCAGGAACTGCATTTACAGTTACTGTCCTATGTTTAGGTTTTGAAGACATCCGGGAAAGCACACGATGAAGGGCAGGAAATATACAATTATATGAAATATAATTGTATATTCTTCAATCAAAATATTTTTAACGTTTCAAATATGAACGTAATGAACTGACAAAGATGAATGAATTTTTTTTTAAAGAAATTAAAGAATCTATTTATTTTTTTAAGAGTTGCAATGAAACTAGGCGATACAAATATATGTACATTTTGCTATTATAACCTTTTTACAAATGTTTCTTTAAGAAATATTAAAAAGCATTTTCATTAAAATTCTTTTATCGTTTGAATATATATATATATTTATCAAAGTCTTATAAACACAAGATCAATATAAGCCCTTCGATTTTTTCACTGAAAACATTACAAATATTTTTCAATTTTAAAGGAATATTTTTTTTAAAAAAAAGGGGGAGAAAAGATAATGGTATTTTCAACGGATTCCGTAATTACGTGAAAAAAAATTCCAAACATTCAACAGCTTTTTTTTCTTACAAAAGAAACCTTTTTATAAATAATGTCTTAAACATAAAAATTTAGAAACTAAGGAGCCTTTCTTCGAGATTCCCTTTATGCAAACAGATTAAAATCTTTCTAACTCACAAAAAAAGTAGAATAATTACCTAATTTTTTCTTGCTGTTCTTTTTATCAAGCATTAATATTTTTTTTTCTTATTTAAGAATTTTCATTTAAGTACAAACAGATAATAAAGGAAGGAAATTCTAATTAAAGATATGTTTAATAATAAAAATGACCCTTGACATTCCATATGAAAACAATGGATTCCCTCGGAAAAAATTTCAATCAAACTTCCGTTAAATACTTTTAATTGAAATAATTAATAATAATTGGATAAAAGTTAATAGGCGGAAAGGTTAAAAAGTCGAGGAAGTTTTACTTTCTGCTTTTGTAAGCATCTCTGTTTCATACTCCTTGAATTTTTAAAATTTCGATAAGATGTAAAGGGAAATGAAAAGGTAACAAAACTGCGTAGGTGCCACAAAGGTATTTAAAAACAAATCAAACTTTTCCACCAAGAAATATTACGCTTCATTTTTATCAATTAATCATTTGCGATTTTGTCTTAATTCTTAGAAATTCTTTCGTTCATTTTCTTTGTTAAACTGTTCCCCTTTGGGTATTCCAGAAACTGGCTGGTTTTATCAATTAAAGAGAAAAATGTGAAGATATGGAATATTAAATAAGCTACACTTGAAACAGAAAATTTTGTCAAACTAAAATTCAATGGAAGACAACTACCCATTTTTGTAGATTGCTATGTTCATTCAACTTTTACAAAAGGAATAAATATCTGCTCACAAACAAAGAATAGGAGTTTTTAATGAAGAATTATACACTCTTTAAAAATTTAACTGCCAAATCAATTAACACAAAATGGAAAGCAGTAATAAATATTTTAGAATTTAGATGTCGTGATATGTAAAAACACGATTCATAAACATTAGATACGATTTAAGAGTGAAAATGAATAATGATGCTGTAAAACAATGATATAAATTACGTGTGGGCAGTCTTTAACCACGGGCTTCGATGGGTAGTTTATGGTATTGCAAGACAATATATTGTATTTAAGTAATTTTTATACAAGTCCTAGCATTAAGCTTTCAAGTGTATTGAAAAACATTCTTACCCTTTGGAGTCGATTTCCGCCAAACCCATTTTTAGTGAATCTTCTCAACAAAAGACATGCGTTTGCTTAGTTTTAAATGTGTTGCTCTAATAGTTTAAAAATTGGACTTTTTTAACTACAACGTTTATCTAACCTTTTGGAAGTCGATTTCTGTAAACCTATTCTTTGTGGATCTCTGCTGAACAAAAAAGCTTGTTTGCCAAATTTTCACTTTGTAAGTTCAATACTTCAAAAACTGGATTTTTTTTGTTACCTACACTATTAAAATTCGTAGGTAAACAAACGTATCTATCTATCTGACCATGCACGTTTATCTATCTTCTCATGAACTGCACGACGCAGAAACTCACCGAAGGTACCAAAAGATCGAGATTTCGTCACGATACAGTATGTTTTTATTTTTACAAAACAACGATACTGTACATATCTTATGATTTTTTTCTAAAATGAATCAATATATCGATGCGTTTGTATAAAAATGATTTTTGAAAAACTCATACTTTGATCTTTTAGAGTTAGTGATTTAAAAAATAAAATGTCAAAAACTTTTTTTACGAATTTTTAAAAAATACTCAAATTTTAAATATTTAATAACTATTTATCAAATTAAAATTTTTTATAACTTCTTCATTTATAAAAATAATTGCATGAAACTTTTCCCCGTATATCGAACATTTCAAAAAGTGCTCACAATTTTAATTCAACATATAATATACTTGTGATAATTAGTAATTATAAAAATTTCTACTTTTTTCAACATACAACTATTTTTAAAAAGGTACATTTTCGTTTCCGGGGCCTAAAAAGTTGCAAAGTGAGTGAATGAATATTAAAGTCCCACTGTGTTCACTTACTCGAGAGCTTTTGGCGACGCACCTCGACATTTTGAACCATTGTCAAGGGACGAGGATGTAACTTGAGCTGGCACCCATCTTTCTTAACTACGATACCACACAAACGCTAGAATGTTTAAACTCTCGACAGATTCAACAGCGGGTCTTCAGCCGTAGACAAAATTTTATAAGGGCAGTAATAATTAATTGTGGGAATAATTAATTTTGGCTCTTATGACTTACATTTATCATAAAAACTTTAAAAAAACACTTTGCTTTTATTTTACACATGAAAAGTCTTTAACATATAACATAAAGCATTGTCAAATAACGAAGAATTATTTATTGCAATGTAGTAAACTTTATGGTTACTTTATATTGAATGGTTTATGATGCGACTGAGATTCCGGTTCTAAATTTTACGAGGGGTATTAAGAAACTGATCAATACTTTTCGCTCTTACATAATTCAATACGTAATGTGTGTGTAAGAGCAAATCTCCCCTACCTAAACAGGATTACCGATTGTGGAACCAGCACGAGATATTCTGCTCAATTCAGAGGCATGCAAACATGCATCTTGTTATTCTGAATATTCTCAGGAAATGATATTTATGTCAAAATAGATGGTAATTTTGTGTAATATGTGGCAGAACTGAGCATTTTTTATTAAATATATACCTCGGATATATTTTAAGAAACAAACTCGAAACTCGGCTTTAAAATTAAATAACATTTTCAATAAAATGTAATAATAAAAGTGGGAATAAATTTCAAATAGCGGTGGTTTGTAACGAAGTATCCTGGATATTTTTCTGAATTCAGAATTGCAAATTACATTCTTGTTGCAGAAAAGCATACCCATGTTTATATATATATATATTAAAAAACTGCGATGCTTGATCAGTGTAGAACTGCAAAATTTCTGGCAATCGATTTTTGTAGATTTTTCTTGTTACTTTCAACATCGAGTAAAATAAACTGTGTGTTCAAGAAAAGTTATAAATTTTAACTTTTGTAACTCGTACTCCTTTTTTTTTAAAAAAAAACGCATCTTAAAAGGCATCATATTTTGTGTGCCCATTTTTTCCCCTTACGTTTTAAAGTAAGCCGTTAGAAAAGCATGTTACTAATAAAATAGTTAGGATATTTGTATATTTTCTACTTTTCATTCTAAAATAAACTTTAAATGATGCTAGAAATTTAATCAATATTTTAAATGCAAAAAAATAATAACTCTTTAAAAAAAATTTGTTAACTCTTACGAATTATAAGACGCTTTTCTAAAAGCGTATACTGGAGAAAGTTTTTTTTTCAGAAACGTGAGCTTAGCATAGTTGTTTTTATTTAACCCTAATCAAATAATCAAAATAATAAATAATGATATATATAATACATAACTAGGTAATCCAAATAATTAGTTCTAAAAATAAAACTTTTTTATGGGGTTAGTGACGCTGATTGCCGTGCTGTAGGTAATGGGTTCGAATCCCGGAGAAGACATGGACGTTTGAAAATGTATAGTGTCTATGCGGCATAGGGGTACTCTAAATAGCCTTCCAACCACAAGTTCTCTCGTGAGGTTGGTAGAAGGGGAAGTGGAAGGCCCTTGACTACCCCTATGGTGCTCTCCCTCAAAACTGGGATGGAACCGAGTGAAATCGCACTGTCATCTCTGTATGGCGCTCCAAGCTACGATTAAAAACATGCGTAAAAATCTAGCCCCTTGCCGCAATGAATTTCGCGAGCCTTGATTTGGTGTTAATGTCAATCAGGAGTCATAAGTTACAATAACACTTAATATACAGATTGTTGTTGTCACTTGACATGTCACACACTTTTAGCTTGAAACTGATGCCACATTTTAAACCTAAAAATGAAGTATTGATTTTCCTGAAATATTGTATTTGAATCTCTGTCGTTCAGTTTAGCGTCGCCAGGGATTAGTAAAAGAAAAAATAATGCTTTAGAATGCGATATACATGTTTGTAACATTTGAAAAAGGGTAAAATCCAGATGAACGTATGCAACGCGTCTGTAAAGTTGAGGGATAGAGATTGAGATAAACGCACCCAGCGCGTTCTTAAAGGCCTTAAGGTTAAAATTCAAAAATATCAAAACCATTATTTGTTGTTGTAAAATAAGAGTGTTATAAGTCTAAAGTCAGTTGTTCAAGGATAATCAGTTTTAAGAAAAAGTATATTGATCGAAGAATTTAAAAAAATAATAAAGAAAGACTAAAAAACGTTATCTATATAAAATCATAAAAGCACCCTCCGAATTGTTCATGTAAAAATGTGTGTTTAATAAAAAAAATTAATTAGAGACCTAAGCGCTTCTTTAGGTTGCTCTCCTCTAATTTATATGAACATCATTAGCTGTTTTTCTGACATTTATTGGCTATCGAACGAGCAAATACATTAATTTAATACATGTCTTTTTTTTCTGTTACCCTAGAGACTAGCTCGGAATTTTAATTGATTAAAACAATTTTAGAACTAACCATACCCTTAAAATGTCTTTGGTTGTTTTTTTTTTTTAAATTATCAATAAGAGAAAGAAATGGGAAATCTTTCTGTTTGCTTTTAAATTGTGTCGTTTTTTCCATTGTAAGTAAAGTTGTCGTTCGTATTTCTTATAGAATTCAAAAAACGCAAGAATTTAGAATTGAATTTCTTATTTGAAGTTTGAAACTCTCTCTCCCCCGAGGCTTTTTTATCACCTTTTAAAAAAACATATAACAATTTGCCAAATCATAAAAAGTACTTTAAACTAAAATTATTGGGTTGTTCGGAAAGTAATTTCGCTTTTTCCCGACAGGGGATTTAATTGTATTTTTTGCACCCAACTTCACATTTAAGCCGTATAAATTTTATATGCTTTGAGATCTCATATAGCAAGGCTTGTGTGTGAAAAATTCCAATTAATTCTACGCAGTAGTTTTTTGGTTGGTGCCCTTTTAAATATGGAGAGCGATAAGCAGCATTTTCGACATATCTTACTGTTTTACTACAGAAAGGGTAAAAATGCTGTTCAAGCCAGAAAGAAATTGACCGATGTGTATGGAGAAGGTGCGTTGACAGTACGCCAGTGCGAGAACTAGTTCGCTAAATTTCCATCCGGCAATTTTGATGTCGAAGATGCACCACGTTCGGGAAGGCCGGTTGAATGATAAAGACGCGATAAAGGCATTAGTTGATGCGAACCGGCGAATAACAACACGTGAGATCGGATTGAGATTAAATTTATCAAATTCAACAGTTTATGACCACTTGAAAGGCCTGGGATTATCCTCGAAGCTCGATGTATGGGTTCCCCATGTTCTCACAGAGAGAAATCTGTGTCGCCGCATTGACGTCTGCGATTCACTTCTCAAACGTCACGAAAAGGATCCGTTTTTGAAACGCATCATCACTGAGGGCGAAAAAGGTCATGGAGCAAAAAAGATGAACTGGCTCAAACCATTTCCAAAGCCGATATTCACCAAAAAAAGGTGATGCTGTCTGTTTGGTGGGATTTTAAAGGAATCGTTTTTTTTTTTTAAGCTTTTACCGGATAACACAACGATTAATTCGGAAGTCTACTGTCATCAGCTGGACAAACTGAAGGATGCACTTCAACAAAAAAGGTCTGAACTAATCAAAAGGAAAGGTGTAGTGTTTCACCAAGACAACGCGAGACCTCACACAAGTTTGGTCACTCGCCAAAAGCCTTTACAGCTTGAATGGGATACAATGCCACACCCACCATATTCTCCAGACCTGGCACCATCGGATTATTATTTGTTCCGGTCACTCCAAAATTTTTAGACGGTAAAACCTTCACCTCAAATGAGGAGGTCAAAAACCATCTCGATCGGTTTTTTTTGCCAGCAAAGACCAAAAATTTTATGAGCGTGGAATTATGCTACTACCAGAAAGATGGCAAAAGGTGTTGGTCCAGAACGGCCAATATATAATTTAATAAAGTATTTGTTTTTTATACGAAAACTGTCTTTCATTTCCACAAAAAAAACGAAATTACATTCCGAACAACCCAATATAAAGGAAAGATTTTCAATCGGGACTATGAAAAGAGATCTAGAGTTTAGAGGAGCGGGAGAAAAAATACGTTATTTTTAATGGTAACTATATGATCTTACACTGCCTTTTACTATAAATGTTTTCTAAATTAAAATATTATGATTAATTGTTTTTCATCAAGATCCCTTCACAGATTTATGCTATTATTTAAGATTTTCACACTAGTATGCAAGTAAGAAATAAAACAGTAGCTTCAATTATTATATATTAAAAATGAATCCTTAATTAACGTTTATTGTACGAAGTAGTATTATTTTGTATTATTTTTTAGAAGTTTATATTATTTCATGTTTTTGAATAAGAATTGCGTATACATTTCATTGTTATTATTTACCGTAAAAGCTTATATCACTCTTATAAAGATTAATTCCGTACTCACGTAAAAAAATTCAAGGGATCATTAAGACTCACCTTAGAAGTTTCTTAATAGGGATGTCTTTTGGTGTCATTTAAAAAATACCATTAATATCCCTTAAGATGTTTTTTGGTGGTTTATTTTATATTTTTTTATAAATCACAAGGCAGTTAAAGATATTTTTAATCATGTTATATTTGTTTGAATATATAAAGAGTTTACTTTAGTGTTTAATTGGTGTCTGTTTTGTATAAAAATAGAATTAGAAAATCATGAAAATTTTTTGGTTCGATTTGTGTTTGAAATTTCTCGTATGATAGTGGGATCTGTGTACCTCGTTTGCTAGTGTTTAAAAAATAAGCTGAATTAAGTTGGTGTTCGAATTTTCTTTTTTTTTATTCAACGTTCACAAACTTTTCTGATATTTTTAATTACATAAGAAATAATTGCTATGAATATAATTTATAATGAGCGGTGAATATAATGATGATTAAAAATTATAATGATTAGTAAAAATTTCATTTTCTTCTGCAATCCAATTGCTCATAAAAAACTATTCTAACATTTTAACATTAATATTTATCCACTAATTTATTACCATTACAAAAATTTATTTTATTTTATTTTATAGTTTAATTAATTCATCGGAAATCATACATGAATCTAGAAAATAATGCTCGTTCAGAATACATAAACTAAAGTAAGGCATTGAGATATGAACACACGAAAGAACTATGAAGGAAATATACATTGTTTGCTTACAGCATCGCTGATAAGTGTTAAATCTCTGTTACTTATATAAACGACTGAAGGTTATCTATTTCAATATTCCATGTAACTTTGTTGAAGTTCGAGATCGTAGTTCGAGTAGGAACTCTATGACAATAACTGTACCAGAGTCACTTACTTCAAAGTAATAAATATTCCAACCTTCAGTGTTTCCCTCAAAAAATATCCAAAGATTCTCGTTTAGGATCTAGGTAACTATATCGAAACCTAAATAGTCAATCAGCATTTCTGTCGTTTTTGCACAAAAAATACGTTATATGTATGAAATTGTATTACAATTACTCTACAAAAAAGGCTTTACAGAAAATCTTGACACGTATCAAATACTGATTACTTCTTTAGGAAAGATCTGAATTCCCCCTCGTTTACGAGAATCCAGTTGACTAGAAAGAACTTAAAAAGCTCATATAGCATAACTTCTGTACTACTGCTAAAATCCCTGATATATTTAAAATTACATTTCAAGAATTTTAGAACAAACGCTTACATCATCGAAGCCTCGTTAACCTCTTAAAATAACATCTTCAGCTAGCTCTGCATTTAAGAGGAGCTAGAGAAGATCACTTCGTTTGAGTATTAGTGCTAAAAGCACATGACTCCTCTGAAACTCGACCTTAATCAAGTGCAAAAATTGCTGAACGTATTATTTTCAGTATATTCAGGTTTGAAGAATATCTTTTGTAAACATTAAATGATATTACTTTTTTGTAAACAAAAGAAACTGTTCAATAATCCCGTGAGAAAACAGGTTTTCTTATTTCAAGTTTGTTTTTGTATAGTGTCTTATAGGTCATTTAAGAACATACATTGCAATACAAAAAATTGTTCCAATTTGTTCTATTTCTGTGTGAGTTTTATTTCAACTTTGGAATAGATTCATGAACAGGAAACCTTTAAAATGTTAGTCTATCAAGCACGGATCCATAATTTTACTCTAAAAGGGAAAAAGTAACCATAGAACAAAAGAAATTAAGAACTCCTTTAGTACAAAGACTGGGATATTAACCAACTATAGCGCAGATTTTTAGTTTTCTGTCTGATATCACTCTTTTTTTCCCTAGAACTTTGAGGTGAAAAGTAGGCCTCTCCTTCAAAGCGACTACAGATAAGATACACCTGTTTCAACGGCGGTCCATTCTTTTTACATTTAACACGTGACGATGTTATACATGTGTAGATGGTGTGGTCCACTATTGTCAGTAGGAAATTCCAAGAATAGTATTCTATATGTCAGAGTGACCAGGTCAATTTATGACCCTCCGTATGGTTTTCGACATTTTCAAATAATATGGTGTCGGGACTTTCCGAAATAACCAATGGTGGTTGGGATCAAGACTTAGGATGCCGTGTGCAGGCCCATGTTTCTTCAAATCAGAAATTAAAGGAGCGTGAGAGAAGCCCATCGAAAAGTTTAAGGAGACAAATTAAAAGGTGACCGGGAGATCAATGATATCCCGAAAGGAGCAAAATCACTGAGACTGGCAAGATACCTACGAGAATGCGAACTTTTACTATTTTGGGGATTCTAAGCTTTAAGAGATCCAATGGAAAGATACTAACAGACGACAATACAAAATGCAGGTGATTATCTAAATAATGGAAACATCAGTCAATAAAGTGCATAGTACAAAAGTATTGTACAAAATGTTATAATAGTAATATAATCATGTTTTCTCGTAACATTTGATAATATTTTTAAAAGTGAGAATGTAGGAGAAAAAAATAAAATATTTTACTTAAATATATTCATAGCTCTGAAATATTTTATATCATTAATTACCACAACATAAAACAATTGAATCGATTATATATGTTATCTCATTTATTTAGATTAAAAATGGAATAATGTTTACTACCGATATTGTTTGAAAGGAATCTAAGTGTAAAAAATATGTATAATAAACTTAGAAATTGAAAAAGAATTTTAAAATTCTGAAAACCACAAGAAAATTACTGTTGATAAAACTTATATTTTTAACAATCTTTTTCCGTATTTTCAAATCGTTCTAATAATTTATATGTAATTATTATAATATTAAAAATAGAAACTAAACAATAAGCGTTTTTATATAGTATAATATATGTAAATTTGGATTTTTCATGCAAAAAATAGATATAAATAGTAAAACACAGTGAAATATTAGGTTGAGGAAAAAGAAATGCATTACTTTTTTGGTAGACGGCTGTAGTGTCGAAATCTCGTGAAGTACCGATCAAACAATTTCAAATTTATGCTCGTTGTCAAGGTGTCATTTCACACTACAAAAATTCTTTTGCTTTTTTTTTTCGTTTGGTCCATTCAGTTATGAGTGACAGGGTGTTAAAAATGGAAGTCAACAAAGAGAAAATTCGGTGCATTCTACAGTTTTTCCTTGATAAATGCGAAAATGCAAACCAGGCGGCTGAAATTGTGAATGGTGTCTATGGTGCCGATACTGTAACAGCTAATTACGTGCAATTTTGGTTTCATCGATTTCGTTCAGGCATTTTTATGTTAAAGTTGGCCTCCCAGAGGCAGGCCCGTCATCGAAAATGTCGTTAAAATCGCAGGAATAATCGCAGTTGACCAGCTTGTTAGTAGTCGTAGCATCGCCCAGGAGCTAAATATCTACATAAAACAGTTTTAAGCCATCTGAGCAAAGTTGGATTCAAAATGAAGCTCAATGTTTGAGTGCCACACCAATTAACATCAAAAAACATGATGGATCAAATTTCCATCTACCCTGGCCAAACGGAATGAAATCGACCCATTTTTTAAACGGATGGTGACTGGGGATGAGAAATGGGTCACATACGACAATATTGTGCTAAAACGGTCGTGGTCAAAGCGCGGTGAAGCAGCTCAAACGGTGGCCAAACCAGGACTAACGGCCAGAAAGGTTCTACTGTGTAATTGGTGGGACTGGAAAGGAATAATTTTTTATGAGTTGCTTCCGTATGACCAAACACTAAATTCAGGTCTCTACTCCGTTTGAAGCTAGCAATTAAACAAAAAGGCCAGAATTGGCCAACAGAAGAGGTGCTGTGTTCCATCAGGGCAACGCCAGGTAACACACGTCTGTAGTGACTCGCCAGAAACTCTGGGAGATTAGTTGGGAAATTTTAATGCATCCACCATACAGTCCGGACCTGACACCGTATGATTAATACCTTTTTCTCGCATTGCAAAACTTCCTGAGTGATAAGAAATTGGGATCAAGAGAAGATTGTGAAAATCGATTACTAGAGTTTTCCGCCGATAAGGACCAAGACGTCTACGAGAGAGGCATTATAAAATTACCATTAAAATGGCAACAAAATATGCAAGAAATCGGTGCATATTTGACCCAAATCGGACAATACGAAACATGTTAAATAAAGAATTTCATGCAAAAATAACAGATTTCTTTTTCCCCAACTTAATATTATGTGTCCTTTCGATATTAAAAATAAGATACAAATGAAGAGCCAATATTTATCAACTCCTGGATTAAAATTACATCTTTCATTTGGGTAAAATTATCTTAACTTCAGATTCAAGCTGAAATTGGACATAATGTATATTTATCGATAAAAGGAGTAATGGTGAATTTTTTTCTCATTGTATTAATTAATTTTTCTAATCTATTTCTGACAAACCAATTTTAAAGTCTGTTAAGCAAGACTGATATTTTTGTTCCATATTATTGCATTTTTTTAATTTTACAATTATACACAATGACATGAAAATTTGTGCACCAAGAAGTAAGAATGGGATTGTTGGGAAACTGGAAATGAAGACATGTTTTAGGCAGACATGTAAATGATTCGAAATGCAGCGTGATTGCGCAATGCGTAGTAACATCAGAGGGCATGGTACTTCGTTCTTCTTGTATTTTAAAACTAGTAAGCAGAGCTTGTTTGTGTATTTTTAATTTGTTGCTTAGGAATACTTTTCCACTAGAGATGCCAATATACCGCTATCGGAGACAATGCGAGCAGTTGTCAGAGTTTGAGAAGGGAAGAGTCAATGGGATGATGAAAACTGGAGAGTTGCTCGCCACCGTTCTTACTTTGCTGTGAGAAAGTGTTAGGACTAGTGGACAAGTGAAAGGTCTGTTAAATGGCGACCAAGCGCAGGACGTCCTCAATAGACTAAGCAGTCGAGGTCATCGTCAAGTCATATGACGCGTAAACAGTCTCTTTGGCTTCCATCCATACACTCCATCAAGGCTTCATTAAGGGCCTCTGTTTCAGAACGTACCATTGCTAGGCGCCTGGCTGAAGGACAGATGCTATCGCGGTGTTCTCATTGCATGTACTACCATTGACACTCACCGTCTTCTCCGTTTGGTGTGGTTTCACGCTTGAAAGGATTGTACTACAAGCAAATGGAATCAGGTCGTCTTCAAGGATGAAACCAGATTCAGTTTGGGAAGTGATAACTTTGCGTATGTGTGTGGATTCCCCGTGGTGAAAATCTCCAGCCTGTCTTTAGTGTACAGCAGCACCCCACTCCCACAACTGGTTTAATGGTATGGAGTGCCATCGCATACGATACAAACCCCCCTTAATATTAATAGATTGCACCATGACAGCCCAGAGGTACGTTCATGACATTCTTCAGTCACATGTATTGCCACTCATAGCAGAGCTCTCAGGTGCCATTTTTCAAAAGGGCAATGCTCGCCTCCACGCACAACAAGGGTTTCATAGGTCTGCCTCCGCCACATTTCCACCCTTCCTATAACTAATCGATCCCAGATTTGTCTCTGATTGAGCATATATGGTATCATTTAGGACGGCAAGTTGATCAGCTTACGAGTTTGAGAGAATTAAAGGCGTGTTTACAGCAACTGTAAAACGAGATATTGCATCACATCATACGGGACGTATGCCTAAATACCTGTCCGTATCACATCATGCATTCACGCTAGAGATTATTAAGACTTACATTCACTTGTAATTTTTTTTTACAATAAATGATCATTTTGCTTTGATTTTGTAATCACTTACTTGCATCGACGTTGTAAAATTTTGTTTTATTCTGACAACTCTTTTTCATTGCGCAAATTTTTATTGCAATGAGAGTATTTCATACTACATTGGTAAAATACATTTAAACTCTTTTGCCATATATATGAGAAAAGGGGAAGAGGGAATTCTCTACGTATTGATCGTATAAAACCAAATACGATACTTATATATGTATATGCAAGCATCAAATAACACTTCTATTTTTAAAGCATAACACTAGTCAATTTCCAATTCAAGTACGAAAAAAATATATCTATAGTGGATCATTGATGTTGGAAAAGTTTATTTTAATATATCATTTTAGACACTTAACTCTCAAGAACAAGTTAACAAATAAAATATCAAAACCGTTTTCTTCTATTAAAATAATGTATAGCTGAAAAACGAGTGATAAGAACAAAAAGAAAAAAAGAAATTCCACTTTAGGGAACAAACTTGAAATTCCATTTCCATGGAGGTGACATCAAAACTTGAAGAGGACAGATTTGAAGCGAAAACGAGAAGAATTTTCGCAAGAGGAAAAAGAGCAAAATGTTTTTTGTAACCTATATATTTAAATCTCGATGACTTCAAGCGTTAAGCCATTTATAAAAAAGAAGTTCGTCTTATCGTGTGGTTATTTAATCTTTTTCTCTTGAATGCTAAGTAGTAAGCAATGAATAATAAATTGACCGGATAACTCCATTCAAACAAAAAGAATCTGGAAGTTTATATGTTGCTAAAACAGAGAATAAATCTTTTGTAGTTATTATGTTTTTTTTATTTTATGTTCTCTTATGAGTAGCATAACTGGTATTAATTTCAAAAGGAATACTCGTGAGGATTGAAAATGTGCTCTCTACAGTTATTTTGCGTTCTGAAAGTTATTTAAATTTCTGGTTAAGAGAATATTTTCTCTCTTTAAGCGATCTCAGTTGATTAAATGAATTTTCTTTGTTAATTATTGTTACATATTCATTGTAATTCATTTCGAACTATGACTTATCTAGAAAATTCTTACAAATATGATTTAAAAGTATATGTCATTTTAAAATTATCGAATACACATGAAACTGACCTTTTACATTTTACTTATCTTAAAGATTTTACTTATCATTTAAGGAAAAGATTGTGAATTTCATCATTTATAGGAAACAGAAAAAGTACATTTCATATATAATTATATATATATACGCATTTACACTAGAATGCAAATTGGTAAATAAAATACCTGTTATAAATATAGCATTCGATAAGAATTCAACTGCTGCTCTCTCCCTAAAAAACATATATATTAATATCTATCTAAATCTTATCTTAATATTAAAAAGTCACAATAAAAATGTCTTATAAGCATATGAAAATTCTTTAAAGATAAATGAAGGAAATAGAAACTTAAGCTGTACACAATTCTGTCAATTTATTACTATCCTCTATACATTTTCTTGAAAAAGGATCTATTTCTCATAAAATATTTGGGGAAACATTTCCAGAGATTTTTTCAGATGTTGCTTCAAAATTAGAAAAGGTCAATGACAAAAATTTCATTAACTACTGTATTTATTAAAACCGGAGAAAATTTTTTAAATGTTTTTTGAAAAATCTCGAAGCAGCTGCTTTTATGAATAAAATTCTTACATATAATATGTTTAATTTTATATTTTATTTAATGCATAGTAAAAAAAATTCATTAAATATATGTAAAAGGCTTAGAAGGTAATAATTATTAGAAGTCATTCATGTGTGTATATATTTCTGTTATATTAAGTTTAAACAGGAAACAAACTCCCTTTTGAATGAATTATAATTGTATGAGAAGAATGATCACAAAAAAATACCTTCATACATATTGACAGTATTCAAAAATACTTCTAATACTTTTTAGTACAAACAGTCATACCTTGCTTATTAAAATCGTCAGATATATATAATCCCTTTTTTACTAAATACTCTAAAATAAATATATTTTCCCCTGAACTCAAATATAACTTTATTTCTTGAAAAAGGCGATTTACTGTAGATATATAGTAGACTGCACTTTGTATAGTCAACTTTCAAATACAGATCAATAAAGGAGAAAAAAAATTATTTTATCAGACAATATTTGAAGATGTATATCAAAGCAAAATAAGATTTGTTCTCATAAAATGTATAATGAGATAAAAACAAAGAAAAAGCACTTCGATCTTCATCTCGTGAGACAAAAACAAAGGAAAAGAACTTTGATCTTCATCTCGTGAATAAAAACAAAGGAAAAGAATTTTGATCTTCATCTCGTGAGATAAAAACAAAGGAAAAGAACTTTGATCTTCATCTTGTGAGATAAAAGCAAAGGAAAAGAATTTTGATCTTCATCACGTGAGATAGAAACAAAAGAAAAGAACTTTTATCTTCATCTGATGATCAAACATGGGATTCCATTTGAATAAAAGGTGTCATCAGAGCTATACAAAGACAAGTATGAAGAGAATATATTACCAAACAAGTTTTCGATAGGAAAAAAGGAAAAATATAAAGAAGTAAATTTTAGACATTATTCTCTTATGATTATTCAAAATTTAAGGAAGACATAATAATAATTTACAGTTCATGTATATATTTTAAATGTAAAACAAGATAAGTGAAAGGTTTTTTGCAAGCCAAAAATATTTTAAGGTGTATGTTTCAGAAATCAAAAAATTTATGATTTATTTTTGAAATATTTACTTCATAATTTTGCATCTCGGGGTTTCAGAGAAAAACCTTACATAAAAATGATTAGATTTCACTCTACAAAAACTTATTCCAAATTCTAATTTCAACTGACTAGTTGGAATATAAAAAAAGTGTCGCTTCAATAAATCTCCAAAGAAAATTATCATATATTTTTCATGTTATTTCATTCTATACGTAAGAGAAATATTTTCTATAATAAGTATTTAATTCCAAAGCACGTCATCATCATAAGCAAAGTTAAACTACAAGCCTATAGCCTTCGAGTTGTTTCTAATTGCGACGTTAATAAGCAACCAATGAACCATAAATAAAGATGTTATTAATATTGAAAAAGTTTAATATATGTCTGAAAATACCTAATTAATATAAAAGACGGCTATTGATGCATAACATCTTTCAAAGCTTGAATGTGACAAATACTGTCCATTAAGTAAATATTTTGACAGAAAATGTCATAAATTAAAGTCAATATTTTGGCGACTGTCCATTTTTCATTACTGAAAACTTCACGAATTGAAGTGTCAAATTTTCGGTGTCCTAATTTAAAACGTTTGATAAAAACAATTGCATCTGTATCATTATACACAATATACATAAAACATTACTCATTATTCCTTATTTTATAAAAAGTTTATTTAAAAATTATAGTTTACTAATCTTACAAACTACATTAACAGAGTTAAAAGGAAAAGATGAGTTGGATAAAAAAAATTTTCGCAATAAATAATTTAACAAAATTATGTACTAGTTCTCAAGTGTATATAAAATATAATATTTTTGTTTTATTTATTAAGTGTCTTAAATTGTATAACATTCAATTATACGCATAAATTGTATTGTTAACCAAAAATATATTAGGATTTCGTAATATTCTAAGTATTAAAATTCATTTTTGTAATAATTTTGCCTAATTAAATCTTTGTTAAAATAAATAAGATGTTCAAAAATTACTGACTTCATATCAGAAAAGATATTTAAACTAACAATTGAAAATTTTTAACATCATTAAATAAAGAACATTTTATATTTTAGAAAGCCGTATTCAGGCTATAAAGTAATCTTGATAATTCTGATTTTTGAAAGCTTATGGAAAAGAGTTACAGAATATTTTACAATTTAATTAACTCTTTCATCCTCTACAACTTAATTTTAAGTTTCAAATACAAATTTTATATTTGGAATTTTAAATCTGAATATTAAAAACTTTATCGTCTTTATTTCTCAAAAGCAATAAATATATGTGAATCCATCATTAATTTATATTATTTCAGTAAATATACGTAAAAACAGTAACTACAATAACACCCCCCGGTAGTAAAAATTTTAAATGCTAAAATACTTCAAATGAAGAACATTTTCAAAACATAACATCTTTAATTAAAGAATATATCAGATGCCCTTACTTCGAATAGTTGGTAGGAACTTCATTACATTCCTCGTTTTCTCTGTCATCTCATCATTCACTGGATAAGGTAATAATTTGTGAAAGAGTATTTGATTACAGAGTATCCTCACTGTTTGCTTATCGGTTTCTGTAATGCTAACAGGAAATTTCTTCAACTTAAGACAGACTAGAAACTTACAGAGCTTAAATCTCTAGGGAAATTAATCAAGTTCTTTGCAAGAATCAAAGAATTTGGATAGCTGTCTAGATCTCTTAGGATGAAGGAAGACTAATTTCTTTTCCCCACTGCTTGATTTCTATCATAACATGATTTTATCGCTTCGAATATCTTAGATGGAAAATTCACGCCTTTTTAGAATTTCGATGTGTAATTTGAGCTCTGACATGAACTAAATGTTACTCCAATCAAAATACGATACCCTCAAGATTATTAAGTGCTTTAATTAATGTGTATTTTTTTCGTAAGGGAATATAAATATACAGTGGACCACTAAAGTGTTCGTACACTTGCAATTTCTTATCAAATTTAATGTTTTCGACTAATAAAAATTAATGTATTGTAATTGTAATTTTTTATGATATCTGCAACTTGTTCTTAATGGAATGACAAAATTAATTTTTTAAAAATAGTATAAATATTTTTTTTAAAAAAATTAACTATCAAAAATGTACTAAAAAATTACGCCACAAAAGTCTTCGTACACTTAACAAAAATCTCAACTTCGCGTTAAATATTGTATTTCTTTCTTAATTTAGTACTTAGTAGGATAGGTTTTAGTGTCTTCGACCACTTTTAAGCATCTTGGTATAGATTTAATCAGTTTTTTGTAATTTCTGCATCGATTTTCCACCATTCTTCTTTGATTATTGTTTTTACTTCAAATTTTGTATTTATTTGTCACGTTTTCTTTTTTTCCATCAGAATCTCACTAAATATGTTCTACTGGGCTAAATAAAGGGATTGAGAATGTGTTTTCATAATTTGGGGGCAGTTATAGAAACACCAGTGGCGTACATTGAGAGCAGTGTGCTTGGCGTCATTACCCTGTTAAAAAAGGAAGTCGTTTCCAATATCCAAATTTTGGGCGGATAATTTAAAATTTCTCTTTAAAATATTTAAATAGAGCTCATGATTCAAAATATCAACAAAAAATACCAAATTACCAGATTCTGGGACCAATTTACACTCACAAGCAAGAACACTTCTACCTCCATGTTTTATTGATCCAACTAGATTCTCGAATTAAGTTTCAGAAAATTCTAAATTGATTGGAATGGCAGACAATTCAACAATTTTAGTTCCAATGGGACTATAATATCTTGTAAATTAAAAGATAAGGAGTTTAATCCCATGAATTTATGTGAAACAAGAACTCCTTCACTTCCATGATGAAGTATGGAAGTGAAGGTGTTCTGGCCTGGGGGTGTAAATTGGCCTCAGAATTAGGTTATTTGGTATTTTTCATGGTATTATAAATCATGAGCACTATTTAATTATTTTAAAGAGAAATTTTAAATTATCCACTCGAAATTAGGCTATTGGAGACTACTTAATTTTTTAACATGTAATGACGCTGATCTCATTGTACGCCACTGGTGTCTCTATAACTGTCCCCAAATTATGAAAACATCGCCTCAAACACTTTATTTAGCCGAGTAGAATATGTTTGGTGAGATTTTGATGTAAAGAAAAATAAAACGGGACAAATAAACACAAAATGTGAAGTAAAAACAATAAGCACAGAAGAATGGAGGAAAATCGATGCAGAAATTACAAAAAACTGATTAAATCTATACCAAGACGCTTAAAAGTTGTTGTGGACAATAAACAATATCCTACTAAGTACTAAATTAAGAAAGAACTACAATATTTAAAGCTAAGCTGAGATTTTTGTTAAGTGTATGAAGACTTTTGTGGCGTAATGTTTTAGCTTTTTGACAATTATTTTTTTAAAAAAATAGTTAAACTATTTTTAAAAAATTAATTAATTCCATTAAGAATACGTTGCAAATATCATAAAAGATAACAATTACAATACATTAATTTTTATTAGTCGAAAACTTTAAATTTTATAAGAAATTGCAAGTGTATGAACACTTTTGTGGCCCACTGTGTATAATATATTTTTTAATTATGTGTTCACCGATAAGAGAAAAGAATATCAATTTTATAAAGATAATATGGCGCATTGCTTTTTATTGTTGATTTGATATCGGAGTGGCTGCTTGGCACAATTAAGAAATCCCGCAAGCAGCGCTTGTTGACGAGTAGTATGGAGTCCAAGATGGTGGCCTAGTTGTAGCAAATCGTCAGGAAAATCATTTTAAAGAACTGCTTTGAAATATTTCAAATAAAGATTATATTGAAAATTACCAACATCAATCAATTATTAATACCAATATAATAATTATAATATATAACAATAATCATAAATTATAATATAATAACAATTATTATACATAATATTTATTATATGATTATATTATATTTAACATAAAATAATTATATAATATGTATTAAAATTAATCAATAATGAATATCCATTAATAATTGCTGATAACTTGCAATATTCTAAAAACTGCGAGTTCCTTTAAGGAATTTCATCGAACCAGGAATGTTTAAAAATGCATTATTTAAAAATAAAATAAAATGGAAATACACAATTTACAGCAATAATTAAAAGCACAGCCCTCATAATCTTTTTTTAAAAAAAATACTTTGGTACTTACCAATGATATTATAACTATCCATATTCGAAAATAGCACAAAATACAACAGAAGGCTAGAACAGTAGCTTGAAGAATAAATGCAATGAAAATCATTAAATTTTTTTAAAAAGTCGAATTAAAATCGTCTGAAATTAATAAGGTTTTATCGCGGAAAAAAACAATAAAAATTCACTTTAATATTCGTCATTCAAATGGCAACCACGTTGCCAAACGATAAAAATATCGAGGTAACCATATTGTAATATTATTGCCTAGCTGGGCGAACATAAACAACTTGTAGCGTAACACTCCGATATCAAACTAGCACCTTCGATTTTCTTAATTTGGTCAAATAGGCTGTTTTATTTGATGAGTATGTTCTTATGAAGAATCTCTTTGAAAGTTGATACATTAATTAAAACTAAATTTTTAGTTAATTTAAAATATTTTGTAGAAATAAAACATTTTGAATGAAATTTATAATAAATTTAGTTTATACAAGTAAAATTATTTCATCTGTATCATTACCTCATTATGTATTATTATTACCTCAGTTAAAAATAACCTTAATAATGAACAGCTGAAGACCTTTTTTTTCTATCCAAGCGTTCAATTATTTTCTCAAAGAGTGTTTTTATTCTGATGTTGTTTCGATGCTCATGCAGATATTCTATGAAACTTGGCAAAAAAAAATACTTTAAATGTGTTTAAAAAATATGAATTATGATTTGGAGTTTTTTTATATGAATTGAAATATAATTAAACTTTAGAGAAGTGGTCTTCAAACTTTGTTGACTTGCCCTTGAAAATATAAGATGTTTTTGAGGGACTCCATAAAAAAAAACCATGGAAAAATATACCTTAAAATAATATTGCATTTATATATATATAGATAGATCAAAATATCAGATACTTTAAGTAAAGACAGTTAAAAATTATTCTGTTTTATATTCAATACATAATTTGCTCATTATTTTGTTCTCCAGGGGTCCTCTACCGTTACATTATACGTATTTAATAACTGGAATATGAGTTTCCATTTTGTTTTACTCAAACTATTGAAATCTATGTGTATTAAAGGTATATGCAGTCGCATTTTATATTCTGCGTAAATTTGCTCCTACATTTTTTTTCTGTTGCCACATTCATTGAGAAACTTTTTTAACTTAAATGCACTGCTCATGATGACATTAAAATATCTGTAATTGTTTAATAAACTTCAATGTTTTCTGAAAATTTTCAAGTTTAGAAGCTGCTCCTGCTTAAGGTTAAATTTTAATTTCGAATCTTTTGACATATCAATAACTTTTTCTTCTCCGTCATTCGCAAGCCTTCTATTTTATCCGTTCTAGCTTAAGGCATGTGACTTTTACGAAATTTATTTTGTCTGTAAAATGTTTATTTATATTAATTTTTATTCAAGCAAACTTCTTTTAAGAATTAAATTTTTAATGAAAATGAAAATTTTTTACTTACATTTTGGAGCTTTGACTAAGCAAATAGTGATCACTTGCGGAAACCTTGTCAAAGTTCCAAGGAACCCTATGGTTCTGCGGAAGGTTAATAACCTCTATCTTAGAGTATAGAAAAAAGTTTTTTCTTTCACACTATCCCCAAAATCAGATAGAGATAATTTAAATTTTTAGAGTGAAATCTTTAAAGCTTTCATCAATTAGTTGAGTTAATATACATGGGAGATCAAGATAATTTATACATTTTTCAATTCCTACTATTAGCTCGCACTCTATATATTTATTTATTTATTTATCTTGGTGAAATTTTCAATCATTAATAAAGTACATTTTAAAGTGCTCAATTGAGCTGAAATTTTGTATACGTGATTATTTTGGATGACAATACAATAATTAAATTATAATTAATAAAAACTAATTATTTAAAGAATTACAAACGTAGCCTCGTTGGCATCAATTTTAGCGACTTAGCGACCCTTTTGGCGACTTGTGTCAAAACTTGAAAAAGTGTTTTTCTCACGTTTTAAAGCATTTAGTTGAACTGAAATTTTATATACACGATTGTTTTGGATGACAATACGATACTTTAATGAAAATTAATAAAAATTAATTACCACTTAAGGTTGTAATTCTGTCATATGTAAATACATATTTATATTGGTTGTAATTGTTTAATAAAAAGTAGCTAAAATAAAATATTTCTTTGTTGATCTAAACAGGAATTGACTTAATTTTTTTTATATTACTTAAAGAAAAACATACATATTATCATAATTATTAGAGTGAATAAAAATGACAAAGTTGCAATAACTGTTACAATTTCAATCCACCCGATTCCAAACATTTTTGAGCACGATGACGTACATTATTGGTAGCATCTCTCATAGTAGCTACAGAAATTATGTGATTATCCTTTTCAGTTTCATAGCGTAGTTTATTTCTGTGTACCACGTTCTTGAAGCAACCACATAAGTAAAAGAGACCACATCCCAAGAGATACAAAATTTCCATGATATTCAACCTGCGTGAGGTACCATTCACAAAACTGAATTCTTCTGTCTGCATCGTTCTTGTTTAGTGTGTGTAACAATTGTTGTGATTCGTAAATTTTGCATTTTGTTCTTTGAAAAATTCGATCTACGCTAGCTTTATTCATGCATGTTCCACGTGTACAATGGGATGCCAAAACCAACGTGAATGATTCCAACACTGCAACAGAAGACGTTTCGCTTGTTGATGTGCGTGGCCAGCCTGACCGTCCCTTATGCATATCCTTTATTGTCCCATAAGTTTTAAACTTATTGTGAAGGCTAGCATTACTTGAGCATGCTGGTAGCTCCGTTTTATATTGTTGCCTCAAATGTCGATACACTTCACTGATATTCTCGAACTTCCAATACCATGTCAAAATGCGTTTTCGCTGCTCGAAAGTTTGACGTACTTGCGACATAGTCTCACTTTTCCTACTGAAACAGTAACGATATACGTCGCTGAACTATTGTTGAACATGTTGAAACACTAATACCAACTATTAATACCAACTATTAATACCAACTCTAACAGCTTAACCCTATAGACAATGCAATCTCCAACTTAAGTATTGACAGTCTTAAAGTGTGCACATATTTTTTTACAACTGTATATAAGCTAATGTAACAATTAAAATGAAACAGAACTCAAATTGGGGCATTTGAGATAAAATTTCAGAAGCAAGCGTATGGTGGGCATATCAACTGCATCGGGAGAAAAATGCTTATGACAAAAAAGATTAATATTCCGTTATTATAAATAAATATGAATAAAATTTAGTGAAATGGTGTTCATGTTTACTGCTAAACAGAGAAAGATAAAAAAAAGCCCAATTTCGTAAAAGGCTTCAAGCAAAAATAGATTTATGATTATAATGCTCAGTGACATAAAAAAACACAATCAAATACATTGTTTTCTTCCACAGTTTCATTTTTTATGAAAGTATTAAAAAAAGGGACGAAGAAAAGATACTATCGATTTGATTGCCTTAATTTTTTTTAAAAGAAAGCTTATAGAATTTCTTGATTTTCTTCGTTATTGACTTTTTTTAGTCTTTTTGTATATGAAATAAATGGACTCTGGCATTTAAACTATAGAAGATTAAATTTCAGAAAAAAATTTCTGTCTGAATTCTTCGTGAATTGTTCACTTCATTAGAGTTCCATTACTTCAATTTTTATGGGTAAAAGATAAAAAAAAAGAACTGAAAATTTTTTAGTACAAGAATAAACGAAAAAAGTACACTTTGTGTTAGATTCTGGAAAATAAATCATCTGGGTCAGAATGTCGAACTGATTCTTTCAGAAATTAGTTAATTATCTAAGAAATAGATAGAAAAATATGCAAAAATAAAAAGGATAATATATTACGAAGGATGGATCTTTTATGTTTTTAAATTAAATATTTCTTAAATGCAAAGGATAAGAAATGAATGCTTCAGAAAAGAAAATTGGACCCAATTTTTGTATTTATAACTTTTATCTGCTATATTTCTAACCATTTCCATTGAATTTGCTGATGTAAAATTGTTAGAATATATATCTTTTGAACACTTAGAATATATATATTTTTAGAACATATATATATATATATATATATATATATATTCATACTGTGCAAATTAGAGTAGGTGGGTGAAAGCTGGAATATATTGCAAGAGAAAAGATTTTGCTAAAACTTATCCAACAGTAAAATAGCAGTTATGATATTGTTACGTAGATTAGGGTTCGAGGATTTTATGCTACTAGTCCCAAAGAACGAAAGAGTTCCTTGGGAGCAATGAAATTTATTGTAGATAAATAATGCGTTAGGTACAGCAAAATTCACGAAATAAATCCCAGAAGGGTTTTCATACCTTATACAGCACTCAGACACCACTATTAGTGTCTAAAAATACAATTACGTAATGATAAAGATTATCCACACGCAATCGGTCGATCATAGCAACTGGAGTCTACAACAGCTGAGGTAATACTGCCTCAGTTTTGGCAAGCGACTGATATTTATAGTCTGTGAGGTTGCCTTCCAATGCTTTTTCGAAAAATCCGCTTAAGTCATAGATTCTGATATTATATATTTCACCAGGGATTTCCAGAAGCATCCACGTGGTCACCAAATCGCCAAATATCGTCGCAAATATGGTTTCAAAGGCACCAAATTTAGTCTCCAAAAATGATGCTCACTTGGTGGTATCGCCAATATTTCGCCAAGTTTCTATTGAAACGCCAGTATAATGTAAGGGACGAAGCTGTTTCCGCACACTATAATTTTTATCATAAAATAACAACCGAAAGTAATATTAATGCATTAAATATCCAAATAGAAAATATTCATACATTTTAAGTATTAATTACACAAAATTCATAAAAAATACGTTAGAATTAATGATTTTTAAGCATGTTTACTTGCAAATAGTCAGGATGTGGATCTAAAATATAAAATATTCCTTCAGATATCGATATCTTCGTCAAATTACGGCTCAAATTGTAAAAATTATTAATCTAATGGATATTTAAGTAAAAAATAAAAATATGGGGACACACACACAAGGCACAATGAAACACACAAGGATTAATGAAAAATGCACTCTTTTTATTTACAAGTTATGATTTCGATACAAAACAGATAAACAGATTGCATTTATTTTTTAAACGTTTTGTAGCAAACATTTTGTAAAACCTTCTTGCCTTAATTTTCAAGAATATTTATATAAATACTTTCATGTTCAAGTTGGGGAATTCATTAAATGTTTTGATGCATATATCATGCTCAAAACTGTGTATCAAAAGCATTAAAAGTAATAAACATTTGAATAAATCATTTTAATGGACTGCTTGCTGACATAATTTTTCATAAAGAGTGTTTTTTTTTTCCAGGTAAAGAAGTTTTAGTTGGCATTACTTTCCAAGATGGCGACCGATTTAACAGCTGTCAAGTGATTTATTCTCAGTTTGGTTTGGCAATTCATCAAAACGATCATCAAGCAAGGCATAGATTCGTCGAATGGGCCCAATTCGAGATTGCCTTTGTTCTCGATTTTCATAAGCGACTTTGTTTAGCGATGAAGCGCACTTCTGGTTGAATGGCTACGTCAACAAACAAAACTGCCGCATTTGGAGTGAAGCTAATCCACAAGTGTATGTCGAAACACCGTTACATCCAGAAAAACTGACTGTTTGGTGCGCTTTATGGGCTGGTGGAATCATTGGTCCGTACTTCTTCAAAAACGATGAAGGCCACAACGTTACAGTCAATGGTGATCGGTATAGAGCCCTGATTACTAAGTTTTTCATTCCCGATTTGAACAATCATGATGTCCAGGAGCTGTGGTTCCAACAAGACGGCGCAACATGTCACACAGCTCGTGCCACAATCGATTTATTGAAAGACACGTTTGGTGACCGCCTAATTTCACTTTTTGGACCTGTGAATTGGCCTCCAAGATCTTGTGATTTAACACCACTAGACTATTTTCTGTGGGGCTATGAAAAGTCATTGGTCTATGCGGATAAGCCACAAACGCTTGACCATTTGGAAGATAACATTCGCCGTGTTATTGCCGATATACGGCCACAAATGTTGGAAAAAGTCATCGAAAATTGGACGTCCAGATTGGACTACATCCGAGCCAGCCGTGGCAGTCCTATGCCAGAAATCATATTTAAAATGTAATGCCACAAGATTATCTTTCGAATAAAAAAAATGTCAATCGAATAATACATCGTTGTTTTATTGCAATTTAAATTTCTATACCTCTAAAAAAACACCCTTTACCTTATTTAAAAAACAAATACTTTATATTCTGACAGTTTTGAATGTGAAAAGTAAAATATGGAGATTTCTAAATACCCTTACTTATAACAATGATAGCGCATCACTTCCGCCTCTGTGTGTGTGAACAATGGGGTTTTAATTATCTGAAATACCACTAAACGAGCTTTAATCAAAAACATATTTAAAAGGGACATGTTATAAATATTCTTTGTTCCTTTTCTTGAAGATGCCACAAGTCTAATAATTATCTTTACATAAGGCAAATGAAAAAAAAAACTCGTTTCATTACATAAATTAACTATCAATCGAATAATACATCAAGAAGAATTATTTTTATATAATTAGTTAAAAATAACCTTGTTACAAATTTAAAAAACCACAAATACATCGTTAAATATTTAAACAATAATAAAAGATAGAAAAATAATTATTAATATTATTTATTTCATTGTTACTGAATGCTATTAATTGCAATTTTTGATAATCCTCAGAAAAGATTGAAAAAGCATTATGTTATTTAGGTATTATTAGTGTTATCATGGGAAATCTTGATTTTAGCAGGAACACAGTCGTAACCTGAATTGTTGTATCATGATTATTTTTATATTTTTTTATGATTTTTAATTAACATCACTATTTTATTTCTTCAGTAACTACCCATGAATCAAGGAGCACCAAATTATACTTATAGATATAAATTATATATGACATAAAAAGATCAAAACGTAAATAAAGCTTAATTGGAAACGTAAGGTAAATAATTTTTAAGAGTTTTACTTTTGAAGTTAATTCTAAGATAAAAAAATATCAGAGAAGAACAAAATAATTAATAAAAAAACACTAAGCGCAAAATAATTGTTTTTGTTCAAAATGGTTAAACTGTAAAGTTAATACCAAGTGTGTGCATGCGTGTGTGTGTGTGTGTGTGTGTGTGTGTGTGTGTGTGTGTGTGTGTGTGTGTGTGTGTGTGTGTGTGTGTGTGTGTGTGTGTGTGTGTGTGTGTGTGTGTGTGTGTGTGTGTGTGTGTGTGTGTGTGTGTGTGTGTGTGTGTGTGTGTGTGTGTGTGTGTGTGTGTGTGTGTGTGTGTGTGTGTGTGTGTGTGTGTGTGTGTGTGTGTGTGTGTGTGTGTGTGTGTGTGTGTGTGTGTGTGTGTGTGTGTGTGTGTGTGTGTGTGTGTGTGTGTGTGTGTGTGTGTGTGTGTGTGTGTGTGTGTGTGTGTGTGTGTGTGTGTGTGTGTGTGTGTGTGTGTGTGTGTGTGTGTGTGATGCAACTTTTTTTATTTTTTTATTAATTCAGCTAACAATTTCATTTATGAATTCATAATATTTTATTATTACATTTCCATTTTTTTACTTTGCTTTATGTTGTTTTATTTTACTAAAAATTATATTTTATAACGTATATTCAATGTGTTACAATAAAATTTTGCTCAAAATTACTTTGAAACTCCCTTTCTGGTTTTTAAAATGGTAGCACACCAAATTAAATGAGAATAGTATACCTACTAGGAAAACCAAATTCCTGGCGGTAATATAAAAACTTTTTCAATAGGAGACAAAAAGATTCTGAAATATAATAAAACTTCCTCCATTAGTCTCAGGAAAGTACGCTTTTATTTTTTTTTATTTTTATGGTCCATTTTTTCTCAATAATTCTCTAACAATTGCCATTTGTTTTATTTTACCTTAAATTGAAGAATGACATCAGGCTGGAAATGCTTCTTGACTACTAGTAAACAGGCACTGAATGATAAGAAAAGGAGAACGCGAAAAAGATTAAAATTAACTACAGCAGTTAAATTAATGATAAACAGTAATTGAAAGAGCTGAACACCTTAAACAGCATTGGCAATTCACATTAAATTGAGATAAAATTTATGCCACTACTATTATCTCAAAGAAATCCAATTATGCCAGTAGGCTATTTAATAAATATATTTTAAATTCTCATTATGACTATCATTTCCCGTACCTGATTTCTCATCTTAAAATTGGAAAAGCTTTTAACTTATAAGAGTTTTAAAAATATGTCTCCTAATGTTCAATTAATTCCTCAAGTATTCTACGAATTAGAATTTTCTGCATAACACTTTTCGACGATTTTTATCCAAATCTACAAATATCTTTTACTATTCTAAAATATCAAAACAATTATTTTTAGGCCTATTAATTATTAAATTACGAAAAAATTCATTTGCTTATACCAAAAGTTTTAGATTTTTGAATTCTCTTGCCATAAATTGAGGAAATTCTTTCAGTAATTCTGGAAATATTCGAAGACAAATCTTACGATCAAAAATCACAGAATAGTAGAGGCAATATATACTAGTTAATAAATAGTAATTATTTATTCTATCATCACACAATGTTGATAAACGATGAAAACAGCATGAATCATTTACGCCGAACAACCAAAGTATTTTTCACCTCTCAACAGCCTTACCCAAATATTTCTCGAATTGATAATCGAAAATTCAAATGAAATTTTAAAATAAGCAGTTAAAACAATTATTTGTATATTTCTCCCAAAAAATTGTATTCCATAATGAAAAAAATTTTATTTGGAGAAGTTAATATATTAATCTATCATAAAATAATTTTATTTGTTTTCATCCATTAACATTGTTATCAATTTTGTTCACGTTTGAGCTGCCTGTCAACTATCACGCAGCACCACTCTTCTTTCTAATGAGAGCGTAAGTACTATGGATGGTGACTGGTCAAAACACCAAAAGTGTCAGAAAGCAATACGGACCTACGACTTCTCAATTATTTCCACAGTTCAGAAAAATTTGATAGCACAAATTAAGAGGAATGACATTTCTCTATATGTTATCCCAGGTATACCCGATCGAATTGAGGTAAGATGACCAAAATGACCAGTGAAGCAAGCTCATATTTAAATATTGTTCATCAAACTAGTTGAATACTTTTCACTAGAGATAGCATAGTGCTTGTCTTGTTGAAAGAGAATTTATCAGTGGGATTCATCGCCCCATATTAACATTTAGCTGTAGGAGATGATTTTTCGTTGGTGTCTTGTCATAGACCATAATTAAATAGGACCAAAGGTCCTATAGACAGCATAGGCAAGTTAGATGTAGTTATCTTCGTCCTCACGGGGGTTGTTGCTACTATACTGCAATTTTGCCAGAATAGCAGGACAGGGGAAGAAATGTTCTGTGTTAAGCTCCATGTCATGACAGTTTCTGAAGTAAGACCGTTTTTCATGTTTATCCCATTTGTTTTTCATGTTCATGGATCGTCCCGTTTTTCATGCTGCACATATTAGGAATCCTATTTTAGTCCACGGGAATTATCCCAGACAATAATAGCATTCCCACTAGCTTTTCTTTTGGCTGCTCGAACTGTATAAGCCAGTGCATCTCAAACTTTCAATATTTGTGGCCCAATATTCAGTCATAATGATCATTGCCCCCATACAATAACAATGTTTTGAATTCAATAGTACTATATATTGACGATAAAACTACAATACGACTTCAGCCTCTTACGTACGTATATAAATGTCTCGCTAACCAAAACGATAATTGCCCCGGACGTATATATACGTCTTTCCGAAGTACAATGTTTTCTGTCCACTGTTATCCATAAAATTATTCCGAAACGCGATAAAAAGACGTTGACAGTGTGCTTGCAGAATTTACTTAGTTCATAGGATTTTGTTCCTCCTCCCCCATGCATCACATACGCATGCCTACGTGGAAAACGGTGGCATTGGGAGGCGATTTGCGTAAGTTTTAACCACAGCAGTTTTGGGATTAATTATAAACCGTACAAATTATCAAGATAAGTATTGATTTTTGGATATTATTTTTTATGCGAAAAGCCCATGGGATAAACGGTAATTTTAAACTTGTTCTTAACTTAGTATTGTTAAATTAATTATAAAATACATGCTGCACTACTGATACATTTATAAGCGTATTATATCAGTGTAAATGTGTATTTTATTTTTTATTATGTCAGAATGTATTTTGTTTGTTTACTTTTCATAAATAAATAATTTTCTTAAATAATCTTTTGGTTTGACTTTTCAGTATGCTCGCGCCCCCCTCGTAGAGTTATCCCACCCCCTAGGGGGGCGTGCCGCACAGTTTGAGAAACACTGGTATAAGCTAATTTATCAGTATACTGTTAATTAATTATAGTTATTGATTTATTATAATGCTTTGTTGGTAAAAATAAACTAATTTGCGAGAGGGGTTTTTTGTCGAATTATTTCACATTACTTTGTACTTCAAAAAAAACTGACCTAATTACCTTCTATTTTATTATTTTGTCCCTTAAGAAAGTCCCGTCTTCTCTTTGATTTCCTTGAACTATTCGCACTCCTCCCCATCAGCTTGAAATGGTCTCTGCAATTGATGAGGTTTTATTATTTCATGCCTTCTCGTACCCCGCCATTGACATGTACCTCAGCAAATATAGATTCACCACAATCCGGGTAACATTTTTCTACATATCTAAGATCTAGTAGTGTCACTCGTGTGTCCTACGATGTTCAATCTGCAAAAGTACATACGTTTGCTTTTATACCTCATAGCGATGGAATGATTTTGGATTACGTGACCGCAAAAACTTTTTTGTGCACCAGCGTTAAATTGCCGAGTGATATTTTGCATCATGGCTCGTCTATCTACTATTAGAATGCAAGCTAATGGTGATGTCGCTGGGCTCATTCACCTTCTATTACTTTCAATAGTTAACCCTTGGGGAATGGTCTTACCTGATTGATATACTCAAGTACAATGATATACTAAAATATACATGCATTTTTACTATGAAATGTGAATTACATAAGTGTATATTTTAATAGTATAAGTGTACCTTTTTAATTATTTGACTTTTAAAACATTGAAAAATGTTGACCTGATTGTTAGATGTGTACTGTTTCAATACTGATAAAGTTTGTAGCAAAGATTTGAAAAAAGTATGTGATAAAATTGGAGAACTATAGATTTCCTTTATTGTAGATTCCAACTTTATAGATTTCGTGAATCTAAAAGTTGATAAGCTGGTTCTTGAATGCAACGCATGTAATAATATAGACCGCAAAACAGCCATTGTCGATGAGATTTTAAACAAGTAAGATAAAAAAAATTAGGTTAACTCCTACTTAGATCAATTTCAGGTCAATCAACTCCTACTTAGGAAAAATTTTATTTTAATTAATTTTATTAGATAATTACAATTTATATAAATGTGTATATGCATGCGAATCACAATATTAAGTGGCAAAACAGGAGAATTTTTTTCTCCCATATAAAACTGAGATTAACTAATTAAATTTAATTAATTAATTAATATTTGAAAAAACTGTGTTGACATCAAGTGTCATCCATTACAAGTTTTAAAAAAATCTATTTGAGCTTAACTACATTTGATGAATAAAAAGTATTTTATTAACGATTGAAAATTTGAAAAAGATATATAAATAAATATAGGGAGAGTGTGAACTAATAGTAGGAATTGAATGAAAGAGACATCTCTTATATACAAATTATAAAAAATAAGTGGATTTTATCTCGCATTAACATTTTATTTACTGAGTATTATTGTGAAAAGATTGATTAGAGAGAGAGAGCTAGCTTATGTACTTTTCCTTGTCAAGAGCACAAATTTGCTTTTTCATATATTTTGCTAGCTCAGAAACAATAAATTTAAAGTTTAATATAAAGATTACTGTACAATATGACATTGAAATTAATAAAATACGCAGTATCTTTAACCATTACTTAAAGATGCAATACTTTAATTAAGTAAATATTTATCTCCTAAATTATTTTGTCTTAGTTTATAGTGCACTGTTTTATTTACGAAAAGAAAATTTCTCATGATATTTATTTATCATGTAAACAAAAATAATTGTAATTGCCAAATCAATTCAACTAATTATATTTTATATTTAAAACTCAGCATACCCCCTTTATCTCAACACCCTGCAAATCACTTACATGTTATAAACACAAATGTAATATGTTCTGTCTACTATTATAACATGAAAAGTGAAATTGATCATTAATACTAAATTTCTTTAATTTTTTTTCAAATAAACCACAGAGCAAGAATTTTGCGTTTGTTAAATCGATACTTTTTTGGTTCTTTGTATGGATTTCAATAAAAGTCACGAACTGAACATGCGACAAACTAATGTTCTTTTTACTCTAATATTCCTTTCCGAAACATTCACGTTCTTCGGGGAGGCATAAAAAACAACACTTTTATCTTTGTCTGTTCTCTCAGCCTTTTATGTCCGTGTGACAGCTGGAATGAAATGCGATAATGTTCCGATGATCATTAGCTCGGAAGGTCGACGCATCGACATGATTCCTTTTTTATTGGCGTATTTTTTCCGGAGGAATGGTCGATTAACCCCAGATTAAATCTTCGACAGGATGCACTTCTAGGCAATAAGAATCGTGTTTCGATTCATATGTGCATGTCATAAATTTTGTTTTTATTATAATATTACCGCTTTATAAAAGGATAAAGATAATATAAAATAGGGTTTAGGTTATACCCCGACATTATTAAATGTATTAATATACATATTTTGGTAACTTATTGTAAGGTATACAATATAACAGAGTTGGCGTTGAGATCAGACTAATAAAAGAGCTTTGAGAGAGATTTACACGAGCAATAGATTGGAACAGAGATATATTTGAAAATGAGTGCTGAAACTATATCATACAATTATTATCCTTTTTTGCTTAGGTATTTTGTTCTGTGTGTTTTTTATGTGTTGTATTAATAAAGTTATATACTCATTTGAAAATCATTATTTATTTATTAGTCTGATGAAAACTAAAATCGGACATGGAAACGTAAGTTTAATAACTTTATTTGTTAGTAAATAGTAATTTTTATTTAGTTTATTATACTTAGGTTTTAAAAACAGAAATTGATCTACATGTAAAATAGTTTAATGAAACATTGTTCTTATCCAAATGTTGACTGATTCTCATCACTGATTCATCATATATCTATTAAAAGCTCATTGATCAACAACTCGAGGGCTACCACAATGGATATCATAATTCTGAACTGGACCAAGTGGCCTCGAAACATCAGATAAAACATGAAGGAGGGGTGTTGGAAAGCTAAAATCTTATTTTTTTTGACAATTTGAGATTTTTACATTTTCAAATTGTATAGATTTTAACCTTTTTAAAAATACCTTACTTGAACCTCGCTCTTAAAACGTATTTTTAAATAATCGAATTGAATTTGGGCCACGCCCATTTTAATGGCGAAAATTTTAAACAAATTACTTTGTTTTTGCTTAATAGTGTAACGAATGATATGAATCAAAATTATGTATCTTTTATTTTAAATTGAGCCTTTTATTTTTTTATTTCGATTAGAAGTCTCACTGTATACTTTAAAATCAATTTATCTCAAAATGTAAATTTTAATGTGCGATGTACCTTTTCTGAGAAACTACTGTTCACAGGTATGTAAATTTTTTATGAATTATTTGTAATGATGTCTAATATATACTAAAAATGAGCTTTTTTTAAATCACTCAAAAATTTAATTTTTACAAATTTTTTAAGTAAAAATGGGTCAAATTTCACAATGTTTGATAAAATATTTCTTAAAAATTCAAAATTATCATTTTAGTATAAAATGTACTTTAATAGTATGAAAAATTTGCATATACATAAAACAGATTTTGAGAAAAGGTACATCGAACAGCCAATTTAACATCGTCAGTATAGAGAGTTTTCAACATTGAAATACTAAGACTAAACGAAAACGAATTAACACTCTGAACCAGAAGAAAAGATTGAAGATTACGATCATGTAAAAGAATTTTCGTTAAAGTTGTAAAAATTAACTCCAGAAAAAATTCTGCAAGTTATTTGCTTTGCATGAGAAAACATTTGATCATACTGAAAAAGATTATTATCGTGAAATGAAGGCGGTTCTTTGAAAATATTGTATAATAAAAGAAAAAGATTGACTTTTATATCGTGATATCGTTTCCTAAATAGTTAGGAAGAAGCTCCGAGAATTGTAAGCGACCTTCAAGAGTTTCATAGGAACGATCTAAATTTCTTGAACAACCTTTCCCAAATTATCTCGACATAAACATTGAAACATAGATAGTAGCAAAATGGTTAAGAATGAAATGTGTAGGAGATGAAACTCTAATTAGTTTCGGCAACAAAATTCACTAAGAGATGCTATAAATTCGACGATGTTTGTTACATCAGACCTCAAGATCCCTAAATATTTTTAAAAAATTATCAATTATGTGAGAAAAGAAAATCAACGTAAACGAGAAAATATTAGGCACACATGTTATCAAAACTATTAAGAGAACAACTAATTTTATCTGGGAATCTCAAAAAAAAGTTTCTTTAATTGTAATGCGTTATACACGATACTAACTATTTTTGACATCTCATTTAGTATGAACGACACATTTAGTTAAATGGTTATTGAAGCAGACATTTTTGGCTTAAGCCTCATTGAATTTCCTCAACTTAAAAGACAATTTTGAAACTATGAAGCAAAGACGTGGTAATTTCAGATATTTGAATCAAATTTAGACGACGATATAGAAATGGGTCACATCTGTGACTCATCAACGAAAGTTAGTAGACTAAGCTTAAAGAAATTAGCTATGCATGCGAACTAGATAAAACTAAAATTGAAGACAGTTCGAAGGGAATTTAATCGTTTTAAGACGCGTTTCCATCGTCTTATTTACTTCTTGATTCTCTGTTTTTCAAGCAATTGATAATAAGGCTCCTATAATTTTTACAAGAGGTTGTAATGCGAAATTCTGCTGAGTACGCTAAATCTGTTGTATTAATGAAGAATTGTAAGATGACATATTCTAAAAATTACACCAGAAGTGTAACAGGAAATTATTGGAAACTTGATGGAAAACTTTTAAATAAAAACATCTTTAACCCGTATTTCCATAACTTTTAATATTCGCTTAAATTTGTAATTTTTCTTTTTTTATATTTAAATTAATAAGTTGAATTAGTAGGGGAAAAAACAGAACTGTGATTTCTTTAGAAACATATCATTGAAACAGATAAACTCTTTTATTTTGTCTCTTTGTGAGATTTATAATGAAAAAAGTTGAATCTAACAATAATAACACTTCCAACTTATTAAACCAGAAAATAACATATTTGAAGTCGAAATGAAAATAATACCTACAATCAACACACTAGCTTTTCTTTCTTTGTTCTTCAATGTAGTTATTTATTTGAAGAATATTTGTATCATCATTTTTTTTATAATTATAGCTTCCAGTGTTTCGATATTCCTTCCTTTTCTCAGCTGTAAACAAATAAAAAAATTATCCGGATAGCTCTAAAATTTTTGCTTACGAAATCGTTCGAAAATTACCCATTACAACAATCATTCTAAATTACTTGTTACAGAAATCTTTTGAAATTATTTGTTCCCTGATAAATTAAATGAGTATGTGTTTGTTTCATTATTTTTTACAAATACTTAACCCTCTGACCAGAATATCCGTCTCTCAGACGAGGATGATTTGCTTTGATGCCTGTAAATAACGCTTTGGTGTGATTTTTGGGGTGGGCTGCCTTGACATCTTCAGTTGGACTCTATTCAATGAGAGGATCACGTGGTGGTACATGGCGATTTTTTTCAACTTAAATATGCGCGATTTGGTCTATCACACGGATATTCCTATAGTTTTTTCGTGTTTGGTATTATTATTTTTAATTACTTTCGCATGAATATAAGTAATTTTTAATCAGTTTTTATAAAAATACTAGTCACAATTCTAGTGATAAAAATATATTGTTGTGCGTGATTTAACCCCACACATCTTATTTGAGCCATACTCAATTTCTTGATCTATGAGGACATTTAAAACAGTCCTTAAGGTAATAAAATTCAACAAAAAAAATTACGTACCCGTCCGTAAGATGGATACTTCTCAGTGCGGAAAAAAAATTGATGTTCCGGTCAGACGGTTAATTATTTGTATTTAAATATGTTCCTTTGAATTTTTTTCTGAAGCTTTAATTTAATTTTCCTACATATATTTTTTTTTTTTTCTAATTAAAAAGCGTACTTATTCAGCTTCTTTTTAAAAAAACATGTATTGTGTATTTGCATTCTAGACGAATGTAAGCTCTACATCTTTTTAAAAGTGATCGCAGGATGAGCAGTATGTAATTAGCTAAATTTATTTCTTTCACTGCTTTAGCAATTCTTTTGGCCCCTTACAATTATATTTTAGATTTGTCCAAAAAAGCAATTAGAAGGTAAATTCATTGATTAAGCTTAATTCATTTATTGCTTAATTCATTGAAACTTAATTCATTTATTGCTTAATTCATTGAAGCTTAATTCATTTATTGCTTAATTCATTGAAGCAGCGTTTCTTAAACCGTGGTCCAAGGACACCCGTGGGTGCCCAGCGCTTTACTATGGAGCCCGCGCAGGTCTCTCATCTAATGTTACTTTCCTATTTTACGGTCTCTGAAAAAAACCTAGTGAAAAAATTGAAAGATGTACCAATTCAAGATTGAAAGATGTGTTAAGATCACTGAATTGTCCCCAATGAAAAACTCGACTAGAACATGTATTTCGATAGAGACGGTCGATGTTTACGGATTTCTTAACGAAAAAATAAGTGTTAACAAGTAATATAAAAAAGATTTTTTTTAGTCAATTCGTACTTAGTTCAACAAAGAAAAATGTTATTTTAGTTACTTTTTATTAAATAATTACAATTAATATAAATATGTAAATACACATAACAGAATCACAATATTAAGTAGCTAAGTAGAAAGCGATTTTCCTTCCTATACATGCGATGTTGAACTATTATTTTTTTTGTTACTACTTATTTATTCATAAATCACATCATCAGAAATTAGGTCATCGCAGGTAGAATTCGAATCCACGACTTTTGGATTCGAACCACGACTTTTGGTCCAACGCGCTATCCATTGCGCTACAGGGACACAACGAGAAATTTTCCTTTTTATATATGGCTTTGGATTATTAATTTTGTGTATTTGCTACTATTTATTCATTAATTAAGCTTAACTAATGAATTAATATTTTAAAAAACTATATTAATATCAAGGGCCATCCACTACAAGTTTTAAATATGTATTTGAACTTGAATGGATGAATAGAAAGTATTTCATTAAGCATTGAAAATTTGAGCAAGATATAGACAACGGTGATTATAATTAAAGTTCCAAAACGTTATTAAAGAAAAGAATCACTGATTAGAATGACATCAAACTGGAACGGAATATTATTGAAAAAGCGGGAAAGCGTATGGCATAAGGAAAAAAATAATTTGGAAAATGTATCAACAGATGGCGCTGTGTCAGAATATGTAAATGAAAATAATTGTCTTGAGCCTGACTCATTTAAATTGTTATAAAAACGTCGGGTGCACGATTTTTCTTCATTTCACGTCTGAGAATTTTGCCAGAATTTTTTATTCTTTTTCACAAAAATAACGACTGTGCACCAAAGCTCTGCGAAAGTTCCGAACACTGAAGGGTGTGGAAAAAGGCGTTCGTCCGGTGACTGCAAAGGGCCTGGAGAAAATAATTCGAAAATTGGAGAAGAGACAGATTCTTTTCTTGTGCAATCTGGTACATGGAGGAAAAGATTTAATTCGATGGTAGTTGAAGAAGTGGCTACAGTAGTGCAGGAAGAGTCGAGCGATGGTTTGAAACCATATTGTTCTCGGGAAATTGCCCGAACACTGGAAAGGCCTGTGAGGACGGTACATAAAATTCTACAAAACATCCTTCATTGCTTACCGTACAAAATTAGCCATGTGCAGGAGTTGTCTACTTCTGACCTACCAGCAGGAGAGACTTTTTCCTTAGAATTTCTTGCTCGCATGGAAGTGGACAATGAATCTGCGTGGAATATTTTGTGGTCGCATGAAGCCCATTTCCATCTGACAGGATATGTCAATACACAGAATTACCGAATATCGGCAACAAGGAATCCATTCGAAACCCAACCAGTACCACTTCATTTTGCAAAGGTCACTGTGTGGTGCGGGTTTACGGTATCATTTAACACATAGAGGCATACTTTTCAAAGAAGACGGGTGTTTTTGGTCTTGTTACCATTACCGTCCTAGTGAGCGCTATCTTTTGCACAACCACGTCATTCTAGATCTTCAACAGCGTAGTTGTGAGGATGGGATAATTTTTCTGCAAAAGGGTACTCCTCCGCACATTGCAAATTCATTGAAACAGCTGCTAAAGGGTTATTATGGAAATGTTAGAGTTATATATCAAACGCCATTTCCTTACAGAGAGCCTTCCCCTTTCCCTATCACCTTATCTTAATCCGTGTGACTTCTGGTTATGGGGCTATCTGAAAGATGTTAAGTTCAGTGCACCGATTGCACACTTAGCTGAATTGAAGTGACGCATTACGCAACACATTCTGAATGTGACCACGGAGATATTTCAATCAGTTGTGGAGCATGCTGTTTCTCGATTTAAACTTGTTTCAGACAACTGTGAACAGAATATTGAACATATTTTGCGCCAGTCTCACAAAATTTAAAAACCGATTTGATGGACGATTTTCATGCGGTTTTTGGCCCCGGGTCAAATAAAAACCAATTTTCCCCATACGATGGGATTGGACTTGCCGTGGTGCGTAAGCTTACGTAACTAACAGTATCACACCTCAACAGTCATACACACTGAAAAGCACACTTGGTTTAACGTTTTATTGGTTTATATATATATATATATATATATATATATATATATATATATATATATATATATATATATATATATATATGTAGGGTTGGTATGTGCAATGGACATCTCCCCCTGTACTTAGGGTGGAGCAGTCCACACTGACGTCACACCCCGTCAGGAATGCCCGACTAAAACGAGACACGGGAAAATAGGCAGACGGACGTTAGTGACGCTAAGCTTTAGACGTAGGAGAAAGACGTTCTCCTTTGCTGTTCAATATAATAATCTAGATCTTTCTCATCTTGTTAAATAAATCATTTATCATCCTTAGGTTGTAGTCATTTTTCCCATATTTGGGGGCTCGACCTTTCTCTTGCATATTAAGGAAAATCTCCTCTAGACGAGAGAAAATTTTTAAGACGCGTTAATATTTTTCTTCAGTGGACGCTACATTGCAAAAAGCGTAAAAACGTGTTGCTGTTGGAATTTCTTTTTCTTGGATTCACTTAGTGCCTCAACTGGTTTTGGATTTATTGTACGGACTGCTCCCCAACCCCAGGTAGGCAAAATTTAATTAAACGTATTTTTGTTTGTTTATTTTGGCTTTAAAATAACTGTATTTAGTAGTTTTAACTCAGAGTGTGATAGGAAATTTTGATTACAACCTTGCACCGTCTATAAATTTTCAAAGTGATTAATTTTTGTACATTAAGATGTCCTGTAAAAATATTAAAATAGGCGATATTCCTATAATTGCAAATTCATTGAAATGTGGTACAACTCGTGTTGTAAAAACATTAAATTCTATATTAGGATTCACCGAATTTGACCGTTCTTCGCGAAATAAAATAAGAAATTTTCTACATTCCCTAAAGAGTTTAGGAGTTGAAGAACACAAAGAAAAATTTTAACCGAATTCTCATTACCTGATTTTATCTCAGTCGCTAATTTATTACATTTAGACGTAGAAACAAATGAGCAAAATTTATGCAATAGTATATTTAAAGCTTTGACGAACTTAGATGAGTTCCAACTAACATTAAATAATTCGGAGACATCCTTTTCTGAAGGCGAAAACGTAGTTTCAAAACCACGTTTCAAAAAGAAACACGTTAGATTTGGAATTTTTCATCGGAAAGGACAGACCAGCACTCCGCGTTTCAGGAACATCCAGTCAGCAATTCTCCCCTGCCCAGCGTTCAAGGTCATTCTTTCATGCCAGCACATCAAAACGTTTTATCTCTTTTACACAAAATACTTTTTCTCCCTATTCAAACGAAGCTTCCCTTACAGAGATGAATACCCAGTTTTGGACTTTATTGCGGGATATTTCGGCGACTAGTAGAAAATTTACCGGGGAAGATTTTTATTCTGTAAATAGTTTCTTTCGCGATGTTGAAGAAAATTTTGAATTATTCCCAGCTATCAGTTCTTCTCAAAAATTAATTTTCGCGAAACGTCTAGTATGTGGAACTGCTAAATCATTTCTTTTTTCACAAAGAAATTTAAATACATACGAGTCATTCAAAAAAGCTTTAATTGAAGAATTTTCGGATTCAGTAACCTCCATAGAAATTCATCGCGAATTAGAAAAAAGAAAAATGTATAAAACCGAGACTTTAATGCAATATTTTAATTCCATGCGTGAATTAGCAAATAGATGTGATTCAAAAATTGACGAAGCATCAATTATCCAGTACGTAATTAATGGAATTGATGGGCCTCGTTCAGATAAAATAATCCTCTATGGTGCAACCTCATTTTCCGAATTTAAGCAGAAATTACGTACCTATGAAACTGTCATTAAAAACATGGGAATACATAACTCTAATTCACCGAATTTTCGTCATTCATATGAAAGCCGAGGACGCGAATTTAATCAACAAAGCTTCCAACGAAAACCTACAAGATTTAACGTTTCTGACGCAGCTAAAAATCCCCAACGTTGTTTTAATTCTAATGATATAGGTCATCTATCAAAATCTTGTCCTAATCATTCACGTGGCCCCAGATGCCTCTCATGTAATCTTTATGGTCACAAATCATTTGAATGCCGACGAGCTAATTTAAATAACACTTCTACACCACCTTCTGGTGTAAATGCTGTGCATGAATTGCCTTCTCCTATTAATATGTGTAAAGACGTAACAATTTTTGGGCATAAACTTAACGGGTTAGTAGACACAGGCAGCAATTTAACACTATTAAGAAATTCTACTTACATAAATATAGATGCACCGCCACTGAAACAAACCAATACATTATTAACAGGTTTTGGTTTTTCGCGAATTAATGTGATAGGAACTTTTGATTATGAAATTACTATCGATGATCAAATTTTTCCTGTTACTATTTCTGTTGTACCAAATTATTGTACAAATTATGACTTTATAATCGGTTGTGACGTAATTAAACAAGCACATCTAAATGTATCGCCTACAGGCGTAAAATTTGCACAAATTTTAAAGCCCTCTGATAAAGCAAATGAAAATTTTATTATGACGATTTCTGACGGTTCACCCACATTTGATATCGGTTCAAATGTTTCTCAACATAATCGAGCTGAAGTCGAACAACTGCTATCGACATACACGCCTAAAAAAAAAAAACTGTAAACATTGAGCTTGACATCGCTCTCACCGACGACGAACCGATATTTCATAAGCCCCGACGTTTGCCATTTGCTGAACGAGATATAGTGGACGCTCAAGTTGATGAATGGGTTAAAAATGGAATTGTTGAGTCGTGTTCATCCCCTTACGCTAGTCAAGTTGTGGCAGTAAAGAAAAACGGGAAATCAAGAGTTTGCATTGATTATAGACGCTTAAATCGCAAACTTATTAAAGATAACTATCCTCTTCCTTTAATTGACGATGTTTTAGATTGTCTCCAAAATGCTAAAATATTTACTACTCTAGATCTAAAAAATGGATTTTTCCATGTCGCGGTAAATGAAAGGAGCCGTAAATTTACTAGTTTTGTTACTCACAATGGTCAGTATCAATTTAGACGAATGCCTTTTGGACTGAGTACTTGTCCTTCCACCTTTATGCGGTACATAAATGCCATTTTCCGACATCTGATTTCGAAAAGTATTGTTCTCCCATATATGGATGATGTCGTTATTCCTGCTGCTAATGAGTCCCAAGCCCTTGAATATCTAAAAATTGTTCTACAGGTAGCTTGTGATTACAGACTTGAAATAAATTTTAAAAAATGTCAATTTTTACATAATAAAATTGAGTTTCTTGGCCATATTATAGAAAACGGTAGATTGTTTCCTTCCCCTTCAAAAACTAAAGCTGTTATTAATTATCCTGATCTTAAAAATATTAAAGACGTTCGCCGATTTCTTGGTCTTACTGGCTATTTTAGAAAGTTTTTACCCTCATATTCGACCATAGCAAAACCTTTGAGTGACCTCCTTCGTAAAGACTCCCCTTTCCTATTTTATGCTGAACAACAGACAGCATTTCAAAAATTAAAATACTTACTTACCCAACAACCCGTTTTAAGTATTTTTAACCAAAATTCTCCCACTGAGATTCACACTGACGCGTCAATCGATGGTTTGGGTGCAGTCCTACTCCAAAAAATCCATACATGACAACCAGTTTCACCTGTATTCTACATGTCAAAAAAGACATCAGACCATGAAAGAAAGTACACTAGTTTTGAACTAGAAGTCCTTGCAGTGGTCGAAGCACTTAAAAAGTTTCGCATCTATGTACTAGGAACATCATTCAAAATTATTACTGGCTGTGACGCCCTCGTCAAAACACTAAGTAAAAAGAGCTTAATCCCAGGATAGCCAGATGGGCACTTTATCTCCAAGAATTTAATTATACAATAGAACACCGTACAGGCTCAAAGATGACTCATGTGGATGCTCTCAGTCGACCTACACATTGTATGCTAATCCAAAATAGTGTTCATCTTCAATTTTCAAAGCACAACAGGCTGATGACCAAATAACAACAATAAAGACGCTTCTAGAAACAACGCCGCATGACAACTATATCGTAAAACAAACTTCTTTACAAAACAGTCAATAGCACCGATTTACTAGTGGTACCTGACGAAATGCAGGCTAACATCATTAAAACTGCACATGAACGTGGACATTTTGCTGTTCTACGCACACAAGATTTAGTTAGCAAAGACTTTTACATCCCACGACTTAAACACAAAGTTGAAAAATGCATTCAAAACTGTGTTACATGCATTCTCACAAACCGGAAACTTGGTAAACAAGATGGCACGCTTAACCCGATAGAAAAAAACGATTTACCTCTCCATACATTTCATCTAGATCATTTGAGTCCCCTAGCGACAACTTCTAAGAAGTATAAGCATGTTTTTGCAGTGATTGACGCATTCAGTAAATTTACATGGCTGTATCCCACTAGATCTACGGACGCTGCAGAAGTCATAAATCGATTAGAAAACCAAAGACATGTCTTCGGAAACCCCGCTAGGATTATCACTGATAAAAGATCCGCATTTACTTCCTCCGCATTTGAAGATTACTGTAAAAAGCAAAACATCCTTCATATCTCCATTACAACTGGTCTTCCAAGATCTAATGGCCAAATTGAAAAACAAAATTCCACCATCATTGCTGTGCTGTCAAAACTTTCTGTCAACGATCCTGAGAAATGGTACTCTCACGTACCCCACCTGCAAGAAATCCTGAACTCAACTTTTCAAAGAAGCATCAAGACGACTCCATTTGAGCTTTTCGGCACCAAGATGAAGTCTTGCCAGGACATCGTGATTGTCGAACTTCTTAACGATGAAATTACAGCTCAATTCCAAGAACAACGTGATGCTCTCCGTCAAGATGCCAAAAAGCAAATCTACAAAGTTCAAGACGAGAATCGCCGCACGTACAATCTCCGACGCAGACAAGCTCATAAATATCAACTGCATGACCTAGTAGCAATTAAACGCACTCAGTTTGGTCCAGGCTTGAAACTTAAGCAAAAATACCTCGGACCATACAAAGTTACAAAAGTCAAGCACAATGACACTTATGACGTAGAAAAGTGTGATTTTGTCGACGGACCATCAAAAACGTCTACTTGTGCAGAATTCATGAAACTCTAGCCAAACCAAACTAACTCTACTTGATTTCTCCATTAAAAACTGTTCCCAATTTTTCTTCCTGTGAAAGACTTTCGTTATGGACATCATTAACAACAGACTTTTTATCTATTTATTTATTTTTGATACCATTTTTATTGAATGACTCTAACATTTTCTTATTTCATTTTAGTAGAAATTTAAGTGTTTAGCAGTAGGAGCATCTTGCTTCAATATGTTCCTGTTCCTTATTCCAGATTCTTATTTTAGCCTTGATCTTATTTGTATCGTTAACATAATTTGTTTTACCCCAGTGGTAATGTATGAAATTTTTCTATTTATGAAATATTACTTTAAATTTGTTCATTTTGAGTATTTTTGTACTTTTTCTTTGATGATATTTTGTGTTGTGTATAGTTCTTTCATCTACTGTGTAACTGTGTACATTTTTAATATTTCATTACTATGTATCTGTGCATTTTATCATTGTATGTAATCAGGCGAGTTCCCGGTCATGATGGCCGATGTAGGGTTGGATATGTGCAATGGACAACCTCTCCCCCTGTACTTAGGGTGGAGCAGTCCACACCTACGTCACACCCCGTCAGGAATGCCCGACTAAAACGAGACACGGGAAAATAGGCAGACGGACGTTAGTGACGCTAAGCTTTAGACGTAGGAGAAAGACGTTCTCCTTTGCTGTTCAATATAATAATCTAGATCTTTCTCATCTTGTTAAATAAATCATTTATCATCCTTAGGTTGTAGTCATTTTTCCCATATATATATATATATATATATATATATATATATATATATATTAGCTGTTGTTTTATTATTCACTGTCATTTCTAATCGAACCCTTTTAAATTATGGTGCTTACCGCGCCATCTGCTGCTAAAATTTTAAACTACTTTTTTTCGCATGCCATATGCTTTCTCCTTTCTTCAATAATATTCCGCTCAAATTAGACGTCATTATGATCAGTGATTCTTTTTTTATAACGTTTTGACTTTAATTATAATCGCTCAGAGCTAAAACGCTCTTTAACTTTAATAATAATCACCTTGTATATAGGGAGATTGTGAACTAATAGTAGGAATTGGAAAAAATCTGCAAAAGCAGCAGAGGCAGTTTTAGGATTATTGAGGAACATTTAAATCACTCAGCCATGTACTAGGAGTCAAGGAGAGATGTTCAAAATCTTACAGGTCCACGATGTCATCCTAGTACATGAAGGGGGACCACGGTAATCGAAAGTTTAAGAACCACTGCATTAAAGTATTACAAAAAAAATTTAAAATTTTCTTTATTGTTTAACTTAAATTACACGGGATAGAATTTTGTGAAATTTTGTCATAATTTTTTACAAAATTGGCAATAATAGTTATGGATAGAAAAGTAGCAAGTGTTGTACGCTTTTAGTCCTGTATACATGGACCAAAATTGCCGGCACTTTTCCTTCTCTAGGCCCGTTTACATGATGAGCCGGTATTATACCGGTTTGAAAAGCGGGTTTGATTTTTGTACCCGTTTTGAAGCAGGGTAAATGCGGAGAAAAGCAAGTTCGTTTACAAATTTTCCCATGATGCATTGCAATCGAGATTCATTTATTCAAAGATATCTGATATTATTGATTGTGCACGTTAGTCCGCTGAAAAAATAAGAGATTTAATTAACATCTGGGGAAATCAAGAAATACAACAAAATTTGATAGAACTGTTCGGATTTCAAAAGCGTATAAAAAAATTTGTGACGCATTCAAAAAAGTTGGATATATTCTGACAGTTCCACAAATTCGTAGAAAAATAAAAACTGTTATACTAGACCTTTTCGACGTTAATTTGATATAAGAGTGCTACGCATCAAGCTGTTGCTTATGTTCGCCAAGATGAGCGATAACACTACAATATGGTTACCTTGATATTTCTATCGTTTGGTGATGTGGTTGCCCTGAGGATAACGTTTAATATAGTTAACTTTTATTGGTTTCTTTTTTCTTCGTGATATATATAACCATTGTATAATCGCATAAATCTATCAAACAATCACCAAATTCTCATGCAAACGGAATGAAAAAAGTTTCGGTAGAAAGCTGGTTTATTCCCCAACCCCGATTCACCTACAATTTGTGGATTTGCATGTAAATGGGGCCTTTGGAATCTTAACTAATTGATCATCTTTTGAGGTAACTTCCCTAGAATTGTAAGCTATATTTTTATTTTTTACGGAAAGTCAAACATAAGTGATATCTTTTTCTCAAAACTTGACTCAAACAAACTACACTGGTGTGCAAAAATTAAGGACGAAGTCGAAAAATTAGCATATCAGCTGAACGAAGAGGCAGAGCGGACAGAAAGACCAATCAGGAGATTAAGTAAGGTGATGTAAAGTAGCACATGCGCAGATATGCAGGTAGACGTAATGGGGGAGTGTCTGAGTAGTATAAAGCATGTTGTCGGTGTAAGATCAGTATTTCTGGCAAAGAGATTGCACGCCGTATAGAAGTTAAAATCACACCGAGTTGCTGCCTCAGTGACAAATGGCGAATAATCAATCTGTTAGACGACATCTGGATGCTTTTACCCGAGGTCGAATCATTGGGAAGTTGGAGGAAGGCCGCAGTGTGACAAGTGTGGCTGTAGAGTTCGGAATTGCTCACAGCATCGTTTCACGACTTTGGAGACAATTTCAAACTACAGGAACAGCTCTCCGGGGGTTCAGTAGTGGTCGTCCACGAGGAACCACACCCGCAGATGACCGGTACATTGTCTTACAGGCCAGAAGAAACAGGCGGCAGACAGCGGGAGAAATCGCTAGACACACGACACAGGCGACTGGACGACCGATATCGCGTTTTACCGTGGCCAGAAGACTGCACGGTGGTGGTCTGTTTGCACGACGCCCTGTACAGTGTGTACCTTTAACGCCTGCCCATCGTAGAAGGCGTTCTCTGTGGTGCTGGGAACACCGGAATTGGAGAGACAATGAATGGGGACGAGTACTTTTTACAGATGAGAGCAGATTCAGTTTGAGTAGCGATTCTCATCGCATACTCATCAGGAGAGAGCGGGGAAGCCGCAATCATCCCTCGAACATCATTGAAAGGGACAGGTATGGAGGTCGCGGTGTTCTCGTTTGGGGAGGCATCATGCTTGGTAGTCGTACAGACCTTCACATCTTCGACGCAGGTTCAGTCAACGGAACCCGTTATTGTAACGAGATTCTTCTTCCATATGTGCGTCTTTTTAGAGGCGCTATGGGTCTGCAGTTCCTTTTCATGGACGACAATGCACCATGTCATCGCACAGTATCTGCCGAACAGCTCTTAGAGAGTGAGTATATTGAACGTATGGATTGGCCGGCACGATCTCCGGATCTCAATCCCATCGAGCATGTATGGGATTTTCTAGGCAGATGCTTGGCAGCTCGTACCTTACCACCAGTAACGATTCGGGAGCTTCGATTGGCGCTGCAAGACGAATGGACAGCAATGCCTCAACAACTCATTGACAACCTCATTCTCAGCATGGGCAGACGCTTTGAAACCTGCCTAGCAGTCAGGGAGATCATATCCCCTACTAAAGACCGGATTTTTCTTGCTGGACACCCATCACAGGGATGTTTCTGCCTTCAGTCGCATTGCGCTCCATGCTACTTTTTCAATCAAGCTTCTTTTTTATCCCTCTGATTTCTCTTTTAGTAAGTGTTGCTTACATATTACACATGTCCTTACGTATTGGGGATCTTACGGTATTAAATGTGTTGATTTGGAAAGCTTTTGTACAAAGTTATATTGAAAAAACCGTCTCGTCCTTAATTTTTGCCCACCAGTGTATGCTACATTTAACTAAACCAGAAAATATTTTTGTTCCACTTGGATTGCAATTAATACCACGGCTGTGCAAGGTGAAGTTAGTGAAACAATCATTTTGAAATTTGTGATCACAGTACCTAATGATGTGATGGAGGGTGTTAACTTCCCACATTTTCAAAAATATCAGTCATGACTATAAATTAAGTGATAAAGGATTTTTTATTATTTTTTTATTTTTTTCAGAACTTATATAACTCCCCTTTTACCCCGCGACCGCTTGACGTTGAGTTTTAGGGCATATAGATTTTGAGGAAACTCATTCGAGATTGGGTTGTGGGAGTTTACGGGGAGTAAAAAATAAATATACTTCGTTTAAGAAATTCAAATCCTGTTCTTTTTAAATCAAGAGGGGAGAGTAATATAAATATTTTTAAGTACAATTGAAAGCTTAATGTTAGGATTTAGATATCAATATGTCAAAAACAATATATAGTCACATATATCGTGAAATACCCAGCAAAGTGATTAGGTAACAGAGTACATTGTTAATTACAAAAGCACCACTTTTGACTTAGCATCCACAAACATACTTGGTATTCTCAAAGGACGAGATTTAAAAATTCGTTATTAATGTAAGTTATATCTAAAATTATTTATAATTCCCACGTAACGAAACACATAAAAACAGCAAAACTTTTTTTTTCATGAAAATAAAGAAATTTTAATAAAATTATTTACATTAAATTTACAGTAAAAGCTCTTTTTAAAGCATTCCCACCTAAAATCGGAACTTATTTTTAAATTAGTGGATATTCCCTTTTGTCATTGAAAACTGATCCGCAAATATAAGTAGGTGTGTCTCTGCACTTTTTATAAGCAGTACTTTCAATAGCTGATCACGTAATCTTGTTTCGAACACATTCCGAAATGCAATATACGTATGCTTCGTTAAGTGTGATTTGATCACGTTCGATCATAAAAATAAGTTTCCTAACTTAGATTTTTCAAAAATATGTACTAGTACCATGTTTTCCCGAAAATAAGACCCGGTACTATATTACTTTTGCTAGCCCTAATGTAGCTCCGGAATGCGATTAATGTGAAATCAATGAATGTTTAACTCCACTGCAAAAGTCTCATTGTGGCTTATTTTCAGAGAAAGTGTCATTTTTCTTGCACGAAAACCTACATTTATTCAGGTTCAAAAATCCCATTTGCTTACATATTCATGTATTACAAAAATTTATAGTTGAAATATAATAAAGTCGTCATCTTCTAAGACATCAGCATAAAGTTCATTGCAATTCACGTCGCTGAAGAAAGCCATCCAATCAGTGTTGCGATATTCTGAACTCATCTGGCGATTGATTATTTATGGTGCTATTTCTAAGGCAAATACTTAATATAAGCCTTGTAGAAACAAACAAGTTGTTCTTCTCTCAGCAATTCATCCATAGATTATGTCTTCCAACCCAGAAAACAGCAACTGCCGAGATTTGTTTCACACTTAAGCTTCTTAAAAATTTCCCTATTCACCTTTTGATAAGTTTAACATACCCTGATCGCCATTTTCGAACGATTCGAAGGTTTAGTTTCTTCTCTTTACCGAGAGGTTTAAGATTCTTATCGCTGGATAAGCCTTATACATATTATTTAATCAGGTAATAAGGCGCAGTTTAACTAGAATAGGTTCCTGTGCCATAAACATTAACAGTTACTCATTCAATCAAGTGCTAATCGTCCATAGCGGCTTACAACGTGTTAAATACCGAAAACTCTAATCACTTGAAGCCATGTGCGTTAGTTAACACAAATGCATCCCTATGTTGTATCAGAATTTCAATTAGTCGTTCAGTAATGTCTGGCAGTCTTCTTAAATAGGATTTCTTTTGAGGATCGGGCTTACATGTACCTTCATGCCAAGTTTCGTTATGATCCCGCAATTCATTCTTGGTGCGTTAAATTTTTGCCCATGAGTGTATCTTTTTAATATCATGAGAGACAATTTTTCCAAATTAATATAATTAATATCTTAAAAGTTTCTAGCGTTTAATTTTAAGGAATAAGATAATAATTCAGAATACTTTTCAGATATAAAAATGATGCAAGATTGATATCACATTTTAAATTACTAGCATGTAAAAAGCATCATATTTGAAATGTCTCTCATTTCTATCTCTGTCAAACATTTTTCTTCCTGCTTAAAACTTTTTTCTCATTTTTAAAATCTTTGATGTAAAAAATGTATTTATAGCATTATAAATTTCACATCTCAGTGTATTTTTCAATTTCTACTATTAGCTCATCCTCTCTCTCTCTATATATATATGTAATAATTCCCTCTAGTATCCTTTTTATTAACTCTTTGTACTAATACTTAAAATAACTTTAACTATTTGGTTTAAAATTAACATTGTAATCTTAATCATAATCGGCTAGTCCGAAATCCCTGTCCTGACCATTCTAGCCAATCAGAACTATTATTACGTAATAACCACTGTTGAGATAAAAAAGCAAAAATCTGGTGTAATCGCTCTCTTTGTCTGCTTACCTTCATCATGTAAAAATGTAAATAACTGCAACTCTGTGTCTTTGTGTTGTGTCCGTCAAGATGTCGCTTCTGTTATGCGTGTCTGCTTACGTGTTTTTAACGAATAGATGTAAAATATAAAGTGATTGACCAGTTACACTATGTGTGCTTCAAAATAAAGGATGAAACTCAATTCTAAAGATGTTTACAATAAACCAGATATGACAACAACACCAACACCGGCCAACGCTACTACAATACATTATATATATATATATATATATATATATATATATATATATATATATATATATATATATATATATATATATATATATATATATGTATATATATATATATATATATGTATATATATATATATATATATATATATATATCTTGTTCAAATTTTCAATTGTTAATAAAATATACTCTCTATTCATTCATTCATTCAAGTTCAAATAATATTTTTCAAACTTGTAATGGCTGAAACGTGACGTTAATATAATTTTTATCAAATATATATATATATTAATTCATTAATTAAATTAAATTAATTAGCGGTTTTCGATGCCAACTTAGATTCGTCTCCATTGTTGCTTCAATGCAACTGTTGAAACAATGACAAAAATTGGCGTTGAAAACCGGTTTTAAAACCAAACTAGTCAAAACAGGCGTTCAATTGTTACAACAGTGCAGACAAATCATGATCTTTTTTCAATTCCTACTATTTATATATTAGTTCCCTCTCTCCCTATATATATACATCTTGCTCAGATTTGTAATCGTTAATAAAATACTTTCTATTCATCCATTCAAAGAAAGAATTAACTTAAATTTATTTTCTTTTTACTTTAATTCAGTGAGATTAAACTGTAACATTTATTGCCTAACTGCTTATGATTATAACACAATCTTGCGTGATTAAATTATAACGCTTACATTCTAGAAAACAGTAATTCTTGAACATTGTGCGAATATTTTCAAATTCCAACTGACATACTATCAAAAGTTTAAAATGCCTTCCTTACAAATAATTTAAAACTTTTATGCAAAAATATCTGTTTTAGATATCACATGGTTCTTACAAAAGTTTTCATGATTACTATTCGCGCGACTTTGCCTTTTATATTACGTCAATTTTTTTTGTCTACAAACTAATTTTAAAGGCAAAATTAAGTAACTTTTTGCTATTTAAAGTAATCGATGAACGTCGAGAAACTGTTTCTCATCCGTGTAGCTAATTTTGTTTTCTTTTGTTATTTTAACAAAAGGATAGTTATATTTACAAAACCCATTACAAACTACTTTACTCTGCCCAATTTAGTTGTTCAATGGAAAACACTATTCTCATATTTTGTATCTCAGAGAATATTAATGTTTTATTTAAATAATGAACCTCTTTTTTCTACAGAAGTCTTGACAATAACTAATCAGTACATCCACTACATTTCAGAACAATGAAGTAGGTGGCATTTCTATAAGATTTTTCTGCCACAATAAATAAAGTTCTTTATGTATTGCCCAACAGATGTTACTACAGAAAATTGCTCCCATGTTTTCCAATAAGATAGTAGTAGCAGAATTATTGAAATAGTTGTAGCAAAGAATTTAGTTCCCATCTAACAAAAGGACGAAGCAAATCACATCTATCAAAAGAAGTTTGGATTTTTTTTTTATTTTTGTCTTCCACAATAAAGTTTAATAAATTATGACGTATTATTTGAAAATTTCACCTAATACTCAGTTATTGGACGTACTCTGGAAGGTTTGGTATTGTTATACAAATTCTCGAAGTATTGAAATAAGAATTTTGAAATATAAAACCAATATGAACTATTCTTGGATTTTATGTTACGAATCTTTGATCAAATTCACTGTGTACTGTAATGAAAAAACTCCGCTTCAGTATCATTTTCTTCGAAAACGTAAAGATCAAAGTTTAGTATCATTTTTATCGTCACGGTCCTTTTCATTGTCAAGTAGTCCAGAGTTGTATACTCATATAACAAGATAATCATGATTGTTGTTTACTTATTGCAATTATCTGTCTTCTGTTTTGTTCAATCTGCAGGAGGTAATATTTTTTTAAAAATCGCTTTCAAATAAATGCTATTAAATGTTAGTAAATTCTCATCTTATGAGGGTATTAGAATTTAATGTCTATGATTTTATATATTTATGGCAAATGACATTTATAAATTATTGATAAAAATTTTGTCATTATTTTAATTTATTTTATAATTCTATTGTATAAAATTAAATTTGTGTTTAAAGTATAAATCCGTTCCCTTTTAGTAGTGATTTGATGAATTTTAACTTCTATTTACTAGTCAAATAAATCATTTGATTTAAAAATTAGAATCAACTGATAAATATTTTAATTAAGTTTAAAAACTTATTCCAGAATTAAATAAAATTTTCATTTCATTTTTTTTTTTTTGTATTTTTTGTATTTTTCCCATTTTATAAGCTGTGTATCATTTGAAATAATATTAAATTATGATTAAATCCCTTATATGTATTAGGGAATCGACTTGGCTAGTTAAAGTTTTCTATATAGTTAGGCATTAAGATTAAAAGAAATAACCTGATATATTGCTTGTAGAAAACAATAAAAATGTCTGCGCAATAATTTGTTATAATGTAATAACAAATTTAATAACCTTTAATTTAATTTGTTAAAATAAGTAAACTTCTCAACAAAGCAGCCTTTATCCGTGCTTAAGTATGACAGAAAAACTTTTGTGTGGACAATTTAATTAAGCTTGAAAATGAGAGAGAGAATGTACAGTATGTTATTAACTCATCAAATATTTCTATATAAATGTTTGTGATAGATGATTATCAGTTATTATAAAGACATTATATAAAACATAAAATACGAAAAGATATAAAACCCTCATTTATTAAGTAAGAAGGAATGTCTTTATAATCCTTTTGATCGAATTTCAAATAAATATACTTATTTATTTACAGTTAAAATTACTATAAAAACTTATATAATATTGTCATTTTCTCTAAAATTTACTATCATAAGTGTTTTTTAGTGTAATATATATCATAAATTTTTGTATTTATGATATATGTTTTCTTGTTTTAAAAAAATGCACACATATTTATAAAATATATTTAAAGTTATTCCTGAGTATATCATTTCTTATTTTATTAAAAGTATTAAAATTACAGAGTTTCATAATATTGAAGAGCAAATAAAACAGGGCTTGTAATACCAGATAGCAGTTATAATTACTTCCTTTGCCATATTCTTATTTTAAATACTATAACTAAAACTATATAATCTAAAATTTATTTGATCTTTGAAATAAAAAATACAAAGTTTCGTGTGACAGTAATAAAGTAAAAGAAATATAATATTATTCTATATACATAAATATATTTCATTAATATGTAATTGATTTCAGAAACCTCCTCTAAAAGTACGCACAATAGTTACAACTCATAAAAATATCAGAAAGCATCTAACTGTTATAACACATATTAAAATTTCTGAGTGTGTTTGGATTTGATAAACAAAGTACAGAGCATTGTTAGTAATATATTAAACTCATATATTTAATAATAAATAAATTAAATATATAATTTAAGAACATCAAAAATTTAACTATTTCAGTCACTAATTGTTTTTTCTATTTTTTGTGACACAGTAAAATTTGAATTAAGTCGAAGCAACGTATTAGTTTTGGAATGAAATTTGAAAATTCGAATATATTTTAATCAAGTTCATGTTTAACCTTTCAATGAATATTACTGTTAAGAAATAAATTACTTGTTGTTATATTGTATTTTTTCTTTTAAATTTAGTGAGAAATCAAATACCTCCTCCAGATTTCTTATTAGAGATTATTGTTAAATATTTAAAGATACCAGACATTGTGATTTCAGTATACGAAAACACAAGTAAGTAACAGAAAAATTAGAAATGCACTCTTTTAAAATTAAGTTTCACTTTATTAAAAAATGTTTCATTAAATGCGTTTTACTCTAATATCTAAGACTTTCGGTAAAAAAGGAGTTTTCTGCAAGAATTATTCTTTGATATTCTTTTGTAAATGAAATATTTCACAGTTATCATTTTAAGTAATAGTAACTGAAAATTAAACATGTATTTCCTCATACAATAAAAAAAATCAATATAGTTTCAATATATTCCTATTTTATTTCCTGATTGATTGATTTTAAGCAGCTTCATCACTTCAACTTTCTAGAATTGTTTATTTTGCAAAACAAGTCCTTCTAAAGTTTTCTAAATTTGCATTTCAAACTCAAGTATGTCGACCATAGAAATAAAGTTTTATGGAGATTTTAATTTTCCCGACTTGTTCTTCACTGTGCTTAGTAATATCGAGCTTTCGTTTCTATTGTTATATGTATGTAAATCATAACATTAATAATACAACAATATCATAACAATATTTGAATTTGAGAGTAACGAACTTCTCTCAAATTCAAATTTAAGAAACAACGTGCGTTACTTACACTACTATATTGTAAATTAATCGAATTATTGGGAGCTTTACCTTTTTTACAAAATATACATGATTTTAGAGTTCTTGTAAGAAACATGATAATATTAAGAATCCAAAATTTTATTTAATTTTTAAAAATGATTTTCTGCTTGAGTGAGGGTCTATTAACGTCACACTATTAGGCAACACGATGTCTATTCAAAACGGACCTCGCAATTTTGAACCACGGTTAAATTATAAGAAGGTCTCACTTGCGCTAATACCTAACTTTCCCAGCTTCTACGTCACGCCAACTTGAGGACATTGAGCCTCGACAGATTTAAAAGCACATCAGATCCTCTATACGACTGGGGTACAGTGGCTCCAAGGATCGAATTAATTAAACGCTAACCATGAATTCGCGATCATGACCATTACACAACTATGGCCACATTTTCTGTTTAAGAAATAAAACAACAGTAAACCTGAAATTAAAATGTTAGCAGCTTTAATAAATAATTATTCACATTAAAAAGTAGTTATGAAAGTTTATAAAAAACAGTTATTCATCTTTGGGAAAAAATGTGATTCAAAACATCTATCTCGTATACCAGCTATATTTAGGCTATTTTAGATTAATGTTAAAGAATAGGGAATGAATTCGGAATATTTTTTCAGTTATAAAAGTACTCAAACATTAATATTATATTCTGGCTACACTATCCTGTAGAGAATCACTTATTTTATCATACTACTCATTTTTATCCAAGTTGATACATTTTTTTCTTTTATAAGATGTGTTTTGCTTTTTTTTTTCCTATACCGTAATACTAAAAATGTGCTATCCCTTCACATGTTAAAAGGAAAAACTAATTATTTATTATGTATTCTGAAATTTTAAAAAACACTATGTTATAAATAAGTGCATGAGATACAATGTCACAAATTTTTATAAAAATTGAGAAATTTTTTCTGTCGGTAAATGTGTTCCGCGTTAAGTTCCCGCTCACGTACATATGGCGTAAACAGCCGTAAGAGTTTCGCTATATTTTGATGAATATAGGTTCACCAAAGACAAAGTACAAATGGAAGAACAAAATAAAATCAGCCTTTCAAAATGAAATAAATAAAAGCAAAACTCGAAAACTCGACTCAAAAGAAAACAGTGTAAGCCGCGTTGAAAGCGAGAAAACAACGTAAGTTGGCAACGCTTCAAAAGAAGTCTGTGTCAATCGGATTAAACTTGCGAACTCTCAAATTCTCAATTCTGAACGCTTTAAATCAATTCAAAGACTTACACTACTGTACGAAAATGAAAATTCTAAAAGGGCATATCTTTTTTATAAGTTAAAGACATTATTATCATAATAATAAAAGCTTGTCGGTATACTCATAATTTATTAGTCAACTCACTAAAATATGTAAGCAAATCCATCAACAAATCAAAATTATATATTTTTTTTATAAAATGCATTATTATCATTGTAAAAAAGAGCTTGAATAGGCTACTTTAATTATTAGCTTCGATTAAGTTACTAACTAGCACTAAAATTTGAACACAATTTCATAAGGGCACCATTTTTAAGATTGTTTAAGTGGTAAAATAAAGCACTGCTGAATTAACGATTTCAAAGAAATTGATTTTTGAATTTTTTACTCAATAAGAAAGCTTTGTGGATTATTTTACAGTATAATTCTCTCTTGCACACTCTTACAGTTACTACTTAATAATAGCTTTGCATTTTAATTAAGAATGTTTCCATACAGCGGCATTACTAATTTTTTGTCATTTGATTTGATTGTATCAAGTGTTACTCCTGAGCTAAATTTCAAGCTTTCGAAACTTTAAGTTCTTAAAAATAATATAAACATAATTAGATACTTTTTAAGTCATCATCAAAGGAGAATTAAGACTGAGAGGTAGAAAATTGACTATCTAGTCGAAATTATTCATCGGAATTTTCAATAAGCAAAGAAAATTTGATAATATAGAAACAGAAAAAAAAATTACCTGTCAAATTATATTTTATTTTGTGAATCTACTATAAAATCATCAAAAGTATCCTTTAGGCACATAATCAAGCAATATAGTATTTATAACAGTTTTATGTTGATTTAATCTATAAATTGTAGTTCTTCTGCATTGCTTGATAAAGATAAAATCATAAAAAACTAAAAAAAACAATCAGTAACAAATTATAAAATTTATTTAAAAAAATTATCCAGTAAGAAACTTAGACAAATGGAATCGTAATAAAATTATTTTTATGTGAATTCATAACGGAATTATCTCTCTATCAGTGTAATTAATGCAAATAAAATATAAATCTGCCACTGAAAAAAAATTAAGTTATTCCACTTTGAAACTGCATTTAGATGAAATAAAAAATTCTTAACTTGAAATAAAAATAGTAAATTATTTTTTCTTAAACATCCAAATATTTACGTGTTATAACTAAAATAAACACACACACATTTAAATATAATACAGCCTAATAAATTGAATTTACAAATTTATCAATAACTCGTTTGAAATCGGTGGATTTACCACCATATTTTTAACAGATGTCCCCCTAGATTGTCTCAAAGAAAATCTAACATAATTTTCAATCAGTTTCTCAACTTTGAGAAGCTAGTTTAAAGCAAACTTACTGATACGCACACTAGCAAACATTTTCAGATAAGCAAGAAATTGGAAAAAGATTCTATAAGTTCCCTTCAACAATAAAAATTAGGTTCCATTTCACAACACAAATAAAGTTACTTTTAATCCCTCTAATCTTTTTTTACCAAATCCATTCTAGCCGATTCCTTTTCTTCTGTCTCATAAATCTACAGACTTTTCTGAGAAAGTATTTTTACAGGGATAACTCATCTTAAATTATTACTTTCGTAAGTGATGTTTAAAAATTCTCACCTGTAGCTGATGGAAGACAATTTGTTTCAAATGCTTAAACATTTATTTTAATCTGATGTATATATAGATCTGGATCTTCTACTAAGTTTATAATAAAATTTATCTACATATATTCGTACATTCCTTTCTTAATATATTCTTCTAAATAGTTTTTTAATAACTCTAATTACATATGTATGTATAATCCAGCACTACACTTGACGTCTTAACATGTCCTTTTCTATTTAAAACTAAAACACCAATATTTATCTCAAGTTATAATTTTAAAAAGTAATGACCAATCATTGTGTACAAAAAGGATAAACTCAAATTACATGACAAATCCATAAAAATCAAGAAAAATTATATTCCACTATTTAAATATATATATATATATATTATTAATACATATACATTTGTGTGTCAAAATAACTTTATTTTGCTCTTTTAGTTTATTTCTAAAAGAATGAAATATCTTCATACTTTTGTTACAACTGATGAAAGGATCTTATTTTTGTAATATACACTACGTTTTACATTCTTGATTATGTTTCTCCCGAAATATAAATATTGAAATTAGTTATGAATATAATTAACTTCTTTTATTTTTACAAAAGAGTACTTGAAATAGAGTTTAGGGTGAATTTTTCTTACAAATACGCAAACTAAATTGGCCTAGTAAAAAGAAATATCTTATTTAAGCCATCCATCCTTTTTATCAACAATGACAAGTATTCAATGGAACACACATTTCAATAAGCAGTTTGCAGAATTGTAAACTTTTTTTCCTCCGAAATAATACCTTTTTAATATTCAGTAATATCTCATGTTTTTTCAATAAAGCATAAATAGGATGGAAATAATAGGTGATAAGTTCGTTTATTTATATATAAACTGTTCTTATATATATATGTCAGATTTCTCAAAATTTTTATCTTAAATACTTATTAAAATGATAGGCCTAGTGGCTGAGTGGTAGAGTATCACTCTTCCCTCCCATAGGTCCGTGGGGACCCGGGCTGGGCAAGGTCAACTCAGCCTTTCACCTCATCAGCGGATCAATAAACGAGTACCAAGCTTGCTTAGGAGCTAAACACTAGGGTTTCACGTTAAACTGACCACCTGACCAGAACAACTGATTATGCACCTCTGAGAACAGGGCCATGTAACTCGAGATGGACACTGTAGGCCTTGGCTCATATGAGCAGAGGCCCCACTGAGCTTAGTTTAGTTTAGTTTTAAAAATGACTCTCATATGCATGACAGATGTAATTTAAAAAGTCGATTTTCTAAAAAAAACTTATTTGCTTAAGTACATTATTTGGGGGGTTAACGAACTATGGCCATGATGCCACCTCTCTAGAAGAAATTATTTAGATAGCTCGCCAAAAAAATAACTATTGTAATTAACTAAAAAAATACTTGGTAGCTAAGGGTTTTTTTTTTTAGCCTAAACCACAGTTACATCAATTGTAATCTTTTATTGGCACCTTGCTTCATTATGTATAGTTATTTCGGTACTTTTCCGTTTTCCTGGCGCAAGCGATAGTTTCCAAAAATGATACAACTGACGTCAAACGGATTATTCCCGTTGATCAACATTTACCACCAAATTTTCAAAACAATTCACGGTCTTCTCATATCAGTAACGTCTTTTTTATAATACATCAAAAATAGATGAAAAACCAATGAGAACTGACATTTTTATGTGTATATTGTGTATGTAGCCGGATGGGTGGCGTGGTTGGTTTGTCGCTGGCTTTCTGCACCTAAGGTTGCGGACTCGACCCCGGCCCACGTTGGTGGATTTCCCTGATGCAGAAAATCGACAGTGGGCATGTCGCATGATTATGCGGCATGTAAAAGCCCCTTGAATGGCTGTTTGGCTTAGGTGCTCTAGGGAAAATTAAATTCCTAAGTACGATTTTGCATCGTCAGAGCTCAGGTGCCTCCCTCTGGGGAGGAAATTGGGCGTCAAAATTACCTGCGGCGATTGGCATCCGCCTATATAGTGCCGCTCTAAAAAAAGAATACCAGCTTTCGGGTAATGTACTAGGTCCACAATGGTAAAACACCAATCCGTAACCCTTTAGAAATTTTTAAAAATGTATTGTGTGTTGTCGGCGTAAAACCTGATTGACGAAATTTGCATCGGTGAAACATAAAAGTATCATTATTTCAGAATTATTAGAAATTTGTGAAAAATATATCGTTATTTTTTAAAGGCTGTATTTGCAGGAGAATAACGATTATTTTTAATATTAACCTCCAAATACTTTTTCTCATTTTAAAAAAAAGAATGAATTATTTTGAAATAACTAAAAAACAACTAAATAATATAATTCGTTGACAATCTTTAAGAAGCATGTGCACTATTTTGCTTGAAACAGATCCAAATAATTACAGTTTGAATTCATCGACGAATAAATCGATAAAATCCGAGAAATAAATTCTATAAAAACATTTTATTTAGTTTTTCTCTCTGAGTCTGCAAAAATAATAATAATTAACCCTTTGAACGGTCAATTATTTTACCAGAAATGCTTCCAAAAAAGGCATATTTTTTATTGCATATAATTAAGTACCATACTTAATAGAATAAGAATATTAAGAGAATTTTTTTTTTATTTTTTTTTCACTTTTAATGCTTTTACAACATTTTTTTATTTTACAATTTTGGACACAAAACCCCCTATAAATGTTTGCTTTTTTCAAGTACATTTTTTGCATCTGTTACATCTCGCTCTGGTGTCACCGTTTCACTAAATTTCTCATTGAGATGTTTCAGAACTGACCAAACTTTTACTAATTTTGGGCATTCGTGATTTTGTGGGTCAAATGCTGCATTATCAGAAAAATGCAGGTAGCGTTGCAATAGGCAGAATCGGCGATGAGACATTATTTTAGAGAAAAAAGGTGTATTAGTTGAATATCTTTTGCTCCAATAATGATCAATTCCAGGTTTCTTTACAATTCCTTGAAGTACGAGGGATATTCGGAAACTAAGGTCCGAATCGTCGTAGCTAATCGAATGTCACGCAAACATTGAAATGTGCATGCGTACCAACTTCCGGCATATCTTGCTCGTCAAACGATGCCATTTGCATTGGTATTGTTACAGTGTGGTAAGTACAGTGCTACTTCAAAATGTTTAAAACAATCGATCAGCCCGCTGACTGTGAAATACTATCAGTGATTCGGTTTTTGAAGCAAAGAACATTTCAGTAGCGGAGATTCATAGACAGATAAGCGACGTGTATGGCCCAAATGCGATGAGTAGCAGCAAAGTGCGTAAGTGGGTGAGAGCTTTCAAGGACGGACGGGAGAATTTTCATGATGAACCGCGTTCCGGTCAACCATCAGTGATCACAGAAGATTTGGTCAATGCCGTGGATGAAAAGATTCGTGAAGACTGGCGATTCACAATTTCAACTTTAACATTGGAATTTCCGAATGTGGGTAGAACAACTTTGCACAAAGTCGTTTCCGAAAAGTTGAAATTTCGCAAATTATGTGCACATTGGGTTCCCAGGCTGCTTACTGAGGAACACAAACTGAAAAGAATGGCTTGTGCTCTTGATTTTGGATCGATATCATAAAGAAAGTGATCAATTTTTAGAGAGAATTGTTACAGAGGACGAGACGTGGGTTTCTCACATAACCCAGAGTCTAAACGTCAGTCAATGGCATGGCGTCACACAAATTCACCAGTCAGAGTCAAGGCCAAGCGGACAATCTCAAAACGCAAGGTTATGGCAACCGTCTTTTGGGATAGACATGGGGTCTTGTTAGTCGAGTTTATGCAGCAAGGGACAACAATAAATGCCACCGCTTACTGCGCTACTCTAACTAAACTTAGACGTGCGATACAGAATAAGCGACGTGGTCTTCTGACGTCTGTAGTTCTGTTGCTGCATGACAATGCCAGACCCCATTCTGCCATTAACACAAAAAATCTTATCAGATCTTTTGGATGGGAGCAGATTGACCACCCACCATACAGTCCAGAATTGTCTCCGAGTGATTTTCACTTATTCCGCTACCTAAAAGAGTTTCTCGGCGGCAAACGCTTCGACACAACTGACGAGGTGAAAGAAGAAGTTCAAGACTGGTTATCCTCACAGGCGGCAGACGTCTACGACTTAGGCATACAGAAGCTCGTAGAACGTTATGACAAATGTTTAAACAAATATGGAAAGTATGTAGAAAAATAGAGACACATGTAAGGAATTTAAAATATAAAGTGTTTTGAAAAAATCTGTAATGTTTTATGTTTTATAAGTAAACGGACCTTAGTTTCCGAATATCCCTCGTATATTGAGAGCGAACAATACATGCAACTCTTCCACAGTAGTTTCTACCCAAAATTTACTCTTTGAGAATTGTCTTGCAACACTGGATTGGATGCACTGTTTAGCATATTTATTTGTCTCTTCCACATAGAAAAACCCGTATGAAAAGCATTTCATTTACATGGATAAGCAACGCCATCTGTTGAAAAATAATAATACTAAATAGTCTCTTTCAATAGTGCAAAATGCGGGCAAACCAGAAAAGGAAAGGAGAAATATCGATGCCCGTACGCCGTACGGGCAAACCAGATGAGGCCAATTTCGGGTAGCACGTACACTGTACGGGCAAACTGCTTAAGGGGTTAAGTCGTTGCTAAAAGATGCGTTAAGTTTTAAAAGTGTTTGGAAGAATCTTATCTATGAATAGACTTCTTCAGATACAAGCGGGGGGAGGTGTTCCCTTGTCCGGACCCTCCCCCAAGCCCTTGATTTTTTTTCGATTTATATTCCTATGTATATAGTACGTAAGATTTAATCAAGTACTTGTTATTATTAATTCATTTTATTAATTAATGCTAATTATTTATTCAATAATTAATTTTTTACTGTTTCTTGTTTCCGAAAATCGATAAAATCTAAAGAATATGTTAGGCGGCGTATTGGAACATGATACGCGAATAGTCGACTTTCAACCCTGGAACTCCCCACTTCCTTGAAAAATTCCTGTGTGCGCCACTGGACTTTTTCAATCACGACTTTAAAACAAAATTTAAAGAAGTTCAAGTAAAGAAAATAAAAATTCCATTTTGCATTCAGCTTTAAAAAACAAATCCAGTATAAAAATGATTGCAATGTGAATATAATGTCATGCATGTCATTTAATTGTTTTTATTTACTTTTTAATACCTTATCTCTCAACAATATCCGAAAAAAATAAGAAAAAGGTACTTACGTACTATCGCAATAATGTCAACGTTTAAGATAACTTCCCAAGTTAGCAACCTCAATTTCGCTTATGTCGCGCAAGCTGAATTGGCAACCATGCGCTTCGTTTCATATAATGTCGCCAATACGGTTGCGATAATATGTAAGCACCTAAAAAAAGCAAAGAAGTATTATTAGAAATGTCTAATGTTTTGGTGGCCTTTCCACAAATTGCAATGAATGTACGAGCATATATGTAATATTTAGTCTTAATATATTCTAGCATTCAAATTCTTTTTGTGCATAAAAATTTGCCATTTGTGCAGCGCGTTGCAGATTATTTTGCTTCTTTTTTTAACTATCCGTCCTAATTCTTTGTCTGCTTTTCTGTGCAAAACATCGCAGTTTTTTTTATTCAATATTTAGTTTTTAATTATGAATGTTCCTAGCTTATAGTAACTTACATTTTAATTAAACTAAAGAACACATTTTGGAATACTGCAACTTAATCTGAGATTAGTGTAAAAATAACGTGTTAGAATACTTCAGCTGTTAAGAATCATAATCATCCGACATGAGCAAAAAAATATTAAATTATGGAATATCTCAAAATCATATAAATATACAAAAATAAATAGGTTATATTTTGAAAGTACTTAAAATAAATGTAAAATCTCAAAACTGTGTACACTATTCCCTTTTTCTTTAGCCTGGGAGAGCTAAAATAACAAATAAATCTATCAGAGGTATTCGAAAATGCTGCTTTGATAAATTCTATAAAAATAAGCTACAAACAAACGTAAACATTGAGATCGTAAACAATGGAAATGATGCACTCACATTTCTTTACAATAGTATTGTATTATTCGAAAAAAGAAAACATAGAGGCACTCCTTTTTCTTTAGGGCGAAGTTATTTTGAAGTAAACAATTCAAATACCTTTCAAACCATTCAAAATTTTCATTCTTGTCTTATTATTAATGCTAATACATAATACGAAGAATTTGGAAAGTTTTTTTTTTAATTTCTAATGGGCTATGGATTAGTGTTTTACCTTTGAAGACCTAGTACATTCCCCGGAATCTGGGGATCTCTCTTTGGTGCGGCACCATATAGGCAGATACCAATCACCTCAGGTAATTTTGACACCCAGTTTCTTCCCTTGAGGGAGGCACCTGAACTCTGACGATGCAAACCTGTACTATAATTTGGAAAATGAAAGATGTAACAAACAATTAAACTATCTCAGAAACAGTTTTAAAACTAAAATTTGCAATTGAGATTGATTGATTGAGAGTATCTTCCCGGATACACTGTATAGTTATCTAGGTAATGACTGGCTCTGTAATCCTGTTACGTGAGTAGAAAAAATGTTGATGTTGACGAAATAAACTTTAAGATACAGAGGTGCTGCCAGGTGATCTAATGCCTTTTAACTCAATCGACACTATTGTTGATGAAAACGAAACAGTAATATTTTTGAATTCCCTGGATATATTAAGAATGTCACCCCACAATCTTCAGTTGAAGATTGGTTCACTGGTTAGTCTGCTGCGTAACTTAAATATACTTAGATTTTGTAACGGTGCATGTTTGTTCATTAAAAGAATTACCGGGAATCTTCTTAAAGCAACCATTTTGATTGTAACGTTTAAAGGATAAATCGTCTTGTTGCCACGCATTCCACTGATACCGTCAGATCTGTAATACCATTTAAAAGGCTTCAATTTTCAATTCGTTAAGCTTTCTCGATCACCATAAATAAACTTCAAACCCAAACAATGTGAATTTGAGGCTTGAACATTAAAAAACAATGTTTATCGCATGTGCACACATATGTTGCATTCTTACGTTTGGGGAAACCACCAAATCTATTTGCGTAATCAAAAGACAAATGAGCACAAAAAGTATTTTGCACCGATTAGTGATTAGTTGTATACAAATTATTTATTGTTTTAATTTAGAATGATTAAAATAATATAAAAAATGTCAAAAATCAACGCTATTAATCTCATTCATAAAACTTAATCTTCATATGTTGTTACTAACAACTTCGTAAGTAATCCATGCGCTATACTCAAATAAGAGATGAATAAAATGTAAAATTTTAAAAAAATTATGTTGCGTGTTATGCTTAAATGCAATTCTCCAAAATTATAAGCGCAAAATAAATTTGACTGCATTGAAAAGCTGAGAATAATGTTAAATCAACGTATTAAAACAAAGCCACAGCAACGCGTGGCCGGGTCAGCTAGTATATATATTAAAAAACGATCCGTTACAGGGCATGTATATACTTATATATATATACCTTGTAACGGATTGTTTCTTCAATCAATTAACAACTATACTGATAGATGGTGTTGCTATCTTACAAACATTAACTTTACGTAATGAAAAAAATAAAACAGTTCAAGTCTAGTGTTGGACTGGATAGAATAAAGACACCGGAAATGATCTGCGCCTTCCTGGCCACAGACGGGCAACATCTAATATAACTTTTACGTTGTTTCCGCCTAATTTTTTCCTTTTTGTAATTTATTGTAAATATGCTATGTTCAAAAATAATGAACTGCTACTTTTCTCTCTTTTTTTCTATTTTTTGCGCCTTACAACCCATCTATCTATATATAAATATAAGTATATTGTAATCATTACAGAAATAATAGATCACGCGCTAGAGGTGCAGAAATACAAATACAAATAATATATCAGTAAATTACAAATATTTTTTACTATCCAGTAAAATTTTAGCTATAGTTTACATTACGGTTACATTAGTTTAATAAGAAACAGGAGAAAAAATTGCAGAAAATGAAAGTTTGAAAAGACAAATGAAAGATTTTTTTAAAAAAACAAAATGGTTTCAGCAAGCCACTATTGATATATATATAACCCTGAAAACCTAGAAAAAATATTCTAGCCCTTTTTATTTTAATATTCGACAGAAAAATAATTACTTAAATATATTTTTTTAATAAAATTTCTTTTTATAGAGTCCAACTCATTTCTAGAATTAAATTAAAAATCGGTCTAAATAGACTCCATGCCTCCAATTTCATTCAAATCTGGGAAAAAACCATTTAGGGACGAGTTACTTATATTTGATTTTACTTTTCTCTCCTAGTTTCAATAACCGTACAACTGAAATGTTTTCCTTGGTTAAATTTTTCAGTGATGATAAGAGCTTATGGACCCGTTGGTGTAGTGTGGTATTTAGGAGAGGAGGGTGCCACGTCCTCGTCACTTGACCATGGTTCAAAATTACGTGGTCCGTCACAAAAAGCCCTCGTGTAGCTTAACACAGTGCGACATTAATATTCACTTACTCACAAGAGCTTATGGTACCTTAACTTTTTACAATATCAAACACTGATGCAATCACTTGTTTGAAAAGCATTTCTGTTGAATGACACCGTCTTACTTGTTATCAGTTATTTTATTATTATTCTTATTATTTAAAAAAAATGAGTAATTTTAAATAACAAGAAACACACACACAAAATGTGAGATATGAGGTATGTAAATGGGCACTGTAAAATCCATGTAAGAAATGTTTTACTCATGTATAACTTAACCTTGGAAAAGATTAAAAAAATTTTAAAGAGAGTAACATTGTATAAAATGCATATTTAGATTGCACTTTCAGTACAGGTACTTATGTAAGGCTTTTAAAATAGATTTAAGATTAAAATCATGTATGAGAATACAATTTTTCATCAATAAAATCGCTGTTCATATTAATTTGGTAAACATTTTTAAGAAGTAATTTTAATAATTCTTCCTATTAAAACTAGGTCTCTCGTTGGAGCAGTATGCAATTCCACTTTACAAAAACGATATATTTACATCTGTTTTTGAATGGAATAGTAATGATCCAGAAGACGAACAATTTTTAGAATTTATAACTGTTGTGGCAAGTGGCAAACAACGAACTATCGTATTTTTTTTGGACGATGCTAGTACTCGGATATTTTTTGATCATGTGAGTAAAACATTTAAATGTTCCTATTTTTATTGATTAAAAACACTGTTTCTTTAATTATTTTAATGACATTCTGGTGCTTTACCCATCTCAAACCCCATATGTTTTGTATAAGTACAGGGTATCTACAAATTAGTTGGGCAAAAAGAATGAATTATTGCATGTAATATATTGGGATAAATTAAAATACATATTGTTGAATGACAGAGGGATAGATCAATTTTATCATTTTCCCAAATATTCGATGCAGCTTTCTTTTCTTACTCAGCAAATGTCCCATAGGTAATCAGTTCTTGATACAGATTTGTCAGCATGTTGTCATCGATCAAATTTATTGCAGATTAGATCTTGATTTTAGTCCAGAAATGGACCTAATTCTTCATGATACCCGTTTCATTGAAACCCAGTGGTGAAAGATCTGGTAATCGCAGTGGCCATTGAAGAAACCCTCCACGACTAATTCAAACTGGTGCCTAAGCATTGAGGTAGATGCAACGTCGTTGCGGTAGTGACAAAGTGCCTCATTATGTTGAAAAATGTATTTTCCTGGCAATTTTCCTTTGAGGATTGGTCTGGGGCTGCGGTAGCCCAGTGATTAAGGTATCGGATCATGGCAGGCATGTCATGAGTTCGAGACCAGTACCACTAAAGACCCGCCGTGTAGGGCAGCGATGCACGTTAAATCTGTCGAGAGCTGAAACGTTCTCCTGTTGGTGTGGTAGGTAGGAAAGGGGGTGCCAGCTCAAGTGTCGTCCGCGTCACTTGACCATTGTTAAAAATTACGTGGTCCGTCACCAAATGTCCGAGTGTAGCTTAGCAGTGTGACGTTAATATTCACTCACTCACTCACTTGATGATTGGTCTAAGGAAAATCTGTAGCATATCCAGGTAAATACCATGAAACAATAGTATCTCTTTTCGAAGCTTTTTTCTTGCATTCTCGAAAAAAATTTCACCATACTTCCACAGCAGAATAATTTTCATAATGCCAAAGACAGCATTTCGCTTTTTCAACACCGCTATAAGTTTCCATTACAGTAAAACTGAACAAATAATGATTACCCCTCGCTAAAACATAGCATCTGTTAGGACATCAAATTCCATCTATGAATAAACTTAGGGTATAGTACTAAAAGTCTTTCTTTAAGTGGGTGGTTTAATTTCATTTAATATTTTGGAAGTTCTTTACTTATGAAATTGCCCAACTAGTTTCTAGACAACCTGTACGTGAAAATCATTTTTTTTCCAATCGAATCAAGTATTTTCTAATTATTTATCTTTAACAAAATAATTATTCTAATTATTTACCTTTTCTTCAAAAATAAAGAAATTTAATATATATAATACACAAAGTAATATTAATTGAGAGAGACAATTATAAAATCTGATAAACTTGAGAACTGCACAAATTTGCTTTATTTTCTCGAATAATAATCTAAAAAGGTATTACTTCAATATAGTAATAAATATACAAAGTTTTCTCATGCTAATAAAATTTTATATCGTATTATTTTCACATGCCTGTGAGTGAAGATTTATTTCTCATCCTATATATTATCCTCTTAAGAATAGATAGGAATAATGTCATCTGCCGAAGAACTCCGTTATATATTTCTCTCATTAAAACATACTATTCCCTTGTCATTTTCTGACAGTACTTTGACAAAAATTTAATATAAGAAACTTTTGCTCAGGTCTATGTATTCCTAATCCCAGCTTGGATTTCTGGATACAAAATTTTAATTATTTCTCTTGGGTTATCTTAGAAATTTTTATAATGTTCAGTATTGAAAATTTATAAAAGATATATATTCTTCAATATGGGATTAAATTTTATGTTTAGAAGCGTAACAATAGGAAAAGAAATTTAATGAAAGCAATAATGTTGTAAATGAGTATTCGTAAGGAAGAGATGCAATTTTAAAAAGAAACAAAACTCTTCGAGAAAGGTTTTAAAGATTCAGGTTGTTAAAAAGATATAACTTCTCTGCACCTAATTTATTTAAATTCTTACAAATGGTTAAAACATCCAATAACTTTTGCGTGTAAGCCATTTACTTTTTATTGTGAATAATTAATTGAATGTTTATAGATATTTATACTCTTTCACAATAAGTTGTTAAGTAATCCTTTTTTTAGTATAAATACATTACTGAGATTAAATTTGAGTGGGATTTATTTACACGCCTATTAAATTTCTTTTTTATGACCAATTTCTAGTTCCTTGAATTGTTAATTCATTTTAGTCATTAAGTATAAATTTAGTGTAAAGTGTAACTTGTAAAAAAGTGTGAGATTTTCCGATTTAAGGGACTGAAACAATAATGTTATCAAAATTTTAATTAATAAATTACAGTCGGCCCCCAATGTAATTAGCCCCTGTTTAATGAATTTCGTGATTTAACAAACTTTTATCTTTTTCCAGATTAAAATGGAGCAAAAAACCCTCTATTTAATGAATATTAAACCCCGGAATTGGCGAATTATTTCAATAACCGAAAAAAAATTTCTTTATTAGTTTGAATTAGAAAAAAATGGATTTCTTTTCAAATGACATCCTTTTTGCTCGAAGCACAAAAAGACTTTTCTTCTGAGTTGCAAATTTTGACAGCAGAATATATGGCCCATTATTTCAGACTTTAAAAGTGTAGATGTGTTATGAATGAAACCTACCACGTGAGTTGTGAATAGGAAAGGATATTCCTTCATCTCATCCTACTCCACAACGTAGGAGATATCTTAAAAGATTTTACTATTTGCTCTCTTTCTTGAGAGAAGTGAGGTTTATTATACGAACTGTGAGTGACTTCCCCCTGAAGTCGCTCCCCTACCATCCTGCCTACCTAAAGGTGTTGGAGGAAACAAAAAGCATGACCAGAAACTTCCATAATAATTCTAGTTTATTATTATTCAAGCACACTAATCAACCACAAGTTAAAGCACAAGAGGAAGCCCTAGGAATGATATAAAGAAAGCAATAAACCCTAAGTGAATTAACGCATGTAAACAGTTTAATTTAACCTAATCAGTCTTAGACTATAAATTCTCAATCCCCTAAATTAATAATGGCAAACTCCGTTCTTAACTCACGTTGTGTAATTCAATTAAATCTCACCTTAGTAACGCTGCAACAGATTCTCCGCTCCTTCTTTTTTACGATTACCAAACTCTAGCTTTATATACTCTAACTAATCTGCATATCAGGGTTTCTTCTTGAGAGGGATGGCTGTGAATTAAACGCGAATGCTAGCCCAAAGATTCCCCAAGAGGATTAGTGAGAAGGTCGCATAAAAACTCGTCACAGAACAATGTTACAAAAAATTCTGTTTTGGAGAATTTTTTAATAATTGCAGATTAGCAAATGCGTAGTTTTTTTTATGAAGAAATTGATTATGAATCACCTATCAAAACTATTGCATTTTCCAACTCTTCACGTTATTTGGAAACTGTGAAAACATACCTCGTGCAAGATGTAAAGGATGCAATATTTTCTTCTCTACATAAAGACGAAAAGCAAAAAAAAAAATTATCAAACATCTATTAGTAATTATATATAAATTTCCAATAAACTAGTGTGTAATAATTGGCAAATAGTAATTTGAATAAAAAGTGTATAATTTCTATAACTATGGATATTTACTACGTACATGATTATAATAGAATTTCAAAAAAGCAGGTGCGAAAAAATTTTAATTTTTTCTTACCCCTATATTACGAATGACACCGATTTAACGAATAAAATGTTCGTTCTCGATAATTTGTCATATCGGGGTCCAACTGTATTGTTAACAGTTTAAATTTATACAAAGTAATAAATATTAAATGTCGTGCTATATATATATATATATATATATAAATTCAATATATAATTATATACATATACATACACATACATATAAATTTATACATATACACAAATATATAAACGAAAATATAAAAATAAACATATATATATATATATACATGTGTGCGTGTGCGTGCGCGTGCGTGTGCGTGTGCGTGTGCGTGCGCGTGCGTGTGCGTGCGTGTGTGTGTGTGTGTGTGTGTGTGTGTGTGTGTGTGTGTGTGTGAAAATATGTGTGTGTGTGTGTGTGTGTGTGTGTGTGTGTGTGTGTGTGTGTGTGTGTGTGTGTGTGTGTGTGTGTGTGTGTGTGTGTGTGTGTGTGTGTGTGTGTGTGTGTGTGTGTGTGTGTGTGTGTGTGTGTGTGTGTGTGTGTGTGTGTGTGTGTGTGTGTGTGTGTGTGTGTGTGTGTGTGTGTGTGTGTGTGTGTGTGTGAGTGGAGAGAGAGAGTCAAACTATATTCTTTACATTTATTAACCTGATGTAGTATAGGATTAAAATGTAGTATAGAAATATTTCCGCATTTCTTAAAAACTTTATAAACTCTAAGTTTAACTTTGAATAAATATTTGTAGAGGCATACCAATGAAAAATATACTAAATATTCTTCATGTATTTATAACATTTTGAACGCTATATATATGTATATTGAAAATCAACAGAAACAAAGCACGCATCCAAAATCTTTCCTCTTTTGTATTTGTTTCTTTTCAATATATGTGGAAATACATTATAGATAAAAATGTATATGTGTTAAAGGCAAAAATTTGTTCTTCCAAATTCAAAGTGAGATCAAAAAAGAGCATTGCGCATTTGCTTCCTTTCATAGGCTCACAAAGTGAAGGAGAAACTCCCCTTGCCATGCTTTTATCGATGGATTTTCTTTGGCGTGAATGGAATAGATATGAAGCCGCTGCAGCGTTTTAATACTTCTGCTGTGTGCTGGAAAAGTATTTTCGTCCAGGAAAAGGAAAAAGAAGTAATATAACATATTCCTAGGCAGAATGTGTAATATAATCTTTGCTTCGCATTTCACTTCCTTTTTCGTATACTCTAAAATCTTAACAGCAATGAAGTTTTACTTTGTAATGTTACAGAAAATATAACACATACCAAATGTAACTAATGCATGTTTTGAATTTATCTTTATTACTTTTCGAAGATAAAAGGAGAAAATAAACAGCCTGCGGATAAAGAAACTATGTCTATAAACTAATAATATGTGTCATATCTTAGTAAACGTTTTAAGCTTATTTGATTTTTTATTCTCAGAATCTCGAATTTTTAATTATTTTCTCTCATGTTCAATTGTTTATGAGTTCTTAAGCCCTTTCTAATAATTTCTGGCTGAAAAGGCACACTACTTATTGCACAATTTTCATTCTGAATTCATCAATTTTTATTCTTGAATAATTATTTCCCACTATGTTACAAGGTAAAACCCTAAAGCAGATATTGTATGAGTAAAATATATAAATATAAAAGTAAACATATATTTCAACTATTGCAATAAAACTGTACGAAATATATTTTTAAATTTCTTCCGAAAATACACGTATTAGTTTCGTAAAAAAATCCATATAAAGTAGCATTATATTTATTTTAAGAGACCAATGAATTCAGTCAAGACATTTAGAGAAATTTGAAGTTAAGTGACAAGTCTTAATGTTGTACTTAATAATGTAGTATTTACTTAAATTTAAAAAATTTTAATAAATAATAATAGTTTTACAGGATGCTCTACTTCGGAAATATTAAATGTACCGGAAAGTTCTGTCCGTTCCGGTTAAACTAAATTTCAGCAAATATGCGCATATTCATTTGACGCATATTTGGTTCTTTCTTTTTTTTTCACGGAATCTATACATACTGACTTAAATGAAGATGATTCATGTATGTTAGTATTAAGTTAGATGCGATACAGCTATTGATAAAGTTCATTAAAAGAAACTAATTGAAAGTCTTTGGTGATGGTACAGTTCCTGGCTAACATCCAGAAGATAGTCTGAGGAATGTCAAGTAGATGATTTTGATCTTTTTGTTAAGTCATGCTCTGCTACCACTTAGACCGACTACGATACTGTCATGATCAGGGACACTCAATCTTTTTTAATGCTGGGCCACATACATATGTCAGCAATTTTACGCGGGCCGCATATATATATATATTAGTTATTTCACGCGGACCGAAACATGAGAATAAATGGGGGAGAAATACTTTAAGACACCAAGATAGCATTGGAAATTTAAAATGTGGAAAATTGATCAAAATATTATAACTTTTGCTTTTCTTTTCTTAAATATTATTTTTTATATTTTTTTTATTTTGTTACTAACACTAAATTAAAATCATTTAAGAAACACTTCTTCACAATTTCTGCAACAGTAAATGGTTTCATATGATTACCAATAATAAAACAAACTTCATAGCATGTCTTTGTTACCACTATGATATTACCACTGACAAAACACTTGTGGTTGCTGTTACAAAGATTATTCAAGAAAGCATACTTATCACCTCTTGAAAGAGATCTTAGAGGAAAAAGTGTCATTGAATGATTCCTGTTTATTGGTATTTTGTAAATACTATCGTGACTAATCAAACAATTACTGATCCATGTTTGTTTTTCACTACAAAATAGTCCACCTCCCAACTATCTTGAAACGATATATTTTCTTCGAATCCTTTTCGCTTGCTATATATGCGAGATAGTTAAAAATTAATTCCACCCATAAAACTGTCGCTACTCCACTGTTGTCATCACTAACCGTAACCGTTCCAAATAGAAAACGAATATCTATTCGTACTCGTTCGACAGCAGAAAGCAAAATTGATATACGTGAATTCTTGACAAAGAATTTCCCACCAAATTTTTAATTAAATATTCTTAAATAAGAGAATTTCTCAGAGCAGTGGGCCATGGCCGGGCCACTTAAAAAGTCTCGGCGGGCAACATGCAGGCCGCAGGTTGAATAATCGCTGGTAAAGATCATGTTAGAGCAAAATTCTTTTTTGACAATATCGTAGGTTGCTGAAAGGCTTAACACTAGAAAGTCCAGGATTTCCATTAACCTTAAGGTATCCGACAACGTTCGGAACAGTGATTTTGCAAAAGCGCATAAATGGATAATTTTCGTGATATTTAGTGTCACTTAGATTGGAATATATGCATAAAATCATTTTTAGAACATTTGGACAAAAAAAATTATTTAAATACAATATTCTGGCAAAAAATTGACTTAGAATAATCCTTTTTGCAAATGTGATCCTTTTGTGAAAAATGCTTTTATTAGAATAATATTTTGCCTGTATATAGCTCAGACCTCTGTTCAGAGGCTCAACTAGAATTTTTGAAATAGACTAGAATTATTTTCCATGTCATTGAATTGCTTCGTACCTCAGAAAAGTATAATAGTTATTGCTTAACAACTTTTTAAGCTATTTTACTTGTTTTCTGAATGCAAAATCTCTTGTTAACCTATAACGCCTGTTGATAAAAATTCCAGGAATCATGAATACTCAAATGGTGAACGCAGACTTCTTCTGCCTTCTATTTGCGTGCTTTGCTACAAAAAACCCGCTATCTTACGTAGTTTTAATTCAAAACTAATTAATTCTTGCATGCTCAACATTTAAATAATAGTAAACAAATTCATAAAACTTAGAAAAAAAATTATATTTCTATTAAATTTTACCTTTGCTCTATGATTTGTTATGGGTGAACGCAGACTTTTCTAGCTAGTGTATATATATTTATATTAATTGTAACTATTTAATAAAAAGTGGGTAAAATAAAATTTTTCTTTATTGATCTAAGTAGGAATTGACTTAAGGTATCCGATTACGTTCGGAACCGTGATTTTGCAAAAGCGCATAAATGGATAATTTTCATGATATTTAGTGTCACTTAGGTTGGAATATATGCATAAAATTATTTTAAGAACATTTTGACAAAAAAATTATTTAAATATAATATTCTGGCAAAAAATTGACTTAGAATAATCCTTTTTCCAAATGTTCTCCTTTTGTGAAAAATGCTTTTATTAGAATAATATTTTGCCTGTATATAGCTCAGACCTCTGTTCAGAGGCTCAACTAGAATTTTTGAAATATATAACTTAGAAGTGGATTTATTCATATTTTACGACAACAGAGGGGAGCAATTTTAAGAAAAAAACGCTAATAATTATTTCAATTGATGGTAACTCTGAAAATAATGTTAATTTTATTAAAAATTCTAGTTGAGCCTCTGTAGAGAGGTCTGAGCTATATACAAGCAAAATATTATTATAATAGAACCATTTTTCACAAAAGGAGAACATTTGGAAAAAGGTTATTGTAAGTTAATTTTTTTGCCAAAATATTGTATTTAAATAAAAAAAAATTGTCAAAATCTCCTTAAAACAATTTTATGCATATATTCTAATCTAAGTGACACTAAATATCATGAAAATTATCCATTTATGCGCTTTTTTAAAAGCACGGTTCCGAACGTAGTCGGATACCTTAAACGTTCTCAGTTGTCATTTCGACACTGTGATATAAAATATATAAAATAATTGTATTCTCTCTCTCCCTCTTTCTCTATCTAAACGATTGCATAACTACGCTTCAGTAGGGCATAATTTTAAAGATTTCTTAATATTCTTTCATGTAAGTAACATATTTTATGACCATTTATATCATAAAAAAACTGACATTGACATTATGTTTAGTGTAGCTTGTTGCACCACTACTTTGTCGCACAACATTTCGAGGTGCAAATCTGCCAGGAAAATTACTCTGATGCGGTATCCATTCAAGGTCATCCCTTGCGATATATATATATCAAGATTTAATGGAATATTATCAATTATATCTGCACTTTCTTCGGATTCTTCGCAGTCACTTTCACTCAATCTTATGCCTTCAACGGAAATCTAAATTAGTGCAAGACACCTGACCACCATCCGATTCATTCTCAGAAATCTCTCACAATAAATTAGTAATTTCATCAGGGCTTAGACCTTTTCTACGAGCTATCGTTTCAGGGTGTCTGCTCTGCTCAAGGTTCGAAAATCGAATGATTTTTTTTATTTATTTATTCACTTTTTTATGATCAAATAACCAAATGGTATGTAACGAAACTCTTAAACACAACACTTTTAGAAAAATAGATGTGTTCCAGCTGTTAACCGAATAACACTGGATTCAGGGTCAAATAAATGTACGATAGTACTTTGGAAAGTTTGATTTACCTATAGTAATGTGGTGAGCGACAGATATTTATGATGATGAATTGCCTTGGGGTCGGTCAAAATGATAGCAACGGATGTTATAGGTATATTTAGATGTAAAATTACTCTTAATTAACCTAGAATCACAAAATTTAAACTGTGTAATTAACCAGGGAAAATAATTAATTTTCAAATTTCCTGCAAAAATGCGGAAAGAAGAACAAACTGAACAGACTCCGGAGTCAGATTGACACCGATGGACGTTCTAGTGTTAATTCAGCTCAACAAACTATTTCGGACCACATTCGGAAACTAGGATTGACGTGGACATATTCGAGATGGGTGCTATATAAGTTAAGTGAGAATAATTTGAATAAGCATGTCATCATATGCTCATCTTTGCAGACAAGGACTAAAATTGAACCTTACTTGGATTGGATGAGAAATGGAAAGGAAAAGGGGATTATCAATGAAAAAGTCGTAATGAAAAGAGTATCTTGAGAACCTAAAAAACTTTCCCTCTATTCACCTCTAAACCGAAGCTGAGCCTGATTTAGAAAATGTTGTGTATATGGAGGGACATTTGTGAAGCAATACATTCTGAGCTGTTGAAACCAAACCAAAAACTAAATTCGGAAAAGTATTGTTAAAAATTGAATAATTTAAAAATAGCACTCCAAGAAAAGAAACCGGTGATGTTCAATAGGAAGGTCATCATAGTGATTAAAGATAATGCAAGAACACATGTTGTTTTTTGAGGAATCGTCAGAAACTGGTAGAGATAGGCTGGGAAATTTTGTTGCATCCACCATTCTTCCCAGATTTAGCACCCCCAAATGTTACTCATTCCTTTCAAATTCTTTGCTGGGCAAAAAATTCAAAAACGAAGATATCAGATAAACTATTATTCAATTCTTCACTTCTGAGGATAGGCCTTTTTTTAAAAAATGGGATAAATGAATGGGAAATTTCTTCATCACACTGATAGAGAAGTCATAAATAATGATGGAAATTACATTATTCGATAAAATAGATTCAGTGTACGAAAATTTTATTACTGTGTTTTATTCTAAAAATGGACAGAACATTCCTATGGACTTCGCCTGACTTAAAAATTCTTAATTGATAATTTTCGATTTCCTATTTTCCACGAAAATAAAAGCAAGATATTTAGAAAAAATGTCTCCAAAATGAATTTGCAAAACTTTCATTGTAGAAGCTTTGAAATGCCTCTTAAATTATCGATTTGAATTCCGTTTTCTTTTAACTGAGATCAGGTGGCTTATTGCTCGTCGAAACGAAGGACATAATAACATAAGAAAACCTGAAATGGTTTAGTCGGAAAAGTACCACTACACGAAAAATCCATAGAAAAGCAAATCAATTTGTCGATATGAGACTATTTTGATGTTATTTCTTTCAACATTTACTTTGGCAGTGATACATTTGGCTAAGTCAACCCAGATTATCCTGAAAATCTATCAGAGCCGGCTAAAAAAGTTTTGTAGACTTTTCAAAAATATCTTTTACTTCGCAATCTATAAAAAATAGCAGAATTTGAAAAATGTTTGGTAGTTATTTTTCCTTTTCTGTTGAAGAAAGTAATCAGAATCAATTTATCAATATTTAATGTAAAATAATTAACTAAGAAATTAATTATGATTTTTAACAAACCTGAACACAATTAATGGCATCTTGGAAATTTGAATAATTTCATTTTTTGTGGTTCTTACTTTAAACTATCTTCAGCGTTTTGATTCTCTTTTTAATTTATAAGGAGAGTAATATATTTAAAATTATTACCGATTTTTTAGAACCATTACTCTTAATTGATTTTAAATTGTATACATTGATGTATAACAACAGAAGTGCAGTTTATCAAAATTTTTAACTGTCTCTGTAAATGATTATGAGAGTATAAAATGCCATTTGTTTCAACGAGCTAAAGCTTTTATTGACTTAAAAAATCAATAATCACTTGTTAAATTTCCAAATTGGATTAATGTTCATGGTTTCTTGTTTTTCTAATTAAAACCAAGAGATCTGAGCTTATTTGACATGATCCTGAGGAAAGTTAGACTCACGAAAATCGAAATGAGAACTAAAATTGTTTGCTAACTAAATATTTTTTACTTGTTTACTTTGAAAAATGTTGTGTTGAAATATACAAAAATTAATACAAAATTGTTTGAAACAATTGTATTCGAAAAATAATTCCGATACAGAAATAGAGATAGAAGTAGATAAGTCAGAAATGTGTATTGACCGCTGGAGATCTTTGAAACAGATACTAGAAATATTAGAGAAAGAACAATTATGTTCTAAAAAGGAAATTTTGAATATTATTTCGCATCCGAATACCTTGTTACACTATCCAAAAATACTTTTACTGTACCCAAAAATACTTTTGACTGTAATGTGCGAAATTCGCTCTTTTAAAGACAGTTTCAAAAAATTGATGAAAGCAATAAAAAACATATATTTTCACGATAAATTCTCATATTTATCTCAAGTAATGGAAAGTGGTAGTCTTGCCGAAGAATTAATCAAGAGTTTTTCTACGGTTAGTAATAGTTACGAGAAAGCTTTAAAATACCTAAAAATGCGTTTGGATAGAGAAGAATTATTGAAGTATACGTATAGGAAATGTACCAGACTGCCTTCTCGTGCTTTGTGAGCGGCCATATAAAAGCTCTCACTTTTCGTCAGGGTTAGAAGATATTTCCACTGGTGTTATTCCGAGCTGGTCTCTTCTGCCCACATCTTGACTTACTTGGGTTTGAAAAAGAAAAAGGTCCTTCTAAACCCTTTTTTGTTTTTAAAATTCCTAATTTTTTTTTTCTTTTTTTTTTATTTATGGAGATTGTCTAGCATTGCTAGACGATCTAATATTAGAAACAACAACAAAAGAGATTTATTAACATTTGTTCTTCAAAAAAGGAAATTTTCTCAAAAATTCGCTAAGGTATCCGACTACGTTCACAACTGTGATTTTGTAAAAGCGCATAAATGGATAATTTTCATGATATTTAGTGTCACTCAGATTAGAATACAGGCATAAAATTGTTTTAAGGACATTTTGACAAAAAAAATTATTTAAATATAATATTTTGGCAAAAAATTAACTTAGAATGATCTTTTTTCCAAATGTTCTCCTTTTGTGAAAAATGCTTCTATTAAAATAATATTTTGCCTTTATATAGCTCAGACCTCTGCACAGAGGCTCAACTAGAATTTTTGAAATATATAACTTAGAAGTGGGTTTATCCATGTTTTACGACAACAGAGGGGAGAAATTTTAAGAAAAAAACGCCGATAGTTATTTCAATTGGTAGTAACTCTGAAAATAATGTGAATTTTTCAAAAATTATAGTTGAGCCTCTATATAAAGATCTGAGCTATATACAGGTAAAATATTATTATAATAGAAGCATTTTTCACAAAAGGAGAACATTTTGAAAATTGGCCATTCTAAGTTAATTTTTTGCCGAAATATTGTATTTAAATCATTTTTGTCATAATGTCCTTAAAACAATTTTATACATGTATTCTAATCTAAATGACACTAAATATCATGAAAATTATCCATTCATGCGCTTTTTTTAAATCACGGTTCCGAACGTAGTCGGATACCTTAAGAAAATTGTTTGATCAACTTGATTGTAAACTTCGTTCATTTGAACTACTAAGAGTTACCAGAGGAAAATATTCTGCTATGTTATTTCCTCTAGTTGAGTCCTCTTTAGCCGAAGAAGTACTCACAGCTTAAGAGCACTAGATATCTGCTCATCGCATAGTCCGAAAAGTGAGTTAAGATGATAATGACCAGAGTAAAATTATAACTAAGAAAAGTGATTTAGAATGTGTTTTAAACTTTCTTCAAGATGAAGAGGAAGGAGAAAAAAAATTTACATTGCTACCTAAAGTTATGATCAATGTAAAAGAGCAAGCTACTTCGATAAGAAATTAATGAAAATAAATTTTAACCCAGAATATCATCAGCTACAGAACTTTTGGCAACGAAAATGAATAAGAAGAAATGTTGCATGTTTTGTTTTGAAGAGCATAATTCGTAGAACTATAAAAGAGCTTCTAAATTAAGTTTGCAAGAAAAATAAAGTTCTGTTGAAAAAGCTCATTGCTGCTTTCTTTGTTTTAAATATGGACATGGGGTGGAAACGTACCGATCAAAATTGAAATGCCAATTATGTGGGGAAAACACCATTTATTTTTATGCAAAACTTTGTCACAAGAACAAAATCAAGGAACTCTGGAAAATAATGAAGCCACTGAACTATTAATGCAGCATGATGAAGCTCGGACAAACTTGTCTGAATCTCCCAATGTTGCTTTGCAGACTCTAACAGTGTTAGAGAGAGGAAAAGGGCATTAAACTTAAAGCTCGAGAAATAATAGATTCTGGATCTCAGAGGTCGTATACTCTCACAACGGCAGTGGAAATGAAACACAGTTCTAAACGGAGAGAGTATCTACAGTATGCCTTGTTCAATGTTCCAATACGTCGATCTGCCAACATGATGTGTTCACGATATATTTCTCCAGCTTATTGGTAGATTATAGTTGTCATTTTGAAGAATTTGGACAAGTTGTAATCTGTGACTAAATATTAGCTAACAAGCGAGGGTTCATTAAAGTTGAAATCAGTATTATGGCTGAAGATGCCCAAACCAAACTGCAAGGAAAGAAAGGATCTCGTTCTGAGTTACCCTAGTCACGAATAATAGGACCCGTTTAACTCATTCCTGAAATTGTAGAAACTCGCTCTGGAATATATATCAAAAGACTAGAAAGACTTGATCTGTAATGACGTGAAATTTATTGAGTGGAAAGACTCCCAACTCAATGTGGGCCTACGATTAAATGTTATTACTTTTTTGTAATTCTATATGGGAACACTGAATTATTATTACATTTTGTAACTCTATAAGTTTTTGTTTCGAATTTGAGTTTGCTTTTCGTATTAAAAACGTGCTATTTTTTCCTGGCTTATTTTTGAAAATATTTGTAGGTTTTTTTAGTCAATTTCAACAGATTGAAAGAACAACAATGGGACATTTTAAAATATAAATTATAAAAATATATATTTTATATTATGCATTCATTTAAAAAAAAGAGTTTATATGTTCTCTCACATATAAATATAAAAGCATGACTATGACTTACAAATATTATTCATGATTTCATTTCTTTTGATCCGTAAAAGCAAGTAAAATAGTCTAATCAAAAATTTATTATGCGTTTGAGTTAAAAATAATCTGATGTAATTCCGATAAATCTTGCAAAAAAGGAAAGAAAAGATCCTGAGAATTATTTAAGGAAAATTCAGCTTTTTTTATTAATCATTAATTGTTTAAACGTTGATTATCTTCACCTAATTGCTTATGAAGAAAAACAAAAAGTTCCATATTTAAAAAATTTCTCATATTTAAAAAAGAGCTATTTGATAAAATCGGATGTCATATTGGAGAAAAGATAGCTTAGTAATTCAAATTACACTAATTTAATTTTTGAATAAAAAATTGTGAGAAGTTTAATTTTCTCTTTTAATCTAAAACCATCATACAATACATAACAATTATTTTTTAAAAATATCAAGAGAATTAATTTTGTTTTAGATATTGAGTATAGATGGCAGCACGAAGTGAGTATAACAGCAGCGGAGAATTGAGCAAATCGAAAGAGCTTTCAGTATTTTGGATATAATTTGCCATCCCGCCGTTTCTAAGAGAAAAAAATAATAATAGAAACAAAGAAATTGCGTTAAACGGATGTTACATTATTGTGTGGAATTTCTAGAGTATTTGTAGTTCCGTAACGGAAGAAATATTGATTTACTGATACTTTTCGAAGGCAAAGGTCATTTATAAATACTACACACTTCGCGAAAAAGCAAATTATAGGTACAGGAATTAACTTTGTAACACATTTCTGGAACTATTTTTTTTTCCTTCCATGCTTCCTCTTTTCTTTTTCTTTTCTTTTTTTTTTCTTTGTAAGAAAAAAAATGTTTATAGAATAACATCTACGCGCAATTTTATATAATTCCTTTTTATAATCTAAACTTCTGAACCTTAAAAATTTATTGCTGATTAAAGTTAAAAATATAAATTCTTCGGAACATATTTTCAGATCAAAATATCCTCACTTTTGTTGACCGATTTTTTTTGTTGTTGTTAATATTGTATTCTAATCACTAGCGTAGCGAGTCCTGAGGGGGCCCTGTATCAAAATTTCTCGAGTGTCCTTTTAGGGGGCCTCCGAACATTTTGCGATATTTTCTTACACGTGTTTGGGCCCCTGAAGTTTGGGAGCCCCGTATCATTGATACGGAGGTAGCTTCGCCCCTGGTTCTAATTTCAGTAATGTATACAGAGCATAATATTTAAAAACATCATTCGTTTTCCAAGGAATAATTTTTTTTCCCTGCATTAATGTAAATCACATTTCCTTTCCATTATGGATTGATTAATAACTGTGAGATAAAAAAAAATCTAGAAGAGTCACAAACTATTTTCTAAATTCTTCTCAGCAAGGTATAATGGTTTCAAAACAGTAGTTCAAGTACAACGGAAAGTTTATGTTCTTTAAATGTAGAAGCGTAAATAGCAGAGAAAACGTGTAATTTAATTTTACTCGAGAGCTTATTCAAACTGGATATTATGGTATTAAATTTTAACGTCCGCTAACGATCAAGTAGTTTATATATCATTCTATTACTTAATAAAAAATAAAATTGAATTCTTTTTTTAAAAATAAATTAAATATTTTATAAAATGTTACATGTTAAACCAGGTGTGGCTTAAGATAACCTTTTTTTTTTAATTTTATAATAAAGTATGTACCTTTTCTTATAAGTAATTTTTTCTTCAATTTTTCATTCATCCTTTACTCTTAGAAAAACGACTCTCATTAAATTCTTAATTTTCTTATGATAATTTTGAATTTTCTAAGATTCGATTTATTTTTTAAGATTTTTTTTTAAATTTCTTCTGTTTTTATTAAAATGCTTAATTTATTCATTGCACTTTGGTCCTATTGCACCCTCAATTGCTCTTTGAAAGTTTTTTTCTTCTTCAAGAACTAACTGTTGTTTAATTGCAGACTAAATATTGTTTCTTTAAATAAATTGGACATCATCACCCGCTGATAACCTTCGAATGTCATGAAACGTGTGGATTCGCCCTTGAATGAGCAACGTTGTTACTCTGAATCAGTCCGAAGGTTAAATTCAAGTGGTTTTTTCTTTCTCCTAGACAAGAAAAAAGGTTGCTTTATTCCGGTTGTGGGATTCGGTTGAATAAAAACGAATTTTACTATTTTTTTTTAGAAACAGGTTTACTTTTAACTTTATTATCTGGTACAGTGGAGTGTAGTTAAAAGGGGGGGAATGTCAAAGAAGAACGTTGAAATTTGGAGCTGAAGATTTTGGAGGGGATGTTAACAATGGTCCTTATATATAATTACAAAGTGAAAATTAAAAATTTTTACGGTTTTGAATAGGAGTAAATAAATCATGGGAAAATAACGTATTTGTATTGCAAAAATTAAAATAATTTCTTTATAATTATATTATTTTATTGATCCGTATCTAAAATTCTTATTTTTTTTTTACTTCGGGGTACACATAAAAAAGCAACTTTGCTCAAGTTTAGACTTTAAAAAGGAAGTTTAATCATAATAATTTGAGAAATTAAAGTAAACTATAAACTACTAAAGCGGAGAACATTTCAGTTCATTATTTTAAACAACTTGAAAACAAAATGTAGTTTATTGAAAATAACAGAAACCGTTAAATAAGAGAAATAAGATGTGATAAGAGAAACCGTCAGGACAATCAAGAGAATCATCTTATACATACTACATCCACAGATTATTTACTACAGATTATTTACCAACAGATTGCGTACATTCATTTTCAACAATTTACAACGTCAATTTTTGATATTGCAATATTTTAACCTGAAAATTCTATTAAAAAATTATTTCTTAATTTAATTTTTTCACTTCTAAGTAGACTATTAAAAAGAAATATAAATTTCTTATCGCTACTGTCGTAAATCTGTTTAAGTTAATTAGAAATAAATATAAGAAGTTCTTAAATTATTTTTCTTTTAGTTTCCTCTGTAGATTTCAAGTTTTTCCAAAATAAATTTTTAATTGACTTTATGTACCGTAAAATCCGGCGTATAACGCACACTTTTAACATAAAAAATAAAATTGAAATTTAAAGAAGCGCGTTATACGCCAGGTATAAAAATGATAGCTTTGAAAACAACAAAAGAGATGAGCATAAAAAAAAATTAGATCAGAATACTGTTTATTTAAAAGGAATTACATGCCCTCACTAAAGGAGTGATAGTTTTAGAATCATACTATTTTTTTTCGAAAGTCTGGGAAAATACCTGGAATAAATAACTTCAAAATATAAGAGCATTGTATACTAACATTTCAGATTTCTTCGTAAAGAAAAAGGAAATGCGCATTATCGGCGAATATACCTAAAAATTTAAAAAATCAGCTTTAAAATATAAGTGCGTGTTATACACCGGTGCGCGTTAGACGCTAGATTTTACGGTACATGATTTCGTATATTCTTTTTGAAATGTATGAAAACATATTTTAAAAAATTACGCTATTTTTATATCAAATTATATCTATTTTTTTATTTATATGCATTTTTCTTAATAATTCAAACAAACTAAATGAGTTGCTTATAAATAAATATATATACCACCAATATACATATAAAATTTCTGGTCTTTAATTTTTAATATCTGTGAATCAAATTTGTTAAAATATTATTAACAATTCAGAATTACATTTTTAACATCTATTAGGAAATGCATTGATGCATGATTAAAACTATTGTCAGCTCAATGAAACAACGATGTGAAGTTGTAATAAAAAATAAAACTGCCCTACTAATCACTGCTATCATCAGTACCTAATGTATAACTATAATTATGGCTGCTTAAACTTTTTTTTATTGCAAATATTTGAATTTTGTTCATTGCATTGAGTTCAGTATTAAATCTCTTCAAAATGATTTATACTACTTTGCATTTTGTGTGTGTGATACCTAACAATTTCTATAGGTATATAATCTAAAAAACATAAAAATTTCCAAAAGTGTCCATAATTTGGACCATTACTGCATATAAAACGTTAATAGAAAGTTTGATTTTTTTCGATGCAAGATTATTCGAAAGAGAAATTTTTATGCTTTAAAAAAAAATATTTTGGTGTATAAATTCTCAGAAATTTCGAACATAACAACGAAGGAACTAATTCTTTTTGAGAATCTAAGTTAATTATCAATTCAATAAAGAAATATATAAATGAATAATGTCTAAAGTTTAATCCACAAATTTTATTAACTCAGCATAAATATTATAAGGTAATTTTTATAACAATGTTTCTGTTGTGTTTATCATTACAGCTAAGTGTATAAGAGGAATCTCAAAAACTTTTATTACAAAGTGTTTAATAAGTTTCACAAACTTATAATCGTAACTTTAATGAATAATTTCATTTAATACTGTAGTAAGAATCAAAGTATTCGGGAAAGAATTTGAAAGAGATGGATAGAAATTGATCAGTAAAAATATATAACTAAATTCATTTTAAATTCATTTTCATGATACGTAAAAATATATATATTCTCAGTTTTATATAATCGTGAAACATTTTTAAATATTAAAGAAAAAAAGAAAGAAAATAATTTTAAAAGAAATAATTTTTTTAATATAATGATCACGGTTTTGTAGTTTAGAACAATTTAGAAATTTCTACGAATCATTAATCAAAAATTGCCAAGTTATAAATGTGTAGGATTCAGAAGATTCATAATTTAATGTGCCCATTTAAAAAAAATCCACTGAACATATCAATGATAAGAATTAAGGCTGTAGTAAATATATTTCTTAAGAATTAATTCTGTAAGCTTTTGATCTGTTAGCATTTAAACCGGATATGCAAAGAACGAGATAAAGAAATTAATAAAATTCAAGAAAAACAATCTTTGAAAACAAGATTGTGAAAAAATAAACAGAACACCTACGGTTTATTAAAAACTTGACAGGGTCTTTTGAAATTCTTATTCAGATTTCCTTTTGGTATTGAAATACTTTTGGTATTGAAATACGAATATGTAGTTACAGAGGTAGAACTCGTTTTATTTATTTTTTTTTGTAGTTGTGCAATAATTCGGTGGATAATATATATATATATATATATATATATATATATATATATATATATATATTGTTTTTTTATGCTTACATATGTTTAATCAAACATTCAAACGATCAGAAAAAAAATCATTTCAATAGCAATCTAAGATTTTTTAATTCATCATTTATACATAATGGGGGGGGGAATAGTTCTACACTCAAAAAACCCACTGTAATGCCGGGCTCTAGAGAGTTAAAAGAAACGTGTCTGACAATGGAAAGCTGAGGAAGAAATTTCGAAAAAGGGAATTGTAAGGACGTTAATATAGAAATCATGCACACACAAGAGGAAGTGCTAACAGCTGGAGGAGAAGGGGAATTTCTATGATAATATGTTATACATTCAAAAATGTTCGTTCAACGCAGGGGGTAACTGAAGAGGAAAGAAGCTAAAAACATTTCAAAAAAGGGAATTTTAATGACATTATAGTAATCATTCACATCGTACGTGCACACGCCCGCACAAAAGTGCTGGCGTCATGAAGGAAAGAGGAAATTAAGTTACACACTCAATAAAAGCCCAGGCTTAAGCGGAGGGGAAAGAAACAAACAAGTCAAAGTGGTTTCGAAAAAGAATAATGGAAGTGCTGATTTTGTGAAGGGAAGGGAAAATTTATAAAAGTAGAGAAAAAGCCCGTGCAACGCCGGGTCATGCAGCTAGTGTAAGATAATTACGGCAGCAGAATAAAAATGTTTAATATTTTAACCTTCTGAAATTATGTGACTTTTTCATTTTATGATATATTTTAATCCCGGTGCACAATAATTAATATCATGCAATAATAAACTAAACATTTGGCTATTGGGCAGAAACTCTAATAAAATTAGATTCTATTCAAAAATTATAAAATAAATCCATTATGCGTTGCTATTTTGTTTCAGAATATCAAAATGTTTTTATCAGATCGGTTTTTTTTAATGTTTTTTCAATACATGTATATATATATATATATATAGGCTTTCCCCCATACTATTTTTTTTTTTTAACTTATATATATTTATATGTTTAATCAAACATTCAGAAAAAAGCAATCGTTTCAATAGCTATCTGTAAATTTTTCTTTTATTTATTACTTATAGATATTTGATTTTAATAATTATGTTGGCGCCGCGATCGTCACCCCCACCTCGCTCACCCACACTTGTACATTCTCTTGCAAGGGAGACACTGCACAAAGCAGTCGCAATAAATTTTTATGCCTTAAAACTCGCATTTTTAATTAAATACAGTACCATTCGCATTAATATATGGTCCGTCGAGCCGGAGATCTTCAGCAACTTATGGATATCTTATTTTAAGGCTTTAAACTAAATTATACAAATTATATATATATGTTTTTAAAAGGATTATTTCTATTATTTCATTACTAAATGAATTGTTAATTAAATTAAATGTTAATTAAATTAATGTTAATTAAAAAGTACATCGTCTATTATTTTGGATCAAGATACATTTTAGAGACATTTTTAAGGTATCTATATGTAAAGATTGATTGATTGATGAGAAAATCTGAGAAATCTATTTTATTATTTTAGATTCTTAGAAACTAACTATTATTAAAAAATGATGAACGTTTTTTGTTTTACTCTTAGCATCAGAATCATTTTCTATTTATTGCTTCACATTAATAATTTTTTTAATTCTAACGCATTATTTTTTATAAGTCATACATCAAAATTTGAAGCTATATCTTATCTGTGCGAAGGAGGGAAAGATAGAACAATAATTTTACACTAAAAAAAACGTGTTCGCGCTATAGACAGGGGAAAGAAACCTGTCTTAAATAAAAAAATAAGTGGAATGAAACAAATTTCGAAAAAAGGGAAATTTTTTGACATATTTTTAGAAATCACTCACATTGTGCGCGTACAAACACACACACAGAAATGCTGGTGGCATGAGAAAAAGAGAAAGCCCGAGCAACGCCGGGCTAAGCGGTGGAGAGGGGGGTGGAAGTCATTTTGAAAATGAGTATTGGAAGTGCTGATTTTGTGAAGGAAAGGGAAAATTTATAAAAGTAGAGATACCCCGTGCAACGCCGGGCCATGCAGCTAATTATTTATAAAATGTTTAACACAGAATAAATATTTCTTCACATACTCGCAGAATTCATTCACGGCCATGCCCGTTTTTAACCTCCCTGGCGCCATAGGCTCTTCAAATTGCTACCCCTCCCCATTCTTTCCACAGCGCCCCCTCCTTTTGTTTTTACCATGCCAGTTTGGGTTCGAGAGATTTTCCCTTAACTCTCTTTTTCCTTTCTTTGTTTTTGCTGTTTGAATGGTCTTTCTATTATCCATCAAATATAAATCCGCCGTGTCCCGGACTAACAACCAGCAGCAAAAAGAAACGATAGTGACAGGGTTTGGCCCCTCTTGTTCATTTCTTACCTTTTGGCATCACGAACCACCCACCCTTTTGTGAATTAGTACAGTAAATCTATAAAATCGCTTGCAATTATAGTATAGAGTATACATTATTTCATGAACTTCTATTAACCTGTTAATTATCATCGCTTTACTATCTATTACTTTAGCAATCCTTATTCTTTGTTGAGTCACTGTCATTGTACTTGTACAGTGAAGTTTTTCTTCGAGCTTTGATCGCTGCAAAATCGTTAATGACATCATTGAAATCAATTTACATTGAAGTATCATTTTGAGTGCGTAGCAACATCGAACTCTGTTAAGCTTTTAGTATTGCATTGTAAATGTTTTCCACAGCTCCGTGTACATACGCACAAAAACACAATGCGAACATGATTTTCTAGGCAGTGTGTGTGGCTCATTAGTTGTAATTTAAATTTTTTCTCTTTTTTCGCCCTCCATTTTTTTTCGCCACGAAATCTTTTGCATGTTTAAGCGAAAAACGCGCTCTGTTCACGGCATTTTCTTCGAAGTAAAAACAAGTATTGATTTTCATAAAAATTCATTTTCAAGTGAAACATAAAACTATAGACATTTTTAATTCGAATATAAATTGTTTGAAGTAAACTATTCCCTATAATTTGCTTATTTTTTGAATTATTGTACAATTGTATTCTTTTTAAAAACTAAATTTTATAATTTATAGAAATCGTTCTGACACTCTTAATGTATTAAAAGTTTTAATGGCTTTCATGTTATTGATAGGTTTAAGGTTTTTTATGATTTTAACTACTTAATAATGATTACTAATACTAATATTTTTATGGCATTTTTGGTTTTTTTATTTGTTACGTGTGCATATGAGAAATGCTTTTTATTACAATGTAGATAAAAATATAAAATTTTTAAATTCTAATTTCAGTTTTTGGGAGAAATTAGCAGATTAAACTGCTTATTTTATATTAAAATTTATTTAAATCTAATAAATAAATTTTTAAGATGTATTTAATTCATACTTAAAAAGTTCTTTAAAATTAATTAATGTAAAACCTCTCTAAATACTTAATTTTTTTTTCCAAAATTTAGACTGTTTGGTGATTTAATTCATATAAATCTTTTGAATAACAAGCATGAATAAATTGTTAGTTGAAACTCTATATCAAATTAGAGGCAATTTCCCATACTGCAAATAAAAAATCAGTTGTACAAAAATTTTAAAGTACAAGTTTTTATTCAAATGACTCAAACATAAAATTTGTATGGCTTAGTAAATATTGCACACTCCTTATTCTTTTTAAAGGTATTTTTACATTTTTATTTATGATTATTATACTTAGGTTTTTCATTCGAAACTCTACACCACATGTAACTATAATTATTTCTGTAAAAGTTAAAACAAATATCGTAGTAAAGTAATGATGCAACAGTAAAAGAAACAATGAAGCATTGTTATGCTTAGGAAAAGACTTAGTAATACAAATAATGAACCCATTTATTCTTCTTTACTTATGTAGTTTTCTCATTATCACTGTTCTTTAATATCTCAACTCAAATGCCATAAGAAAATGCAGTATTAAAAATGTTATATTTAAATATTGAATTACTTTAAAGGCAAAGGCTTGTTGTGCGTGTTGCTAAATATTCAGCATTCTTTTATATGGGCAAGTTAAAAATTCCAAAATTCATTCAATGAATATTGTTTCACTATTAAAAGAAAAAAAAAAGAGACTTATTCTGCCATGAATTTTTAACTCCCCTTTGTTTTTATTGCCTTTTCTTCATTACTAATTTGTTATGCGACTTAAGTAAAATTTTCTTAAAATATATTACTGCTTATCATGTTTTAATGAAGCCCAGTGGCTGAGTGGTAGTGTATCACGCTTCCATGCCACAGGTCCGGGGCTTAAATCCCGTGCTGGACAAAGTAGACTTAGCCTTTCATCCCTTCAGTGGGTTGATAAATGAGTTTCAAGCTTTCTTGGGGACTGAACTCTGGGGGTTTCGCGTCAGACTGACCACTTGACCGAAACATTTGCACATCCACCCCAACGCCTAAGGTCATGTAAACTGAGATAGGCACAGTAGGCCTTGGCCCTCATGGGCTGTTACGCCACTGAGTTCAGTTCAATACCCTACTTTAATATGTAACTTGTAAAAAACGGGTAATATATCTACAATAACGTTGCATGATTCACATACGAAAGTTTTTTTTAATAAATATTTCCCCTTGTTATAAGAACATAATTAATTCAAAAATGAACTCAATATAATTCACATTAATAATACGTGAACAAAATCAGAAACAAAAATAGAGAAACTGAATTCTATGCAATTCAGTTATCTGAAATCATGTAAATCTGAATTTTTCTACCGAGGAATGACCTATTTTAAATTTTTAGAAACTAAGAATATTAAAAGGAGTTAAGAAAGTATAAAATTGTAACGAATTAGGGCATTTCTGGAGAATGCATAATATAGATTTTAGCATATGGATATTTAAAATTGGTCATAAAATATTTTCTGTACTAACAGCAACTCTGAAGGTTATAACGAAAATTTTATAAAAATCTATCCATTTTATTAAAAATTAAATAAGGTTTCTGCTAAGAAATTATAAGACTACCTGGGAGAAAATTAGAATGTTATATATTATATAAGAATCATTATGATATATATACTCATACGTTCATATTTCGTGAAAGCATTATTTCACGAACAAAGATGTAGTTTTTGATTGAGTTGTCTACCATTTTTTAAAAATATTTCTTAGAGTAAAGGGTGCAAAATGAAAAAAAAGAATTATTTATAAGTTTGCTGAGGTAAATATGAAAGAGAGAGAGAGAGAGCTAGCTTAAATACAGACTTCCGAAACTAATATTCACAATATCATGATTAGAAAAAATAATTTGAGAAGGGATAATCAACAAATGCTTTGACTTTCAATGAAAAGAGGTACTTTTTGATTCTTGAAATTACAAAACGTTCCTGGTACAAAAATTACAAAAAATGAAGAAAACATTAAGGTTATAAAGCATTATGGAAAAGAAAAATTGAAATAAGCAAGGGATGTCATGTCATGAAATGATGAATGAAAACAAATTACATTTTTTGATGAAAGGAAATTTGACCTTGAAGTCCTGATGGTTAAAGACATATCGTAGAAAGAACAAGAAGAGAATGCTGCGGTTGACACATAAGAGGAAGATCAGTATACTGGTTTGGCGAATTTGTAAACATAATGGAATGTGCTATTTAAAACAAATTTCGGAATTTATGAACTCTCTGCACAATGTCAACCTATACTATCAGATCTTTTGATACCGTTTGGGTTTGCACTAGGTGGTGTTAACTGGATATGCCAGTAGGACAGTAGTTCTTGCCATTCATCTAAATGCACCCAAGAATAGTTTTAAAAGGAAAATTTAAGGCTAAATCAAAATCCAGACGTGCCACAGGGACAACCTTTAAAAATATATTAATGTCACGAAGTTTATGCTAACAATCAACATTTTTCATCTGACATTAAACATGAATTAGCTATTGTTGAAGAAAGGCGCAAAAATTGAACGAAACCACCCGGTCAAAACAGTGTTTGAGAGTATCAAAAGAATCAATGACCAATAGCATGTTAATTTTCAAATATTTATATATATATTTGGACAAGTGGTTTTATTCTTTTATTATGTACTTTTCATTTATTTCAAATATTTTTGTTAACTTAATAATTTATTTGTAGGCCCAGTGGCCGACTGGAAGCGTATCGTGCTTCCACAAGTCCGGATTCTTTTTCCGGGCTGAGCAAGATCGACTTAGCCTTACATCCCATCAGTGGGTCGATAAATGAGTAGCAAACATGCTTAGGAACTAAACCCTGGGAGTTTCGCTTCAGACTGACCTCCTGATAGGGATATCTGGGAGTATATATCATGCACTCCCTAGTATATCATGCACCTCAGCGTCCAATGGTCACGTATACTGGGATGGGCACAGTAAACCTTGGCTTTCATAGGCTGTTTCGCCACTGAGTTTAGTTTAATAAATTATTGAATTACTCAAAATTATAGGAACCTAATAATAATGAAAGTTCTCAATATATTTCATGCCTTTAAAAATTATTGTTATTGTTTTAATTTATGTTATAATTTCCGAAATTAAAGTGGTTTTACAATTTCCTAACCGATTGTTGATTTGTGTCTAGCAAGAGGAGAAAGTCGGTTTATTTATCCATAAAGGAACAAGAGTGGTAACTTATGGATTAATTTTCTGATCTGTAAAGAATAATTCGTTCGTGCATTTTGATAGAAGAAATCAAGAAAAGTTCGAGAATAAGTCTGTGACATAAAGCTATAGAAAACGCTACTGAAGTTATGTAATTGCTTCATCACATCAAGACCGTGTATTTGAATCCTTAAAAATAGTCATATGTTTAACTATTTACGAGTGCTGTTGAAGAATGTGTATCTAAAGATATAAATTCGGCGTCTATCAGATTCTTCTGTTAATTGTTTCATTTGAATTTCGTCTTGAATACCGGTATCTAACGTTATCCTAATTCTTGTGTAATAAATATAGCTCTCGGTGGCAAGCGCCTAGCTTAATCGCTGTATTCTGTGACAGAGTAATTGATGTCGACCCATTTTTTCCCACACACGTAAACCCTCCATACATCTTGACGCAATGCAACATAAAGCAAGATTAGATGTCATTCATTTCTGATATCCCATTGCTTTACTTAACCTTATCAGTTAGCTTCAAATCAGTTCGTTTCAATCCGTAATACTAATTTATTTACAATTGCGTCAATAAGAAAAAAAAAGGTACTTTTTGAATTTAGCTCTTTTATTTTATATTTGAATAAATGAACACCAGAACAAATTTTTGCATGAAATGGTTTACTCAACCTAAAGCTATCAAATAAATGCACTTGTGATGGATAAAAAAATGATTTCCATTCCTAGTCTGATTTCTAATTTTTTTTCCCAAACTTTAAACTTAGAAATCAAGTCAAACAATTCCGTTTTGTATCCATGGATTTCACTGAACGAAACAAAGTACTACAATTCTGTATTTGCTTACACTCAATTATATTTATTACCATTTGTAGTATTTGAAATAAATTTGCTTCGTGCTTTGTAAAATGTTGGAATCATTTTTATTTGATTTAATACCACATATCTGTTGACTTAAAATTTACCGTTAATTTTTTTCTCAATTAATAATTTTTTCACCTGTATTTCTTTGCGTTACCTAACCTCTATGGCAAAGTCATTGCGATGCTTGAGAATTCCATATTCAAATGTCATTTTAAATTGTAGAACAATCTTTAATGCTTCTTTTTTTACCCTTTTTTTAAAACTTTTTTAGAATTTTAAAGGCAAATTTCGCAAGTATTTTATAAAGATTTAAAATCCTCTAATATTTGCTTTGAAATTTGAATACTCCTTTTTTCAATATTTGCAGAGACAAATATTACACAACCCATGACAAAGTCTATTTCTTTTTTTCTTTTTCAAGAAAATAAAATTATGCAGAAACGTTTTGAAGAAGTTTTATTTTTTACGAAAATATCACGAAATGTATACTATACTCTTTACAACGTCCTTATTGCAAAATTTAGCTAATTGCAACGTACTTATAATATCTTGACAGTAGACTCACATAAATCGAAGTGTTCTTATACTAATTCATCATCCAAATTGTTATAATTCGAATTGTTTTAATCAAAATTAATGTGCTTTCACTAAGCAGGTAAGTTAATTATGCATACCATTGGCTTTTTTTAATTTTATAAAAAAACCTAGTTATATATATTTATTTAAAAAAACTCTTGTTAATATAATCTCTTAATACGATGATATTCTGACACGTGTAGTAACTGAAAACTTCGTTATAAAAAAGGTAACAATGAAGATACCTTTATTAGACTTAGTATTCTGGGGAATACTACAAACAGCACGAAAAATGTTTATTAAAAATAGCTTTTCTTTTGTTAAAGGTAGATCATGCATTCAAACGTTCAACATAGCTAAAACTATAATTATTTTGATGAAAAAATTAAATTGGCATATTATTTGAGTGACCATTAGTTTTAATGGTCAACAGTATCCACCTGGGAATTTTCACAAATTTTATTTCTACAAAATGAGTAATCCTTAATAAAAATGCATATTAAATTAATGGATATATGTATGGATAATGTATATACGGTAAATGGATATATGTATGTATAATGTATATATGAATTATAGGAAGCCTAGATATTTTTTTAATTAACCGTATTTAATTAGCCTAGTGAAGAGTATTTTCAAAAGTAAATAAAAATAAAATGTATATAAAACTTTTCAAAAGATAAATAGTATTGTGTTGTCAATAACCTATGATTAAATCAGCTAAAAATATGCAAAATATTGACTAAACGTCGGTTTTATTTAGGTACTCTTCTCAGTGACAAAATTCTAATAATCTTAAAAATAATTCACAGTTCTAATGATCGATTCAGATAACAAAAAAAAACGATACAGAAAATGGTAATGTGTTGAAAAACTCCCGAAATGGGTTAAAAAAATCCTTGAAATCTATATTTCTATTTATACACGTTTAGTCTATTGCAGGCTTTACTCGAACAGCAACTGTCTATTCACATTATTTCATGCGAATTCGGATCTTAACAAACAATTGAATGGCTAATTCTTCGATGGTTGGACAATGCTTTTCTCTTAAATTATGCGTTTGTTTACTGTAGTAATGAAACAATGAAATGCAAATGCAGTATTTTACAAAACTTAAGAAGTGATTTTTTTGTTATGCGATTAATGAAATGAATAAGTGAATACTCCGAACGCAGTGTTTTGTTTTTTAAAATCTCTCAATGAAAATATTAGTCATTTCGAAAAAAAATTATAAATAATATAAATTTGCAATTTTCTGTTGAAGTGGTTGCCCAGGTGTTCACTTCAGAGCTCTGATAACGAGTGTCACCATAAAGACTGGTTCACTAAGCTTGATTTCCGAGTCCATAGCAAACAGTGTCTCACCTTTGTGTATACACACAAGTTATCAGCTTTCTAGATTAAGCGTTCATAAATGATTGAAAACAGTAAAAAGAATATTATATATTAAAAAAATTATGACCCAAACAGCATATTAATAACATATACAATTGGGTGGATCGATTTTTTTTCAGAATTTTAGAACCTACCTGTGTGAAAAGGATGTTCTCTGGTATACAGTTAAAGAGGAAATAAAAACAAAAAATTCATTTTTATATTAAGTAAAGAGTGTTTTTTTTTCAGGTATAGAAGTTTAAGTTGGCATTACTTTCCAAGATGGCGACCTATTTAACAGCTATCAAGTGATTTATTCCCAGTTTGGTTTGGCAATTCATCATGAATAGACTCACGCCTGAACAATGAATCGAATGGGCCCAAAACGAGATTGCCGTTGTTCCCGATTTTCATAAGCGAATTTTGTTTACCGATGAAGCGCACTTCTGGTTGAATGGCTACGTCAACAAACATAACTGCCGCTTTTGGAGTGGAGCTAATCTACAAGTGTATGTCGAAACACCGTTACATCCAGAAAAACTGACTGTTTGGTGCGCTTTATGGGCTGGTGGAATCCTTCTTCAAAACCGATGAAGGCCACAACGTTACAGTCAATGGTGATCGGTATAGAGCCATGATTACTAACTTTTTCATTCCTGAATTGAACAATCATGATGTCCAGGAGCTGTGGTTAGAACAAGATGGCTCAACATGTTACACAGCTCGTGCCACAATCGATTTATTGAAAGACACGTTTGGTGACCGCCTAATTTCACGTTTTGGACCTGTGAAGTGGCCTCCAAGATCTTGTGATTTAACACCGCTAGACTATTTTCTGTGGAGCTATGAAAAGTCATTGGTCTATGCGGATAACCACAAACGCTTGACCATTTGGAAGACAACATTCGCCGTGTTATTGCCGATATACGGCCACAAATGCTGGAAAAAGTCATCGAAAATTGGACGTCCAGATTGGATTACATCCGAGCCAGCCGTGGCAGTCATATGCCAGAAATCATATTTAAAATGTAATGCCACAAGATTATCTTTCGAATAAAAAAAATTCATGTCAATCGAATAATCCATCGTTGTTTTATTGCAATTTAAAATTCTATACCTCTCAAAAAACCACCCTTTATAACTACAATTTTAAGTATATGAGGTTTTTTTACGGCAAAAAGTAATTCTGCCGTAAAACAAAGGTGTTTTAATACTTTTTAGCATTTATTGGGACAAGAGAGAATACTTACAACATGGTGACAAGAACAAGACTCACTAAATACATTTAACTGCTTCTTTGTTATTGAATTTCAAAAAATACTAATGCCAAAATTACAATACACTATAAAGCGGGAGACGAAAGTTTGTGTTAGACAGATTCGACGTGGCGGGAAGAGAGAGCTGGGGTTACGAAATGTTGCTATGCACATTGTACTATTCACTATTCAATGCTCATTTAGAAAAATAATTTTATTATTTTGAGTCTGAAACAGGGGCGTAGCTACCGCCGTATCAGCTATATCAATGATATGGGGCCCTGAAGCTACAAGGGCCCCAACAAGTGTATTACAGTCCCACTATCAGATCTCCCATATCTAAAAATGGGCCCGATGGAATTTTTTACAGGGCCCCCTGGAGGCCCTGAGGGGTCTGAGCCCTCAGGGGGCCCTACGCCAGTGATCTGAAATCTTCTAACCACATTTTTTCGAAGATTCAAGCCCTGTGTGACAATATTAGATGCTGACATTATTTTTTAAATTATATTTCTCCTAATCTCCATACCATAGAACATCTTTTCCACAGGGTAGGTTTCGATTAATAATAATATTTTTCTCCATATAACCGCAATCCACCTCCATTGTAAAATTTAAATGCTGATCTATGAAATACATTCTTAGTGTATTCCTCTCAACCTTTTAAAATTCACAGAAAAAAACAAATATTTGAATTAGAAATACGTATGACTGAATCTCAACTAGATAGCCGATAATTTGGCCAAGTCTGCCACTGCTGACACCTTGCGGGATGACATTTGTCTAACTTTTGCTGAACTCTCCTCTATTAAAAGGATAGAATTAAATACACTTTGGAGAATACCCCCTGCTCACATTCAGTATTTTGGGAAAAAATCTCGCTGATGTCACCAACTTAATATTCCTAGAGATCACCAGACGGCTCTATCGCGCTTTTTTAGTGGTCACATCAAATCTCTTACTTTTCAACAGGGCCGCATAGTCTTTCCGGGGCGTCATTGGTGCGACTCTGATCAAGCATCGCCCAGTCATATTCTTAATTGCTTGAGATTTACTTTTGACAAGGTTTAAGAAAATCCTATTTTATTTCTGGATTTTTTGGAAATTTTTGGTTTTATAGAGATAGTGTAGCTAAGATACACCCCCTAAGACAGGGATGGCGAACCATTGGCACGCATGTCATTCATGGCACGCGACACAATATTTTGGGCACGCCAGGGATCAACATGGCTTGCATTTTATTTTAAAAAAACAAAGTTTACTGTGAAGTATTACGAACAAATACGAGTGATCGGTCGCGGTGCAGCGGAGAGCACACTCGTTTTTTGTTATTGTCTGGCCTTAGTTACATCGTGGACTCCAATTGTTTATGATACAAAGTTTGTCTACGCATAGCATAGACAATTTCATTGATAAAACTGTATTTTAAAGTTTATTTGTGCTATATTTACGATTTTTAAGTGTTACTTAACATAGCTAGTTACGCAAAAGATTAAAATGGCAAGATAGTAAGTGTAACAGAGAATTTCAAATTTGGTGAATCTAGAAATATGGCATTATTAGTAAAGGCGACAAAGCGGTATGTGTTTTATGTTCTGGAATAGCGGTATGCAAAAATATCTTCTATAAAACGACATTTTGAAATAATCTGCAAAACCTTTTGTCAAAAAAGTGAGCCACGGCAAAAAAAAAATTAATTGCTTAAAAACCGACTGGCATATGACTCCAATTGAGCATGCATTCTACTAAAAGTAATGTCTTACAATCCTAATATAAGTTATTTGTCATCCATACACACACACACAATATGCAACAATAGAGCTCACACTAATGTTACTTCAATAAGAATTACACATATAACTAAACCATTTACAGCTATACAATGCAAAAGTTATTTTTTCGTAGCAAATGAAGAGGTTTGTGTTCTCTCTTAGTATTTAGTTTTATTACTTTTCCAATAATCACAAGCATTACACAGGAATTTTTCAAGAGGGGGGTCGGGGTCGAAAGTTCACCATTCTTGTATCATGCTCCTTTTGATTTTGTCGATTTTCGGGAACAAAACACAGTAAAAAACTAATTTTTGAATAAATAATTAGCATTAATTAATAAAATTAATCATTAATAACAAGTAATTAATTGAATTCTACGTACTATATACTTATAATTATGATCAATCGGGAAAAAAATCAAGGGCTTTGGAGGGGGTCCGGCCCTCCAGGACCCCCCCTTGTGTGCGCCACTGATCACAAGTCAAAATTATTTGGCGGCACGTCTACACTTCATTAAACACTTCTTTAGAAAAAATGGCACGTTGATTCATAAATGTTCGCCTCCCCTGACCTAGGATAAGAAACAACAACAAGAATACTAATAAAAAATACATTCATTAGTTCATAAAATATAAATATCGTACTTCTTTAAAGATAATCAAAAAAGGACCCTATTTCAATCAAAAAGTTTTAAAATTAGCAAATAACGTCTTAATGGTAATTTGCCGTATTGTTTACTTGGATTAGAAATAATAAGAAAAATTAAATGTGTTATAAACCTAAAGTATTGTATAAATTATAAAGTAGTTAATAATTACTTCCCTAGGAACGCGAAACATGGTCCTTGTTTGGACCATCTTTAACTCCTTTTGGAAATTGCAACGTCACAGATCATTTAGGAGACTGGAATGTCCTAAATGGTTTTAAAAAAATTCGCCAACCAGACCGGACTATTACTAATTTCGGTAATCGTACATTTAGATCCGCCGTTGTTGATGTAAGTATTACTTAATTATTTTTTGAAACTTATTAAAAAGTTCAATATGAAATTTTATGCATTTTTACCTAAATTCTGTATTTAGATTTTTAAATTTTTAGTTTAAACTAATTGCTCAAGTAACTTTAGTTATTAGTTTCTAAACACACACACAAAAATATTTGTCTTGATTTACTAAAAAAAAGAAGAGAAATAGAAGAATTTGTAGAAAATTATAACAGTTTTTAGTTAAAGGTTTCTTTTTATTTATTTACTACAAGGGCATTAAAGGACGGAAAAAAGGAAGCATTTCAAACCTATGAAGAAGGAAATATTTAAAATAGATATTTGTCAATATTAAATATATTCTTCCTTTCTAAAATGATAAAATTCTTCTTCCTTTTAATGAGGAAATAGTTTTTGACGGTGCTTTCAAGTATCACACAGGAAACGGTTTTTATTAACTTTGTATCTAAAAAGTATAATTATTTCATACCTATTAACGTTTTTGAATAATAAATGTTTAGTTTGAATAGCAGACATTTTTTTTTCCTTTGAAAAATTTTAATTTGACAAATAAATTTAAAAAATTTTCAAACAAATTTTATAAATTTCTTCACTGAAAAAAAATTCTTTTAATTATTTCTGAATAAAAATTACTCTATTAATATTTGGGTTTTGTAACATAAATTACATTTTTTTGTTTCTATTAATAACCCTTAACAAAAGTCATTCTTAAAACGAGAAAAGTTTAAAAATATTTAATTTTCCTCATGTTTCCAGATCTTTTGTTCGTTTAACATATCAATTTATATATCTTACTGTTAAAAAATTAAAATGTCTTAAATAGCAACATTTTTTACAGAAGTTCAACCGTATTAAATAATGTATAATTCACCTAAAAGATTAAAGGGTAAGAATGGAAGTAATTAATTAAGTACACTATTCATTGTTCTCCGATTAAATAATAAAGAATATTTTTTTAAAAAAAACGACATTTTTCATATGTATTAAAAATATCGTCCAATAAATATTAGTTATTCGAGATGTCTTATTGAACACAAGAAATGTTCTCTATGATTTCATAATTCATTTCATTCTCGTTGTGTTTAAATTTCTGAAAATGTAACGTCCTTCAAATCTAGAAGTATTTTTAGTAATAAATATAAATGTATCAGAGTAATGCGATAAGATGTTCTATGAATATGAAATTGCTGTAGAATATGATAATATTTTTTTAGGAACATCCCTTCTATTCTAAAACTAAAGATGGTTATGATGGTATTGAATACCATTTGATGAATACTCTGAAGTCTAGGCTTAATTTCAGGTAAGAGTTTTTAGTAATTTATTATACATAAAGGCAAAATTGAATTCGAGAGTAAAAACCAATAATAATTGTTCAATACAAAATGGCTAAATTTAACTTTGGATTACTATTCAAAAATAATTTTTCATTGGATTTAAAAAGACCAATTTCAATTATTGAATGAATTTATATGGAACACTTTTAATTGAATGCAATAGTAAACTAGGGCAATTTTAATTTATAATTTATACATACTTTCTTACCTATAAATCGCTTTCGCTACTTTTACACTCGGTAATAATGATTGAATCATAATTTTGTAGTTGCAAGCATCATCAAAAATTGAGTGTAAATCGTTGATGATGTTACTGATTTATAAAAAAGACAGCTACAATATTCAAATGAGTATTCCTGCTAAATTATTACCAAAACAGATTAATAGGCTCCACACTTTTTTATTTTAACTGTATCCGTAATTTAACTCATAGGAATATATATTTTCACTTTCTTCGTAACATGATATAATAAATCATTAATTTACTAACATTAAATATGTAACTTATATTTTTTAAACAATTAATATTTTAGAAAGAGTTTTTTTTTGTTTTTGTTTTTAAGGGGGTACTACTTTGAAATTAATACAAAAACATTCTTTAGAAATTGCTGAATTTCAAATAAACGTATAGTGTAGTTTATGGGATAAATTTCTTTATTAAGTTATTGCTATACTAAATTAGTTTTGTGTGTTATATAATTTGTAGAGTTATAATGACAAACAATTCAGATGGTGAATTTGGTCGACAGTTATCCGACGGTTCTTGGACTGGCTACGTGGGACTTATAACTGTTGGAGTAAGATATCAAATAATATTTACGATTATTACTTTTTTCATTTTTTTCATGTATATATTCTGGTTGTTTTACTCATTAATATCTAAAATATAAAATTTCAGTTAAACAGAAAATGTCTCAGTGATTCGCAAATAAATTTATTCTGCTATTATAAATTTCAATTTAATTATTATTAAAAGTAAAATATTTAGATAGCTTGCATTAAATTTTTGACCAATAGTCATAAAATTTTGAAAAGACAGGACACTTATATTGAAATGTAACATATACATAATTTACAAAATTAAATTTGTGTACTTTGGTGTGAATTTTTAAACTTTACTTTTCTCTCTCTCTCTCTCTCACACACACTCTGCAAATATTACAAAAAACATCATTGTAAAATCAATATCTATTTGTTAAATGTGTGCCTAGCAACATCCAATTTTAAAACAACTGTAAATTTGTCATATTTGTATATATGAAAAGTCATGAGCTCTCTTTGATTTTAATTTGGATGTACACGTGATCGAAGGGATTCAGGACGCTTGCTAATCACATATATTTCTTGAAGATGCTTTTTAAAAAGACGGAGGATGAAAGCTGTTGATTATTAGCATAAACTTTGCAATATAATTATACCCTCAAAGGTTTTCCCTGGGGTACAAATCTCGATTTCGATTTGGACTTGGAAAATATATTAACTGTTTTCTTCATAAGCCTTTCCTGGTGGATTTAAATGCATAGCAAAAAAAGATTGTCCTGTTGAAATATCTAGTTTAAACTGCCTAATACAGAGCAAAACGGCATCAGATGATAATACAGCACAACTTGATATTATGCACAATCTATAAATCTGGGTATTACCTGAATATTGTGCAATCCATTATGATTACAAGCTCCTCAAACCTTTACTCATTCTCCTCGCCTTTGTTGGTTGAAGCATTATTTAGGTTCCTTCCTCAAGTCATTTCAATATGCTTGTAGCCATCGGACCTTCAAATATAAATTTCTTTTCATCAGAAAATATAATTTATTTCCATTCATTGTTCCATGACTTGACATTTTTAGTCCATTTCAATCATTCTTCTCGATGATCTTTTAATCATTGCGTTTTCTTCATTTTCATGAAATTTGTATTAGCAGCTGATTTAAGACTCTTTCAAACTGTAATATGAAACTCCTTTTCTGAAACGTTTCGAAATGTCCCGTATCAAAAGTCCCTTTTTTTTTTTTTTTTCGTTGACATTCAAAAACTGTATCAATCGTCTCGTGCTTCCAAAATCCTGCTTCTTTCAGATTGTTTTATTTTTCATCGATCATCTTTCTTAATTATGACGTTGTGAACAGTAGTTTAAGAACGATTAATTATCTATTTCTGTTTCACATTTATCACTTGTATATAAACAAATTATTTTATTCAAACTCAGATAGCCTTTTGACGAGTGGCATCTTCAAATAAATCATAGATAATGCAATTCGTCACATAATGTTTTGCCGAAATTATAACGAAAGTGTTTTATATGTGTTGTATAATATGTTAATTTTCTCATGAGGTCTTAAATTTCTTGTTTTAATTATTATAAAATGAGTTAATTTTAATAAAATTGAAGAATATATTTTGAAATCAGTACAGAAAGTGTTTCAGGGTTAATTTCAAATATTCACGCTAAAAATGTACATATAAGTCTTCTTTCTCAGAAATGCATAGATTTGTAAGTGATTTTATAATTTCTTAAGGCATTCTTTGTATATATATATATAATATCTAAATGGCCGTATCATGATACAAGAAACATAAATGTGGTGTAATGCATTCTCATGGTTTTTCGTTTGTACGTTTTATGTAAAAAGCTTTCTGGCATGATTATACGAGCATAAGCAGACTTCGAGCGCAGAATGCTAGACACCTACATAATTCAATATCAGAAATTGTCAAGAGAAACTACATTCATTTAACCACAATTTCAAGAATTTGTGGAGACTATATGATTTCAAGCATCACCTCCCATCATGGACAAGACAGTGATTGAACTCGTATACAAAATGACCGAGATCAATGGTTTCTATGACTATCTATCTTATGACTTTTTAAAATATTTTATGTAATAAAATTTTATTACATCACTGGCTATCCGATTTTTTAATTAAATATTATTATAAAGATATCCATTTTTTAATCAGAAATGCTTTCTGGTATTCGATTTTCATGCTAAGCTATTGTAAAATATTATTTGAATAACTCCATAATTGCTTAATATATGCTCATATTTTATATACTGAATAATTTTTTATTCAACCCACACTGCATCGAATCAAATAAAAGAATAATATATAATGCAGAATATATGGTTAATAATGTTAGTAAATGTGGTAAAAAAAACGGAGACTGGAAAAGCAATTATAATACCAAGACATTTCCTTTCAAGTAATTTAGTAATTTAAAAGAGCGGGAAAATAAGCAATCTAGTAATCTAATGACGACATTTAAAGACCTTAGTTTCAAGTTTAAATTTTAAGAAAGTCTTAGCAGTTTTAAAATAGTATGTGTGTGTTTACGTTTTTTATTTCTCTTTTTTATTATTTCTCTTTTTCAGGAAGCCTTATTCTCTTTGGCGACTCTTTCAATAAGTATAAGACGAATGAAAGCTGTAGATTTTAGCACGCCATATTTGTTTGGAAAAATAGGTTTTGTAGTTATGAATCCAGCTCTTGAAGCAAGAAAACTAGTTCTCATCAAACCCTTAAAACCAGAAGTAAGGAAATTAAATTCCCCTAAATGTCAAGAATTGACATCACGCAATTTTTTAAATAACTATTAGCAATGAGAGTTTAAAAAAAATGCGCTGTTTTGTTAAAAACACATTTATCTTAGATTTTTTTAATTATGCATGTTGAAAGGAAGGACAGACTCTAAAGGTATATTTCTATTTCATTTACTAAGACTTAATTTTAAAAATTAATAAAATATTTGAAATAATAAAAAATGATTTTAAAAAATATTTAAAATTTGATCATTTGAATCCTTGCATCATATATATTTTAAAAATTTATAAATTCCTAATTTTTAAATCTAGTTCCCTTTGCAAAGGCTGTCATTAGAATCAACATAAGAAACGTTATTAAAGTTTAAGATGATGCTTTGACTGTTTTTAGCAGACGAAGTTATACAAAATTTTCTTAAAGCTTTTGCAGAAATATCTCTACAATTTTTAACAACTTGTATGAAAATTTAAAATCAATATACATTTTACTATACATTTGTTTAAAAACTATTTTTAAATTAAAGGGAATCTAACAAATTAAGTAGAATTAAGTAGTATTCATGGATATAATGTTTTATTTGCACATAATTTTAGACAATGAAGGGATTAATTCCTAAAATATTTGAAGCTGCAAAAAGAACCGTTTTTAAAATTGCAATTCGAAGAATTTAAATGTATGTCCTTCAGAAAACCAAAATATTTTACATCATCTCAGATACTTATAATTTCGCTTAAGAATATTAATTAAGGTATCCGACTGCGTTCGGAACCGTGATTTTAAAAAAGTGCTTAAATGGATAATTTTCATGATATTTAGTGTCACTTAGATTAGAATGCATGTATAAAATTGTTTTAAGGACATTTTGACCAAAAAAAACTACATAAATACAATATTTCGGCAAAAAGTTAACTTAGACTAACCTTTTTTCAAAATGTTCTCCTTTTGTCAAAATTGCTTCTATTATAATAATATTTTGCCTGTATATAGCTCAGACATCTGTACAGAGGCTCAACTATGATTTTTGAAAAATTCATATTATTTTCAGAGTTACCACCAATTGAAATAATTATTCACGTTTTTTTTCTTAAAATTGCTCCCCTCTGTTGTCCTAAAACGTGGACAAACCCACTTCTAAGTTATATATTTCAAAAATTCTAGTTGAACTTCTGTACAGAGGTCTGAGCTATATACAGGCAAAACATTATTATAATAGAAGCATTTTTCACAAAAGGAGACATTTTGAAAATTGGCCATTCTATGTTCATTTTTTGTGTCAAAATATTGTTCTTAAATAATTTTTTATTGTAATACTATTTTTAAAACAATTTTATATTCATTTTCAAATCTAAGTGACACTAAATATCATAAATATTATCCATTTATACACATTTGCAAAATCACGGTTCCGAACGTAGTAGGATACTTTAAATCATGAACGTTATACATTTATGAAAAAGGAACATCTAGGATGTATTTATCCTGCTTAAGACATGCAGTTATTTTTAGAAATAAAAATAATATTTAAATTTTCTCATTCGATTTTTTAACTGTGCCAGTTAGATTCACAAAAGTGTTACGTATACCTATTCAAATGTAACACACATTGAAACATTTTTACGCAATATGTATTGAAGTATTGTACTTTTAAAATAAACTGCAATGAATGAAGTATTTTATTTAAAAAGTGTTTCATAAAATGAGCCATCCCTAAATAAACTAAGCAACGGTGAAAAACAGAAGCAAAAGCGAATATTTTTTTATTTTTAATTTCCAGAAAGGACATGTATTTGAATTGTCCAACGGATTGTTTATTATTGTCCTTGGGCATTTTTCTAATTGAGTAAAGTATCCAGTGGCTTTTTTATTATGTTGTGAGGATCACCTTGGATCTCACTTTGAGAACGAGAATAATTTTGAGTCAAAAAAGAACCAGTAGTCATTTTTATAAATAACTTTCTTTATATTGGGTTATCTTTCCCAAATAGAATCAAAGACTTTTAATAACAAATAAATCAAAATAGCTTTATGAGGTTTAAAAGGGACTTTCCTTTATATTAACTTAAATATTTAATGACCCAATTAATTAACAATTAGAATATCGATCACGCAGAGATTACCGCAATAAGAGATCCCAGAATTATATTCAATAATGTTCCTACTGAACATTGAACTTTAATCTCACTCTAATATAAAACTTTAATGAGACTTTAATTATAAATCAATATTTACCACACTGAATCTCAGCTCTTCCTGTGCCTAATTTATCCACCTAGAAATCTTCAATAATAAATCTCTAACTTCACTATCATAACTTCCTGCTTCAATCTCTCTCTCCTACTGCCTCTCACTTTACTAATCCGTTTGACTTAAATACTTTATCTAATCTGCATATATAACAAGGAACCCCTGTCCTCTTTTTGGAGTTGATTGGAAATAGGTACGGAATTAAATTTCCATTAAAAAGACGTCTCAGAAGGTTAGTGATAAAGCTCCGTATAGATTTGTCATAAACCCCTCCAAAAAGAAAACGGGATTTATTCGAAGGTCTCATACGTCCTGAAAATAAATTACGTAATTCCTATCTTGGTCTTATAGTTACGACGACTTTAACTGCTAATTGGATATTACTGAAACTCTCTTTCCTTAAGAAAAAGGAGAAATAAAATTACGACTTATAATTAGTTTTTAAACCTCATAACACTTTACAAGTTTAAATTAATCCCTGCACTCTATCCATTTGGCAACGGGGGCGTGGGAAAAACCACCCAAGTGGTGGCAAAAAACCAGCCCCATAGAGTTTACTTAATTACTACTTAAGTGTTATACATAAAATAACAATTTTTATCTTCTTTCTTTGGCACTGGAACATCGAGGACTTCAGGGTCAGCTACCCTGAAAGATTAATTTCCATTTCAGTGGTTGGTAAAAGCAGACATGAATTTATACACTTGTTACATGAATTTTACATACAATATATATCTGGTTCCTTTGCCCTCCCATTCTAAAAGTTTTTGCACTAGTTAGTGTTAATGGTTAATCCTGTCTACTTTCGCCGCGCCCCAAGTCACCAGATTTGAAACAAAATATACACATATATATATACATCATACAATAACAATCATTTTGCAATAAACAAATGACACAAACAACCAAATGAATTGTGGCTTCTTAGCGAAGTCATACATCGAAGTAAACAAATGCAAATTTTACAGATGTTTTCTCCATAATACAAAAAGTTATCACAAAAGCTGTTTTTTCTGCTACAGAAAAAAACACACACAATGCAGTGTTCACTTTTGCCAGTCTTCTTAATTTTAAAGTCCGCCCGTGACTTGCTTCAATTGCAAAAATTCTTCATTTGTTCGTACCGCGAAGATAAAGAAACAATACAACCTGGTTTTTGTCTGTTAAATTCTCCTATGTACCGGATCTCCATCCAACGCTTCCATACTGAGGCTTCTTCTCCTTATTCTGCTGTGAGGGATGCCGTTGATTTCGAGTTCCTCTGCTCCTCAGGAATTCTGTCGCTTTCCTTCACTCGGCTGCGTAGATAGTATGAGCAAGGTCTCCTTGTAGTGGCTTGATTCAACCGGATTGGTCTCTCCGCTTGTTTGTTGCGTCTTATCGTTGTTGCTCTGGTCTGGCGGGTCTTGTTATCACGTCCACTACCTTCCGTCCGGGATTCGACTGTGGTTGACTTATTCAGTCTGCAATCAGGCAACCTTGATGGACCTGCAATGGACTCTACTCCTTGTGAGGAGGTATTAGGTATCTTAAATTTATTAAGTTCTGGATGAGATCGAGGGTGGAATCGACCTCTTGACTCCCTGCCTTTGCTCAAGAGCGAGTCTTTTCCGGTCCTTGTGCTCAGACCCTTGCAGTGATCTCTTCCTGCACATCTTGGACCGTTTTAAAACTTGATCCTTCGACTCATTATTACTCATTTTGCGTTTGTTTCTGGGGTTCTCCCGTGCGGTGTTACCCTGCCGTGATCTACACCCCTCACTTTCCTTACTAAAGGTTTTCCTGCGCTCTTTAAACTGCCTTGATTCGATCTATATATATATATATATATATTCGACCTATGACTAACTCCTTGCTCGTCATACAGAGTTTCTACCTGACTATCCGAACTAATCGTGTCTGTCTGTCGAGGACGGTACACTCGAACCTGATCAATATTAACTGTCACCCTTTTTCCGCTTTTCCAAATGATCAAATTATTACCTTTAACTTCCAAAACTCTATAGGGACCTTCAAACTTAGGCATAAATTTTCCAACCTGTTTTCTACCCGCAGCACTTAAGAAATGTGTTTGAATTAAAACTAAATCGTTCACTTTGATGTGAACATCCCTCCTTCTGCGATTGTAATATTTTTCCCAAGACTTATGCTTTTTTCGCATATTTCGTCTTGCCTCATCGAATAATCTTTCGATGTTCCTACCAACATATTTCGTATCCTCTGTAACATTTATGAGCTTGCTAAACGGGGTTATGATTTTCCTTCCCAAGAATAACTCAGCCGGAGTTTTTTTTTTTTTTCATTTACCGCAGTGCGCAGCACGAAAGCGAACTCATGAAGAAATTGGTCCCAATTTTCATGGTTTTCTTCAACAAAAGAGGCTATCATTTGAACCAAATTTCTATTTACTCTCTCAATGAGATTAGCCTGCGGTCTGTACGTTACCGATTTCATATGTTTGATGTCCAACCTGTGACTGAGATGTTTAAATACGTCAGAAATAAATTGGGGGCCGTTATCACATATCAAAGAAATCGGAGCTCCGTATCGCGCTATATAGTTATCAAAAAGGGCATTAGCTATTGCATGGGCTGAAGCTTTACGAAGAGGAATCAGCTCACACCACTTAGTTAAGTGGTCAGATATAACTAATATGAATTTATATCTCTTGGGTCGGGATGCGGGGTAGGGGCCTAATAAGTCTAGCGTTACAATTTCATTTGGATATTTTGAAACTATAGGCATTAAACGACCAGATGGTAGCGCGTTTTTATAATTAAATTTTTGACACCGGTCACAGGTTGAAACATATTCAAATATATATTTTCTCATAAATGGAAAATAGCACGTGTCACGAAGTTTAAGATATGTCTTCCTCTTTCCAAGATGCCCTGCCAGTGGCAGATCATGAAACTCTTTCATTATATCTTTTCTAAGAGAACCAGGGATATAAACTCTTAGTTCTCCCAGAGTAGAAAAATACTTCGCGTATAAAAGAGGAGACCATTTATTAACTTGAAGTCCTGGGACCAACCCTCGCATACCGTCGCATTAACAGAACCGTCATCAGGGTTTTCAAAATATCGGTAAATATGTCCTAATTCAGGATCTTCCCTTTGTTCCCTAACGAACTGTTCACGTGAATTTATTGCGAGGGCTCTAAGAGCTGCGCACGAAATTTGTAACCCCTCGATACTGTCCACTGGATTTCTCGATAAAAGATCTGCGACCACGTTTTGAACACCAGGCCTGTGCTGCCATTCTATGTTAAATTCGGACAATTTCAATGCCCATCGGATCATCCGACTTGACAAATTCTTACCATTCGTTAACTTTGTTAACGCTGCGTGATCTGTGATCACTTTCACAGACAGGGCTCCAAAATAAGTTTTAAACTTATTTAGATCCCATATTACTGCCAAACATTTTCTTTCGGTAACCGTATAATTACGTTCTGCTTTATTAAGGGTTCGAGACGCGAAAGCAATAGGTTTTTGATTTTGTTGAAGCACAGCACCAATTCCGACCCCACTAGCATCAGTGAATAAATTGAACTGTTCAGAAAAATTCAGTAATTGTAAAACTAGTGCCTCCGTTAGTGTGCGTTTGATCTGATCAAAAGAATCCTGTGCTTCTCCCGACCAGTTAAACTTCGCCCCCTTTTTCTTTAATTGGTACAATGGTTCGCATATATCTGCGTATCGCGGAATAAATTTTTGGTACCAACCCGTCATCCCTAAAAATTTTGACACTTCTCTATTATTTTTGGGAGGTCTCATTTCCGTAATTGCCCTAATTTTATTACTGTCAGTTTCGATTCCGTCTTTGCTAATAATCAGGCCTAAATATTTTAGTTTGTTACGGGCGAAGTGACATTTTTCCTTATTTAATGTTAGCCCTGCGTCTCGTAATAAAGTAAAAACCTGATTTAAATGATCGAGATGGTCTTTAAAGGATGGCGATGTTATGATGACATTTCCATATAGACCAACACGAAACGCCCAATAACAGGTTTTAAAATTATGTCGATTGCTTTTTGAAAATTCGGCGCCGCCCCCGAAAGGCCAAACGGCATCCGGAGGAATGCAAAAGTGCCATTTCGAGTAATAAAAGCCGTTTTTTCAATATCTTTTGGGCTAATTGCCAACTGAAAGTACTCGCTTCTTAAATCTAGTGTGGACATAACGCCAGTGTGAGGAATATTGGTGAGTAAGTCATCAATCACCGGTAATGGATATCGAGGATATTTCGTAATTACATTTAATTTGCGATAATCGATCGCGAAACGATACGCCTCGAGAGAATCTGGAGGAAGGTCATTTTTCTTTCGTGTTAGAGCGACTGGAGATGCGTAAGGCGAATTAATAGGACAAATTGTACCATCACGTAACATCTTATCGATGTGATGATCAATAATGCCCTGCTTGACCCGTTCGTACCTGTATGGTCTCGACACTACCGGTCCCTTGTCTCCAGTATCTATCTCATGATATAGAACATGCGTTAACCCCGGCTGATCGGAAAATAGCCCCTTAAAATTATTAAATAAAGCTTTTAATTGTCTCTGTTGCCCGTCACCAAGTTTTGTGTCTGTGAGATCAATATAGACCGGCTTTTCTATTTTCGGCAAATGTTTGATCTGATTGTCGGGAATGATCAAGGATTTCTGATCAAAATCCAATGTCAATCGTGATGCCTTCATAAAATCGATTCCCAAGATGCACTGATATTGCATGTTGTCTAGAATATGGAATTCCCAGGGTTTCTGAAATTCCCTGATCCGAATCTGCAATTCGAACCGACCTAAGTGACTACACGGGGCTCCTTGTGCTGTCACGACTCTGTCCTTCGTCTTTTGACGAGGTCGGTATGAAAAATATTTGCGATAGACCTCCTCCGAAATAAAAGATTTCTCCGCTCCCGTGTCCCACAGTGCTGTAATAAAGGTTTCGTTTAATAGAATAGGGACATACGGTAATTCGACTGGGGTCATTCTTATAGAGGATACTCTGATAGACCGTTGATCCGAAACTGGAGGATTATCCGTACCCCGCGATCTATTACCCCCATATTCACATCGATCGCTTAAAAGTTTAAATGTCTATTTCGTTCATTTTGACCCCGAAATGTACTATTTCTCGACCCACTTTGTCGACCGCCCTGATTGTGGAATCGCTGATCCGATTGTCCACCTTGGCGTCGACCCTCGAATCTCCGATTATTTGCGAAACCTTGGTTTTCGAATCGATTAAACTCTCTTTGTGGTCGGCTATTATTGGCGTATCTCTCATTATTTCTGTTTTCCCTCCAATTTTCTTGTCTATGCCGGTTATTAAAACGATTGTTTTCATTAGGGTTTGAACTTCTAAATCCCTCACTCGAACCTCTGATCTGTCTATTCATAAAACGTTCTTCGTATTTATCAACGATTTGCAGGAGATTGGCAGTGTTTTGTGAATGTCTAACTTCGACATAATCCAAAATTTGAGGTTCTAATCGACTAACGACGTTATCAATTAATTTTTCCTCCGACATTTCTAGTTTAAGGACCTTGTGAATTTTCAATAATTCATAAATAAAGTCCGAAGGCTGCTGATCACGTCTTTGCGATGAGGAATAAAATCGCGTTTCTAGTTCTGACCTGTTTCTGACCACGGGGAATTGTTCCGACAATGCCTTTTTTAAGTGCGTGTAGTCTGTTGCCTTATCTTCAATGACCCTATAACCAAGAACATCGAACCAGTCTAGTGCCCGTCCTTTGAGATGACCTTTCAAGTAAGCACACGCTAGTTGTGCAGGTATCTCATAATACACGAGATTATTATCAATATTCTCCAAAAAATCATTTATGTTCTCAACCCCCGAAAAATATTGTTCCGGAATGATTCTAAAACCGGATCCGACTCTATTCTCGGGATTTATTCGTTGGACGCCATTGTGAAGATCACCTTGGATCTCACTTTGAGAACGAGAATAATTTTGAGTCAAAAAAGAACCAGTAGCCATTTTTATAAATAACTTTCTTTATTTGGTTCTTTCCCAAATAGAATCAAAGACTTTTAATAACAAATAAATCAAAATAGCTTTATGAGGTTTAAAAGAGACTTTCCTGTATATTAACTTAAATATTTAATGATCCAATTAATTAACAATTAGAATATCGATCACGCAGAGATTACCGCAATAAGAGATCCCAGAATTATATTCAATAATGTTCCTACTGAGCATTTAACTTTAATCTCACTCCTAATATAAAACTTTAATGAGACTTTAATTATAAATCAATATTTACCACACTGAATCTCAGCTCTTCCTGTGCCTAATTTATCCACCTAGAAATCTTCAATAATAAATCTCTAACTTCACTATCATAACTTCCTGCTTCAATCTCTCTCTCCTACTGCCTCTCACTTTACTAATCCGTTTGACTTAAATACTTTATCTAATCTGCATATAATAAGGAATCCCTGTCCTCTTTTTGGAGTTGATTGGAAATAGGTAGGGAATTAAATTTCCCTCAAAAAGACGTCTCAGAAGGTTAGTGATAAAGTTCCGTATAGATTTGTCACAATGTGTAACATCTTTCTTCACGGTTGCTGGTTTTTGTGGGAGTTATTTCGTGAAAAGGCACGGATGTGTGTAACAGGAAGTGACGTAAGCGCGCGCTACTTGATTTGACCAATGAGAGGGCGTGACTGTGTCTTTTCGCAACCCTCGCATGGGGGTCCAACTCTAGTAGCCATCAAGCACTCGAGCGCTTGACTCTAAATCCGTTAGTCACAATATTAGGGGACATAAGTGCGGCAGAATGCTTATTTGAAAATGGACAAAGAGCGATTTCGATGGTCGTATACGTTTCTTCAAATCAAACGGTTAAAAAAAATTAAAGATTTCCTGCATTTTGTACTTTTACCATATAACGAAGGTGGTTCTGCTCTTTAAAAAAAATTATCACTCGCTTCCCCTGATTTTAAGTGGTGATTTTAACTTTAACTTCAGTTTGCCGAAAGCTGAGCCGCTCATAGCTTTTATGAATGATGAACACAAATCAAAATGTTTCGACTGCTAACAGTGGTACTGTTATTGACGCTGTTTTTCAACGGTTTTTAAATACTTTGAAATCGCAAGTATATGTGTCATAATTTAGTTATCATAAGTCTATTGTCTCCGCTCTTCCCCAAATTGAACAAGAATAATTATTTTTGATAAAATATTGCATTTTTTTTACTCCTGTTGTTATATAATTAAATACAATTTTCATTAAAGATATAATTATTCGATAGAAAATAATTTCCAATCATTCCCGATTCATATTTTTTTCAGGTAAAAAGTTAATATTGCGTGTTTACCATGGTAACATGCCGGATGTTACACAACATATGAGACTACTGGAAGACTCGTTTCTTTTTTTTTCCCTTGCAAAAGAAAGAAATTAAGTCTTATATGTTAACCATAATGTCTAACTGTAAGGAATTTTCTTGATTATTCTCTGACATAATAACAATCCATCTTCTATTTCATTCTTAAACCTGTTCACGTTGTCTGAAAGAGTTCCGCGTCGATAATAATTCTTTTTAATGATTGCAATTCTTTCTTGAGTAGGAGGACAAAAAATAAATTTTCACAATCTCTGCTCTTTTCTTGCGAAACATTTATCAACAGTTGTGCTTGAAACCCAGTAATTCTTCGAATTGTACATTTTACCAACCGTACTAAATTATACATTTTCCTCTTGCTATTCCGGTTTTATTTGTAAACGGGTAAAAGTTGTTTTATAGTCTTATTCCTTCTTGGAAAAAAAAAACGTCAAGGAATTCAATTTGCTGAGCTCATACTATAGCTATTGTACTATATAAGTTGCAATATACTCTTAACTTTCTGTTGGTCAACTTTTTAATGTGAAAATTTTGTTGAACACATAAATGTTTCATTTTTCATGCGTCTTTTTCCCCTTTAATCTCCTTTCCTTTATTTCCTTCCTTTTTTCTTGACAAAAGTTTTGCATATTTCAAAATCTGTACAGATATTTTTAAGTGTTTAAGACAAGAATAAATGTGGGAAATAAATATGAGTTTTCAATATGTTATTTTAGAAGATCGCAAAAGTTTTACGCTTTTTGAAAATAAACTATGAAATTATGTTAATAATTATAATTAATCATAAAAATAAAGAAAATATTATTTCATAATCCTCTTTTGTTAAAAATACAATCCCCTTCCTTATGAAATTTTTACAGGAGTTCCATTATTCCAAAAAATCTTACGTACTCGGACTTATAGATAGATTTGAAACATATCTGATGACCTAAATTAATCATCAAATCTCACTTAATATCGCAGGAAGAAAATCAAAACAAAGTTTTACTTTTCCTGAAAGTTCGATAAAATATAAAAATACACCACGCGACACTAAAAATGCAACGCTAAGAAGGAGTAACCAAAAGGTGCTCAAATACAGCAAAGAAAGAGACTACAATGAACAATAAGTGATGTTAATTTTCGAATGAAACTGGTAACACAGAATGAGAATAACGTCAAATCAGTTGCTATAAGATTCAACGTGGATGGTGATGAACGAAGCAATTCGCTTGGATAAAAATTAATGAGAAATATGAACAACATCCTGAGGGGTGGCTCTCCATTCCTGTGAACCAATTTGCCTCAGTTCTGAACACAGTGGTGGCAGAGCATGCAATAAGAGTCCAATCATGTCGTATTCGATTGGTGAGTCTTAAGGGGATAATAGTTGGACCTAAGAAGCATCTGCTCAACTTGTAGAGCCCGTTGGCTGATGTGTGCAGCGTGTGTTGTTGAACATTACCTTTTTGGTAAAATGAATTTAATTGTACAAATGAAAATATATTATATATTTTAATGTTCACACAAACAGTTGTTTCCGCAATTCATCAGCAACCAGAATGTAAATGAACATCTCTTTTTTGATAGAACTAATGTACTGGTAGTTAAGAACAAAAAACATTTATCTTTGAAATGCATTTTTGAATGGTCGTTATATGAATCCTTTGGAAATGGTTTTAATCTTGCCACCTTCACTTGAATACAGTTCTCAGCAAAAGCATGAAAAAACTAATGGTATGATGTAACCACATACGAGAAAAAAATATGGAAAATCAGATCTTCGAGTATTTTTCATAATTATCTAAATTCTAGCTGGGCGCAAAATTCAACTTGAAGTAGTATCAAAATTTTGGATCATCATGACTTTTTTGTTCGAGCGAATGAAGAATGGGGATAGTTATCATTACAAAATTTAGAACATATACATCCACTTCTATCTGGCTTCGTGCAAGAGAACGATATAATTGGTATCATTCGTAACAGGGAAGAACAGATCTATTTAAAGTGACGAATTCTTGTCATACATAGCTGGGGAAAAACAGTTCTGCTTAAAGTGATAAAAGTTCCGAAAACTCTCTCCGAAACTCTTTGAAGTTGTTAAATTGTATAGTTCACATCTGCATTTATATTCAGTAAGAATTCTTGTTACATAATGGTTTGATTTTATGCAAAAGTAACTAAAAATGAGTCTTAGGAAATGTATTGAGATGAAAGTTTTTTTTCTAGAAATTACTAGCAATACAGTTTTTTAAGAGAACCATGAGTATGATTAATGACAAATAGATTATTCCTTACAATTCATTACTTCAAACATTAATTCTCGTAAATGCTAACATTGCCACTCTTTAGCACCCAATCAAACATATCACTGAATTTCCCAACAAAAATACTGACCATGTTGGATATTAAAATGTGTCTGTATTCCATCTGAATAGATATCTGCAGCAAAGAGATATATCCATGAAACTTTTAATGATCCCCGTCTATTAATAGTGCTCAAAAGTTGCTGAATAGCAGAATTCTACGCCATATGTGCGTGATTTCCTTTTTTGTTAACTTACGCAAATTCCAGGATATTGATAGCATTACTTTTTACAGTTTATTTCACGTTAATTCCTTAAGAAAATAGTTTTGTATTGCATTTTTTCAAATGCGTGATATTTTAGAAGACATTATCTGTAATCTACCATTTTAAGCATACTTAAAATTATTTATCTCCATTATTATGCATATTATTATTTTTCATCCATCAAAAATTAATTTGAAATAAATTAACAATCATGTTTTTCAAGATAAGAATCAGATAAAGAAAACTAAAAATTAAGAACGCATCCCAATTTCACATGCAAAATAAAGAACCGTTCACATAAAAATCCTTCTGTGAAAGACAGCTGCTGAATTGAAGGATGTGGAAAATTTAAAAATTTAACAACTTCATTTTTCCTCTAACGGGGCTACGGATTGGTATTTTTGTCTTTGCATACCTAGTACATTCCCCAGGAGCTGGTATCACTTTTAAGTGCAGCACCATATAGGCGATATCGATTGCCACAAGTAATTTTGACGTCCAGTTTCCTCCCCAGAGGAAATCACCTGAGCTTTTGTGATACGAAGTTGCACTTGGGAATTTAATTTTGCTGAGAACACCCAAACCAAACAGACCCTCAAGGGATTTTTTACATGCTACTAAAAAATATTAGATACATTGCATAGGGGGAAATGTTCAGAATTCGACTAAAAATTTTACAAAAATTATACACAAAAGGAATTCGGAAAAATCTATTAAATATAGAAATAGTACTTATGAAAAAAAAGTTGTAACGTATACAGATAAGAAGGTCGATTAAAAGTGCATCTTTAATTTCTTTCGTATACTAGTGATAGAAAGATCTGAAAAGTAAAAAAAGAATGTTTATTTCTTTGATTTCGATCGTGCAAAACTTGAGATAAAGTAAACATTTTTTTTTATAACCCATCAAAATGACAGAGCTTTTTGATGATTGCCGTGTTGTGTCATTTGATCAGTATCAAAATTTATTTACTTATCACAAAGATTTCTCAAAGCCGCAATGTTCTTTAAAGTAAAAAAAATCCAAGCTCTGAACAGTGTAACGTTCTTCCTTTCGCATAATTGGAAAATATTTATCAGGGTAGTTTAATTAACAATGTTAAACAGAAGTAAGTAATTATAATAAGTATCAAAATCTATCATTTGAAGCAATGTATTCAAATTTCAAGAATTTATCAATAACTGCTATTTTTACAAAGAATTTTTTCTCTGTTTCAGTAATAATGTATCTACACAAATAACATATCTAGATGAGATAACAACCAATCAAGATAAGATATACTTTCTATGAAATATTTTAAATTGCTGAGTCAGCATTTTCTGAATGAAATTCCTTTCAATCCTTCGAATTGCTTGTCATACTTATTTACGAAAATTCATTGTGTAATACCAAACAAGACAAACGTGAAGAACGTGATACACAAATACCTTGATTGATTCCTGATTTTAATAAATTAAATTTTTGGAGACTTTTTCCCCATGGCTGTGAAAATCGTGGCGCCACATCTATTCCATACACATAAAGAAATTTAGTTTAGTACGTGTTTAAAACAAAAAAGAAAAACATTTTTTTCTGAATTCTGGGGGCAGAGCGTGTATGTACGGCTTTTGTTTAACCTCTTTTTGTTTAAACTTAACCTCAAATATATATTTTCTTTTAAGACATGGTTTTATGTTTTTCGTTCAGTTTTTGTAACGTCCCAAGCATCTAAGTGATGACACTTATTTGGTCTTTTGTAGATTTATTTCCCAAACACACAGGACAGTTCACAGACACACAAAAATATGTACAATATTTACACCTTTGTAGAAATCATTAGCGATCCGATTATTGACATTTGCAGAGAGGTCATTCCTTACGCTGGCTGATGGAGCTAAATACAGTCTCTCGTCGAGAGGTAAAAGCCGACTGCAGATATCCACACTGCGCTCACGGGGGGAGCTCACAGATTCCAACTGCTCTCGTCGAGAGATAAAGGGCGACTCCATCTGGCTTGGCACTCGCGCATTCGCAGTGCTTCCGATTAGTCCGCGTTGCCACATAGAGTTTTAGAAGGGGTCTCGAGTTCGTTACAAACTCCCCCCTCCAGATTTTGCTCTCTCCGGACACAGGAGAAACAAAAGTTCTTTGTCTAGTTCAGTTGATCTACATTCATTGTAAAAATGTTCAACATTAATAAGATCATTTTTGACAACGCTATTTTGGAAGCTCTCTCCACTCATGACCAGGCCATAAAAAGAATTTATGTACACAAAAAAATTAATATATGCAGCAAAAACACAAAAACATATCAAATAAAACTACTAATTAATTGATTATACATGATGAACTAAAAAAAGAATACACACACATAAATATTACACATTATAAAATGATTTTAAAACAAACAACGACAATAGGGCTATACATAGTACACATAGATTGACCTATCTAGTCTGAATGTAGGGAGTTCCTACTTAAGCAATCCACATTCAAATTGTCTCTCCCTTTTTATGCGTTGTGGTAAAACTGAAAGACTGCAAGGCTAAAGCCCAGCGGAGCAATCGTCCATTATTACCGGCATTATTTTTCATCCATACAATGGATTGTGGTCAGTCTGTCTGAATGTAAAATTCGGTTTGCCCGTCGATATACCCCTTCAATTTTTTTATTGCATATAAAATTGCAGCACACTCCTTTCCCGTGGTGGAATATTTCCTCTCAGTAGCAGTAAATTTCTTACTGAGAAACAATGTAGGGTGTTCTTCGCCATTATCATCCTTTTGGGTTAACACTACACCATATCCCTGATCTGACGCGTTTGTTTGTAATACGAAGGATTTGGAAAAAGCGGGTGCATGCAACACGGGAAAGCTTTTCTTTTAACATTTTAAATGACATTTGTCATTCCATACAATTTTACCCTTTTTACTAACCCCCTTCAACAAATCTGTTAAAGGTGCGACTATAACGGAAAACATAGGAATATATTTTGTCTATAGTACCCAGCTAATCCTAAAAAAGCTCTGATTTGGGTTTTAGTAGTAGGAATCGGAAAATTCTGAATTGCTTCTATTTTCAGCTCAGCGGAAGAACGTTTACCTCGACCTACAACGTGATCAAGGTATTGTAAAGAGTTTTTTTTCCAGGTATAGAAGTTTAAGTTGGCATTACTTTCTAAGATGGCGACCGATTTAATAGCTGTCAAGTGATTTATTCTCAGTTTGGTTTGGCAATTCATCAAAACGATCATCAAGCAAGGCGTAGATTCGTCGAATAGGCCCAAAACGAGATTGCCGTTGTTCCCGATTTTCATAAGCGAATTTTGTTTAGCGATGAAGCGCACTTCTGGTTGAATGGCTACGTCAACAAACAAAACTGCCGCGTTTGGAGTGAAGCTAATCCACAAGTGTATGTCGAAACACCGTTACATCCATAAAAACTGACTGTTTGGTGCGCTTTATGGGCTGGTGGAATCCTTCTTCAAAACCGATGAAGGCCACAACGTTACAGTCAATGGTGATCGGTAGAGAGCCATGATTACTAACTCTTTCATTCCTGAATTGAACAATCATGATGTCCAGGAGCTGTGTTTCCAACAAGACGGCGCAACATGTCACACAGCTCGTGCCACAATCGATTTATTGAAAGACACGTTGGGTGACCGCCTAATTTCACGTTTTGGACCTGTGAATTGGCCTCCAAGATCTTGTGATTTAACACCGCTAGACTATTTTCTGTGGAGCTATGTAAAGTCATTGGTCTATGCGGATAAGCCACAAGCGCTTGACCATTTGGAAGACAACATTCGCCGTGTTATTGCCGATATACGGTCACAAATGTTGGAAAAAGTCATCGAAAATTGGACGTCCAGATTGGACTACATCCGAGCCAGCCGTGGAAGTCCTATGCTAGAAATCATATTTAAAATGTAATGCCACAAGATTATTTTTCGAATAAAAAAAATTCATGTCAATCGAATAATACATCGTTGTTTTATTGCAATTTAAAGTTCAATACCTCTGAAAAAAAACACCCTGTACTTCCTGTTGTGCAAATTTGCACTTGGAGGGTTTTAAAGTTAAAAATTAGCCTTTTTTAATCTTTCTAAAATTTCTTGTAAATGTTTTAGATGCTTCTCCCACGTTTCCGAAAAAATTGCCAATACCAATTTACCAATAAATATTGTGTTTTTCATTTTTTATAACTGAATGATCTTTATATTTTCTGTATGAATGAAGTTCGTTTATTCATAAAATTACCTTTAAAACATAAGTGTCTACTTAACAACTGTTTTTACTTTCAGGTCTGGGCTATGCTAGTTGCAACTCTGTGTGTTTGTACAGGAATTTTATTTTTAATTACACATTCCCTGCCTTGTAAAAGTGGTGTGAGAAGATCATATAATATTTGGTTCCTACTGAGGACATTAGGACAACAAGGTATCAACGTTCTATTTTGTATTAATTAGGAACAAGTGTACTTCAAGAATATATATTTCTATATGTATAATCCCCCACATATTTCTTGAAAACCCCTAAAGAATATTTTATAATATTGACAAAATTTCATCATTATTTTTTTTCAAAATATTTTATTAATACTTTTCAATGCTGGCACTTGATCTTCGGAAGTTATTTCGATCACATCATTACAAGCATGAAAAAAAGAATGATATTTTATGCAAAAAGAATCAAAAATTTTCAGGGATTAGTACATTTGTATTTGATATATTCACAAACACCTCGCACACATATTAGCCAAAAGTTACAAAATGTCAAATGAAAAACCTTTACTGTCTATTCAACACTAAACTAAGCTTTTTTTTAGTAATAAGTAAATATTTCTTAAAAAGTTGAAATCATTTTTGATATTAAAATAATAATATATGATACTTATAAAAATTAACATGTTTACTAAATATCTCTTTATTCCGTTTGCTTCCATTGTTTGAAAGCATTTATAATTATAAAAAAAATTCTCTGATGAATATGTTTAATACAGGTTTAATATTGTCCATGAAAGTTTTTTTTTATTCACGAAGAATATCTTACACGAAAGCATTATTTAATTTTTTTTTAATTGCGCTGAATTTTTAACATAACGAAACAAAATCATTTAGATAATTAGATATATCAGAAAACCTAAAACTCTATGATAATATAATGACTGATACACCAGAATGATCGTTAGACTGGTAACAATATATTGGTTTGTCAGAACAATTCTCAAAACTGACAATATAGGGAACCACATAAAAAAACAATTTTTTTTAATTTATAACAATATAGGCACAAAGAAATAGTTATTCGAATGGATAGAAACTAAGTATGCATGTATTTTATATGCAAGTGAGTTTTTGGTGGCCAGAGTGCTTGACTAGCTGGAGTTTCGACGCATTGCGACGGAAAATTCGGATGGGGTAGAAACAAAGGACATGCCAATGAAAAGGCGTATCTTTTTTCCATGTGAATGACTTCCATCGAACCACGTAGACTGTGCTAATCAGGGTGGACATATTGCAGAAATTCTCGGCATTGGATTCGGAATGATGATAATATTCGACATTTTTTGCAGAAATGGATGAACTAAGGTCATACGGAGAGAAAAGGAAGTAGTCGTCGACTAAGTGCGATGACAGAACGAGAAGACAGATCGATTGTTTGATTCATACTCATAGCCCTGGTCCGACGCATAAAAGGACTCTAGTAAATGCAATAGGCGATTCATCGAATAGGGGTTGAGGTTTCGTAAGCCATTGCCACGACTATTTTTCACCGTTGTACACTTCCAGGTGCGTTTATAGTGTCACCGGACTCGTACGACTAGAGTATGAATGCTTTGAGCAATTAGTCCCGCTACAAACTGAACCCCGATGACCAGCAAAGATGTAACTGGAGGCACCCAGGACAGCAGCAAAATATTCACCGTACGTAGTTCTTCGTCCCGTAATATTTTACTTCCTTTCACGGACAATTAAGCTTGCATTTTGATAGGATAATAGCTGGGAGCACACTTTCCTGCTGTTTGTCTTCGCGTTTCTTCAAATTCTTTTCACCAGCGTAATCGCCATATTTCTTGGCAATAAAACACATTTGAAATCTGATGAGCAGTTAGTTGGCTTCAATGTTTCCTGGATCATGCCGAACTAACGCCAATTGAAATTTGCATGGTACGCAATATTACCCCGGAAAACATCCACCAATTCTTCCCCAATCGGATAACGGCTTGCATTAGGAACAGAGATGGCTGAACCCATTATTTTTTACTTTTACTCTTGTAGCTGTGTTTCCTAAATAAAATTAAAATTTTTAGATAATATTAGTTTTCTTTTTAATACAAGTGCGTGACATCTGCCGGTTTTTGCTCCATTCGTATAAATCCTTCTTGGTGCTTCGCTTTTGTTGTTAAGAAATGTATATCAAAGCAATGATTAAAACTAATTGCAATGTTTTTAGATTAGTGAGAACAACAGTTAAGATCTATTACACTTTATACAATCCGTTAAGATATAACGAGGCCATATTATTGGAAATTATGAAATAAACAAAGAATTCTAATTATAATTTAAGCACAAGAAGTATGATATTACAAATTATTTATTATAATTAGGATCAAATGCTTTTGAATAATTTAATCTAGTATTTAGTTAAACACACACAAATATTAGAAATAAACAAAAAATACACCTTTAGTAGGATGTGGGCAAAGAGAGTAATGAAAACTATTATTATCAAAAAATAAACTTTATCCCATGACAACGCAACCAATACTGAGTTAGAATGTTACCTTCGCCAGAGAGGAATTCTGGGAAGACAGAAGAAATGTCAGAAGACTTTCCTGCTGACCAATTAAATGCAATAGGATTGTTCTAGCAGCCAATAAGGCTTAAGGATCAAGAACATCCGATATTTTGAATGTACATTACACACCATTTACAAATTATGATATTGCTTGTCCAGAGAAAGAGAAAAAGGTACAAGAACTAATATGATATTGGTCCACAATTTTTCATAATAATTTTAAACACTTTGTATTGCATTGAAATGACCATGTAATTAAGTTCAATTTTAGAAATATTTTGCCATTAATAAGCAATAGCTACTTTAAGTTAATTGGTACATCAAAACTCTTTAGCGTGCACTTTGAGACATAATATACCCAAAAGGTGTTCCATGTGACAAAGGTCTCTCGATTTCAACTTATCCATATTAAAAAAAATTTCGATTTTTTTCTTTTTTTAATCTAATCCTAGGTGGATTTAGATGTAGAGAAAGGAAGTATTTTCTTGCCGAAGGATCCGACTAGAACTACAAAAAAAAGTCTCACATGGTGTAAGATGATGATATAGTGAAGCTTATAGTATTGTGCAAAGTCTATGAGTCCTGAAATTCGCTCTAAATCACACAATCATAAAGATTAAAGGCTTCCTCTGCTATTACTGATTCCCTCCCATTTTTTTGTCGACTAAATCATTCTTCCTGTTCTTTCATCAAGCTATTCCAATACCGGCCGTAGCCATTAGAGCCGTCAAGATTAAATTTATTTTTATTGGGGGGAAATAATTCTTCTCCCACTCGTCCTTGCAAGATATGACATTTTTATCTCATTTCAGTATTTCTTCTCGATAATGTTTCAATAACTTTGATGTCCTCTTCATTTTCCTAGTTTTTTTAAGACTCGTTCAAATTTTGACAAATGAAGTTTTTTCCTCAAACTTTTCGAAATTTAATGACTTGAAACTTCTTTTTTAATTGATGGTCGAACAATTTATTAATATTGTAGTGTTGTCACAATTCTTTTTTCCCCTGGTTATTTTGCTTGAATCATGTTTTTCTAATAATGACATTTAGAGAGAATGTCAATTTCAAAACGCTTCATTAAATTTAGCTATTTTTGTTTCAAATTTACCAATACTCTTATAAAATGAAATTTTTTACTCGGATTTTTTACACCTCATCATCTCAAATAAATTGCGGGTAACACTGTTAAAATCTGCAACTTTTCTTATCTGATACTTTCACAAAGTATTAACGTATGCGTTTTTAAATGATTCTGATATGAGTATAATATTCCGATTTTCTCAAATGGGTCTTTTATTTCTTAACGGAACCCTTAATAAACTTTTAGAAAAATTACTAAATTTTAATACAGTTTATTTGTAAGTATGTAATCGGTATGGGAAATATTTTGTGATAAAATTTCTTCATCTTCAGCAACGCGCAAATTCATTAGTGATCCTATAACTTCTTAACGTACTACACTGATATAAATAATAAAATCCTGAATAAATCTTATAACAATATAGGTATATGTATCAGAATAATAGTTAAAATTAATAAAACGTTATATATAGATACATCAGAATAATACCCAGCGTCAAAGTAAAAGATATATAATGGACGCTTGAGTACAAAATGATGGAAACTGGCAAATATTAGAGAAACGACATCGAACAATAAGTCAAACTTATTCAACATGATATAACAGTACAGTTATGTTATATCATGTTGGGGGTCAAAGTAACCTGGCCTCGTCAGGTACCTAAGTATGGCCGGTTGGCTGCTGGCGCCATCTGCAATCGAATGTTATCATATAGATAAATGTCATTGGGTGCGCTTCGAAGGAGAGAGAGAGAGAGAGATGACAGGATACTAAACCTGTGCTACAGGGTACAGCACCATATTCTAGAACTGTTGTAGCCACCAATATAGGCCAATGATGACCACCTATTTTAGGTGATGGTGCCCCAAATCATGATACTGTTTGTCGCACTGTATTACTTTATTCATTTTCGGTCGAATGGAAATCCATTACTACGTCAACAACAGACTAGTACACAGACACTGTTATAGAAACGGGATTCATCGAAGAACACTACTCTGCGTCAGTGCGTCGTGTATATAGCTCTAGCCTGGCATCATTTTAACTGAAGCACCAATGCTGTTGGATTAAAGACAATTTTTTAACGGGTTCCATGAGTATAAACTTCTGGCTCCAAACCGGCAGGTAATGGTACTGATTTCCATTGTGATACGATGAACTGAGTAAACTGTCCTTCTGAGTAATGTAAGCCATCTACTAACTAGAACTGACCATGTTGGCGTTATCTGGTAGCTATGCTGTGACATGTGTCCTCTGCGAGGATATGTAATTGTACTAATTCATTTGTCTCATCCATAGTACTTTGCAATTGTAGCAGAATCTACCAATTCTTTCCATTATGAAATTCCGCTTAACGAGTGCAGGACAGCTGCATATTCTGTATCATTTGTTCGACTCGATAAAATACGTTTAACCTGCGATTTATTTCTTATTCTGTCATCCACTGAAACTCACTATTTTAATGACTTTCTTAACCAAACAACTTAAATATCAGTACATTAAGTTTATTTTCTGTGGTTTTTAATTTATGATTAATAAATTTGAATCAAAAAACATACTTAGCAATTTTACTTTCATCCACCAGGAACTCCTTCTCCTGCACCTGGCCGCTACAGCATTCGTTTCTTTATCAGTTTTTGGTGGATTTTTATCCTTGTGATACTTTGGAGTTATGCGGGGACTTTGACTTCATTTATGACCTATCCAGGGAGAAGGCCAGCAGTTGATACTGTTTCGAAACTTCAAGCCGCTCTTGCTTCCCACCACATAACATATGGAACTATCACAGGATCAACATACGAACACTTCTTGCTAGTCAGTAGAAACAAATTAAAAATCATACCACATTTATTTTATTTAATTTATTTAAAACTCGTGTGTTAATTTTAATATTGAAGTTTGAATTTCCTCCTAAATCACATCCGAATATGTTTTTGGTTCCATAGCAATTCCTTTTTGGTAGAAACGGAACGGTCTTCATTTTTGTTATTTTCTATTTTGAAGAACCCTATTTGTATTGTCTTATAAAAAAGCTCAACGTCTCTCAAAATAGATCTAATGATTCAATAAATCTCATTATATTGAGACATTACACAATGTGAAAAAAATGTTATATTATAGTAGTTAAGAGGTCTTGTTACAAAAAAGATCATGAGACATCAATGGTACTCACTCATGATAATAATTTATGCTCACGAAAGCAAGTCAGTCCAAAAATAATGCAGCAAAAGGGCCCATGTGGATGTTTTAATATGAAGAATGATTAATCTTGTGTGTATACAATGCAGCTTTTACAAGGAACTATCATACTAATTACGAGGCTATTTATAATAAAGTCTTGGGACTTAAAATCCCAACCCTTCAATAAGGCCTTAACACTTCGAGTGTTCTAGTAACGAACGAGCTTGCGATATGTAATTGCTCTTCCAAGAGCATTTCGGTCATACTCTACGAGATTTAAGTTTGAATGGCTACTCCATTCTCTGAATATTTTCATCCTGAAGGTATTCGCAGACTAACCGAGTCCTTTGTCGACAAGTGTTATCATCCATAAAAATGAACCGGGTATTAACTGCCTTTCTGCAAATCTTCACACAGGGCTGTAAGAATCTTATACCTTAGAGCAGTCAAAGAGTCTGCCTAAAAGATGCACACCCAACCAACTTCACACCGTTTCAAACCATAGCAACCTCACTTCCACAGTAGTCCACTTCTGTGATGTTGCTCATGTGTGTCATTTGACAAAGCAAAGCTATGAACTAAATCTTTCGTTTTAAAATTGATGTATTTCTCATTAAAATTTTTGACGAGCTTCTCCGTTCTTTAAATTGTAAATTATAGACATTTATCATTTATAAGTGGAAATTATTCGTATATTAATTTAAAATTAATATGCTCAGTGATCGATATAACCCAATGAAACCAAATTATCTATTAAGCTTGATTTTAATAACATGGAGAGCAGCAAATATTTTGAAATATATGGAATTGTAATTTTGTAATCTTTTGCAGACAAGTATGGGGGAAATTGATCCCATTTTTCGAGATAGTATTGAGGAGAACCCTGATCTTCAAGTACACAAAGTGGCTGAAGGTATGGAATTGGTGTTAAAAAAGAAGTACGCCTTTGTATACATGACAATGGTTATCAAATGGTATGCAGCCACAATGGGATCAAACAGGTTTCGGAGGTCTAAAAATACCTTTAGTACTGAAGCTATAGGAATAGCCATTCAAAAGTGTCATCCTTGCAAGAGAAGTTTCAATCATGTGTAAGAAACATTAAGTTTCCTATAATATTGTATAACAAGCATTATTTATTTATAAAGGAGTTTTGGTACTTACGTATAACGCAGGCCGTGGGTAGCCTAGAGGTTAGACCATCGGACTCCAGACCGGAAGGCCTGGGTTCGATGCCCGATGCCACCAAATACCCTCCGAGATAAAATTAGTACGTTCTCGTTAAATCAGTGGGTCCAAAGTCTTGTGGGCTGAGTCACGAGCACAGGGGACTGGAGAATATTTCCCTCCCCTTCATTTCCATGCAGAAATTGTGGAGGTGGAGATAGGTGGTGTCGCCATCTATCGTCCCTTCGGGGAATTTCGCCCAGCTAAATCGTACTGTCACCTGTATGGTGCTCAAGGTCAACGACAGACGTACTTCTAGCCCCTTGCCACGATTAATTTCGTGGGCCTCGATCTGACTACGTTAGACAGGTGGCATTAGAAACAACAACAACGTATAACGTCGACCAATTCCTCAAATGAAAAGATGTCGCCAAATACCACGATAAGCAGCCAATAGTAGAAAACTGTTCCCATGCCAATACAAACCTTGTTCCCGTATACGATTTGGCGAAATTGGTTGACGGTATAAGTACCGATATTTTTTTCATTCTATTTATCTTCTATACATTATTCAATTTGAAAATCTCATGCTGATTGGATATACAAATTTAAAGCTATGTTGATTTTTTTATTACTGGAAATGTGCTTCAGATTGTTTAGTTCTCAATTTGTAGATATTAAAAAGAAAATATGAATATTGAAAATATATTCAATAATACAATGTATGTCAATTTATAAATTTTTTGGAAGTAGTCGATAACTCATATTAATTAATGATCGATAACTGATTACTAAACTGAAAATTATAACTGAGGCAGTTTAATATTGTAAAAGAAATTTTAAAGAGCATTTGCTTATAGCATTATATAATGATCAATAAGTTGAAATTCTTTTCAGCGTGAAAAAAATATTATTAATCGCAAAAGACGAAGTAAGAAAAAGAAAAGTATTAAAAATAAATATTGTCATATGTAAAAAAAAATCATGTTAATCAGAAGGATATAATAAGATTCCATAACAAAATTTTAAAAATTTGGTAATTTAACCATTCAATGCTACAAATATAAAAAAAAGGAATGTGAAAAATTACATATGTATTTATACCAAGCAATGAAACTATATTTAAGGTAAAAAATGCTTCTCCTTTGATTGGTTTTATGGAGTACCAGACAAAAAACAAAGATACATAAGGTCGCTCACGCCATTTTTAGATGAAAACACAATCCGTACCACACTATATTCACATTTCTTATATTCACCACGACTCGCAGACATTATTGATTCCTTCTTCTTTTTCTTTCTTTTATACAAGTATCGCTTAAAAATCGGTCAATGTTAAAAATTGAGTTTTCAAAAGAAACGAGTTACGAGAGCTATTATTTAGCCATGATAAGTCGCAGTACAAAAATTCTCTATGGTGATTGAAACTACAAAGATTAATTGAGTAAACATTTTATATATTTAATCAAACCAAATTCTAATTAATTATGAAATAAAATTGTTTGATCATAACTATATGCTTATGAAAATAAAGGAAAGATTGCGTTAGTTTTCTTTTGTAATAAAATTTGGAAGAGTATTTTGAGAAGAACAAAGAATCTCTTGAGTTCAATTTCTTCGTAAAAATCACTAAGGGAAATAAATAACTGCATCAACGGATTTTACAAGGATGTGCAGATGCCGTCGTATCAGCTGTATCAATGATACAGTGGCTCCAAAATGCGCAAGCATAGAATCATAAAATGCTAAGGGGCCCTAAAAAAGAGCCCTCAAGGAATGTTGATACAGGGCAAACTCAGTACTTGCTACGCCAGTCGATTCTTAGATACTGTTTTAAAAATAAAGAAAGAAGGAGAGAAGAAAATATGTTTTACAAATATTTATACACCATTTTTCCATTTATATTTCTCTTTAAATATTTATGTCACCTTTTTTTCCATACATCAGTATAAATTGCCATAATAAAATATAGAAAAGAATTTCTGACTTTTAGATTTCCCGAATTATTTAACTTTGTTAACTGCATATTACTTCAGATATATTAATTTAGAAATATTTCTACCCCTTCTTAAAAATAAAGCGAGAAAATATAACTCTTTTTTCTCAAACTCAGTAGATTTCTTCTAAAAAGTGAAGAGAACGAACACAATGTGGAATGTTAACTTCACGTCACAGACATGCAAAGAATCATTCAAAATAAAATTCACATTTTGTAAGCGATGTCAAAATTTTAATAAGTATCCAATTTTTCTAATTTTGACTTGAAATCTAGAGGATCAGTTATGTGATTATAGAATGCAGAAACGTCGTTATTCTACTTAAATATATCTTAAAGAATCAAGATTAAAAACTTTTTTTTTGTTTTTCCATTTACAATGCAATTAGGATCTCAACTTCGAACAGACAAGGGCGCATTGAAAAGTTAATGGAAAAAAACAAATTGTCACCGGTTGGAAATAATGAAACATTGCTATAATAATTCTAAACTTGAATAATGTCCACTATACTTTAGTAAAGTGAATTAATTGTCTTTATGTCTTATTTACATTCAATAATAATATTAACAACTATTGTTATTGTAGTTATTTTTTCTGCTGCATGTGGTTACAATTTGAAATGTCACTAACATTGACTTATCTGAAACTGTTTGTATTTCTCCATTCTTGTTTTTTGAATAAATGAAAATCAGATAAACTAACTGAACAGGAAGTCGCCTGACGCTTGCATAGACAATAATGATATATTACCTTGAAAAAAATTTACATAAAATATATTGTAATGCACAAACTAAACAAGACAATTCGTGAAAACCTTCACTGTTAATGTGTTATGAAAATGATTAAAAGAAACTATTTGAACTCAGACGGATAAACTTCCCTCTGGATATATTTAACTTTTCGGGGAGGTTGACATCGTCCAAAGCTTTTTAAAGGCTTACTCACTAATATGTAGATAAAGAAATAAAAAATTCTAATTTTTTTTAAATATGAATAGATAACGTTCCATTAAACATACCGCATAACATTTCAAAACATTCATAGCAAAAATACACTGCGCATTATTTTTTTCTTAGCACACCAAGAAAGGGCCACTTTAGAATTACAACGAAAGCTTAATAACATCAAGTTACAGTTATTTCTGCTTCATTTTGTCTTACGTTACGTCAATTTTTGAATTCTTGTTTTCATCAGAAGTAATACAACACATCAAATATTTATATATTCATGTGATTTTCATTTCAGTCCTTCAGATGAATTAAGAGGTTTAACCTAAAATTAATGTCCCACTGTGTGGAAGTTACATGTTATGAAGATAAACCTTGAAATTCCGAATATTAGATGAAGAAAAGTACATCATGGCTGGCTTCACTTACTACCTACCAAACAAATTAATTTTAGACTCCCTGTAACAATTTTTTTTTCTTTCAAAATTTTTTATATAGTTTCAAACAGTCATTCTTTTTATTCTCTGTGAAATAAAAAATAAGAATATAACTTTTGTTTTAAAAAACATCTTCTGCATCAGTTTTAGTACAACAAAAACTTTTAAATACGATTTTCTTAAAATAATGCGTTAGTGAGAACTTTTTTTAATATAGGTATTCAAAAAAAAGGTCATTGAAGGGAATCTTTAAGAAATATTTTCTATACCGCTTTTAGTTTGATTTCTATACTATATATATAAGTTTTCTATACCATTTCTGTACTATTTTTAGTTAAATTAATGCTGATATAGGTTAAATATTCGTTTATGTGTGGTTGCTTTATAAGGAAAGAAAGTGAACAATATACTGAAAAATTAAATTTGCATAATTGCATGTATTTTTTTTATTTATTTATTTTCTCATTTTTACACTTCTCTTAACTCTCAGACTCTTTTAAAGAACATTATCATATGTATGCTGTGCGTAAAGAAAATAAAAGTAATAGTTTTAAAATATATTTCATACGGTGTTACAATTTCAATACAATTCACTAAAATTTCGTAGAAATCAACCAATTTATCAAAACGGGCAATATTTATGTTTAAATTCAGTACTTTTTGCACATTTTTTCAACTATTTCTTCTAAAAACATATAAATATGTATAAAATCGTTTTTTTTAATTCCTGCTATTATAACTCCCACTCTCTATATATTTATTTATTTGTTTGTTAATTTATTCATCTTGGTGAAATTTTCAATTGTTAATAAAATACATTTTAAAGCGCTCAATTGAGCTGAAATTTAATATACATGATTATTTTGGATGGCAATACAATAATTTAACTATAATTCATAAAAATTAATTGATTAAAACTAATTATATAAAGAATTGCAAATACATCCACGTTGGCGACTTAGCGACCATTTTGGCGAATTGTGTCAAAACTTGAAAAGGTTTTTTTCTCACGTTTTAAAGCATTCAGTTGAACTGAAATATTATATACACGAATGATTTGGATGACAATACGATACTTTAATGACAATTAATAAAAATTAATTACAACTTAATGTTGTGATTCTGTCATATGTATATACATATTTATATTAATTGTAACTATTTAATAAAAAGTAGCTAAAATAAAAAAATTTTCTGTTGATGTAAGTAGGAATTGACTTAAAAAAAAAATTTTTATATTTCTTGTTTAAAGTAAAGGCTAGAAAATGAAGAATGAAGGCTAGAAAATATTCAATTTAAAATAATTTTTCTTACGCTTTTGTAAGATAACTGGAAATCACATAACATTTTTGGTTTAGTCTCCTTAAAAAGAAATATTCCACGTTAAAACATTTATTTGAAGTTTCTATATGAAAATGACATTACATTGTTAAATTTCACCCAAATCATATTTATTCAGCATAACTCAAAACAACTGAATTTCGTTTTATAAGTAAACCAATTAATTTTAAACAAATTGGAAATAATTTTTCCTTCACAAATCGAACTAAAGGTTTTTAAAAAATCAAAAGGAATATAATTAAAGGAGCATCTTCTATGGAAAGGAAAAATTAAACAACTATGTTTTTAAGGAAGACAAGCGAATAGAAATTTAATACGTTTCCCGATTTTAATAATGTCTTCAAATCTCTTAATTTATAGATCTTCTGATAATCAAAAAACTTAAGCGTCCAAACATGCTGCTAAATTAAAAATCTTTTAAAACGAAATAAAGAGAAAATATCTTGCATCCGCTTTAAAGAAGAATAAATTTATTTTCTGTAACTAAATATGTCACACTGGGATAACTGTTTTCATTTTTCAATTCCTTCTATTAGCTCACACTCTCTCTCTCTCTATATATATATTTATTTATCTTGATGGAATTTTCAATCGTTAATAAAATACATTTTAAAGCGCTTAATTAAGCTGGAATTTTATATACATGATTATTTTGGATGACAATACAGTAATTTAATTATAAATAATAAAAATTAATTGATTAAAACTAATTATTCAAAGAATTACAGACACAGCCACGTTGGCATTATTTTTGGCGACTTAGCGACCCTTTAGACGACTTGTGTCAAAACTTTAAGGGAGTTTTTTTCTCACGTTTTAAAGCATTCAGTTGAACTGAAATTTTATATACGCGATTGTTTTGGATGACAATACGATACTTTAATGATAATAAAAATTAATTACCGCTAAATGTTGTGATTCTGTCATATGTATATGCATATTTATATTAATTGTAACTATTTAATAAAAAGTAGCTAAAATAAGAATTTTCTTTGTTGATCTAAGTAGAAATTGATTTACTATTTTTTTATATTACTTGTTTTTTTATTTAGTTAATAACATAAAAAATATTCTGTACTGTTGTGAAAAATGTTAAAAAAAGCCTGCTTGTCGTAATGGCAAAAATAAGCCTTAATTGATAGCTTGAACTATGAATTATTATTAAAATATCATCATCTCAGGAAATTCTCTTAAATGTCATTTGTAATGACGATGCACAGTTTCACTTCGAGTATAACGATTCATATTTTTAACTGTAAATACACCAAATGTATTATTTCTTTTTTCGAAAATATTGCATTTATTCTACAAAAAAATTTTGCAAAACATATTTTGAGCTGGCTTTATATCCAGGAATTATATCAATAGATCTTTGTAACACTGTATTTGATCAACTCGAAACAGCCATCAGAAAACATCAGCCAAAATTACTGATGAGAGAGATTAATAGTACCAATTGGCACCTTCAATTCACACGCTCAAACGCGTTCTTATTAATTAATAATCCATGTCGAATGACTTCATAATTTTGAACCTGATTATGTGAGTGAGTGAATATTAACGTCGCACTGTTCAGCTACACGAGTGCTTTTGGCGACGGACCACGTAATTTTGAACCATGGTCAAGTGACGTGGACGACACCTGAGCCGGCACCCCCTCTCCTAACTACCACACCACGCCAACGGAAGGACGTTTCAGCTCTCGACAGATTTAACGTGCATCGCTGCCCTACACGGCGGGTCTTTAGTGGTACTGGGCTCGAACTCGTGACAAGGCAAGCTACGATCCGATACCTATACCACTCGGCTACCGCGGCCACAAGAAACTCTTGGAAAAATGCAAGTTTAATAAAATCTGAAATACACTTTTTCTTTTCAATAAAGTTCTATAGATTTGTTTTTCTCTTGCTTCTGTTTGCTTTAAAAACAATTCATTGACTTGCTGTAAAACTCAACCATCAAAAGTGAAATGATGGTGTTTGTTTAATTTTCTAATAGATCTATAACGAAGGACAAAGGCTCTCTTACCTTATTCCAAGAGTGAATTGCATTGTTTTATGGTAGTATGGTATTGTAAGCAAAATTTGTAACACTTTTGTGTAAGTACATTTCGATTTGTTCAATAAAAGAAACAACCGAACATAAAAATTTTAAAAAATCAACCTAACAATCATTAAAATTATTATTTTTGTGGGATATGGAGCAACAAACGCTATTATCGCAAACGAGTAAGTAAAATATATGGTACTTTATATATATATATATATATATATATAAATACAGTCGAACCTCCATATTCCGAACCTCTACATTGCAAATTTTCTATACAGCGAACTTTTTCCTGGACCAAGAATATTTCACAATTTTCTTCGTTAAATAACCTCGCAACAGAGAAGTGCATTTTCTATAAAACGAACTTTTTCTCCTGTGATTCAATTTTTTCAGCTACCTATTTTTTGAGTATTTCTGGACATTTCAAGTTATTCTCTCTTTTAATACATTTTATGGTGGTCATAAATCTTGAACTAACTCACCAAGAACAATAGAATTCTGGATTTCATCAAATAAGTGCAACCTTTAACCACATTGTCCAGCTCACTGGAAACCAGTTCCATTAAACAGGAATTTCCAGTTCACTAGAAACATCTTCGATATCCCCTTTCACCCTGAGTGGAGTTGCACTGTGACCTTAAACTAGAGTCCGTTCATTTTTAGTGTTGATTAATTGTTTTGGTCAGGGAACATATTCTTTTCTGGAGCTCCAGCACACAACCAGTGCGTTTTTCTCCGTGTGAGTGCCTAAGAGAAGAAAAGAATCGTGTTGCCGAAGCAACGAGCAGGAGCCGGGGGGTGGAAACTGGGACGGGCAGTTGATCTGCGTTATGAAGTAACAGAATGTTTACCAAGACGGCAGCTTTCAATCCTCTTCACCACAGGGAGGGACAGGCAATGCAGTTTTCCTTATCTTATCGTCTGCATCATGACATCATAATTGTTTTGGTAATTCTTGTAGCTCGAAAATGTCAAAACGTAAGTGCTTGAGCATCAAAGAAAAAAATGTAATTCTTCAGGAATTGGATGAAAGCATCAAGAAACTTTCCTTCAGTTTTTATCTATTTCTTTTCTTTTTATAGGCAAGATATATAAAATGAACAAATAATTATTCACAAAAAGGTGTGAATAATTACTTTTCTTTAATATATAGTGTTTATGAATTTAAAATATTTGTTTTATGTGGTTTATAAAGAAAATTGAAAGATTAACCTCTATATAACGAACTTCTTACATAACGAACATTTTTTCGGGATTTAGCGACTTCGTTATATAGAGGTCTGACTGTACTTTCATATCTGTTATTCAATGTTACAAGCAAGCTAAATGAAAATTTTGTTTCTGTCGGACATAATAATTAAAATTTGTCGCTAGAACATAATTTTTTCATTTTTAAACAAATTTATTGAGACTATTAACATTCTTTCTTTCAATTTTCAGGGTTAGCAGATTGGAAGAAACTGGATTTTTCACCAAATGGTACGATGATGTTTTCTTTAAAGCTAAAGCGACTGCTCCAATAATATCTGTAAACAAAGCTCGACCTTTAGCGCTGGATGATTTACAAGGTGCTTTCTATTTTCTATCCATTGGTGTAGGGATAGGTGCAATTGCGTTCTTACTCGAAATTATTGTTTTTAAGTTCTTAAACAGAAATAAAACAATAAAAGGAAAACTGAAAAAGAAACAAAAAACTGCAGAGTGGAAAGCAATTGAAAGTCGATTAAACTGGATATATGAGAGATATTATTAGAAACAAAATATCTTAATGAAGACTGTCAACCATGACTAGCGGATTACTAAGGCAATAATGCGAGTATAATGAAAAGAAATCACTGCTTCATATATATATACACTGGCCTCAAAAAGTTAAGGTACAACCGGGTTTTTGTGTCTAATTTGCAAATGAATGAATGTAGAAACAAAAAATTTGGAGGATATGTGCATTAAATAGTTTTTTATTGAATGCGTCATAGAAATTTGTATAAGTGTATTGCAAAAACGATTTATAACAAAAAAAGCAATCTCTGCGGAAAAACCCATTCTTGGAGAAAACAGCACATCACAGTGTTATGTGGTAAAATGGCATAAAAACAATACAAAAATGGGTTCTAATAAGGAATGTGTCCACCCCTAACTTGGGCCGCGGTAGCCGAGTGGTATAGGTATCGGACTGTGGCTTGCTTTGTCACAGGTTCGAGCCCAGTACCACTAAAGACCCGCCGTGTAGGGCAGCGATGCACGTTAAATCTGTCGAGAGCTGAAACGTCCTCCCGTTGGCGTGGTGTGGTAGTTAGGAGAGGGGGTGCCAGCTCAGGTGTCGTCCACGTCACTTGACCATGGTTCAAAATTACGTGGTCCGTCGCCAAAAGCCCTCGTGTAGCTGAACAGTGCGACGTTAATATTCAATCAATCAACCACCCCTAACTTGAATGCATTGGCGGCATCGATTTCCCATGCTGTTTATTAAGTTGTCGGACACCGGAATAGGAAGCGAAGGCCAGACACAGAGTAAGCCTTGTTTCAGCTCATGTAACGACCTTGTAGGAGGATTTAAAGCAGCAACCTCTCTGCCAAGATAGTCCCAAAGATGTTCTATTGGATTCAGGTCTGGAGATCAAGCTGGCCATTCCATTCGTTCCAAACCGTGATCCTCCAGATACTCCTCAACAATCCGAGCTCGGTGAGGTCGTGCATTATCATCCATCAAAATGAAGTCGTTACCAATAGCAGCAGCATATGGGCGGACATATGGATCAAGGATCTCATCCCGATATCTAAGACCAGTTACGGTTCCTCCATGGAACACATGCAGGTCAGTGTGGCCACCGAGCGAGATCCCTGCCCAAACCAGGATTCCACCACCTCTATAACTGTGTCTTTCAACAGTGTTGGATTGATGGTATCTAGTGCGCTGTTCCCTCCAGATCAGTAGACGCCCTGAATCACTCTCCATTGTAAATCTGGACTCGTCTGTGAACAGCACAGAAGCCCATTGTTGCTGCGTCCAAGAAACATGTTCTCTTGCCCAGCATAAGTGGTTCCTTCGCTGTTGTCCGTTGAGGGGAACGCACACAACTGGTCTTCTTGCATACAGACCTGCATTGTGAAGACGATTTCGCACCGTAGTAGCGGAGATTCTTCTTCCTGATGCTTGAAAGTGGTCTGCAACGAGCTGCGGCACAGTAGTGGTTCTCCTTCGTGCCGAAAGAGCTAGAAAACGGTCTTCTGCAGGTGTTGTAGCTCGTGGTCGGCCTGGAACAGGTCTTCTGGACACAGAATCTTCGGATTGGTATTGATCCCAAAGTCGCTGAACAACACTACGAGACACATTGAGACGTCTAGCAGCATCAGCCTGCGACAATCCCATTTCCATCCATGCAACTGCCCGCCACCTTAACGAATTGGGTAAACGACGTCTCTGAGACATTTTCTAAACTCTATTGACTATTGTCACCGAAACTGCCAACAACTGTTGAAAATCAACACAACTTACACACAAAAGTACGAAAGCTTGATATTTGCATATTTTTCTCTCACTCATAAATATACGTTCTTTTCTATAAAATAAAAGTGGTAGCAATCGTTTTTGCATTAATGTTTTTAAAGTTCGTTATTATCATTCATGTAAACTATGCATTTTATTGTTACTGCCCTTTTTTTTATGGTGAGCTTCGAAAAACATGTTGTACCTTAACTTTTTGAGGCCAGTGTATATACCATCATACTGCAAAGACAGACTTAAATCTAAATTTTTGTATACAATAAAATAATATTACTTGTTCCACCAGAATTTTATCCATAAACATCATTTGACCTTTCTTTAATTAATAAAGTAATTATTTCATTTATTTTTTTACTACTTATTTTCTCTCTCTCTCTCTCTCATTCCTTTTATCTTTTAATATTTACAATTTTAACATATTTATTTTACTAGGATATTTTACCTGTGTTTTATCCTGCGGAATATAATTGTACAACACCAAAAGGTCAATTACAAATAAAGATACATAAATGATGTGGATAAAATCTTGCAAATTATTTTTTTCACTAAACCAAGTACACTGCTGGCCAACGTAAATGCAACACCAAGAAAGACAAGAGATAGCACAACAAAATTTATTTTGTAGATAACATGTTGACCAAGTATCAAATGATGAAATTTATAGACTTCTGTGAAGTGTGGTTCCTGCCAGAATCAGTAGACAGAGTAGCCGCCATTGTTGAAGATCACCGCTGCCACACGCCTCGGCATTGATTCAAAGAGACTTTGGATGTGTTCTTGGGGTACAGTAGACCAAGCAGCTTCCACACGTTGCCAAAGTTGATCTGGTGTGGCAGCTGGAGGTGTAATCTGGGTCAATCGTTGAGCAACCGTGGACCACATGTTTTCTATCGGCGAAAGATCCGGAGAGCGAGCCGGCCAGGGAAGCAATTCAATATGGCGATTGAAGAATCTTTGGACAATGCGTGTCACGTGTGGTAGCGCATTATCCTGTTGAAATATAGATGTGGCCAAGCTTTGAAGGTAAGTTAGGACAACTGGCCCCAGCACCTCGGAGATGTAGCGCTGGCTGTTTAAAGTACCGGCAATGCGTACTGGAGGAGTGCGAGAGTGATATCCAATACCGCCCCCCTATCATAATACCCGGTGAAGGACCAGTGTGGCGGTGCATAACGCAGCTGTTCAGCATCCTCTCTCCACGGTGTCTCCAAACTCGAATCCGACCGTCGTGGTGTTGCAGACAGATGCGTGACTCGTCAGTAAAGACAATTTCATTCCACTCTGCCGCCCACATTTCTCTTTCATCACACCATTGGTAGCGGAGACGTTTGTGCTTCTGCGTCAAGGGTAGACCAAGCAATGGACGTCTTGCGGACAGATCACTCTGCTGTAAACGGCGTCGAATGGTACGCGCAGACACTGAATGATGCATTACAGACTCTATTTGCTGTGCTACGGTTCGTGATGTCACTGAGCGATCCGTCACTGCCATGCTCACTATTTGCCTGTCCTCACGTGAAGTGGTGCATTGAGGTGGATGCGATCAACCACGTCGGTCCGTCGTACCCTCCTGCATCAAACGGTCACATATCCGCATTACAGTTGTTTGGTTTCGTCCAACACGACCACCGATTTCCCTGAAAGATAATCCACAATCTCGGTAGGTCACTATCCTTCCTCTGTCGAACTCGGATACTTGATCAAAAGCTGATCGCTGTTTTTTACGAGACATAACTGATAGTTTTTTGAAAAAACCACAATTGCCGAACTTGAAATCTCCAAGCCTTAAATAGCGCTTTGAGGTGGCGCCACAGGCGCGCTTGATGTGTGTCTGCGCTGAAATTCTAATCATTTGCATATCTCACCCCTGCTAATGCATGTTGTAAATTTCATGTTATTTGCATGCTTCCTTCAGGGTGTTGCATTTACGGTGGCCAGCAGTGTACATCTATATAAAATAGTTTTGAATTTAAACCCCTTAACTGCCACCGGCATATATATCCGTTTCGCTCAACCCGTGTGTTAAGTGCCGTGGACGGATATATCCGCCCTTCCAAAAAGTACGATTCTTTGCATTGTGCTTTGTTGAAAACTAGTTCAACGGCTTTAGAACACAATAAATGACATTGACATTTTTTGAAAAAAATTTACCAATTTCAGAGAAAAATTTACCTATTTGTGACTATATACGCGCGCTTATGTGAGAAAAGGTGGTACTGGAGAGCGAATAGAGTAACTTTTAATCGGTAGTTAAGGGGTTAATACTAAAATACCAATAGTAATAATATACTTTTTCGTATTGCAAATCATGAGATGATTAATAAATTTATGTATTGTTCACTTCTCAAATTCACAACTCATTTATAAACTAAGTGCAAAATAAATGATGTGGCTACCAGTGTTTCTCAATTTAAATAAAACATTAAGTATTTTTTTACAAGGTTTCATAAAAAAAGGTTAAATATTATCGCGCACGCTCATAGCCATGTGCTCTCTCCAAACGCATCTAGAGGAATTCCCTCTCCCTCTCTTCTCGGAGCGCTTTTCCTTCCCCTGTTGCCACACGAGTGAAGAGAAACCAGGTACTCACCTCTCATCAGGTCAATCACCCCTTCGCTCCTTGGGTGCTTTCACAACATGCATCTTTATCAATTATGTATCTTGATCATACGGTTGGCTAATAAAGGATTTCAAAATGTAAATAAGAGTTTTAGCTAGAAATACTGAAAAACTCTCCCTTAACTTAGGAAAGCTAATTTTCCGAAACTTGAAACTTTTTCTTGGATAAATCAACACTTTAAAAAAGGGGGGCTAATTTAAACATTAATTATGAATTTTCAAAATTCTTCTATTTTATTATAAGGAACAGTTTTCAAACGAGTTGAAAGGCTATTTATAATTGTAAACTTTCTGTACTTGTATTTGGCGCATTAAAGATTTCGATAACAACTTCCTTAATTTAATGGAGCTTAAAAAATCCATAGATTTGCAGTGTAATTTTATTTGGACAGAAAAAATTTGTACATTTGTGGAAACATAAAAAATTGGAATGTTACTGATTGTCAAAAATGTGTGTAATAGAATTTCATACGTGTCTTAACTTCATTTAAAAAAAAAACTAAAAACAACAGCATTGTTTATCATTTTCACAACCACTCTTGTGGAGGTCTTTTTTCAGTATTATCACAGGAGCGGCAGAGGAATGACAGAGGATGACTCAGCAACATACATTATCTTGCAATTGACAATATACCAGATTGATATAAAAAAATCTCACAAACATAAAGCTTAAAAACTACTGAAAAATTATTTAAAAAATATTTTTATTTAAGTATTATTAAAATTAATTTTTGTGGCCTTTTTTATATTGTGAATAAATATAGTATTCTATCTTTGTGATTTGTCTTTTTATTCAACTAAAATAAAAATTATATATGTAATATGTGTAGAAACATATGGTAAAGACAATCGAAAAAATTTGCATTTCAATTTACTTTAATTTTGACACTTTGTTAAAATCTTGTTTGCCATTCTTGGTCCAAATCATTTTAAATAAGATGAAAGTGTTTGTTCATCAACGAAAAAGATCACATGTCAAGGTTAACCAATTTTTTATACCATTTTCATACATGATTTTTTTAGGCTATGGAAAGAGGAGTTAATTCTTCCAAATATTGTGTATTGAAGACATTTTTCATTACAGCTCTAATCATTCTTTTGATATCTGTTAAAAAGTACAAAATCCCTTTGACAGAATAACTTAATGTGAAATTACTGGAAACTGGCATAAGTTCAGATAATAGCATTAGTGCAGAGTTTAACAAAAGAACACCTTTCAAAACATATTTCTGGCAGGTTTCCCTCTCTCATGGCACTTATCTATTAACACATTGAAAACAGTATGTCAGGAAGTGATTGGTATTATTAGAAATGTTAGATATACACACTTTTCGTGTATAGTAATTCCTTTCATTTAGTTTTTTACAAGTACACCTTCTAAATACATGTTTCCCCCAGACCTTACTTCTCAATTCCTTGAACATTAGACATAAAAGTTATAAAATCAAATGAGAGAAAGCCTAAAACCCTATTTGTATTTGTTTTAAACAAATGTATTCTAATTTTATAACACAAACATATAAGTAAATGTCTGCCATGAATTTAAAGGATATTTATTTCAATGAAATACAAATTCATTAAAATAGCTACTAATAAAAGAATTGAGGATACAAAATTTTCATGAAAATAGATTTTATTGGTAAAATATTTTAAAGATTGAACAACAAATATATAAAAAAAATATAACATATCAATTTACATGCCTAGGTGAGAAAATAAAAATTATGTTATTATTTCAAAGTTGGTACATTTTTAAGTACAAATGTCATTCCTTTCAAGCATGCATTGCTCCTTGCAGTTTAAAAATGTATTTTAAGATAACTGCTAATTAATTTTTTTTAAAAAAATAATTGAATAAATAAAAAATAATTTTAAAAAAATGATTTTATTATTTTTTTTAATTTTGCTTGTGTCATTTTTTTTTAAATTTTTGATTATTTCTTCCCTTTCTTTCAATATAAATTATAATAAAAAAATAGCTTAGAAACATTAATTCACACAATTAAATCAGTAATAAATCAGGATATTCCATGTATCAAATAAGTTGTGAATAGAAACTTACTGATAAAAATTTGGCTAAAGAGAAATTTTATAACTAATAAAAAAGCAACATTCTACAAAAATTGTCTTCTATATGTGGAAGAATTTCCAACTTCCCTAAAGCATAGAACTTTAAAAATTCTAATAAAACAAGCTCTTAATTAATGATTTTAATGACTTAATATGATAATTAATGAGAAAGACCAATCTCCTTTTAAAAAAAAATATTGACAATAGGAAAGCCTGAAAGCCATCTAAACTTAAATGACAGATAAATCAAAATGTTAACTGTCTCCCAAAAATATCATGGAAGACCACATTTTTTGGTTTGTGCTTTCAATGCTTCAGCATACCACTCCAATTCTGAAATAAGCCGCTGTGCTTTTGAAACAGCAGTATCATTTGAAGCAGCAGGAGTACCATCTTCAGCATATGCATTGTGAACCACAGGATTATTAAACATGAAGCCAGGGGTAACCATTCCAAGTTCCCCTAAAAAGTATCGAAGTTGCATGCCTGCAGTTGAGCCACCTCCTGGACCTATTAAATAATAAATAAAACATGTTAGTAATGCTACTAAGGCAGCAAGTGTACAAGAATGAGAAGTCTTAAGCGACATTTTTAAAACAAACACAAAATCAATATTTTATTTTTATTTCTTCCCCTTTTCTTTAGTAATTTCTTGCAACTACACATATTCTACATATAAAAATATGGACACACCAAGAAAAAATTATTTAAATGGAACAAAAATCGGTTGGTGCGATGTATATGTATTAAAATCCACCCATTTACACACCTCTGAACTCAATGCAAGCTGTAATCCAGCTGAACATTCAATAGAAGGTTTGGTGGGTGTCTTTCAGTAGAACTGCTTGCCATACACATTCCAACTGAAGAGTTTGAACCGATGCAAAAACTGGAAACATTGGAAACACATGCTTAGTTGGGAAAAAATCTGTGGATTTCACTGGTGAGGGTTACATTGGAGAAGCTTGAAGAGAGCAGTATTAAGGTGTGCTTTGTATAGCTGACCATTTTATCCAGTTGAAAAGCAAGCCCAGAGATTTATGAAATGATGGGCAATACTACACAATAAAGAACATCATGCAGTAAGAGTGTCAGGGATGACAACCAAGATAAATGCCCCTCTCCCATCATAACTTCTGGTTGTCAGATATGGCAGATGATAGTCAAGCAAGCATCCCATCTCTATCCTTGATGTCTCCAACCATACCTTCACTGCTCATCTGGGACAAATTCGAAACAGGATTCAGTGCTAAAAGCAATTATAACTCATTCCCTGAAATTCCAGGTCGAAAATAATGTGCACTATCACAAACAAGCCTGTCAATGCCCAATTCTACAATCTCAGAACCATTTGCTGAGTCACCTAACAATCATTATTCTAGTCAATGGTGTCGCAGTTACACGTTGGATCAGTGACAAGGACACATCAGAGTATTTGGGTGCAAATTGAATAATCTTCTGTTCCCATGTTCTGTCATCACTCTTAATCAACCACTACCATCTGGACATTCAGTATGGTAAATGTTCCCCTATTCCTGGCAACATCAAAGGGCAGCATCATTCCAACCAGAATGATGAGCAATCCTACAATTTCACTCTCTTTAGTCTAATTGCACATACATTCAAATGAGAGCATCTACTCATACTCTCAGAAAGTCCTCCTAAGAAAAAGTTACAGCACATGCAAAGTGAAGGAAACAAATTTTCATTGAAATTATACCTTAGTACCGGATTAACTTCTGTTTTATACACCATCTAAATGCTCTGTTGCATTGAACTTAAGCCCAACTGACTCTGCCAAAAGTTAATCTATATTCTATATATTCTATCACATTATGTTTAACACATCAGTAATTAATCATTTACACAAGTGCAATTTCCTCTCATTAAAATTCCTTCTTGGTATGTTTTCTTTTATATTATAGAATATAGATATAATTTTCTACAAGTATAAAATTATTATTATACATAAAACAAGTCTAAAACATAGATATAAATACATTAAATACATGTAATAGAATATTAATTTTCAATATTATATATTTAACGGCGCTTAATAATGGATTATCTATTAGGTAAAAACAAGAATTCAGATTTTTGCTACATTTATGTTAAACTGTGATAGTAAAAATATCAAATAATAATAAATTACTAAAAAAAATTTGTATTTATAATACTTTAGAAATAAGATAGTATCAAGAGATATTGTTAATATCTCTTGAGCATTAAGGTTTTGTGATGTTTAGTTCAACTCCTGTATTTCAGAATAAGGTTTTAAAAATATTTTTGAAATTAATTTTGAAACTAGTTTCAAATAGTAAATATACGAGTCATGCTTAAAATTACTTAATGAATATTGCATTGCAGATGTTACAACAGTTACAGATATAAATGATGAAATACATTATAGATCCTATTTCATGATATTTTAGATAAAAAGAGAATTTTTATATATAAACATAATACAATTATATTAACATATATTTGACTGGCAAATATAAACATTTGATGTTTATTGCTTAAAAAAGGAAACAAAATGACTAATTCTATATACCATAAAATCTGGCATATAACATGCTCTTTTAACACAAAAAAAAACAAGATCAAAATTTAAAAGTGTGCGTTATATGCTGGGTATAAAAATGGTAGCTTTAAAAATAACAAAAGAGATGAGCATATAAAAAAAATTTACATCAACACATATTGAAACACTATTTAAAAGAAATGACATGCCTTATGAACTAAAAGAGTGATAGTTTTAGAAGTATACTATTTTTTCAAAAGTCACAGATAATACCTCGAATAAATTACTTCAAAACATAAGTGCATTGTATACTAACATTTCAGATTTCTTCGTAAAAAAGGGGTGAGCATTATATGGCAAATATACCTAAAAATTAAAAATTGCAGCCTGAAAGTATAGGTGTGCTTTGTGTACGCGGGATTTTACAGTATTTCATATATTTTTAATTTGATTAATAGTAAATCTTTTAAGTTAATAGACAGTAAAAATAATAAAGAAAATATCCTTTTGTTTACCTGCAGAATAGCAAACAATGCTGCATGGTTTACACCTGTAAGACTTGGGAGGGAAATGATCCATCATATTCGTTAGGGGAGGTGGAATACAACGATTGTATTCACCACTAACAACTACAAAACCATCAGCTTCTTCTATGACAGAGTTATACTTCACTAGCCATTCTGGAGGAGTTTCATTTGGTGCATGAAAATGTAAGGGCTGTTTCAACAAAGGAAATTCCATTTCCAAAGGGTCTGAAAAAAAAGTATACTTTTAGATTTTTTTACTGGAAGAAATACAAAACTTGCATTGATTATAAAATATAAGAAATTAATTTAGATTTTGGATCATTAAAAAAATTTCATATATTCATATTCAGTTTTTTAACATTCTCATAAAAAAACTTTATTTTCAAAAATTAAATGTTTGAAAAAATTATTTCAGAATTGTTAAGAAAGATGTTTCAGTGTGTTTATTCATTATAAAATATATAATTCTATCTGAAAAAGAAAGTAGAAAACTAAAAAGATAGCATCACACAATAACAAACAAAAGGAATTTTAAGATGGTATGAGAATGTAGTATTTTTTTGCAAATACATGAGGTATTCCATACACACATTTTATGCTTCTCCCCTTTATCAAAGAAAATTCCAAATCTGTCTGTCTATATTAAAGAAAGAGAACTTTCAATGCAACAGTTAGAACTGGACATATTGGAACTTCTACAACAATTAGAACTCTAATATAGCTGCATCAAGAACAGGAATAGCAGTTTCAACATAAAAAATATTAATTGAAACAAAACTGAATGTACTGAAAAAACTGAATGAAGCCTTCAAAAATAACATATGCACCATTTATTTTAGTAAACCCTTGTTATATGGTAAATAGTTTTTACAGAATAACTATATATAACCAAAATATGCTAAGAATGAAAAGGTATCAATACTTCCACTTTTGCAAAGAAGGGAAAGAAATTTAACATTTAAATATGCTCATTTTCTAATTATTTCTTTTTGGGGTACTTGTATATTACCGCAACCTATTGACAACATTATATGAAAAAAAGCACCTGGTTGCCAATTCAGTGCATATGACACATAGGAAATTGGGGTTGCCAACCTGACGAGTTTATTAACAAACTCGAGTTGGCGATTGTTGCGATAATATGCAAGTATCCTTTTCTGGTTAATGCTAAAACATGACAGTAAAAGAAAAACATTAAAGGAATATAATCATATGATGCATTTGAGATTAAATAAAAAATAAAAAACATGATTAGCAAATGTTAATTTAAAAAATTTAACATTTAATTTTATTCAATGAAAAAAAATTTTAAAAAATAAATTTTTTTTTCAAATACAGAAAGCAATCCAATTAGAAAAAAGTATTTGTATATTACAGATTAATTTTAAATATATGTTGATATTTTTTTAAATATATAAAAAATTTTAAGAAAAGACAAAACTGACAGAAAGATTTTAAAGAGAAGACAAAAGATAATTTTTTAAAAAACTACTTATTCAAATATAATAATCTTTAGAAATTATTTTAATGCTGTTGGACATGTAATCTGAAAATTGAAAACCCTTCAACTCATAGTTATCTACAAAAAAATTACTATGGTAAACAACTTATCATTGCTCATAATTCTTAGGCTAATCCTAATTTTTTTAAAAATGAAATTAAAAAAAAAAAGCATTATTTAATCTTTTGTAACCTGAATCCCTACAGTATATAGAACTTCGCCCTAACTGAGCAACAAACATGAAAATTACTTCCTCTCGATGGGCAATAAAAATGAAAATTACTACAGCTACTTGAGCAGAAGAAAACAATACTTATTTTAGAAAGTATATAATACTGCTATGTCATAATAAACATACGAATTTACAAATGTATTTTTAATATATAGAACAAAATAAAAGGCTCTCAAGAAATGACAATTTATAAAAACAATGTTTGGAAAACCGAACAGTATAATTTGATTTTAAAAACAACACTTGTACATTATTTTCAAAATATTAGAAAATTTATTAATAAGCATATTAAAAATTAAATTTTATGCAAAATTTCACACAGTGAATTCTGCAGTAAAATACAGCCTAATATTGAAAATAAATAAATGCTTAAAATAAATGAAGTGTTATAAATTTTTTTTTAAGAGTATCATTTTTTTTCGAAGATAAACAATTAGTACATATAGCTAACTGTGCGAATTAAAAAAATTTTGTGGCAACTTTAGAATCATAATTAAATTATTTATTCACTAACATTCCATGAACACTTTTTTTTTTACCTACTCCACACAAGACACAAGATAAATTTACATTTTTGTTCCTTCCAGAAAAGTTTCTTGATTTTTTTAAAAAAAGTTACAAATTTATAAATACATTTCTTTTCAAAACAGTTAACTTTGAAAAAAAATGAATAAAGCCGCATACTAAGATAGCATCCAAACGGGACACTCACCAAAAACTGTCACAGTATGGTTTTTGTTCTGTAATTGCTTCTTTATGAAATTGCCTACCCGAATACAGTTTCGCCCTTGCCGGACGGATCCAAGAAACAGTACAATTTTAAGCGCCATGTTCAGGGTGGGTGATACAATTCACAACACACCCGAAACGAAATAAACCGGTACAACAACAGCATTTCGTTTTATTTCCCCGACAAGGTTAAAACTTTTTTTAATTTTATTTTAACCCTTCATCGTTCCAATGGCAATTCGTGCAGTTACAGCTAAGTAGTCTTAGATGCATAAAATAATGAGTTGTGGTAGAGAGCCACACTAGTTGTTGTTTTTTTTAACCATCCGGATATTTCATGAGGGGAAAGCAAAGACAACTGCATATAGACGTCAAAGCGATTATTTTGCGCTAAATAAGAACTATAAACTCCGATTAATGCTACCATTATGCATAAACTCAACAAAGCTAAAAACCTGTAAGCATCTGTAGATTCCTTTACATAGCTTTTCCATATCCTATTTAAGAAGGCTTTTTGAGTTATATTTTCAAAAGAATTCTGCTTAATTTTAATACTAAGTTTTAAAAATTTCCATCAGCTGTTAATTAAGATTCACCACGAAGATAAGCTTTTTCATGCTAAACCTGTTGAGGCTCAAAGTTTCCATGTTAGCTTAGAAAGGAAAGTTTTGATAGTGGAGTACCAAATGCAGTTTCGTCCTTGTCACATGGTTCAAAATACGAAGTCTGATACTCTGATGTAGCTGAAAATTGCGATGAGAATTAATCACTTGACCATGGTTCAAAATTACGTGGTCCGTCGCCAAAAAGCCCTCGTGTAGCTGAGCAGTGCGACGTTAATATTCAATCAAATCAATCAATCAAGCGATGAGAATTAAAAATCATTCCACCAATTTTGCTGTTAACATGCAAGTATTTGAGTCTTTTCTTTAACCCTTTATCTACTGCATTATGGTTTACGGCAGTTTTTTTTTCATGAAATATTCTTTTTTAATCACTACATTAAAAATTAAGGGATACGCATAAACAAAATACTCAACTTCAGGAAATTAAATCCGTTAGAGCTAATTAATTAATTAAAGATAGTCAACTGTAAAATTAATGATATACACTGTTCAATAAAATAAACTACTGTCAAATCGTTTTGTAAGGTCTTCACTAATATACAAAAAAAATAAGATACTTACCTTTTGACGTTAACTATTTTTTCGGAACAAAAGTAATAATCTTCTCAAACCGCTGAAATCGCTGTCAGCTGAAAACGCAATTTCTGTGCTGTACAACTATTCACCTTTCACGCCAAAATACTCATCACAGAACCCGTGATACCATATATCTTGGAAGAAAGGATTTAAAAGAATATTCTTGCTAAGTATCGTCAGAGTATTCAAAAAAATGGCTATTCTATGTAATTTTAAAGTGATGAGTACCATCAGTAGATAAAGGGTTAAACATTGTAACAATCTTTGAATACTGACACATTTTTAATGATTTTTTTCTCAGGTTATATATATCATTACAAATTTTCTTTAAGAAAATACTTTATTTATGTATCGTTTGATACATATTATGAACTTTTTCTCTGTACAAAATTCTATGACCAAAAAGGAAAGCTCTCAAATATGAATGAGGAAAATGAAATGGTAGATTAGACTTTAAAACTGTTGAGACATTAGTTGAATTATTTCTCACTAGATGACTGTAAGAGTATCATCAAACTTGGATGCTAACAGTTAAAAAGGGTGACCAGAAATGTTTCAAACTAGTGATAATTATAAATATAATAGGTACACTACGAAAGATGCTAATTACTGAACTTCATTTATTAGTGCTATTTATTTTGCTTCCTTTATTTTGCCATATTAATATATTAATTGCTAAATTGTAATCATTCTTTTAACTGCAACCTAGCTGTATGTATTGGAGGGGAAAACGTGGTTATTGCACCACTTCGCCTGTAACATGCCGGCCTGTTGCAGTTTTTTTTTCTAATATCTGGAAATCATCACAAAACTGCTCGAAAAAAATTAAAATTCAATAAGATGATGCGAACTAGTGATCATGTGATCTCTTTTTATATCAAGCAACCTATCCAGCATATTTATCATGCATAATATTCCCTAACAAGGGTCACTCAAAAATTCAACACCATCAAAATATGATTCAAATTTAAAAAGCGTATTGTATGTTTAAAGGGACCATATAATATGCCAAAAAGATGAAACCAAAAGACATTCAGTAACCAAGCAATTCTCAAGCACATTGAAGCTTTGCCATTTAATCAATAAATATGTGTACCGTTAAATAAAAATGGCATTACAATAAAAAAAAAATAAAGTTGCATGAAAAGCTCATATAATCACGTATTATTTAAATCCACTGTTCTTATATTAAACTTTTGCCGTTTATTTGATAAATAATCTATCAATCAAATCGGGGGGATTTGGGGTTCAAACCCCTCCCCTACACCAAGAGATTTTTCATTTTTATTATAAAAATTACGACTCTGTGCTTTTTCCCTCTCTTGTCTACTTATTTTCTTAAACAATATAAATCCCTTCCATAAAATTAGTCTGTGTGTTCGCTACCATAGCAAATAATCATCAATCCAGCTTTCAGTTGTTTAAGGCAACCTGCGACTCCCAATTAGATGCATCAATAGGTCTACCACACAAATTTTCTCGTTTGGTGAGAAGTTACAATCCACTTCATCGAAATTTATATAGAGAGAGTCGTTTAACTTTAATATTATTATTTCTCAAGTTTACGTGTTCCTTCAATTTTCTCTCTTCAACTAAGATACTCAATTAGAAGATTCTTTTGAATCAATCGAGTGGGCCCCTATGGATTATTTTTTCAAATTTGACTTATTATATGTGTGATCACTAAATTTCATCAAATATTCTTTGAGTTATTTTAATCGATTCCTTAAATATATGCAAAGAGCATCTGTTACTAATTACAGTGGTGGCAAAAAGTCCTGAACACACTCATTTTTTTTTTTTTTTTTTTTTTGCATAATTTTTGTGTTTGACTTCATTTGTCGTTATGAAATTATCGCACTTACCTAAATATTGTTATTGATTTTAATGTATTTTTTCATGCTGATTTCAAATCTGTTTGTAGATTTCATCTAAAGTAAATAGTTTCATTGGTATGTTGAAAAAACCTTGACAAGAAAGCATAAGGTCACTGTAAGAATGAGTGAGTGTGTTTTCCACCAATGAAATGCTCCATTATTTCAACCAATCAGAGAGCAGTAGCGAAAAAGGGTTGAAAGAAAAGGGTAAAACGTGGTTTATTGTATTGAATGTAGTTGTGTGTGTGCTTGTGGAAAATAGTGTATTGAAAGCAATTTGAAGTGCGTTTGCGGAAAATATTGGAATTATGGCTAAATTTTCATATCTGCCTGAGAATAAAAGGTACAAAATAATACATTTGAAGAAAGAAGGTTATTCTATGCGCCAAATTGCTCCTAAAGTACCATGTGGCCTTTCTACTGTTGTGAGAACTTTGAAAAGATTTTCTGAAACAAATTTTACTGTGGACAGGGGGTGATCAGGACACGACCAAGAAAAACATCTTTACGTGAAGACAGGTTATTGCTTTCAAACAGAAAGCTTAATTCCTTGCAAATTTTGAAACAATGGACTTTGATATCAAATGTGAGTGTGTGCCCAAGAACTGTTAGAGGAAGACTGTTGGAAATTGGGTTACGTGGCTGTAAAGCGCGCCCAAAACCATTACTGACTGAATTTCAACGCAAGAGGCGATTGACGTGGGCAAGGGAACAGCCATTATGAACTATTAAATACTGGGAAAAGGTAATATTTAGTGACGAGAGTCAGTTTTGTATTTCTGGCAACTAAAGTAGTGCCTATGTAAGACGACGCACTCATGAGGAATTCAGCCCTTAGTGTCTGAAGCCCATAGTAAAGTACCCGACAAAAGTGATGGTATGGGGTTGCATGTCTTCTCATAGTGTTGGAAGACTTCACATCGTTAGAGGAACAGTGAAAACCATGGATTACATTGAAATACTACAAAATAAATTGCTACCAACTGCGAGAGTCCTTTTGGGGAATTAGTCATGGATTTTTCAGGACGATAACGCCCTTTGCCATCGTGCAAAGGTAGTCCAGAAATGGTTGGAAGACCATACTATGAATAGAATGAACTGGCCAGGACAGTCTGCCGACCTTAATCCGATATAGTTTATGGTTTAAAATTGGTTATGAAATTTCAAAGAAAAAAACCTTCAAACAAACATGAATTAATTGAAGCTTTAATATTTTCCTTCAACCATATTGTCACGAAAGATCTTCTGAAATTTGTGCATTCCATGCCAGAAAGATGTAGAGCCGTAATTAAAGCAAACGGCTGGCCATAAAATATTGATTTTCTAACATGTGACAACAATGTAATTTTCAAAATGCTTATATATATATATATATATTAAATATACCGTATTTGTCAATTTTCGTGTTATTTTTCTTTGCATATTATGTTATTCTATATTGTTTTATTCTGCACATATTTTACATTATTGTGTTCAGGCAGCTTTACTACAAAAAATATTTTAGTCATTAAGAAACTAGTAGTAGATTTGAAATCAGCATAAAAAATACATTAAAATCAATAACAATATTGAAGATAGTGCGATAATTTCACAACGAAAAATGAAGTCAAACATAAAAATTACGCTAAAAAATGAGTGTGTTCAGGACATTTTACCACCACTGTATATTATTACCTTTTTCCCTACTGTTAATACTGGTTTTTGTGAAATGAAAATCCATGTTATATAATAACATTCAGTTTTAAGACATTAAATCTCCACTTATTTCCATATCGTAAATTTTGTATCTACCGGGTTATCAGTTGTGCCTCAGAAGCATTGGTACTTAACACCTTCATACCGTGAGACAAACTTAATTACAACATTTTTTCTACCTATTAGAGATACCATAAGGGTTATTTTGCTGAACTATTCATGGAAAATGGAGTTAGAGGAAATACCACGTGCCTTTAACACCAGTGTGAAACCCTGTTCCACACATACCCTCCACCTTCTTAAAATACACTGCTGGACAATTGTTAAGGACGGATAACACTATCATCCATAGCAACCACAAAATGAAAGGAAGCAAAATGTGGAAAATTAGAATAAGTGCGGGATATTAGTAAGAAGAAGTATGAGTATGCAAATTTTTTTCCACGTCTGTTCATCACGTGATAGCGTTCATAAGAGCTTTAAAGGTTTTGACGCGTGTGGACAGTTGTTGTTTCAAGTCAAAGTTTTACAGGAAAGATTTAATAGACGAACTTAAAATTTTTGGCATGTCTTAACGACATCACATAGATGATTTTATGCGTGGCCGAATTATTGGAAAGATCGAAGAAGGACGAAAAATAACAGATGTTGTAAGGGTGTTCGACATCGCTCACAGCGTGGTTTCACGGCTGTAGAAGTCATTTAAAACTACTGGAATGTGTAGTAGACGGCACGGGGGAGGTCGTGTTAGAAGTACGACGCCTTCAGAAGACAGATATATCGTCCTATCAGCAAAAAGGAAAAGGCGCACCACAGCTTAGCAGGCGACAAATCAGTTTCTTGCTGCCTCAGGAAAGCAGATCTCCCGAAAAACTGTTGCCAGACGTTTGAGGGGAGGAGGACTATACGCGCGCAGACCTGTTGTGTGTGTCCCATTGACCAGACAGCACCGTACTGCCCGTTTGCAATGGTATCGTGAGCATCACAATCGGACTGAACAGGACTGGGCATGCGTACTATTCTCAGATGAGATTAGGTTCAGTCCATCATCGGATTGTAGACGCCAACTGATCTGGCGCGAGAGTGGTACTGCTTATCGTCCAGAATAGGACCGATATCCGACATGCAGTATCATGGTGTGGCCGGCATCATGATCAATGGCCGCACGCGCCTACATGTGGTTGCGAATGGGACTATGACGGGCCAACGATACATTGATGAAGTTCTACTTCCTCATGTTCGTCTTTTCCGTGGTGCTGTCGGTGATAAATTTGTTTTTATGGACGACAACGCAACATGTCATCGAACATTTGCTGTTCAGGATTGTCTAGACAGCGAGGGTATTCAACGTCTTGTATGGCCAGCGCGTTCTCCAGATTTAAACCCCATTGAAAATGTGTGGGATGCTTTGGGGAGGCAAGTTGCTGGTCGAAACTATCCTCCGACAAACAAGAACACCCTCATCCGTGCACTCACAGAGGAATGGGATAAATTGCCTCAACAGCTGCTGGATAATGTTGTGCAAAGTATGGTACGACGTGTGGAATGTTGCATCACACTCCACGGTGGCCATATCCCGTACTGATACCTTTGTTTAAGGTGCCTGCTGACTTTTAGATGCATTGTTCCATTTCTCCGTACGCAGATCAAATGAACATTTTTTTTTCTTTCAGATGTTTCACAGCTTTTGTACTTTCCAGAACAATAAATATTCTTTATTCTAATGTCTGAACAGTGTGGCAACTATATTTTATCCTACTAGGCCTCATGTCTCGCTTAATGTTTTGCTACATAGCAATTTGTGATCCGTCCTTAGCAATTGTCCAGCAGTGTACGACATGGTATGGGCAGGAGTCATAAAATGTCTTACTCCTTCTAGGAAGAGAGATTTCTGATATATACAGTAGCCTGAGAAACTCAGCTTACTATCTATTTAGAGTTTTGTAAGCTATAGTCAGCATCTTAAGTTAATCATCTCGATTATCTCAAGCACAAAGGCCTTACAGGTCTTGTTTTACCTTTTCTTTATATCCCTTACGAAGCTTTTGGAATTGAAAGCATCAGAAGCATGGTCCTACATAAAAATAGAATAAAGTACATACTTATTATTTTAAACTCATTTAAATAGGATTAGAAGGAATGCATAATATACTCCTTGATTAATCAAGATATATATTATGTACTTGTTTAAGATTTGCAATTCAACGTCAACACAAAGTAAAAACTCTTTATCATGATATTTAGTGCAAAAACTACTCCAGAATCAAATATATACCTGAAATAAGAACATGCATTTCAAAAAGGAGTATGGGGCGAGAAGTTTCAGATCATTTTTATAGAAAATGGATATTTTGATTAAATGATGTGCATATTCAATTAGTATAATAATTTTGATGTGTTTTAATCCAACAAAAATTAATAAAGCTATTATTCTGAAATATGTTTCTTTTAAATTTATTTTAATAACGCAGTGTATTTGTTTCATTTATCAGTAGTTCTATGGAAGGCATTTTATTTCTGTAAAAAAAACTTTTATTACTATTTTTAGCTGCTTGAAAAAGAATGATCTGCAAACTTTGCCTGAATAATGGCATCAAAATTATTTAATGAGAGGAAGAAAACAGGTTGAAATATACCACGTAAAAAATGCATACCAGATTCCCCAACTTATCTCCAGCCTTTAATGCATTAATAGATGCTTCTCACTGAGAGGATCCTTCAAATTGTTGGGAATAACATATCTACACTGGTGTGCAAAAATTAAGGACGAGACGGTTTTTTCAATATAACTTTGTACAAAAGCTTTCCAAATCAACACATTTAATACCGTAAGATCCCCAATACGTAAGGACATGTGTAATGTAAGCAACACTTACTAAAAGAGAAATCAGAGGGATAAAAAGAAGCTTTATTGAAAAAGTAGCATGGAGCGCAATGCGACTGAAGGCCGAAACATCCCTGTGATGGGTGTCCAGCAAGAAACATCCAGTCTTTAGTAGCGGACATGATCTCCCCTTACTGCTAGGCAGGTTTCACAGTGTCTGCCCATGCTGAGAATGAGGGTGTCAATGAGTTGTTGAGGCATTGCTGCCCATTCGTCTTGCAGCGCCAATCGAAGCTGCCGAATCGTTACTGGTGGTAAGGTACGAGCTGCCAAGCATCTGCCTAGAAAATCTCATACATGCTCGATGAGATTGAGATCTGGAGATCGTGCCGGCCAATCCATACGTTCAATATCCTCACTCTCTAAGAGCTGTTCGGCAGCTACTGTGCGATGACATGGTGCATTGTCGTCCATTAAAAGGAACTGCGGACCCATAGCACCTCTAAAAAGACGCACATATGGAAGAAGAATCTCGTTACAATAACGGGTCCCGTTGACTGAACCTGCGTCGAAGATGTGAAGGTCTGTACGACTACCAAGCATGATGCCTCCCCAAACGAGAACACCGCGGCCTCCATACCTGTCCCTTTCAATGATGTTCGAGGGATGATTGCGGCTTCCCCACTCTCTCCAGATGAGTATGCGATGAGAATCGCTACTCAAACTGAATCTGCTCTCATCTGTAAAGAGTACTCGTCCCCATTCATTGTCTCTCCAATTCCGGTGTTCCCGGCACCACAGAGAACGCCTTCCCCGATGGGCAGGCGTTAAAGGTACACACCGTACAGGGAGTCGTGCAAACAGACCACCACCGTGCAGTCTTCTGGCCACGGTAAAACGCGATATCGGTCGTCCAGTCGCCTGTGTCGTGTGTCTAGCGATTTCTCCCGCTGTCTGCCGCCTGTTTCTTCTGGCCTGTAAGACAATGTACCGGTCATCTGCGGGTGTGGTTCCTCGTGGACGATCACTACTGAACCCCCGGATAGCTGTTCCTGTAGTTTGAAATTGTCTCCAAAGTCGTGAAACGATGCCGTGAGCAATTCCGAACTCTGAAGCCACACTTGTCACACTGCGGCCTTCCTCCAACTTCCCAATGATTCGACCTCGGGTAAAAGCATCCAGATGTCGTCTAACAGATTTATTATTCACCATTTCTCGCTGAGGCAGCAACTCGGTGTGATTTTAACTGATATACAGCGTGCAATCTCTTTGCCAGAAATACTGATCTTACACCGACAACATGCTTTATACTACTCAGACACTCCCCAGTACGTCTACCTGCATATCTGCGCATGTGCTACCGTACATTACCTTACTTAATCTCCTGATTGGTCTTTCTGTCCGCTCTGCCTCTTCGTTCAGTTGATATGCTAATTTTTCGACTTCGCCCTTAATTTTTGCACACCAGTGTATTTGAGACTTATATTCAATTCGCTGATTCACGCCAACATTCCATACTCTTTCGCCAAAAGCGGTCTCAGACACTACAACATAGTTTTAAATTTTGCTTAAGGAATTGGAGGAATACAAAAAAGATTATATTTAATGCATTTGTTCGTACATTTATATAATATTTGAGATATTTTGAATTAAAATATTCTTTGAATTTATTTTAATTATTCTTTGAATTTATTTAATCTGATCCACCACAAGACTCCCCTCCCTGAACCACAGAACCATATACTAACTATGCGATATCAGATTTACAAAATATTTTTGTTTATTCCTTCAATTATTCCATTGAAATAAAAAAAATCTTTTTCAAAAATATAATTTTTAGAAGTAGATTGGATGCTGAGACCAAGTCACTTTTTTGACCATTTTAAATCCGAAATACTTGATTTAATTTGAAACCTTAAATATACGATTCCAGTTTGAAAACTGAATCCCTTTTAAAAGTTGCACCATTACTATTTTACGTTCATTTATTCCCAATCTTCTGAAAACAGCTATAATAGTATTAAATACGTGATCGAGAATTAGTAGAGGAATTCATTAGCAGATAGAACTTTCTTACACATTCTGTACTGGAAAAAAAACTCGTAAAAACGTGCAAAAAATGCAATTTAATTTAACCAATTTTTTTTTATCAACGTCGCACTTTGAAATACTGTAGATAGACTCTCGAAATCGGAGCCTCGGTAATGAAAGCGAGGTCTGAGTTAACACTCCACTCCCCTAACTTCCACACCACACCCTATCAGGATTTCGAGCCTTGTCAGATCAGCACAAAAACAATGCCAGTCCGGAGTTCGCTATCATGACCACTCGACTATGCCAAGAAAATATTCGCAAAATAAGAAAGGTTATGCATTCCATGTTTACTCACATTGTGTAAAAGGAAATAAACATTTAATTTTAAAAACCGCCTAAAAGAAAAAGACACGGAACTCAACTTTACAAGTTTACAAACATTCGCCACCAGACCTACAAACTTTCAGGGTTTGTAGGGGGTATAGGCACAACTTGGAATCACTTAGCAATGCAAGGTCGCCAATGCTGTACTAGCGAGCTATGGAGCAAAGAAGCAGAGAAAAAGAACAGAAAACATTTTATTGAAATATTGTACAACAGGTGTTTGAAATTACAACCGAAAGTCGTCAGGCAGGCCTGGCAGCTCCAAACAGCTGTAGCTCTCGTCAAAGAACCAGCCTCATTTAACCTTCTGTTCATGCTTGCGAAGGTTGTGTCATGCGAAGCACGCCTCTTCGAACAACGTTCCTGGGGCAACCACAAAGCTGGGTTCCCATTACCATTCACAGCTCCTTACACGATCATCACATGATTACTCAATCAATTATACGTTTAAATACGAGTTCATCCTACTACCCCAGTAAATGGATCGCAACTGACGACTTCCAGCAATATCAGTATTCACGAAACCTTCCATTCAGCGCCATTTAAGGCAAGATTGATCGAAGGAATCTTTCAGAATGTAAGGAATTACATGCAGCGCCGCTATTAAGCCTTCCAGATGACTTTGGGTTGTATTTTCGAACGTTGCTCTACAATCTTTCAATAGAATGTTTTCTGTCCCATTAACCCGTTCAGGATCATGATCACTTTATGTGTGACCATGCGTTTCTCCCTCCAGGGCGCTCAATATCTTTTCAGGCACTTAAAAGTTCATGATTTATTACCGCTTTGGATTTCTGCTTATATTTTGACTTTGAAAAAAAGATGAAAAGCTTATTAGTTTATTGGGCATCAGACATATATAATATTAGTTTCAGTAAAAATGTTATGTTTGTTTATTTTTATTTTGTTCAGAGTATTACAACAATAATTCTTATTCTCAAAAACATTAAAAAGCAGATATTCATAGAACGAACACGATAACATTTTATTTTTAACGAATAAAAATCCTTTTTTTTCTGTTTTACTGTGATTCATTTTTAATTCAGTAAGAACAAATGATTCTTTTTCGTTGTTATCGCAACCAGAGTTGTCATAACCATAAGAACAGAAAACAAAACACTAATGTGATACTAAGAAAGCTATAAGGATCAATTAAAATTTTTTAAAAAGATACATTAGCTGTTATTTAAAAGATTAGTATCAATTCAAGGCGCAACAAGTTTATGTGAGAATAAATTTATAATTTAGGATTTGAGAGACAGAGATAATATTTTGTAAGTTTTACATCTATTTTATTTTAATCACCATGACGAAAAAAGGAGTGAAAAGAGTACTTTTTTTTATTAACATGAAAACATTTGCTTTAAAATTCGCAATTGTTTTTTGTTTTTTTAAATATAGCGAAAATTTTTGTACTGTATATTCAGATATCAGTGATAGTAAATTGTAAATTTTAGTGTATTTGATTGTATTAAAGATTTATTTGAATTTTTAAAGAAAATTAGGCCTAGCAGTGAAATTCGCTCGGTTCCATGTGGGCGTATATTTTCGGAATTTGCGGGCCTAGCCCTGACTCTCGTCCAAGCAAGACGTGTTATGGAACACCTGGTTTCAGCCGAAAGCATAATCATGCAGGACCTTGGTCCAAACTCTACTGACCAGAGCTCATCTAAAAATTCACCGCCTAAAGGAGATAATGAACCCGCCAATGAAAAGAGGATACTTCAAGCTCGTCTCAGGTACATCAGATCGTTGCTCGAAATTGAAAATGAAGCGCCCAGCCCTATGCCAGACGTGAGGCTGACTTTGGAATCCGAAATGAAAAATCTGGAGGCCAAGATAAAATCCATTGAAGGTAAGATGACTGAGCTTTTACCTCGCCCGATTGCCCTTAGTCCTCAAAATAATAAACCAAAACCGATTAAAAGATCTGCTGCCCCGGCAGTTAAACCGGCTAAGACTTCTAAATCTAAAAGTACTACCGATTCGGACTTTGTTTTCCCTAAGAAAACAATTAAAAATCCCCCTTTAGTTGAAAAGAAAGATATTAACATAAATAACTCTTTTGAAGCACTAGATTCTGAAATGACTGACGTCGAGGAAGTCACCCCAGCTTTTAAAACCAAACCCATTTTTATGCGAATCTTTGATTCCTATAATTTGGTTTTACAGGATCTTTACAGAAAATTTCCCACAGCAACTAACACCCATGCTAAAGGATACATAAAAATCGAAGCCCAAAACGAAAACGACCATGATGAAATTACTAAATATTTAAAAAATAAAAACCTTGAGTTTTATACTATCGAACCCCCATTAACTAGACCACTTAAACTTGTAATCAAAGGCCTACCTGTTGACATTGATCCGGAAGATATTAAGAAAGACTTAATTTCCAAAGGAATAAAAATTGTTAAAACAACCCAACTTAAAAGATTTGTATCGAAAACCCCCCTCCCTATTTACATGATAGAGATAGCACGTGATGAAAATGTCAATGACATATTTCAGATACGTAGCTGTCTTTACATGCAGATAAAGATTGACCCCTTCAAAAAAGGAAATAGAATTACTCAATGCTTTAATTGTAACTTTTTCCATCACGCAACTGCTAATTGTAACATGAAAACGAGATGCCTGAAATGTGGTGAAAATCACAGGACAGGTATGTGCAAAATCAAAGAAAAAATTGTAGATCCGCTCTGCATAAATTGTAAAGCTAAAGGTCATATGGCCTCCTCAATTAAATGTCCACTCTTTCCCAAGCCCAGAAAAAGTAAAGGAAAATCCCCTGATAATAACCAAAAACAAAACTTAAATACCACCCCCATAACTCCCGGATTACTTTACTCTCAAGTTCTTAACTCAAATTCTAGACACCAGATGTCAGCACCCGGATTTGCCTCCTCGGCGTCAGACATTCCTGAAAATAGAAAAAATAATGAATGTAATAAGGAAACACATAATGTTTCACAAAATGATTCTGGCGAATTTGGCCTCTTACAAGCTATCAATGAAATGCAAAAGATTTTTACCTTATTTCCCTCTCTACTTACCGAAATGGAAAAATCCTCCAAATGTACTGATCCAACTGAAAAACTGCAATGTTTATTAAGAGTAATCGCCTCCCCTGCCAATAAAGTGTAGATTCTATTTTAAATTAAATTAAATTAATTAATTCAATTAAATATATAATAAATAACAAAAATTTCATCTTAAATCCTAAAGTTTCTCTTCTTATCCTAAATTTTTCTCTCACTGCATTTCAACTTCGTTGAATTGCAGTCTCTCCCCATTGGCTAATGATACTCCGCCCACTTTGGGCGTCGTTTATTTTTCAGACTGTCATTTTCTTAATTATTTTTACTTTCTGTAAAATCTTTTGCATTTCATTGTTTCTCTATTAGTACTGATTTATTTTATTTTATTATCTTTTTAAAAAGGGCATAGTAAATTGTTTCAGTCATCTACATTTCATGATAGGAGATTAGAGTCCGGAAGGACTAAGTGCTCCAACAATCATCCCAACGCTAATTTGCGGGCCTGGGGAAACGTTTATTTCCCTTTCGCCTGCCCTGAAGGGGTGTTGTTGTTTCTATTCTTTTTCTTTGCACCATAACTCACAACTACGGCATTGCGATCTTAGTGATTCCGAGTCGTCATTCCTACGCTCCCTGAAAGTTTGTCGGTCTGATAGCAAATCACCCTGTATTATGTATAGAATATTTATGAATAAATATTTAAAAGTATAAATTTTTAAGCAGTAATTTCTAGGCATCAAAATTGCTCAATTAATAGTTTAATATATTAAAAGATATACATATAACCTTCATTAACATAAAACTCTTTTTTTTTATACTTGCCTAATCCTACCTGAAGAACAGTTCATGGCTTTTATTCCTGGAGGAATTTTTTAAATATAAACTCACAGCTTTTTTAAAAAAATAATATTTCCGTCTAAAGGTACTCTTTTTCGAAAGAAATCTTTGATTTAAAAAACTCTGAGGAATATCCATATTTATATCCATAAAACTTTATATCTACAGTATGGAATGCTTTGGAATGTCGTAGATAATAGATTTCCATGCATTTTTATTTCGCTTAGTAGTACTCTAATTGATGATTTGCTTACACACAAATTGAAGTTTTTATTAACCAAAGTTTTTAGTAATTTTTGGATGGTTTTACTAGTAATCTGGTATCAAAATTTTAATCAACGATTCTAAATTTTTAGAACCATTCTTTTATTTCATCTTATTCAATATCGTTGATATTTTTATTTAGCATCTTAACATTTACGGTAAGAAAATATCAGAGACTTAAAAAAACTATGTATTGTTTATAAGAAATTCAAAAATGTATAGAATTTAATAGGAGTAAATTAAAAAATGCTTAACATTTGAGTAAAAAAAATATACTGTGTCGAATTTTTTCAGGATTTTTATATTATTAATCAAAAATACTTTTATTACATCGGGGACCATTTGTAATAGATTAAATAAATTATTTGATGCATTTAAAGCTCTCTTCAGGGTAACATTAAAGAATACGACCTAGATTTGTAAATTTTTTTCGGAGAAATAAGTATTCCAACATTAATTTTATATCTCTACTCCTCCATCCTACATAGAGCACTTGTTTCATCATACTACTTTATTTTAATCTGAGTTAAGCCACATTTTTCTTGTACAAAATGTGTTTCGTATTTTTTCTCCTATACCGTGAGTGAGTGAGTGAATATTAACGTCGAAATGTTCAGCTACACGAGGGCTATTGGCGACTCCTATTCCGTAATGAAATGAGATATTCCTTTACACGTTAGAAGGTAAAATGAATTATTCATGCGATATTTTCAAATTTAAAAACGCTATACTATATAAACAGATGTATGAATTACATTGTTGTAGGAATTCATGAAAATAGAGATATTTTTCTGTAGCGTTTAATTCAGGCTCTCGTACAATTTGGCAAAGAGAGTCTTAATAATATTGTAATGGTTCTAGCCATGTAAGTGATGAGACTTGATGTACATTTTGAGGGTTTTATTTCACACTCACTGGACAGTTCACAGACATTAAATATTTACACACACACACACACAAAAACGTTTAAAGTAAAAATCGTTGAAACTCGAATTCATGACACTTGTAGGGAAATAATCCGTTACACTCGCTGGTGGAGCTAAAAATACAATGTCTTTCGTCGAGAGGAAATCGCTCTCTCCAAATGTCGACACTACGCTCACGGATGGAGCACAAAAACTTGACCTCTCTCGTTGAGAGGTAATCGCTGAATCCCACTCCCCACTGCGCTCACTTGCGAAGCTCACAAAATCGACCTCGCTCGTCGAGAGGTAATCACTGACTGACACTGGCTTGGCACTCGCGCATGCGCAATGCATCGTATCAGTCCGGGTTGCCACCTAGTTTTAGAAGGGGTCTACAATTCGTTACAATACATAATCTGATAATATTTTTTTTATTTTCAATGACAAAGAAATATCTGTGTCTTTTATATAAATAAAAGTTGTTAGTTCACTTTATCAAAAAAGTACTAACCTTAAAAATTCTTTAAATTTGTTTTTTAGTTTTTGCTTTGCATTTTTGAAAGTTCCTAAATAGTTAAAACACCAATACTTCGAACTAGCATTCAAAGAGTTATTTTTATTTGTAATTTTTTATTATTATTAATATGATTTATTGAAAAGTAAATAAATTTCGATTAATAATTAATAAAGTTCTCTTAAGTAAATATTGTTTTTTAACATTTATATATAATAAATATAGGCAAAAGATTATATTCGTTTTAAAAAGGTCTGTGTTCTTTGATGTAAAATTCGTCAATATAATATTTACAAATAAAACTTTAATTAGAGCTTTGGAAGTACATAAATGGTATATCTTTAATTTCTAAGACATTTAATGCAAATTCTTTGTATACGAACTTTTAATATAAATCTATTATTAAACAAAATTCAAAAAAAAAAATTTTTAAATCTGCACTTTTAAACATGGTTGCTTTATATTATTTTTTTTACAAATTAAGTATTGTTATTTTACGCTTTTTGACACAGATACACATATATAACGTGGATTGAGAGAAAGACACATTTTTCTTTTTATCCCAACTTTAAAAATTTCGAAAGAAAATGATCAAATAAGTCTTAAATTATTTGTAAAAGTTAAGCGCAGAACTTTATGTAAAACTCTGGGTCGGAAATATTTGATATTTCCTTTAAAGTCGAGAAAGTTATATTATTTCCCCCCTATTCTTTATTGACAGTTTTTAAATGCAATCATCGTGAATCTTAGAATGTTGCTTAATATCTATTTCAAGTTATCTTATGCCGCAGTTTATCAATTTTCACACCCACTGTAGCAATTTTGTACTTTGCTCGCCCTGCTTCACCTGTCACTTTTGTTTTTATTTTCCGTTGGGATTTTGTATTCATATTAGTTCAAAATATATTTTAAGTACTTCAAAGAAATAAATTGATCTTTTATTGATGAAAACTTGACTGTGAAATTAAAGTAAACAATATTATTATCTCGTGTTATTATGTAGACAATAAAGCAGTGTGATCAAGTTTTATTGAAATACTGATAATATTCATCTAATTAAAAATATTAGTTATATGTTGAAATCAAAAATTTAAACAATACATTTTGTTTATACGTGTTATATATGCAAGTATTAATACAAATTTTCAGCACCAATAACACTTATGACCTTAAATATTTAGGTATATTTTATAAAATTAGCAAATAATACGTTATCGGTTTTTCCCCTCTTTCAAAAATGGAACTCGCACGTTTATTTAATTGATATATGCTCTAGAAATTATAATAGTTTTCCATTTTGGTCAAGTGATTTTTATATGCCTCCTTATATATTGGCAAGTCTTTATAGGTTTTCAAACCCATTTTGAACCATTCTTTGCTTTGTAGGATTTACAATTTGCCTATATACTTATTTTATTTTATTATACTTTTATATGTATATTATTTTGTTGCATGTCTTAGAAATAATATGCGAGTATTGTACCTAGTCATAAATGAATATTGTGAAAATTCCTTTCAATATCGTGATCAAAGGTCTTGTTGCCACAAGTAAGTTTTTAAACATATTTGCTTGGAAAAGGAATGTTTTCACTTGAGTTTTGTTTGTTTCCAAGGGGTTGTTTTTCTGTTTTTTTTTTATGGAGAACTTTAAGTGTAAAAAAATAACACACCAAACATAAACTAATATAATGTGAATGGAATGTTGCCTTTTTTATTTTAATTTTCAGGGTTTTAAAGATCATATTCACAATAATCATTGTCCCTTATTGTCAATCTCTTTTATTTCATGGCATTCAAAACATGTTTGGTTTTTCGTGCCACACGTCTTTAAGTTAGTATATAATTCCCTCGAAAGATCATCATTCTCTTTCAATGTGACTATTTTAATGAATGATTCACAAGAAGCAAAAATGAATAAAGAGTGCAAATAGAGAACAATGCTTCTTTATCCCTTTGACTTGATGTACACACGAGCTTCTCTTGTTGTTAAATAATATAATTTTCAGTTGAAGTAAAGGCATTTGTAAAATACAGTTGCTTGGAAACGGGAAAATCGAATCATTTAGGAATAAAACACAAATCCTTTTCAAGACTTCTCATAAAACAAGTTTGAAAACTTATAAAGCATTGCTCGAATGAGCACATTTTTGAAATTTCTCTAAGAAATAAATCAAATGTAAGTAAAATATGCCCTTAGGACTTATTTCAAGTTTTTTTCTTAAAAACAATTTATCGCACGTGCGGATAATTTTTATCCCACAAATCCACTAAATGCAAACTTAAATATCTCATTCAAAAGGTTAACACATTAACAGCATTTTCATCTCTATATTAACTAGATAAAAAAGGCTATAGTAAAGATATGCTAATTTATTTATATATATGACTAATATCCAACAATATACAATTTTTTAATAAATAAAAATTCCGCTGGTTGCTAGATGTAAAAGAAACATTTTAATGGTAATGATCCTTTTATTTGTTGCAAAGCAGAAAAACTACATTCAGAAGAAATATAATAAAGCAGAAATAAATTATTTTAATGAATAAGTGTACTGGAAATGATTAGAAAATTTTACCATAGTTATAAGACTAAATATTTTTAATAGTAAATACAAAAAAACATTTTTAAAACTAAACCAATGCTCAAATGTTCTATTTCAGAATAGAAACTATTGGATTATTCCTTATGCTTTTGTAATAGCAAAGAAGGGAGAAAATTCAATGTATATAACGAGTTTTAAAATTTTTAATGTGATTTTTTTTGAAAATTCCTGAAATGTTTCAAAAAGTTTCCTGAAATTTTGTATGGAAATGAGGTTAAAGTACTATTACGCCTGAAATCCTTTTTATCATGTAACAATTTGAAAAATCTAATGACTCAAGCATCTTAGATCTCACACATTAATTTATTGTTGTGTGAAGAGAAAAGTCCATTATATAAAAACTCTAAGTAAGCTCGTATTTATCCTAATGAAATTCTTTTTTACTCTTTTATTGTATCTTCTACCTTAGCATTTCTAACTTTTGTAGATTACACTAAAGTACAATAAATCCTCATTGATCCAGAACCCATGAAAACGAACGTTGCTCTAACGAGACAACGATTAAAAAATAATTATTAAGTTACAAGCCTATTTTAAGAAATATTCTTCTCTCTCTCGATCTAATACATCTTGAAAGAAAATGCTCTCATTTAAATTCTCTACGAGACAATTATTTATTTTTCTGCATTGTCTAATTTCTATTTACATTTGTTTAATATCTAGTCTTTATTTATACCAGACGATTTTTGTCGTTAACATATTTTATTGTTTTAGGTTAAAAATGTAATGTAATTTCATAATTTTTCGAAAATCATATTTTTTTAAACTTTATACCTTTATTGTAACACAAGTCCTGTTTTCTTACAGAATAAATATGTCCATATTAAAATTCTTCAAAGCGCAACTTAAACATTCTATGGTAACAGGAATACCCCAAATTATTCAAGCCAGAGGGACACTTCAAAAACTATTAAAATTTCTTGTTCTAATTTGCTGCTTCATTGGATGCATGTACCAAATATGGCTTTACATGCAAGTATACTGGAAATATCCCGTTATCGTAGACGTCTTTGTGTCAAATCCAAGTCGCATTTCTCTGCCAGCTTTCACAGTATGTGAATATAATGGGTAAATATTACCTTTATAATGTTCTTCTATGTATCTGTACAAATGTGAGTTTCATAGATAATTATAAGTTGAAAAACATCTCCATGTATTATTTACATATATTTCTTAAATATACAGGAATTCTCCACATTGATTAAGGCTGCAAGCAAAACATCTTACTCTACAAAAAATAAGCTCTATTATATATACTGCAAAGCGATAAATAAAATTTAGTTACCTATGTATAAAATGTAATTTTGCAAGTTCTTACAATTTATTAAAAAAGTTAATCATTATTTTTATACTTATTTTTCGAACGTTTAAATTTCTAATATTTTTGTCAATGATTTGAGAAATTATTATTAAAATTTCTTTATTAGATATTACTTTTAAATATATAAAATTTGATTTTTTTAAAAGTTATGTGTATTTGTTTATTAATGGATACTGGTGATTACTTTAGAATTATATTCCTGTAGTTTTTATCCCCAGTAACATTGTGTTTTTAATAAATCCTATTTTTTAGAAATTGATTTACTCCCTCAACACACATACATATTCTAGACTCGCTTTTTTTAAGTATCCAATATATTTGTCTCTCACGAAAGCTTTCCTTTTCCTAACGTCTCGTAAAATATGAAGGATAATTTTAAAAATGTAATTATAATCAATCTTAACCTACAATTGATTTCCATAAATCCTATTTTAAAGCTCTGTAACTTATTAGAGAGTTATTGTATTCTTTCTCTGTAATTTAATGATTTCACACTTCACACATCTCTTAGGAATTTTCATATAACAAATTTAGCTTTGTTCAACGCAAAATCATTAATTTCTTTCCTAATTTTAGGATTAAAAACGTTTCATTCTGTGTTAGATTATTTTTAAAGTATTATACTTTGATAAATTCTAATACCCTTCATATATAAAATCAAAAATTTGAAGTTTTTTTTCATTTATTCAGGAAACTTTACTTACCCCTTATCTTATTAAAATAAGCAATCATAATAAAGTTATGAGTAAAAATAATGTAATTTTATGTAGTAACATTTTTTTTTTTTTGTAAAATTCGAAAATAGTTTTAAAATATTTTTTTAAAGATTTTAAATCATTAATTTAGATGTAAAAATACTTCCGAAAATCAGAAAGGAAATGTAATTCAATAGAGATATTCATTAATTTGTTTCTTTCAGATGCAGATTATTGTTTTCAAACAAGTATAATAGTCTAAATTTGATAAGGAAAATAACAGAATTTGATATGAAAAAAAAAAAAAAAAAAATGAATATTGCACACACACGCACACATTCACGAAATTAAAATAGTTTGTTAGTTAGGAATCTTAGTGTGCACAATTTAGTAGAAATTAACAGCTTTAATATGGTATTTATCGATACGAAAATGTACACCTCAAGATTTTGGTTTCTTGTATCGTCGACTATTGAGCTCTCTCGCGCGGGTCTTCAAATGGATATCGTAATGTCCGTACTCCATCGAATATTGAAAAATTTTTGTTAGATCTCTCACAACTTTAGAGTAAGCACTCTTTTATCATGGAACTCGCTGTAACAATCTTTCGTTGGAAAGAATTCCAGATCATTCCTCTTGTCGCTGGTCTTCCAGCTGCATAGCAATCTTTCGCGGGTTTTCTCCTAGCCCAGTGGTCGGCAAACTTATTAGCCAAAGAGCCAAATATGAACATTACAAGAATTTTAAAAAAAAATTGGGAGCCAAATCTGCTTGTTTAGTAAACTTTTATTACACTAAATAAGTAGTTCACTAAATAAAACTAAATTTCATACTTAATAAATATTTATTAATGCTAACAATGTGCTTGAATTTCCTTGGAAAGTTTGAGTAAGTCAGGTTTGTATGTTGTCGTTTTTAATTTTAGGCATGATTCCAAGATCTCATCAATAAGACTGTGACGGGCTCAAGCGTCTTTTCTTTAACATGTCATTTGGGTTCTTTGGGACAGAATTAATGGCAACTCTTTTCCAACCAAATCCAAGAAGTGAAGTGTGAATGAAAGATGCAAATGAACAAGATTTTAAGTATCGGAACTTAGAGTAAGCGAGAGTGCAATGTATGGGAATTTGTGATAATGGATGGAAATTGACAGGTAGCTGACGTCTAATATAGGAATCGTGGTTCAAGTCTGAATGAGTTTTACGTGACGTGAATAGAAGTTATTAGTGATTGAATATATGAAGGTCAAGTTGCACACCAGTGCATACAAAGACAAGATTAAGCATAGGACAAGATTGATAGTTTCTCCACGTTGTAATAAGGTAGGATTGATTAGTTAATATTAGAATCTGTGATTAGGCGGTTCACTTATTGATAGTGGTCTGAATTAGATTAAGTCTTATTATAAATATATGTATTGTGTGTTGCGTATTTTTCATCGTAGATTCTCTCACATTAATTATTATAATTTAATTTGTTAAAGGTTTAAGTTGAATACCTTAATAAAGTCATAGTAAGATAATGTTTGATTCTAGTTCCTTCGTTAATCCTACGCCTCTAGCTCACGCTGCTACTTCGAGAGATGTTCTTCCAAGGGGAGGAACATCACAAGACGACTTCTCAGTTTACTCTTGATAATGTTCATGCTTGAAAAAGATAGTTCGCTTATATATGTAGAACCGAAAAGAGAAAGAACAGCAAACGCGAGCTTTTTCAGCTGGTAGTAAGAGTCAGGAATACTATTTCAAGCATTGAAAATGAGCATGTCTTCCTTCTCCAGGTCATTCAAAGCAGACCAGTTGTGTTGTGAACTAAGATCACATTTTTTCTTCTCCAATATTTCCAGTTCAACACAAAGACGTTCGAATTTAGAGCGACATATCTCCTTGTTTCTTAGATCCAGCAATCGTATTTCAAAGCTACCAATGTCAATTTAAAAAGGAGAACATTTTAACTCGGTTATCGTAGCATTAAGAGGATTTTTGACAAATACTAAAGTTGCTCGGCTGTTTTTAAATTCCTGAAACCTACTGAGAAATGCTTCCCTCATATTTAAAATTATTTTTTAAATGGTGTTTATTAATTGAGGAATTATTTTCTTGGTGATGCTTCAGCAGGCTTGGAAAGTGAAACAATGTTTCCCTTTCAAAATCCTGAGCAAAAAGGGATAATTTGTTTTTGAATACTATTACTTCTTTTTACATCGAAAAAATTAAGTTTCCTTTCCTTTGTAGTTTACAATTAAGTTGATTTGGATGAGAAGTAACGTCTACCATGAAATAAAAGTTTTGGATCCACTGATCGTCTGTTAGTTCTGGATAGCGAACGCCCTTCTCAAGAAGAAATGCTTTAATTTCCGGAAAAAGGGTCGCGAAACGTTTTAAAACGTTCCCGCTTGATAACCAACGTACCTTGTTATGAAGCAGAAGATCAGTGTACTCACTCTCCATTTCAAATAAAAATTCTTTGAATTGGTGATGATTAAGAGCTTTAGCTAAAAGGGAGTTGATAATGGTAATCACTAATTCCATAACTTTACAAATTTCAACCGGAAATGTTTGCGCACAAAGCGCTTCTTGGCGAATGATACAATGGTAAACAAGTATCTCGTGATTTATTTTTTCTTTCAAAATAGCAACAAACCCTTTTCTTACGCCGGTCATACTTTTGGTCCCGTCTGTTGAAATCGACACAATTTTATCAAGGGGAATATGATGTTTATCCGTATACTCAATTACAGTATTTGTGATATCTTCTCCACGCGTCTGACCTTTGAGTGGCAATAGTCCTAAAAGCTCTTCCTTAGAGCCTGAATGAGGCATAAATCTTACAAAAAGTGAAACTTGCGCTGCATCATTTATGTCACAAGACTCGTCAACTGCTATGGACAAAGCCGAAACTAATTTCAGATCTTCGATATGCTGGGTGGTTATATTCGAACACATTTTAATTGTTCTATCTTTAATGGTTTGGGCAGACAATCGTAACTCTTTAATTCTTTTGAGAATATCTACTTTGTTCTTAAAATCCTGAAATAGCTCTTCGGATGCATTTATAAAACAATTTTTTATGTATTCGCCGTCAGTGTACGGTTTCCCTCTCTTAGCAATCTCTTGGCTAAAAACAAAACTTTCCATATTAATATTGCTGGAAGATTGCATCCAGTTATTAAACACAGAAGTTGACGACTCTTGACTCTTCTGAAGTTCCTCAACTGCTTTCTTCCTTGCATCACCGGTAGGATATTTAGTGCTAAATGACGCGTGCTTTCTTGTAAAGTGTCTCTCTAAATTTTTTTTTTTCTTGTTATGCGCGAATTTCTCCTTACAAATAAGACATGTCGGAAGTCCATTCAAGTTTTGAATAAACGCAAAACTCTCGGTCAACTCAACTTTAAATTCGCGGTTTTCATCTTCCGTTTTTTTTTTTGGTAGGCATGTTAATTGGGGTGCCTATAAAATATTCCATATATATTTTTTTTCTAAAGCCACCAGTACAAAATTATTATCATTATTAAATTGATAAAAATAAAAATTTTAAAAAATCTTTTTAAAAAATACAACTCCATTAATATATGTAACTGCGCTAAAAAGAAGAAAAAAATTTCTTTTCCATCATCAGAATAACAAAACTTTTAAGGGGACTTGGCACCCTTTGAGCAAACTTTAAAAAATTATATTTTAGCATTTTATACAATGTTTCTATTCAAGAAAATGTTACCAGATGAAAATTTTCATATATTATTCACACAATTTTAAAAATTTTAATTTTTTGAAGAAAATTGGGAAAATTTTAAAATCCTACTCCTTTTGTAAAAATTAATTTTTTCACCTAAAATTTTTTTTATAATACTCTTATGGATGATCTAAACAACTTTAGGGATCGATTTTAGAATAATTTCATTCGTTTTCGAGAAAAAAAATAAAATGTTGATATACAAGCTAAAAATCAACGAAAAAGCCAACATGTCTTACATTTTATTTTTTTAAAAAAAAGTATTCAGTTTATAGCACAAAACGGATCCCTAATTTTATTACATGCTTTATTTTCAACACGCAGGAAAAAAATTGAAGTGATTGGTAAATAATTGTCGAAGGAGTAGCATTTTGAATGCACTAAGGTTTCGAAAAACACAAACTGAGAAAAACAGGTTTAAAGTTTATAATTCTGAAAAAAATAATTATTATAAGCTTAATTAAACTTAAAATACCACTTTAAGATATTAGTTATACGTTTTTCTTTAAAATAATTGCATTTTCATATTTTTTCAACCCACACATTTGATAAATGATCAACTTTTAGAGAGTACTAATTGCCCATGAAAATTCAAGAAACATGTTTAAAAATTTTTTTTTTTCTGTCACGACAGAAATTTTAGCTGTTTTTTCTTCTTATAATATTAAAGTATTACATTTGTATGAAAAATATATCAGGAAGAAGAACTAAAATTATAAAATTATTAATATAAAATGCCTTAATTTAAAAATTTTACATGCACACATTTCACAAGGAAGAAAAATTACATTATTGTATTGCCTCGGAAATATTCTGCTTTTAATACTACACATTCTTTTACAGTTATTATTTGTATTTCTAAGAAAGATTTTTTTTTTTTATCATAAAGCATTTTTAGCTTTTTTTCTAAAAAGGGGTGTGGCTGAATTGCCTAATTTGTTTTCAAATGAAGTTTTAGTCAACTTCTAACTTTCCGAAATGCACAAGTGATATATCAATCGAAAGATAATAATGCAAAGAATAAGATTAAATGAAAATAAAAAAAAACGATAGGTTTGTGATTTTTAGGGTACCAAGTCCTCTTAATATGACCAAAAATGGAAGAAAACTTCCAACATTTGGACAAATAGAAGTTATCAAAAAATCGATTACAAATTTTGTACCGTAACCACAAACATATACAGCAGGTGTAATAAAACCGTATAAAAATACCTGTAAGAGATATGTAGCTAGATTGAAAAATACAACTTTTTAATAAGAGAGGGCAACGGCAGACACGGTAGATAAGACAAAACTGTTCACATTGCAACTACTGGTCTGTGATGCCAGTTTGTACCCCCACTACTTTAGAAAAAGTATGCGCGTGCATGCTTGTGGTACTTTTGTATCACACCGGAGTACGCCGAAAACATACGAACAATTTCAGCCGGTACCTTGTACATGGTAGTGTTTACGTTTACGAAAACCAATAAAATTAAACTCGATGTTTGTTACGTATTTTTATAACAATATATAAAATTCTAATTACCTATCTATCATTTAACTTAAACAAAAAATTATACATGTTCTTGATTTATAAAAGAATTTTAATTTATCAACATAAGATGTAATTTTTTTCTTACCAAGTTTTTTTTAAATGAAAATATTATTGCGCCTTCCGTGGATATTTGTGCCAGAGCCGTACTTAAGGAGCCAAAGAGCCACATGCGGCTCTGGAGCCGCACTTTGCCGACCACTGTCCTAGCCGATGACATAGGTAGCGTTGGCCTTTTATCTGGTATTGCAAAAGATCGCCGTTACCTTCCTATCCGGTTTTTTAAAGCCCCTGGGTGGGCCTCTTTCATTTCTTATTGGGAGGAACATGGGTCTGCTCCTGGTACCCTCTGTCTTGGTCCCAACCATCATTGGTACTTCCTGGACAAAAGTCTGTCGGGACTGAGAACATCGTGTTGCCGTACATCGTAAATCATATGAAGGGTCTTTTGATCGATCTGTCACTTCGACACAGAGAATATCATCTGTGACATTTCTTCCTTACAATAACCTACACTCCTTTCCATGCATGTGTAGCACGGCCACGTGTTAGAGGGAACGACAAGTAAGTCGTCGAAACAGGTGTGTCCTTTCTATAGTTCGATGCGAAGAAAAGGCCATTTGGCGTCACTATTTTCCTAGGGAGTCAAAAATAAACAGAGGGACAGCAAAATTGTCTAACAGACAGCTGTTTGACCTCAGGGTGTGAGAGAAGAATCTATAGTTCAATTTGAAGAAGAAAAAAAATCATTTGGCGATTCTGCTCACCCCTGGGCCTTAAATATGAAAAGAGGGTAACGTCTAACGAGCTGACGCTAAAGTACCTTATTTAAAAAGACCGCAGCCAAACTGACATGAGAGAATGCATGCTCAGAAGTAACAAAAAAGAAACTATTTTTAAAAGCCTTTTTCACACAATTTTATATTTTTATTTCAATATTATAGTTAAGGGAAAAATTTCCGTAAAAAATGAATTAAGAGAAACCAACTCAAAATTCTTTTACAGAATTTCAATTATCTAACTGATAACTCTTTCCTGATTTATTACAGAAATTTTGATTCAATAACGCAAGCAGAAAGTATCAAAAATTATTTCTAAAAAATCTATCTTATTCTCAATATAGTTTTCACGATTCTTCGAAACTCGTGTGGCCGCGGTAGCCGAGTGGTATAGGTATCGGACCGTGGCTTGCCTTGTCACGAGTTCGAGCCCAGTACCACTAAAGAGCCGCCGTGTAGGGCAGCGATGCACGTTAAATCTGTCGAGAGCTGAAACGTCCTCCCGTTGGTGTGGTGTGGTAGCTAGGAGAGGGGGTGCCAGCTCAGGTGTCGTCCACGTCACTTGATCATGGTTCAAAAATACGTGGTCCGTCGCCAAAAGCCCTCGTGTAGCTGAACAGTGCGACGTTAATATTCAATCAATCAATCTTCGAAACTCGTTTTGGCATTGACAGTAGGTAGAAAAAGCCGATTCTGCTGTAAAGGCGGTGCAGGCGGTGCAGGCGGTTGTAGGCGGTTGTAGGCGGTTGCAGGCGGTCGACGGCAGTGCAGAGTTGAGTTGTTTCGTTCCTACTGACGAGTTGAGTTGTTTTCTCCTGTTGAGTTGAGTTGTTTCGTTCCTACTGACGAGTTGAGTTGTTTCGTTCCTGCTGCCGAGTTGAGTTGTTCGTTCCTGCTGCTGAGTTGAGTTGTTTTCTCCTGTTGAGTTGTTTCGTTCATGTTACCGAGTTGAGTTGTTTTCTCCTGTTGAGTTGAGTTGTTTCGTTCCTACTGACGAGTTGAGTTATTTTTCTCCTGCATTGGCTTTGATTTTCGAGCTGAGGGGGCGAGTTGAATTGTTTTTTTCTACAGCTAAGTTGAGTTGTTTTTTAAAAATGTGCACAAAAAATGGAAGTATGGGAATGTTAAACGTGCTCATGGCGCCACCTATTGATTAAAATGTACACTAATTATAGATTTTAAAATGATGGAAGTAAATAACGCTCAAATAAAAAAAAAATCCAGATTCAAACTCACGGCCTCAGATCAAAATGTCTCCACAGGACAATAGTTTTCAGTTACGCTAACCATTATCCTATGAAGGCATACAGACCTGAAGAAAACTTATGTTTATAATCTCATGAATTTAATTTTGCAGGCGAAGCAGACGGCGACATGTTTTAAAATCATTTTCTTGATTAAAATGAAATAAAAAAAAAATATTTAATTTATATTATTTTAATAATGTGTGTAAATTTTAATTCAGTATAATGATTACATACACACACAGTAAAGATACAAAGTAAATTGATTATTCAGAAAAATGTGCCGTAGTATACTCGTCATCAGCGTGAACCGGTTACGATTTAACTTGTTTTAGCTTGTCTGATCTTGATTCTACAAGACGGCGACTGAATTCTACGTCAGAAATTATCTCAATGCTTAGAGCGGATGAATACATTGCTTTCAACCACTCAGCGAACGCCGCTCAAGTGTAATTCGGTTGATATGCGTTAGACACTTATCACATTTTAGTTCACAATTCATTTCGTTTGTTAGTATTGCGGTGGGCTGTATTCAACAAGAAAAAATATGGTGATGTCTGAAACACATAGTGAAAAACGAAAGTTTGGAAAAGCCGGGGAATCTTCTGTAAATAAGAAAGCCAGAAGAGAAGTTTCAAAAGTAAGTAACAACATTAAATAAATTTAATATGTAATTTTTATAATGTTTTTTACACATTTCTGATCTTTATTAATTTTGTTATATTATTTTCAGAAGTATGGAAAATTTACCGAGGATTGCATACCAGATGGAGTATTTCCAATTGGAGATGATGTTTTTGTCTTTGCAAGCACCTATTATGATTCCGCATCAGTACACATAAGACGTTTCAAGAAATATGGCAAAACATACTACCCAACTCCCGAGGGAATAACATTAGACCCACGGTGGATCGAATATATCATGCGTAAAAAGAAAGTGCCGGAATCACTGGAGGAATTACCAAGTGGACTTTTCCCTCCTGAACGACACATTCAAATAACTAGTGAGAACTTCAATGATTTTACTTTCAAGCGCATTAAATACAGTCCGGATAAAGAGCCCACTTTTAAAGAAATAACCATATCCCGAGCAGTGGGCTGAAATGATTAAAAATATGGTGCTATTGAAAATGCTGCTATAGACAATATGTTTCAGTGTATGGACTTTTTAACTGCATATAAAACCTTCTGCGAAGGCCCCATAGAAAATACATTACCTTCTTCTTTGGATGTTAGTCTGGGTCAACAATACTTGACGCAAATTTTGAAAAAATCTATTTGTAGCCTCCTGAACGAAAAAGGATTGAAACAGCCTCAGACTTTCGCTGAGGAGTTATGGGGAATCGCGAAGAAACATTTAATTCATATGTTTCATCACTTGAAGCTAATGAGATAGCTGATTGTTTTTATCATAATCTTTTTGAAAATGAACACTTTTTATTGTTAAAACCTGTACATTATGTAACTCAAGAATTTTTAAAAAATCTTCGCTTGGATATTATTTTAAGAGAAGTAAGAGACATGTTATGTTCACCTGATTGTTTTGAATACTATGAGGATTTTGTTTAAAGATTTTTATAAGATTCACACAATATTTTGTTTTTATAAATTTGAATAAAATTCTTTTTTTTTTTTATATGCTGAATTTGAGTTCTTATTATTTTTATTGTTTGTTAGTTTAATTTATGTTGAAATCGTTTCACATCTTAAAAATAAATAAGAGTATTTTTAAAAGAAATTATCAAAGTATGTACAAGTGATATTTTAAATGTATTTCATATGAAAGTGAGAAAATTTATGCTCATGTTTTTATACATAAACTTTTTGTCTTTTCCCAAAAAAGTATATAATAATATAATTATTCATTGTAATAGTCATTCAATCAAGTTCTTTTCATCGGTAACAATGCATCAAGATTTAGCAGCGTTTTACGAAAATCCTGAAGTTCCAAATAGCTTCGGGGTGTGGAAGCATTACATCGCTCTGTAAAAGGGAAATATAGTAAAAAAGATGTGAAACATTGGTTATCGCAGAAAGATGCTTACACTCTTCATAAACCTGTTCGACATAAGTTTCAGCGGAATCGAGTGTTTGTAAGTGATATTGATCGTCAGTTTCAAGCGGATTTAGTCGATATGCAATCTTTAGCAGAATTTAATAAAGGGTATAAGTATTTGTTAACTTGCATTGATTTATTTTCAAAATTTGCTTGGGCAGTTCCTCTGAAAGATAAATTTGGAAAAAGTGTAAAGTCTGGGCTAGAAATTATTTTTAAAGAAAGGAAGCCTAAAGTGTTGCAAACAGATGCCGGTAAGGAGTTTTTAAATAAAATAGTTCAAAATTATTTAAAAAATCTGAATGTAAATTTTTTTTTACAAATAACGAAACAAAAGCTAGCATTGTTGAAAGGTTTAATCGGACATTAAAAACAAAAATGTGGAAATATTTCACTGAATTTAACACTAAAAATTACATCGACGTCATTGATAAATTAATACACAGTTATAATCACTCGTATCACCGTTCAATTAAAATGGAACCTGTTTCTGTAAGTAGACATAACCGGAAGCAGGTATTAAAAAATTTATACGGTGGTCTAAGAAATGAGAAACCTAAAGCCCCTAGATTTAAAATTGGTGATGTTGTACGCATTAATAAACAAAAACTTCACTTTGAAAAAGGATACGAACAAAACTGGAGAAGAGAACTTTTCATAGTTTTTGAAATCGTGCAAAGAATTCCGATTGTTTATAGATTAAAAGATTTACAAGGTGAAGAGATTAAAGGTACTTATTACGAAGCAGAATTACAAAAAGTTGTCGACTCTGGTTTCTACCCTGTAGAGAATGTTATCAAACAAAGAAAAAGAGGAGGAATCACTGAATATTTTGTTAAATTTTTAGGCTATCCTGAAAAATTTAATGATTGGGTGACTGATATTCAAAAAGTATAAATAGTTAAACTTTTTTATTGCCGACTCATTTTCAAAATGTCTTTCTACGTAACATTACCTTCTGATAGTTCTATGCATTTCTTTCCAGAAAACAAAATATCTCATTTCAAAACTCAATTACCCTCTCCTGTTTGTTTAAATGGTGAATGGGAAGTGGGATTGTCTGAAATAATCTACCCTCATTCTTGGCTTAACGTAAATGAAACTAACAATTATTTTCTATACAAAGCTGGTGACGGCAATATCTCTTCAACTGTTAAGCGAACAATTGATGTGGGTTGTTATGAAACAATGTTAGATATTATATCAGCCGTACAACTTGCTTTACCCAAAAATCCTAATCGGTTCACAATAATTTACAATAAAGCAACAAAGCGGGTGAAAATTAATGCAGTTCAAGGTAGCAGCCTTCACTTAGAGAATTTAGGCGAGTTGTTAGGATTCAAACGCAATGCAATTATAATAGGTAACATGAAAAGCGAATTCGTTGCTGATGCATGGTCTAATTTTTCAGTTTTTTACGTTTACTCCGATCTAATTTCACCCCAAATTGTGGGGATACACAGGCTCCTTTATTGCGAATCGTTCGCACTAAAGGTAAAGACGGGGAAACGATTAGTCAATACTATGATAGACCTCAATACTTACCTTTGGTGAGACACTCGTTTCAAACTATTCAATCTGAACTGAGACTCAATTCTGGTGATTTTGTTCCCTTTGAAAGAGGTAAAGTGATCATAGTGCTTCATTTTCGAATGAGGCAAATACTATAAATAAAGCAATGCATTTCTCATACCCTCATTTGGAGATAAAAGACCAAGATGAGTGTACCATACGTTTGCTGTACTAAAAGATTTGAAGATCATTATGCAGGTCAAATAGGTTCGGGTCTGACTCATTACAAGGGCATTAATTTTCAAAAGGGTTATGGAATCGGAGGAATATTTCGTCGATTGTTTAGAGCAGCTTTACCTTTTTAGTAAAAGGAGGTAAAACTATTGGAAAAGAAGTATTAATGACAGGGAGTCGTGTTGCCTCTGATGTATTGTCAGGAGAAAATTTTAAACAAGCTGTAAAAACAAGAAGCAGAGAAAGTGGAAAAAATTAGCTCAGAAAGCTATTGATAGAGTTCAGTCTATGGTAGGAAAAGGACAGTATAAAAGAAAGCGTAAGAAACAGAAAAAAAATTCATTTCATCCAAAGCACGTAAAGTGAGTGTACGTGACATTTTCGACTCGTAAAAATGGCATTTATTCTTAAAGATTCTCCTGAATGTGTTAAATCTGAATTGGAACTTTTCAACTTACCAGGAACTCAAACAGTTATTCAAGATGGGCAGTGGAAACAATTTCATCCTCTTTCTAACGTTTTCGATAATGCACCTGTAGAATTTCACATTTCCGGAAGTGCAGAAGATTACATAGATCTCAGTCAAACACAATTATACGTAAAAGCGAAAATAGTAAAAGTGGACAATACGCCTATTACTAAAGATGATACTATAGGACCTGTGAATTTATTTCTATACATTCACTATTTTCTCAAGTAGATGTATCCTTAAATGATCGCGTGGTTTCCAATTCCAGTAATACATATCCCTATCGATCTTATATTGAAACTCTCTTAAACCATGGATATGACAGCAAAACTTCCCAATTAACGGCTGAACTATTTTACAAGGATTCTGATGATGGTCTCAAGAAAAGAACCGAATTTTTTAAAGAAAGTGCAACTGTAGACATGATTGGTTGTATACATTCGGATTTATTTCATCAAGATCGTCTTTTACTCAATTTAGTGGATTTGAAAATAAAATTAATACGAAGCAAGCCCGAATTTTGTTTACAAGGATCTGAGGGATTTAAAGTTGTTTTGGATCATGTTTCTTTATTCATACGAAAAGTTCGTGTGAATCCTGGAGTTATTCTTGGTCATGCGAAAGCACTGGAAAAACAAGCGCAAAATATCCCATTAACCGAGTTCTGTGCAAAGTGTATTCGATTCCTAAAGGAAGCATGTCTTTTATTCAAGATAACATATTTTCAGGCCAAATGCCAAAAAACTTTTTGTAGGATGTGTAGATAATGAAGCTTTTCACGGAGCATTTTCAAAATCTCCTTATGAGTTTAAACATTTTAATTTAAATTTTATTGGAGTGTATGTGGATGGACAACCAGTGCCTCACAATCCATTAGAACTCGATTTTTCTAAAGATCAATACATACGGGCCTATCAAACTCTATTTGTTGGGACAGATCGAATGGGTCAAGACAGAGGTATATTTATTTCTAGAAAAGAATATAAAGATTCAAATACATTGTTTGATTTAACCTCTCACCGGATTTATGTTCTTCAGGAGAACATTTAAGTCTGATAAAACATAGCAATTTGCGATTAGAATTAAAATTCAGCAAATCTTTAGAACAAACCGTATGTGTTATCGTTTTTGCCGAGTTTGAAAATTTAATCGAAATAAACAAATCGAGAAATATCTTGTATGATTTCGGAAATTAAAGAATGGATGGAATGCAAATGTATACAGTTTTATCTCAAGAGAAGACAACGTCCCCCCTATTTTCAAGGTGTTTATTCTAGAGATACGCTCCCTCCTCTGCAAGAAAACATGTGTGCTATTGTGAATTCTGATGACTCATCACAACCTGGAACACACTGGTTAGCATTATTTGTAAATGATAAAAGAGAATTAGAATTTTATGACTCGTTTGGACAACCTCCTGTATTCTATAACATTAGTACTACTACCTATTTAGATGTATTATGGAATTCTAAAGTGTTTCAATCACCAACATCTAATGTTTGTGGGCAATACTGTATTTACTTTTATTCAAACGCAGCCCAGGCTATTCTATGCATTATATTTTGAATCAATTGTATATAAATGATTTTCAAATGTATCAATTTGTAAAGAAACGATATGGTGTAAGATTTGTATTTAGAAAATAAAAAATGGAATTAAACTAAATATGTGTGTGTCTTTTATTTTCTTTAATTTTTTTTCTATTTTCTATTTACATTTTCTTATGATAATTTTTTTCTTCTAAAAAAATAATATTTTTCTATGTTAAATTTCTTTTTTTCTCTCAAAAAAAAAAATTTTTTTTTCTATGATAAATTTTTACCCAAAAGATTAATATAATTATATATTTGAAACTTTTAAATTTTATCAAATAAGTATATTTTCTTCAGCAAAAAGAAAACTGTTCAAATCATAAAGAGACAACTGAGACAATTTTTTTAATCAAATGAGTATCATTTATTTCAAAATTTCAACCATGCATTTCTGCGAGCATACATTATTGGTTTCTTAATAATTTTGTTATTCTGATACAATTTTTTATTTACATCTAGATTTTTCGGTAAATTTACATCATTCAAAGCTCTTAAAAATACATATCTTCCTTCAGGTGCTGATTTTCGATTCCGTAGAAAATCATTCACGAGAAATGCAATATTGCTTCCTGAATAACAGTGTTTTTGTAAATAATTTCACCATCAGAATTCCAACTGAAAGATTCTTGAAGCTTTAAAACTGGAAAATATTTTTGCTTTTCTTTATACCTAGCTGAACAATTCTAAAAATTTCATCCTCAAACACTTCTTTTTCCGTCTTTACTACTGATTCTTTTAGATTTTCTTTTAATGATTCCGTTTCTTGATTTTCTGATAGAGATGCTTCATTTGGAACTGGTTCAGACTCTCTTCGATTTTCGTTAGAAAAGTGCGTATATTTTTGTAAAACTTGTAAATAGAGAATTGTTTTTTCTTCTTCCGTTAAATCCTTATTATGGAGAATGTTTTTCATGCGTTGATCAAGTTCCGATAAGTGTTCCGTTACTTGAACTCTTTCTTCGGGTACCAGTACAAATTTTTGCTAAATTCCATTTTGAATTAAAGAACTGATGACTGAAATAGTTGCAGGCAATAAAATATTTAAGAATCCTTCTCCTTTTTGAATTAAAATTTTTCTTTTTCTCGTAAAGAGGTGTTTTTTTGTTAGAAAGTTTTCTTAAGCTTTCTTTATAGGAGATAAGCGTTTTTTTTAAATTTTAGTCAATGATATGTTACCACATAAAACATTCAGCACACACTCGCACAAAGTTTTTATTTCTTTCTTTGAACACTTTTTCAAAATAGATTTTGGGTGTTTTGTTTTAGAAATTAGTTTTAAGAGCTCTAAAGTTTGTTCAGAACACACCGGCATCTTGTGAACTATTGAATATTCATTGAACAATTTGAATCTATTTATATGCTTCAAAGTAATGGGTCATCGAGGTTGATATACATAAAAAACATCTCCAGGAAACATACCTGTCCGCACACGCAAGGATTCATCAGTTTCAGGTTTTAAATCAATAAGTAAGTATCCGTACGGTTTTGATGTGGCATCTGCGTAACATTCTTGAAAAAAATTTCACTTTACGAGGATACAATTGGCGACCTAAATGTGTAATTTGGGATTGATCTCTTCGATTCTTAAATAATACAAGATAATGAGCGTTTAAGGAAATTTCTCTAATTTCTTTCCCTTTATGAAAATATTCTGTACCACAAAAATTATACTTAAATTTCTGTGATGCGAAAATTTTACAAATAATTTTGTTAATTGGGGATCATTTCCTAACTCTCCCATAAGATCGTCTATAACAATTAACGCATCCAAATACTGGTGCAAATTAGAGGGATACCTTCATGAAAGGAAATTTTCGGCATTTCTTCATACAACGCTTGGTAAACTCCATAACACCAAATTATATTTTTAGGAAAGGGTTTAATCATTTTATTTTCAATTAATTTTTTAACGAACTGACTTTTACCGCTACCAGATGGCCCAGCCAAGATTAAAGTAAATGGATGAACTAATTTGAGAGAATCCATGATTAAACTAAATAATTTTATGAATGATGTTGCTATTTATACTACTAGTCACTTAATTCTATAAATTTCATTTTGTGTGATACCGAAAGGAAAATTCTTTTTCCCTGTCCGTAATTATATCTATTGTATCCTGTATTTTCCTGTCTTGATTCGTTACCAGATAAAAGTGAGATCGTGATATACATTCAGTAGAATATTTTCTCATGGTGTTTGATGGATTAGAGCAGATAGGGTTGGGGACAGAGCACATGGCCTTGGGCGTCATTGTTCATTGTTGGGATTCTGGTCTGCGACGTCAGTGGGTCTGTAGTCTTAATGGGCTGGACGAAACCCCGCTGTTCATCTTTTGACTGAGTTCGTCTGACTCGATACATCGGCGCCTCAAAAACGGCGGGTGGTAAGGGGGTCAGGTGTTCGGGCGGACCTTGTGTCGCCAGTGAGTGTGAGAGGGTCAGAGATAGAGCTATTGTCAGATTCGAACCAATAAGGACGCTTATGAGTCTGCGGGCCGTGTGCAGATTTCTGTTGGGTCGACCAATGAGAAATGACGAGGGGGTGTAGTGGACCCACCTCTGGAGTTTAAAAGGGGTTGGTGGGAGATATCCATTCCAATTTGCTCTATCGATTCTATGTATTGCGCCTGATTGTCACAGAGTAGCAGAACACAAAATTTGATTGCTGATTTAGTAGTGTGTGTGTGTGTTTAGCAACGTTCTATAAGTTCTACGTCTTCATTATGTATACTTGTAATATTTGTGGAAAAAACTTCGTTACAAACTATGTTTTAAAACGCCATACATTACAAGTTCATGAAAAAAATGCTGTCCTTCAGTGTGCGGATTGTAGTACAAAAAATTCGTCCGAGAAAGTGACTAAAAAGGCACAGAGACTCTGTGCATTCAACCGAGAAAATTACTTGTAAATTTTGCTATACGTCCTTTACCCGTAAAGACAACTTATTGAAACATTTGAACAATAAAAGATGCGAAAGAAAGTTGGAGAAAGAAGCAGGGAAAAGAAAGAGAGTGGATTTGTCTGTATCAAGTAGGAAAAAGAAAACACAGTTGTCCACATCTGCTGAAAACTCTACGGCTGATCCTGAAAATATCTTCTTGCCACCAAAAGAGAACGAGAGTGCTTTTCAAAAGCATATAAAACTTTTAATCTTCCCAATAACGATAGTTCACTGGGGATAAAAGAGTTTCTACTCTTAAGAAAAGAAGAGACAATCTTTATTTTTCGCAATGAACTGAAACTTACAAAGCTTTGAAAGTGAGTAAATGGGTTCATTGCATTTACTCGAAAGCGACAGATGCTGGAAAAATGATAAAGAACGTAGAATTCAAAACGCCGAATAATGATGTATTACAAGGAACTAATCTCGCCAGACTTTATGACGACATGTCTGAGAAAAATAGTGAAAGAAAGCGAGGATTTTGAAGGTAGAGACTCGGGCTGGACACTGGACGAAATTTTAAGACTCGAAGTCCGCACGAACCGTTATTCTCCTTTCAGAGGTTCATCATCCTTCATCGAGGTGCCGAAGCAGATCGCTGAAACAAAGGCAATCATCAATGTCATCAATAAAAAGGACTCTCAGTGTTTCATGTGGTCTATTCTCGCAGCTCTTTACCCCAACACCAGCAACCCCAACAAAACGTCAAGTTATGTCCCCCACCTAAATGAGCTGAACTTTGATGGAATATCCTTTCCAACACCGCTTAACGAGGTGAAAAATTTTTCAAAAATGAACGATATAGGAATAAACATTTATTCTTTTGAAGAAGATTTAAAAATATTTCCTCTCCTCATTAGTGATATAGTGTGTGAGAAACATATAGATTTGCTTTACGTAAAAAATGGTGAGTTTGGACATTATTGTTTCATTAAAAGCTTATCTCGACTTGTTTCGAAACAACTAACAAAACATCAACATAAAACATTTATATGTAAAAGATGTTTAAGTGCTTTCCAAACAGAATACAAACTTCTTCAGCACAATGAGATGTGTATACATAAAAATCCTGCAAGGATAGTAATGCCGTCAGAAACAAGTAAGTTTTTAAAATTTAAAAATTTTCAACATTGTTTAAAAATACCTTTTGTTGTATATGCGGATTTCGAGTGTGTAACTAGGAAAACTGATACTTGCTGTCCTAATCCAAACTTTTCGTTTACAAATATTTATGAAAAACATGTCCCAATAGGTTTTTGTTATTTTATCAGTTATCAAGGGGGACATTATAAAGATCCAGTAGTATATAGAGGTATTGATGCCCCCAAAATTTTTATTGAAAAGTTAGAAAAAGATGCAATAGAAATTGATAATATTTATAAAAATCAAAACCGTTATTACCTCTTACTGAATCAGAAAAGCAATTGTATGATAATGCTAATAATTGTTATGTTTGTGGTCAAACCTTTCACGAAAACAATATCAAGGTTAGGGATCATAATCATGTTACTCAAAAATTTAATGGCCCTTGTTGCAATAGTTGTAATTTAGCAATGAAAACCCCAAATTTTTGCCTGTTTTCTTCCATAATCTTTCAGGATATGACGCCCATATTTTTATTAATGAGTTAGGATATGATGAAAAACAAATTAATTTAATTCTGAACACCGAAGAAAAAAATATATTTCCTTCAGTAAAAATATTTCAAATGATTTTCAGTTAAGGTTTTTAGATTCTTTCAAATTCATGTCTTCTAGTTTGGAAAATTTGATAAAAACACTAAAAAAAGATGAATTTAAATATATGAAACATTATTTTGACTCAGAAAAAATAGATTTACTTTTAAGAAAGGGAGTTTTTCCGTATGATTATTTTGATAGTTTTGAAAAGTGTAAAGATTCTTGTTTACCCCCTATTAGCAAATTTTACAATAAACTAAATGAGGAGGCTATAAGTGTAGAGGATTATAATCATGCATGTGAAGTATTTAATGAATTTCATTTAAATAATCTTGGTGAATACTGCGATCTATATGTAAAAACAGATGTTCTATTGTTAACAGATCTCTTTGAAAACTTTCGAAAAATATGCATGCAAACTTATAAACTTGACCCCTGTTGGTATTTTACCACCCCAGCTTTATCATGGGATGCTATGTTATTACATACTAAAGTAGCTATCGAACTGTTCACAGATTACGACATGCTTCTTTTATAGAAAAGGGTGTAAGAGGAGGTATAAGTCAGTGTTGCAATCGTTATGCTATAGCTAACAACAGATATATGTCTAATTTTAACCCAGGTGATGAGATAAAATATTTAATGTATCTTGACGCAAATAATTTGTACGGTTATGCAATGAGTAAATATCTACCCTTAAAAGATTTTGTTTGGAGTGATAACGATTTAACTGAACAGGATATTTTAAATTTATCAGATGAATCCGATGTAGGTTACATCTTGAAGTAGATCTTGAATATCCTTCCGATTTGCATGACAAACATTCAGACTTTCCCCTTGCCCCTGAAAATAAGCCCCCACCTAATTGTAAAGAGCCTAGACTTTTAACTACTTTGGAACCAAAAACAAAATATATTCTCCATTATTCTAATTTAAAGCTATATTTAAAATTAGGGTTAGTCTTGAAAAAAATTCATCGCGTTTTAAAAATTTTTTTCAATCTCCTTGGCTTAAAAATTACATAGATTATAATACTAAATTAAGAACTAAATGTGTAAATGACTTTCAAAAGGATTATTACAAACTAATGAATAATAGCATTTTCGGGAAAACGATGGAAAATGTAAGAAGAAGAGTAGATATACGTTTATGTTCAACAAAGAGCAGGCTCGAAAGTTAATAGCGAAATCAAATTTTAATCGACGCACAATATTTTCTGAAAACTTAATGGCCGTCCATCTAAAAAAAAAAACCCAAATCAAATTTTTCAAACCAATACAGGTAGGAATGGTAATTTTAGATATATCAAAAGTTCTAATGTATTCTTTTCACTATGAGTACATGAAGCACCGTTATGACTCAAAAAGTACGGCTCATGTATACAGACACCGATTCTTTTATATATGAAATAAAAACTGATGATTTTTATAGTGACATGAAAGATGATATTAACTTATATGATACTTCAGACTATGATGAAAAACAATATTTATAATTTACCTCTTGTTAACAAAAAGTCATCGGGAAAATGAAGGATGAAAATAAAGGAAATATTATGACAGAATATGTAGGATTAAAATCGAAAATGTATGCCTACAAAACAAACAATAAGATTGAAAAGCGGTTAAAAGGAATTAAAAAACAAACTATAAAAAATAAAATAACATTTGAGGACTACAAAGCTTGTCTTTTTAATGAAAAAAATAAAATATGTTGACATGAACTTAATTAGATCCAAATTTCATTCATTGCATTCAATAAAGCAAAACAAACTTGCTCTGTCATATAAAGATGACAAAAAGGTTTATTAATGGTGATGGCATTACTACTCTTGCACATGGTCATTGGTCGTTGATGAATTTAGAACTATTTAATGAGCTGTAGGACATAAAATCCAATAATGGGATTTTTTTTTGTGTGTGTGTGTGTGTATAAATAATTGATTGTAATGTAAAACGGAATGCTGTTTTTGTAAATAAACAACTCACTTTGTATCTTTACTGTACATGTATGATCATTACACTGAAATAAATTTTACAAATTGTTGTTCTCCTGTAATGTAAATATACGATTGTAATGTAAAACGCAATACAAGATGTTGATTTCTGAATAAACAATTTACTTTGTATCTTTATTGTGTGTGTGTAATCATTATATTGAATAAAAATTTACACATTATTAAAATAATATAAATTAAATATTTTTTTATTTCATTTTAATTAAGAAAATGATTTTAAAACACGTCGCCGTCTGCTTCGCCTGGAAAAGCCGTCTTGTAGAATCAAGATCAGACAAGCTAAAAACAAGTTAAATCGTAACCAGTTCACGCTGATGACGAGTATACTACGGCACATTTTTCTGAATAATCAATTTACTTTGTATCTTTACTGTGTGTGTATGTAATCATTATACTGAATTAAAATTTACACATTATTAAAATAATATAAATTAAATATTTTTTTTTTTATTTCATTTTAATCAAGAAAATGATTTTAAAACATGTCGCCGTCTGCTTCGCCTGCAAAATTAAATTCATGAGATTATAAACATAAGTTTTCTTCAGGTCTGTATGCCTTCATAGGATAATGGTTAGCGTAACTGAAAACTATTGTCCTGTGGAGACATTTTGATCTGAGGCCGTGAGTTTGAATCTGGATTTTTTTTTTTATTTGAGCGTTATTTACTTCCATCATTTTAAAATCTATAATTAGTGTACATTTTAATCAATAGGTGGCGCCATGAGCACGTTTAACATTCCCATACTTCCATTTTTTGTGCACATTTTTTAAAAACAACTCAACTTAGCTGTAAAAAAAAAACAATTCAACTCGCCCCCTCAGCTCGAAAATCAAAGCCAATGCAGGAGAAAATAACTCAACTCGTCAGTAGGAACGAAACAACTCAACTCAACAGGAGAAAACAACTCAACTCGGTAACATGAACGAAACAACTCAACAGGAGAAAACAACTCAACTCAGCAGCAGGAACGAACAACTCAACTCGGCAGCAGGAACGAAACAACTCAACTCGTCAGTAGGAACGAAACAACTCAACTCAACAGGAGAAAACAACTCAACTCGTCAGTAGGAACGAAACAACTCAACTCTGCACTGCCGTCGACCGCCTGCACCGCCTGCAACCGCCTGCACCGCCTGCACCGCCTTTACAGCAGAATCGGCTTTTTCTACCTACTATTGACTGTGAATGATTAAGTAAGACACACGCTTATTGTATTGAACAGTCACTAAGCTCTCCAAACTTAAGAAAAGAGCAATAATCCTCTAGAGTGCAAATTGCATTAAAATAATATTTAGATTATATTAGTTTTACTATTATTTCAGAATATTTTAAATGTGAAATGTTCTTAACTTGTCGAATTTTCTTACAACTGCCGCATTTACATTCCGTTATTGTTCGACCGTTTCTTCAAAGAACAAAATTTCCGTTGCCAGTTCTGTAAAATAATTAGTAATCGGAACAGTAAAGTATTATTTAAACAAGGGAAACTGAAGGATGAGAAAGACTTTTTATGTATTATTTTGAATAGATTGCTGCTTACGTGAGAGTAAACTATAGTTATCAGAATGGTTTTCGATCTCTGTCGTTATCGTTTCAAGAGGACTTAGTTTTTCATATTATTGTTAAATTCTCCTTTTCACCCGAATTTGGATTAAGTATAAATTTGAAATATAGCATACTAAAAAAAAGGCAACTTGTTCTTGTCATTAAATTAAATACTTTGAAATTCATAAAAAGTAACTGGAATCGGAAATTTCATGAGTGGAGATAGCAGTTTCCATATATAGAATAAGGAAACTCGGAATTATAGAGAGGACATTGGCAAATGTAAGACGATACCCAATGCACAAATTCTTCTTTATAAAAACAGTTTCATCTAAAAATTATAAACAACATATAAAACTAAAAATGGCGTTGGTTCTTTAAAAAAAACTTACAAAAAAGTTTAATTGGACGCTTTAAAAATTAAGTTATAAATTATACTTAAAAAACATTAAAACTAAAGGCTCTTTTGAGTCAACTTAAAAACATTTTATGCCATATTTTTTTTAAAAAAGAATGAAAGTCTGTACAATTTGCAAGTCACAATATCTTAATATGAATACGTAATAAAACATTTATTACTAATAAAAAAAGATTTTAAATAAGTATTGAATAAAAACCTCACTGTATGTATGCCTTTCGCAATGCGTGCGATTTAATGTCGTTATTGCTCAGTTAAATTACATGATAAGAAAATACATTTCCTGTCTTTGATTGAAACTTTAATTCATTCATTGTGAATTAGAATTTTAACTGGACAAAAAAATGTGTTCTTAGAACTGTGAAGAATACAGTAGGAAAAAAAGGATATTCTTCCTTAAAAGCTGTTTTGCTTTCAAAAATTATATCGCTGAATGTAATTTAAGCCGATTAATGCTGTATTAAACTAATTTTTTCCTTTTATCACCTTTTTGCTAACTATGAATGTTTTATTCAATAGAATCAGACTAGTTGAGTCGAAACAAGCATTTGAATGCAAAATTTCAATTCTAAAAAAAGTGCCAATTCTCTCTAATTTGTCTATCATAACTAAATTTTTTCACAAAATAAACACTGTTTATTGAGTCATTCTTTAATTTCTTTTAGTTTTGTCTATTACTTTTTTATTCTTCAATATTTTATTATATAATATGAAAATTATTCATCATAAATTTATATGTAAAACTTTTTAACGAAAAGTAGTAATTTACATTGCAAAATGTTCAATCTTCATTTGAGAGTTATGGTGCCATTGATTTAACAATCAAAGAATTTTTTGTTTTATTTAAAAATGTTTTAATGTATATTCAATATTTAAAATTACATACTTTGTGAATGCTAGTTACATTATGGTAGGGAAATTGTAGCTTGGTGAAACAATATCAATATCGTAACTAAGAAAAGTAAAAAATTTGCACAAATTTACTGATTATTTATTATAAAATAAGTCCTTTTTTGTGTTTACCAAATTAAATTAATGAATAGCTTTAAAACTTTGCTCATACTTTCATCATTAAAATTATCTGAAACAAGAAATCCAATTACTATTTATTTATTATTTTAGAATCCAAAAATCGAAGTTTTGTAAATCTTTTGAAGAATTGTGCACACCAAATAAATCTTTATGGGAATTTTGTGTGGGAAATTCAGCTTATTGTGGAGATTCCGTGCCGCCCGCTTTCACTGAAGAAAAAGTAAGTTGTGATTTTTTTTTAGAAAAAACGAAAATTGCTTGGAAGTTGCATAATTTGAAAATTCTTTATAATAAATAATAATAATATAATTGTTTAAAAATTGTCTGTTCGAATAATAATTTTAAAAAATTAAATATTGACACGTTATATTAACAATTAATTGTAAATGGGAAACATTTTGTTTATGTTACAAGAAAAATAACATAAATAAATTCAAATATTAGAAAAGCAAATAAGACATTTTTTTTCATTACATAAAACAACAAAAATTTCAGAATTGTTTTAAAAAATTAGCGCGCAATAGCTCATTTTTAAAATCATAAAGTCTTGATTAAAACAGAATAAAAAATAAACACAAATTACAAAAGATTAACACCAAGCTTGACTATAACTGAAATAAAATGTAATCTTTGAAACTTAGTTATGTAATTAAGATGACATAATCTAGTTGAATAATAGTCTTAAAATATTATTAAAAAGTTTAATTTTTTTCCGAAGTTGCTTAATTATTACTATAAATAAATTTATTTAAAGAATCATTTCTGTATACGTTTAAGACTGCGAATAGCTCTAAAATAGAATGCCCGTTATGACAGCGTAATAGTTAAAGAAAAGAAAAAGTACTTCATCTGGTGAAATTAATGAAATTTAAATTGTCTATTAAATATACCGTATCTTCTCGAATCTTAGCCACCATCGATTCTGAGCCACACCCCATTTCTCAAAATGCTTTTGTGAAAAAAATGTGCACCCCAGTTCTCTACTTGTTTTTGAGAAAAATAAAAAATTGTGTAAAAGGTTCATCATTATCCGATACTTATTATTTTTATTTTAATGGGAAATAGTAGGAAGTTAACCAAAAGAACATTATTTTCTACTATTGCTAAGACTTTTCGATTCACTTGGATGGCTGCCACTCATCACAATTCAGAATAAAACAATCATGCACAGGCTGAGGAAACAACACTTGCAGTGGGACGAAAGGGTTCCTCTAGACATTTCACTTGAATGGGAAGAACTTGCTAATGATGTGCAATTAGTCAAAGATATCAAAATTCTACGATTCTTGTTAGTTGGGCTTCAGTGATGCTTCTGAAAAAGCTTATGCAGCTAAAATTTACTGTCGCTCTGTATCAGATACAGGAAAAATCAACGTTCAACTAATAATAGCAAAGACAAGAGTTGCCCCACTGAAACCTGAACCTAGCCAAACTGATGGATTTTACTTGTAAAGCTCTGAATTACCCTACCGTGCATTATTTATTGGGACATGGAACGCGAAGCGTTCCTCCGTCCCATAACGGAACAGTGAATGTTGCCTGTGGTCGTGGTTGAAACCTGGATGGGGAGCATGAAGCTACCTGATTGGCTGGCTGGAAAGTCGTTGTAACTGAGGTGGTGGCAGGGAGTAGAAGAGGGGGGACGCAAAAGTCTGAGGAAGGAACCAAGGAAGTTTTCTGTGAACTGTGAGTGGATATCTAGCACTGTGATTGGTCGGTGGAACTGGGTGAGTTACCTCTCGATTGGCTGTACCAAAGTTGAAAAAAGGAGAGAAGGCGTGCCTGATGGGGTGCAGCAAAGAGAAATTAAGTTAAAGAAAAAATTAAAGGATTAAAAATTAGCAATTCATTCATCAAAAGATGAATGAGAAGGTTGAGAAATTAAGGTGGGTTATAAGAGTCTAGAAGAATTCTCCTAGGTCTCTTATGGTTGTCCAGAGGAATATAGTTTTGTAAATTAATTAGGTTAGAGTTGTTGATATTGGGAATGTTAGCAAAAATTTTTTTTGCTAATATTTGGATATACTTTTTAAAAGGGTGAAGTTTAAGAGCTTTGTAGATTTTAGAATTTTCAGTATATCTATTGGCCTTTGTTATAGTACGAATGACTGAATTTTGAGCAGTTTCTAAAATTTTAACATTAGATTTTGCTGCATATCCCCAAACAGGACTTCCATAACTGAGAATTGGTCGCAAAACGGCTGTGTAAAGAAGCACTTTGTTGTACATATCCATCTCGGAATTTCGGCAAATTAGGGGGTAAATTAATCTTAATGCGTGCCGAAATTTATCACGCGAGTGTAAGATGTGGTGTTTCCAAGTGAGGTTTTTATCGAGTATTAATCCCAGATATTTAGTGGACTGAGACGATTGCAGTAGTGCGGAGTATAAGGTTGGTGGTATAACAGGTTTGATTCTTTTAGTGAATAGTACAGCGACAGTTTTTTCAACATTAATTTTGATTTTCCACTGGTTAAAATAATTTTCAAGAAGAGCCAGGTGTTTGTGTTAAGAGCAAGTGTGATTGACTTATGGTTTTTAAAGGTTGTGAGAATTGCGGTATCATCCGCGTAAAGGTTTAGCATCGTTTGTGGGTGTGAAGGAATGTCGTTTAAGTAGATGTTAAAGAGTACGGGTCCCAGCAGGGAACCCTGAGTAACGCCAATGTTGACGCGGTGTGGAAGTGAGAGAGTGTTGTTGACTCCTGAATTACCCTATATCACAAACCCAATTTTATACGGATTCCACTATTGCACTTGCTTGGATAGGATCCCATGCCAGCCGATGGAAGACCTTCGTAGCCAACAGAGTGACGAAAATCCAGACGTTATCCTGGGGTCCGGAGCCCCCAAAGCCCTTGGTTTTTTTCCACTTGATTATAATTCTAAGTATATAGTAGGTAAAATTTAATTAAGTATTTGTTATTAATGATTAATTTTATTAATTAATGCTAATTATTTATTCAATGATTAGTTTTTTACTGTGTTTTGTTCCCGAAAATCGAGAAAATCAAAAGGAGCATGATACAAGAATGGTGAACTTTCGACCCCGGACCCCCCTCCACGCCCCCTTAAAAAGTTCCTGTGTGCGCTACTGCATCAGACACTTAATCAGAACAGGTATAAAATGTTGCAAAGTAAGAGCTTGTATCAGTAATCAAATGATAAGCAATTTGCCATCTTCTCGCCTTTCACCTGCTTCTGCTTTTATGCGCTGTGGAGAAGATTATGCTGGTCCTTTTCAAATTAAAATCATTAAAGGTAGAGGTTCCAAATCTTTTAAAGCATACATAGCTCTGTTTGTATCTCAGAGGAAAATGCAGAGTCATATACAGTGATTACGGTTCCAACTTTGTTGGCGCACGCAAACTCATGGAATTTGTAAGGCTTGCAAAACCAGACAAAAATAATCAAAGTGTTAGTAAATTTTTAAATGATAATGGTATTAAATGGCATCCAAATGTTCCAGGTGCACCTCACATGGGTGGTCTCTGAAAAGCTGGAAGTATAACTTAAAAACACGTTGTTGGAGAAACGAAATTAACATATGAAGAATTGGAAACATTTCTAACTCAAACAGAGGCTTGTCTTAATTCCAGACCATTAACGCCCATATCTAATGACTCAAACGATCTATCAGCCTTAACGCCTGGTCATTTCATTATTGGAAGGCCATTGACAAATATTCCTGAACCTAATTATATCGACTCAAATAATTCTTAGCTTACCAGATGGCATCAAATTCAAACTCTAGTTCATCAGTTTTGGAAACGTTGGCACAAAGAGTATTTAACTCGATTGCAACAAAAGCCAAAATGGCTTCTGCCAACTAAAAATTTTCAGGTGAATGACTTGTGCCTTATAAAGATGACAATTTATCCCCTACTAAATAGAAAATGGCTAGAATTGTTCAATTACATCCTGGTCTAGACAATATAGTCAGGGTTGTTAATGTCAAAACATTAGACGGCATATTTAAAAAAAATGTAACAAAATTAAGTCTTCTACCGATTCAAATCCATGTTTTATCATTTGTAGTTCATTTAAATATGCATACATACTGCATATTGTGAATGTTTCCTTAAATTTTAAAACTTCATTTATGTAACTTTATATTGTTCACATGTACATTCAAATAATATTTCAAGGTGGGCGGCATGTTGTAACTTTCTTATTTTTCACCGTAAGAGGACGTGTGAGAGCCGCCGTATGTATTTTTGAGTAAATGAATAGTAAACAATAAATAAAGCATTTTTCAAAGAGATCAGACCGATTACTTTTCCATCGCATTCAAGGTGATCAAAGAAATTTTATTGAAAAAAATTGCCCAAATGCTAGCAGACAATGATATTTAGAAAAAACTGAAGTATTAGAGATTAAACGGCAAAATGAGATAAGCTATCAATGCGAGCGGCCAGAATTGACAGTTAAGACGCGGTGGGCGCCAAATTATGAGGGGATGTGACCCAAGGTAAAAAGGGACACGCGGGGAAGGGGTTTTTTACAAAGTCCACTAGTTAATTAAACACATTTATTAGACAAAACAAACATTTACATACATAACTAGAGAACTGATAATTAGCATAGAATTGAAAGGGATCGGAGCGCATGCTCGTACATCCTTACAGTTCCTAAACTTGGCCATTTCTGAAGATTGTTCTGTCCGCCAGAGGGAGCGACAGTCTCTCTACTGTTAATATTGGAAGAGTCTAACACAACTGGGGGTTACACAGTTAAATTTTTCCTTCTGAAAGAGGTTGAAATTCAATTTCCATCCTCCAACAATTGTTTTGCCTTTGATTCCAAGCCGCACATGATTTTCAGTAGCATTAACACTGGAAAAAGGCGCGGCTTAGATTCGAGTAAATACGGTAACTAATACTCCTTTTAAATTAAAATTTTATAAATATCCCAAATAAGTATTTTGATTGAAGTAAACCTTAAGTGTTGTGAATTCTTTTTTAACTAAGACAATGAGTTTGACAGAGAAGAGTAATAATGAGTTTTATATATTTTCAAGATAATAACATTTGTTTTATAATACTAGTTTTGCACCACATCTATGTCCTTAACACATTTCACATGTTTCAGGTGCCAGCCATAGCACCTGAGGAATTACCGATAAATATTAGCGATCTTCGTGCAGAGTATAGAAAAATGGGATCGGCATTTCTTCATTTTGTAGGTTATGTTCAGCACGGAAAAGTAATATTTGAGTAAGTAACGACATTTTTTAACGATATAATAATAAGTAATAAATCCGAGAGAAAAAAAATTTACACTTCTTTATAAAAAATCAAATTATGCAACTCAGAGCTGTACAATTAAGAGAAGTGCAACAAAATCTCCAAAAACTTCTCAAAAATTTTCCATTTTTTATTTCTTTTTAAAGAGTTTTAAAAGTAAAAAAAATTATTACTTGTTTTAATTTGGAAAAAAATTATTTTTCTCCCAATTCACTATCATTAAGCCTCAACTGTAGGCTTAATGATTAAACACTATTCTAAATAATAGATGGCAGCACATATCAAACATATTTTTAATTTTAATGCTAAAATAATCATAACTCTGGTAAATATTTTGTGATTCTTTGGTTAGTCATATGCGTGAAAAAGAAAAACTTTACTCCGAAAAACTATAAAAACTAAATGCCTAAATATTTCTTGGTCTGTTTTTCTGTTTCCAAAATCACTTTCTTTCTGATTTGTAAGAATTTCGGGGAGATTATTTCTACATTTTTTTTAATTTAAGTAATAAAACATATTTATTTATTTGTGAATCTCAGATTAATCTTATGTTCATTTGACATTGGTTTAGTTAAAAATTATATTTTAAAATCTCTGATAAAATAATTTTATTTTTAAAGCAATCAGAACCAAATAAAAGGTGTTTTTTTTAGAGGTATAGAACTTTAAATTGCAATAAAACAACGATGTATTATTCGATTGACATGAATTATTCGAAAGATAATCTTGTGGCATTACATTTTAAATATGATTTCTGGCATATGACTGCCACGGCTGGCTCGGATGTAGTCCAATCTGGACGTCCAATTTTCAATGATTTCATAAGCGAATTTTGTTTAGCGATGAAGCGCACTTCTGGTTGAATGGCTACGTCAACAAACAAAACTGCCGCATTTGGAGTGAAGCTAATCCACAAGTGTATGTCGAAACACCGTTACATCCAGAAAAACACTGTTTGGTGCGCTTTATGGGCTGGTGGAATCCTTCTTCAAAAACTATGAAGGCCACAACGTTACAGTCAATGGTGATCGGTAGAGCCATGATTACTAACTTTTTCATTCCTGAATTGAACAATCATGAGGTCCAGGAGCTGTGGTTCCAACAAGACGGCGCAACATGTCACACAGCTCGTGCCACAATCGATTTATTGAAAGACACGTTTGGTGACCGCCTAATTTCACGTTTTGGACCTGTGAATTGGCCTCCAAGATCTTGTGATTTAACACCGCTAGACTATTTTCTGTGGGGCTATGTAAAGTCATTGGTCTATGCGGATAAGCCACAAACGCTTGACCATTTGGAAGACAACATTCGCCGTGTTATTGCCGATATACGGCCACAAATGTTGGAAAAAGTCATCGAAAATTGGACGTCCAGATTGGACTACATCCGAGCCAGCCGTGGCAGTCCTATGCCAGAAATCATATTTAAAATGTAATGCCACAAGATTATCTTTCGAATAAAAAAATCACGTGAATCGAATAATACATCGTTGTTTTATAGCAATTTAAAGTTCTATACCTCTAAAAAAACACCCTTTACTTAATACAAACAATTGTTATTCATTTCCATTGCTGTCAAGAAGTATTTTTCCTTTTATGATTATTTCAAACTTTTCAGTTTAAATTTGTATGAAAAATTTTAACTGAAAATAATCATTTTTTAAAGAAATTTCTTTCCAATCTTCAATACTTATAATGCGCATCTGCTCTATTACTGTTCCATGTAATTGTTTATTTTTTGATATATATACTTTTATATATTTTTATTATTATTACTTCTGATCTAATATTTTACTAATGGTAATTTCTTAAACTGATCCAACACGCTCCTTCGATACAGATGATTAAATAGTTTATAATTATATATATTACAGTAAAATTATGAAAAAAAAATGGACATCAAATAGTGAAAAATAAAAAGTAATGATTATTTAAAGAAGTCATCTAAAACAATATACATTTTTTTTGCTTTTTTTATTAAGAGAAAAATTACTCACTAATATTTTAACAATGAAATTCAATAGCAAAATTAAAATTATTAACCATTTTATACGTTGTTTTTGTGAAATAAAGATTAGTTTAATATATCTATTTAACAGTATTTACGTATTTATAAAAGACTAAATTAACTGCAATAATGTTGCAGCAAATTAACGGAATTCGTGAGCAAGTCTCAAAAAATATATATATTCCAAATCTAGATAATTCAAAAGCTTTCTTAAATCTGTTAATAAATCAATGGACTACTTTATAATACTTGGAAAATATAGATGCAAATTATTTATTACTAATATATATATATCTTTTTATAGACCTAGACAAATATCTGTTTTCAACCTTCAAAACTTGCCGACAAATTGCTATGCTTTCAACACAGTTTGGGGAAATGGTTCAGCGACTTTGATCAAAGAGCCCCAGAGAAAAAGTAACTTTTTATCAAAAAGTAGAACCTCTAATGTATAATTATTAACAATTTTGCTAATGTAAACTGCATTTATTATTATTTTTCAACAAAACTAACACCTTCAGATGCAGTGTTTATGCTTGAAAAGGCTTCTGTAAAAAGAATGGGTTAAAAGTATCCTAGGAGAGTTTGAATTAAAATTAATTCAGGGGTCTAAATTGGGTAACGAGGCCGACGCTAAATGGTGCCACCAGGAAATGACTTTCACATTTGGGGACTTTCCGTATCTGCAAAGGCTAAATTGCGAAACTGCAGCCCCATTCAAATTGAGAAAAACTGTAAATACAAGAATGTTTGTAAAGTCTTGTTCCTGGTCATAATTTGAAATTATTATTAAGCTTAAATAGTTGTAAATTTCCTATCTTAAATGAAATATTAAAAAAAAAAACAAATTCTCTTAGGCAATTCTCTTTGCATATTTTTTCTTTTATTACGTTATAAAAAATGAGTACTTAACGTACTATACAGCATTAATCAATTGCTTCAAATCAAAGGATGTCACCAAATGCCAAAACTTGCAGCCAATAATGCATTGGGCGAATGAGGCGGGTGCCCAGGGGCCCGGATTAGCTGGACTTAATCAGGTTTTCTGGTTATAAATTTCGATCCTTAAGTGCCAAAAGGGCCTGTAGATCTTCTGCGCCCAGGGCCAGAAATGAGCTTAAATCTATACTGAAATAATGGAAACTATTTGTGCGCATGTTCCAGACCAATAATAATGAAAACAGTATTTGGCGACGTCTTTTGGTTTGCGAAATTTATTGGCAGTATAATGCTGGGTGTTTCAAAAGTCGCGCACGTCAACCGTTGGGGTTGAATTTTATGTTAACAAACAGAATGAAGGACAAACAAAGGTTGAATGTCGATCTTTATTACCAGGTGTCATACATGGTAAAATCACAATAAATGTTCAAAATGTTGTCCGTTTTCCTAAACACACAGTCGAACTGTTTTTACCAGATTAATTGACACTTTACGAAGAGTGTGAGATTTGATGTCCGATATCGCATGAGGGATGTTACTCTTAAGTTCCTCAAGCGCGTTGGGGGATTATTCCTGAAGATGACATTTTTCAGGTATCTCCAAAGGAAAAAATCCGAAATTGGCAAGTCCTGGGAACATGGTGGCCAAAGTCCTTTGGAAATGACACGATCATCGAAAAATGCAATTAAAACTTCCATACTGTCCCACGATGTGTGACACGTTTCACCGTCTTGCTGCAACCAAGACACCGGTCATCACTGTTCAGAAACGAAATGAATTCCATAATGATGTTTATGTAGACGGACGGTCTTCTTGTAAAGCGGTCTCACATCTGCCACTTTCATTGTCACTATGGTCGCTCTATCCGATTGCTTCCTGTCTGCAACCGATCCTGTGTGACAAAACCATTGCACTAAATGTATTATCGAGGATGCATTTGGTGCTGTTTCACCTAGATATTTTTGCTGAAATGCATTATCACTGTCAAATAGATTTTGTAGAGAAATAAAATTCCACCATGGCTGTTTTTTGCTCTTGGAAAAAATTCATGCCCCTGCCGTTGTGCTCAACTAACTATGAAAGAGCAAAATTGGTAGCTGAAAAATTTGTATCTGAACCTTTTGTATAGATTTTTAATATACAATTTGAAAACAATTATATATATATATATATATATATATATATATATATATATATATATATATATATATATATATATATATAATTTTATTTATATATAAAATTTATTTACTGCTATATATATATTTATATATCAGTAAATAAATTAAAAAGAAGACTAATAAATCCTAAAACATCTTAAGAATAAACCGCGAAAGAACCAAAAACATGGAACCATTACAAACTAAAAAAAGAGAAATTTAGCTAGAATGGAAAAAACTATTGTGATTTCCCGAGCTGTCACTGGCTTAGGACAGTGAAACAGGGTTAAACAGTGTTTTGTGATATCTCAACTTTCCCCTACAGTGGAAATTTTCGACATAATAGCATAGGAGATAAACCAAGGCAAATGCCCAAAAACCCACGTGGGTGAATATAACATCAATAGAATAGAATTGGAATATTGAATTAATATAGGAATCCGGGTGAAATAGACAAATATAAATATGTATAAACAAAAATAATTGTAAAAGAGGTTAACAATGATTATGGCCATAAGTAATAATAATGAAAATATGCGAAGAAACTAAAATCTTACCCGTTGTATACAGATTCCATTCGTGTACTGACACCAAGCAGAAGAAAACAGCATAACTAAGAATAATGGCGCCATCTATATATATATATATTAGTAACTAAACTTAGTATAAGAAAATTAAGAATAATATATACTATAAACTAAACAGAAATGAATATATTAAATAATAATAATTAAATAGCTATAATTTTGAAGACAAATATTTATATATAAAATTAGCTAAATAGTTATAGTCTAGGCAACTTTGAAAAAAATTTTTATAATTATTAATTCTTAAAACTTCTTCAGATACTAAATCATTATTTCTTTTTATATAATTTAGAATAATATTTCTAAACATTGAAATGTGAAGTGAACTATTCCAATATGACATTTTTTATAACACTAAAATCAAAAGAGTCTCTTTTATCAAAAATATTACTTATTAGCATATTATTTTCAACTTTTAATTGGAGATCTAGGAAGTTTGCTGTGACTCTATATTACAATAGGTTTTTAGTAATTTCAAGTAGTGTGGATAATACTTTAAAATAGGAGTAAAGTCAACTTTATTACTGAAAATAATTAAATTATCGATGTATCTAAAAAAGTAACAAGAGTTTGTATCAATTTTTTCATTCTCCTAATAGTGTAAATAAATATTAGCCATACTATTACTCGCTGGCTCACCTTGTGGCCTTTGTTGATAATAATAGTTATTATGAAATATGTAATTTTCTTTCAAAACAAATTTATCGTAATTTATCAATTTATTTAATGAATATTTAATATAAACATTTTTAAATACTTTAATCATATCCTCTATATCAATAGAGTTGAATAAGTCTTCGAAGTCAAAGCTATGCAAAGATTTAATACTCTTACTTTGCATGTTCTCAACGATATCTTTACTATTCTTTACAATAATGGAGTTTGAGATATTGTCTAGAGTGTGTTGTATAACTTTTTGCAACATCTTGCCTGGTTGTGTAATATATGTATTAAAACCATTAGTAATAGATCTAAATTTAATTGGACACTTATGAAATTTTGGTGTTAGAAAAATGTAAGGAAAATTGATATTCTTTGTATATAAATCTAGTTTTTATAAAAAGCGGAATTAAGGTTAATGAATTCTCTACTGCTACTAATAGATTTAATAAACGCGTTATTGTTTTGAAACTGTTTGTTAAGTATAAAGTTATAAAACCATTTGCAAATGATTGCATAGTTGCCCGGAACTTTATCAACATATACAATAATGAAATCTTTTTGAAGATTTTTGAAATTTGGTGTTTTATATCTTTGTAAGTAATATTTTTATCGGTTTTATAGTTCAGCTTAAGTAATTCACATAAAACTTTGCATTTAAACTCATTAAAAGCTTCGAAAGGAAAGTTGTATTTTATTGCTATTTTTGTAATGAAGTTATTAATATCTTTTAGAAATTTGTGCTTTTGTATAGCTTTATTATTATTAGAGTGCATTAATCTAAAGCCTGTACCTTTAACCATTATTTCTCTAAGAGTTTTATCTTTAATAATATTTAAATTACCTGATATGACATGTTTATGATGTTCATCAATGAAATCTACATACTTATGACAATTACATACAATATTATTATTATTTTGCAAATCAAAAGAATTGTAGTTAAAAATGGATCTACCAATTTTCTTATTATATTTAAAAGCCTTTTTAATGTTAATGTTTTTAACTGGGAAATATTCAATATACTTCTCAAACACATTAGTAAAAATTACGTGATTATAGGATTTATTCATGAAAAGAGAAGGTTGTTACAGTATTCAGTTGTATAATTTAAAACATTATCATTTATTGATATATTAAACTTACTAATTAAGAAATTACAAAAAATCTTTCATACCATGTAAGGCTTGACAGTCTTTAAAATTATCGTAACTAAGTATATAATTAATAAGTTTGATTTCCTTTTTGTTCAAACCAAACATGAAATTTTTTATTTGATCAATATATTATAAGCTGTTTCAAAATCTCTACATATTTCATTAATTTTAGCTGTAATATCCTTGGAATCTCTACTTTTCTTTTTATTCCTTTTACCTCTTTTTACTCTCTTGGCTATTTTATTAATATTATTATTGTTACAATTATAAAAAAGAAAATTCTTTGTTACCTTTTTGCTGCATGCATTGCAGAACATTTTTGCTATTACATAATGTGTTCAGTCCATGTGGATGTGTTGTGTTATAGAAATGAATATAAAATGGTTTTCCCACCATAATCTATCTTTTAAAACGGGAACTATTCCAAGAATGGATATGTCTATATTATCAAAACCATGCAGGTGAGAGAGAGAAAGTGTCTAATTTCAATATTATTTTTATTATATTTATTAATATAATATTTAGTATGAGATCTGTGAAGATTAATTCGAATATTTAAATGTGTAGAAGTCTGACCAATATATTTATAATTACATTTTTTACAACTCAATATATAAATGCAATTAAAAGACTTACAAAATATAAAGTTGGAGTTGATATCTAATTGTTCATAATTGATCATGAGACATTTTTTACATCTTTTATCTTTACATTTATTGTAGCAAAAATGAATATTCGGGGTATATTGATAATCATCTATAGGAAAAATATTTTTAGAGATGGTGATTTTAAAATATTAATTAAAATACTTGTGTGAAGTTAAACAATATTGCAATTTCTCTTTAGTAACCAATTTTTTTGTAGCATGATCAGTATTAAGATTATTATAGTTATTTACATAGTTAGAATTCCAGAATGTTCTGGATCTATAGGATTTATTATTATATAAAGGAGTCTTACACTCCGTATGGTATGAAAAATGATTCAAGTTTGTTATATGTAAGAATTTTGAAATTTTTTAATATATTTTTGTGCGATTTTTTTATGCGATCCCTATCTACCGATATATATGTATAAATTATTTTGATTATATATTTAAAAACAATTACAGTTGAAGCTGTTTTTGTGCTGTAGATAGGGACCGCATAAAAAAATCGCACAAAAAATATTCAAAAATTTCATAAATTCTTACATATAACGAATTCTAATTCGTGGAAATACTACAAAAAACTTTTTTTTATGCGGTGGATAGGGACCGCATAAAAAAAGTCTCATTTATAAAATATGCCAATTATTTACGAAATTTATGTAAGAGTACTTCCATAACAAAATAAATAATTAAATATTACACATGGAAACATTTTTAAAACATTTAATTTCTCATTGTATATACGGATAAGTCTTTAAAATGTACATACATAGTTCATCGCTACTCATCTTAATCCAAAGTTCTGTAATGAATAAGTTCAAGATCGCTTTCGTCACTTGAAGGTACAATTTCAATTGATTTATTTTTTAGCAACATCAAGAGTAAGAGGTAAGTTTTTGTTACGAAGGACGGGTGGTCAGTTGCTTGTAAATCTCTCGATAACCAGCTATACATGATTGAAGCCCTTTTTGGAATTTTATACTCCTTTCTTAACTGGTATCTATTTTAAGAAAATGATTTTCCAATTTGTTGGAAAGCTGGATCCCTGCGTATTTTTATCCGCTCTCAAAGAACCTGGCTCCTTAGCCACATCTTCTTAATTTATCAAATTATTGATAATGCCACTGTCATTGAAAGTTTCGTCCTCGATCAAGCGTGGGATGCAGGAGCGTTAAGAGAAAGCAACTGAATGCCCATTGTCGGGAGACTGTTTATAACAAATGAACAGAGCGTCTTGAATTGTCTTCATTTCAGTGGCGTAACGTAGACCCCCACATCACGGGGGGGCAGGACTCTAGGGCTTAAGGCCTGACTTACTCTAAATACGTATTTACCCATTTTATAAAGTATTAAAGACAAAACCTGACTTTCAGGGGAGGTCCTAACATTCTCTTTACACCACTGGTAAATAGATAGAAAACATTACAGTGGAGCCAAAGCCATTGAGTCCTGTCACGTGGGGGGTACACATTTATTTTCGACGTATTAAATATTCCTGGCACATTATTCACTTATTTATGCAAGAATCAGTTACTTTCGTGAATCTACAAAATTATATTATTAATTTACCGTGCATCTTTTTTTTAATAAAAGTTAAATTATTCCACTGAGAAAATTAATAGATAATTCGATTAGTTCCTTCATTTATCGTTAAAGTTTGAAAATTGATAAATCAAGTTTATAATAAATTACAAAAACTATATTTCAGGTATTGAAATTGCTTTGAAGACTACTATGAATGAGAATTTCTATTTATCTACACCAAACGCCATACAAATGGCTGTTCATTCGCCTTTCATGATGGTGAATCCTTTTACTGATGGGTTCTCTATTCGACCCTGCACAACCTATAAGATGCAACTACAAAAGGTCTGTATTTTTTAATTATAAAGTAATATCACGTGATTGTACAGATATATATATATGCAAAAAATTATCGAAAAATAGCATATATATATATATATATATATATATATATATATATATACATGTGTGTTGGAGAAAAAGGACTGACTATTCACTCGCTCATCACGAAATCTCTAGAATCATTTGAGCTACAGATTTGAAATTTGATTGGTATGTTTCTTTTGTTGAGTTGAGATCCGCTAAGAACGAGATTTTTGAAAATCGACTTCTAAGGGTTGCTGGGCCGTTATAAACAAAATTTCCCGCGTGTTTGAACTATTAAACATAAAGATTTGAATTTTGGTAGACAAGTTTCTTTTGTTGAGTAGAGATATGTTAAGAATGAGTTTTGCGAAAATCAGCTCTCACAGCGACGTAAAAGATTGCATTTATAAAAATTTGCCTTTTAGATAATATTTCTATATTTACTTACAGATCACCCACGAGTGTCAGATAATTCAGCCATGTTTATTTATTATTAAAATTGTACAGCAAGTTTCTCATACACAAATTTTATTGTTGATGCCTCATGTAAAAAGAAGAAATACCGTTGCCTACCGGGATTGTTATGTATCGTAATGCAGTATTGTTGCTCGCGTCGGTCGAGATCGCATGAATGTTTGCAGAATCTGGAAACGATGGATTCAAGATGGTTATACGGAACGCAGTGCTGGATACCAACCGTTATCACTATCAGACGAGAAGACAGACGTTACCCTCATGTCCATCATGGATCGTACAGTACGACACAAGCCCTGAGTCAAGAAATGGTATTATTTGAATGATAACATGGATCTACTCGAACAGTTTGATGATATTTACAGCAACATGGGCTGTCAGCTCGGTGATCATGGATTCAGCTACCTTGATGCTACATTACAGACAGGAGTGCCTTCAGGTTTGATCAAAGACGTACCTGGAAGCAGCAATGGCGTGATGTTGTCTTTTCAGATCAATCCAGGTTTCGCTTACAATATCTTGATGGTCGCATCTGCATTTGGTGGCATTGAAGAGAATGCACGTTGCCAGCCGTGTGATGGTATAAAGGGCCAATGGATACAAGTCTCGGTCACCCTTTGTTCACATTTACGGTACTTTGAACCGGGGTCATTACATCTCTAGTAAATTAAAGTCCAGGGTCTATCCTTTCTTCGAGTCCGCGATACGCAACATTTCATCAGAATATTGCATGGCGGATACACAATGTCTAGTACAGACCTTACTTGAAACAGAAAATACTCGACTACTGCACTGGCCAGCACTTTTTTTCAGATATTTCACCAGTAGAAAAAGTCCGGTTGAGGGTTGCCGAGACGCTGGCTCGTTACTATACGCGTCATTACAATCGATTAATTGTGGCATCGTGTTGACGTGTGAAGTTGTGGCATCGTCGGACAACTGTATGATCACATGCCATTCAATCTTTGTTTGACACAATGCCCAGCTATATAAGAGTTGTAATTGCTGTCAGGGGTGGATATTCTGGGTACCGATATCTCAGGATTTATGCTTCGAAATATTTCTTGAAAATTCAATCACTTGTTATTTCCAGTATGACATATTTGTCCAATAAATATACTTTTATTGTTTGTTTTTCTTCCTGAAGGAGCAACTTTAATGACCAGTAGTGTATTACATAGAGACTTTATTAAATGTTTTCATTAAATGAAACTCGCAAATTTATAAGACTTCATAGATTATACAATGCATTATTAAATAGTTCATATATCAGTTTATTAATTGCTCCAATACGCTTTCAGATAATCCACATATTTTGACACGCTTAATTATGGAAATGGCATTCGCGAAATAGCATCATTTCTTTCTTTGGCACACTCGATACTTTTATTTTTAAGAACCTAAACAGATTTAAAAAATGCTTTAAACTCTATATAAATTGCATATTCAGGCAAAATATTTTTAAAAATATTATAAGTTGAGCATAAGAACGTGTCCTTTACAATATCCTTTTAATACAAATGTATATTTGTATTAAAAGATAGATCTCTTAAATACTAGAGTAAATATAATTTTTGCAAATCAGTTTTTATTCTAACAAATGATAGCTCTTATTTGCTTATAAATAATTGTCTGTTTATTTAAGTTTATTAATACTTTTATGCATTTAAAACTATACATATGTGTAAATTTTGCAGATAGAGAAAACTCTTCTTCCTGCACCTTACTCTACTAACTGTACGGATTATGAAAAAGTGTGGAGAGATAGAGGCGGTTACGGTCCTCTTAACCAAGAGGTTAACATATTTTGTATTTCCAAATATAATTTGTAGCTATTGCTGGATAACAATTGATTTGTATGCATCATAAAATGTAGATTTTTGTAGCCAAAATGATGAAAACACTTTGAAAAAGTAAATATAACTTTTCTCTTCAATAAACTCGGCCGAATAGTTACATAGAGCTACTTAGCAGCGGTGGCATTTTTTATATTTTCTTTATGAGACTAAGAAAACCTTTAAAGCATTACTTTTTGAAAAATAAATGAAACACTGGTTTTGGGGGCAGCTGGTAACTTTTCTGGATTAAAATAAAATGTAATAATATACCTAACATGAATTTTGCATTTTTAGAGTTTATTGTAAATTTAAATAAATCTAGTATGCAAAAAAATTATACTTAGTTTTCTTTTTTATAATCAGATTAGTCTTAATTACTTACATTTTTTTAAATATATGATTTGAGAAATAGGTCGTAATTATCTAGAATTACTAAAAATAATTGTTTAATTACTACAATTATAATTAATAAGTAAGTCTCTAAGTATCATAAGCATATTGAACTGAAATGGAAACATCAAATGAAATACAGACATTTTACTTTTATCCGAATATGAATTCATAGAGAGAGAGAGAGAGAGAGAGAGAGAATGGCATTCTTATGTAAGCAATTCCTGGACAATACTAAATTCATGAAAAACCTTTTTCAATGGTTCATTTCAAAGAATAAATTAGAAGCGTACTTTTTTGCTTGATTTTTCGTATTATTCTATAATTAATACAGCTGTTATGGTACCTACGTATAATACCGTTGACCGATTTCACCAATTATTGCATTTTTTTTCCTACAAACATCTGAAATACAAACGCATGCGCCAGTCCTGTATCAACAACTCGAAGGTGAATATTATGAAGAATTTACGTATTTTTAAAACAAACAAAAGATATAAACACAAAAGATAAAAGAACTACATTATTCAAACGGCCAAAACGCCGTAATTGCATTCAAAGTCGTGACAAATGGTTTTTCTTTATGTGTTGTAGCCATACACTTGCCTTCGAAAGTCTGCGTACAGACAATCATCTTACGTGTTTATGCTATAATTACTATTAAAATCTCGCTTCAGAAAATCAACATACCTGCCAGGGCGTCGAAATTTCTTTATACAAACAACAAACAAAATTCACTTAACATGAAGTAGTTTTAAATGACTTCCAAACAATGAAACAACGCTGTGAGCGATGTCAAACTACACTTGCAAAATGAGCTTTTTTCGCCCTTTTCGATCTGTCCAATAATTGCACATAAAATCATCTGGGATGTTTTAAGTAATGCCAAAATTTTTTTCGTTCATTAAATGATTTGAGATAAAACTTTTGACTTGACAGGGAACAACTGAAAATACGATCAATAATTTTAAAGAAAAATCATCATGAATCTTCACGTGAAAGGGGAACATTTTTAAACCAATTGTTGAAAAATTAGTAGGAGACATTCATTGATTCTTAAAAATGTCCCGAAACACAAATTGACTAAAATTTTCCACATTTTGCTTCCTTTCATTTTGTGGTCACTTATGAGAATCTTGTTCTGTAATTCACTCTATAAAAATAAATCCACGACTGTAAATTTGTAGCTATTGCTAAAATTGATTTGATAGTGGATCAAAAAGGGCAGATTTTTAGCCAAAATGATGAAAAGAACTGAAAAAAAGTAAATATAACTTTTGCATTCAAAAGCCATTCATCGTTCATAGAGCTACTTACACAGCTAAAAATTGACCTCTGAGACTAAAAAAACCTAAATAAGAAGCATTATTATTGAAAAATAAATAGATTCAATATTGGGGGTAGCTTTTAACTATTTTTGCATTAAAAAAAATGTAAAATGTACCTAACATGAATTTTGCACAGATATTAAATTTAAATTTTTCGATTATCAAAATGGATACTTAGTAAAATGTTTGTTATAATCAGATTAGGACATTTTTTTAAATATATTAATCTGAGAAATAGGTCGTTTTTATTGAATCAAATGTACAAAATTTATTACTTGAACGTATTGAGGTAAAATATTAGGGCAAGTGCCGAGAAACTTACGGCATGATGAATTTTACTTTAAATGGAAACATCAAATGAAATACGCATTTTTACTTTTAAATTATTTATTTATTCCCTTTTAATTTATTTTATAAAAACCCAGGTTCTACTGACTTTGTATCGCATTATAGCTAAGTTTAAACACTAAATCTTTAAAGACAATAAACAGTACTCTAAATCAAAGCCGTTCTTTAAATAACATTAAATTTTTTTGAATATCAATATAGATTAAATTTACAGTTGAGGTACAAAGTGACGTATAACAAAAAATACTACTTATTGCATTTTTTTCACAAACAGGAAAAACAAATTGTCGCCGCCTAGTTTCGCGGAGTCCTGGATCTCAAGAGGTGGTTATTTGAAGAATTTAAGTTTTTTAAAAACAAACAAAAGATATAAATCGGGGTGCATCTACATTTTTCAAACGGCGACAAAAACGCCGTAATTGCATTCAAAGTCGTGACAAATGGTTTCTCATTATGAGCGGATGATTACCGCCATACACTTGCATCCCCAAGCGCGGGAAAGTCCGTACGGACAACCATCTTACGTGTTTATATGGAATAATGCCTATTAAAATCTAGGCGTGGGAAAATCAACATACGGTGCCAAGGACGCATTCACCAAATTTCCTTATACAAACAAGGGCAGAACAAAATTCAGTTGTAACATGAGGGGACAAGAATGACCACCAAAGGAAGAGAAGTGACATTGTCGCCGCCAAAAGTCCGCGGTACATCTCAAAATAGAGCTTTTAAAGACTTTTTATTGTAAAATGCCTTGCACATAAATCTGGGGTGCATTCGCTTTTTTTTTTACGATTTATGGCGGCAATTTGAGATTTGAAAGCTTGTGTGATTCCATGACAGGGAACAGAAAATAGATCAATATATTATTGAAAGAAAAATCATCATAGATCTTAAGAAAAGGGGAACATTTTTAAACCAATTGTTGAAACTGTTAGTAGGAGACATTCATTGATTCAAAAAGTGTTCAGAAACTACAAATTGACTAAAATTTTAACGTCCAAGCCAAGATCCGGCCGCTTGTCCACAGTGTCACTTCGAGAATCTTGTTCTGTAATTCACTCTATAAAAATAAATCCACGACTATAAGCTTCACAAATAGCTAAAAGTGTTGCTGAGATAGTGGAAAAAAGGGCGACTTTAACTACAATTCTAACAGAACTGAAAAGGTATGAATGTCATGGTAAAGTTGCATTCAAAAAGCCATTCATCTTTCGAGTGAACACGGCTAAAAAAATGACCTCTGCCAAAAAAAACACCTAAATAAGACGCATAATTATTGGAAAAATGTAATAGATTCAATATTGAAAGTAATTTTTCTATTTTTAGCATTAAAAAGAGCAGAAATATACTTGTAAAAGTTTCTGCACAGATCTTAAAACAGAGAATTTTTTTCGATTATCAAACATAAAGGAGGAGGTAAAATGTTTGAGGGTGCATAGGAAGTTATACGGTAAGTAATCTGGAATTTTTTTATTGAATCAGCAATGAACAAAATTGATTACTTGAACGTATTGAGGTAAAATATCAGGGCAAGTGCCGAGAAACTTACGGCGAGTGATGAATTTTACTTTAAGCAGGACAAAGGTACCAAGCAAATGGCTTACATATTGAAGTCCCATGGCTGTTCTACCAAATCCCAAACCAATTCCGTAAACAATCCCAGACCTCAGTTTTGAGCATAATACAGCATTTATGAGATTTACTCGAGGGATAATCAGGGAGAACGTAATAGCATCCAAGGAAATGCTCAAATTGACGCACGCGATTTGTGTCGTTTTCAAGTTATAAACATTTGTATTACATTATGTTATAATCAGGCGATTTTTGCTTAAACTATTTGAATTTACGACGTTAGAGGAATCAATAAAAATAGAATTGATTCAGAAAGACTTAATTTAATTAGAGAACTTTGCATGTATATGAAAGATTATCGTCTGTAGGCAGGCTTTCGGAGGCAAGTGTATAAATGTGTTAATGCTGTCGAGATGATCCATATTGTTTCTTGTTTTGCAAGACTATAGAGTGTTTTGAGTACTTACGTATTAGATCGAAATACTCCATTGTGTTCTCTTCCGTAGAAAATAGATTCTAAATTTTAATCATTTACCCCTACAAAGTTTGAATAGAATAATATTACAAATTATAATCCATGCTATTACTCTGGAATATGTGCAATCAAGAAGGACTGTATTTTAACATGCATGGAAACGGTACCACCTATTATACAAAAATATTTTCAAGCATGTGCGAGCAAAACAATATTATGTTTGAGAATGCAAGGTGTAACACACACACACACATATTGGGGAAATTGATGAGTAGTGTGAGACATTAAAGGAATTAAATTATTAGTTTTTATTACGTCTACAGCTATTAATTACAATATCTACTGTTAGATACCAATTATTCAAAGAGTATATAGATTATTTTAATACAACAGAACACACTCTGTATTGAGGATGGTGGAGGGCAAAACACTGTAACAACCTCGTTGAGGTTATTGATGTTTAGGGGTTCGAGTAAAGTTCAGCCATATATAAACAGTTCAATTTCTAATTTATTATTTCTCTAACTTAAATCAAAACAACTCTAGGTAGGAAATGCGCAACACTAATAATTATAAGAGCAATCACACGGCAAAAAGGATACTTAATATTTGACTATAATCTAATTCACTTACTCTCCGAACACTTCGGACTTCTACGGTCTAATTCACCGTAATTCTGTTATTTGTTGTACGACCTCCGGTCGTTTATTATTAAACTCTATATTATAACTTAATCGTCAATTAGCAATAATTGATTATCCAGCAGCTACTCGTCGACTAGCTCTCAACTACTCTCAACTAACTTTGCGTATCTAAAAGTCAATACTTAAATAGAACCACTCATTTCCATGAATCAAGTCTTCTTCTTCGGGAAAAAGTTTTCAATAGAACAACTGTTAGAAAGAAAGAAATTTGTCCCAAGAAGATTAGTTACAGGTTTGTGGATAGACCCGTTACAATAGTGCGTCTCTTTCGAGTGTTCCCAGCGGTCTGCTCTTTGCTATCTTGAGATGGGCGATCCCTTCTTATTTTTCGAATTCCACTCGAAGTGCGACTTTCAATTGGTGCAGCTGTTGTTGTTTTCTGACCATATTTATGAGCTGTCAACGTGCTATTATGAAAAGGATCCTGCAATATTTTAGGGGTGTACATGTGGCGTATGAACGGCGTAATTTTATCTGCATAGGAAAACCGATCTTGCAGCAGCGAGACAGGGAAACGTTAAAAAAGGGAATAAATTTATTTTCACTATTAGCTGCATATTGCAGCATTTGGCGACGTATTTTGATTCTATGAAATTGGTCGATGGTATAATACGTAAATATTCTTTCATTAATAATCAGTTACAAAGTATCTTTTTATCTTGTACAGGAGAATTTTTAAAAGAATATTTTAAGAAAAGAGATTTTTCAAAAATATTATAAAATATATTTACATTTAAAAAATAGATATTCGTATTATTTTTGTTTCTTATTTTTCGTGTTAAATTAGAGTAACAAATTTTTTATTCTGAATATTATGTAGTTTTATATAAAACCCAGAGAAAAACTCCCATTTTTTTAGTAAAATAATCTTAAATAAACTTTAGGCAAAACATATTCTCTAAAAAAATTTTATATTAATTATTATTATATAATCAACTTTTACTCTCCAAATATTTACTACTATTATGCAACGTAATGAGTTAATATTATCGATGAAATTTTTTTTTCATCATTTATTTTTCTTACGTAGTTAATTTTGATGTGTATAATTTAACTCTTCTGCACTGAACATATTGTGAATATAATTTTTTTTTCTTTTATGTAATAGATGTGCGTTAGAGAATGTGCATTTAACCAATCAATTAAATTATTTGGATGTTTTGATCCTGAAGTCATCAATTATCCAAATGACGATGCTCTTTTTTGTTTTAATGGTATGATCAAACAGCTACTTTATTTCTTAAATATTTTTTAAAGTTCGACATTAATACACTGGTGTGCAAAACTTAAGCAACAATGTAAAAATTTAGCAGATAACCATGAAATTGCAGAAAAGGAGGTCTGGAGATCAGAACAGTGAACATGTAAGTCAGTAGAAACGTCATGCGTATGCAAATATCAGGAACCAAACGTCAGAAGCGACGTGAGCGTACGCAAAACGCGTGATGTCGGCGCGCGCTGCTCAACAGTAGAAAACAACGAAGGACGGAGACGCAATTCAACATATTCGTTGCAAGTGCCAGTGAGTCGGTTCGTGAAATATGGCTAGAAGAAATCACCTGGACGACTTCACACGTGGAAGAATGATCGGAAAGCTGGAGGAGGGGCGTACCATCACCAGTGTAGCTGCAGAGTTCGGAATCAACAAAAGTGCCGTTTCGCGCGCTTGGAAAGCGTTCCAAACCACAGGTACAGCTGTTAGAAAGGTTGGTGGTGGCCGCCCGAGGACGACAACTGCCGGGGATGACCGATATATCATCCAGCAGGCGAAAAGAGGCCGACGGCAGTCAGCAAGCGTCATTGCTCAGCAACTCTCTACAGCAACGGGGCGACAAGTGTCGCCGTTTACTGTGGCCAGACGCCTTCACAAAGGGGGCCTATTCGCCCGCCGTCCTGAGTGCTGCCTCCCGTTGAAAGTTGACCACCGACGCCACCGTTTACAGTGGTGAAGAGAGCACAAAAACTGGACAACTGATCAATGGAGTCGTGTCCTCTTTACGGATGAGAGTCGGTTCAGTACCAGAAGCGATTCTCAACGCGTTTTGATTCGAAGAGAGATCGGGACATGGCTTTATACCAGTAACATCAAGGAAAGACACCATTACGGTGGTCCTGGAGTTCTTGTCTGGGGAGGCATTATGCTGAACGGGCGAACTGAGCTCCACATTTTCGATAGAGGGTCTGTAATCGGGTATCGCTATTGTGAGGAGGTACTTCTTCCCCATGTGCGTCTGTTCCGAGGTGCCATTGGCCCAGACTTCATTTTTATGGATGACAATGCACGGCCACATCAGACTCTTGCTGTTGAGGAGCTGCTGGAAAGTGAAGATATCACTCGAATGGATTGGCCAGTGTACTCCCCAGATTTAAATCCCATCGAACATATGTGGGATGCTTTGGGGAGACATATTGCAGCACGCTTAAATCATCCGGAGAACACCCAACAACTCAAACAGATGCTGATTGAAGAATGGGTACTCCTACCGCAAGGAATGTTGCACCAGCTGGTTCTGAGTATGCGGAGACGGTGCGAAGCAACCATTGCAGTGAGGGGAGGGCATATACCATATTAAGGAACATCTGCTTGTTGTTCTTCCTGTTGGATAGATCATCATGAGTCACGATACTATGCGTTCAATAAAGCTTGTTTTTGTTTGATTCCATACCGTATGCATTGTATTCCTTTTTCAGCGCCGATGCTTTCGTCTACGTACATAATACTCTCCCTCATTTCTGAATTTCATGTCTCTCAAATGATTTTTCGTGAAGCTATGGCAATAAACCCACCTGTTGCTTAAGTTTTGCACACCAGTGTAGTTCTAGATGTCGTCTCTATCCCTTTACCACGATTCAAAATTTTATGGCCTCTCACCAAGACCCATAAAGGTTATATTAATACATATAATCTATCAATCTCAGATTTTAACGAATTCTAATTTTTTAAAATTAAATCATAATATCAGAAATCAGTAAATTGAAAAAAAAAACTACTAAATAGAGGAAAAATCTATTTGAGAATAGTAGACGAAATAAAATGCAAGCTACAACTCAGATTTATACATTTGTTATACAGTTAATTGCGATTCATTGTACATTAAAATCTGTAATTTGAGCGGATTATCCCATATCTAATTAATTTTAACATTAATTATTTAATTTTAGGAAAATTAGAAATAAACAGCGTAATGTGTTTTAATTATACTGAAGCTAGAAAGTCACAAGGTAACCAAGGCTTAATTACAAGGTCTGTCGCAAGGGTAACTCATGTTACTTTAAAAGATCTTTAAGGTAGTAGTTCGGTGTGAGAGACGACCGAAATTTCGACGTTTATTCGTGCATTTTTTATTTAACAAAAAAATAAAATGCGATAATTTTATAATTTTTACATGTTTTTATTAGCATTTTAAAGTGTGTAAAATATTTTTTTATTTAATTTTACATTAATTTGTTTATAATTTTTTATGTCAAAGTAGAGTCCTCGGAAAAAAAGGTGAGCTGTTTTGGAAAGCACACACATCCTTCGGTAGTCATCTGAAATAAAAAAAATGTAAAAGATATAATTGTTCTGTAGAATTTATTCTAATGAACTAACCAATAACATGCATATTAAAAAAATTATGAACTTGTTAAAAAAAAAGGTTCTCAAAATCTAATATTTTTTTGTTGATAAATTGCTTAAAAAATTTATTTATTATTCAAATATTGAATGGTTTATGTGTGTTTATTTAGCTATGTGTGTCTAGAATAACAGGTCAAAGGTAAATTCCTATTATAGCTCACCCCTTGGCGAAGATTTTTTTCAAGTCGCGCCAAAATGGCGCCAAGGCGCGTTTTTCAAAGTCTCGTCCAGGCAAAAGGGAAAAACATGGCGTCTTGTCTGAAGGAGCAGGAATGGAAAACATTAAAACTTTAAGATTTCATATTTAGCTTCTGAAAATAGATACTTTTTAAAACTTACAGAACAATAATTCCATGGAAAATTTAGCTTTTCAAAAATATGAAATGGAGAACATTCCCAAGAAAAGAATAACCGGAAGCTCGAAAGAGAAATTTCTCAAACGTTACCAACAAATTCAGTAAAATCTCCTTCTTCTAAAATTAGGAAATAAAGGACATTCTAATAAGTAAAAATTTATAGCCAACGGTCAAAAATGAAAAATTCTTTTTTTAACTTTCAAAAAATAGGCAATTAAGAACATTCCGAAAATGAATCGAAGCTGGATGTAGAAAAACTGAAATTTTTAAGGCGTTATTAAGAACAAATTAATGATAAAATTCAACGAAGGAAATTAGGAACATTCTAAAAAGAACGAATTCATGTTCCAAGGAGAAAAATTTAAACATTATGAACAAATTCCTGTATGATTCGGTTTTTTGTAAAAAGATATAAAGCACACATTCTAAAATTACTCAAACGGCTTTTGCCAAACAACGTACCTTTTTTTACATCATGTGGATCCTTTCCTGCTAGCGTACGTTATCTCCATCATTTGAAAAGCACCATCTAATAATTACCACCTTTTTTACAAAAAATTTAAAAAGAAAATAAACTTTGCTTTCGTCTCGTAACAGTGACCGGTAATCCCAAAGCGTCGAATAAATGGTAACGGTTTTTACCACTCATACATAGTTAGTAGGGTTGCTGAAGCTAATGAAATTAACGGAAATTACTAATTGCCGATACCTAACGGTCATAAATAACGGTATCTTATTTTAAAGAATTAAAGGAAGGGTTGCTAGCTTGGCGAACTTATCGCCCAACTTGGCGACAAAAGAAGCACGAAAGCCGGGGGTGGGCTATATTAGGATCCTACCATAATTTTCAGCGACTTTGAGAGCCTTGTGTAAAGTTCCGGCCTCTTTATAGTTGGCTTCTGCAATTTTCTCTACCCTCAAAATTCGTGCATTGTCAACAGTGTCAGCGTAGTCCGTGGCTGTTTGACCTATTGTGACGCCCATCACCTCCATAACAATGAGTACAGCTAGAAAACCCTCATTAAAAATGCAGGCAGCCGTATAGGTAGCAATTTCCATAACGCTTTTCCTAGTAAGAGTATGCTTCGGAGCGAAATTCCATACACAATGATTGAAACTTTCGTTATTATTTTGGGTGTTTCCCCCCAAATATCTTTTCAATAAATCATCATATCTTAAAGTCTCATACACACTGGTTTTATAAGATTTATAAAATGCTCGGCTAACGTTACTGGGTGTTTATAAGTACTCTCTTGATTTTCTGCTTTCAATTGTTGATATTTGCATCAAGAATCTGGGCAGTAAAAGTGCTGAAGGTTTTGTATACTGTACAAAATTCTTATATTTCGTCTTTGCCAATCAAAAAGGTTTGCTATAATACGAATATCTGCGTATTCTAGAATACTAGGGACGGAAAAACAATAAAGGAGGGAGCTATCAGAGCAGCTACCGCTGGCGTGTCTGCACACTTTCAAACACACTACGTCCAGCTCTCTTCTTTTGAATATAACTCTGAAAATATTAAAAATTTCGGTCTGAAAATTTTAGGGTATATTTTTAAGATGATTTTCTTCCAAGAAATGTTTTTAAAAAATCGATTTTTTGAACCCGTCACACCGGACTAAAACCTTAATGAAAACAAAAATGCCCCCAAAATTCCAATCCAGATACACGAAGGAGATAGAAAAAGACCAATTATCGCCAAACATGAATCTTTAATGTCTGTTTGCAGATAATTGCTACCTCATTTTATAGATAGATATATTCATCCCTATTTTTTCAGTTAATGGCTTCAGTGAAACAGTATGCCCCTTATCCAATATAATTGCACACACTTTTTATTACCTTAGTAGTAACAAGGAGAAAAATGACCGCATATAAAATAAATTTAATAGTTGGGTGACTAAGAAATTTTAAGCCATTTTTGTTTGTTCTTTCGGTCATACGACAAAGTAAGTAAGAATATTACTTTCAGGGTAAATCTGGGTATTTTTCGACTTGAGCGTATGAATGTGCATACGAATTACTACGTTTTAATTAAGTGCTTTCTTTTAAACACAATAAAATATATTAGTTTTATTTTCATACTAAAATAATTCAAAGCCTTATTTACTTCCTCGTAACATTTTTTTATACATTCAGGGTGCCCCCAAAATAGCTCCCAAACTCTGCTCAGCCAGATTCTCGTTGGGATAACGCAAAAAATGCTAAAAGGCCTGCACCTGTACGATCCATAGTTTACGAGAAAAATACGGCACATGATGATGAATGAATGATGTGCATATCTAAGCTCCTGTACGTGATTGGCGGAATCTGGCATACTCCACCACTGAAATGTATATTTGGGTCCAATTCTATGCCCTCCACTATCGCCAGATCTCCAACAGTTGGATTATTTCCCCTGTGAGGTAATCTCAAGGAATTGGTGTATAGAGACACAGTGACACACAAACGGACCAAGTTGAACGTCTGCATTCTGATTGTATTTCGGTGGACACCGCGCTGCTGCGATCTGTGCTCGCATCCATTCCACGATGCGCTCAAACCTGCCTCAATATGCACGATGAGCACTTTGAACATCTATCTTTATAAATATTTGCAAATACTGCTGCTGATGTGTCCAATACGACATTTTACCTTACACCGACTGTGACACCATACTTTGTTTTTCGAATCTTTCTCGTGAACTACAGATGGTATAGGTACAGTTCTTCGGGCATTTTTATGTACTTCAAACAAGTAATTTGGTTGTGCAGAGTTTGGGTACTATTTTTAGAACACCCTGTATATGGAAAAACGTATTTGCCCCTATTTACTCTCATGTTCAAAATTAAGGTCACAAACATGTGTTTTAGACATAATTCTAAAATGCCTCCAGTAAAACTGGTAGAATTTGTATTTTATTTATTTTGAAGAACGGATCCTACAATATCAACCTTCGGCTTAGAAAAAAAGTTGTTCAGCGTTAGTTTTTACAGAACTACTGAACACAAACCATTTAAACATATGCTATTTTGCTAGTAGCGTGTTTGCAGTAAGAATAACTTCTCAGAATCGTCTAGATTATTCCTTCAGATGGAGAACCGTGATGGAGCTTGTAGTAGAGCTAGCCTCAAGCTGAGGGGGCTCTATAGTAACATGGGGCACCCAAAGTGGTCTCCTAGCTGTGGATTCAATTCCAAACAAGTGGTACTATGGCCAGGAAAACCCAAGACCGCCACAGAGCAACGACACCTTTAGTTAGCATTAAGCGTACAACGACATAGGCAGGCAATGGCTCCTCAGCTTTCTCGTGACCTTGCCACTGCGTCTAGAAGAGGAATTTCCAGACAAGCAATCAAGAGACTTCTTGTAGAGACTGGTCTGTACGCCCGGCGTCCAGTCTGATGTGTCTCCTTGACTGCATCCAATAGAAAAGACCGATTCTTGAGAGCCGAAAACATTAGTCAAGCACTCTACAAGAATAGGGGAGTAGGGGGAGTGTTTTTTCAGTGATGAGCCAAAATTCACCAAAGTGATTCTCGTCGAGTCCTCCTTTGGAGAGAAAGTTGAGCTCACCTTCATTCCTTCTAAGAAACAAAAATTGACAGATTTGATGGCAAAAGAATCCTTGTCTGAGGCATCATAATGTTGGACAGCCGTAAACCACTGTACGTCTTCGATACGGGTACAGTCAACTTACAGCGCTATAGGGATGACGTCCTTGAAACCTATGTGATGTTGCTTCAAGATGTTGTGGGCTCAACTACATTTTTATGGATGATAATGCGCGGCCACTCAGAGCTCACATTGTTTGCTTAATTTCTTGAAAAAGAGGATATTGGTCGTATGGATTGGCCGTTGAGGTCTCTGCATCTCAATTCTATTGAATATGTTTGGGATGGTCTAGAAAGAGCTATTTCTCAACGTGGTCTCTCTCTCAGAAACTCCTAAGGGTTATAATTCACAATTTCGGAAGAATGGGTTTTGTTGCCACAAATATTTATTGACAACCTCATAACCAGTATGACAGCTCGTTGTGAGATGTGTATATGGTCAACGGTATTTATCCTCTATATTAGAGAGCTAAATGCTTTATCTCTGAATCATGATTTCCAACTTTTTATATGCCCTGTATTTTAATTGAAATTAAAATCTTTTCCGTGCTGTTATGTTGCTACATTCTTTCTCACATTGTATTATGTCTCTGTGCCCAATTTCGTGGCAAACAGTAAATAGTTCAACAATTTTTACAGATTTTATATTTGTGTGACCTTAATTTTGGACCTGGGAGTGTCTATCTTTTCCTTAGTAATAACATAATTTTTGCTTTCACTAAAATGTAATTATCACGTCTAAAAATAATTTCAGAAATCAAATTTTTCGAAATTTTTCACGTTGTTGGACTTATTTTCTCAAGCTTTACTTTGATGATATATTATTATATTTTTGTAACTACTAAGTCTTAAAATACCGATTTTAGTTCTTTCATAAATATATTAAATTGGTAATTTAAAAATAATTGATGAGTACTCTCTCTTTAAATTGTTTACTAAAATTTCTTTTATTTTTGGACGAGTTCATTTTTTAGGTGAAGCTTCGAATATTGATAAAGTGTTCAAAAATTGCGGTCTTAATTGTCAACCAGCATGCTAGTAAGTCAATTTCATATCATTAGTTTTTCATGTATAATACCTTCTTTCCAGCCAATTTAGAAATAATTACTTTTGGTAAGAAGCTCAGTGGTTGAGTGATAGTGTATCGTGCTTCCACACCTCAGGTCCGGTGTTCAAATCCCGGGCAGGGAAAGGTCGACTTAGCCTTTCATCCCCTCAGTGGGTCGATAAATTGGTACCAAGCTTGCTTGGGAACTGAACCCTGGGGGTTTCGCGTCAGACTGACCACTTGACCGAAACATCTGCATATGTGCCTGTTACGTAAAATGAGGTGGACGTAGTAGGCCATAGTAGACCATGGGCCGTTGCGCCACTGAGTTCAGTTCAGTTCGTACTTTTGGAAAAGCTGTTCGAAAAATTTTGTAGTGGTTGAAATATTTTACAGAATGGTTCATCAATATTCTATTTTTGATTTTTAAAAGTTAGTAGTCATGTCTTCTACCAGCATAGAGGTAAAATAATTCATTCATAGAGGCAGAAGACCGAAGAGCTGTTACATTCTAAGTGAGGAGTCACGGTTTGCCGACCCCTGGCCTAAATGATAGTGCATACTATTAGGCCTAGGCTTAAGCAAGGACGATGGACATGACACAATATTTTAGTTTTGCTGCTGTTTCTAGCCAAAAAATCGAAATTCCCAGTTCTTCGGAGAAATATGCCTAGGAATAACATTAAATGATTAAAATTATTTTGATCAAGTTCAGTTGAATAGTGAACGAGATGAGACCCACTTCAAGCCGAGGCCCACACCCAGTTGGCCCATGCATTAAAACGCCCTTGGTGTGATCTTAGTTAAATGAATGTTAAGTAAAAATACAAAGCTCTTCCAGTTGCTTCCAGTTTTTTTAATGCTTCTTAAAATAACTTTCTTTAAAACGCATTGCATAAAGCAATGTAGTTGAGGCTATTTTCATTCTAATTTTGAATCGCATAAATAATGTTTACAATAAAATGTCAAAGTAGATATATAACTCATATTTTTTATTTCAACTTATTTTTTTTAATATTTAAAAATTTTATTTTGCTGTTAAATAAAAACGTTTTTATTTCTATTCATTTTAATTTTACATTTTTAAAAATATACTTTACCCACTACATATCTATAAATTCTCTGATGAAATTTTTTATAGTAAAATAAATATATAAGCCCTAAAATTTTTATTTTTTTTTCTATATAATGGGTCCTTAAAGTTTTTTTTTTTCAATTTTCTTAAACACAATACATAATTCATGCTTCATAGTTTTTTCTTTTTATTTTTACCGTATCAATTTTTTTCTTTGGGGAGCAATATATTGAGTTTATTTATCATAGTAACAGATAATTAACGCATTTTTCTGGGCACTTTTGTTCATTAAGGTTGCATTAATATATGAAATTTTTAGATTCCCCACCAAGATTAATATTTTTGAAATATTTATGAAATTCAAACGACATGCCTACAACTTCAAAAATATTTTTTTTTTTTTTTCGCATTTATGAATTCATTATTTCTTCATTTTTTGTGAGTAAAATAAATATATTTTAACTTTACTGTTTTAGATCTTTATTTTTCTTCGTCTTTTAGAGCTTTTTCTCAGATTATTTGTTTTGTGAACTTTATTTTTGGTTGAGTATCAAAGGAAATGCCATCATATAAAAATATAGTTTTTCATAAGAGAGAATGTCCAATGTGCTGTGTAAAATGTTTTTTTAGCATAACTTATTTAAGAAATTTATGTTTTTATTTTTCAGCGAAGAAGAAATACAAGTAAAGACAGAAGAATTTATATTTTCTTCCACTGAAGTAAGCTGTGTGCTTTTCATGCTATTTTTCGTCAAATACCAGTAATTTAATAAAAATATTTTTAAAAAACTCCTCACACATTAACGTAGATATATTTACATTGTAATTCATATATCAGGAGTACAGACTATAAAACATATAAAATGATTTCATAATAAGTAATAGTTTAATATTTATGGTTTGGGTTTCAGGACGTGAGAGCATTTAACATTTGTTCAAATTCAAACTTCTAAATAATTATTCAAATTCGTAATTCAAAAATTCAATTCGGATTCGTGCATTAAAAATGAATAAATTGCTCTTACCTGTCAGAAGGAGAAGCGACGCACAAAAAACACCCCAGTCGGATGGAGGGACAAAAAACACGTTTTTATTTACAAAACAGGAACGCTATTTACACTAGAAGCAAACGACTACAGCGCCACTAAACAGGAGTTACAACATACTCCCCCCCGAATGACCAGGGGTTCATTCATAATCTGCTACTATTTCAAAATACACAGAAAAATATTAAATACACATTACAAGTAATTCACATACAAATTCACCAGAACAAATTCAAAACTATCACTTAACTAAGAAATCATTCATTAAGTTCAAGGTTATGTAACAATTGTACAGGTCTTTTAATAATTGAATTTTGTGTTTTTATCTTACAAGAACGTATTTTACCATCCCTGCCAGGAAATACATCAACCACTTTGCCTAGTTTCCAAAAATGTCTAGGAAATTTTTCATCATTAATTAGTACAACATCATCAATTTTAAACTCTTTAATTTCGCCTGTAGGCTTAATACAATGAGCAGATTTAAGCATGCAAATATATTCTTTTGACCATTTTGTCCAAAACATATTAAGTAATCTTTCGCGATAATTAAACCTTTTAATTAGAACTTTCCTGTTGGAAAAGTTAGAATCAAAATTAAGCCTGGCAGGTGGTAGACTATTCACTCTACGTCCTAAAATCATATGAGAGGGAGTAAGAGGTTCAGGTTCATTAAATTCACTAAAAATATATGTAAGAGGGGCGAGAGTTGAGCACTCCTTCAATTTCAATTAAAAGAGTCTCCAACTCATCGCGAAATAAAGTTGCTCTTCCCACAGTCTTTCGTAAAGCAAGCTTTACTGTTCGAATAAGTCTTTCGTAAAAGCCGCCCCACCAGGGTGCTCGTTCCATAATAAACTGCCAGTAGATTTTATGAGATGCGTAGAACGCTTTCACTGTAGGATCGCTGATAATCTTCCACAAGTTTTTCAGTTCAAGTTCGGATTTCTTAAAAGTTTTTGCGCTGTCAGTCAAGATTTTCGAACACAGACCACGACGACTAATAAAACGTCGAAGTGCTAATAGAAATGTTTCAGTTGTAAGGTTGTTCACTAGCTCTAAGTGAAGAGCTCTCGTAACAGCACACGTAAATAAAACAATGTAATGTTTATTCTCGTCTTTTGTGTAGGGGGCCTCCAAAATCTATTCCAACTACAGAAAATGGAGAGCTGACTGCTCTACACGAAGAGCTGGTAACGGAGCGGTGACTTGAACACCTGAAGTCGAACTAAATCTTTTGCATATCAAACATTTCTTTAAGATGTTTTTCACAGTCTGTCTCCCTTTAATGAGCCAGAATCGCTCTCTAATTTCTAGTAGAGTTTCACTAACACCACCGTGAAAAACCTTTCGTGAGTCTCGCACCATTAAATTTACGAAGTAATGCTTGGCCGGTAAAATGATAGGGTGTTTTTGTAAATAAGAGAATTTAGATTTTTGTAGTCTTCCACCGACACGTATCAGTTCATCTGAATCAAGGAAAGGATTAAACTCTAAAATTACTGAAGTTTTGAGTAGTAGTTTGCGTGCACGTAAACAATTAACTTCTTCGGCGAAAGCATCTCTCTGTACTAATAGAATCCAAAATTTTTCGGCACCATCGATTTCTTCTGTACTTAAGTCGTCAGATCGTTTATTGAATCTATTGCGAATGTTATGCACAAAACGAAGCACCCAACTAGTAACTCGCAATAATTTCTGCAGGCTGCTAAATTTTCTTAAATTAATTATTGAGGCTGTGTTTAATTCACATGCGAACGTAAACACTTGTTCTTCGGATTCACAGGGGTCGGTTGAAGAAAAGTCACAATTCAAGCTTTTCGGCCAGTTGTTTTCCGTCGTGCGAAGCCACTGAGGACCATGCATCCAAAATTGGCTGTTAATAATCGTCTCGAGATTCGCTCCACGAGAAACATAATCTGCTGGATTTTCTCTCCCACTGCAATGATGCCAATCAGACGGATCGGAATTTGATTGGATTTCTATTACCCTATTCGAAACAAACTGTTTATAATTTGAAGCTTTTCCTTTAATCCAATGGAGAGCAATAGAAGAATCACTCCAGAGGAAATATTTCAAAATAGGGAATTTAAATTTTGATGTTAAATATATTTCAAAATTCTCGAGGCTAAAACTGCTCCCAAAAGTTCCAATCGTGGGAGGGTTAACTTTTTGAGAGGAGAAACTTTGCTTTTAGCGGTTATAAAACTCGTGTAAATATCGTCATTTGCAGTGACATAACGAAAATACGCCACTGCTCCAAATGCTCTGGGACTTGCATCACAAAATATGTGCAATTGCAAATCCTTTCCCTTATCTAAAAGATATGGAAAATATTTTCTTTCCAATGTTAAGTCGTTTAGAAGACAAACTTGAGAGCACCAAGTCTCCCATTTATTCTTTAACTCGGTGGGCAATTGCTCATCCCAGCCGAGACCGTATTCCCAAATTTCTTGCATTAAGCATTTTATTATTAACACAAATGGGGAAATAAAACCTATCGGATCAAAGACTTTTTGCTGCTGTTTTCAGAACACAGCGTTTCGAATTCTTTAAATTTTTGATTAACTCAAGCAATGGTTGTGCATCTAATTTAAATGTATCATTATTTAAATTCCAAATAATTCCTAAAACCTTTAAAGAACGCTCACCCGATTCACAAACATCACCTATACCGTTTTCGTTCCATAATTTTCTTAATTCCTTCGAATTAGTTTTAAATTTTCTTAAATTCATGTTAGCATCTTTAAGAATTTCAATCGCGTCTTTTGAGAGATCGAAAGCCTTATAAACGGATTCGTATGAACCGGCGAACAGATCGTCAATATATAAAGAAGTATTCAACAGTTCATAAGTTTCTCTATAATCTTCCTTATATTTTCGTATATGGAATTTAATCGTCGCAGCAAGTATAAAAGGACTCAAGGTCACCCCAAACGGTACAGGATTCATTCTCATTATTTTGTACGATTTGGCATCTCCATCATTCGGAAACCAAAAAAATCTTAAATAGTCGCGATCTTCCTCAGCTATTCCAATCGTTAAAAATGCCCCTTGAATATCACTACAAAACGCATGTTCATATTCGCGAAATCGCAAGATTACATCTATTATTCGGGGATTCAAAGGTGGACCCGCATAAAGGCACTCATTCAAAGATTTACAGTCTCTACCTTTCGAGGACGCATCAAAAACCATTCGAACTTTTGTCGTTTCTTTGTCTTTTCGAACCACATCCGAATGAGGCATATAATAAGAATTAGTTTCGAAATGTGATGAACATTCCTCAACAACATTTTCTTTAATTTGATCTTTAACAATATTTTTGTATTCATTATAAAGCCAATTACTGTCTTGCATTTTAATACTTAAATTACCGAATCTGCGCTTCGCTATTGCCCAATTATTTTCCAAATCGCTTGGTTTATCTTCCCAAAATAATTTAGTCTCATACATTCCGTTATTAAATTTTAAATTATTCTCAAAACTCGAAATATAGTCGTTATCGCTATCTAACATATTCTTTTCTGTATCACTAATTCCCATCGATTCTAATTTCCAAAATTGGGTTAAATTTTCATTTAATTGGGAACAACATTCTATTTTAAATACAGAAACGTTTTCTTTATAATGTACATCCATAGGCGATATTCTACCCTGGATTATTGTCTCGAAAATGGTATCTATCGCAAACAAAGTTTTTGTTAATTTCTCCTTTTACCGGAATGAATCTGCCAAAAATATTGCGCCCCTAGTAACAATGAAATCTCATCTCCATTCGATTCGTTTAAGTCAGAAAAGTGAACATTTTTACAACTAAGCGATTTCTTTAATTTATTCGCCGATACTTTGAAAGGAGTTCCGGAAATGACGTCCGTCAAAAGAGCGTCAATAGTGATAGTTTTTACAGAATCGTTAAGGTTACAGAGGGTAATTTCCACAACTTCGTATTTTGTGTGTGTGAATGGGTGTTCTCGAACCGAATGTGTAAACCAATAAATTTTCTTCGCGTTTCACAGGAAGCTTCATTTCAGAGGCTACTGTTTTTTAAAAAAACATCTCTGCGAAGCGTTTTCTAACAAGAGATTTATTTCCTTTTTCTGCGATTCGTTTACCAATAAAGCCCTACACGTTTCGAGAAGAATTTCGTTATGAGTTGTATTCACATTACAGCATGAGATACTTTTCAGGGGGGTGTCACATTCCAGTGAGGAACCCCGAACACCTGCGTTCTCCGAGGCGATCTTTTCGTCAACAGGGTGGTTTGTGGGGATGAAAGAAGTATCGCATATCAGTTCGGAGTGACGACCCTTACAATTAACGCAAACCCTAGCCTTTTTACAAGCCCGAAATATATGGCCTCGCGTGAGACATAGATAACAAATGCCGTTTTTCCTAAGAGATAATTTCCTTTCCTCGATTGATTTCGGACAAGAATCGGAACTATGATCATTTTTATTATCATTTCCCAAACAAAATACACACTTATTTACATTGACAACAAACGCGGAGGTCGTCGGGACATAAGTATTTTTATTTTTTCCATACGCTGAATCTACGTTATAATTATTAAATTTACTGTGTTTATAATTCTGCTTTTCGTTATAATAATTTCTAGTTTCTTTTCGGGGATTGGAATCATAAGAATTAAATTCTTTAGTTAAATGCTCATTTTTCTCGCGACACTGAATTTCTATTTTTAAGAAGTCTAATAAATCAGAAATCATATTCTCCGTTTGACCGTATGATTTTCGTGTGAACTCAATGATAAATCCCGCGGAATAGATTTTAAAATTATTGGATACAATAGGGAACTATAAGTGTCCGGATTTACCCTACAGTTTTGTAATCCTCGAATATGGATTTCACATTCAGAATACAGTTTTCGCAAGCTCAAAATGTCATTTGATTTTCGCACAGGATTTAAATGTAATAATTTAGACATATGCGAATCAATAATTAAATCTTTTCTGCCAAATCGCTCTTTAATTATGTTTAATGCGATTGTATAGTTATTTGCACTTAAAGTTAAACCTCTAATTGCTATTTCAGCTTCATCAATTAAGTAAGATTTTAAATAATTAAATTTCTCAACGTCACTTAAATTTGAGTTATTGTGTATTGCTGCTTCGAATTGGGCAAAGAAATCACTAAATTTTAAAATATTTCCGTCAAATTGTGGGATTTGCAGTTGAGGGGAGTTTTAAACTTGAAAATTGTTGTTCGCTTCTAGAACTTGTAATAGGTGTGTTTCTCGACTCAGTTTCTCTTTTGTTTAATATTTTATTGGCACGCACTTTACAAGTTATTATTGAATCACGGTATTCTTGTTGTTTTTCTATTTCCTTTTCTAGGTCATCCATATTAGTAAGAATCGTGATATCTTTGTCAACATTCTCAAGTTGTTTTTCTTTATCAATTAATTTTGCTAAAAGTTCTTCTATAAAATCGCTTGATGCATTTTCCTTCTCAATTTCAATTTTAATTGAGTTCGATAATTCTGTTGCCGCCCTTCTGACAGGTGTTCGAATTTTTTTAAGAACTTCGATATCCATTTCGTATAAATTAAATTTTCAAATTCAATACTGTTCGCAAGATTTCAACTACACTAACAGTTCGCAATAATTTATCTAAAGGCTGGTCCCGAGTTTCAGGCACCAAAATAATGTTCAAATTCAAACTTCTAAATAATTATTCAAATTCGCAATTCAAAAATTCGTGCATTAAAAATGAATAAATTGCTCTTACCTGTCAGAAGGAGAAGCGACGCACAAAAACACCCCAGTCGGATGGAGGGACAAAAAACACGTTTTTATTTACAAAACAGGAACGCTATTTACACTAGAAGCAAACGACTACAGCGCCGCTAAACAGGAGTTACAACAACATTGATAAGATTTCGAAATTTATTCTTGAAATACTTTAATTAAAATAGCACAATTATATTTTGTTTATTAAATAAAAATTTATTATGAATGTAGTTTCTGTATAAAAACAAAAAGATTAAAAATTTTTAAGTTTTTTGAAATAAAAATAAATTAGTGTAAATTTATGTTTTTTTAATAAGTATCAAACTGTAAATCTCTTTTTCTCATAAAATTTAGTATATTTATGTACGTATTTATATTTTAGTATTTATATTAAATTTGTATACTAGTTCATTGCATGATAATTTTTATAATTATTTGTGTGTTAAGCATTTTATTCAAAGGAAGAAATTATACAAAGTATAAAATTGTATATCTCTTTTTAAAAAGTGGTCTTCTTTTTCAGGTAGGACAGAAAAAAAAAGAGTATGTTTAATTTTTTTTAACTTTTTCCTTTAAATTTATTTAATAATAAAGCATAATTTTAGAAAAACGTTTGGCAATTTCCACCCGTACTTTAGAAACAATTAAAAAGCTAAAAAAAACTTAGAATGAAAGTGATTTGAAGATACACACTTAAAGAAGCAAAATAGAATTACAATTTTAAATCGGAATTTTTAGATATAATGAGTGTAATCATGCATGAGTTGATAAGTTTTAAAAAATATGAAGAAAAAATAACGTGTACCAAAACATACAACAAAAGAATACAATATGAACTACGAAAACAGAGAGAAAGCCAAGTATTTGTAAGTCATTAATATTAAAAAGATTACTATACCACATATAGTTCAACATGAACCGTTCTTTAGAATACTTCTGTATGGGGTTTCAAAAAAAGTTGTTTCATTTAATACTAATTGATTTTTTATTTACAATTCGACTAATATTTAATATTGCTTTATATATAACTACTTTTTTTTTTACTTCAAAGGAAATGTTTATATTAGATTAACTGGCAATTCTCTTTTTCTTACATGATGATTTCCAATGTTCTCATGGATTCGTTCAGCAGAACTTTATTCCACGGTTCTTTCGGGGTCATCTGACGAAGTGGAAATTTAAATTGCCACTCATTTGACCCTCCAAATTTCCTTTTTCAACCCCCAATGAGAAAACTTCGAGGTCATAATAGGTTTCACATGAACGGCCCTACACTTCTCCAAACACTTGACTTCGATCCAGAGGATTCGTTCCTGCATCCTGCTCAGTTCTAAATTGGCAAATCAAAGGATGTTGCATTCACGATTCTGTGAACGTGGCCTTTATATTCATCAATGCTTTTTTTTAAATAATAAAAGCAAAATAATTATATACAGTCAGCTAATTGAGTAAGATTCGTTATTAGAAGTACATTAGATCAGTGCTCCGCAACCTTTTTATCGCTGCGGACCGGTCAACATTTGATAATTTTACCGCGGCCCGCTGTGGGTGGGACACGTTGACTGTTTATATTTTAGATTGTTTTGATTTAAAAATTTTAATTTAGTTACATTTAAATATGCCTTCAGAATAAAATATAGTTACGCCAAAAATGAATAAAAGTGATTTAACGTAAAATATAAAGTGATTTCCGTGGAAAGTTGCGCAAATCCAAAAGAAATGCACCACTTTAAATAAAATGGCAATAGTTTAATGTTCTTTAGGCGGCCCGGCACCGTTTGATCCGTCGACAGGGGGTTGCGGATCACTGCATTAGAGCATATGTATGTATCAATGCCACTAATATTGCTCTTTTCGTTTGAAATAAGGAATAATAATATGTACTTTAGACACATTACTTGTACATATCAAGTGAAAAGGGCCTTCATATATAATCAAACTTTTAGTACCAAACATTGATTAATTATATAATTCAGCAACTCTGAAGTATTACGACTTACGCGCTTACGACTATAGATGTACGAGAAGTTTTGAAACTGATAAACTTACCGCTACAAGGTAATTTATCTTACATGCGAACCTACAAAATAATGGCAAAACAGTTACATAGACCAAAGAATTAAATCCGACTATTAGTCTTAAAAGTAAACTATTATAGCTTTCAAGTAATAAGTCATTTAATTCTAAAATCTTTGACAAAGTGGAACCACAGAGAAAAAATTCTGTCCCCATTTATCAAATAGATTCTTTATTCTACTTATATTATAGCCCAATGGCCGTATATATCCTTCCACTGATTTTCAATCAGCTCACTTCATCATATGTTATTTTGTATTAGTTTTGTCTAATAAACTAATAAACATATCAAGTTATCAAACATTTTACAAGTTACGAAGAAAAGACTTATCGATTATCCTCTAGGGAAGGGGTGTTGAACCTTTATGGATTAACGTGCCATTTTTCTCCAAAGAAGTACTTGATAAGGTGTAGACGTGCCGTGTGTGTGTGCGTCGAATAATTTTGACTTGCGATTATTTAGAAAATAATAAAAGTTCAAACAAACAACTCAAAACTCCTTATTTATAATACTATAAAAAATACACTTTGTACTCTACAGCAATAAATGTTTCAGTTATACGCGTAATTGAAATTATAAAAAGTAACATTAGTGTGATTTCTGCTATTGCAGATTACATGACAAATAACTTGTATTTGGATTGGGTAAGATGTTAATTTTAGCAGATTGTATGCTGAATTAGAATCATCTACCACACGGTTTCTTAGCGAGTCTGTAATGTTTTTCATATCTGAAAATAATGATTCGCAGTCGTAGACAGATGAAAATATGGTTAATATAGCATAGTCCAGCTTCTTCAAACAGATAAATGTGTCTGAAATCGAATTCTATGCTTCCAAAATTTTGTTACTGGCATTTTTACTTATACTGCTTGAGGATTTTTCTGTTTTAATCACACACAATTCCAACTTTCTCCTTTTTTTTTCAACAAATTTTTGAATCCGTATTGAACTAGAGACTGAAAATCTCAATAAGTTGCATTTCTAATATTACAATTTCCAACCAATAGAATTGGGACAAGTTCAATTTTTTAAATGAAGTCACATCAAAATACATAAAAAACTTGAACGTTTCTGATAATTCTTTGAACTGAGAAAATCACGCTGAAAACTGCGACCGATCACTCACGTTTGTTCGTAATACTTCATATTGTACCTTGTTATTTTGAATTAAAATACAAACCGTTTTGAACGGTGGCTTGCCTAAAATATTATGTCGAGTGCCATTGGTTCGCCATCCCTGCTTTAGGCACTTCTACTAGTCCAATGATTACATATGGCTCATCATTTATTTTCAAGCTATCCTGACTCTTTTTCAGTAATAATTTTAATTTTAGCTAATTAATTAATTAATATTTAAGTTAACTAAATGATTAAAATAAACAATTAGAATTGATTTTATACCTGTCTATTTCAAACATTAAAACATTATTAGGTAAAATCAATGCCAAGTTTAATTATTAATTTATTATTCGTTCAACAGTGCATAATTACTGTGTGTGTGTGTTTGATGAATACTATTAAAAACAGAAATAAAATGGATAGTCTTCGGATAGATAGCGATTATGCTTTTAACGGGTTGTTCTTTACAGCCTTAATTACTCAATTAAATTCTTTTTCTTAGCAAGAATGCCTATATGTATATGCCTATATGTATATATTTGCTTTATACTCTTTGTTTTTTTAAATCGCCTTTAAAAATTTTTTTTAAAAATCTCATTTACAAATAAAGATATACCCTAAAAGCATTTTTAGACTATTTTATATTATTTATTAGTTTTGTAAGGCATTCGCCCGTGGGTGATGCCTTACTTCTAAGTTATCCTCGTGACCTAGGGGTGTGGGAGTGAATGAAGAACCAGGCGTTGCCATAACCTTAATATATCTCTTTATTAAGATCTTAACTTAAACACCATACAATGATAATATTTATATTTTAACTTAGAGGTCCTGAGGTGAAGAAACACACAATACGTATTACCAAATAAGTGCCATCCTGACCACTATAATTACTTTACTACTTACTCCTAACCTCTGTTTATACACAGTTCCTAATATTTAGTAGATCAGTCCTACCTCTATATCCTAGGTAGCAGCAACACTCTTGAATCATCAATGTTGTTTCTTTATCTCGCGTGGAATGGTATCCACCTTGACTTGAACTCTGGAATATCGGCTCACTTCAGCTTACGCGCTAAAACTCAGACTAGCACAATCACTTCCCAAAAGGCCACATCGCTTACGCTAAACTTCTGCTATTTAAAAGGTTCATAATTTGCATAATCACGCTTCGCTTCTGGATTTGGTTGGAAAGAATTTGCCTTTTTCGGCCCCAAAAAACCCAAGAGGATAATTAATATAAAGAGCGACGAGCCCGTTACAATTTATTTGTATCAAGATATTTGTATGGTTCAAGTATAACATCGAAAATATGTACTCTCCTCTTAAATAAAGATAACATATGAATGAAACTAAATCAATGTTTGTGTAGGAAAAGTTTATATGATTCGTTCAAAGGAACTACATGTGTGTGACATAATCTAAATTATTCAAAAATTTAGTAAATTAAAAATTCCAAGAAAATTATAATTGATTTATCTCATTTTACAAATCTTAACTTTAAATATTTTACAATTGTCAATAATAACTGAAAAGTTTCTGCAAAAAGCAACATAACATTTTAGCTTTAAAATTTAAATTACGATAATAAAATTTGCTAGATTTGGGGTTATATACATATGTCTATGTTGTTCATTATGCGTAGAGTACTGTTTACTAATTCAGACAATGATCCTAACTTTGAACCATGTTCGAATGTTAACATTGAGAGTCGAGCGTCAACTTTTATGCTTTTAATTTATTTTTGTTTCTTTGTTTGTTTCGTTTCGTGTTTTAAATTTTTATCCCGTGAGTTTAAATTTATTACGAAAATAAAACGAGAAAAAAAATATTAAAATTTCTAGTTTTTATGATATTTAATTATTATTTAGGTTTGATATAAGTCCACAAAATAATGCATAAGTTGTGTACAAATATTTGTAAGCTATCAATATGTCATCAGAAAACTCTGTTTATTGAATTCGATAAAAATCTAGTCTCTTTAAAGATTTACAGCCTTTTTCACATTTATTTTCGATTTGAATCTAGGAAAGGATCATTCTACCTCTTTTGTGTCTTTAGATTATTCTACTCTCTAAAAATTTTTATATCCTTTTTTTTCTCGTTTTAAAGAGGTTTGACTCATGAAATTTTCGTCATTTTATTCTACCATAACAATTTATTCTACACTAGTGAGCAAAACTAAAGCAACATCTCAGAATATGCTGAATTGCAAAAAAATCAGTTGGGTGACATGAAATTCATGTAATAGAGATACAGTGTAGCATTTATTTGGTTGTTAAAAACATTATAGCCAAAAAACATTAAGTTTTACTCATACATTATTGAACAACATAAAAAAGGCGTTATTGACTTAATGGCGTTCGTGAAAAACATTGTTTGGCCATGAGGAAGAACAACAAACCAAATTCCCTTAGTTAGCTATATGACCTCCCATAACCAATTGTTGTGTGATACCGTACGCACCGTTGTACTCTATATCAAATTATCCAGAAGTTCTTGAGGTAAGAATTGCCACTTTTCATGATAACATCTTTCTGCCAGGTACCTCCCCAAAGCATCCCATACATATTTGATGAGATTTAAAACAGGGGTGCCCTCTGGCCAATCCACTCTGCAGATATCCTCACTTTCTGGAAACTCCTCAACTACAGAATTCCTACATGGTCGTTCATTGTCGTCTACAAATATAAAGTACACAAATCTACAAACATGCAGCATATTGGAACAGAGTACACATATGGGAGGATAATTTCACTGTAGTAACGATCTCCAGTAAGTGAGTCGTTGTCGAAAATATGGAGTCCATTCAACATAATGCCTCCCCATACAAACACTCCAGAACCACATAAACAGCCCTTTTCCCTTATGTTAATGGAATGAAACCACTAACTGGCTCTAAGAATTATTGCTCACACTGAAACGACTCTCATCACTAAACAAAATTTGACTCCACATTGATAAGATCCTTGGTTGAGTTCTTGACACCACTGACGCCAATGGGCTGCTATTAATGTTATGCAGCGTTCAAGATGACGGCCGAATAGGCATCAACACAGTGACACCGTGATACCTGTCGTCCGGTTACCCTACGCAGAGCAATGTTACATGATTTCTGTCTCTTTTCGACTAAAGAAAGATATACCGGTCATCACTTGCCGTTGTTTTTCATAGCCGACCACCTTCCAACTTTCTTACAGCTGTATCTTTCATTTGGAAGACTTTACAAGCTCTTCAAGGTGCTACTTTGTCAATTCCAAACTCTTGAGCAACATTTGTCCTCGTAAAGTTTGCTTATCATTCTACCATGTGCAAAGACCTCCAGAGGGTTTTTTGAAGCCATTGTGAACGTATAATTTTGATTGCACTTGCAGTAATTGTCTGGAAATGAAGCCTTCTTTTTAAGTTGTCTGGGCACTGAGCACGTGTATTCCAAGCATTTACGTGTCGTGACGTCACCTCAGATATGTCACTGTGCCCATATTTTAGCATGCACCACCTTTATGTTTTCTCGAGATACTTTTCACTGTACTGGTCTAAAAAAAAACTCTTCCGAACAATTTCATGGCTGTGTGTTGAAAAATGCATTTGTTGCTTAAGTTCTGCTCGTTAGCGCATCTACATTCACGAAATTCATTCTATTATCAGGCTATTATTATTTCCTCTTGTAACAACAACTTTTCAGTTAGTCACATAACAAATCAATGTTTTTCGAAATTAAACCTAGTCACTTTTATAAAGTAGTTTTGAATAATTATTTTTATTGATTTTGAAACAACAGTTTTTATCAAGTAGATTAAACCCAATTTGTACTGTTTTAGACATTTTTCATTTTACGTATTCGTAATGCTATCAATTGCATGTACGCCGGTTGATAATTATGTTTCACCTTTCTATTTGTATTGCTAATAAAAGTAATTCATTTTTTTAGATGTCGCACAGGTATTGAGATATCGTTTGTGCGAAATCAAGTCATGAAATTTTCCTACAAAAAAAAATATGAGGTTTGTGCTTTTGTAATTTTATTCATATATTATTGCATATTAATTCTTTTTATTTGCCCCTTCTTGATGTTCTTTGTTAGTTGTCCAACTTTTATGTAAACTGATTATAGCTGATGTTTTATAAAAATTTAGCTCAAAGAAAATTATTTTACATTTGGAAAAATAATTCTTTAAAAAAGAAATATATTTACTCTTTTATAATATATTTAAATTTAAAAATAAACAAAAATTAAGGTATATATGTGCAAAAATATAACTCAATATTAATTTAAAATTTTAATCATATTTTTTCTCTTTATAATTATAAATATCTATTTCGAAATGTAAGTCTTATTTAATTTCGCATTAAAAGGATTAAATCCTTTACTTAGATAGATTTTTTGTGTGTGTCTGATTCCTTATTAAATGGATTAGACTTTGCAATTTAAAAGATTTATTCATGGTTTTCAAATATATATATATATATATATATATATATGTGTGTGTGTGTGTGTGTGTAATAATTCCCTCTAGCATCCTTTTAATTAACTCTTTTTAATAATATTCAAATAATCTTTAATTCTTAGGTTTAAAACTAACGCCCTAATCTTAATCGTAATCAACTAGTATCAGAAATCCCTTTCCCGCCCATTTTAACCAATCAGAGCTCTTATTACAAAATAGTCACGCGGTCTTCACTGCCGTGTATAAAAAGCAAAAATCTTTAATGATCACTTTCTTTGTCTTTGTGTTCGTCATGTGAAATGTCGCTGCTGCTTGTCGTTTCTGTTATATGTGTTTGTTTTCGTGTTCTTACCAAATAGATGTGAAATATAAAGGTGATTGACCATCTACGTAATGTGTAGGTAAATAAACAAGATGAAATTTAATTCTGAAGATGTTTTCACTAAACCTGATATGCCGACAATTCATACAAACCAACACCGGCCAACGATACTACATAGATCTTAAAAGCATGCATGTGCCTTAATGCGTGGTCGAAACTTTTTTTCAACAATTTTTCACGTACTTTCTAAAAGAACTCCTTTGTCCCTTCACTTGGACACCTGATTATATTTTTTTCCGATTTGAATGAAGGAAAGGTTAATTCTGCCGTTTTTGTCTTTGTATTATTGTTGCGAAATGTTGCACAAAACTTGCTCTTTCAAATGTGTAAAATTAATAAATAAATTCCTAGTTTTTTTACTCGGTTACTCATTTTGCCACACTCCCAGCATCTGTATTAACAAAGCAAATCTTTCTCTTTAACAAATAAAAAAAATAGATTTTTTTAAAAAATTGTAAGGAAATTAAATTTTAAAATTGGATAGTTTTGAATTACCTTCGTCCTAGAATTATTCGGCGCTTGGTAGGGACATCCGAGTAATTCTGAAAATGATTCAATGATGATGTCACTTGAACTGACATTTCAATCTTTAAATTTAAGCTACATCTAACAAGGACTGGTGTATAACTGAAATTAACTTAAATTGTTCATTGTTAAAGAATTCACACAATGTTTGGTAAAAGCGTAAAAGGAGTCCACTATTATATTCGAATATTGTTGACCTTTAAGTTGGTAATCTTACGTATTAATCTAATGAGTCTGTGGTGGTATCTTCATAACCCAGTAATAACAGCCTCTAGACAGGAGTGATTATTTTTGTCTAGTGGTTATGTTACATGGCTACGAACCCTGGCGTCGAGGGTTCTGTCATCGGATAAACACCTCCACATTGGCGACCTTGGCTAAATTAAGGAAAACGTAATCTTTTCTGATCTGTCGTAGTGTCATCTACCCGTAACAAGAGCAATCAAATTCTTTAGACTCACTTGATGCAACAACCAAATCTGTCAGACTCACTTGACGCAACACCATCAACTAACAGCAACAACTCACACGCTACATTCGTTTGCCTATCCACCAACTAACTGGTAGGGAAGACCTGCGGTGAGATGTTCATAAGCCAGTAACAGCCTCCGGACAGGAGTAATCTCTTTTGTCTAGTGCTTATGTTACGCGACTACGAACCCTGACGTCGAGGGTTTTGTCCTCGGATATGCACCTCCACAAGTCGTTCCTCAATGAAAATATTATTAAAATCAATCACATTTTATAAGTTTAAAAACTATTTCATGAATGTTTTATAAAACACGTGATTTAATCTTGCAACTTTGTGTTTTGACAGTCTTAGTTTATTTAAGGGGTGTTGGAAACCTCTCTCTCTCTCTATACTGACAATGTTAAATTGGCTGTTTTCGATGTACCTTTTCTCAAAATCTGTTTTATGTACATGCTTGAAATTTTTCATACTAATAATCTACACCTCTCTCATTATACTAAAAGGAGATTTTAGCTAATTTTAAATTTTTTAATAAATTATGAAATATTTTATCAAACATTGCGAAATTTGACCCATTTTTTACTTAAAAAATTTGTAAAAATTAAATTTTTGAGTTTTTTACAAAAAGCTCATTTTAGTATATATTAGACATCATTATAAATAATTCATAAAAAATTTACATACCTGTGAACAGTAGTTTCTCAGAAAAGGTACATCGCACATTAAAATTTACATTTTGAGATAAATTGATTTTAATGTATACAGTGAGACTTCTAGTTGGCTAGGAAATAAAAAAATAAAAGGCTCAATTTAAAATAAAAGATACATGTTTTGGTTTATATCAATCGTTACACTTTTAAGCAAAAACAAAGTAATTTGTTTACAATTTTCGCCATTAAAATGGGCGTGGCCCAAATTCAACGATTATTTAAAAATACGTTTTAAGGGCTTCTAAATACCCTAGAGGTTAAAATAAGGTATTTTTAAAAAGGTTAAAATCTATACAATATGAAAATGTAAAAATCTCAAATTGTCAAAAAAAATACGATTTTAGCTTTCCAACACCCCTTAAACTCTTTTATTGGCTAGGTGGCTTTTAATTCTGGTAAAAAAAAAGACCTGTGGTGAAAATCTAAACTGACTTTTAGAATTTCTATATAATATGAGTGTTAAGACAACTAAGATACAACAAATTTTCAGTTATGTTTAAATATCATGAATAAAATCCCCCCCTTAGGATAATAAAAGCTCTCTTGCTAAGATAATATAAATTAACAGTTGAATATAATTTTATTCTTTTTACTACACATCTATTTTAAGTATTTATTTTATCAGCTCGAATTAACGGTTCAAACGATTTTAAAATCTAATATTTGTATAAACAACAGAGTTTCATCCTCAAATGTTATCCTGTCAACAAAGTAAATTAAAACAATTATTATATCAAACTCTTTCAGTTTAAAAAGTATGCTTATATTAGTGTACAACAGTTCTTAAAATATCCATATCTTCATGTTTATTTATTGATTTTTTTAGTCTAGATATTTTGAAGTGACATTCATGATGTATTAGAACAACATAATTTTTAGTATATTGTTGCATTAATACTTTGAAAAACTTTCTTAAAAAGTATTATTATACATATAATAATCAGTAGTGAATCACACTTAAAAATTACTCATAAAAGAAAAAAAATACTATTATTTTAAACTGCTTGAGTCTTATGAATGGGAATGTTAGGAATATGTAATAAATTTTAAAGATTTTCTAAGGACTATTAAACACATAAATGTTAAAGATTTTCTATGGACCAACCGTAATTTAAAAACTAATATTCTCAGATTAATATGTTTTCAAACTGTTTTTTCCCCTTTCAGGAGTTTTTTTTTCTTTTATGAGTCCGTTTTTTTATTAATGATTAACATAGTAAATCATTGGCACATATTATCTCCTCTAAAATAGCACCCATTTTTTATAAAAGTATGAGTCTCTCTCTGGTTTGTATTTCCTTTTCTTTTTTCTTATTAGTATTACTCACTGTCGTACTATTTCGGTTCAGTAGTTCGGTCACTTGTTTAGTATAATTCTAAAAGTTATTTTATTTTGTATTTACAGATTGTCGAAGCGTTTGGCTATATCGGAGGATTTCTGGGAATGTGGTTAGGAATATCCCTAATTGCCGTATGCGATTTTCTGGAGACTTGCCTTATAATTTTAATACATGCGTGTAAAAGAAGAAAATCCTCCTACAAGAAAAATAAAAACCACGTATTTATGATGAAGATGCAAAAGAAAAGAATGTTCTTAATGTAATTTTGTTTTGTACTCGAATAATTTACAAAGATCTACATCAATAAAGTTCGTAGGTAAACAAATGTATCTGTCTCTATCTATTTATTTATTTATGTGAGGCTATTTTTTCCCGAACCGCTGAACGCAGAAACGCACCGAAGGTACCAAAAGATGGAAAATGATTCAAGAAATCCATTTTGACCATTTAAATTCTGAAATTGTAATTAGTTAAAAAAATATTAATTAAAAACGCACGATGCGTCTGCATTATTGTTACAATGTTACTGTTATAACAAAGACGTAAGTTGGCCCCGAAAACAGGTTTGGATGAAAATAGGTTTGCAGCCAAACTAGAATTACATGACGTTGATCTTTTGATTGTATTCATTCACTTTGATTAAAAAAATTGCTTTGATCATGCGATGAAGAAACATATAATTAAAATCAGAATTTCTGCAATGTATGGCAGTTTTTACAAATTTCCATGGATTAAATTAGAGAAAATCCACACACCCCAAAAAAACTATTTTTCAAGCAAGTTGGTACATTTTCTGAAACCAAATAGTGTAAAACTTTAAAAAATTTATAGAATTTTGTAATTTTTTTAAAAAAATTTCTTTCCGCCTTTTTTATACTTAAAACTAGTTTTTAAAAAGGCACTTTTTCGTTTCAGGAAACCATAAAAAATCTACGAAAAAAATTGCCACAATCGCAAAATACCAGTAATAATTAATTGTGTAAAACCTATCACAGATCTCACGAGTTTGAGTGTTTATGGCGCTTGCGCGGAAGGATAACTTTTGAGAGTGCTTAGTCAACCCTATTCTTTGTTTATGTGAAGGACGTTGTAGGTCTTTATAAAAATTTCTTCCATTTACTGACCTTACTCTTAATTTATGAGATACTGCAAGAAACCATTGAAAGAAAAATCTTCAGAATATGTGAAAAAAATGTCGGTTTTTGTCAGATAAAAAAGTGTTTCCTTTTTGAATGCTTTTTTCTAAAATAGTGCAAGTAAATAAGGAGAGAGAGAGAGAGAGAGAAGATTCCAAATTCATTTCCTTATTTTAAATTCCAAGAAAGTATTTATTGATTTATATATAAAATAATGAAGGAGAGCTTAGTTTTTTATAGTATATTACAACTGATAGGTTTTTTTTTATTCTTAAAAAATGATTTACTGAAAAATCTTAAAAATATATAAGAATATACTGAAATGTTTTTATCAGATAGTATTATTTTCTTTTTGAATATTTTATACAGTGAATGTAAGTGAATTTCAAGGCATTTTTCCACCCGTAATTTTTTTTTATAGTTACATATTTTATTAGAACAATCAAGCATCCAGAAATAAGCAGATGTTTCAATAGCTAACGATAATAATTTTTTTATTCATTATTTAACAAAAATGGATATAAATTAATATATTTTTTTAAAAACTAGAGCAGTATTGCTTTTTATTATTAATACCTAAATTAATTATTTAATAATAAAATCATACATATTGTCTGTTTTCCTGTGCATAAAACTAGATTAGTTTTATAAGCTATTAATTGAAAACAGAAATTTCAAGAAAAATCTTATCCCTGGGGGAGAGTTTTCTACTCGATAAGAGGTGGGAAAGAAACTCTCTGAAGAGGAAAAATGGAGGTTATTTTAGAAAAGGGAATTTTAATGACAACAATTTAGAAATCCCTCACATCACGCATACACACAAACCCAGAAGAGCTGACGTTGAGAGGGAAATTTCGATGAAACTATAAAGTTATACTCTTGGAAAAAAGACCGTGATACGCCGTACTAAACGGAGGGGAATACAGACCTGTCTGACGGTGCAAAGAGGTGGAAGAAATTTTGGTAAAGGGAATTTTAATAACATTCATATATAAGCGATACACACACACCAGGAAGTGCTGACACCGAGAGGGAAGGGGAAATTTCCACGGACAATAAGTTATACACTCGAAAAAGCCCGTGCAATGCCGAGCCATGCAGCTAGCATACATATGTATTCTGTGCTATTAGTTATATTTCTTGGAGCAAGTTTTCGTTAATCTCTCGAAATTGTTTGATAATTGTTACAAATAAATGAATCATGTATGTGTAGTTTTAGCATAGTACAGTCGATTTCTAGATTTCCAGGGTGTCAACACGAAAAACCGGTTTTTATTTCTTAAGAAACCTTTTTTTTTCTGTATTTGAAATTTAAAAAAATTTGCAATCACTAATAACTAGATAAAATTGAAGATTATGTATTTCACTTTGTTTCAAAATCCCGTTGCGCAACTTCATTATAATATATTGAATAAAGATAAAATTTTTGAAAAAAAAATACACAATATTTTGTAAGAAACAAGCACATAAGTGAAGCATTCACTGAATAGCAAATTCAATATCTGTCACGAAAGGAAGTCGGCGTGATTGAATAACAATAGACTCCGTAAGAAATATATGCAGTTAACTTCCATTGTGCAAGTTTAGGGGAGTCCCCTATCGAAGTCATCAGGTTGAACAAACTTCCAGATTTTGAAATGACTTTTAAGTTATAGCAATATTGTTTATAAAAATTATTTTAAAATAATTTATGTATTTTTCTGCTAAATTTACAGAGAAATATTATTGTAACTACGAAAAATATCTTTTGATCCCTCAATACGTATATTAAAGACAAAAATGTCAAATTATAATACACACCTAATAACCTGTAATAAAAAAAAGTATGTGTGATCATTCAAAATATACAAATTATAAAGCCAATGACATAGAAATGAAATAAATTTAAATAAAATCAAAATCTATGGAAGTTCAGATAAAAATACCACACACACACACATATGTATAGTACAAATAATAATTTATTGCATAAAAAATAGAATCTATGCATAATGGGAATTCCTAAATTATCGTACTTAGTAAATGCGTTACGGAAGAAAAAGATAAAAGTTAATGAGAAAAGAATATATTTTTATATGAAAAAAAGCAATGATTTTCATGCTTCCAAATTTTCTAATCAGAACTATTGCACAACGCCATATTTTAAAGAGATTGGAGATGAGCAACTTTTTATTTTGCTATTATTGTTATTAGATGTCATGTCATATTAGAAGCGGATATTATATATATGTTACCGTTAAAGTGTATAATTCAGTTATTTCATAGAATAATTAGGTATTTCATGAAATAACTAGACAAGTCAGTTAAAGTATGTAATAGATAAAACATTGCATACTTTACCTAGTTATTCCATGAAATAACTAGTTCTTTTTAAAACAACTAATGATAGGCCGTTAAAGTAAAAAAATAAACGGTTCCAAAGTTATTTTATAAATTAATTTATCCTAAATAGCCAAAATTTCTCGAAAAATACATTTTATCCCTATTGCGGTTGATTATTTGATAAATAATAAAGGAAAATCAGATGATGTAATTTATTATTGCTCACGTTGATAACATTAGTTAAACCGAAAGGAATAAAAAAAGAATATATATTTCGCAGAAATAGTTATATTTCAATATTATCAAAAAAATACATGCTGGTAAGAAAAACTGTTACTTCATAAAAACATTGCGTAAACTTCTTCAAACAAAAGCGTAAGAGAACATTAATTTAAATTTTATATGAATCTCTTTATTTTACTTATCATTATTTATTAGAGCAAGGATTGCTGTGGTGACACTTTTAATTGCAGTTCACACACACACACAAAGCTGACTAAAAGCATCTAGATCCAGTTCAAAGAATTTTCGAGTGCCGTATATCATTACTTTAACGATCGTTATTCTATAGAATACCTAGCAAAATCGTAGAATTTAATATTTTTTATTTTCTAAAACTGACTTTTCTTGTTATTTCATGAAATACCTAGTTATTCAATGAAGTAACGGAGTTCACACTCTAATGGTAACATATGTATTACTGTACCATAACACATTTCTGGAGTGCTAAGTTAAAAATTTATCAAATAGTTTTTTAAACTTAGTATTTCTAACAAGAAAATTGAGCTAAAATTTCAAATAGCTTCACTGATGTGTAGTTTCCAATTTTAGATACTTAAAATATTTAAGATACTATTCTGGGTATTCAATAAGAAACTGTGAAATTCAAAAAGGTCTGACTTTTTTACTGTTGAGACTGTGATTTCGATTGTTAAGACTTTAATGTACAAGGAAAAAAAATTGTTTAACCTGTTGCACACGTATATCATGTTGGATATGACGAAACTAATTTAGCTTGAAACATGCTGCAGATATCAACATTAAATAACTATAACACATTATGTGGCTTTTGAGGTCTCACTCAAGAATATTCTCCAAGCTCAGATAATTAATCAGCACATTTCTTTTTGGGTTATTCTTTCCTCTTGGTCTATTCAGTATATATGTCGCAGGTAAATGATGAAAGTGGGGATTTGAATAAATTCCTAAAGGATATAATCAACTCAAGGAAGAAAAAAACTCTTCGGGTCATTTTTCCCTGAAGAAAGTCAGTGATTTGATCAAATCTCTGAACTGTTTCAGTGAAAAGAGGAAATAATATTGTTAAAAGAGTTTAAAACTATTTATTTTGTTAATCGTACCTTATTAAATGTAGAGTATGTAATACAATAGTCATTTACATTACAAATTATTTATTCGAAACTGATTAACAAAAAAGAAATAGATACTTAAGTTGATATTTATTTTAAAAAGAGCATTTTTTTAGTATAAACATTTTTTCATAAATCTAATCTATTAATAATTTAATATGTTTATTCAATTTTAGTGAAACACGTTGTTAATTGGTTGAATCTCGAGCTACAAAGTGCGTGGCTTTTTTTTACAAGCAAGTCTTTTTCTTTTACATTGTCTCGCGTCCCAGCGGACGCGGGTGTTGGAGGGTTCGGGTAAAGATCAGCCATTTTAATAATTAACACACTTTTATTGATTATTTCACTTAATAGCTTAAGACATTTTAAGGGAAGAATGACTGCACTTAAATCACTAAACCCTAGAAGATATCAAGTTTAATCAATTTAAATAAAATAGAAATAAGAACACTTATCTAATTTCTAGAGCGCTCGTCTCTTCAATACTTGAATAATCTATGAATAATTTTCCAACTTGACTAAACTATACGACCTCCGGTCGCTAACACAATGTTTGCTTTAAAATCAACTTTCAACCATCGACGCGCTTACTCCACGACTAACATTTCAACAGAAGTTCTAATTTACATAAACCCAGTCTTCATTACAGAAAGCGGTTTTCAAATGAAATTACACACACAGTTAAAAAGATAATTTTACCCAAGATGATTCGTGGAAGTGCGGATAGACCCGTTACAATTGTAATTTGGATTGCTCATAGGAACACTTCTTAAATACTTTGCCTCCAATTAAGAATAATTTTCCTGTAATCTGATAGAGACTTAGATTAATCTGTGGAACTATTTCAGTAAATGTGCTGTTGTTTGAAGTGTTTCTAGGTGGCCAATTTTATAATTACAACTGAGGTACCAATTTGAAATAAATTAATTTTTTAAAATTTAATACGATCTCCACAATGTTATTTCCATCTAATGAACCTCTATCTATCTTAGATACATGCATCAAAACTGTGGAGTTCACTAACACATCTTTAAAGTTCTTCAAAAAAGAACTTTCATTTTTTTCAGTTATCTTTTCGTGGTCTTTTGCAGAATTTTCCCCTTACATTTTTAAAGCTCTCTCTCTCTCTCTGTCTCTCTCTCTCTTCTTTTTGATATTACCAACATAAAATTTTCAATCTATATCGTACTTCTCTTTCTGTATTTCCACATAATGCGTGCACCAAATTTTTACAAATGCCATATGAATGGAAATCAGTTGATTCTATTCTCCAAAAAAACACAATATGCTTTACTGTCACTGACTGCTACTTTCCCTTCTGATGCAAGTAAGACAACAGATGTTTCAACTGTTTAAACCAGTGCTTCTCAAACTGTGGGGCGCGCCCCCCTGGGGGGGCGCGAGCATATTGAAAATAAAAGATTTAAAAAATAATTAGTTTACTGGAATGAATTAAAACAAAATACTTTCAGACATAATAAAAAATGCACTTTTACTCTGATACAATTTATAGGCGATATTAAGCCATCAAAAATAAAAACTTCTTCAATACCTAATTAGCTATCTTTGATCCTATAACCAAATAAAAAACTTTTATTTTATTTGCTGTCATCCCGTGATGAGAGATTTTTTTATTACGCTTTTTTTAACCTAACATACTACTCTTTCAGAAAGAAACCAGATCCCCCGGACCCAGAATCGAAAAACTTTAGGAACATAAAAAATTCATCACTGTCATTATTTTTGAAATACTGCACAATATAGCTGTAATCTGTTTGACCTTCTAAGTTAAGTTTTATGATATTTGGAAAACCACGGAGAGCACACACACACACAAGCACATGAAGGATTACTTGGCCAAGACATATTTTTATAAATATTCTCAATGTATAAAGCATAACGAAAAACGTTTCACACAATTTTTTAGCAGTAACATACATATTATCATAATGAATATACTTTTTACCCGGAAGTAGTCGCGCGGGACACACAGATTACGAAATCGTTAATTCTGGCAAAACTGTTTATTTATTACCAAAGAAAAATTGAAAAGTCCTTGAAAGTAGGTAAGTAAACTTTCTCTTAGCTAAATTATTCACTGGAATCATGATTTGTACCGTGTACAATAAAATAATTTAAAAAAAGGATTGGGGTGAATCAATAACCCCGACCGTACCGAATGCGCGCCTGCTCCCGGGTTAAAACATGTTGAAGTCTTTTCACTTTAAATATTAAAAATAATACAATTATTCTTCATCGATATTTTATATTATTGATCATTATTTAACATCAGTTGCGCACACAAGGGGGGGGCGGAACTCCCCCCCCAAAGCCCTTGTTATTTTTCCGATTGATTATAATTCTAAGTTTATAGTACGCAAAATTTAGTTAAGTATTTTGTAATAATGATTAATATTATTAGTTAATGCTAATTATTTATTCAAGAATTAGTTTTTTACTGTGTTTTGTTCCCGAAAATCGACAAAATCAAAGGAACCTGATACAAGATTAGTGAACTTTCGACCCCGGACCCCCCTTGAAAAATTCCTGTGTGCGCTACTGTATAACATCAATTATAAATGCTAATTCTGTGAGGCTTAAAATTACAATTCGCTTAAAACTAATTATAATTTGAGCAACGATTTTAAAAAAATCATTTTACGTTTTTGTAAACATTGTCGAGCACTTGGCTTTGCTTCCCTTACAATTCAGCTATTATATCAATAATGTTTTATTTTCTTATAAATGAACTCGAGCAAAGAGCGGGCACTTCAGCCGGTATACTTTTAATGTATCAGTGCTGCACAGAATATTTTATAACTAATTAATACTAAATTAAGAACAAGTTTAATAAGTATTAATGACGTCCATGAGCTTGTCTTGGAAAGCAAAGTTTTTATAAGGAATGCTTATTATTAGAAATTGACCCTCTGAGTTCTTTTTCTATATTTAGCAGATATCTATATTTTGTCTTCTAAGCAGCTACCGCATTTTTGTAATATGTTCAATTTAAAAATTAGAGAAAGGAAAAATAACATAATAATTATCCTATTATTTTATTTATTTATTTATTTTGCTTAAAAAAGTAGTATACAAAATTTAATACTTATGTTACTAATTTGTATGGTTTATAATTAAGATCGCCTATTGTAACTTTAGCGTCAAAGTGCATTATTATTGCATTCAGTACATTATTAATGTATAAAGGGGGGGGGGGCGCGAAAAAATTGTGATCGAAAAGGGGGGCGCCAGTATTGAAAGTTTGAGAAGCACTGGTTTAAACAGAAGATAAAGTATAGTTGTTAACTGGTTCGAGTTGTGTCTTATTGTCGATATAAAAATGGATGTGTGTGTGCAATTTCTAGTAGATCTTCTAAATCTATAGCCTTTTCGGACAGTAAATCAGCTGTTGTTAGATCATGTGACATAAAAGTGTTATTGTTAATTGATTTAACTATTACTAGATCACTTGTAGTTCAAGCATTGTAAATAAATTTAATCAGGCGCTTGTAGATTTTTCGAAGCTGAAGCGCCGTTGTTGTTCTCTAAGAAAGCTTCTGATAAGTCTTTGAAACTAAAATAATACCATAGTCCTTCAAATTGATAAGTGCATCCAAATCCTCTTCAATAACAAACTTTGAAATATAACGTTTTTGAAATATATCTAGATTGAATTCCTGTTTTCTGCTCTATTCCTCATTAAGATTGCAAGACGATTGTTTAATGGTTTGATGAAAAGAGGAATTCTTTTAGAATTGAACAAAGCAACAACTTACAGCCCAATTTTTTGTGTGATTGTCAATTAGCCAAACGCAGTTTCAACATCTTGATTTAATCACTCAACGGATCCTTCACTAGCTGGATGTATGCAGGCCTACCATTTATAATTTTGTACGTTGGCCACAGGTTTGTTAATTCTTGAATGACAGCAGCTGTAAATTCACGACCCTTGTCGTCTTGTAGTGTGAAGTAGGATTCAAAAGTTCCCAGCCTGTGCCTATAACTTAAAAAATATTGCCCATTAAGTTGCTGAAACACGTCCTCCTTTGAAATATAAAACCCTTGAGCAACAACACATTTTTGCCATTGCTTGTAACGGTCATCGAAACATTTCTGGAATCCAGATTTAGCCATGTCCTTTAACTTAGCCTGCAACGCATTTTTATTTCATCTGCAGATTGAAATCGATGACCCTGCAAGCGAAGTGCCAGCTTAGTAAATAGGCTGCTGTCGCAGGGGGAGAAGTCAGGGGACCAACGAGAATGCGGCAATATAGTTGTTTTTGTTTTCACAAGAAAGTCATGGATGATATGGGATCGGTGAACAAAAGTCATGCAAAAGGGCCCATGACTGCTCAGATCACAATTTTGGTCTCTTCTTTCGAATAAATTCCCATAAATGACGCTGAATGTCTACTTAGAGTCTTTTTTAACGGTGTGTCCTTCAAAGATAAATTAAAGATGCACAAGGCCCTGGATATCGAAGGACATCTTTAGCATGGCCTTCCCTCGCGTGGAACCCGCCGTGTAGGGCAGCGATGCACGTTAAATCTGTCGAGAGCTGAAACGTCCTCCCGTTGGTATGGTGTGGTAGTTAGGAGAGGGGGTGCCAGCTCAGGTGTCGTCCACGTCACTTGACCATGGTTCAAAATTACGTGGTCCGTCGCCAAAAGCCTCGTGTATCTGAACAGTGCGACGTTAATATTAAATCAATCAATTAACCCTTGCGTGGAGATTGTAATGATTTTTCCCATTGCCGATACTGTCTTGGATTGAGGGTCGCATAAAAACACTTTTTCTCGTTTCCAGTAATAATTTTGCCAAGTAGGGAAGGATCTTTGTCAATAGGCGAGATTAAATCTCCCACCATTTCCATTCGAATTGCCTTTTGATCTTCGTTTAATATGCGGGGAACGATATGTTGATACACCCTGTGCATGTTAAGATCCTTAGTCAGAATCCATTGACATGTGGCCGAGGATATCCCAACTGATTCTGTTATTTGAAGTTTGTTCTTACGTATCACCGCAAAAAACCTTATGGATGCTTTCAGAGGCGTGGGAAATCTGCAAACGTCCAGAGTGTTTGTCGCCTTCGACATTTTCCCTGCCTTCTCTGAAACGTCAATGTCACTCAAAAGCTTGCTTTATCACGATAGTGTATCACTTGCCTTAGACATGCTTCAACATTTTGTAAATTTCCGTAAGGTAAATATCCTCCACATTTCGTGTGTGAATAGCACTCTTTCCCAAGTGAACACAGAATTTGATATTCATTCGCTGCACAACAAACGCAATTTGTTTCAATCGCCATTTACTAAATGCATCCACCTACAAAATAAGATTCCATGGCGAGCCACTGACCCGTAATTTGGGACAATTTTTGCTTTTTTTTTTAAGGAAAGGGAAGAACGTAGTAACACAGAAACGTTATCATAGTCGCTCTACTGCGAAGAATTTTCACGTTATAGGCTCAGTCCGGGAACTTTTGAATCCTACTTCGTTTATGAAAGAGAGGGGACAACCGACTTCCTTAATATTTTAATAGCTCCATTGTTACTTCAGAAGATCTTTGTGAAGTCAATGGTCGAAGAAAGCTGAATTTCGTCTAGTGGTGCTGGTAGTTAAATAGTCATTTGTAATTTCGATCTGGGGTTGACTGTAAGTCATCTAAATTAACTTGGTCACGTTGAATGAAGTTGCTAAATATAATTGGGTAAACAACCACATTCCTTTTTTTGGAAATATTTTTTTTGTCTAACATACTAACATACGTCTAAAAAATCCTATACTTCGATTTCAATCAAAATATAGCTTCTTATCTCTTCCTCCGTGACAGATTGATTGATTTGCTTTCCGAAATAGGTCATAAAAATTTTCCGTCAATACTATTTTTACAACTGGATCGGATTCGGGCATTCTCCTCAAAATCAGACTTTTTTAGTACCTATTTTGATAACATCGTATTTTTTCCCATAATAGTATTGTTTATGTATCCGTTTCGGTTAAAGAAGTGGTGCTAATTTTAATTAAGCAATGGTTATTACAGCTTCTTCTGTCCTTTCTCGAGTCCACAAAGATTTTTCTTTTTCAAAAATGTTCTGATACTTTCACTAAAATGTTCTTCAGAAACAAATTTAGTCGGACTTTTTATATCTGAACTCATTCTTAGGTAGGTAGGCATTTAAAAAATACTCAAAATATAGAAAACAATAATAAAAATGATGCACGCAACCTTCCTAGCATAATGTTCTAGCGCTTGCCGGCACGGACGCCGGGAGGGGGTGTTAAAAGGGAATGGTTACAAGCAAAAATATAGAGCTGCGCGAGTTCTCTTCATCTTTTCACCAAAACTGTTCAGAAATTTGTTCAAATCACTGACTTTCTTCAGGGAAATAACCTAAAGAGCTTTTATTTTAACATCTTCCGTGAAATGATCGTATTCCATAAGAATTTGATCATATCCCTAATTTCATCATTTCCCAGCGACACATACACACACAAATTTTCCGATCCAAAATAAATTATGAAAATGTAGGATAGTGAGGATGAATGTGAATTCACTCGTCTTGGTGTGCAAAATATAATGATTGTGTGGTATCACAAATTTATCACCGTTGTATTCGTAAATTAGTTCTAGCTTTTGTGGGAGATTCCAGAAAAAAGAACGTGAACAATCATTAAATTTAGATTTGGAGAATCGAGCTGATGGGAACTACACATTTTTTATTACCTCATCCTGAGTGAACAAAAAGCGATGTATGGTCTGTTCATAGAAAAAAGCTAAGGGCGGAAAAAGACGACATCTTATTTTACGAAAGATATCATTTCCCGCGAGTTAGAAATTGTTTCAAGATGTACCTCACTATAAAAGATTTAAAAAAATTTAAACTTATTATATGATAAAAATAAATCGAAGATATTGAGATAAATAAATTACTTTTATTTATTTCTCTAAAAATAAATACAAGCTTACCCCGAAAAACATTGAAAATAAATTGAGCGCAAAGGGTAGAACCCCATTTATGAATCTGAATGTAAATTAAGTGAAATTACTCAGAAATTAAACTTTGAATTGCTAATAAGTTTTAAAAAAAAGTAATACAATGGCTTAGTTTTCAACAAATTTTTGTGTGCTTAAAATAACGTTCTTAAATCCAATTTCTTCAATAAATCTATCTTTGAAAGGTAGTATAAAAAGTAATGAAAACCTCCATTAATTGTTTTTCTTGTAGAAATTTTCTTTTCAGGAACGCAGGGAGTGAGTGAGTTGTACGGAACGGGTCGCTCGTTAAAATTTGGGAGTGAGAATGAAGATCAGCCAATAGTCAGAACAAATATAATTTTCTAATCCTTACTAAACTTCAACAACCCAGTTTAAGAAATGCACATTAATATAAAGTATAGGAGCAACTACACGAAAAAAAAGATACTTAATAATTTATAAAGATTTAATTAACTTATGTTTAGCAATCTTTGACTACTCACGCTTTGAATTACCGTATTCCTTTCTCAACTATTCGACCTCTGGTCGTTATTAAGTCCAAAGTAACTTATTGACTAAATCGTCAGTTATCAATCTTAAATATTAACTAGTAATTATTCGTTGAGTCACTCTTGACTAGTTTCCCACTACTTTACGTTAATTACTAACTTCTATCATCTATCTTCTAACCTCTCTCTCTCGTACCTAAAAGTTACTGTGCTTAAATATAAACCTTCATTTACAAAGACCGCATCTTCTTCTTCGGGAGAAAGTTTTTAATTGAAAGTTTTTAAAAGAAGTAAATTTCCCCAAGAGGATTAGTAAGAGATTCGGGGGTAGACCCGTTTCAGAGTGAATATTTACGTTGCACTGTACAGCTACTCGAGGGCTTTTTCAGAAACGGAAATTTGTGTAGTAAGAAGTTTCTCTACACTTATAAATTTACAAACACAACAACAGCAAAATTGTCTATTTGACAAAGAATGGCTGAATTCACCAAAGTTTATGCTTGAAAACTAATATCTACAAAGTTACCGTGGGAAAAAAAGTTGTTACGAAGGTGTTTTTTAAGTATTGCATAAAATTTTCAGCATGAAATTTCAAAAATAATGGAAACAATATTTACGTAAAATTTACCAACAAGCAATTTTATCAATTACATTTTCATAAAAAACAAGTAATACAAAAGAAAGTTTTAAGTCAATTCCTACTTAGATCAATAAGGAAAATTTTATTTTAGCTACTTTTTATTAAATAGTTATAATTAATATAAATATATATATATATACACACTAGCTAGAAAAGTCTGCTTTCACCCATAACAAATCATAGAGCAAAGGTAAAATTTAATAGAAATATAATTTCTTTTCTAACAAAATTTTATGACTTTGTTTACTATTATTTAAATGTTGAGCATGCAAGAATTAATTAGTTTTGAATTAAAACTACGTAAGATAGCGGGGTTTTTGTAGCAAAGCACGCAAATAGAAGGCAGAAAAAGTCTGCGTTCACCATTTGAATGTTCATGATTCCTGGAATTTTTATCAACAGGCGTTATAGGTTAACAGAGTTTTTGCATTCAGTTATCAAGTAAAATAGCTTAAGAAAGTTGTTACACAATAACTTTTATATTTTTGTGTAAGGTACGAAGCAATTCAATGACATGGAAAATAAAAGGAGAGAGAGAGAGAAGGAAATTAGTATCAGTGAGCTACAAATCATTTTGAAAAATGTGGAATGATGGAAAAAGTCGTCGGGACATAACCATATCCGTTGGATGGCATTATTCATCTATCTAACGTGTTATTAATAACTTTAAAACTGCAGAAATTTACACATCGATACCTCGTTCAAGTCGTCCATCTAAACTCACAATCAGAGAAAAACAAAATATGCTATGCGTGGTGGAAAAAAATTCGCGTTTGACTGAAACTCAAATAGCAGCAGACATTCATGAGAAGTTTAACAAAAACATTTGTGCGGATACTGCAAGAAAAATCTTGAAAAAGGCCGGAATACTGTAGTCGAGTGGCTCGTAGAACAAGCCTTATATTTCAAAGACCAACGGATAGCTTTTGCAAAAGAGCATATACACATGCTTTCAGAGTTTTGGAGGACTGTGATATTCTCCAATGAAGCACATTTTACATCTTTGGCATAAAAGGTCATAAATTGGTATGCAGATAACCTTGTACATTTCTTCAAAAAGAGCACTTAGTACCCACGGTGAAGCACGGCGGCGGTGGAGTTATGGAGTGGGGGTGCATGGCGAGCAATGGTGTGGGCAAGTTGGAGTATATCGAATCAATTATGAACAAATATGATTACCTTGATGTCCTAAAAAAATTAAGGAAATTATCAACCAAACTCGGCCTTGGATCGTCATTTCGCTTCCAACACGACAGCGATCCTAAGCATACCGCTGAGATTGTGAAGCTTTGGCTCTTTAAATAATTAATTTTAATCAATTATTTTTTATTAATTTTCATTAAATTATTGTATTATCATCCAAAATAATCATGTATACAAAATTTCAGCTCAATTGAGCTCTGTAAATGTATTTTATTAACGATTGAAATTTCCAACAAGATAAATAAATAAATAAATATATAGAGAGAGTGAGTTAATACACACAGAAGGAATTGGAAAAAGTATTTAAAAATTTTAATATTTCATAAAGAATATATATAATTTTCTGGGCTATTTAGCATGTAACAAATTAATAGTTACTTTTAATCATTAGAATAATAAAATTCCTGGGAAAAATATGATGCTCTCTCTTCTTTAAAAAACAATGTGATAGATTTTAAATTGCATTGTTGTTGTTGACGTGTGTTTTTATCCTGGAAAAATATGAAATACAAGTGAAGAAGAATAGAAAGCACAAAATACAACAGAAGAATATATACATATTTCACAGATGATCATCCCAGCATATAGCTTTGTTTTCCTTCCGAGACGGGAATCCATTACAGGACTGACTTCTTTCCCGAAGAAGATACAACCATGTCTTACTCGGGATTCGAACCCGAATCCACTCTATTACAAGTCGAGGGTCATAGCCACCATACTGGCTGGGTGACTTAGCTTTCATTAAAAATACATAAAAAAAATTCTCAAATGTAAAACTAGAGACAAGTTGCAAACTACCCAATCAAAAAATGCATTCGTGTTTCAACAATGTAAATGAAGAATTACAAAACAAATTGTTTTAATTTTCTGTCTCCTTTTTGAAATGAATTAGTTTCTTCTAAAAAGGAATCGGAACTATTTACAGATATGTTTACTATTGACAGACCGTAGATGACATTTTTCAAATAGTTTAGTGAATTATTCCTGAATGTAGAGCAGCATAAAAAGAATATATTGTACCGAATTTATAAGAATTTTTAAGAATAAAAGAATTTTCAAGAAACAGTTGGAAATAATCATACGAATTGGTAATTAATAAATTTTGTGTGAAGATGAAGGGACCAGAATATATTTATAATACAATTAATTCTCTAACTACATTTATAATAAATCGATTGAGTAAGTGGATATTAACGTCGCACTATTCAGCTACTCGAGGTCTTTTGGCGACGGATCACGAACTTTGGAACAATGGTCAAGTGACAAGGATGACGCTCGAGCTCCACTCCCAAGGATGACACTGGAATCTCCCTCTCCCAACTTCCACACCACTTTAACGGGAGGATGTTTGAGCCTCGAAAGATTAGACGTGCTTCGCCTCCCTCCCTACACGGTGAATCTTCCGCGGCACTGGAATCGAACTCATTACACGCTGGCCACGAGTCCGTTTTCCTTACTACCGCGGCCCCAAATAAATCGATTGAAAACATTTTACTTAAGTTGAAAAAGAGAGACATAGGAAATTATTACCAAAGATGGACCATGTACCGTATTTAAAATAAATCAGTTCTCAACCTTGAGACTTCCAGGAAGTCAAAATAACGTATTGATGAATTAGCATTTGTAGGGAATGTAGGAATGATGCGACTCTCGACCGAGATTGTTTTCCACGTAAAACGATATCAATGAACGCATATATTGTATTTTTGTCAACTCATAGTTATTGCTGGACACGCATGCTGCATGTGTTGCGATATGTGAAACATTTCCTTTTTTCCGAAGATAAAAAGTTGCTACGTTTAAATTTAGGCAGAAAAAGACGTTACATATATAACGTAACAAGTTTTATGAATTAAAATTATAACACATTTGATTTTTTCAGTTACTTAAAAAACTCATTTTTTTTAGTCGATATAACACACTTTTTAACATCTTGTGTTAGCTATGTATTTGTTCCATTTGAAAACATTTTTTTTCAATGGTTACTTGCGATAACAATACAGAATGAAAGGTTAGAAGATTAAGTCTGAATGAATTTATTGTCATCCTGTATAAGTTTGTTAATTTTGTGAAATAATACTTTTCTCTAAAACATCTTTTCCAAAATCAGGTAATTCTATAATCCAATACATTATAGTTTAAAAAAAACTTAAAAACACGCTTTTATGATTAATCAAGCTAAAAAATAAAAAATAATAATTCTTAATATAAGAATAAAATGATTTACGAGAAAATTAATGTCATTGGAGTAAAAGCGTGGGGTGCTCTATATTCATTGTTATAATTTCTTATTAGTTCTATTCCGAAATGCTGAGTTGGTGTAAAAATTTAGTACAAAGCGCACACACACACATCCCACGCTTTTACTCGAATGGCATTAATTTTGTCGTAAATCATTTTATTCTTATATTAAGAATTATTTTTTTACTTTTTAGCTTGATTAACCATAAAAGCGTGTTTTTTAGTTTTTCTTTTAGCTATAAATTATTTTTCATTTCTAGTTCGTTCGACAGTAAAAACTAATGTATATTTTTTTTCACGTGCACGACTCTTATTTTTTATTTCCATTTTCAGAAAGACTGGACAATTGCTTTTATAATGGTATCTGGAATTAGCCACCAAATTTGGCTTTGGTATATATAATTAGTTGCCAAATCTGGAGATAGTTCATGGAATTAGTCGCCAAATCTGGAAATGGTATAATGAATTACTCGTCAAATCTGCGTTATCCTTTCTCCTGATTATTTTGTTCAGGACAAAAGAACAAAATTAAGAAATTATTGTTTTGTCATCGGTCCTAGACAAGTGTGCAAAATTACGAATTAATCTGATCTTTTAAAGTGGGTAAAAATCGAGTTCAAAGATTCCGTTACATACAAGTGAAACTTATAAAAGCGTGTTAAAAATGTGTGTGCTTACTCTTTTTAACTTACTTTAAAAACTTTTTTAGCTCTTACTGGCACATGGCTTCTGAAACTGTAGGAAATGCACAAATTTGTGTTAGTTAATACGGGATTGAGATGCATTCTCCTGGAAGTTAATTTCAATTAATTAGTAGAGATAAAAGAATCAAAAAATTTAAAAAAGCCTACCTTCCATTAATTATCTAAAGAAAAATAAGTGGCGTAACGTACATCTCCACATCCCCGCATTGCGGGGGTAGGGACTCTAGGGGGCCCAAATCTTGACTGACGCCAAATACGTATTTGGGCTTGGGGCCCAAAACCTGAGTTTGCAGGGAGGGCCCTAATATTCTCCGTTGCGCCACTGAAAAAAATACATATGGTATATCACTGTATAGAACTTTTTATCTGGCTCAAAAAAACAATATGATTGCAGAGATGCCAACTTTACAACAGTCTTATATAGTTATTTGAAAACAATATTTACAGTGAGTTTCAGTAACAGATCGGAAATTTTCTCAGCTAGAATTACAATTCAAATACTTTCCATATTCTACAGTAGCTGAGTAGAGATCAGTTCAGTTCAGTACAGTGAAATCACTGTAATAGTGGAGACTTGGCTAACGCCTTATGCTCCGATAAAATTTTGATTAGTTTTTAATCCAAGTTGTAACGCACAGTTCGTGATTGCATTGTCTTTCAGTAGTTTGAATTACCGCCTTGTGCTTCAACTGAGATTAATGAAAGTAGAGTATTGAGAAACTATTAGCTGGAATTTTAGAATCTGTTGGTTGAGATGTCAAACATTTTTCAAATTTTTGAACATGCTCTATTGTTTTACATTTTGCTATTGAGGAATAAGACCATTCTCCGTGGTTGGAGATAAAAATTTTAAAAATTTCACGCTGCGATTTGTATTTGATACAGTTTAATATAAAATGTTCACTAGTTTCTGGTACTTTACAATCTGCACACAAAGGAGAATCTGTTTGTTTAAAAAGGAAACATACATCATTTAATGGTAATTTTTAGCTCGCAACTTATTGATTAAAACTTCTGTATTTCTATTTTTTGCTGCCTGTCTATTCCATTTTTCAAGATGAGAAATATAAAAATAATTTTTATGTCTTTTGCTCTTTTTCCATATTTCTTCACTTTTATTTTTGTGTTGTTTTTTGAAATGTGTATGTAGGTCTTCCCAAGTTATCCAAGAAATAATATTCCACGGCTCTGGAGAGGCTTTAGCTAATTTATCAACTTCTTCATTAATCCCTATTCCCTTGTGAGCTGGTACCCAAATAAATGTAATTGATTGAGTTATTTGGAGGCACTGATGTAAAGTTGAACTTAAATTTAATATTACCGTATTGGATTTTCTATTAATATTTTGGATACTTTTTAGGACTGATAAGCTGTCCGTCAGGATGATATAGTTTTCTGTTTCAGAAACCCAATTTTTAACGCAGTCCATATGACTATAGCTTCAGCTGTGAAAATTGAAATCATTTCTTTTAGTATGAAATTTTGTCGAACTTTTTTCTTAGGGATCAAAATTCCTATTGATGTTTGATTAGTATTTTTTGAACCATCTGTTGCTATTATGATATTGTTATTGAATTTGTGCTGAATGTAATCATTAAACATATTTTGTACTATGTCATCTGGAAGATCCTTGTTTTGAAATGGTAGTTCATGAGTATAGATGTTTATTTTGCGATTTTCGTAGATTGGAGGAGGAGGGATCCATTGAAGAATATCTACTTTAGAGATACATAATTCTTGGAGCAGGTTGATCGTCTTTTGAAAAATACTATTCTCTTTTTCTCTATATTTATAAAAAATGTTATTTATATCCCAAAATAATCTTGCATTCGGTGACAAGTTTTTTAATGCAATTTGTTTAGTTATAAATTTTTGGCAAAGGAAACTATGGCGATTATTAATACTTTCATTCATAGACTCTGCTCTTAATAAATCTAACGGGGTGTTTCTTGGGAGACCTAGGGCTAAACGTAAGGCAGCATTGTAAATCGGTTCTAGTTTTTGTCTGTTGCTATTGCTAGAAAAGGAAAAAAGTTGACTTCCATAGTCAAAGATAGAACGGATTGTAGCATTAATAATATTTAAAAGATGAACAGATCTTGTTCCTATTTTCGGAGAAGATAAGGCTTTAATGGCATTTAAATATTTGAATCCTTTTTGACGTAGGTAATTAATATGATTTTTCCAGGTGATATTGGGGTCGAAGATGATACGCAGGATTTTCAGACTCTTCACTTCGGGAATAGGTTTGTCGCATATTTTAAGTAATGTAGGTATTGTGCTTCTTTTTCTGGAAAAGTTGATTAGACTGCTTTTTTCTGGAGAATTGGGCAATTTCCATTTTTTACATCAGACTGAAATTTTATTTAAAGATTCTTGCATTTCGCCTATTGTTTTATTCCAATTTGTACCACTATTACATAAAAATATGTCGTCAGCATAAACCAGAAGATGGCTGTCGTGTTGAACTTCAAAAATATCTGCCATATAAATCATAAAAAGGAAAGGACTTAAGATGAAACCCTGGGGTACACCATAATTACTTTTAACGATTTTTGAAAAAATGTTCCTTCATTTGATTTGAATTGTTCTCTGATGTAAGAAGTTTTGAATCCATCGTAGTAATCTACCAGAGTATCCAACTTTGTTTAATTTAAAAATAAGGCCATTTGGCCACACTGAGTCATATACTGCTTTAATATCCAACACTACCAAAATAAAATATTCTTTGCGTTCTCTATCCAGTATGATGTCATGTTGTAATTGAAGTAATGTATTAATGCTGCTTCTGTGAGGGTAAAAACCATGATGATTAACATGAAAAATTTTGTTTTGAAAATTGAAATCTAGCATTCTGTGTAGAATCATTCTTTCTAATAATTTGGCAATTACTGAAGTAAGAGATATAGGATGGTATAACGAAACTTCCTTGGGATTTTTGTGAGGTTTTATGAAAGGTAGGATAATTGCGTGAGTCCAATCTTTTGGAATTTGACTTGAAGACCAACTGTCATTAAAGGATTTCAGAAGGAGATTTATTGCTTTGATGGGGAGATGGTTTATTGATTGGAGAGAAATTTTATCATGCCCTGGACTGCTGTTCTTTTGATGAGATATTTCTATTTCTAATTCTTTTAAAGAAAAAGGTTTATTAATATCCTGGCTATTGTCCGGAATAGAAATATTTGGAATACTATCGTTGTTTTGTTTTGCTTAATATTGTAAAAAACAGTTTGCTTGGGATTGTTCGTTTGTTAATATGGTTCCGTTATTTTCAATAATATTAAATGAAGAATAGTTAAGATTTGTTCTATTTTTGATTATTCGGATTATTTTAAAAAGAACTTTAGGAGAAGATATTTTTTCGCATGTCTTGTGCCAAAAATTTTCTTTACAGGCTTTGATTGTTCGCTTAAGTTTTGCGCTTACTTCTTTATATTTTATCCAGTCTTCTTCTTTAAAGTTTTTCCTTGCTTTATTAAGGAGTTTTCTTTTTTTTTGCTCTTAAATGCCCGCATGCTACTGTCCACCATGGAGCTCTTGAACTGATCTGTTTTTTTTTCCTGATTCTTGAGATAAGATTTGATCTTTTTTAATTTCTTTTATAATATCTATATTTATGTTTTCATTTAAATTTAAATTTTGTTGAATAATATTGATAAATTTGTTCCAATTTGTTTTTTGTTTAAAATTATTAGTTGCTGAGCTGTTTGTTCTTTTGCAATTAATAATTATAGGGAAGTGGTCACTTCCAAAATTATCGGTATTTGTGGACCAGGATATATAAATCATAATTTAAATCTATAGATGCTAAAGAAAGATCTATAGATGTAAAAATTCCCGATGAATGGAGATAAGTTGGACTTTTATCGTTTAATAATATTAAGTCATTTTCAATGATCCAGTCAAAAATCTTTTTTCCAGAAGCACTGGAATTTTTTGATCCCCAAATCTCATGAGATGCGTTGAAAAATCTCCCAATATCAAACTGTGATTATCAATATATGATGCTATTTTAGATAAATTGATGTCTTTAAAGTTACCCGGTGGGATGTATATATTAAAAATTGTGATAGGATCTAAATCTATTTGAACTCTGACTATTAAAATTTCTAAGTCTTCACTAATTTCTGAGAATATTTTTAGCTAATATCTTTTTTTAAATCTATCCTTAATATCTTTTGATTTACCTATCAATTCTGAATATATTCTTATTGGGAATTGTGAAAATTTATTTGGATGTAACCAAGTTACTTGAATTATTAAAATACTTGCTTTTTGAAAATTGGCGCGAAAAGAATATCTTACCTCTTGTTTTTAATTCCACGTGCATTTCATTGGATTATACTCATGATTTAAAACGAAAAAAAAAAAGGTGTGATACTACGAATTAGTTTAAATATTCAAAAAAGAAAGTAGATTAATATTGAGTTTTTAGCAAGAAAATATAAGAAAATTGGATTATTTATTTGTTTTTTCTACTACACTTTCTAATGTATTTCCTCTCTGTTCTGATATTTTCTTGAATCTTTTTGCTTTTTTTCATTCTTTTCTATTTATTAGACAATCATCTTCTATTGGAATTGTTATATTAGATGCAACTTTTTTAAGGTGGGATTCCATGGTATTCATTAGGGAAGAAAAGCTCAAATTTATTTGTGCTACCACGGTATTCAGTTCTGTCATGAAGCGTTGTACTATTTGTTCTAATTTCTTTTCAAATATGTTATTGTTTTCTTCAAATTTCAACTCTAATTTCGCAAACTTTTTTTCAAGATTTCCTGTCTTCTCTGTTTGATCATTATAGGTTTTGGCCGAGTATAATGCTTTTATTCCCTTTAGAATTTCTCAACTGCTTCGTTTCTCGAGATTTGTTGCTGTACTTTAACTTTTAAGATTTCAACTTCCTCTTGATATCTTTTGCAATCTTTATCGTTAGCTTCATGCTCCTCTCCACAAGAGCTACTTTTTTTTCTTCTTTGCAATCGTTTTCAGAGTGGTTTAGTGAGCAAATTCGGCATTTTATTGAGCTTCTACAAAATTTTTGAATGTGTCCAAATTTCCAACAGTTTGTGCATTGCCTAGGTTTTTCATAGTAGAGATTAGTTTTAATCATTTCAAATCCTATTGGAACTCTTTCAGGAATACTGCATCCAATTTGGGTAACTTTAACTATTTTGATAGGTTTAAATCCAGATTCTATTTTTTTGGTAAAACGTTGGATATCAAAAATTGCATAATTGTAATTTTCTAATTCCGGTTTTATGTCGTCTATTGTATATTCTGTGTCTATTCCTTTTAATATATAACTACTGGTTAGGCCAATAAAGGATAATCTTGTACTTATTTTTACACCATTAATTTCTTTAATTTTTAAAGCTTCTTTGGCGGTCTCGCAATTATTTGTTTATTTATGATCTCGCCATTTCTTGTTTTGCTTATATTCAGAATACTTTTTTAATTGTGAACGCTTTCATTGTGCTTTCTTTTAGTTTAAGTGGATTACCATACTGAAAGTTATTTTCTGATTTTAAGAAAATTGTAATATTTGGACTCGTATTTAAATTTTGTCTTTCCGCAAACTTGGTCAATAATTCTATATCTGTTAAATTACACCTATATTTATTGAATGAAAAATTAGTTTGTATTTTCTACCTCCATATTATTATCTGGGTGAGGGTAGTCACCCATTTTGTCTTCCCTACTCCAACACTCAAATTTGTATAAATACACTATCTTGTGTAAATACTTAAATAAAAAGCTCTTATACGAAGATGGAATAAAAGTTATATGAACTAAATTTCAATACGAAATAAAAATTCAAAATGATCTCACCCGCTCGAAAAGTCCCTGAGTGGAGATCGTCGCGTGCTCGTAATTGGCGTTACCGTTACAGTTAATATCTTTATTAGGGATTTAGAGCAACAAAGGCTATTATCCCGTAATTGGCGTTTCATGAGTTCAAACTCTAGGAGTACTGTATTGAATGACTGATTGAATATTAACGTCGCACTGTTCAGCTACACGAGGGCTCTTGGCGACGGACCACGTACTTTTGAATCATGGTCAAGTGACGTGGACGACACCTGAGCTGGCACCCCTCTCCTAATTAACACAACACCCCAACGGGAGGACGTTTCAGCTCTCGATAGATTTAACGTGCATCGCTGCCCTACACGGGAGGGAAGGTCTTTAGTGGTACTGGGCTCGAGCTCATGACAAGGCAAATAATGATCTGATACCTATACCACTCGCTACAGTGGCCTAGGAGTTCTGTAGACCCACTGTGTAGAGGGACATGTATTTGCAATACATTTCAAAAGCCTCCGGTTGGCTTGTTGTGGTAGTTTGGAGAGATAGGGTGCTGGCTCAGGTGTTGCCTTCGTCGCTTGAGTCCAAATTACGAGGTCTGTTGCCAATTGCACAAATGTTGTCTTATAGTGTGACGTAAATAAATATTCATGCTCTGAATAACATTGGTGACTTTTGCTGCTCTCCCTATTTTTGTTAAATTTTGTAGCTTTAGTTTTTATCTGACCAGGCAACCTTGTTTCAATTATCTATGGTCTAGTCACGATGTTTCAGGATCCATTGTAGACGTAGTTAACAATGTTGCTTGATCAACAATACGAGTTGGATGTCTGCTGTGCGGACCCATCATTGAGCTGTGTACTCCGAAAAACTTGTATTTGGATCTGCATTAAATTAAATTGGGATGCCACCTGATCCATTGTTTGGCACCGATATCGATTTAACACACGACAGTCTCCGACGTCCTTTTTTTTTTGCTGATGTGTGATTGATTGAATATTAACGTCACACTGTTCAGCTACACGAGGGCTTTTGGCGACAGACAGCGTAGTTTTGAACCATGGTCAAGTGACGTGGACGACACCTGAGCTGGCACTCCCTCTCCTAACTACCACACCACACCACACCAATGGGAGGACGTTTCAGCTCTCGACAGATTTAACGTGCATCGCTGCCCTACACGGGAGGGGGGTCTTTAGTGGTACTGAGCTCGAACTCGTGACAAGGCAAGCCACGACCCGATACCTATACCACTCGGCTACCGCGGCCGTTTGCTGATGTGTGGACGTTCAACAGCTTGTTCTGGTATTACTGTCATTTATCAACTTTGCAAAAATACTAACAACAGAAAATCGTGAACAATCTACCAGTCTTGCAGTTTCGTAGATACTCGTTGCGGGTGTTTGGTCCATCACAATCTGCCCTTTATAAAATTCGCTTAGATCAGCAGCCTTTCACATTACTCGCAAAAGTAAGTGAAAGAACGATTCCTTATCTTTTGCAGAAGCAGTTACACATCATTTTCACATATTATAACGCCCCCTTCACGTCATTCAGACGAGTTCATTGAAAAATGTGAGGAAAGTGTATAAAGTTGGTGGATAGTAAGTACTCTTTCTAGGATACAGGTAAGTAGTAAGTAACATTTTTAAGGAAATGGTGAGCAGTAAGCAGCCATTTAAAAAAGAATGGTAGCAAAATTTACTACAAAATTTTGCTGTAAGCTAAATTTTTTTAAAAAAATGCCAGCTATTTAGTTACGTTAGATTCCTACATTTATTAACATGAGGTGCCAAAACGAAAAATGTTCACATTTGAAAATATCTCATCGAATGTATTCGTATTTTTGACAATACAAATAATTATAAAATTTGTGATGTGTTGAATTTATCTGGTGTTATAAATTACCAGAAAAACAGAAAATTAACTCCAATTTCGAAAATACCAGAAAATCCTTTCTCATTAACCCTTTCACTTAAGATTATTAAACAAAAGTGTTGTCTTCTTATATAGCATTCCACAAAATAAACTTTTTACTCGTAATGTTTTTAACTTTTTTTAACTACAATTTAGATAATCGTTAGTCACATATTTCAATTCAGATACACCTCCTACAGCTGAATTTTATTCATATTTTGTAAGTTTAATTTTATAACAGTTGATTAAATTACTTCGTATTGAAAATAACTAATGTGAATTTGAACAATGACACACATATGGGTGAAGCAATAAAATAGAAGAAAAAATATTTTTAAGGAAGTCAGGGTCACGAGCTTGCAACTGGCATTGTACCTGTAGAGTGGTTGATTCGAGTCATATGGTCTCTAAAGATCCATCGTGTGTATGGACAGATGTGCACGTTAAATCTGTCAAAGCTTGGCTTGGTGTAGAAGTTCGGAAAGTGAAATGCCAGTTTAAGGGTATTGTCTTTATCACTTGATTGAGACTTAAAATTATGAGGTCCGGCATCAATAGGCTTCGATCCCGTTGGTGTGGTGTGGTAGTTAGGAGAGAGGGGTGCCAGCTCAGGTGTCGTCCACGTCACTTGACCATAGTTCAAAATTACGTGGTCCGTCGCCAAAAGCCCTCGTGTAGCTGAACAGTGCGACGTTAATATTCAATCAATCAATCAATCAATAGGCTTCGAAGTGCAGTGTCAATCAATCAAAGAAAAATTAAATATCAATCTGAACTAGAAAATCAAACACTTGAAACCTCCGTTGAAATTTTTTCAAATGGGGCTGTGGGGTGGTATTTATCCCTCGAGAGCTGGTATTATTTTTAATGCGGCACAATATAGGTGGATACTAATTGTCACAATATAATTTTGACATCAAATTTCTTCCCCAGAGAGAAGTACCTAAGCTCTGACGATGCAAAATAGTACAAAGAATTTAATTTTGCCGAGAGCATCCAAGCCAAACAGGCACTCTAGGGATCTTTAACGTGCCGCATAATTATACAACATGGACACTATCAATTTTCTGCATCTTTGATCACTGATCGGGGCACACAAGGCCAGTGCTATACCTACTACGCCATCCTGCTAGTCGTTGAAATTTAAGTGGTAAATTTTTAAAAAACAGTGGGGTTCCTTATTAAAACTATATTGTTGCAAGGTTAATCAATGCATTTTGCCATTGTAAGAAATACCTGTGAAAAAAATAATTATTTGAATCTTTCACACTTCGTACATCTTTTTTTTTCAGCTAGGAGTAAAACGCGTTGAAAACAAATGTAAGTTGCTGTAAATAGCGAATTTAATGTTTATTTAACATCTGAATTAATAACAAATACTCCAGATTGTTTTTTAAAAATGTTTTAATATAAATATGTTAAGATCAGTGGCGCACACAAGGGGAGGGGGGGGGGTCCAGACTCCCCCAAAGCCCTTGATATTTTTTCCGATTGATTATTATTCTAAGTATATAGTACGTAAAATTTAATGATTAATTTTATTAATTAATGCTAATTATTTATTCAATAATACGTTTTTTACTATGTTTTGTTCCCGAAAATCAACAAAATCAAAAGGAGCATGATACAAAAATGGTGAACTTTCGACCCCGGACCCCCCTTTAAAAATTCCTGTGTGCGCTACTGTTTAAGATAATCATATTGTACCGCAAGATGAAATTAGAAAACTTACCACGGAAAATCTAATGCCAAAATAGTTAAAATATGAATTCTTAAACATGAGATTTGGAAGTAACAAACGAAACGAACAAATGCATTGCTTTTAAATTAGTCAAAATGCAATTTGAAAGTATATTTTTTTCCCAGCATTTTCTTTTTTTCATATTTTCTGCAATTTTTGATGCATTATTTGTGGGTTCAAATTTCAAATATCTTAAATAGGTATAAAAAAACATTAGTATGCATCAAATTTATTTTTGTTTTGATCAGAATAAAAAAAATCAGGATTGGCAACCCTCTCCCCCTTTTCATCTTTTGTCATTCAATCGAGCACTTTTCCAGCGTTATTCGAGAACCATTAAACACAAAGAGCAAAAAAAAAAAAAGTTTCTCGGTTCGCTTTTCATTGCTCTCATGAAATCCAGTCAACCCTGCCACAGAGGGCGCACCCTACGCTCTCATTTCATTCATACCTCAACTGCCGCATGTGCGAAGTAGTATTTTCGAATGATAGTTTGATCAGGAGTGCATAACTAAAATTTGTCTTTGGAATGGCGGCATGTAAGTACTACCTAATTTCTACTATTCAATTTTATAAATAGATAAAGCATGACGAATAAATGGTGAGCTTCAGTTTTGTTCCAGGTGATTCAATTTGATTAAAAAACTTTTACATCTATTAATATGTAATTTAAGTAATTGATACCAATGGATCAAAAAAAAAACTCTTGCATATATTATGTAGAATTATTTTATCTCAATAAAAATTTTCTTTGCTGTCTCAGGTAAAATGTATGATCAATTTTCTTTCCTTTCAATATGATTTTAAATGGCATTAATTTAAAAGATAGCAACGAACGTATTTTATTTCTGTTTTAATCGCTGAAGTCTTGTGCATTTTTTTTATAAATTTTATTCTGTGATTGCTAGAGTTTTATGTGAAAGAATGAAACTTAATTTTATTTGTGTTTGTCTATACTACGATTAAATAAAATATGCAGCTATTTTCAATTGTATTAGACCAAAACGATCGAATAAAATTGGTGTTGAAGAGTTTGAAAAAATACTTGGTTTTTTTAGAACTGGCAATAAGTTTTGAAATTCTTTCATATTATTCTAATAGCAATTTGAAGTTCAATTGATTATTTATTGTGTTGTAATATAATCAACAGAAGATACTTTCTTACGAAATTTTATTCATAAATTTTTGTGACAAAATTTAGAACGTTGAACAAGATTAAGCATTTTCTACCATCTGATCAACACTGCTCGAAATTTAAGGCTTTCTACATTTTAAAATTTTCAAGAACTTGTTCAGTTTTGATTTCAATAACATGAACTCGTCTCTATTTTTTGTTAAAGATTTTTTCGATCATTTATAAAAGAATGTAAAGTCTGAGAAATAATGTATCCTCACATCAATTAAATATAAAATTGCCTCTAGTTTAATGAAATATAAATTGTTGCCTCAATTTATTAATATTCAATTTATTAATTGCTGAGTATCTTTTTAGGGAAAGAATGATTTTTATTTTTTTTTTTCATTTCGGTGTTTAGGATATAAAATGTACATCCCTTTTTACGCGATTTCGAAGTAACATTGTTTTACGAATTTTTAGTTCTAGCGCGAATCCCAAAGAAATTTTTTCAATTCTAAATTTGACAGTATAATCAGTAAACGGTCGGTTTATGCCTCATGTGTGAGTGATTTGGTCTTCGTGGCTTCTTCACGTTGAGTTACGGGGAATACTTGAATTTTATAATTTTTTTTTTTTCAGCTTGAACACATTTCATTCTACAGCGTAATTGTGTTCAGTTTGTAGGATGGAATAAATTTCTCGATAAGAGTTCTAAAAGTTGAATCGCGCGTCGACAAAAGCCCTCGTGTAGCTGAACAGTGCGACGTTTATATTCACTCACTCTAAAAGTTGATGTTCAAATTAAAGTTTTTTTTAATTCGATAGTGAAATTGCCAGTATAATTTGTGTTGATAATAAAGTTTTACAATTAAAAAGGTAATATTGTTGGAATTGTGGTTTGAGTGAGGCCAAGAACTGACTTAGTAATATTAAAGAACCAACAGAGGCTGTTAATGACGAGTTAAATTCTTCATTTGAATCGAAGCAAGTTGTGCGTTAGACATTGGACTCACATCTACTAATATGATAGTAAAGGGTGTTTTTTTAGAGGTATAGAACTTTAAATTGCAATAAAACAACGATGTATTATTCGATTGACATTTTTTTTATTCGAAAGATAATCTTGTGGCATTACATTTTAAATATGATTTCTGGCATAGGACTGCCACGGCTGGCTCGGATGTAGACCAATCTGGACGTCCAATTTTCGATGACTTTTTCCAACATTTGTGGCCGTATATCGGCAATAACACGGCGAATGTTGTCTTCCAAATGGTCAAGCATTTGTCGCTTATCCGCATAAACCAATGACTTTACATAGCCCCACAGAAAATAGTCTAGCGGTGTTAAATCACAAGATCTTGGAGGCCAATTCACAAGTCCTAAACGTGAAATTAGGCGGTCACCAAACGTGTCTTTCAATAAATCGATTGTGGCACGAGCTGTGTGACATGTTGCGCCGTCTTGTTGGAACCACAGCTCCTGGACATCATGATTGTTCAATTCAGGAATGAAAAAGTTAGTAATCATGGCACTATACCGATCACCATTGACTGTAACGTTGTGGCCTTCATCGTTTTTGAAGAAGGATTCCACCAGCCCATAAAACGCACCAAACAGTCAGTTTTTCTGGATGTAACGGTGTTTCGACATACACTTGTGGATTAGTTTCACTCCAAATGCGGCAGTTTTGTTTGTTGACGTAGCCATTCAACCAGAAGTGCGCTTCATCGCTAAACAAAATTCGCTTATGAAAATCGGGAACAACGGCAATCTTGTTTTGGGTCCATTCGACGAATCTACTACGAGGCGTGATGATCTATTCATGATGAATTGCCAAACCAAACTGAGAATAAATCACTTGCCAGCTGTTAAATCGGTCGCCATCTTTGAAAGTAATGCCAACTTAAACTTCTATACCTAGAAAAAAAAAACACTCTGAATTTCTAATACAGTTCGTAGTAAATGCCACGCTTGTTATGAAATAGTGATGAATAGTTATTAATAGGTTTTATTCCTAATATCTTGTTGGACTTTTTATATATTGTTTGCACTTAGTGACTGAATTATCACTGTACTCCAGGGTGCTCAACCTTTTCTCGCCGGGCCGCATACATATGACAGATATTTCACGCGGTCTGCAGTATGAGAACTAAGGGGGAAATCATAAAATAATGTGTATATATATATATATATATATATTGGACACTTAAATTATGGATCGAATATTAAAACACACATCATTCACATAAAAAAAATGTATCAAACACATAAAAAAATGACGGTCTTGTACATTTCTTACCGAGTTGTAGGGTAGTTTCGGTTATCTTTCATTAATGCGTGATAAAGCTCCTAGTTTAACATTCTAATGCCATACAAATAATGCGACGCTTAAGTTGGTTCATTTAATTTCTCTGACCCAGTTCCCAGTTCCTTAATTTAACATCGCATCAAAACTTAAGTTAAAATTAATTCTAAATGAGATAAATTAATGAAACTAATCAATACTGATCGTATAGTGGTAAACAATTATATTTATTTATTGATTAACATATTGGAAACAACGTTAAAATTTACAAGGGTGGTACTTATCTGAGAGGAAGGGAGTGGACGGAGGGTGACCCCGGGCAGCGAGTTGCTTTCCAGGCGGGAAGTTTTTCTGGCAGACGTAAGAGGGTGAAAAAGCCCCGAGAAATGGCTTGCGTGCGTTTTAAAGCTGACCGCACCACTTCAAAAAGAATCTGCTACAAATTCATTACCGTCAAATCTTTACCCTGATTGGACTCAACAGTCCCCACAAGAACACAACCTTGCCGGCCATAAGGTTCGTTGAACCTAGACGCACCCACATTCCTGTGTAATCCCTATTTCCTGTAAACAGGGCAAATGCAAAAATTAAAACTGTATCTCAGGGGCCGGCGGCCTCCCATCACTCCTCCCCTCTTTCAGATTAACAAAACTAGAAATAAAGGAGCACAAAAAAATTCATTGTAGTAAATGTAAATACAAAATGCAACAGCGTCAGCAGTTCCAACACAAGAAAAAATCATTGAGGAAAATGTCCATATCGAAGTGCAAAAAAAAAATATATATCAGCAGTTCCAACACAAGAAAAATTCATTGAGGGAAAATGTCCATGTCGAAGTACAAAATATATATATATATATATCAGAAGTTCTCCAACAGACTCGTCTTCCTCTCAACAGGCACTCACGGACCCCTGGTCACGAACGGCTGTCCACGTCCTGACGGGAGAGAAAAAAAAACGATATGTCTGGAGCGTCCTAATCTTGTTGAAACTTTAGCGTAACAGTTCATCGGCCTTGTGGTAGTAACCTGGTGCTGTTTGAATTTTGTAGGGGTTCTTCTCGTGGTACAAGGGTACATCCGAAGATCTGACTCTCGCAGGGGTTCATCTCGTGATGCAAACTAGACCCAATGCACCTGAAACAACCATGGCTTGATATCCTGAAAGAGAGAAAACACGAACACTCTCGTAGGAGAGCAGGCATCAGTAGAGTATATAAAATAGGGAGAACAAAATTTCCCACTCTTCCACAGGGCTTTCAGATACCCGAGGTCCCCATCTCGTCCTCCCATCGCAAACAAACCTGCCATGCCGTTTGTTTAATAAGAGGATATTTTTTCTTTTGAAGTCTCCCGTATTTTATTTCAAATATTAATTTATCAAGTGCAGAATGGCAGCGAAGGAGAGTTTTGACCGAATTCCAGACTGAAATCCGTATTATATGTTAATTAAAGCTCAGTTTTGCCCATAAAATAGTCACTACTCCAGGTCAGTTCACTACTTCACTGATAATTGATATTACTAACCATTACAATGACAAATATTAGAAAACAAATCTTGCAATCCATGCCCGTACGACATCGACAGCAAAATTGGTAGATATAATTGCTCAATTAATGAAATTTACCGCTAGTACGATTGATTGTTTTTAAATGATTGAATTTTTCAGTGCAATGGACAGAATGTTCAATGGGCCACTTGCGGCCCGCGGGCAGAAGGTTGAGTATCGCTGTAAAAGACTTTCATTTTTTTGCGGTAAAAATGAATTGTTTTTGTTTTATAAATCGGTTACATGGATTTCATTATTTTTTGCACGGTTTTTTGGGGTAAATATTCAAGAGTTTTTTTTCATTTTACACAATTTTTTAACGTTGTTGAACACATCGCCAAATTTACCACATGTATTATTTTACACGGTTTTCTTAGGAATGTATTTTCCCCTGTAAAAAAAAAAAAAGAGTTGCGTGTACATTTTAAAAATAGATCTTTTTATTTTTCAAGCTTTAGCGACGAACAACATGGCAGGCGAAGTGGCTTTCATAACTAGTCGTAAATAAAAATACGGAGATTTGATGCGCAGTATTTCCGTGATGGAACAATAATTAATCCCTGTCAAGCGCAATAAAAACCTTCATTTGGAGAAATCATTGTTGAATATTAGTCATCGTTAGCTATTCATTACTGTTGAATATTTCCCAGTATTTATTCTGGTATTAATAGATGCCAGTCGTTGAAATTCATTTATGAAAGATGGAAATCGCAGATCGTTTTGAAAAAAGAATTTCTAGACCGTGTAGGAATCTGAGTACATATTAATTCAATAAATGAGCTGTGCAATGCTAGTTCTAGAATATTTTCGAGAATGTAATACCTGCTATCATAGCCATAATAATTGTTGTTAATGGTGAAGAGTATGAGCTGGATAATGAAAAAATAAAAGGGAAAAATAACATGTGCAATGTTATTTATAAATTAAGGATCGTTTGAAAATTTAAAGTTTGTCTTCTCTTGACGGTTTTATATTATACCACATCAAAATATGCATATTAAGTACTTGAATTCAGATGATAGTAAACAAAAATAAACATCTAAATTTCAATCGCTAAACTCCAATAATGATGTAAAGAAGTTTTTTTTCAAGAGGATAAAAATTGCTGTAGAATGTGAAATAACATTATTTAAAATTTTAAAATGTTTTAATCACTTTGCAAGTATTTATTTTATCCGTAAATAGTGCTGCAGCAGGTTTAATGATCACGGTCGCGCAAACTCGCGTGTGCAAATGTTCATCGTTTTTTCTGTCAAGTAGAGGTTTGAGTCCCTGTGCCACCGAAAACACTTGGTTATCGTGCTTCTTGTAAAGTCAATGTCGATTTAAGCTCATTTAGGGCCCTGGGCGCAGAATATCTACAGACCCCCTTGGCACTGGCTGATCGAAATTTATAACCAGAGAATCTGGTTAAGTCCAGCTTATCCGGGCCCCCGGCGCCAATGTATAGCGGCCCCAAGCATCCAATGTATAAACCAGCACTGTTGTAAATTATTGCATTTATATTTGTTTTAAGACATAGATTACTTCGCACACAGAAATCATTTAGTCTTAATAGTTATGGCAAATTTGAAATTATTGATTAAGCTTTAATTTCTGTATTACTATTAAATATATGTTGGTATATCAGTCTGTTTGCAAAATTCCTCGTAAATGTTATCTTAAACAAACAAAAAAATTCTGTGCTTACTGTAGCAGAAACCCTCCAAATATACACCCAAAATGGAAAGGAATAAATTATAGTTTAAACAAAAAGCGTGTTTTTTAGTTTTTTAAATCGAACTTAAAAGTAATTCCTAATATGAGGATAAAATGATTAATGAGAAAATTAATGTCATTAGAGTAAAAGCGTATGGGGTGCTCTTTATCAATTGTTATAATTTCTTACCAGTTATATTCCGAAATTCTGAGGGGGCTGCGGTAACCCAGTGGTTAAGGTATCGAATCATGGCAGGCATGTCATGAGTTCGAGCCCAGTACCAATGAAGACCCGCAGTGTAGGGAAACGATGCACGTTAAATCTGTCGAGAACTCAAACATCCTCCCGTTGGTGTGGTCCGTCGCCGAAAGCCCTCGAGTAGCTGAACAGTGCGACGTTAATATTCACTCACTCCGAAATGCTGAATTAGTATAAAAATGTAGTTTTAAACACCCCACGCTTTTACCACAATGACATTAATTTTCTCGTTTTTTATGTCTTATATTAAGAATTACTTTTTTGCTTTAGTTCGATTAAACATTAAAGCGGGTTTTTTAGTTTTTTAAACTGTAATTTTATTCATCTTTTAGTTCGATCTTCAATAAAAGCATGCATTTTTAGTTTTTTAAAGTATCATTTATGAATTCTGAAATGCGTCATTCTTTAGAATCTGAAATACAGTGCGTCCTACTGGCATCCTATCAGTGCGTCGATACGGCCTGGTTTGCAAAACGTAAGTTCAGCCAGTGGCGTAACGTACTCCCCCGTATTGGGGGAACCCAGGTGCTCTACGGCAGTGTTCCGCAACTTTTTTTATTGCCGCGGACCGGTCAACATTTGTTAATTTTACCGCGGCCCGCTGAGGTGAAAACGTTGATTGTTTACATTTTAAACTGTTTTTATTTAATAATTTTAATTCAATTGTATTTAATCGTGGCATTAGAATAAAATATAGCTACACCAAAAAATGAATATAAAGTGATTTTCATTAAAAGTAGCTCAAATCCAAGAAAAATATACCACAGTAAATAAAAGGGAAATAATTTTTTGTTTCATGTGCGGCCCGGTACCATTTGATCCACGGACCGGGGGTTACGGAACACTGCTCTAGGGGCCCAAAACCTGGTTTTGCAGGAAGGGGGGCTAGTATTCTTCGTTACTCCACTAGGATCAACCCACTAAAGGAAATCTGGAAGAGCGAAGTTTGAAATATTTCATGTGAGAGAAGGTGTTAAGTCAACGATATTTTTCACAATAAAGAGCTGAATATCCTCTCTGAAACTTGCAGTAGTAAAGGGTGTTTTTTTAGAGGTATAGAACTTTAAATTGCAATAAAACAACGATGTATTATTCGATTGACATGAATTTTTTTTTATTCGAAAGATAATCTTGTGGCATTACATTTTAAATATGATTTCTGGCATAGGACTGCCACGGCTGGCTCGGATGTAGTCCAATCTGGACGTCCAATTTTCGATGACTTTTTCCAACATTTGTAGCCGTATATCGGCAATAACACGGCGAATGTTGTCTTCCAAATGGTCAAGCGTTTGTGGCTTATCCGCATAGACCAATGACTTTACATAACCCCACAGAAAATAGTCTAGCGGTGTTAAATCACAAGATCTTGGAGGCCAATTCACAAGTCCAAAACGTGAAATTAGGCGGTCACCAAACGTGTCTTTCAATAAATCGATTGTGGCACGAGCTGTGTGACATGTTGCGCCGTCTTGTTGGAACCACAGCTCCTGGACATCATGATTGTTCAATTCAGGAATGAAAAAGTTAGTAATCATGGCACTATACCGATCACCATTGACTGTAACGTTGTGGCCTTCATCGTTTTTGAAGGATTCCACCAGCCCATAAAGCGCACCAAACAGTCAGTTTTTCTGGATGTAACGGTGTTTCGACATACACTTGTGGATTAGCTTCACTCCAAATGCGGCAGTTTTGTTTGACGTAGCCATTCAACCAGAAGTGCGCTTCATCGCTAAACAATTCGCTTATGAACAACGGCAATCTCATTTTGGGCCCATTCGACGAATCTACGCCTTGCTTGATGATCGTTTTGATGAATTGCCAAACCAAACTGAGAATAAATCACTTGACAGCTGTTAAATCGGTCGCCATCTTGGAAAGTAATGCCAACTTAAACTTCTATACCTGGGAAAAAAACACTCTTTATTAGACACAAAAGTACACTTTTTGAATCGAGAAAATATTTAATCCTGTGAGACCTCACTGAATCAATACTCAACTATTTTGGAAAAATAAAGCAATGAATGAATGATGCTTCATTCCATAAATCTGACAAGAGAATTTAGAAAAGACTTCCATTATGAGTTTAGCTGTTAGAACAATGCTTCTCAAACTTTCCATATTTGCGACCAAATTTTGAGTCATAATTTTCATCGCTTCCCTTTCATACAACAACAAAGTATTGAATGCAATAATAATGTAATTACTTTGACGCTAAAGCTACAATGCGACTGCTACAATATTATGTTATAAACTGCACGTACTACCAATGTATGTATTATATTTTGCATTTGACAAGCCCATGGAAGTCACTAGTAATAACTAAACTTGCTTTTAATTTAGTAGTAATAAATCAATTATTAAATACTCTTTGCCGCTCGAATGCATTTGTGAATATGTATTTTATTTTTTATCATGTCAATATATTTTGTTTTGCTTCCTTCGGTAAATTAATTATTTTAAATCTTTTATTTTGGACTTTGCAATATGCTCGCCGCTCCCACAGTTTGAGAAACGCTGTGTTAGATCATAAATTTTATTTTCACATGCATCAGTTTCTTTTTTTATTTCCATTTCAGAAAAACTACACAAGATAGTTTATATTATGTTAAGAAATTGCTGATGCAAACGCGTTTTCGCTTTTATAGGGTTGTAGCTTAATCTTTAGTCGCCAAATTTGGAACTAGTTGCCAAACCTAAAAATGGAATATGAAATGAGTCGCCATATCGGAAAATGGTACATGCAATTAGTCGCCAAATCTGGAAACGATATAATAAAATTAGTCGCCAAATCACGAAATTCTTATTCCTAAAATGATTGTCACTCCCCTCAACTCTGAATGATAGGAGATTTAGATCTCTTTGGAGATCAGGCGCTACAACTGAATCCGGCAACACCACAGGATTCTAGTGGACGCGGTAGAAGGTAGTATCGGATCGTGGCTTGCCTTGTCACGAGTACGTGCCCAGTACCACTAAAGAGCGCCGTGTAGGGAAGCGATGCACGTTAAATCTGTCGAGAGTTGAAACGTAGGGAAGCCGTCCTGTCGAGAGTTGTTACCACTAAAGAGCGCCGTGTAGGGAAGCGATGCACGTTAAAGTTAGAAACGTCATCCCGTTGGTGGGGGATGTTAGAAGAGGGGATGCTTAGGTGTCGTCCACGTCACTTGACCATGGTTCAAAATTACGTGGTTCGTCGCCGAAAGCCCTCGTGTAGCTGAACAATGCGACGGTAATATTAAAGCAATCAACCTAAAGGATTCTAATCAGGACAATGAAACAAAATTATGAAATTACTAGCTGGTATACCCGTTCTTCGCACGGGTGAACTGAAAAATTAAACACAGATTGAAGGATAAAGAAGTTTTTAATGAGTTAATTTTACGTGAATTGCAAATTAAACAAAAAAAGCTTTTTGCGTAGCTCAGCTAAACAAACAAAAAGAGAGAAATAAAACACCTTTGTTAAATTTTAAGTACGGAGATCTAATAGCTGATAAAAAGGATTTTTTTTTATTTATAACTCCCCGTAACACTCTTGAGGGTCGATTTTTGAAAATACCTTCCTAAGCTGATCTCTGCTCAGCAAAAATAACACATTGTTAAAAGTTTTGTGTAATGAACGCTTAAAATAATGTAAATAATTTTTATCTGAAAGTATAATACATTAATATTACTTTCTGTAGTATTTATTTTATGTTAAAATTGTAATATTCGCAAGCAACGCAGTCTCTTAAATTATAATGACGATTCAATAAAAAACATAGCGAAATGTTAACGATAAAGTAAAGTTGGCAAATGCCTAGCTACTTTCATAACTCGAGCTTTATTAGAGCTTTGTAAGACCCGACGTGTAGGGGAGAAATGCACTTTAATACTTTATCCAACCGCATTATGATTTACTGCAGTTTTTTTCATACAATATTTTTTTTTTGGATCACTACATTTGAAATTAAGGGATATACATAAACAAAATACTTCACTTCGGAAAATTTAATCCGTTAGAGCTAATAAATTAATTAAAGATATTCCACTGTAAAATTAATTATATATACCGTTCACCTAAAATAAGTAGTCAAATCATTTTCTAAGGTCTTCATCAACATACAAAAACATAAGACACTTAAATTTTGACAAACTATTTTTTCCGCTAAAATACTCATCATGGAACCCGTGCTGCTATATATCTTGGAAGAGTGGATTTCAAAGAATATTCCTGCTAAGTATTGGTAGAATATTCCTTCTAAGTTGGTGTGGTGTGGTAGTTAGGAGAAGAGGGTGCTAGATCAGGTGTCGTCCATGTCACTTGACCATGGTTCAAAATTACGTGGTCCGTTGCCAAAAGCCCTCATGTAGCTGAACAGTGCGACGTTAATATTCACTCGTTCCAAAAAATACAGTACAGTAGTTTTAATTATTTTTATACTTAAAAATGCAATATCTGCCTATTCAATTAAAATTATAGCGTTATATAATTAACTACTAACCTCAAACAAAATTTGTCCAAATGATGCAGTGTGAAAGAGAAAGTTTATTTACTTTAAGTATCAGAACTGATAAAAGCATTTATTTGGAAAAAAGATCAATTTTTTACTACCAAATGTGCATAATAAAATGTTACAAAAACATTAAAATAAAGAGATTTATAACCTCTCCCTTCAAAACTTAATTTGATTCTAAAATAAAAAAATAGGCATTGTATCAGAGGAATTAATTAGAAGCGAGCACCTTGCGTAGCCAAAACAAAAAAAGGTTTTTCACCAACAAAAGCTAGATATATGCTGACGTGGGCTTTTTTGCAGCGCATGCCAGAATTGCTAGCAGATGACAGAATTTTTTCCTACTTACTTGACAAATATCGTTATATTTTGGACACTTCATACAATATCTTTATAAATTATAATCTATGCTACAAATTATAGCCTGGGCTGCGGTAGCCCAGTGGTTAAGGTATCCAACCATGGCAGGCATGTCATGAGTTCGATCCCAGTACCACTAAAGACCCGCCGTGTAGGGCAGCGATGCACGTTAAATCTGTCGAGAGCTGAAACGTCCTCCCGTTGGTGTGGTGTGGTAGTTAGGAGAGGGGGTGCCAGCTCAGGTGTCGTCCACGTCACTTGACCATGGTTCAAAATTACGTGGTCCGTCGCCAAAAGCCCTCGTGTAGCTGAACAGTGCGACGTTAATATTAACTCACTAACTCACTCACAAATTATAGCCTATGTGCTATTCTGATGTATAAGCTATATTACTGTAAAGTTTCATTAATATCCATTCAGTAGTTTTTGTGTGAAAGACCCACAAAGATATTCACGAACTTTCGCATTTATAATATTTATTAGAAGATTGTATTTTCATCGGTCTTTGACAAGTGTGCAAAATTTCGAATTAATTTGACCTTTTAAAGTGGGTAAAAATCGAGTTCAAAGATTCCATTACATACAAGTGAAACTTATAAAAGCGTGTTAGAAACCATTCTGAGCTATGAAATTGCCATAAAATATTTCATTGCTTGCAGCGAGCATTAAGGGAAATCTTACTATTGCAGTAAAAGGCGTAGTGACGGATGAAGGAAAGCAGACGCGGTGAGTTTAGGTACGTTATTCCTCTTTCAACGAGAGCTTCGTTAAGGGTAGTGTATTTAATTCTATTTGTCATAAAAATAATTTGTCTATAAGTTCAGTTTAGTAGTTTTTTATTTGTTATATATGGCAATGAATAATCCGATGATGGATTTAATGAGTTGCCTCGGGGGGAACTGTGAAACAAGCTAGTAGAAATTTAACATAATGGAGTGAGCAGCGGAATAAAGACGTTTAATATTTTCACCTTCTGAAATGGATTTAATTTAATTTTTTTCATTTATAATATATTTAATCGCATAGGAATAGTTAACACCATACTGTAGACTTACCTTGGTAGCTCTAATAATGCGGACACCACAAATCGCAAGTGTTCTGTGTTTGGCAACAATCTTAATGCTCAAAATCATCTTTTTTATAAAATGTCCTCGCAAGTGATATTGAAGGTCCTGATAATATGTATTTTTTTGAAATCGGTAGCCGAGTGATGTAAAGGTAGTAAAGTGGCCGGTGTTTTTTTTTACATCCAATCATTGGTTCTTAGTCCTTATGCTAGTTACGACCCTTCGTGTGGAGGGTCAAGGCTTAATGTCTTCACATTGTCATGTATGAAAGTTTAGAGAGTGGGATGTCTACTCAAATGTAATCCTCGTCATTTGACCATGGTTCATAATTTCGGGATCCGTCGCTAATAGAACTAACTGGTGTTTGAGTAGGAGTGCATGTTAATAAACAGCAGAAATTTTCGTAGATGATAATCTGACGCTACATTAAGCAAACACGTTAAATTTTGAGGGAGTCAAAGTTCATAATTGACAAATTTATTTATTTTAATGTTTTATCATTTTAAGTCTATCGATGCGTACACATCCTCTCGTTGACATCGTGGAAAACCTAGGGAAATGAGATCTCGGTTTGGGTCTTCGTCACGTGACCGTGTTTTAAAGCAATATTTGTCTTCAAGAACCCTCATGTTACCCTTGAATGTCTCGTTAATAAACAATTTGAAAATAAGATTGATTCAAATATGGATATTGGCGATTCTCTCTGGTTGAAAGGTATCATAATCAAAGCTTTGATTATTTATTTTGGATGATGTACATTACTTGTTGAAATGACTTGCATGTAGTGGGCTAATTATACCATTCTATGTCGCATACAATGCAAAATTCTCTTTTGTTGTAGACTTAAAAAAATATTTAACAATTTAAGGACAGTTTTAAAAATGTGTTTCCAAGTGCTTAGAGAATGCTTAATTGTTTCTCGGGAATTCAATAAACATTTAACTTCAAACATCTTCATGATCTTGCCTCTAATAATATAGGTCGGGGATTCCCCCTAGGAGCCATACGCAGTAGAATAACCATTGTTCGCTTTTCTGGAAGCAGGAGTTAATTGTTTAATAAGCCCTGACATCCTCTTGCTATTCAAAATAAATTTTCTCGGAAGTGGTCGAATGCGTCATGAAATTTGCTTGAGATTGTATTTGCTCTTTTGTGTTATTTTTGGCACAATGGAGTGCTCAATCTGGAATGAAAAGGCAAATGCTATCCTGCAAGAATCTAAATAAAAATTATGAAATGCACAAAGTTTAAAATACATGTAGTTTATCTGTATTCATTTTCTGTGTAATAATTCTGTATTAATTTTTGTAAACTTTTGTAAAGTTGAAACTTTAACCGGCTTCTTTTAAGAATTGGCAAGAAGAACAAGTGAATATTTCAGGAAACATCGCCATTTGTTTGTATAAAAAAATGCTTGTGTCCTTGGGGAGAAAGATGCAATTATAACCAATTCTAAATTTTACCCGAGGACACTCATCAAATCCACTTTTATCGGCACATATACTTCATTTACAAATTACGTCTCGATATTTCGAATATTTTATATCATCCCTTGAAATCGGGAAAATATTTTTTGATATACTAAGAAATTTGTAGGCTAATGAATTATCTTAGTAAGATTATATGATTATTAAGTTCAAAACAATGATAGATGTACACAATTTATAAATTTCTTGAAAGTGTAATTTTAAGTACTTTATCACTGTTATATAAAATAACGTTTGCTCAACACGATGCATTAATCCATGTATACAACATCCATGTACAAAGTAATTAAGGGGAATTGGAAACCTCTCTCTCTATACTGACAATGTTAAATTGGCTGTTTTCGATGTACCTTTTCTCAAAATCTGTTTTATGTACATGCTTGAAATTTTTCATACTATTAAAGTACACCTCTCTTATTATACTAAAATGAGCTTTTAGCTAATTTTGAATTTTTTAAGAAATTATGAAATATTTTATCAAACATTGCGAAATTTAACTCATTTTTTACTTAAAAAATTTGTAAAAATTAAATTTTTAAGTGTTTTAAAAAAAAAGCTTATTTTAGTACATATTAGACATCATTATAAATTCATAAAAAATTTACATACCTGTGAACAGTAGTTTCTCAGAAAAGGTACATCGCGCATTAAAATTTACATTTTGAGATAAATTGATTTTAATGTATACAGTGAGACTTCTAATCGGCTGGGAAATAAAAAAAATAAAAGGCTCAATTTAAAATAAAAGATACATGTTTTGGTTTATATCAATCGTTACACTTTTAAGCAAAAATAAAGTAATTTGTTTACAATTTTCGCCATTAAAATGGGCGTGGCCTAAATTCAACGAATATTTAAAAACACATTTTAAAGGCTTCTAAATACCCCAGAGGTTCAAGTAAGGTATTTTTAGAAAGGGGTTAAAATCTATACAATTTGAAAATGTAAAAATCTCAAATTGTCAAAAAAATTAAGATTTTAGCTTTCCAACACCCCTTAATGGTAATAGATTTGTGTTAAATAATTATGTTAAATAGAGATTGTATAAATAAGGTCATAAATTACCTTTTACTTACAGTCAAGCTTTCGTGTTTGTTAAATTATGGTTAATCCTTTTTTTTCTCCATCATAATGTATTTAAGTGTGGCATGAAAAGAATCAAATATGCAAAAAAGTAATCGAATATTATATCAAATGGATTGCAGAGGCGCTATGCATTAGCTGTAGAGCAAATACTTGCTAAATTACAGTTGTTCGATTTCACATTTTTGTACAGAATACGTCTCAAAAATAAATTGCTTAGTGATGTTCTTTAGATCATTAAGCTAACCTATCTTAAGTCTTTATTTAGCAAGGCGTGATGTGCATTTATAATTTTAATTATTTATGAAGAAAGCGTCGGAAGGTAATAAATTATTAAGAAAGCCTCTCCTTTTCAAAGTTGTTAAAGTGGCCGCGGTAGCCGAGTGGTATAGGTATCGGACCGTGGCTTGCTTTGTCACGGGTTCGAGCCTAGTACCACTAAAGACCCGCCGTGTAGGGCAGCGATGCACGTTCAATCTGTCGAGAGCTGAAACGTCCTCCCGTTGGTGTGGTAGTTAGGAGGGGGTGCCAGCTCAGGTGTCGTCCACGTCACTTGACCATGGTTCAAAATTACGTGGTCCGTCGCCAAAAGCCCTCGTGTAGCTGAACAGTGCGACGTTAATATTAACTCACTCACTCAAAGTTGTTAAAAAAAAACGAAATTTCAGCAAATCAAATCATGCAGATGATTTATCTTAGTATTCTATGTGTTTCTGTTCTACTAAAAACAATTCAGGGTGCAAATAAATATTCTAAGTTTTAAAAACATGTTAAACCTTCAGAACTTTTAATAGTCAGAAATTTATACGTTTTTTGAATATCCATTTATTTCTCTTTTTACTAACTCAGTAGAGCATTAAATAGCCCATGAGGAAAAAAGACTACCGTGCCCAACTCAGTATACGTGACCTTGGGCCCTGAGGTGCAAGAGCAGATCTTGCGGTCAGGTAGTCAATCCGTCGCGAAACCCCCTGTGCTAAGTTCTCAAGCGAACTTGGAACTAGGGATGGCGATTCTTTCCTAAAAAATCGATTTTTAAATCGATTCACAAAAAAATGAGGTCTAATAGATCGATTTCTAAAAAATCGATTTTTTTTCCAAATCTGCGTTTACGATGTAAATTTAAATCCATTTTAGGAAAAACAAGAAAGATACCATAATAAACGATCTCTTATCAGTAAAATCGGAGAATTTTTTATTTCAGGGAATTCGACAATTACAAGTGTCCGCGGTAGCCGAGTGGTATAGGTATTGGATCGTGGCTCGCCTAGTCTCGAGTTCGAGCCCAGTATCACTAAAGACCCGCCGTATAGGGCAGCGATGCACGTTAAATCTGTCGAGAGCTGAAACGTCCTCCCGTTGGTGTGGTGTGGTAGTTAGGAGAGGGGTGCCTGCTCAGGTGTCGTCCACGTCACTTGACCATGATTCAAAATTAAGTGGTCCGTCGCCAAAAACCCTCGTGTAGCTGAACAGTGCGACGTTAATATTCAATCAATCTACAATTACAATTAATTTTTTTACCATATCAAAGTATAAGGTATAAAAGGAGACATTTATTTTCTTAATGTATTTGTTACATTAAAATGTTTAAAAATAGATAATATAGCTTACAGTTCTCTCAATGCTTAATATCTAAGCTTTTTAGAAACAATAGTCTGTCAAGTCTACAGGAATCCAAGCGGTTCCGCTCATCACTTGCGATATTGTCGGCAATCGAAAAAAGGCGCTCACAAGGAACTGATGATCCCACGACACTCGTATACATCATGGCTATTGATTGAACGTGATAATAGTTTTTCGGTCCTTGCAGTAAAGTACAGAATCATACTTCAGGTGCACAACTGCCTGCGATGAATAGTGTTTAAATTCTTCGTTTAAGCCCTGACATTCCGGTCCATTCGACTAATTGTAAATTTTATGGTTTTTACCAAAACATAAAAAATCGAATGTCGATTTTCTAGGATGAAATATCGATTCAGTGCTACATAACGATTTAAAAAAAATCCGATTTCTCGGGCCAAAATATCGATTTTTCGATCTCAGATCGCCATCTCTACTTGGTACTACTCTTTTATCGACCCATTAAAGGGATGAAGGCTAAGTCGACCTTGCCCAGCCCTGGGTTTGTACCTCGAATCTAGGATGTAGAAGCGCAAGGCACTACCATCTCAGCCATTGGGCATCATTTTTCTTTTAAACTAATAAATCGGATCTTGTAACCTGCCTTTTTTGTAAAATCGCGATGTTCATAATTCGCATTCTGGAATCCATAGTTAAGACATGTGGTAAAATGAGGGCTTAGTATGTTACATTATGCAGACCTAAAATGCGAGATTCTTCTACGAGGTCGATGTGTTGCGTGTTTGTTTGAGTGCAGCTTTGTAAAGGTGCCGACCATGCAATTTTAAAATTTAACTTCGAAGCTTATCGCTAGTAGTTCGTTTAGTGTACATCGGCTCCTGTGGTTTAGAGGTAGCGTGCTTGCTTTGTAAGCTTTAGGTTGCGGGTTTGATCCCGGCTGGAGTCTAGATTTTCTGGATACGGAAATCATAGGTACGCATACCATATGATTGTGTGGCAAGTAAAAAAATCCCTTGAGTATCAATTTGGCTCTTGTACTCTCGGCAAAATTAAATCACAGCAATATTTAGCATGTGACGAAAGTTTGAATTGAGCAAAAGTTCAAACGTCACACACACAATTTGGTAGTGGAAACCGCCACTAGAAGGTGCCATCAGTTGAATGGCTTCCACTCCTAGGGCCTTGCCATGCCTGTAAAGGCTTAGTTGCTAATATCCAGTCCATGGGGGGAGTTTTAGTGTACCATAATTATACAAGTGTGTGTTAGGGATAAACTGTATGTGATGTTGACATTCCTAATCCTATAAATTTACCTAAAAGAACCTTAAACTTGTATGCAACTGACTAAGGTTCTTAAACCTTAGTGAGTTGCATACAAGTTTTGAGATGGTAATGTTTATTTTATCAGAGTTAAAGCGAAGAAAGGTTTTAAGAATGTTGTAATTCACACAATTTATGAATGCTAAGAGTAATTTTCGTGGCGGTATATGATTCGAATTTCTCGAATATTTTGATGACTGTTTAAGAAGTTTGCTTCAATTGATTAAGGAATAATTAGAATGTATAGGAGTTTTTTAATTCACTTTAAATGTTTCAAACGTGACTATTTTATTACTTGAGCTATAGTAACATTTCTAAATAAAACAGTTTCTGTGGGAAACATTGAAATTATATGAGTAGATATTTCATTAATAAAACATTATTATTTTTTTTCCATTTTCGGAAATTTTTTTAAGGTCAGTTTTTTACAGTATAAAATTTTTTTGTGAGTTGATTTTTTTCTATTTAGAATTTTTAATTCTTTTTCACTAATCGTTTTGGATTTTCGCTATTCTGAAATTTTTGTAAGGATTAAGAAAGAAAAAATTGCATTTTTCCTGATGCATATTGACTATGTATAATTCTTGCTCAGATTTCTAAACATTTATTTTATTTTTCAGATGGTGTTACAAAACGGTTTTTAATTCCCGTTGCTTTCATTTTACGTAAGTATTTTTTTTCAGGATTTTTCTTCAACGTCTTTTGTTTTTTTCGTGAATAAAAGAAGCTAATTTTTCGGCTAAATTTATATCTATAGAACTATTAATGGTAGTTCTACATTTTAAATTATAAAATATGTGGAAACCATCAGTTTTTTTTATTAGATATAGGATTGATATACTTTTGAATATCGAATCAATAACTGGTATCTGTATGTATATTTTTTCGCTTCTCAAATGATTTGGACTTACATTTAGCATTAGGGAACATTTTAGCTGCCATAACTCGAAATCTTTCAATTAGAATGTTACGGAGTTTGAAATTAAGAAAAATAAATGTCAGGTAAAATCATATGCGTAAAAAATTTCAGTCATGATGGGAATTATTTTTTGAAATCAACTGTCAATTCATTAATTCCATGATTTAGTTACTTTTTTTAACTGGCGATGTGATAATAACGATGAAAATGAAGTTGTGTATTTTTACGACTGTACATTTTAAATAAAGATCAAAATGTCAATATTGGGTACTTTTCCGTTTCGCCAGCGCAGACGATAAAATCGCCGAAAATGATATAACCGACGCCAAACGGAATATTCCTGCTGGTAACTTTTTACCACCACATTCTTAAAACAAGTCGAAGTATGAAATCCGTTTTTTTCCTTTCTTTTTTTTTCATGATGCATCAAAAATGGATGAAAAACAATGAGAACTAGTTATTTATTATTTTTATGGGTACGTTGTGTGTTGTCGCCAATAACGCCAACTTGACGAGATTTGCGCCAATATTGTAACAACACAAAAATAACCTCGATTATTCTGTGTTGACTCTCTTATACATCCCTGTGTGTGTTTTTCTTTTTTCAAACTTTTCTTCAAACCATCACAACCACAATGTGATGCAATATGCGTAATGACGACATACGTAATGCTCTTAAAATTAACAGTTTCAAATCTCATATTCAGAATCTTGCAATTAACTTTTTTAACGACTTAGAAGCAACCAATAATATCAATATGCAAAATTTATCACAATATACCCCTAATGACAAAACAAAGAGACCAAGAAGAATTCTTCTTGACTCCTACAATCCCCCGTAATTCTATTTTCTCGTGCAATAATTTTTATTGCACACCTTAATTGCTAAAATTTTTTCTTTTATTTTTGTCAATATTTTTCTCTTGCTCTCCCCACTGGACTTGCTCCTCCCCATAATTTAAAACTCAGCCCCCGGGGCAGCCAATCGGAGTCAATCTTCACTGTACCCTGCATCCAATCAGAGAGCAACCTCTTAGCTCTCAGCCAAGCCAAAAAACTCTTTAAAACTCACCACCCAGATGAAGATCATAAGCCACGCCTCCCGGATTCCATCGCTCAACCAATCACTAACATGCCACTCAGCAGAATGGAAAACACCACTTTTGCCAAGCCCAGCATCATAGACTCTCACGATATGGGATTGAGGACTGTTTACAGTCCGGACGCCCAAAAGAAAACGCCTATTCAATGTGATGCACTATCGCATTTTCGAAGGACCATATAAAAAGAATTAGATTTCGTCAAGCAATGGGGGGAGGGGGAAACCAATGAATATTTTCACATCAAGAGCAAAAGTGGTACTGTTTTGAACTTACTTGATACGGATCATTCGGTTTTCTCAAATAGTACATTTTGTTCCAAGTACAAAAAAAGAATAAAAGCTATCTAAATAATTCAGTTTTTGAAAGCTTATAAATAAAATGAATCCGAGAAACAAAACACTATTTCTTTTTTTTTTTTACCCGAGAAAGGAGCTCATAAATTCAAAGTTTTATGCAATTTTCGTTGAAATGACAAAATGAAATAAGAATGGTATTATACTTGCAAAGCATTCTTTCATATAAAATGCTTGTAATAATATTTTCCTTATTTATGTCAGTCTTCCTCCAGAGGTCCTGCTCTTGGATATTTAAAAATTCACACATTTTCAAAGTTACCTTCAATTTAAATAATAACCAGTGTTTTTTGTTAAAATGTTTCTAGTCTGATGTGTTGAAATATGAATGACCCCCCTTCTAAATTATATATTTCAAAAATCCTAGTTCATGCTCTGTGGCGAAGTTTTAAATAAATATAAGCAAAATATTATCGTCAGTGCAGGTTTATCCATTAGCTGCTTTGGGCGGGTGGTCAGATAAGCTGGACTTAACTCATTAGTGTCCCTCCTTGAATCCAACAATGTCAAAGGTCCCGTATATCTTCTGCGCCCAGAGAACCGGCACTGATTATTGTAGAAATATTTATTGTACAGGGAGAATATTTTGAAAGTGTCATTTTTAAAGTGATAACTTTAGGCGCGTTTTGCCGGAGAGTGAACTTGAATGATGCGTTTTAAGAAGCCAAGCATTGTTACGCTCGGGTCTATAACGCTTGTAACAATGGATCGGAATTTTCCGGAACAATGTAAAGTTATTAACTATTAATTAACTTTGTTAAAAAAAATAAATGCTTTTAACATGAGATTTACTTGAAATATATTATTATAAAATCCCAATCTCTACAGTGTTTAAAATTTTTTACAAATTTTTATGGAGTTTCGTAGATTTAAATCTCCCCCCCCCCTCAAAGAAGTAAGAAACAACTATTTTTAAAGTAGATTGGTACATTGTATACCTTACTCAACGCTGTCAAGTTATACTAAGATGAAATATTGTAAAACTTCTTTAACAAATTTATAAAGTTTCGTAATTTTGAAACTTTTCTATTTTTCTGCTTTTTTTTGCCCATAAAATATTATTAAAAAAGGCACTTTTCCATTTCAAGGAGCCATAGCAATGCAACAAAAGAAAATTGCTAAAATCACCAATTGCCAGTAATAATTAATTGTAATAAACCTATGACAGAATTGACCAGTTTGAAGTTTATGGAGCATGTGCAGAAAGACAACTTCCCGATACCTTACAACTGATAGTTTTCGTTATTTAAAAAAAAACGATTTAGTGAAAAACTCAGAATACACAAGAAAATGCTGAAATGTTCTCATCAGATAGTATTATTTTCATTTTGAACTTTTCTTTAAACAGTGAAGGCAAACAAATGTCTAGGTTTTCTCTCCCATACATAATAATGAATAAATAATTTTATATGACAATACTAATATCCCCTTGGTTTTTATTCACCTAACTATAATTCCTGAAATAACATCACAAAATTTGAAGTTATCACTTCTATCGTGTGGTCATAGGCACACTTTTTTTTTCCTCCAAAAAATTGCATTTAAATGATTTTATTGTAATATTATAAAACAGTTGGGTCACTTGAATTAGAATTCATATACTAGAGATATCAAAGAGTTATTCATTGCATGCATTTTTAAAGCCATGATTCCGAACCCAATCGGAGTTGTCAAGGTAACGGACTTGTGCCTGGGTTGGCGACACGTGTCATGAATTCGAACCAGAACCATTGAAGACCTGCCAATCGGAGTGGACCGATGCACGTTAAATATATAGAGGCTCAAACGTCCTCCCATTGGTGTGGTGTGGAAGTCAGGAGAGAGGGTGGCAGCTCAGGTGTCGTCCTCGTCACTTGAACATGGTTCAAAATAACGAGGTCCCTCGCCAAAAGTCCTCGAGTTGCTGAATAGTGTGACGTTAATATTCATTCACTCACTCCGAACCCAGTCGCATACTTGTTTTGGATGTACTGAGAGAAATAATTCGTGTATAGTCATTATGCTTCGCTATGGATTAAATCTTCAAAATCGGTCATTATCAATTCTTGTTATTATGAGTGCAATGTTTATATATATAAAACCCAACTAGTTAGTGATCCATCAGGTTCGCGTGTCGAGAGCTCAAACTTTCTCCCATTGGTGTGGTGTAGTAGTTAGGAGTGAGGGTTCCAGCTCAGGTGCCGTCCTCGTCACTTGACCATGGTTCAAAATTATGAAGTCCGTCGTCAAAAGCCCTCGTGTAGCTGAACAGTGCGACGTTAAAATCCTCTCATTCGTTTTACTCGGAATGGAGAACTGCATTTAAAAAAACTTGATTGAATCATTAAATAATTATTATTCTGAACCAACTAAACCCCAAATTTGTTAAACCATGATTTACTAAATCATATTACACGATTTGTTTTAAAAAATTGGGATATTTAGTATTTATTAACTTAAAAAAATGTTCATATATGTTTTTTCTAATTATGTTTAAAGAGAAGTGTATATATATATATATATAACATTAAGAGCAATCATGATACTTTCGTAATCCTGATTTTTTTCGGAAAATATGTGTTCTAAATAAGGTAACGCCTTTTAAGTGTTATGTAAAATTTGTATTTGTGTAACCGCCCTTTTTTTTATGTTAAACTTACAAAGAAAGGGCAAGACTAAGGAAATTCATTTGGGGTCGAGACTTGGTGTAATAGTAGTACTCCCCTTTAGGGTGTTCCACCCTCAATGTAATTCCGCCGAATGGCCAGTCAATTGGGAGAAAAAAAGCCTTCGAAATTAATGCTTAGCTTTTATACAATTAAGTTTCAATTTCGTCTAACGATTTCGTAGCTTGGTTGATATATCGTCTGCATACTAAGCGCGAGGTCTGGGTTCGATTCATCGCTCAATTTTTTTTCATTTCATTTAATTATTTTTAAAATTAAATAAACTTATTTATGAAAGGTTTTTTAAATATTAAATGATATTTTATGTAATTTTTTTGCATTTTATAAAGTAAAAACAAATTTATTTTATTTATTAAAATTATTTAAAATTATTATTTATATAAATATTTAAAATTATTATTTATATAAATATTTAAAATTTTTATTTATAAAAATATTTAATTATTATTTATAAAAATATTTAAAATTATTATTTATAAAAATATTTAAAATTTTTATTTATAAAATATTTAAAATTTTTATTTATAAAAATATTTAAAATTATTATTTATAAAAATATTTAAAATTATTATTTATAAAAATATTTAAAATTATTATTTATAAAAATATTTAAAATTATTATTTATAAAAATATTTAAAATTATTATTTATAAAAATATTTAAAATTATTATTTATAAAAATATTTAAAATTATTATTTATAAAAATATTTAAAATTATTTATAAAAATATTTAAAATTATTATTTATAAAAATATTTAAAATTATTATTTATAAAAATATTTAAAATTATTATTTATAAAAATATTTAAAATTATTATTTATAAAAATATTTAAAATTATTATTTATAAAAATATTTAAAATTATTATTTATAAAAATATTTAAAATTATTATTTATAAAAATATTTAAAATGGACTTATTAAATGTTTTATAAAATTATAAAATAATTTAATAATAATATACTTTATAAATTATTTTATATTATATATATTTTATTTATATTTTTATTTCACATTGTAAAACTATTTGTAACTAATTTTTAGGTATAATATCCATTTAATATTTATTATATATTTTATTTCAAATATTTATTAATATAAAATATATTTACAGTATTTTTTTTACTTTATAAAATACAAAATTACATAAAATATCATTTAATATTTAATAAACCTTTCATAAATAAGTTTATTTAATTTTAATAATAATTAAATGAAATGAAAAAAAATTGACCGATGAATCGAACCCAGACCTCGCGCATAGTATGCAGACGATATATCAACCAAGCTGCGAAATCGTTAGACGAAATTGAAACTTAATTGTATAAATGCTAAGCATTAATTTCGAAGGCTTTTTTTCTCCCAATTGACTGGCCATTCGGCGGAATTACATTGAGGGTTGAACACCCTAAAGGAGTACTACTATTACACCAAGTCTCGACCCCAAATAAATTTCTTTAGTCGTGCCCTCTCCTTGTTAGTTTAATAACCATCTTATTTACTGGAAATGTTGTGAAATCTTTAAAAAAATATGTAGTGTTTTGACTACTGCTCGCGGTGGATTATGGAATGTTGGCGCTAATCTGCGCGTTTCCGGAGAGGGGTTGCTGTTTTTTTAGGGAAAAGGTACGGTTAGGGGGGGAGACATTCCCTTGTTTTTGGAAGCGCGGAGGCTAGAGCGGATTTGGTGTTAAGGCTGTTTTCGGTTAATGTTAAAAAATAGGACCCGAATTTGGAACATTTTTCAGTTATAAAAGAAATGAACAATTAATATGATTTTCTGGTTTCACTATCCTTTAGAGCACTTTTTATCATACTTCCCATTTTTAACAGAGTTGATTCATTTCTTCTGGTATAAAATGTGTTTCGCATTTTTTATCCTATACCATAATGTTAAATGGGCTTTGCCTTAACGTATTAAGACAAAAAGAAAGTATTCACGGAATTTTTTGAAATTTTTAAAAACACTATGCTGTTAACAGAGGAACGAGTTATAATGTTGCAAATTTCCATGGAAATTGGGTCATTTTTCTGTCGTAAAATATGCTTCGCGTTTAGTTAGAGCTCTCGTGTACTTTTACCGAAAACAGCCTTAAGGAAAGCGAGTGAATCTGATTTTAAACCGACGCATTGCGCTTGGTTTGCTGTACGAAAAATAGTTTCTTTCAGAGGTTTTAATAGACAGACGGACTGTGTTTGATTTGAGCAGTTTTAGAAAGTGAGGTCGACGCAGAGCGCGTAATCTGGTATACTAAGTAATAATTTCTTGGGAAGAATTTCTAACACAATGGACTGTGTTTGTTTGAATGGACTGTGTTTGATAAAAATGAGAAGCGTTAAGGAGTAGTTCAGAAAGCAGTTGAGTCATCACATCTGTCTCTATTTCTTCAAATAGTTAGAATTTCATGAAAAGGTTTTTTATCTATTAATGAACTATATTTTTCTTGCTACTTTTTTCAATTCCTACTATTGGCTCACAATCTCTATTTATTTGTTTTATTTATTTATTTATTTATTTGTTTGTTTATTTATTTATCTTGGTGGAATTTTCAATCGTTAATAAAATACGAGGGATATTCGCAAACTAATATCCGAATCGTCGTAGCTAATCGAATGTCGCGCAAACATTGAAATGCGCATGCGTACCAACTCCCGACATACCTTGCTCGTCAAACGACGCCATTTGCATTGATATTGTTGCAGTATGGTAAGTACAGTGCTACTTCAAAATGTTTAAAATAATCGATCAGCCCGCTGACTGTGAAATACGGTCAGTGATTCGGTTTTTGACAGCAAAGAACGTTTCAGCAGCGGAAATTCATAGACAGATAAGCGACGTGTATGGCCCAAATGTGATGAGTAGCAGCAAAGTGCGTAAGTGGGGGAGAGCTATCAAGGACGGACGGGAAAATGTTCATGATGAACCGCGTTCCGGTCGACCATCAGTGATCACAGATGCTTTGGTCAATGCCGTGGATGAAAAGATTCGTGAAGACCGGCGATTCACACAATTTCAACTTAAGCATTGGAATTTCCGAATGTGGGTAGAACAACTTTGCACAAATTAGTTTCCGAAAAGTTGAAATTTCGCAAATTGTGTGCACGTCGGGTTCCCAGGCTGCTTACTGAGGAACACAAACTGAAAAGAATGGCTTGTGCTCTTGATTTTTTGGATCGATATCATAAAGAAGGTGATCAATTTTTAGAGAGGATTGTCACAGGGGCGAGACGTGGGTTTCTCACATAACCCCAGAGTCTAAACGTCAGTCAATGGAATGGCGTCACACAAATTCACCAGTCAGAGTCAAGACTAAGCGGACAATCTCAACACGCAAGGTTATAGAAACCGTGTTTTGGGATAGACATGGGGTCTTGTTAATCGAGTTTATGCAGCAAGGGACAACAATAAATGCAGCCGCTTACTGCGCTACCCTAACTAAACTTAGACGTGCGGTACAGAATAAGCGACGTGGTCTTCTGACGTCTAGAGTTATGTTGCTGCATGACAATGCCAGACCCCATTCTGCCATTAACACACAAAATCTGATCAGATCTTTTGGATGGGAACAGATTGACCACCCACCGTACAGTCCAGACTTGGCTCCGAGTGATTTTCACTTATTCCGCTACCTAAAAGAGTTTCTCGGCGGCAAGCGCTTCGACACAGCTGACGAGGTGAAAGAAGAAGTTCAAGACTGGTTATCCTCACAGGCGGCAGACGTCTACGACTTAGGCATACAGAAGCTCGTAGAACGTTATGACAAATGTTTAAACAAATATGGAAAGTATGTAGAAAAATAGACGCATGTAAGGAATTTAAAATATAAAGTGTTTTGAAAAAATCTGTAATGTTTTATGTTTTATAAGTAAACGGACCTTAGTTTCCGAATATCCCTCGTACATTTTAAAATGTTCAATTGGGCTGAAAGATTATATACATGATTATTTTGGATGACGATACAATAATTTAATTATAATTAATAAAAATTAATTCATTAAAACTAATTTTTCAAAGAATTGCAAATACAGCCACGTTGGCATCATTTTTGGTGACTTGTGTCAAAACTTGAAAAGGTTTTTTTCTCACGTGGTTAAGTATTCAGTTGAACTGAAATTTATATACACGATTGTTTTGGAAAACAATAAGATACTTTAATGATAATTAATAAAAATTAATTACCACTTAATGTTGTGATTCTGTCATGTGTATATACATATTTATATTAATTGTAACTATATAATAAAAAGTAGCTAATATATATATATATATATATATATATATATAATATAAAAATTTTTTTCTTTGTTGATCTAAGTAGGAATTGACTTAAATTTTTTTTATGTTGTTTTTTTCTGTTAATCGGAATATATATTCATCAAACAACAATACTGGGTTGTGAATTGTTGCATGCTATGCTTTCAGTTTTAGAGTAGAATTTTAAATTTAATCATCAGCTCTTTTGAATTAAAATTTTTGAATTTAAATTATGTACTAAAACTGATATATTTTTCACTTCTAGTTTTAATACCTTGTGGATGGTGTGATGTCAATAGCTGTGATATAGAACGTTGCATCCATTTTTATAAACAAATGTACGAGGATTTTTTTTTAAATGGTGTAGTTGTTTTATGCATGTGAGTAAAACAATTCTTTTGCAAAAATTTGTAATTTTAAAATATCTTTGTGTTACGATTTAAAAATATAACTGTAATATAGAAATTAATAATAGTATTTAATAGAACTGAGCTTAAAAGTTGTGGTATCTGATGAGAAATGATTCATTGTGTAGGGGGCATAAGTTTTAGATTACAATCACAGAGCTTTATATAAATTATTTTTTTGTTATATTTTTTTTGTATACTTGTATATTATCCCATTCATATTCCTTTTTAAGACTTACGTAGATATCCTTGCGCGCAAACACACAAAATTCGTTTCTCCTTTTAATAGTTATGACAAAATTGTAAATAGGCTCTATAAAAATACACCACACGCGTCAATTCCCGGCGAAATACACCCATATGCTTTATGATAAATTGTTAGTTAAATCATATTTCAATTAACAAGATGTTAATTTAAAATTTAAAGTTATCAGATATTAATGTTTATTTTATAGATTTGCACATTTTTATAAATGCATTTAAATGTAAATAGAAGATACATACTTATAAATTTTGCTCTTTTAAGGTTATATATAATGCCCTTTAATTTCTGACACTTCAAATCTTAAAGAATATTAAACTTATTCCCCTGCATTTATGACATACGCTAAGTGGCCAAAAAAATTAGACCCCTTAGTTGAACGCCGAACAATCCGATAGTGATGTAGAGTGACGTAACAACTCAGGAGTTCATAATGTAAGACAATGGGATCCAAACCTTCTTATCGAGTACCACTAAAACGAAAAAGAAATGCCCGTTCAAACTCTCTATTTTAAGAGAAGAGCTACAGACTTATCACAAGATCTCTGGAACTACACTTTTAAAAAAAATTAGAGGAGCAAGCAATAAAATGTAGAAACCGTTGCGTGATAACCATATATGGCCATAAAATGGAGAATACAAGTATAACAATAAGCAATACAAAAAAAAGAAGCAAAAAGCAATGGTATGGGAATTTAAAATCTTAAGAGTTTGGTACTCTTAAAATCTTAAGAGTTTGGTACTCTTAAAATCTTAAGAGTTTGGTACTCTTAAAATCTTAAGAGTTTGGTACTCTTAAAATCTTAAGAGTTTGGTACTCTTAAAATCTTAAGAGTTTGGGACTCTAAATTCTTAAGAGTTTGGGACTCTAAATTCTTAAGAGTTTGGGACTCTAAATTCTTAAGAGTTTGGGACTCTAAATTCTTAAGAGTTTGGGACTCTAAATTCTTAAGAGTTTGGGACTCTAAATTCTTAAGAGTTTGGGACTCTAAATTCTTAAGAGTTTGGGACTCTAAATTCTTAAGAGTTTGGGACTCTAAATTCTTAAGAGTTTGGGACTCTAAATTCTTAAGAGTTTGGGACTCTAAATTCTTAAGAGTTTGGGACTCTAAATTCTTAAGAGTTTGGGACTCTAAATTCTTAAGAGTTTGGGACTCTAAATTCTTAAGAGTTTGGGACTCTAAATTCTTAAGAGTTTGGGACTCTAAATTCTTAAGAGTTTGGGACTCTAAATTCTTAAGAGTTTGGGACTCTAAATTCTTAAGAGTTTGGGACTCTAAATTCTTAAGAGTTTGGGACTCTAAATTCTTAAGAGTTTGGTACTCTTAAAATCTTAAGAGTTTGGTACTCTTAAAATCTTAAGAGTTTGGTACTCTTAAAATCTTAAGAGTTTGGTACTCTTAAAATCTTAAGAAGAGTTTAAAGAACATGAAATGGTGCCTCAAGGCTCAATTTGATTACCTGTAAATGACAAAAATACTGATTGCTTTCAGCAATATGTCGTTCCAGTGTGTTCCAAACATGCTCGATGGGATTAAGATCAGGAGAGCATGTTGGCCACTCCATACGTATTGTTTCAGCTTCAAGGTAGTTCTCCACAAGACAAGCTGAACGAAGTCTGGCATTATTCTGCATTAAAAGAAAGGAATAGCTAATGGCTGCAGCGTAATGTATGATATGGGGTCAAAATCTTGTCTTCATATCTCTGAACCGAGAAATTTCCATTTCGAATGATAGCAAGTTAGTGTATCCGCCTTTGGGGATTCCAGCCCATTCCATCAAATCACCTCGTCTGCAATGGGACCTTTCCTGAACGAATATAGGGTTATTTCCAGTGCCCCTTTCTTAACTAACCAAAACACGTCTGGTGCCCTACTCTAATCTGAATCGGGACTGGTCTGTAAACAGCACTTGATTCCAATTGCTTTCATCCATTCTCAATGTTGCGATGCCCACTTTCTTCAGGTCATACTGTGTCTTTCTGTGAACGGAATGCAAACCATTGGCCTACGCGCATACAGACCAACCGCATGAAACCCATTTCGGATTGTTTGGGTGGAGACCCTGTGCAGCCCCCACCCTTGAGGATACACGTTCAACACTACCTATTTCTGTGGGGAAGAACAAAGAACCACTCAATCATTCATCTTAAAATCTATTTATTAAGATCTTAGTTTAAACACAGTACACAACAATAATAATCTTAAGTAAGATGATCTAGAATGAGAAGACGCAACACGTGTTACCGAATAATCACGCAATTGACCACTGAACCTAACTTTATATATTAATTTCTATCTGACTAATGTACGCACTTTCTTTATAGCTTATATAAATTCGCTTACCACTATATCCTAGGTAAACAGCTACGTTTTTAGCACTTCTGTAGTGGCTTTAATACGACAGTGTTCCTTTTAGTCTCGAACCCACTTTTGGTTCGTCTATACCGGCACGGCTAGGTTAATTCTCGGATTCTTCTAAACTTAATCTCAAAACACTTTACAGCTATCTCTCTAAATGACTTCACTTCCCACTTAGAAATCACTGCTGCACATAGGCATAGACCCAGACATCGACCTCGCTCTACTGCTAACTTCCAATATATATATATGATTCCTAATTTACATAACCACGTTCTTCATCTTGAGTTTGTTAGAAAGAATTGCCATTCTGGCCCAAAGAATCCAAGAGGACTGTTAGCTGAAATCGCGATGAAAGCCCCGTCACAATCCTTCGTCCTGTTGCCAAAGAAATTTTCTGTGAATCTCCGTCGAGATTAGCTGTTCTGTCTCGAAGAACTGTTAATAAGTTACATCGGTCAAAATTTGCTGTGCTAGCACATTGACGACCTTGCCATGGCTGATGTCGAACAAGCCCAGTTTCTTGAAACCGACTCCACAATCTGGCAATGACACTTATTGCCACTTCAACAGCGTCCGCTACAGTTCTTTGTTTTTGCCTGGATTCCAGTCTCCCATAGATTCCGGGTGGCCGCGGTAGCCGAGTGGTATAGGTATCGGCCCGTGGCTTGCTTTGTCACGAGTTCGAGCCCAGTACCACTAAAGTCCCGCCGTGTAGGGCAGCGATGCACGTTAAATCTGTCGAGAGCTGAAACGTCCTCCCGTTGGTGTGGTGTGGTAGTTAGGAGAGGGGGGTGCCAGCTCAGGTGTCGTCCACGTCACTTGACCATGGTTCAAAATTACGTGGTCCGTCGCCAAAAGCCCTCGTAGCTGAACAGTGCGACGCTAATATTCAATCAATCAATCAAAACAATTGTTGAAAGTAAAAAATTTCACCACTGCGACAACCAAAAACAACAGCTTCTACGAAATCACGATTTTTGCATTTGTATCCTTTTCTAGTTTTTGACATAATGAACGTTGTTTTACATATGAATTTTTTTTTGCTTCACTTTTAGATTATGGATGGTTTGGTTTACGTTAATTATTCGAAGAAATATTTGCGTAATTTTGCTAAATCCATGTGCTCATCTAATTTTTTTTACAATGTATTCGACCAAACTTGAAATTTCTCTGGTATGTTTCTTTTGTTGAGTATCGATCAGCTAAGAACAGGTTTTGCAGAAATAGACTAAAGGGATGGTACAGGCGTAAAGGATAAATATTCCACTGCAGAAATTCAAGTCCTGCCCTATTTCAATCAAGATGTGAGGGTTGTAAGAACATTTTTGAATACAATCTAAAGCAGTGATACTCAGCCTGTGGCCCGTCGGTATTTTCCAAGTAGCCCAGTCATGGCCAATTGCACTAAGAAATTCAATTATTGGATAACAATATAACTAAAAATTTAACAGGAAATTCTATTAATCAAGCAATTAAATATATCAATTTTTTTTTTTTTTTTTAATAATTGAATGTAAGCAAGGGGCTTGGTCATAGATAAAAGCTAATAGAAATTATCCCATAACGTTATAAAAAGCCATAAAAAATAAATATTTTTGTGTATGTGCTTGATAGAAAAGTTAATATAGTATTGAAATAAAAACCAAAACATTAGTTTGAATATTTTGATCAATTTTGTTTGTCAATGTTGCTTTGATCTTATAGTGTGTTTTTCCACTATCCGCATGTAGCATCTGTCATATGTATGCGGCTCGCGTGAAATACCTGTGGCCCAGCTGTAAAAAAGGTCGAGTACCCTGATCTAAAGTATAAATTCTAGGGGACTTGGATATCAATAACACGTTAAAACTATACATTCTTATAACATCATGAAATCCCCAACGAAGCAGGGTAGGTTGGCTACATATAAATAATGGTTTCTCTTCTTTCTCGAACTCCTTAGGGCAGGAATGGCGAACCAATGGCACGCGGCACAATATTTTGGGCACGCCACCAATCAAAACGGTTTGCATTTTAGTTTAGAAACTATATTATTACAAGGAACCCAAAACTTGAAAAACTATTTCAAAGATTAAGATGTACATGAGGAACCAGACACAGAAATATAGCTATTGAAGATTTTATTTCCCTAATTAATTCTTCAATCAAGGTATTTTCAACGAGATTTTCTCAGTCCAAAGAATTATCAGAAACGCTCAAATTTATCATGTACCCTGATGAGACATCATTTGATAAACTGAACTTGCCCCAATTTGATTGGTTCGAAATTGAAGAATTTTTGAAATGCAACTTATAAGGATTTCTAGTCTAGCTCAATATGGATTCAAAAACGTATTGAAACAAGGAAGAAGTGGAATTGATTGAAACAGAAAGATTAACAAGCAATATAAGTAAAAATGCCAATAACGCAATTTTGGAAACATTAAACTATTCCAGATACATTGAACTGTTTGAAGAAGCAAGCTCATTCTATTTTTACCATATTTTCATCGACTATGCCTACGAGTTATTATTTTCAGAGATAAACACCATTAAAGACTCGTTAAGAAACCGTTTGGCAGATGACTCCTTTTCAGCATGCATTCTGCTAAAAGTAACATCTTACAATCCTAATATAAGTTATTTGTCATCTATATATATATATATATATATATCTCTGAAACAACAGAAGTCACACTAATGTTACTTAAATTTAATTACACGTGTAACTTAAACATTTACAATTATACATTGGAAAATGTATTTTTTCGCAGTAAATAAAGAGTTATGTGTTAGTATTTTGCTTTATTATTTTCCCAATAATCACAAGTCACAAATATTTTGTGACGAATCTGTACGGAACCTTTCCACTAATATTCTTTGGCGTCTTTTGGGGGATTCTAAATTCGCGTATATTTCCAATCAACTCCAAAAAGCGAACGGGATATGCGAAGTAGATAGGGTATTTAAGTAGAACGTTGTAAGCTAGCAAAGATGAAGACTATTGAGCCAGCAGCAGTAGCCTCAAGTTTGGAGGATTCAATTGGATTGCGATATTAAAGAGTTACGGTTAGTAATCCACGAAGGCATCTTCTGAAGATACCTAAGTATTGTCAGGTGATATAATATAGTTTATTATCGCTTAAAACAATCGTTAGTTTAATGAAATTAGTTTAAGTTAATGAAAGTTAATAATTCGAGTTACATGTATTTCTCGGACCTCCTATTTCGGTAGACCTTATTTGATCTTACGCGTAATTATTGATTAATTTCATAATTCGTAATTTAATTTAATATTAAAGGTAAATCCCTTTTGTTTGACGTAACATAGAAATATATGTTATTAGAGTTTCTAATTTTTGAATCAATATAATAAATACAAGTTATTACTATACAAATGGCTCTTAGTGATTCTTTGCCTCAAATTAATCTTGGTGTCCAGGGTGGAACCCAGGGGGGGTCTAACAATTTGATGTCATGTCTATACCTTATTAAGCATTTCTTAAGAAAAAAAATGACACGTTGATTCATAAAGGTTCACCACCCCTGCCCTAGGGCAACGGTTATTAAACTTTCGATCACCCCTCCCCCTATTATGTATTTGCCTGACATCGCGAACCTCGGAGATTTTGAACACACCTCTCTGAATTAATATTTTTAATCGATGACTTGTTCTAGTAGTTTTTTTATTGACGGCAATTTAGTGATCTAGTCGTAAGATGGCACATCTTTCAAGTTTTCTACGAGACATTTCAGAGTCTCTAAAAGAGATAAATCTTAACATTAAATGAGACCTTCACGTACCCCCTAGAAAGGTGCTGCGGATCCCCAGGGGTCCATGGAACACAGGTTAAAAACCTGCTCTAGGGTATGTGTACCTCACTTTAAAGACCACTTATATATAAATAAGGCTTAGTTTCGAGCGGCGCAACTTCTGAGAAAGCTAATCTCTTAATGAGTAAGATACGAGGGTTCGGGCAAAAGTAATGGCAATTATATTTTTTTTTCTTGAAGATACCAGTCCGGTTGGAAAATAAGACATAAACAGACGAAAGGACAAGGTATTGACTACGTGTGTGGACAAAGAATAGCACTGAAATATCGTAACACACTAATTTATTACGGTAGTCAACAGGGCAATATGGCCTTCACGGTGCAAAAGAATGACAACACAGTACACTTAAAGTTGGCATTACAAACCTGGGCCTAAACACCCTCAATGTCACCATACGCTGCCAACGATGTTGGTGTTGACGTATACTAAATTAAATGCCCATAAAACGCCAACTAGTTATTAAAACTCAATAGTAGGTAAAAGCATTTAGCAGAGTATTTATGGAAGGGCAGCGTTTGCTGAAGGAAGATATGGCTAAAAAAGAGAGCACATATCATTGACAGTGCACGCACAATAAGTGGTAAAAAAAAAGAACAAACGTCATTAAGAAATAAACTTTTTATTTCAGCTTAAATGATAAAAATAATTAAATCAAATAGTAGTATTAAAAAGAAAGTTATTTACAAAAAAGAAAAAGGGATTATGGTAGCTTTTTAATTCTTAAAAGAAAAAAACAAAAAATAATTATTTACCCATTCCCTTTCTGATACAATTCAAGTTTTACGAAGCAGCTCCGATGCTATTCCCGTCGAGAGAAAAAAAGAGAAAGTGAGTTATTCGAATTTTTCTGAAAATACCTGTTCAGCCAACGTAAGAATAACATCATCAACGTATGACGTCATTCCTCCCGATATTTGAATAAAAATACTTTGCATAACACTGAAAAACGATTTTTAAGGTATCCGAACACGTTGAAAATGACCGAATTCAGTCAAGACAGATATTTTTGTTTTTTATTTTACTGACTAGAGCTATCTTTTGGCTATACAAAACATACTTTGTTTTGATTCTACACTACCTAGAGGCCAAGCTACAATCAATTTTATAAAGTTAGAAAAACCGGAAGTGGGTCTTCCATCTGCCAGAAGTGGGCATTTAAATTCTTCAAATTCTATCATGGCGAGTCTGATGACTCAAAATATTGCAAATGTATTTCTAAAAAACTTTTTCAACCTGATATTTATGCTATTTTCTAAAGAATGTACTAAAATATTTCTTATTGTATAAATACTTTTTGAGTTAGGGCCTGTTATTTAAATAATGGCCTCATAAAGAATGTGATTTTTATTATGTTTACTCAATCAGCTCTAAAATTTTCAAATTTTAATAAAACATTAAAAGTTTAGTACATTCGCTAGGTAAATGCCTCTAGATTGTTTTGGTAATACTTTTACTAATATAAGTTTATTACTTTTTCCTCTAATTGCTTTGAAGTTTTACAAAAATATTGCTAACATTTCGGGTTATAATTGTGATTTTTGTGAAATTTAGGCAATTTATTTTAAATATTTTTGGTTAAATATTAGTATTTATTGCTATTGAGTCCTAAAAAGCATCTATAATGTTTAAATATGTTATTTTGTCAAATTTCTCCGAACGTGTTCGGATACCTTAAACACTGCTTATCGGCGGCAAAACGAAATATCCTTTTAATGTTAAAATTAATTAAAAAATGCTTAAGTAAATTAAGACAAATATGTATACCGGAGAAAGAAAATTTATTATGGCCGAAGATAAGAATATTTAGGGTAAGTAGTGCTAAAACAGTTGGAGGCGCTAAATACCATCAGCATTTTCCGCACCACGGTGAATCGGGTCACCTGTTGACGCACAGCATTAGCAATGTCCTCTCGTGTTGCAAACCGCCTACCACGTATTGGTTTCTTAATCTTGGGAATGAGGTGAAAGTCACAGGGCAAATTTCTCCCTCGGAGAACGGCTATTTTGATGTAAGCGCGCTGCTCAACACGGATTACTTCCATCTCACACGACACTCACCAAATAACTGATTTCATAGCCCTCGCTGCGCTACTACCAGCAATCACAGATCCATCTGTTCTGCATACGCACTGTGCCTGCAGAACTTCCGTACGACGCATATACGTTTGCGATCCTTTCACATATCTACAAGAAAAAAATAGTTGCCATGACTTATGCTCCAACCCTCGTAAAATATTTAAATGACTTTAATCGAGTTTTGTTCGTCCATGTAATGAAAGCTGTTGCTAGCACTCTGAAACGACAAATCTTCTCTTTTAGTATTTCCTCGCCTACAATAAGATCGTTTTAACTAATCGAAAAGAAAGATGATGAAAAATGGAGGAAATTCGAGTAGTACACTTAGTCCGCACTAATAAAAGGGGAACAGCATTTATGTTATAAGTGTAAACCGGACATCACAAAGCCTATCCCAATACACAACAAAATGGACTTCATGCTCTTAGTATCACAAAAAAATGTAAAGCGTCTGTTGTGGACCCAGAAATGACGAAATTAGTCATTTGAGGACAGTAAAAAAGTTCGTTATTATATAAGGAATCTAGTTTCTTGCCTCATGCAAGTGGAGGGATCAGAAAAAGGTGCAGACAGCAGATTCATCGGTCCTTCCTGTCAGATGAAAATTATTCAGGCTGGTGAAAGTGAAATTATGGCGTAAAGTATCTTTTTGTGAAATATATTAGGTCCCTTGTTATCTGAGGACACAGAATTTTGAATGGTACATCTTAAATCAAAATTGCCGATCACATGCACTGGTTCATGGCCATAATTTTCTCTTATAAAGATTCAGTTTTATTAAGACGATACACGTTGCCACATCGTGCTCGATTGGTTTGAGAAACATCAGAGTTTAACCTGCTTTTTCATGGCCTACTCAGTGTCCTGACCTCAATCCTATGAAGCATTATTTGAAGAACGAGATGAAAAGTCATTCTAAAACTTGGATGAACCTCATCCAAGTGGACCCAACTTAGTTCGGTCACTGTAGCAGAGTGCTCATGTTTCAGGAATTAATAATCAAAATGATCCACTTCTCTTGCACCCTTGAAATGATACTGTCCGAAGTTATGAGATTGAATCTAATGTGAGCAATTAAAAAATTCTTTGGAAAATAGTACATAAATTTTGATAGAAAATGCATCAGCAACTGCCCTTGTGGGGTTTGAACAGTGATTGACCAAATCATTTCAACCAATATACTATTCTTTAAAATCTAATGCCAACATTTTCCCATTTGAACAATCTAGTGGCAAACTTTAACTCTGAAAGTAGTATTTTAAATCTCTGTTCTACGTGTCTCCTGACAGGAAAAAACTAAATTTCTTTTAAGTATGAAAATAGGATTTATATATGACTGCAGTTTCCTCTAGGGATGTTTCTTTTCTGTAGAGGCAGTGCTCGGTGTCTTACGGAGAATATTAGGGTACCCCTGCAAAATAAGGTTTGCCCTCCCCAAGTCGTACTTGGTATCAGTCAGGCTTTAGGCCCCCTTGAGTCCTGTGCCCCCCTCGTAATGCGAGGATGTGTGTTACGCCACTGGCTATGCTGCCTTAGGTTAAGCATAAGTGATGGGATGTCCTAGTGATCTATTTGCTCGTCATCAAATCCTCCTGCTTCCTGTTTTCATTCATATAGCTATGTCTAGATAAAAATGGGTTTTTTTTTTATAAATTAGTGAATGTTTAGAGTAAATTGATGAAATATGCCCCTTGCACTAATGGAACCATCTAACCTCAATTTCGTCATGCATATTTATAGGCTAATATAAGGACAGTCGTATATTAAAAATCCTAATGAATCTCAAATCTTCAGATATTATTGTTTTGTGAGAGACCGAATTTGTTTACTTGTTATTTATCCTTTATGTAAAATCTTGTTGTAATAGCTTGTTGCATAGTTTTATTGTCTCATTGCTTAGAAATGCAAATGGTTTGTTTTGTCATTAAAATTGATGATTGATATGTGATGAAGTTATGCGGGATATGGAGTAATAAAGACTGTTATCCCTGTACCATTACAGAAGACAAATATTTTTTTCCTTTAACTTAGTTATTTAATAACCATTTATTTTAAAATATTTGTATTAAATGTGAATTATTTTTCTAGAGTCAATAAACTATAATTAGTGGAAAAGATTTGTGAACCATCTTATATATTATTTTTGTAATTCATACATCCGACTAAAATGTTCTTAAGCGTATTTTATTTCTTATAGCTGTTAACTGATAAATTTCATGAATATTGTCTGGGTGGTTATCATATTTTAAATTAATTCTTTAAAACCTTTCAACATTTTTTTTCAATTTATTTTCAGGAATGCTGAGGATATCGAATGTACTGAAAACTGCCTTGAATTGTTTTTTCCTGATTTGGCTCCTATTTTTTCAAAGACATCTCTGTTGGATAATTTCTGTACCTCTGAAGTCTTTTATGGTGTGTATACTTTCAAGTGCATGTTGTTTGACTGATTGATATATTTATGTGACTTAAATATATTTGTACTTCATCGTAGCACCCCTACCCCCTGAACTCTCACACTTACAAAAAAAGATTTTAAGTTTGTGTTACAGAAAAGGCCCATCTAGTCTGTTTTCAACACTTCCCGTCTATGGAAGTTAACTCAAAACATAAATCAGCTAACTAAATATAATTTTTAACAGTAATAAACAGTATTAAATTAAAAATGGGAATAATCAAGATATTTAAATGAATAAACAACTTCTTAATGTAATTATTTAATGTGATATAAAATCAATTATACTAAAATTTAAAAGGGAAATTACAAACTTTCTTTAAAAAGTAACATTTAATAATAATGGAAATCAAATGATTAACGTATTACAAAAAAAAAATCATTTTCACCTAATAATCATAAACCCCAAGATTATACAATTTTACTGGTCTCAATTTTTTTTTGAGCTTTAATGAGACAAAGCGAACATGTAGAATCTCTTCCAGGATAAGTTTCTATTATTTCATACATGATGACCGCTTCCCTAGGTACTAGGTAGATTAATGATAAGAATTGCATCCATCTTAGGGGCCGTGGTTAGAGCAGGGGTACTCAACCTTTTTTTTTCTGCCGGGCCGCATACATACGTTAGCTATTTCACGCAGGCCGCATCTTGGGGATTAATGGAGGGGGAGGAGAAATGGTTTAAGACCAAGATAATACAGACATATAAAATGTGAAAATTGATTGAAATATTAAAACTCCTATTTTGCCTTTTTTGTAATTACAAATTTTCATATTTTTTTAAACTTTTGTCACTGAATTTTTTCTGAATTGGAAGCATTTAATAATCACTTTTTCACAATTTCTGCATCAGTAAACGGTTTCATATGATTACTAACGATATAACAAATTTTGTAGGGTGCCTTTGTTATCACTGTGAACATTACCACTGACGAAACACTTTTTTGCTGTTGTAAAGATTATTCAAAAAAGCCTATTTACCATTTCTTGAAAGAGATCTTAGAGGGAAAATATCATTGATCGATTCTTGTTAATTGGTGTTTTTTAAATACTTTCATGACAAATCAAACAATTTCTGAACCATGCTTGTTTTTCTCTACAAAATAGTTGTTGTTGTTGTTTTATGATGCCACCTGTCTGACGTAGTCAGATCGAGGCCCACGAAATTCATCGTGGCATGGGCAAGAGGTACGCCTGACGTTGGCCTTGAGCACCATACAGGTGACAGTACGATTTTAGCTCGTCGAAGTTCCCCGAAGGGACGATAGATGGCGACACGACCTCTATCTCCACCTCCACAATTACTGCATGTAAACTGAAGGGGAGGGAAATATTCTCCAGTCCCTGCGCTCGTGATTAAGCCCACAAGACTACGGACCCACTGATTTAACGAGCACGTACTCCGTGTGTACTCGGATGGTGTTTGGTGGCATCGGGCATCGAACCCAGGCCTTCCGGTCTGGAGTCCGATGCTCTAACCACTAGGCTACCCACGGCTCTCTACAAAATAGTAAACTTACCAATCGTCTTGAAGCAATCTTCGAATATTTTTCGTTTGTAAGATATGAAAGATAAAAGTTAAAATAATTTTCAGCTCATAAAATGGTCGCTACTCCACTGTTGTCTATTATCAACAATCGGAGAAAAAATATCAACTCGTACCCATACGACATCGACAGCTAAAAGCAAAATTAATTATTTTCATCATAGAATTTTCCTTCCACATTTTCAAAAATAAATGAATTTCTCAGAGCAATGAGCCTTCACCGGGCCACTTAAAAAGGCCTGGTGGGCCGCAGATTGAGTATTGCTGGGTTAGAGTATCGGACTCCGGACCGGAAGGCCTGGGTTGGATGCCTGATACTATCAAATACCCTCCGAGTACACACGGAGTACGTGCCCGTTAAATCAGTGGGTCCGAAAGTCTTGTGGGTGGTGGCAGCAGAAACCGCGGGTGCAGGGGTCTGTAGAATCTTTCCCTCCCCTCCAGTTCCATGCCTAAATTGTGGAGGTGGTGTCGCCATCTATCGTACAGAAGTCAAACCTGTTTCAGGCAGTGGCAACTTTCTTTCCCTTCGGGAACTTAATTTGACAAACTTAAATTGACCAGATATCCTAATAGGAAGCCATCCATTCGTAGTTCTTGGAAAGAGCAAGTAATGTTCTTTCAACCATTCCAAATTTGATTTAACAAGGTTTGTTAACATTTATACCTCTAATCAAGGAGTATCTAGACCAGGGGTATTCAGCCTTTTTTTTCTGCTGGGCCGCATACATATGTTAGCAATTTCACGCGGGCCGCATCATGAAGATTAAGGGGGTTAAAATGTGGAAAATTGATCAATGACTATTATAAAGTAATAATCGTAGATGTTTATCTCGGAGATCAATATCAGAGAAATGAAATCTACCTTTCGAATGCGAACCATGTATATATCTAGTTTTCATTTGAGGGAGTAAATGTTGAGAGAGCGTCTATCTAGAAGCTTTCCCGGCAGCATTTAACGCTTAAAATCTTAGATGACCTTAACGGGTCTTTCAATTTCTTCTAATATTGCCAATAAATCTCGTAACATACACCGCAATCCGATATACTGAATTGTTACAGCTAAACTTTTCATACTATGAGGATTGTGCAGGGCGTTTTCTATGGGATAGAATGGCCATGGAATATGAATCATGCACTAGAGATTTATTAAATAAAACAGTGTAAGAAACAGCTGATAGATGGAGTTTGTAGTTACAAAAAGGTGCTATAGGTGTGTTGAGTGTCATCATTCTCCACAACTAAAGAGTGTTTTTTTTCAGGTATAGAAGTTTAAATTGGCATTACTTTCCAAGATGGCGACCGATTTAACAGCTGTCAAGTGATTTATTCTCAGTTTGGTTTGGCAATTCATCAAAACGATCATCAAGCAAGGCGTAGATTCGTCGAATGGGCTCAAAACGAGATTGCCGTTGTTCATAAGCGAATTGTTTAGCGATGAAGCGCACTTCTGGTTGAATGGCTACGTCAATTTGGAGTGAAGCTAATCCACAAGTGTATGTCGAAACACCGTTACATCCAGAAAAACTGACTGTTTGGTGCGCTTTATGGGCTGGTGGAATCCTTCTTCAAAAACGATGAAGGCCACAACGTTACAGTCAATGGTGATCGGTGTAGAGCCATGATTACTAACTTTTTCATTCCTGAATTGAACAATCATGATGTCCAGGAGCTGTGGTTCCAACAAGACGGCGCAACATGTCACGCAGCTCGTGCCACAATCGATTTATTGAAAGACACGCTTGATGACCGCCTAATTTCACGTTTTGGACATGTGAATTGGCCTCCAAGATCTGGTGATTTAACACCGCTAGACTATTTTCTGTGGGGCAATGTAAAGTCATTGGTCTATGCGGATAAGCCACAAACACTTGACCATTTGGAAGACAACATTCGCCGTGTTAGTGCCGATATACGGCCACAAATGTTGGAAAAAGTCATCGAAAATTGGACGTCCAGATTGGACTACATCCGAGCCAGCCGTGGCAGTCATATGCCAGAAATCATATTTAAAATGTAATTCCACAAGATTATCTTTCGAATAAAAAAAATTCATGTCCGTCGAATAATACATGCAATTTAAAGTTCTATACCTCTAAAAAAACACCCTTTATTTCCAATTTCAAAGCAGGGTGTTAAGCAGCAAAATACAGCAAGCCCACATTTATTCAACGAATATGCCAAAATATATAGCCTTTTTAAATAAGATCGTGTTCCCCCCCCCTCTCGGTAGACTTCGTTCTTTAACTATCCTCATTTCCAAGAAATCACAAGAGGCGAGATCAGGTGAGTGTGGAGGCTAAGCGGTTGAAAAACAACGGTTGATTACTCGTTCTTCAGTGAAAGTGAGCCGTAACAGCTGTTAAACATCACAATGAAAATTAGGTAGGAGATGCACGATCCTGCTCAAAATTTGTTTTCTGTTGACTGTTATATTGATACAGTTAAGGAATCAAATGTTTCAACATATTCCGATACGGCTGTCTAGTCGTGGAGCAGGTCAAGCGGCTTCTACTTCAGCTCGTGCAAGAAACTGCTGCGTAGATGTTTCTCAAATTCCATCTCCGTGAAGCTCAGCTCGTGAAGACTAAATTTTATAAGGATAATGACACAGAATTCGTCTCGTAACTTTCTAAACAGTTGAATAGGACATAAGAATAAATATCGTGTGAGAAACTGATAACTAACAATAACTTACAGCAGTGCTTCTCAAACTTTCAATACTTGCGACCCAATTTTCTATCATAATGTTTTGAATTCAATAATAATGTATTTGAAGTAAAAGCTACACAGTTCGTTTTAATTATAAACCGTTCAAATTATCAAGATATTAAATTTTATATATGACAAGCATATAGAAATCATTAGTAATTATTAAACTTATTCTTAACTTAATTTTGATAAATTAATCATCAAATACATTGTGCAATACTGATGCATTGATACGTATATTATGTCAGTGTAAATGTGAATTTTACTTTTATTATGCCAGAATGTATTTTGTTTTGCTTCCTTTAACTAAATTTGCAATTTTTTAAATCTTTTTTTATTTTCGATATACTCGCGCCTCCCTTGCAGTGGCGTAACGTACACCCCCGCATTGCGGGGGCCAGGGCTCTAGAGGGCCCACAGCCTGACTATTGCCAAGTACCTACCCTTTGTAAAATCCAACTTGGGGGGCAAAACCTGACTTTGCAGGGGGGGTGCCAAGTGTTCTCCGTTACGCCACTGCTCCCTTGTAAGGTTATCACGCCCCACAGTTTGAGAAATGCTGCCTTACAGAGATTGTCTGGATTCATTGACCCTCGGTCCGTATCATTGTTGCGAACTCTAGAATGGTGCTATCATGTCGCGGGTTCGAAACCTAGTGCTATTAAAGTCCAAGTATGTAGAGTGGAATGATACACGTTAAAATTATCAAGGCTCAAAGCCTTCCTGTTGACATGGAATTGAAGATAGGAGAATGGGTGGGCCAGCTGTGGTGTCGACCTCGTCGCTTGACCATTAAATTGCAAGGTTCATCGCCAATAGCCATCGTGTTGCTTCCCAGTGTGATGTAAACCAAATCAAAATCCGCGACTACCATGGTCACATCTTCTACGCTTTGAAGCGTCTCCAACCTGTCGACATCTTGTCTGGTAAAATATCTAATTGCCTGCATCTTTCAAAGATTTTAATCATGTCACGTAAAGCAGTATGTTTTATTGGTCCATAGCGAATCTTTTAACTGAAGAAATTATACGTTTCGCAACATTTTATTTCATTCTTTTCTGTAAATGTGACAGAAAAGAATGACAAGAAGGATTTATTTGTCCTTCGATCAAATTTGAGCGAGAATGAACTCTTCTGGGATAGGTTTTTAACAACATTGTTGTTGAAAATTGACCTAACTTACCTTTTGTAGCTTCTGGTGGCATCCAAATTTTGAACAGATTTCAAATTCATAGTATAAATTTCGTGAAGCTTTAATGTACCGTAAAATCAGGCGTATAACACGCACCTAAACTTTCAAGCAGCATTTTTTAATTTTAAAAGTATATTCGCCTATTTTACGAAGGAGTCTGCAACGTACAATTCTGTTATGTTTCAAAGACACTTATTCGAGGTTTTACCCCAGGATTTTGAAAAAAATTGTTCTTTTCTAGAAAAACCCTTTAAGTTCATAAGGTATGACATTTCTTTTAAATAAACGGTATTCCGATCTTTGTAGAAGTCTTAAGTTTTTTTTATGCACATATTTTTTTTCAATTCCTACTATTAACTCACACTCTCTATATTTATTTATCTTGGGGGAAGTTTCAATCTATACATATAAATAAAAATGAAGTGTCTGTTTGTAATTTGAAATTAACAGCTTTTTACTAAATGCATTTAAAAGTATATACGGTACTTGCATGAGAAAATCAATTTTTAAAATTTTTGTTTGTTTGTTCCGGCTAATCTCTGAAACGGCTGGACCAATTTTGACGAAACTTTCACTGGCAGATAGCTAATTTTAGGGGGAAAAAAAATAGGATTCCGAGAAAAAAAATTAAAACCAATGAAATAGTGAGCAATATCCGATTCAAATAGGGATTATTTATTTCAATAGGGACTATTTTTATTCAATAGGGATTGTTTTTATTTAATAGGAATGATTTTATTTCGCGAGCCTTCTGTCTCAACGATTGCTAGCAGTTATATCAAACTTTTTTCTTTGATTAGGTTGCTGCCATTCGCCACATTTCCCGTTCATGTCTTGATCCTAATGATTTTACAGTCCTTAACTGCATTGTCAAAGGTCATGCATCTCTTTCACCCCTTGCTCAACAAAAAGCAAAGAAAAAAATGAAACAAAAAAAAAACATAGATTCACAAAGTAGAAGAAAAGTTTTCGTAAACTCTGCGAAGTGAATAAACACTTTTTTGTTAAATTCCACGTGGACGAAGTCGCGGTGTTAACAGCTATTTAACATAAAATAAATGCATCAGAAAGTAATATTAACGTATTACACATCCAGATAAAAATTATTTACACTATTTTTAACGTTTAGTACACAAAATTTGTAACAATGTGACTTTTGCTGAGCAGGCAGGTGTTTTCAAAAATCGACCCACAAGAAAGTTACGGGGCGTCATAAATAATAATAATAACAATAATAAAAAAAATCAGCACACTTATATCTACAGACTTAAAATTTAGCAAACATGGTTTTTCCGTTCAGCTGAGTTATGTAAAAAGCTTTTTTTCGTTTTGTTTAATTTATACAATTCACGTAAAATTAACTCATTAAAAACTTCTTTATCCTTCAGTCTGTATTTTTTTTAATTTTTAAATTCACCCGTGCGAAGAACGGGTATACCAGCTAGTCGTTAATAAAATTCGTTTTAAAGCGCGCAATTGAGCTGACAATTTATATACATGATTATTTTGGATGACAATACAGTAATTTAATTATAATTAATACAAATTAATTGATTAAAACTAAGTATTTAAAGAATTACGAATACAGTCACGTTGGCGACTTAGCGACCATTTTGGCGACTTGTGTCAAAACTTGAAGATTTTGTTCTCACGTTTTAAAGCATTCAGTTGAACTGAAACTTTATATACACGATTGTTTTTGGATGGCAATACGATACTTTAATGATAATGAATAAGAATTAATTACTATTTAATGTTGCGATTCAGTCGTATGTATATACATATTTATATTAATTGTAACTATTTAATAAAAAGTAGCAAAAATACAATTTTTCTTTCTTGATCTAAGTAGAAATTGACTATTACTTGTTTTAATTTGTTATCGTTTTTATATCCGGCGTATACCGCGCACCTGCAAATTTTGATCTAATTTTTTGTTAAAAGTGCGCGTTGTACGCCGGATTTTACGGTAGTTAGAATTCTTTGCCAGTTCTAACGGTAACAATTGATTCATGTACTGACTATTTAATCTTTTCCCTAAACCTTAAAGTTTTTATTCTCTTGGTTCTTTTCGCTCAAATCTAATGAAGCTACCACTTTCCTTGCTGCACCAATGAGTAGTGTTTTCAGGTGTACCATTTTTTCCCATTACACCAAGACTCTAGTTTTTTTTGTTTTTTTGTCAATATTTCTTTTGTAACTGTTCTAAAATTCCATTAATTTTTTAGGCCCTGAGTTATTTTTCTAATACTAGTTTGCGAAGTTTTACGGAATTCTGGGCACCACCTTGCAGTTGCTTTCATCGGTATTTTTATTTGAATTTATTTTTTTCATTCAACAGTCGGTTGATTCTTTTCACAGCTCGAGAACATTCTTTTCCAATATTCTCGAAAGCAACTACATTTGTCTCTAAAGATTACATTTCAAGTAAATAATAAGTTGCATCATCTGCTTTTAAATTACATTCCTAATAATAATTTATACAATCAGCGTTATTTCATCCCTGTCTTTCTATACTATAAATTATCTTCAACCATTTTATGAGTATAAAAACTATTGTTCCCATATAGCGGTTCGCTTCCATATTAACCTTACTGTTCTGCTATTTCGCATCAATATAAACACAAGTAATATAAAAGAAAATTTAAGTCAATTCCTACTCGGATCAACGAAAAAAATTTTTATTTTAGGTACTTTTTATTAAATAGTTACAATTAATATAAATATCTACATAGGACAGAATTACAACATTAAGTGGTAATTAATTTCTATTAATCGTCATTAAAGTATCGTATTGTTATCCAAAATAATCGTGTATATAAAATTTCAGTTCAACTGAATGCTTTAAAACGTGAGAAAAAAACCTTTTCAAGCTTTGACACAAGTCGCCAAAATGGTCTAGGTTGCCAAAGATGATGCCAACGTATTTGTAATTCTTTAAATAATTAGTTTTAATCAATTTTTACTCATAATTAAATTATTGTATTGTCATCCAAAATCTTGTATATAAAATTTCAGTTCAATTGAGCGCTTTAAAATGTATTTTATTAACAATTGAAATTCCCTCCATGATAAATAAATATGTAGAGAGTGTGAGTTAATAGTAGGAATTGAAAAATATACCAAAGACTGCAGCTTTCGATATCAAATATTTTTAGAACGTGGTAACTTCGCGACGCGAGTTGCACTATTTAGATATATATTATAAATGCGAAAGTTTGTGAGGATGTTTGGGAGTCTTTCACGCAAAAACAACTGAATGGATTTTAATGAAACTTTACAATAATATAGCTTATACATCATCAGAATAGCACATAGGCTATAATTTATAAAGATTTGTGAAATGTGTCCAAAATATAACGATATTTGTCAAGTAAGTAGGAAAAAATTCTGCCATCTGCAAGCAGTTCTGGCTTGCGCTGCAAAAAAGCCCACGTCAGCATATATCTATCTTTTGTTTGTGATTTGATTTATGATTTGATTTATGATTAACGTCGCACTGTTTAGCTACACGAGGGCTTTTGGCGACGGACCACGTAATTTTGAACCATGGTCAAGTGACGTGGACGACACCTGAGCTGGCACCCCCTCTCCTAACTACCACACCACACCAACGGGAGGACGTTTCAGCTCTCGACAGATTTAACGTGCATCGCTGCCCTACACGGCGGATCTTTAGTGGTACTGGGCTCGAACTCGTGACAAGGCAAGCCACGGTCCGATACCCATACCACTCGGCTACCGCGGCCACATCTTTTGTTTGTGAAAGAACTATTATTGTTTTGGCTACGCAAGGTGTTCGCTTCTAATTAATTCCTGTAAACAGCATAATCCTTAATTTATTTTATTTCAGAATAAAACTAAGTTTTGAAGGGAGTGATTGTTATAAATCTCTCTTTATTTGAATGTTTTTAAAGATTTTATTATGCACATTTGGTAGTAAGAAATTGATCTTTTTCAAAATAAAACCGTAGATAAACTTTGTCTTTTACATTTTGGGCATACAGTTTGTTTTGGTTAGTAGTTAACTATAAGCTATAATTTTAATTGAATGATGCATTTTTTTAAAAAAAATAACTACTGTACTGTATTTTTTGGAGTGGTGAATATTAAAGCTAAATGGCAACGGAAATAAATGACGTTCTGAGCTGGCACCCTCTTCTAACTACCACACTACGCCAACTTAAAAGGTATATTCTTTCAATACTTAGCAGGAATATTCTTGGAAATCCACTCTTCCAAGATATATGGCTCTTATGAATAGTATTTTAGCGGGGAAGGCGCACAGTTTTGCGGCAGATATGCGTTTTCAGCTGACAGCGTTTTCAGCGGATTGCAAAGATTATTATTTTTGTCCCGAAAAAATAGTTTGTCAAAATTTGTCTTATGTTTTTGTATGTTAATGAAGACTTAAGAAACAAGATTTGACTATTTATTTTAAGTGAACAGTGTATATAATTAATTTTACAGTGTGGAATATCTTTAATTAATTCATTATCTCTAACGGATTAAATTTCCCTAAGTGGAGTATTTTGTTTATGTATATCCCTTAATTTTTAATGAAGTGATCCAAAAAAAATATTGCATGAAAAAAACTGCAGTAAATCATAATGTGGTAGTTAAAGCATTAACGTGCATCACGCCCCTACACGGCGGGTCTTACAAAGCTCTAGTGGTCCGTCGCCAAAAGCCCTCGTGTAGCTAAACAGTGCGACGTTAATAATAAATCATCTTACAAAGCTCTAATAAAGCTCGAGCTATGAAAGTAGCTAGACATTTGCCAATTTTACTATCGTTATCATTTCGCTGTGTTTTTCATTGAATCTCCAATATAGCCATTATAATTTAAGAAACGCCGTTACTTGCGAATATTACAATTTTAACATAAAATAAATACACTCTCAGGAACATTGAAAATAGCGACCCAAGAAGAAAGCATTGGATTGAAATGAAATTTAATACACATATGACTCAGATGAGAGATTCACTTGATCTCAAAAACAAGACAATTAAACGAATACAAGGTGCGCAACGACACAAATACTGGACAATTTCAATAGCGCGTTGGACACCTCCAGCTGCAATACATGCCGCCATACGGTCCAGCATTGAATTGATTAGACACCTTACGTTGTCCTGAGGCAGATGGGCCTACAAATCTTGAACGGCCAACTCTAAATCATGTACAGAGTGACACGATGGCATCTGCCGTTTTACCTGATCCCACACCTTCTCTACAGGGTACAAATCGGGGGAGCGGGCCGCCCATGGAAGAGTGAAAATGACATAGGAAGTCTTGAGCAACTCTTGCTGTATGCGGACGAGCATATCTTCCACCCCTGGGAGACCATTTAGGAAAAGTCCTACATGGGGTCGAAGAATATCATCAACGTAACGTTGGCCCTTTAAGGTTCCACGCATCACAAAGTGGACCCGGCTATCATAGGCTATGGCCCTTCAGACCATAACACCAGCTGTGCAGGCAGTGTGACGTAGAAAAGTGTGAGAGGAATTGTGGGGGCGCCTCCACACCCGTACACGGTTATCATCTGTCCCCAAAACAAACCGGGATTCATCACTAAACACAACCTTTTTCCAATCTGTGACATTCCACATTGATCTGGCTTGGCACCACTTTAGTTGCAGTTACCGATGTTCCGGTGTTAAAGGGAGTGCATGGAAAGGGCGCTTGGATTTAAGATTTGCTTCTGCAAGGTGTCTGGAAATTATTTGTGGAACAATTGCTAGGCCTACGTCTGCTCGTATCGTTGAACGAGTCACTGTGGGGTCCACAAGTGCTTGCCGCACGATCCTCTGACCTCGTGGTCTTCCTGGTCGCTCCAGACCCGGTTTTCCGCGCGTGGGTACCTTCTCGTGTCCACTGCTCCCTACAATTTCGAACGGCACACTCCGAACGATCCACCTGGCCAGCAACACGGCGCGTCGACAAGCCTGCAGTTTTCATTCCGATGGTCAGGCCTCTCTCAAACTCGCTTAACTGTGAGAAATGTCTCCTAGCGCCTTTACCTGGCATGTTTTGCTTACCAAAGGCTTCCTACAATCGGGGGGTAATCGTCACGTTTATGAATCTTCGAATTTGCGCTGGCTTATATAGCACCCTCTTCCTGAATGCAGCGCCACCTTGGCGTGTATGAGCATGCGTATTGGCACAAAACTTGGATCTTTTGCATATCACATTACGCTGTACTTATTTGCAAAGTTTCGCGATTGTACTTAGCTTCCTTCTTGGGTCGCTATTTTCAATGTTCCTGGGTGTACAACAGAAAATAATATTAATGTATTACACTTTCAGATATTATTTATTTACTCTATTTTAAGCGTTCATTACGCAACACTTTTAACAATGTGTTGTTACTTTTGCTGAGCAGAGATCAGCTTAGGGAATTATTTTCAATAATCGACTCTCAAGAGTGTTACGGGGAATATAAACAAAAAAAAAATAATCCTTTTTATCAGCTATTAGATCTACATATTTAAAATTTAACAAAGGTGTTTTTTTTTTTTGTTTAGCTGAGATATGCAAAAAAGCTTTTTTTTTGTTTAATTTGCAATTCACCTAAAATAACTCATTAAAAACTTCTTTAGCCTTCAATTTGTGTTGTTTAATTTTTAAGTTCACCCGTGCGAAGACCGGGTATACCATCTAGTTTAATATATATTAATGGCTGTTCTTCAAATGATAACTCTTTTTAATTCATTAAAATACATTGTTTTTCGGACACACACAATATAACGATTATGAATCTCGCATTTCTATTTGGCTGAATTATTAGGGCAGATTACATTTCTACTTCATCATCGCACACCTGCCAGTGAGCACATATTCATAAAAATTTTAATTATGCATTATAAAACAGCGTCATCTAGTCCAGGGGTGTCCAACACGCGCGCCGCATGTGGCCCGCCAGTACGCAAGTTGCGGCCCGCCTACTGTTTTTAAAAAATTTTTAAATGTCATTTTTTTTTAAAGTTTTTTCATTTTGAAATTTATTTGAGGGTAAATTGTATATATGTGTGTGTGTGTAATAATTCCCCCTAGCATCCTTTTAATTAACTCTTTTAATAATATTCAAATGATCCTTTAATTATTTGGTTCGAAACTAACATCCTGATCTAAACCGTAATCGATTACATCATAAATCCCTTTTCATGTCCATTGTAACCAATCGGAGCTCTTATTACAAAAATGTCGCGTGGTATAAAAAACAGATGTCTCTGGAAATTCCGCCTCTCTCTCTCTCTCTCTGCTTGCCTTCATGTGGCCGCGGTAGCCGAGTGGTATAGGTATCGGATCGTGGCTTGCCTTGTCACGAGTTCGAGCCCAGTACCACTAAAGACCCGCCGTGTAGGGCAGCGATGCACGTTAAATCTGTAGAGAGCTGAAACGTCCTCCCGTTGGTGTGGTGTGGTAGTTAGGAGAGGGGGGTGCCAGCTCAGGTGTCGTCCACGTCACTTGACCATGGCTCAAAATTACGTGGTCCGTCGCCAAAAGCCCTCGTGTAGCTGAACAGTGCGACGTTAATATTCAATCAATCAATCTGCTTGCCTTCATCATGTAATCAGCCGGCTGTCGCGCGTTCTGTGTTTGTCTTTGTCTTTGCCATGATGTTTGCTTCTTGTTATGTGTAATGCCGTCCGTACTTGATCTCTGTGTTTCAAGATGCAATAAACTGGATTAATGTCCCAGACTGCCTCATAATATTGAATACTTAGCATCAACCAATATAGAAATGTATCTAATATACAGTCACATTCACTCGCCATCGGCCAAGCCCTAACTTTGGTTCGCTACAGTAATAACATCCACTCGCCACGTCTTACAATTATTTTTACCACTTAACAGAAGTAATAGAGTCGCCAAATTAAAGTTGTATCATGAAATATTCCTAAAACTTATACCGAAGGGATGAGAGGTGGCGTACTCATTTCCTAGCAGAAAATTAATTGCAATCCACATGGAATATTTATTTTTTAGAAATAATTAAAGCGTACCGTACTTCAATTACTGATGATCTTTATGTTAGCGGTAATTTTACCAATTCACTTTAAAATGAAACAATATGAAATATCAGATCCGGTGATCAACGCAATATTTATTTTGAAAACTTTCATTCAAACAATACCTATCGTAGTATTTCGTTACATAATTAACAGTTCTAATCACAAATTAGTTCCGTATAATTTTATGGAAAGGTATTCGGGGAGGTATATATGCACGGACGGATGCAGGACCTAATATGGAACTAATTTCGCTGTATGGATTTTTTATAGGAGGATAATTCATAAGAGACCGCAATTGGATTCTTTTTCTAGTGTAATGTTTGAATTCATATTTATACAGACAGAATCTGTCTTCGATTTACATCTTCAACAACTTAACAAATATGCATCCATGAATTTAATTATAAATATAAATACCAGGTGTGGGCATACTTTTCCAAAGTACGGGTTACTTTTAACTTTTTCAAGATGTTGCGGTCCATCCAGTCTCCAGTTAGCTGGCATCAGTATTCTACAAATATGTTTCTTTTAGTATGCACGTCTTGAGTCTTAGTAAAGGCGGCCACCTCAATACGTCTTAACGGTCCACCGGTCGATCGTTATCAACTAAATGCTTACCCCTGTTTTTTACCGATCACTTTTATATTATTTTTGGGTTAAATCTTATGAAAATTACTATGATGACATCGCAGAGATTTTACTGTGCCGAATTTGCAGCTTCAGATGGCGAAGCTCCGTGTAGAGGAGCTGACACATTAAATCTGTCGAGCTCTATGTCCTCCCGGTGGTACGGTGTGGTATAATTTGGAGAGGGGTGCTATCTCAAGTGTCATCTGATCGAAGATACGAGCTCATGCGAGTCGAATACGTTTGTAGCCAATGGACTAAATTCATGATGGTCACATAACGGCAATCGCGTGTTTCCCATTGATTAAAAATTGACATACTAAGTTGTTCAACCTGTAAAGTTTAGATAACATTTAAAATGTGATGATTGTGTAAAGAGTTTGTGGCTGCTAAAATTCTTCAGTTTTCAAAATGTAAAAAAAAAATGCTTGCATTATACGAATACTTTTAAATTAAGTGCATTTTGTCTATGTGCATTATTATATCGTTGACAAATATGTACTTTCTAAAAGAAAGTTCCTGCAAAAAGAAAAAGTTGGCAACAGTGAAGCACATGAACTAATTGGGTGGAAATGCGTGATTATATTTATGATATAATTATGACGCGGCATTAATTTATGAACTGATTGGCCGAAAACACGGGGCTCAGCTATCATGTGGACTTATGACGTCACATGAATTTAGTCCATTGCTTTTCACCTCAAAAATCAATTTATTATTCCTATGGATTTTTCCGGAATTGTTTATTTTTGTGATGAATAAAGAGATGTGCTTTTATATATGTTATGAAAATTAATTTTTTTTCGTAATTTTAAATGATTAGCTTGGCATTATATTCATTAGATTCATGATACAAATAGTGGTGAATTAGTCTGTGTTATTTCTCATTGTGTTTTATCACTCTTAACTTTTTTAACTAGTGAGATTACATTTAAGTGAACTTTAATTCTCAAGTATTCATAATGATTAATCTCGTTCTAATTATAAAAAAATAATACTATTGTTTTCTTTTTCATTTACAGGCCTTAAATTACACTGGGATTGCATCAGTAATTATCTTCACAGTTTAGCTTATTGTATATCACATATTGGAAGCGTGACTGTTGAAACCAATTCAAGTGAGGCTTCTCAGGAACTTGCCTGCCAGTATGTAAAAATGTAGTTTACAATGACTCCTCGATATCTTCGATAAACGAGTTCATTTCTTCAAAGGGAGAAATAGGAAAATTAATTTTTAACTGAACTATAAAAAAATTCGGTACTTGCCTATTATAGCGACCTATTGGCGACATTATATGAAACGGAGAATCTGTCAATTCAGCGCGTACGACACATAGGAAAACAGGTTGCCAACTTGGCGAGTTTTAATAGAGGTGTGTGTGTGTGGCGATTGTTACGATAATACGCAAGTACCAAAAATTCTCTTTTATGACATTAACGTAAAGGGACGCGCTTAATGAGACTGTATCGTCGACCTAATTATCAGACTGCGTAACTCCATCGGTGTTACTGATTTGATATAGGAGTGCAACGCGCCAGGCGCTTTTTGGCGAGATTCCTTAATCCTTTTGTTTTGTCTACGCCATGCCTCAGTGCGCGCTCCTCTTTTAATTTATTCCTCGATCAGTGTAATCACTATTTTTTTTATTTCATAATAAAACTAGATTTCGAAGGGAGAGGTGGTGGCAAGATTTTAACATAAAATAAATACAACAGAAAGTAATATTAATGTATTGCACTTCCAGATATAAATCATTTACACTATTTTAAGCGTTCATTATATAAAATTTGTAACGATGTGTTACTTTTGCTGAGCAGAGATCCCGCGGGAAAAAAACAAAAAACTAATATACGTTATCCACATGGCAACTACATTATCGTACGATAAAAATATCAAAGTAAACCATATTGTAATACTATCGCCTATCTTGGCGAACATAAACAACTTGGTGCCTAGACCTACTGTATCAAATTAGCATCCCAGATGGAGTTACGCAGTCTGATAGTTAGACAGAAGATATAAAAAAATCAAAATATTTGCAATAATTATCAAAATTAAAATAAAAGAATCATGGGATGTGGATGGGCTCATGCATTGCCGGTGCCGAAGTGATCGTGGTTGTATTGTCACGTTTTTGCTTAAAATATATGGTAAGCCCTCATTGATCTGGGTCTATTAAACTGGATGTCGTTTAATCCGGATTAACCATTAATAAATGTATAATCAACGTTTAACATTATATTTTAAATTTTTTTATTAATTGTTTTGATAAACCTGTTCAAAATTTATTGCCCTTATTTGTTAGGACTTTGAATCTCTCTCTCTACTGTGCTTAATTCTTACGACAGAGTTTTTTATGGAATTTGACTTGGTTGGATTTTTTAATTTTGGCATTTTTTAGCCTTCAGAATCAATAAATAAAGATGTAAACATTTTATTAAAAGAATTAACTCAGGCTGTATGAGCTTTTTTCTTTAAATAATAAAAATAGTCATCTGCAGTACGGGCAAATAGCGTCCCACGAAGACAGTCAAAAAAACCAAATATAGAGAATGTTTTCTGGATTTCATTGACATATATTTGAGAGCAAAGTTTTTCTTGCTTGAAGGTCAACAAGGGTAAATATAGATACGAGTTGGCTGGCATTGCCTTCTAGGCTGTGATAAAAAATTTCAACAAGATAGCAGCCAGCTATAAATGATATTAAATGAGAGCCAAATAAATTGAATAAAACTGCCACTCTTTTTATCAATTCCTACTATTAGGTCACACTCTCTCTATATTTATTTATTTCTTTATTTATCTTGGTGGAATTTTCAATCGTTAATAAAATACATTTCAAAGCGCTCAATTGTGCTGAAATTATTTATATATATATATATATATATATATATATATATATATATATATATATATGATTATTTTGGATGACAGTGTAATAATTTAATTATAATTAATAAAATTGATTGATTAAAACTAATTGTTTAAAGAATTACGTATACAGTCACGTTGGCATAATTTTTGGCGACTTAGCGACCATTTTGGCGCTTGTCAAAGCTTGAAAAGATTTTTTCTCACGTTTTAAAGCATTCAGTTGAACTGAAATTTTATATGCACGATTATTTTGGATGAGAAACGATAGTTTAATGATAATTAATAAAAATTAATTACCACTTAATGTTGCGACTCTGTCATGTATATACATATTTATATTAATTGTAACTATTTAATAAAAAGTAGCAAAAATAAAAATTTTCTTTGTTGATCTAAGTAGGAATTGAATAAAGAAATTTTTATATTACTTGTTATTAAAAGATTTTATTTTACTTGCAACGTAATTTGTTCGGGTGGAATCTTGCACCTCAATTTTGAAGCTGATATCTTCAACCGATTGTGCTGAAATTTATTATACACATTTAGTTTGGATGACAATGCATGTTTTGACCATTTATATTCCGATATTGAAATTAGTTTAAAAGATATTAATTAAAAACCTTAAAACGCATAATTGTTTTACCTTTGTTGGTTTTTATTCAGCAACGCAAAATGAAGAACGATAAGGGCAAGCAATAATTAAAAAGTAAAAAAAACTTTTTAAAAAACAAGCTTTTATTTAAATGCGCTAAAAAGAATAAAATAAAACTGTTTCTTTAAAACTTTTTTATTATCAAATTATAACCTTCATTACACAATTTATATGATATAAAAGCTTGTCGCGAGATTTTCCTGCGTAATTAACAAGTAAATTAAATAACTTGGATCTGATTGATTTTAATTTTTACAATTTTAAAACTAAGTAAATACGAGTACTTAAATCTTGTGACAAGCTTTTATATCATATAAATTGTGTAATGACAGTTATAATTTCATAATAAAAGTTTTATAGAGAAAAAGTTTTATTTTATTATTTTTACCGTTTTCAAATAAAAGCTTGTTTTTAAAAGTTTTTTTTCCCTTTTAATTTATAACTTATATATATTGATTTTTCTTGTACAGTTACCTTTTTTAAATGCAAAATAATGAATGCAGTCATCCTTAAAAGGTGCTGCTCTTCAGTATCCTCTTCCCCAAAGTAGCCTTCGAGCCGTAACTAGAAAACCCACCCCTGAGTTACTCTTGTCTTTTCGTAATTTTTTCTTACTCTCCTCAGTACTTACGTATTATCGCAACAATCGCCAACTCTATTAAAACTCGTCAAGTTGGCAACCCCGATTTCCTGTGTGTCGTACGCGTTGAATTGACGCTTCGTTTCATATAAAATGTGTCACCAATAAGTTGCGATACTTAAGTAACCTCTTCTCTCTAAAGGCCGTATCACACACATGTTCAAGTTTCAAACAATTTTTCGTGCAATTTTCGACGGCAACGGCTTTCGAACAACTTTTTGCTAGTGAGCTCAAAAAATTGTTCTAAATAAAAGTTGCTTGAAATTCTAGCCAATGGGGTTCTTCGGTGCCCCGCGTCATAAACAAGATGGCGGCTTCGGTTTCGTCTATCACATCAGATATGCCGTATATTTTAATGATGTGTAATATTTTAACGTCGTATAATATTTTAAACAGTATGGTGCTCAATTTCTGTTTACGCCCATCAACAAAAGCGCAAGCGAAATAAAATAAATAATTCTGGATGTTCGTTTTCCGATGCCGAAAAATCGAGTAATTTTTCAATGTAGAGATAGAGCGCGGCTGACGTCGGAGCATCTCGTTTTGTTTACAGCAATCCTTCCCCCTCAGATAAGGCCAAAAATTGAATGAAAAAGTTGCATGGAAAACTAACGTGTGATACGGCCTTACGAGTGTATTTGTTGGGAACTCATCAATTTTTAGCGATTTTAATTAAGCAAATTAAGAGGGTTAAGCTCATTAATTTCTAGCTACAGCAGAAACATCGAATAATATCAAAAATTGCTAACAATTTTTAAAAGTATTTTACATAAACTTTTTACCAGTGGTAACATTTATCATAAAAGGAATATTTAAAAATAACTAATGCTGAGAGAGAAAGAGTGTATAAGATTTGTTCCAGATATGTTATTAAAATACGTATGTTAAGAATGCTTTAAAAGATGTTATTTTTCTTGAAAGTAATTGTTTCTGATGCCTGAGGTTTAGAAGTAGGTTTTTTACTAGTAAATTATTATTCTGTATAATTTTATTTAAAAATTAAACATTTATTGTTTTTAGCAAAAATTTCGGAGAAATTTTGATTTACTCAGTTGAGATGGTTACGTTGTCGATAGAATTGCATTCATGATCGATCAATTCAAGATCATTGTCATCATTCAAATCGATTCATGATTATTGTTTTCATTCAAATCGGTTCATAATCATTATCAATACTTAAATGAAGCATGGAATGAAGAACGGTCTCGTGGATCTTAGCGTGAGCAATGTAATCATGCAACAGCATTAAAATGACATTTCTGTGGCGCTGCAACCGAAGCGTAAGCTTGAAACAGTCCAATATTAAAAATGTTTTCTGTACAATCGGAGATATTCATTTCAGTAAAACTTGCCAGTCGAAAGCGAAATTTAAACAAAGAATGTGCCAGTTTCATCGACATATTAGTAAAAATATTTTTGTCGGTGGCTTAATAATAAGATATGAAAAGCTTTAAAAACATACCTGAAGCAACTAGATTTCAATATATCCAAAAATGCAACTACGCATTTTACGAAGCAGGACGAAATCCTTCTTCCATCGCATTTAACATTGTTCACAAAACATGACCTCAACTAGACGTACACAAAGGTGGAGTTTGGGGGCTCTTAACTTCCAAATAGAACTATGGATTTATAGCATAAAGATAACACCTTGGCGCTTCTGTCAACTTGTTCTCTTTAAAATATACCCTTCCCAGTCTGAGTACGCCATTGACTTCATCAAAGTGCGAAAGCGTATTGTAGACAGTAAATCCATAGCTTAGGTTTCATATCGAGAGGTTGACCGGAAAATTATTTGGGTAAACGAATGAAGTTTGCGACATAACTCATTTTGAAGTGTGCATAGCCATATTTACCCCTAATTTTAGAGTTTTTAATTCCACAAATATAGATCTTGGAATCACTGACATAGGGTGTCATTAACTGACTCATTTGGATTCTGGGTCATTCCATGTAAATATTTTCTTAATAGTAGGGGATTGCGTAGATCTTTAAAAATTGTCCTCATTTAATTCATTATAGTATATAGCATGTGTATTTGTTTATGATCATAGTTGCTCTTCATTATATTCAGCTTCTGTCTTTTGAAACTTGCACCAGGCTTTTATACCCGTTGTACACAGTCCATGTTGAGGGCTCTCGTTTGAACACAGAAGATGGGAAAAAAAGCCCAAACAGCAGTTTTCATGCTGTGTAGATCATTGATATTATTTCTAATAGCCATACTATAATATCTTTGAATTTTTAATATTAAAAAGTCGGTTACGACCACTTAGGCTTTTTTCCATCACTTAACTTTTTTCTCCCTGTTACATCATGAATTCGCACTCATCAGAAACTTACGCAAGTGGAAACACAGGTGCTCCTAACGGAGCTTATTTGATGCGCATTAAGGAGTAGTTTCATTTAAAAAATAAATAAAAGTTCTCCCAGTTATCGTATTTCCTCACATGTCATTTTAAATACAAATACTTGAACTTTTAGAAAATATAAAAAAGTGAAAATCGATAATTTTTCTAAAATTCATGTGCCGGACCCCCGTAACGAGTGGAACCAATTGTCACAGGTACTCATTAACTCCCTTATTTCCAATATAAAATTATGATGCGAGGCCTGTATATATCTGCAAGAAGGCACTATTATCTCCTATTAACCTCATTTTCTTTTTTTATGTGAAACCGCTGTTTCATACCTTCCGACCCCGATGAGTGGAGCTTTCGATCTTAAGTGTGTATTATAACTGTTGAAGGGTTATTTTTTTGTATTACATCAAACTTATGCACGAACCAAATTTCATTTAAATATGTTCAGTAGCTCTAGATAAAATTGACCAAATCTAAAATTTCTCTTAATTTCAAACACCTGTGAATATACTTTTCTTTTCACGAGATTTAATGCCGTGCAAAAGTGCATTGAAGACAATAGCATCGATTTAAATAAAATCGTTTCAATAGCAACTGATGGAGCCAGAAGTATGACAGGAAAATAAAGAGGAAACAACGATTCTTCAGGGCAAAACAAACCACGAAATTCTTACGTTTCCCTGCATTATACACCATGAAGCGCTTTGTGCCCAAACATTACCGACCGAAATAGTTGAGGTCATGAATTTGGTAATCAAGATTGTGAACAGCATCTTGTCAAAAGCACTCTACCATCGTCAGTTTAAAGAATTCTTATACGACTTAGTATTCCGACCTCCGCAATAAAGTGCAATGGCTTTCCAAAGGTAAGGTGTTGAAACGTTTTGCTTTGTGCTTAAATGAAATGAATACATTCCTCAATCAAAAAGGCATTTTTCACCCTGAATTAGAGAATGACAAATGATTGCAAAAATTTTATTTTATTGTGGATAACAGCGAAATTAAATGAGCTGAATCTAAAACTGCAAGGAAAGGGAAACCCAGCCTATGTTTTGGTAGAAGAATTGGTTTGTTTCGAAGAAGAATTAATTCTTTTTGCAGAAGATATTCTCTCCCAGAGCGGTAAATTACTTCATTTTCAATTTCTAAAGCAATATCGCGATAAAACCAGTGCAACTGTTGATATGAATTACTTCAGTATAGTTATAAAAAAAATGATGAATTTGCTGACAGATTTGAGCAATTCAAAACCACTCTAGCATTCATAGTAAATCCTCTCAACACAAATAGTAACGAAATCCACATTGAGCCATTTGGAATTGATACTGGATCTCTAGAAATGCAATTGATCGATTTAAAAAGTAAAGCTCTTTGGAAAGCGGAAAATTTACAGAGTTGAAAAGCAAGTTAAAAGAGTTGGAAGTCTAGAAATGTGTGTACGTAACGCAACAAAAGGCGACAGCTTTAAAAAAAATGTCGCGAGTTGAGGTACTTATATTCGATGCATGGAATAGTCTTCAAGACTGCTACAGTGAGGTAAAAGAAGCATTTGAAGTGCTGATTATCTTCGGAGCGACATATTCCTGCGATCAAGCGTTCTCTTGCATGAATATAATTAAAAGTAAAGTAAAAAGCCAACTAACAAATGAAAATTTAGTCGTGTTTGAAACTTAAAACATTAAGTTATGAGCCAAACGTTCTAAAATCATGCAAAGCCAATGATCCCATTGAATTTGTTTTCTCAAATGTATGTTATTTTTTTTAATTTTTAAGTACAAGTTACATTGTTTAGTAAAGTTAAAACTTTTTTACTTGAATAACCATGCAAAGCCATCAATCACAACCACTGAATTTGTTTGTTATTGAAGTACAAGTTAGTGTTGTAAGTAAATGTTTGTTTTAATTTTTTACTTAAATAATAAGTTATTATCTAATAATGCCATATATATTATCTAATTTGTTGTGAAAACCCTACTTATATATGAATAGATAGATATTTTTTCTTATGAATAAATAGATTAGTTTTTTATCAAGAAACTTTATTTGTGCAAGTACTATTTATTGTTAACAATAAAAAAATTTTGTGGCTCTTTAAAAACTTTAAAATTTTATAAATTGTAATTTTTGGCTCTTCCGACTCAAAAGGTTGCCGATCCATGTCTATGCCATAGATTTTATTTTTGTATGTCATGATTGATAAAAGTTATTAATTCACATTTGCAAAGAGTATATTTGAGAATTCTCATTTTTTAGGAAGATTGTCTATATGATAGATTGCCCTGAAGAGACTCTATATGAGTGCGATTCAGTTGCCATTGATTTTATTAATGATGCATTCAAAGTTGGTTTCAAGTCACTGAGGAATTTCTATTGTTCTTCTGTATCATTATGGGATGCTTCTGATCTCCCATTGAATGAGTTTCATTCTTCTAGTTGAGTCTTATATTGTTTGATTTTTTTTCTCTATATTTTTATGTTTTAGCTGTGTAATAAGTTATATAAGTTATTTTTAGTATTCTATTTCATATTTTGCTTGGCAGAGAAATAAGTATTGTAATTATGCCGTCACAATTTCACTTTTTTCTGTGAAATATACGTGTGTATGCTTACTTTTATTATACAGGGTGTCTACAAATTAGTTGGTCAAAAATAATTTATTGCATGTAACTTAGAGGGGAAAAATTTAAGTGCATGTTGTTGTAAGACAGAGAAAAATAGTTCAAGTTTACCATTATCACAAATGTTTGATGTAGCTTTCTTTCGTTACTATGCAAATGTCCCATCGGTAAATTTGTTCTTGCCACAGATTTGTCAGTATGCTTCCGTCAGATGTAGGAAATGATGGAGTGTACATTTCATCCTTTACAAAAACCATACACTGAAATTCAGTGGTGATCATGACCACTAAATAACCTTTCCATGACCAATCCGAAATCAATTACTCAACAATGAGGTTGGATGTAACGTTGTTGTGGTAGTGATAAAGCACACCATCCTGTTAAAAAGTGTTAAATTCCTGGCATTTGTTTCTTTGATAATCAGCATGAGGAAACCCTGTTGCATGCCTAGATAAATAATCCATGGAACAGTCTTTTTTAAACAAAGAAAAAGGGGGCCGAGAACATTCGAAGAAGTCACTGCCAAACCACATTTACCTTAGGACTGCCCATTTCGTGTTCTAGGTTGACATAAAAGATTTTCCGACCCCCAAATGACATCTAACGTCCTCTACGAATTAACATGAAATGCATTCCTGCTAGTCTGACTTCAAATAGGCTTGTTTCATTTAATATTTCGAAAGTTCTCTCTCTCTCTCTCTCTCTCTTAGCATACAAAATTAGTTAAGTAATTTGTACGACACCCTGTATTATAAATAGTAATTTCCCAAGCTTTGGTGCATAAAATAATGCTGTAAGATGCTAATGATTTGTAAAACTTTATACCTTTCAGTTATTTGTGTGTGTATTGTTTTTAAAACACAGTAATACCTCGACTTATGCGAACCCGGAGTTACGCGATTTTCAAATCTCGTCAATTCGTCTTTAGTTTAAGCGCAACTCAACTCGATTGCGATCATTTGCTCATCTGTATGAAGCTTTGAGACAAAACAGCGAGCTCTTTGTTAAAGACTTTTGGAAACAATTCAATGTTTTAGGTACAGCTAAAATCATCGGACTGTCTTAAAGTTTCACAAAAACTTTAAGGTATCCGATTACGTTCGGAAACGTGATTTTGCAAAAGCGTTATAAATGAATAATATTTATATTTAGTGTCACTTATATTAGAAAATGTATATAAAATTATTTTAAGAATAATATTACAATAAAAAATTATTTAAATACAATATTTTGACAAAAAATGAAAATAAAATGACCCATTTTCAAAATATTCTCCTTTTGTAAAATATGCATCTTTTATAATATTTTGCCTGTATATAACTCAGACCTATGTACAGAGGCTCAACTAGAATTTTTGAAGTATATAACTTAGAAGTGTGGGTTTATCAATGTTTTACGACAACAGAGGGAGAGAAATTTTAAGAAAAAAACGCCGATAATTATTTCAATGGGTTATAACTCTGCAAATGCGAATTTTTTCATTTGCTGGTAAAAAAAATGTTCCCAAAAAAAAAAAAATATTTCAGACTTTCTGGATAAGTCTCTACTTTATGTAGGCGAAATATTATTTTAGAAGCATTTTTTATAAAAGAACATTTTGAAAAAAAATATTCTAAGTTATATATATATATATATATTATTTTTTCCCATAAAGAAAATAAAGTTATCTATGATTTGCAAAATATTGTATTTAATTTTTTTGTCAAAATGTCTTAAAACAATTTTATACACGTATTCTAATGTAAGTGACGCTAAATATGAAAATTAATCCCCGTTTATGCGCGCAAAGGCTTGTCTCCAGCATTCCCAATGACACTCGAAAATCGCCGTTGGAAGATTTTTCACCTCCTCGATTTTCGGTTTTTAAAATCATGGTTCCGAATGCAGCCGCGTACCTTGAATGGCGTCTGAAAAAAAAATCATCATTGAACTCGAACGGAATCGGCGCCAGAGCCTGATGAAATTTGTAATGTGACTGTAGAAGTTATCGCGATCCTGACAGGCAAATAAATTTGGAAGTGGATAGTAACGACATTCAAGAATTGTTGGATCCCCACAATCGAAAGCTACCTATTGATGGGCTCATAGAGCCCATGAGCTAGATCAAGACATTGAAGAGCTTGAGTCTTTAGCCCCAGTTTAATAAGAAGATCGAATGGCGGTTGGAATTATGACAGAGAGCCTCGATTTAATTGAAAAAGGGTTAAAAATTTCAGTAAAAATATACTACAACGAAGAACGTTTTTTCCCCTACAAAATAAGGAATAAAAAAATCGCATGCTTGGAGGAAATTTTGTTTGTGAGCCAACAGACTATTTTGTTAGATTTTATGAAACATCTTACACAAAAATTTCGGTCTGCGATTTTATATTTGTGTTATCTACGATTTTTTTAAACATCCCCCCTTCCGTAAAATACTATTTTCCTTTATCTCCGGCCACAACTTAATAATTTACGAGAAATTATACCCTGACTTTCGCGAATTCGACTTGTGCGGTCATCACTCAGTCCCACATACCGCGTAAGTTAAAGGTACTACTGTATTATATCCTTTTGTCCAAATCGGGTGTTGAAAGACCAAAAACCATTGTAAAATATGAAAAATTTGTTAATATTGAACTAAATATATTTTTAAGGATATTTCAATAATATATATATGTATAGCCTTGCAAACTGTTAATATGTAACAAAGTTTTTAACATCAGATTTAAAAATAATTGTACATCTAAATACACTCAGGAACATTGAAAATAGCAACCCAGGAAGAAAGCATCTGATTGAAATGAAATTTAATACACATAATGACACAGATGAGAGATTAATTTGATCTCAAAAACAAGACGATTGAACGAATACAGGGTGTGCAACGACACAAATACTGGGCAACTTCAATTGCGCGTTGGACCACCTCCAGCTGCAATACATGCCACCACACGGTCCGGCATTGAGTTGATTAGACACCTTATGTTGTCCTGAGGCAGATGGGCCTACAAATCTTGAACAGCCAACTCTAAATCATGTACAGAGTGACACGATGGCATCTGCCGTTTTAGATGATCCCACACGTGCTCTACAGGGGACAAATCGGGCCGCCCATGGAAGAGTCTGAAAATGACGTAGGAAGTCTTGAGCAACTCTTGCTGTATGCGGACGAGCATTATCTTGCTGGAAAATTGCCCCTGGGAAACCATTTAGGAAAGGTTCTACATGGGGTCGAAGAATATCATCAACGTAACGTTGGCCCGTTAAGGTTCCACGCATGACAATAAAAGTGGACCGTCTATCATAGGCTATGACCCCCCAGACCATTACACCAGCTATGCGGGCAGTGTGACGTAGAACAGAGGAGTGGGAATTGTACCGCTCACCAGGGTGCCTCCACACCCGTACACGGTTATCTGTCCCCAAAACAAACCGGTATTCATCACTAAACACAAACTTTTGCCAATCTGTGACATTCCACATTGATCTGGCTTGGCACCACTGTAGACACAGTTGTCGATGTTCCGGTGTTAAAGGGAGTGCACGGAAAGGGCGCTTGGATTTAAGATTTGCTTCTGCAAGGTGTCTGGAAATTATTTGTGGAATAATTGCTACGCCTACGTCTGCTCGTATCGTTGAACGAGTCACTGTGGGGTCCACAAGTGCTTGCCGCATGATCCTTCGATCCTCTCTCCTGGAAGTCTTCCTGGTCGCTCCAGACCCGTTTTTCCGCGCGTGGGTACCTTCTCGTGTCCACTGCTCACAACAGTTTCTAACGGCACACTCCGAACGATCCACCTGGCTAGCAACACGGCGCGTCGACCAGCCTGCAGTTTTCATCCCGATGATCAGGCCTCTCTCAAACTCGCTTAACTGTGAGAAATGTCTTCTAGCGCTTTTACCTGGCATGTTTCGCTTACCAATGTCTTCCTTCAATCGGCGGGTAATCGTCACGTTTATGAATCTTCGAATTTGCGCTGGCTTATATAGCACCCTTTTCCAGATTTTAGCACCACCTCGGCGTGTATGAGAATGCGTATTGGCACAAAACTTGGATCATTTGCATATCACACTACGCTGTACTTATTTGCAAAGTTTCGCGATCGTACTTGGCTTCCTTCTTGAGTCGCTATTTTCAATGTTTCTAAGTGTATATTGCTATACACCTTTATCTATCAAGAGCTTTGTTAATTTTTTGTCTGAGTTTATAAACACAAATATCTTTCATACACGTTTTCAGTCTTAAAAAAAACTTAATTATTTGTTGACTAATACAACTGTAGTTTAATAAATATGATGGTTTATGGATTCCTCTTCAAAAATAAGTGATATCATTTATTTAATATACTTTTTTTAATGAATAGAATCTGGACATTTCAATTGTACAGTCAGTGATAAAAAATTTCAAATTTTAGTTATTTTGAATTTTTATGTGGGTGATTATTAAACAAATTTAAATACGGAGTACTAATTTTAGCATTTAAATCTGTTTAAACGCATCTAATTGTACAAACTGTACATGGTTTTTGATGAAACTTTAAGAAATTCCGCGCGTACATACAGAGAAGAAACCCCTGTAAGAAGTTTTGGAGATTCTATTGTTTAAAATAGACCAAAGTGTCTCAGTGCTGGGGCGAGGGACAGTGAACTAAAAATGTCTGATTACTATTTTAAATCATTCTTGCGTGAGTCTTAGTTGTGTGGATTTAAACGTTATTGCTTGGGAAAACTTCACAAAGAAATGTTTATACCCTAGGGTGTTCCTGGTTGACTGGGAACCCATTTAGTTAATCAGCTTTCTAGAATGACGAAGTCTTCAGCTGACAAGTCATAAGAGTCATCTTGGTGCCTTTACTGGTGGAAGAAAGGAATGAAGGCTACATGCTTCTGATTTTTTTTTTCCTGACGTGCAGTCATTCTGTTGTGGAGGCCGACGTGAACGACCATTCATCGGACTAAACCATTTTCTTCCATTTATCATTTTGCAAGGCTTTAAGTACTATTTATGAGGACGTTTAGCATCTATATCAATGAAAAATGGCTTCGAAATTATTGTTCTTCCATTAATTTGTTAATTTTTTTTCTTACGGTAATTGTTGAGACAGGTGCTTGCATAAATGTGCCTAATTAAGGGACTCCTTAAGGCTTTTTGGGGTCCTATGCAAAAGTAGGCCCTGGGCCCCTACACTAATGTAAGCCCCACCTATGACCCTTAAAAGTAGACAATATATGGCATACGTTGTCAAAAACTCGTATTAACAATTATCCGAAGCAAATAAATGTTCATGACTTACAATTACACAAACCGGCTTGACCGACTTTTGATTACTGAATGAGTAATGCTGGTGTATGGGGCTAGGGGCTTGTACATGGACGACGGTCATCACATGTAGCCAGTTGACACATCGTCCAAAATTCCCAGTTTTTTGGGAAATACAATCGGAAATAACATTTAAACGTTGAAATTCGATCATGATCTTTTTAAGGCTGAGTTGTGAACGAAACTAGGCCTCGGGTCCAATTGGCCCATGCCTTAGGACGTTCTTGGCTTAACTTTGGGTTTTTCCCTGTTTGAATCCGTATACGATCACGACTTTCTAAGACGTAGCTTCGCTCCTTGTTAGAGGTTGTATTTACTGAAGCCTAAATTAGCGATCCCTTCTCTGAAAGCCTCTGGAATTGGATATTATACATCATACGAAGAAAAAATGGTTCGCAAAGAGGCATTTTTGTAACGAACAATTATATGTAAAAGAATGTATGTCCGCCCAGCTGGGATTGTGGTTAATGATGCTGACTGCTGTGTTGAAAGCCCGGGCTCAAATGTTGTAGAAGACATAGCTGTTTGTAAATGTATAGTGCCTGTGCGGTATTGGGACTATCTAATTATTCGGCGAGCAGAAAGCTTCTCGAAAGGTTGAAGGAAGGATACCCAGAACCACCCATCAGAATGATGTTCTCCCTAATAACTTGCTCAAAGCTGCGGCCAAAATGACACACGTTATCTACCCTTGCCTTGCTGAATTTCTTGAGCCACGATCTGAAACCATCGATCGGGTGGCGCTAATAACAATGGTACTTACTCCTGTATAATAAAATGTAATCACCCTCCTAACAACCAGTAAGTATTTATTAATTTGATAAACACCTCTGTTTCTGTCATAAATCTGAATGAAAAGTACGAATTACTTGAAGTATTTCTTAAGCTACTAAAAAAATTAGCATGAATTAATCCGAGAGGTGTTATTTGTGTCACACAGAGACATTTTTCTGAATTATTTTAGAAGATTCTTCATACATTTTTATTGCATCTTGAAATTCCATATCTCATTTAATGGAAAGTTTTATTGTTACTATTTTTTATTAACTTCCAGGTCTGCAAGATACTGCCTCTTGTTTGGATAACATGTCACCGCAAGAAATGGTCAATTATACGAGTGTTTGTTTTGACCAGTACCTTCGAAAAGCTGCCAACCATGATTTGTATAAATGCAGGTAACTAAATTGAAAGATTTGTCGGGAGCCTTTTTTACAGTAAATTATTATCTATATTTATCATAATAAAAGTACAAGAGTACATAAACTGAACTAGAGTACATACTAAAATGTAAAGTACTAGTCTAGGTATACATAATATACATACTATATTTATCATACAATAACTATTTATCATATTGCTATAAAAAAGGGATAGCATGTTGTGATGTACCTCCCCTTGGAAATACATCCCTCGAAGCATCAGCGTGAGCTAGAGGTGTAGGATTAGCGTAAGAAATAGAATCAAACATTATCTTAATATGACTTTATTAAGATATCCAACTTAAACTTTGAACAAATATATAAATTAATAAATAATAGAATCTACGATGACACAATGTGCAACACACAATATAATACAGACCTATAATCAATAATTGAACCGCCTAATCTTCAAATATAATTATAGTAAGTAGTCAATCCTACCTTATATTATTCTGTAATAAACTTGTCTTTATATACAGTGGTATGCAACTGTACATTTAACTTCTAATCGATCACCAATATGTTTATCCACGACACGTAGAACTTGAATCTTGAACGACGAACTTCAATAATCATCCAATACCACAACGCACTTTAATTGTCGAACATTCCTTTACACTACCATTACATTGCCATCATTGCCCTTACGCTTACTCTAAGATCCTATATTTATCTTATATTATTTGCATCTCTTCACTTCTCGTTTCTTGGATTTGGTTGGAAAAGAGTTGCCATTAATTCTGGCCCAAAGAACCCAAAGGACTTGTTAAAGAAAAGACGCGTAAGTCGTCACAATGTGTTTTTTAAAAAAGGGATCAAATGCATTTATTGATAACAAACCAAAATCGACTTTATAGTAGAGAATTAAGTAGAAATCAGAATAACTTCATTTTCAAATCAGTGTTTGTGATTCAAATGCAGGATGAAGAACACTTATAATTAGACAACGATTTCTCTAAAGCTGCTTAATTTTAGTCTCATTAGTAAATTACTTTTTTAATGAAAAATAGGTGAGGTATATATGTAATAAATGATTTACAGGAATACATAATCTGCAGAGGGGGCCATGACCCCGTGCTGCATACGAAAAGGGGTGGCGGCAAGCACCCCGATATTTAAATTCAAAAAATATTTCAAACTCCAAATCGCGCCCGCGCAACGAAACTTACGGAAACGAGTGAAAGCTTCAACATGCGCACAGATACAGGAATTTTATTAGTCGCTATGCAATCGCATTCGTTTTTATGTTACTTAGGCTTCTGGCAACCGGTACTGTGTGAAGTCGATGCTCGAAATTATTTGCAAACAGAGGGACTAAATATCCATCAATGTGCTTAAAAATGAGTGCTTTACAGACCCTATTAGAAGCAAAACGAAAGGAATTCGTGGATGACGCTTTAATATATGCTAAAAGTTTGTGTGAAGAACTTGAAATTTCTTTCGAACCCTCAAGACGAATCGGGAGGAAGCATATATTTGACGAAGGAAGTAAACATGTTCAGTTAACGTACGAAGATGACTTGAGGCGAACAATGTTTTCTTCAATAGACAGGGTAAAAATCAAATTTATCGAAAGTGGTGGTGTGGATGTTAGGAAAGGGAATGCTAGCTCAGGTATCCGTCATTTGACCATGGTTCAAAATTACGAGGTACGTCACCAATAGCCAGGTCCAGCGTCAGTGTGACGTTAGTATAACTCTCTGAGAATACCTAGGGTGATTTTCCGCATCGTCCTTGCCCAATTTTTATTGCCACATACTAATTTTGCTTAGTTAGGAAGGAATAATTTTTTTAAAAAATTTAAAAATTGTTTCTTTTAAAACTTAAATTGAGGAATTATAAATAATACAAAAAAAGTTTTGAAAAAGTTATATTTCACAAACTAATTAGGATGGTGGTGTAGTTGGGGGGGGGTGTATCTATATTGGTTCTGTGTGTACCTAGCCCCTTTCTATAAAAGGTCGAGTATCATCCTTATAACCTCTTAAGAGGGGGCTCGTAGATGAGAAGCATACTTCATCAGCGACACGTTGTTGTTATTGTCGTGTGTTTATATTACTGGGATACATACGAAAGACTGAGATATAAATGAATAGAACATATAACACAACCACAGATTTTATTACAAACGGTGCTCCCAGTATATAACAAGAAGAGGTGCGCTGCTTTTCCTTTCGAGACGGGAATCCATTTCAGGTGAAAGACCGACTTCTTTCCCGAAGAAGATACAATCAAGTCTTACTCGAGATTCAAACCCGAACCCAATCGGTTACAAGCCGAGGGTCATAGTCACCATACTGGCTGGGCGACAGCGACACCTTGAAGGCTCATTTTACCACAAGCGACGAAAATGAGATTTTAGGTTGCAGATAGTTAGGTGGTTCAATCGCTTCTTTCGAAAAATCTTTGCTTCCGGTCTTGGATATGTGCTCCGGACAGGACACATAATGGGAGATTATCCGTCATCTTGTTTTGAACAGTTTTCAAATTACACTTGGCACATAGAAATAAAAAAACTTTAGAAAAAAAAGGACAACTGATTTGTCTCCTAAAGATACAAGCAAAATGCCCATTTTCTCTCCTAATCCTTCCCTGAGTGCCCTGACGGAGGTTTAAATCCATCAATAAAGTTTTCTGGCTCTCAGTTTAGTACAAATAATTGTAGATATTTTGTAATTAAGAAGAATGAGGGCTCGTTATACAATGTTTCTGCAAATCATCTTCTCTAGACTATTTTAGAGAGAAGTGTCGAAGCATTTATATAGGTATCAAAGTGTCATCTAGAACAGGAGCGGCCACTTTTTTGGTGTTGTAGATCTCATTTTCCTTATAACAAAAGTGTCATGATCTACTTGTTGTCATAGACGTTGCAAAAATGTTATTTTTTTGTCGTACTGTCTGAAAAGTGTCTTATCATAAAATTGTGGTCAATCGTGATCGGAAATAAAGTTTAATTACTCCCGATAACTAAAATTTATCATGATGCTATGTCTCAACCGGATTAGATGTATGATATAGGAAATTATTAACTTGATACCATTGGAGATTATATAGTTTTTCTGTCCCATGAATCACGATTTTCAAATGTAATCTAATATACCCTTACCCTTAATTTTAAATTTAAATGCTTGTATACTTCCTAAATCTGTAAATAGCATATTTAAACTGTCCAGAATGACTTTCTATCCCAAATCTTTTATGATGTTTTAAATACCAAAAGTTTAGGCACTGTTCTAGCTTGCCATAAAAACAATTTGTGCTTTCTGTTTTTCTATTAATCATGGTGACTGAAATTGAGATTCATAGCAACTTTGTCACTTGCAAGAAAATCCATTCAGCACATTTCCTGTTGGTCAAAGAACAATTCAGACTCAAAATAACACAAAATATCTCCTTCACTGAAGCTGGGAAAATCTTGACACGTCTGTTGCATAATAGGATATACCGGTTACTCAAAGAAATAAATACAAACTTCACTCAAACATATAATACTGATTTTTAAAAATGCCTCTCCTCAAATATCTGTCTCTCACACAATCAGACGAACACTTAAGAGTACAACTTCCAGTTCAAAATCTACCCTCCACTTATAAAGAAATGAGCTTTCCTTTGCCGTAACGTAGCTACAATGCAGCGTTGTTTCAATGTTGTAAAAAAATAATTTGATCAATGAATTTCATGTAATTGAACATACTTACATTTCTTTTAACTAAGTTTTTTTTTTTTTTACACTGATGTGCAAAACCTAAAGCATCTCACACATATTTTTTAGAATTTAAATCGGGAGAACGCTTGCCAGTCTATTCGAGTGATGTCTTCACTTTCCAGTAGCTATTGAATATCAACAGACCGGTGTAGCCGTGCATTGTTATCCATAAAAACGAAGTCTGGTCCAAGCACCTCGATACAGACGCACTTAAGGAAGAATTACCTCCTGATAATAGCAATCTCCATGTACATAACTTCTGTCGAAACCGTCTGCCCATATAGCAAAGTGCCTCCCCAGACGACAGCTCCAGTACCACTGTAGTGATTACTTTCCGTGATGTTACTGGCAGTGGCGTAACGGAGAATATTAGAGCCCCCCTGCAAACTCAAGTTTTGGGCCCCTAACCTCAAATATGTACACTGTGTCAATCTTTAGGCCCCCTAGAGTCCCTGTTCTCCTCTCCTTAATGCGGAGGTGTACGTTACGCCACTGGTTACTGGGATGAAACAGTGTCCCTTCCTCTCCAAATCAACTGGCGTTGAGAATCACTTTTGGCACTCCAACTCTCATCCGTAAAGAGGGCATCACTCCATTGATAAGATGTCCTGTGTTAGTGCTTTTTTCACCTATCTAAACGGTGCCGTCGATGGCCACCTTTCTAAAGGATGCAGAGTTCAGGACGGTGGGGTGAACAGGTCATCTTTGTCAAGGCATCTGGCCACGGTAAACCGCTACACCTGTTGCTGAGCAATGGTGCATGCTGACTGGTATCGGGCTCTTATTACCTGCAGGAAAATATATCAGCCATCCACTGCAGTTGTTTTCCTAGAGCGGGCCACCTACAACAATCTTTTTAATGTCTGTACCTATGGTTTGGAAGACTTTTCAAGCGCGATAAACGACACTTTTGTCGATTCCGAATTCTTCCTCTATGCTGCTCAAACTGCGCCCCTCTTCCAGCTTTCCAATAACTCTTCCACGTGTGTCGTTATTCAGGTGATTTCTTCGAGCTAAATTTCACGAGAAAGAACTCCCTTGCACTTCCAGCGAATATCTTTAATTTTGTCTCCGTTTTTCCTTTTATTGTAGTCTTCAGCTGCGCGCGCCGACCGTATGCAGCTTTGCGTACACACACTCACGTTGGCCTATGACGTTTTGCTTCTGATATTTGCATACGCATCACCTTTCTACTGAATTGCGTATTCATTGTACCGGGATCGCTATAAAACCCCTCTTTTTCTGCAGTTTCGTGGCTATCTGCTTAAAATTTACATTGTTGCTTAAGTTTTGCACACCAGTGTAAGTGTACTGAAAATAATTAATCTAGTTTCATAATGTATTCTTGAAATAGAAAGAAAATGTTAAGCATACCACGACAACTGCATAAATTGCTTACTTTAATAAAATAAATGAATATTTTTATACCAAGTGGTGATTTAAAAAAAATGTTACCTGAAATATTTTTAAGTGATGGTCCTGAGGAGTGTGGAAGACCCAAGGGCGTAACATGCTTGCCTACTCATCTAGTGAATGACTTTTACATTCCAATATTGTCATTTGGTAAAAAATGTGGAGATTTTCCTGATCTACATGAGCTGCACATGGAAGATTGGTCTGAAACCGCAAGTACAAGTAATGATGATTCAGGAACGCAAGAATACCATACAGATAATAAGGATATAGCACATCCAAGATACACAACTTATAGCAGTCCTATTGATAAATCTAGTTTAAGTACGATATCATCCTTTGAAAATATTGATAGCGAGACATCTACTCTCAACTCTGGTTCCTTTATCAATGATGATATTATAATTCCTTATTATCCAAACTGTGATACTTCTGACTCATCCGACATTTCTCATTTAAGTAAGTCTTCATCAGATAATAAGAAAAGGGATAATGATATGGATTATTCTAGTACTTTAGATTATGCGGAAAACAGTGCTACCTCTGAAATTTTTAGTTCTTTGCATTTAATTATTGTAGTTACTGGACTCATTTTTAGTATGTAGATTATAAACTATAATTTACTTTTCATCGTTTAGTATATTTGTGCTTTTCTTAATTTCTTATCTCTGCATATATTCTGTAGATACTTCAGTTAAAGGAAGATCAAAGGACATTTGATCATTTTGATTTCCAATTCATATTTAATTGAGTAATAGGTTGTGTAAGCATTAATTCATGCTTTGCGTTTATTTTAAAGTTGTAACAGCTTAAATTCGCATTCCATTTGAAAGAAATCAATTTTCAATATAATTTCTTTAGCATTTGAAATCGCTTACTATTTTGTGAAGTTTAAATTGTTATAATTTTATACATCCTTTTTAAGTAAAACTGAAAAAAAAATCAGTTTTTTGTTATTTTTCGCAAATTTTGAAGTTATCAAAATACTTAAAGTTTTACTGTAACGGTTGTACATTCATGTTAATGAATCATTTATTATGTCATTGTAAATGTTCCTATTTAATGCATTCCTCTATTCATTTGATACGAATATTTTGTACACATTTCTTACTACATAGTTATGTAGTATTTTTTATCAGTATTTCTGATCAAAAATATTTTTAATAAAATGTTTAAAAAAAACTTTGTTTTAATGTTTGTATTTTTTTCTAAATGGAGCTTTGAAAATTATGATTCATGTACTCTGGTCTAGAATTAAACTTACAAGATCCACTAGCGTGAAAAAAAATGTCGTTAAAATCTCTGATTACCATAGTTTTTATCATTTATAATCGACAGTACAGTAAAACAAAATCTCTGATTACCATAGTTTTTATCATTTATAATCGACAGTACAGTAAAACCTGTTTCGAATATTTTATGTGTGGTAGATAAGGAACCGCACAAAAAAATATTCGAAAATATATTTCGTACATACTTACATATAACAAACAACTTTGTCGACAAACTACAGAAACAAAAATTTTATGCGGTGGAGAGGGATCCCCAAAAAATCGTACTTAGAAAATACGTCAATTACTTCCGAAATTTGTGAGAAAGTGTGTGCTTCCAAACAACACACACTACAATTACTCATGGAAACATTTTTTAAACATTTAATTTCTTATTGTACACTTAGAGAAGTTTCAAAATGCACGCACATAGTTCACTGATATTCGCCGTAATCCTAAGTGCACATAGGGCTGCGTTAGCCCAGTGGTCAAGGTATCGGATCATGGCAGGCACGTCACGAGTTCGAGCCCAGTACCACTAAAGACCCGTCGTGTAGGGAAGCGATGCACGTTTAATCTGTCGAGAGCTCAAACGTCCTCCCGTTGGTGTGGTAGTTAGGAGAGGTGTGCCAGCTCAGGTGTCGTCATCCTCACTTGACCATGGTTCAAAATTACGTGGTCCTTTGCCAGAAGCCCGCGTGTAGCTGAACAGTGCGACGTTAATATTCACTCACTCCCAAAGCGCACATTTTCCTTTAATGAATGAGTTCAAAATCACTTTCGTCACTTGATGATACAATTTGAATCTATTTATTTTTTGACTCCATAAAGTAAGTAAAAAGTTTTTGCAACGACGGTCAGTTGGTTATTTCCTTGTAAAAAACGATAACCAGATATGCAGGATCAAGGAAGTGTGTATATATATGTAAAGATACTTAAATTAGATTAAAAATTAAATTCCCTATCTAGCACTTAACTTTTATTTTTCATTACATCTTCAAGTATCAAATTAATCACCCAATTATTTCTCCGAAACGTATGGCCTTTTCATTAAACATTTCTTGATTGCAAATCATTATATTTCATGGCCCTATATGTCAGCAATAACTTTCAAGTACACTCATAAAATCCGCGATACTTCTAACATCTGTGTTGTTTAAGTGGTAACCCACTTAGTTTTCACTTAGGTGTTTCTTTTTTCTCTCTGCCTCTTGGATGATGTCGAGAATTCCTTGAATGAAGACCATTTTTAAAATTAAGTCTGATTCTGACTCAAAACATGTATATATATTAATAGGAAATATTACAGCAGCACCAAAGTCGTTGAAGTTCATATACCACAAAAAAAAATCGCACAAAAACAGGTTATACTGTATAGCACTACTCTGAAATTATACATAAGAGTTAAAAATTACATTTTTCCTAAGAGTATAAATTCAAAGAACACATTTTTCTACTTGGACCTATTAATAAAAGTGCCGAATTTCAACAATTACAGCTTTCAATGACGAATGTAATACAATTTGGGGGCTTCCTGTTTAATGGGAAAACATTCTATATATGGCATGGATTATTTTACACGTTTAAGTTAAGACACCTTGCGACATGCTGTAATTCCTAAAGGATTGCGCGCATTTTCCATATTTAAACAATATTTATACTATGACTTTCTTACACTAATGAGGGGCTATGAGATTTTCCAACTTGGCTCTATCGATAAGTTTGCATTGAATCGCCATTATAATGTAAGGAACAGCGTTGTTTGCTAATATTACAATTTTAACTTAAAATAAATACAATATAGAGTAATATTAACGTATTACACGTCCATATATAAATTAACACTATTATTATATTAACTATGACTTTCTTACACTGATAAGGTGCAGTGAATAATAAAAGTAAATGTAGGTTGATTGATTGATTATTAACGTCGCACTCTTTAGCTTCACGAGGGCTTTTGGCGACGGAAAACGTAATTTTGAACCATGGTCAAGTGACGTGGACGACACCTGAGCTGGCATTTCCTCTCCTAACTACCACACCAACGGGAGGACGTTTCAGCTCTCGACAGATTTAACGCGCATCGCTGCCCTACACGGCGGGTCTTTAGTGGTACTGGGCTCGAACTCGTGACAAGGGAAGCCACGGTCCGATACCTATACCACTCGTCTACCGCGGCCACAAAGTAAATGTAGGAATCGCGAACTTGATACATCCCCAAAGTATTTCCTCTTCCTCTGTTCCATGGAACGTTCTGTCTATAGAAAGCATGGGTAAGTGTCCTCCTTAGCGATCGTTCTCAATTTTCGAACTTCCTTCTTGTCTACCAATTTTTACTCTTTCTTCACTTAAGGTATCCGACTACGTTCGAAACCGTGATTTTAAAAAAGCGTATAAATGGATAATTTCCATGATATTTAGTGTCACTTAGATTAGAATGCATGTACAAAATTGTTTTAGGGGCATTTTGACAAATTATTTAAATACAATATTTTGGCAAAAAATTAACTTAGAATAATCTTTTTTCAAAATGTTTCTCCTTTTATAAAAATAGCTCCTAAAATAATATTTCGCTTATGTAAAGTAAAGACTTCTCCAGAGAGTCTGAACTAGGATTTTTGAAAAATTCGCATTTTTTTTCAGAGTTTCAACCAATTGAAATAATTATCGGCGTTTTTTTTCTTAAAATTTCTCCCCTCTGTTGTCGTAAAACATGGATAAACCCACTTTTAAGGGGACTTGGCACCCTTTGAGCAAACTTCTTTATTTACGTATTTAAAACTTATATTTTAACATTTTATACAATGTTTCTATTCAACAAAATGTTACCAGATGAAAATTTTCATATATTCACACAATTTTAAAAATTTAAATTTTTTGAAGAAAATTGGGAAAATTTTAAAATCCTACTCCTTTTGTAAAAATTAATTTTTTGACCTGAAATTTTTTTATAATATTCTTATGGATGTTCTTAACAACTTTAGGGATCGATTTTAGAATAACTTCATTCGTTTTCAAGAAAAAAATAAAATGTTGATATACAGGCTAAAAATCAACGAAAAAGCCAACATGTCTTACATTTTATTTTTTTTAAAAAAAAAGTATTCCGTTTATAGCAAAACGGATCCCTAAATTTATTACATGCTTTATTTTTAACACGCAGGAAAAGAATTGAAGTGATTGGTAAATAATTGTCGAAGGAGTAGCATTTTGAATGCACTAAGGTTTCGAAAAACACGAACTGAGAAAAACCAGTTTAAAGTTTATAATTCTGAAAAAATAATTATTATAAACTTAATTAAACTTAAAATACCACTTTAAGATATTACTTATACGTTTTTCTTTACAATAATTGCCTTTTCATATGTTTTCAACCCACTCATTTTTATAAATGATCAACTTTTAGAGAGTACTAATTGCACAAGAAAACTCAAGAAAAACTTTTTAAAAATTTTCTCTCACGACAGAAATTTTAGCTGTTTTTCTTCTTATAATATTAAAGTATTACATTTGTATGAAAAATATATCAGGAATAAGAACTGAAATTATATATATATATAAAATTATTAATATAAAATGCCTTAATTTAAAAATTTTACATGTACACATTTCACAAGGAAGAAAAATTACATTATTGTATTGCCTCGGAAATATTCTGCTTTTAATACTACACATTCTTTTTTATAGTTATTATTTCTATTTATAAAATAGATTTTTTTATATTTTTAGCTTTTTTTTCTAAAAAGGGGGTGTGGCTGAATTGTCTAATTTGTTTTCAAATGAAGTTTTATTCAACTTCTAACTTTCCGACATGCACAAGTGATATATCAATCGAAAGATAATAATGCAAAGAATAAGATTAAATGAAAATAAAAAAAAAACGATAGGTTTGTGATTTTTAGGGTACCAAGTCTTCTTAAGTTATATATTTCAAAAATTCTAGTTGAGTCTCTATACAGAGATCTGAGCTATATACAGGCCAAATATTATAATAGAAGCATTTTCACAAAAGGAGAATATTTTGAAAATGGGTCATTCTATGTTCATTTTTTTCAAAATATTGTACTTAAATAATTTGTTATTATAATACTATTCTTAAAACAATTTTCTATACATTTTCTAATCTAAGTGACACTAAATATAAATATTATCCATTTATACGCTTTTGCAAAGTCACGGTTCAGAACGTAGTCGGATACCTAAATACGAACTAGATTAGATGGAAATTTACTTATGGCATTATATATTTAGTTTTTATTTAATCATTTTTTACTAATCACATTTTAAAAATTATAATTTGGACTTAAATCCAAAATTTAAAGATACTTTTTTTTACTATCTTTGGTTTTTGTCAACTCGCATGTTGGCCGTATGCAGCTGACCCTTAGGAAGGAAGTAGTGCTTTATAGATGTATGGTTGCTAACTTAGATTGGGGAAAAGCAATCGAAAAATTCAAATATTTGAATAATAGTTTTATTAATGGTCAAGGTCAAACAGATGACTACACGAATATAAATAGACGTATATACACGTAGAAATATAACATTTTTTACACTACCGCAAATCACTCGCTATAAACAAGCTTTATAACATATCTGAAACGGCTCTGGAAACAGTTCCACTAGCAGGAACTCGGACGCAACTGAAGTGATTGGACTTAAAATTCAAAGAAATTTCTAGAAGGCTCAATCCGAGAGCCTTCTTGATGATTCCTTGATAATATCTCATTTTTTGCCAATTTTGTCGACAATTTGGTAACCTTAGTCACACCTTCTATGGTTGTCATTGTCTTATTCAAATTCACGCTTGGAAGCGGATTTAGCGTATAAAACCCAACTTTCCCACAGAAGAGCTCATACTCTTTTTGAAGATAAACTTCAGGAGTCTGCCCACTTCTGTGCAACAGCTAGTGATGAAATCTGCACGATTTCATTGTAGTTCTTCAATCAGCGTTGAATGTTAGGATGTTGTTTTGTAATGTGTATAATGTAGGATGAATCCATAAAAGAAAAACTTAATTTTGACCACCAGTGACACCACATTCTCTCTGGATGTCTTATCACCAACATATTTAATCAGTGAATATGAATATAAGGTCGAATATATACTTGTGTGAAATAGTAAAACAGTAACTACTTTATGAATTATTTTCATTTTAAAACACCTTTAGTTTTCAGTGTTTGATTTGGAAATGCTTCATGGGTAACTAACTCACAGTTAAAATAGGCAGCTTTCTTCGGAGTTTATTACGCAAATATTGAAAAATAAGTACTTACACTATCTTATGAATTACGAAAAGTATATATATATATATATATCTTTCGTTCAACTGTAGAGATAAATTTATTAATTGGCAAAGGACAAACAAATCTCTACACAAAGACAAATCGATATGTACACAAGGAAATGTAACATAATTTTATTGTTGCGTAGTTGAAAACAATATATATAGTTATAAACAAGCTTTACTGTGTTGCAGAAACTGCCTTCTAGAACAGTTCCACTAACAGGAACTCTGATTGATTGTCTTATCGCAGATTTAAATCTAGACCGTTGTGTATGTGTCTCAAAGATCTCTTATTTAGCCTCATAGAAATTTCCAGAATAGATGATCCAAGAGATTTTTCGATGGTTCCTTGGCGATGTAATTTTTTGCCATTCTGATAACCCTGACCACATCCTCTTCTTTTTGGGTTTCCATAATAATATTTTTCAAGTATACCTCAATCAGTCATTTTCCCACAAGGAGAGTATCACCGTGGGGAAAACAACACTCGTGGATGCTTGCTTCATTTCTATATATTGCAACAGATTTTGAATCCGAAACAAAACGAAAACATTTTTAGATGATTCAACATTTTTTTAAAAAAGTACTTTAACTCTCTTAACTATATATTCTCACAAAACTTCTCAACTTTATTAAACAACATTGTTCATACATATTTAGAGATCAAAAGTATTGAACGGATACTAAAATTTGGAAATTATCCGGACTTATATTCAACTCAAAGAATTTCGATTTCAACCTCATTAATTAGATCGAGTTAGAAAATTTAGGAATGCAGATTCTGTGTGTGTGTATCTGTATTGTAATGCTATTTAAACATAAATATATTTGTAGATATATGTGAAGACATCGAAAAAATTTAACATTATCGATTGTTAAAACATCGAGTTCACGAATTGTTTTTATAATTCAATAATAGTAGTGTTGAGTAGTATGTCAGACGCCTATATGTCAGTACCAAAATGAGCAATAGCATTCTTAATTATTTTCACGTCTACGAACTCTATTAAAAGCCTTTATTTTTGTTCCATATTATTTAATGTAGAAAATTACAAATAAATTGACAGAAGATAACTCACATGCACTCGCAATCGACAAAAAGCCAGATGTCTAACCCGATAACAAAAACCACTCCCGTAACATGTAGCAAAAAACTTCCAACAAATCATAATAGTTTATTTAAAATATAAATATTATAAAAATGTGTTCATTTTTTGTGACACTTTTATGTTTAATAAATATTATATTATATTTGATCTTTACGTATTGATTGATATTTTTACAAATTAAAATTGCATAAGTAATATGTGTGTAGAAAAAGAGGTGCTCTTGAAAAAAATAGCATTTCAATGTACTAATAGAGCATTCGATTTCGACCCTTTGAGAACATCCTATACACCATCTTAGCCTATACCTAGTTTGTGGTTTACCCTTAAATCTGACCTATAGCGACTTTTATTGAAATTGATCACCTTTTGACTTGACACAGGCTTTTAGTTTCTTTGACCCTTCATTTATCCAGGCATGAACTGCCTCCATGGGAATATCCATCGCTGCTTTCATTAAAGAACTTTTAAGATTTTAAATTGAGATGCCATTTTTGGCATATCTTCAGTCTTCACCTCCAATAATGACTACAATTTACAGAGAATTTAAATCACAATTGCTGGAAGGAGAGTCTTTATGTTCGATGGAGTCTGGTATATTCTCTTTCAAACATTCTCATTCTTCATCTTCGCTTTATGAACCCGTTGGAAAGTCCAGTATCTTCCTTTAAACAAGTTCACGCGTAGGAACTCCTCCATTGGTTTTATAATAGCATCTTGATAACTTTTTAAGGGCGCCCCCCTCGGGTGCCTTTCCCCTTGATTATCAACGCGAGCTAGAGGTGTAGGAGTAAATGAAGAACTAGAAGCTACCATGATCTTAATATGATTTTATTAAGATCTTTAACTTAAACGTCTAACAAATTAGATAATAATAATATATGTGAGAGAATCTACGGTGGCTAAACACACAATATATATAATAACTTAACACGGACCACTATCAATACTAACTCGCCTAAGCTCAATTCCTAGACTATCACAGATCCGAATATTAAATAGTCACTCCTACCTTTATGTCTAATGGAGTAGTGATCAATATAATCCTAGTTGAAGTTGCGGTTCACAGGAGTGCAATGGTATGCACCTTGATCAAAGGGCTCTCTGTCACGGATAACTTCTGTTGGCTGTCATTTAACCTTTCCCCCCCCCAAAAAAACCTCTTCACGCTTGAATCACGGATTATCATAACATTCCACAAATTGCCACACCGCTGACTCTTAACTTCTGATATTTAAAAGCTTCTTAATTTGCATCTTTCCTTCACGCTTCACTTCTTGGGTTTGGTTGGAAAAGAGTTGCCATGAATTCTGGACCCAAAGGACATCTATATATATATATAAGACGCATTTGTTGTCTGTTCCCTCGTAACTCAAGATCCAGACAACCAAATAACGAGAAATTTGGTACACGTATACAAAATTACATGGAGAAGGTTCTTAAATAGGTTTCGCGTTCGTAATTCTTTCTAAATTTTTTAAATTTAATTTTTAAGTGATTTTCCAGTGTTATGACGTCATATGATGTCACGTTTCTCACTACGTGGAAAATTTATACTTTACACGCACTTTTTCAAGATTATTACATATTTTTACTATAGCTATATTTATCAGTTGGAATATTTATTCAATTTTTCTATTCTATATTTAATTAGGATTATTTTTCGAATAAATCATTTTTTTAAGGATTATTCTTTTAACAACTAAAATTTTGTTTTGTTGTTTTGGCAACATTTAGGTATTATCGCGGGATGTTTATGAGTGTGATTTTGCTTACAAATTACAACTTATTTATTTAGAATGCGAAGATTATAATTTTGACAAACTAAAACTTCTCATTGATAAGGGTTATATTTCATTTCGGTTCAAGTGTAGTATGGGGGGGACTTTGGATTTGGCGATTTTTCTTCGGATTTTTCGATTTTTATCTAAATGTCATGGTGAGATATCGAATTCATTCTAAAATAAATAATACCGAAAAAAGTACCTTGGTGACCACTTTTAGTCACCAAAATAAAGGACTGCGCCAAGTAGCCCCCCCCTTTACTACACTTGATCCAATAATATGGTTCTTTGCAATTCCATGTGTCTTTATTTTAACCTTTAAGGGTATACTATTGGCTTCAGTGCATAAAATTGCCTTGCAGAAAATCAAACTTGGGTAATCATACTGCCCAAGCAAAAGCAGTGTTGGTAGTAATTACATATCAAACTGGAATAGGCATCAGAGAATGAGCAAAACAGACAAATGGCTTAAATACATGTTGAGGAAGCAGGTATTCGTAAGATAAATTATTTTTGGAACTTATGTACTATCCTAACAATCGCCAACGTTCAAAATAACTTGCCAAGTTGTCAACCCCGATTTCGCATGTCATATATATGCTGAATTGTGAGTCGTGCTTCGTTTCATATATCGCCAATAGGTTGCGGTTATATGTAAGTACCTTATTTTTTCAAATTATGCTTTTGCATTGATAAAGTTAGTTCAGTTTTTTTTATGTCAGTTAATGTTAGTATTGTACTTCATTTTCAATTTATTTTTATGCTCGGGATATATATACTTTGAATAAGTTTTTTAGTACTTGCGTATTATTGCACAATCGCCAACGTTCAAAACAACTCGCCACTTTGGCAATCCCAACTTTGTATGCGTTGAATTGGCAATCATGTGCTTCATTTTGTATGTCACCAATAGGTTGCAATAATACGTAAGTACCTTTAATTCTGTACATTGCTATAACATTAGACTGGCCGCAACGTACCAATTTGGCGTGATTTCAAAATCATGCCAAAAATGAGTAGTCAACCAATATGAAATTAATATTATGAGTATTATCTTAGCCTGTTTTATCTTTCCCTCCAGTAATCCTTAATTAATTCAATATATAATTTTTGTTGTTTTTTTTATATTTTAGTACTTACATATTTTTTTTTTGGTTATTATGTACTGCGAATATTTTTTTGCACATTGCGATGTCTTTGGCAAAATTGATCAGTGGTATTTATTATGGTATTTATAAAAATTTGACAATTTTTAAAATTTAGTTTGATGTCTGTCTGAAATGCAAATAGCAAAATAAATATTTTACAATATATATATTGTGTTGGTACGAAAATGTTTATACTGATTTATTCAAAATATTGAGCCGTCTTTTATTTTTGATATCTATTTAAGATTTAATTTTATGTTATAACTGGCTATACCCAGCTAAATGTTACTGTGGCTCAGTCAGCTTTAAAAGACTGGTACACCATAAAGTATGTCATGAGGCGCACAAAAGTAATAATACACAAGAATTCAAACAAATCTATATACATATGAGACGCATTTGTTGTCCGTCTGAATAAACTTTATCTTTCACACTACATCATTTGGACAAATTTTCAAAATTTGTTTGTGTGGTTAGTAGTTAATTATAACGCTATAATTTTAAATGAATAGTCAGATATTGCATTTTTAAGTATAAAAATAATTATAACTACTGTACTGTATTTTTGGAGTGAGTGAATATTAACGTCGCACTGTTCAGCTACACAAGGGCTTTTGGCAACAGACCACGTAATTTTGAACCATAGTCAAGTGACGTGGACGACACCTGAGCTGGCACCCCCTTCTCCTAACTACCACACCACACCAACTTAGAAGGAATATTCTACCAATACTTAGCAGGAATATTCTTTGAAATCCACTCTTCCAAGATATATGACAACACGGGTTCCATGATGAGTATTTTAGCGGAAAAAATAGTTTGTCAAAATTTAAGTGTCTTATGTTTTTGTATGTTAATGAAGACCTTAGAAAATGATTTGACTATTTATTTTAAGTGAACGGTGTATATAGTTAATTTTACACAGTGGAATATCTTTAATTAATTTATTAGCTCTAACCGATTAAATTTCCCTAAGTGGAGTATTTTGTTTATGTATGACCCTTAATTTTCAATGTAGTGACCTAAAAAATATTGCATGAAAAAAATTGCAGTAAATCATAATGCGGTAGATAAAGCATTAACGTGCATCGCTCTCCTACACGGCGGGTCTTACAAAGCTCTAATAAAGTTTGAGCTATGAAAGTAGCTAGACGGTGGCCAACTTGACTCTATCGTCAACATTTCGCTATGTTTTTCATTGAATCGCCATTGTTATTTAGGAAACGGCGTTGCTTGCGAGTATTACAATTTTAACATAAAATAAATTCAACAGAAAGTAATATTAATGTATGACACTTTCAGATATAAATTATTTACAATATTTTAAGCGTTACAAAACTTTTAACGTGTTACTTTTGCTGAGCAGAGATCAGCTTAGGGAGGTATTTTCAAAAATCGACCCTCAAGAGTGTTACGGGGAGTTGTAAATATAAAAAAAGTCCTTTTTATCAGCTATTAGATCTACAGACAAAATTTAACAAAGGTATTTTTTCTTTCTTTTTTTTCTTCAGCTGAGATATGCGAAAAGCTTTTTTTGTTTAATTTGCAATTCACTTAAAATTAACTCATTAAAAACTTCTTTATCCTTCAATCTGTGTTGTTTAATTTTTCAGTTCACCCTTGCGAAGAACGGGTATACCAGCTAGTGTTAAATAAAAAGACGCGTGAGCCCGTCACAACTTTTACCATGATTTTTGCTCCTTTCTCATAAAAAATAAACTCTTCTCGTTATGAGCATGCCGCGATAATAGTACTTTTGTCTTAATGTACCTCTAGAGTGCTCTAATAATTTTGTAAGAAAAGCAGAGACATCTTAAGACTTCTTGAGGCCCTGGGACCCTACACAAATGTAGGCCCCACCTATGACTCTTAAAAGTAGACAGCACAAAACATGTGTCGGCAAAATCTCGTATGAACAATAACCCGAAATAAATAAATGTACATGACTTGTAATCTTTGACCGATTGCCGCCTTTTAACTGAATGAGTAATGATGGTGTATGATGATAACAGGGCCGGCTCTAGTAATTTTGCCGCCCCTCTGTCTATAGCAAAAGATTATAATTTGAAAACAAATATTTTTCAAATAGATACACACCTGTTAAACGAATAACGAACAAAAAAAGCTGCATAACATTATATAATTCCAAATTAAGAATATAACTATCTTTTAGGCCGCATTCACACCAAGGCTGTCAGCGTTAAGCGTCTAGCCAATCAGAGGCTTCATCTCGGGCGAGATGAAGTCTCTGATTGGCTAGACGCCCGACGCTGACAGCCTTGGTGTGAATGCAGCTTTATTATTTCAAACGAGTAAAAAAAAAAAGTAAGAGAAGGAATTGCCCATTTCAGCAGGCCAATTTCTTCGAAAAGGAGTCTACTGATGGTGGGGATCACAAGTGTTCATTCTAACTTGTAGTAACTACACCCAAAACTAAAACAAAACAACTTCTGTGGCTCTCCGCCAAAAACTTATTACGCCTGTGCCCTTTTGGATAGCTAACACCAACATCGCGTGTGTGAGTGAAAGGGATATCCATTGTAACCCAACTCCAGGATGGATGGGGATTGATTGAATATTAACGTCGCACTGTTCAGCGACACGAGGGCTTTTGGCGACGGACAACGTAATTTTCAACCATGGTCAAGTGACATGGACGACACTTGAGCTGGCACCCCCTCTCCTAACTACCACACCACACCAACGGGAGGACGTTTCAGCTCTCGACAGATTTAACGTGCATCGCTGCCCTATACGGTGGTTCTTTAGTGGTACTGGGCTCGAATTCGTGAAAAGGCAAGCCACGATCCGATACCTATACCACTCGGCTACCGCTGCCATAGAATAGATTGGGAGGAAGTTATACTAGTGAAAGATATTTAAAATATTAAATTTCATTGTTTAAGATATATTTCTGCCCCGAACCTTTCAAGTTTCGACATAAAAGAAAAACTGACATTTAACGTACAGTCTATAAAATAAGGAAACAAATTACATTTAAAAAAAATTCACACCCAATAATATTTCAGAAAATATATCAAATTTTGAGCAACAACAAAAAACCTCATTTTTTTTTTATCAAATTCGATCCAAATGCCGTCCTTAAAATTTGCCGCGCTGGGCAGAGGTCCGGTTTGTCCGGCCCTAGTGATAAGCTTAGGCCTACGCATGGACGACGGTAATCACGTGTACCCAGTTGACATATCGACAGAAATTCCTAGTTTTTCGGAGAATACAACTGTAAATAACACTTGACCGTTGAAATTATTGGAATCGTTATCTTATTATTGCTGAGTTGAGAACGAGACGAGATCCCCCATTGTGACTGAGGCCTGGGCCCAGTTGTCTCATGCCTTACTTAGTTCAATAACCTCTTAGTGTAAAGTCTTCATTTACTATATGATACATTATTCTTTTTGACACACTTGACTGTTTAGATTTAGTAAGAAGAGTCTTCTTTCGACGAGTTATTATCCTGTGTGTGACTGCTTTGATCAGAGCGCAGATGACTGCTTCTATAGTACGGTCTGAAATGCGACGTTTTCGAAAGTCTCGTAATTGTTTGATAAATGAAAAAACCTTTTTGTGTGTGTCAAAATGTTTAAAAACCTTTAAAGTCTCCGTTTGGCTGCTTTTTTTTTAAATGCGGAAAAACATTTGCTGCATGCTTCTTTTCAAAGCATTAATGCTCTGACTGATTTAGAAGAACTACAGTGAAAGACTACAATTTTTTGAAAAATTATTGCAGAAGATCTCCGCCAACGAAATATAAAATTATCTACTGCGTTTGAGTCACATCAGAAGACCTCAAATGTTTGTATTAGAGCTTATATCAAAACTAGGTAACGTAAAATCCGGCGTATAACACGCACTTTAACACAAAAAATAAGATCGAAATTGACGGGGGCGCGTTATACGTCGGGTATAAAAATAACTTTAAAAATAAAAAAGATGAGCATAGGAAAAAAAATTAAGACTACTACCTATATATATAAATCAAAATACTATTTATTTAAAAGAAATGGCACTCCTTATGAACTTATAAATGTGATTGTAGTTTTAGAAATATTTTTTTCTTCCAAATCTTGGAATAATACCTCGAATAAATAAGCTAAAAATATAAGAACATTGCGTACGAACATTTCAAGTTTCTTCAAGAAAGGGGAGTGTGCGTTATACGACGAATATACCTAAAAATTAAAAATTTGAGCTTGAAAGGATAGGTGCGCTTTATACGATGGATTTTACGGTTTATATATAAAAGCTTTTTGAATCAGTTTAATACAAAAATCATCTAGAGGTAATTTTCCTATACATTTTACATAATAAATTTTTTTGCGTGCCTCACATTTAGAATTTTTCCTCCTCTTTAAAAGTTTCAAGATTGTCAAATTCATTATATCAGCGCTTCTCAAACTGTGAGGCGCCCCCCCCCTAGGGGGCGTGATAATCCTAGAAGGGGAGCGCGAGAATATTGAAAAGTCGAAAACAAAAGATTATTTCAAAAAATTATTAATTATTTGAAAGTAAAACAAAGAAAATACATTCTGTCATAATAAAAGAAAAATACATTTACACACACACACACACTGATATAATATGCTTATAAATGTATCAGTATTGCACTGTGTACTTTATAATCATCTTAACAATACTAAGCTAAGAACAAATTTAATAATTACCAGTGACCGCACCGCGGTTGGTTATATATAAAATTATATGCAAAAATTAACCCTTATCCGGATCACGTACGGCTTATAATTAATCCCTTAACATTAAAAGCTATGTGATTCACTCTCCAATGCCATTATTGCACGCATGTGTATTTGGGGAGGGGAGAAAGGGAAATTATATAAGAAAATCCTCTGAAATAAGTAAATCCTTCTCAAACAATGTTAAAGTCATTTTATTGCAATCCAAAGTCTTCGGGATAATTTTATGCATAGTAGTGAACATATTTCGGATAGACGTATATATACGTCCGAGCAATTTACACACTGGCTGACCGAGACGTTTATATACGTCGGTGTCGAAGAGGCTTAAGTCGTATTGTAGCTTTAGCGTCAAGGTATCGTATTATCGAATTCAACACATCGTTATTGTATGGGGGCGATGAAAATTGTGATTCAATATTGGGTCGCAAGTATTGAAAGTTTGAGAAGCACTGCATTATATGCATTTCCGTGTTATGATTGCTATTAGTAGAAGGTTAATAAGCGCTAACATCATGCTCAAAACTACTTTATAGAATCCAGTATAATGATATATATATATATATATATATATATATATATATATATATATATACTATAATAAAATAAAAGTGAAGAAGCACTAGAACATACAGTGTTAAAAAAGGAAGAAATTTGAATTCACAAGACACAACAAATGTACATACAAAAAAGTCTTTGAACTAAACTGGAGACCTATTATGATTTTTAATATATATATTTAAATGTATATAAATCAATCACAATTTCACAATTAATTAAAAAAAATTGAAATTATATTAATTTTATAATACTAAATCTCATTTCCAAATACCAATGGCGAATATAGAAAATAAAATACCAATGTTTTCAAACAAAATTAAAAACTTTATAAAATAAAAATTTATAAAATATTCAAGTGCAACCTCGGACTTAGAACCGATAAGTGGGGTTAAACTAGTTTGATGGCGCCAACCTTCCTCCTGTTGCAATTTGGTAAGTGTTATATATATAATCGGGAAATATCAAATTCTCAAAAATTTTAAAAGTAGATACTTAAAAAATTAAACTGTTCGCCATCGCATTCTGAAACATATTGCAACATTAAAATGTTAAAACTCTAAAACAATTAAGTGCACAACATAATTGAACCATCCAACACCAAAGATGATGCACCCATCTTTAAAATAGTCGTATAGGAAGAAAACATATTTAAAATCCGAAATTTCAAATTAAAAACTCAGTATATTCACAAATGAATAGCGTTGTTTTGACTCAACACAATAAACAACACTAGCAGTGGACTGAGATCTCTTTAATTTCTCTACTCCGTACACTACCTCTCGGAGTGATTGTTACACATACACTGACGTTTTATTTTACAAGCCGCTAGAGGGCGCTGTTCATTAACAGAACTAACATACCGCCCCACATTGCACTGGTTTAACCATGCAATCATTGTTACTAAATTAACATTCATATTGGTTACATCTAGAACACTTTACACATTCAACACTTGACAATTCTCAAGAAATACAATTACATAAATTATATAAATTCAAGATTTCACAAATAACAATATTTTTTTATACAAATACAAAATCACTTTTCTAACAATGAGTAAATTTACACACCACCAATGGTACACTAAATGAAAAATTCAAATTATATTTAAGGATCTTCCATTGGTAAAACACAAATTTTTGATATGGCTCTTTTACATGTACTATACTGAGTTTTAATTTTTACAACACGCACTTTTTTATCTTCGCCATAATACAATTCTACGATTCTACCTAATGCCCATTTATATGTTGGTAAATTTTCTTCAATTATTAAAACTAAGTCTCCAATTTTAACGTTATTTTTTTCAAATATCCATTTTCCTCTCTGTTGTAATTGATTCAAGTAATTACGACTCCAAAATTTCCACATTAATTGAACTATCTTAGTTATTTTTTGCCACTTTTTGAGATTACTCTCTTTACATTTTGTCAAATTAGGCTCTTCTAGCGAATTTAAAGACATATTAATTAAATAATGAGCTGGTGTAAGCACTTGGAAATCATCATCATTGTTTGATAGGGGGCAAAGCGGTCGAGAATTTAAAATTCCCTCAATTTGTACTGTGACCGTAAGTAGTTCCTCGTACGTTAAATTAATTCCATTCACAACTCTTTTTAAGTGATATTTACATGACTTTATGGCCGCTTCCCAAAGACCTCCAAAATTGGGCGACCTCGCAGGAATAAATTTCCACTCTATTCCTTCTGCTGCTAAGTAATTAGCTAATTTTTCGTCTGGGTTTCTGACTATTTCAAGGAGTTTTTAATTTCATTGCTAGCTCCGACGAAATTTTTACCATTGTCCGAAAACAGTTTTGCACATTTGCCTCTTCGAGCCATAAACCTTTTCAACGCGGCAATGAATGCTTACGATGTTAAATCTGATACTAACTCAATATGTACCGCTTTAAACACAAAACACACAAAAATACAAATATACACTTTAAACAAATTTCCTTTACGTTGTCCTTTATTTTTAATGAAAAAAGGACCAGAGATATCTACTCCTGAACAATTAAATGGATAATCAGTAATAAGTCTCTCTTTTGGCAAATTACCCATAATTTGAGTTGACACAATTGGTTTCGCTTTAAAACATACAATACATTTATATACAATTTTTTCTGCACATTGACCTACCATTCAACGGCCAAAATTTTTCCCGAATATGATTCAGTAACGATACAGTTCCCACATGTAAATATTTTTATGAAAATATTCTATTATTATTAAAGTTAATTTATTATTTTTTGGTAAAATTATCTGGTGCTTTTTATTAAAACTTAACTCTAAGTTACACAATCGTCCTCCTACTCTTAAGACACCGTTGTCATCTAAAAAGGGATTCAATGTCTTTAACTTACTGTTTGGTAGCACACTCCCCTTACTTTTAAGATGGTTAATATCACTGGAAAATTCTTGCTCTTGCACTTTTTTTTACCAGAAATGTTTCAGCTTTCTCAAATTCTTTTGTCGTGAGTGGACCAGCCACTTTATTTATTCCCTTTAAATTTTCCACGAACCTGAAAATAAAACTTAATACACGTAAAATAGTTATATAATTAATGCTTAGATTAAGAAGGTCGTTTAAAAAATCATTAACATGAATATTAAGCACCGATTGAAAGTTTTCAATTTGTTCATTAACACAGTTTTTCAGTTCTGAATTATATTCATCTAGTTTCTCTCTACAGTTTATAGTTCGATTTGGATAGTCATCATCACCTGAAAGAAATGTTGGTCCATTAAACCATAAGTTTTGTTGCAAAAGTTTATCAGGATCGACTCCTCGGGAGACTAAGTCTGTAGGATTTTGATCAGATGGTACGTGTCTCCATAACTGATTAGGATAGAGTTCTTGTATCTTGGCAACCCTATTTTGAACAAAGGTCTTTAAGTCCATCGGTTCCTTTCGAAGCCACGCCAAGACGATCATCGAATCCGACCAAAGATATAATTCAGCAGTTTCTAGTTGTAAAGCAGCTACAACTCTTTTCACAAGTTCTGCCAATAGCACTGCAGCACACAATTCAAGTCTGGGAATTGTCAGGCTTTTAATAGGCGCTACTCTCGATTTGCTTGTGATTAACCGAACTAAAGTTTCACTCTTCAAATTTTTAGATTTCCAGTAAACTGCTGCACCGTAGCAATCGCTCTGAGGCATCAGCAAAGCCATGGATCTCAATAACTTCTGGAAAAGCGACAAGAATACGCCTTGGTATCTATATTGTTGATATTCTCTAAAGATACCAGGAATTGTTGCCATTCTCGATATTCTTCAGCTGGCAGAAGGTCATTCCATTCCAATTTGCTTCTCCACAAACGCTGGAGGAAAATCTTTGCTTTGGAAATTACTGGTGCCATCAGTCCAACAGGATCAAAGATCTTGGCAATAGTAGACAAGACGCCTCTTTTAGTATAAGAACTGTCCAAACAGACTTTCACTTTAATCAAAAAGCAATCTAGGTTCGGCTTCCACGACACTCCTAACATTTTCGTCTCTGTTAAAGTTGCAAAATTGTAATTCTGTTCGGGACCTGGTGACAATTTCTCGTGATTGGCGCAAAGTTTATGCAACTCCATTCCAGCACTTTTCAAAATTCCTTTTAATTGTTGTCTGAGAACAATTGCCTCCTCTAACGTTGCAGCACCACAAAGGACATCGTCCATATACAAGTTGTTCCGTAAAACTGAAGCTGCTATAGGGAAGTTAGCCTCTTCATCCATCGACAATTGGGTTAAAGTTCTCTGTGCTAAGTAGGGAGCACTTACAGTGCCATAGGTAACAGTCGAAAGTTGTAAATTTTGGGTGATTCATGTTCACTTTCACACCAAACGATTCTCTGCAGATTACGCTCTTTAAGGTTAATTAATATAGTTCGATACATCATTTTAATGTCTGCTGTAAATGCATACGTGTAAGTTCTGAACCTGAGCATTTGTGCATATAAGTCCTCTTGTATCACTCCTCCATTATATTGAATGTCATTTAAAGATATTCCATTATCAGTTAACGAAGAACAGTTAAAGACAACTCTAAGTTTTGTTGTGGACTTTTCTGGACGATAAATTCCATGATGGGTAGCGTAGTATGCGATTTTTGGTTCAGTTTCGTTAGTCACTTCCTTCATGTGACCCAGTCTTTCATAATCTCTTAAAAATTCACGATATAAATTTAAGTAATTTTCATCTCTAGCTAAGCGATTCCACAGCGATCCAAGTCGTTTGAGGGCTATGTCTTTCGAATTACCTAAACACGAGGGTTCCTTTTTTAAGGGTATAGATACTACATATTTACCTTCGTTAGTTCTAAAATGAGTATTCGCGTAATGTTCCTCACAAATTAGCCTTTTTTTATTTTTAACTATTGGTTCCTCTACCTCCTCTAATTTCCAAAATTTTTCTAAATTTTTATTCAAGTCCTCACCACGAATCAAACCGCAGTGAACCTTAGTTTCATTTATTGAATCTAAATTACCCGTTACTATATAACCAAATACGCTGTTGACTAACAGTAATTGCGAATCTTTTATTTTAATTCTTTCCGGTTTCAATAACTCATAAAATATATTTGCACCTAATAATAAATCAATTTTGCCGGGAACATTAAAATTAGAATCCGCTAATTCCACAAAATTAAAAAAAATCAGAATTTATCTCTAACGCTTTCTGCGGAATAAAATTAGTGATTTTTTTTAACTACGAGCATATCCAATTCCCTTTCGAAAGATTTATTTTGATTAGAAATTGCCACTTTAACACACCCATTTACAACCATAGAAGCATCATTTAAACACGAGATTAATGTATTTATTCTTTCGGTCTTAAGTCGTAATTTATTCGCGCACTCATTCGAAATTAGACATGTTTCACTTCCCGAGTCTAACAAGGCCCTAAATGTCTGCCATTCTGAATATTTATCTTTCCCTAGAATTAAAGCAGTACTCAAAAGGCATTTGTTTTTAAAACATGCGGTTGCCACGATCAGTCTTTTGTCTACTTTCGGAACGAAAGATTCAGCATTTACACTCAAGGCGAATTGTGGCTCATCCTGGTTAACCTCTGTCATCGTCTCCAGGGGGAAGAAAGAATTCCCTTTCATTTCTCTGGGGTAATGTAATAATTTATTATGCGGCTTAGAGCAGAAACAATTTTTTGATCGGCATTTTCTAACGCTGCATTGAGGTGAAAAACATTTAAAACAAAGTCTATTATTTTGAACAAATTCTACTCTTTCGTTTACAGAAAACATTTTAAATTGTGGACAAAATTGTAAAGCATGAACATTATTTTTACACAATACACATTTATCATTTTTTAACTCGGAAAAAAATACATTCGATGCATCTCGCGGTATTTTAGCATTAAATTTGTTTTGTTTATTATAACTAAAAAGCTTGACATTTTCACAAAAGGGCTTAGAAAATATCTCATTCTTAATTTTGCCTTTCGATGACAAATATATATCGCACTCACGCCCTAACTCTTGTGGTTTAAAATATTTCTCTCCCTGTTTTATACTCATGTAAGACATTAATTCTTTGTCGAGTGTGTTCATTATTTTATCCGATACAATTAACTCACACAATGATTTAAAATCATTCACATTGCGCAGCTGACAATAATACTCAAATGTCGCGCATAATCGTGATGCAAATTGTACATAACTCTCTGAACTTATTTTTTGCGCTTTCTGAAATCTATTATAGCATTCTTGCGGTGTGGGAGAAAATTCTTTTAATACTACATCTTTTTAAGCTTACTATAATTATTTAGTTCTTCTTCGGAAACATGAACTAGTAAATTATTAACTCTTTCATCTAGAATATTTAAAAGAATTTCGCCTTTAAATTGTTCGGGCACCTCTTTTATTTTGAATGCTTTTTCAAGCGACTGGAAAAATAAATTATATGACTCCACTCTTGAAGGTACGGGTATTGTTAAAGTTTTCACGGACTTTAACAAAGTCTCAACATTAAAATTGGCAGCAGTTTCAAAAACAGTCGGATTTTGAATATCGGAATTTTGAGGTAAATTCTTCTGGATATTTGCAAGCTCTAATTGTTTTTGCAATTGCGCTAATTTAATTCGTTCAAAGTCTAATTTAGTTTCACTATCCAATCTCTTATTTTTAATTTCCGCCAAAGCATAATCGATTGCAGATTGAACTAACTCTTTATCATTTTTGTAAACGTCACTATTTACAATTACACTTTTTAAGCCAGCGATTTTTGCTCCTTCTGGTACAGTTAAATTTAACTCTTCCGCAACGATTTTTAACTCGTCTTTCCCTAATTTATTTAAAGACATATTTATGAATTAAGGACACTAATAGAAGGATCAATTAATTGCACCTACCTCCTCAGATCGCTGTTTCACGCCGCTCGCTAAAGTTTCGGTTTCGCAATCGGTCTCTATTCACACTTTGGACATCACTTATTTTTTTTTCTTTTTCACTGTGAATTTTGATAATCCACGGTTTCACAAATACACATATCCATTCGATCGCTTACCTCCGGTGAGGCTGACCATATTTTGACTCAACACAATAAACAACACTAGCAGTGGACTGTGATTTCTTTAATTTCTCTACTCCGTACACTACATCTCGGAGTGATTGTTACACATACACTGACGTTTTATTTTACAAGCCGCTAGAGGGCGCTGTTCATTAACAGAACTAACAAGCGTAAATCATCAAAAACTCACCCAAGAGCATCCTATCAATACTTTAATTCACAATTTCTGAACGATTTCTCATATCTCCTACAACAATCACCACTTATATATTGCTCATAACTCCCGCTAATGCCATATCAATCCAAATGATCTATAGTCTCACATTAGAGTTTAACTATTTGGTATTAGATGCAAACCAGATTGCATGCAAAAAAGTTGTTTGATTGGTCATAAAAGTTTGATTGGTCATAAATAATTTTAAAGTGTAGTCATGTAAATATTGGTCTATGTGTGTGTGTATTAAAATGTATCCTGTGTGTGGAATGCACATAATCTTCACAACTGGACCACTAACAAGCTGACTTTGTGGACCTTATGCTGTGTGGTGGATTTGGGCATTTCCTAAAGTCCATCGTAACCCTTCACAAATTTGCCAATTTTATGAGTTTAAAAAGATTTTTAAGAAATATTTTTGATCTATGTATTTTTTCAAAAAGTTAATGGGATAATCATTCTGTATGCCACCAAATATAAATTTCTGGATGTTCTTGAATTTATCAATATTGTGTGTAGTTAAATTATTATTTCTCATCAAAAAATTTAAAATTATATTTCTAAATATTGATAAATGTAAACAACTATTGAAGTTCGGTATCTTTATAACATGGAAGTTAAATGCATCCCTTTTATCATAGATATTGCTATATAATTTGTTGTCAATAATATTTAAATCTAAATCTAAAAATTCAACTTTGTTCGAGTTAAAATTTGTCTGTATTAATTTTAGATATTCCGGATAAAAAGTAATGCTAGGTTTAAATTCCCTGTCGCGACCTATAACAAGTAAATCTCATGTATGTATCTTAATAAGAGGCAAGATGGTTGATTTCTTCGTTTTAATTCATAGTGATGTAAATACAGGTTAGCGAGACTGTTACTAGCAGCGCCACCCTGAGGCAATCCTTTGATTTGTTTGTAAAGTTTGTTATGAAAAATATAAAAAATGAAGTTCTCCTGTATTACAAATCAATTTAGTGTATTGAACTTTTCAAATCTAATGTAACTATTCAAACCATATTTCTCATATGCAAAGTACTTAAATTATATCTTCTATTTTGATGGAGTTAAATAAATCTTCGAAATCAAATCCATGCACTGAAAATACGCGTTGTTGCTCAACCTTCTTTATTACATCATGGCTGTTTTTTATAATGGAAGCATCTTTAAATTTGTCTATTGTGAAGAGTGTTTTTTTAACAGGTATAGAAGTTTAAGTTGGCATTACTTTCCAAGATGGCGACCGATTTAACAGCTGTCAAGTGATTTATTCTCAGTATCAAAACGATCATCAAGCAAGGCGTAGATTCGTCGAATAGGCCCAAAACGAGATTGCCGTTGTTCCCGATTTTCATAAGCGAATTTTGTTTAGCGATGAAGCGCACTTCTGGTTGAATGGCTACGTCAACAAACAAAACTGCCACATTTGGAGTGAAGCTAATCCACAAGTGTACGTCGAAACACCGTTACATCCAGAAAAACTGACTGTTTGGTGCGCTTTATGGGCTGGTGGAATCATTGGTCCGTACTTTTTCAAAAACGATGAAGGCCACAATGTTACAGTCAATGGTGATCGGTAGAGCCATGATTACTAACTTTTTCATTCCTGAATTGAACAATCATGATGTCCAGGAGCTGTGGTTCCAACAAGACGGCGCAACATGTCACACAGCTCGTGCCACAATCGATTTATTGAAAGACACGTTTGGTGACCGCCTAATTTCACGTTTTGGACCTGTGAATTGGCCTCCAAGATCTTGTGATTTAACACCGCTAGACTTTTTTCTGTGGGGCTATGTAAAGTCATTGGTCTATGCGGATAAGCCACAAACGCTTGACCATTTGGAAGACAACATTCGCCGTGTTATTGCCGATATACGGCCACAAATGTTGGAAAAAGTCATCGAAAATTGGACGTCCAGATTGGATTACATCTGAGCCAGCCGTGGCAGTCATATGCCAGAAATCATATTTAAAATGTAATGCCACAAGATTATCTTTCGAATAAAAAAAATTCATGTCAATCGAATAATACATCGTTGTTTTATTGCAATTTAAAGTACTATACCTCTAAAAAAAACACTCTATATCTTTTAATATGTTTTGTAAAATTCTTCCCAATTTGCATGCATAAGGATTGAGCTCATTTGTTACACTGCGGAATTTGACTGGATTTTTATGAAATTTAGGAGTAAAAAATATATGGGGATATATTTAATTTTATTGCTAGAAATATCTTATTTTTTACAAAATGCTAATAATATGTTGTTAATTTCTTTCATACTAAATTTACTTACTTCATATGCATTATTATTTTTATATGATCATTTATTAACTTACTATAGTAATATTTACACATTACTGCATAATTTCCTGGGACTTTATCAACATAGACTATCACAAAGTGCTTTTGTAAGTTTTCCTATTGGTCTTTTAATTTCTCTATAAGAAACATCATTTTTTGTTCTAAAATTAAAATTCATTAATCCCTGAGGACATAAAAACCATATTCCTTAAAGGCCTGAGTAGGTAAATTATTTTATTGCAATATCGAGAATAAATTTGTTAATATCTTCTGATAGCTGTTTTTTTTTACATTTAAATTGCTATTCGAAATAGTTAATCGATAACCAGTGCCTTTGCACTTAATTTCTCTTAATTTCTGATCTTGAACTATTTCTAGGTTGCCTATTATTACGTGCCCATGATATTCGTCCACGTATTTCATGTAATCCTTACATCTACTTCTTTTAGATCTACCACTTTCTTAATATTATTATAGTTAAAAATCAATCTACCAATATTTTTATTATACTTGAACACTCGCTTTATCAACACATTTCTCACCGGGAATAAATCCATGTGTTTCTTAAATATTTCAGAAAAATGTATCCCATTATATGATTTGCTCATATATAGCAAAGTGCAATATTCTATATTATAAGCATCCTTAGAGTCTATCTTTATTTTTAATTTATTTGCAATATATTTGCATAGATCCATGACCAAGTGTGATCCGAGATTACCTGTTAATCCAATATTTTAAAAAATAATAATAATAATTTTAAACTATTATTATTTTTTCATTAAGTTTAAATAAGAAATACTTTATTTGTCCAACACTGAAATTATCCTCAATGTCTCGTAATAATTTATTTAATTATTTTTAATTTTGTATCCCTTTCTCTATTTCCTCGCTTTTTGCGTCCACCTTTTCCAACTCTCTCTCTCTCTCTCTCTTTTAGTCTTACCACCATTATTTCTACTCCTTCTATCCTTTCTACCCCTTATCTAGACTCCTTATCATATTTTGTTTCAACGCCTGGATTAAATTTTTCTTGTTCCATATTACATTTAATCCGTAAGGATACATAGCTTTATAAACACCGATGTAAACATTTTCATACTATAATCTTTTTATCTTATTCGGAACATTCTTAATAATATTCAACACAACACTTTCAAAACCATATTTATTAAAATACTGTACCTCTATCCTACCTATATTTTTTGTTGGTGTATTTTTTCAAGTGTTTGAACTATGTTGATTAATTCTTAGGTTCATAGTTCCTGATGTTTGACCTACATACTTAAAGCCGCAGACACCGCATGTCAACATATATATACAGTTGAATGTTTTACAGAGCTTAAATTCTGATTCATCATTATTCTGTTCATGTTGCATCATGGGGGAGGTTTTGCATCTTTTATCCCCACATTTTCTAAATTTCAATTTTAAGTGGTCCGAATCAAAGTGGTCAATTTAAGTCAAGTCAATCAAGTCAATTTTAAGTGGTCCGAAATTTTCGTCATATTTAAAATAATTACATTTAGATTCATAATTCCTCCACTTCGATACATCATGGTGATTCCTTACAAAATCAGTATTCCAAATAAAACGCGTTTTATATTTCCCAATATACTGATTATCATGTACTCCTAACCTCGAAAATTTCTCATTAACCATAACCAACAACAAGAAGCTAACGTTTTTTTTAGTTTTTATTTTATTTATAATTTTTTTGCATGCTGTCTCGTGTTATATATATATAAAGGAGAAAAGCGACTCACTTACTCACTCACTCACTCACTGACCGACTAATCACGATATCTCCGGAACTATTAAACCTACAGACTTGAAATTTGGTAGGTAGGTTCCCTTCATGGAGTAGACGTCAGCTAAGAACGGATTTTGCAAAGTTCGAACCCCAAGGGGCGTTAAGGGGAGATAAGGGGCGTTATAGATAATTATTTCCATTACTAAACTATTAGATGTACAGTCGTGAAACTTGGTACACAGATTTCTTTCATAAAGTAGAAATTCCTACATAATGATTTTAAAAAAAATCGACCTCCAAGGGGCGTTGAGGGCGTTATAGATAATTATTTCCATTTTTAAACTATTAGACGTACAATCTTGAAATTTGGTAAGCGGATTCCTTTCATTGAGTACAGATCCCCTACAGAATGGGTTTTGTGAAAATCGACTCCCAAGTGGCGTTGTAGAGAATTAAGTGGCGTTATAGGCAATTAACTCCTTTTTTAAACTATTAGACGTAAAATCTCGAAATTTACTGAGCTGCTTCCATTCATTGAGTAGAGATCCGCTATAAGATGGGCTTTGTGAAAATCGTTTTCTAAGTAGCGTTGCGGGGACTTAAGGGGCGTTATACATAATTATTTCCATTTTTAAACTATTAGACGTACAGTCTTGAAAAATTTGGTAAGCGGATTCCTTTAATAGAGTACAAATCCGCGGCAAAATGGATTTTGTCAAAATCGACTCCCAAGTGGCGTTGTACAGTATTTGGTGGTGGTATAGGCAATTAACTCCTTTTTAAACTATTAGACGTAAAATCTCGAAATTTAGTAAGCTGATTCCATTCATTGAGTAGAGATCCGCTATAAGATGGGCTTTGTGAAAATCGTTTCCTAAGTGGCGTTACGGGGGCTTTAGGGGCGTTATACATAATTATTTCCATTTTTAAACTATTAGACGTACAGTCTTGAAATTTGGTAAGCGGATTCCTTTCATAGAGTACAGATCCCCCTACATAATGGGTTTCATGAAAATCGACCCCAAGTGTCGTTGTAGAAAATTAAGCGGCGTTATAGGCAATTAACTCCTTTTTTAAACTAATAGACATAAAATCTTGAAATTGAGTATAAGCAGATTCTATTCACTGAGTAGATATCCGCTATAAGATGGGTTTTGTGAAAATCCTTTTTTAAGTGGCGCTGCGGGGGCTTAAGGGGCGTTATAGATAATTTTTTTCCATTTTTAAACTATTAGACGTACAGTCTTAAATTTTGGTAAGCGAATTCCTTTCATGGTGTTGAGATCCGCTACAAAATAGTTTTGGGCAAAATTGATCCCCAAGGGTCACTGAAGGGCATTAAGGGGCGTAATAGATAAATATTTCCGCTTTTCAACAAATAGAACCACCTGCTTAAAAATTAGAAGGTATATTCCGTTCATGGAATAAAGTTCTTTTTACAAAGATTTTTGCGAAAACGGACCCCCAAAGGAGTGAGGTTGCGAGGGATTAAGGCGTGTTATAGAAAAATTCCTGTTTTTGAATTTAACTCATTTACATGAAATTTGTTGAGCACTTTTTTCTTTAGTTGAATAGAGTTCCACTAAGAGTGGATTTTACGGAAATCAACTCCGGGGGAAGCGGGGAGAGTTATTGGGGCGTATTGATAGACAAAATTCCCGTTTTCGAACTGCTAAGGCTACAATAACAAAATTTGGTTTGCATGCTTTTGTTGAATTGGAATCCGCTAAGAGTGCTCTTAACGAGGTATTGATGATAAAAATTCCGTTTTCGCTCTGTTAGATTTAGACTTGAAATTTAGCACGCATGTTTATTTTATGGAGTAGAGATCCACTGAAAGTTGCTTTGGTGGAAATCCACTTGATTATTAGGTTAAGTGAGCGAAAAAAAATCTTTCTACTTCTATTTTAGATATAAATAGAAATTAGATATTATAATTTATGTTCTTTTTATATCAAGGGGCGAGAGTGTAACAGCTATAAATATATTTTTCAATACAATCGAATTCTTAATGCTAGATATCAATAATTAATATATATCTAAACAGTATACATATATAAAACATTGTGAAATACCCAGTGAAGCGGGTGGGTAACGGCTAGTATATAGATAATTTTCGGGATATTCAAGTGCAAAAATTTAAAACGTGAAGAGAAATGAGCATATTAGAGTAGAGATGCTACTGGCTAATCAAGAATTTGAGGAAGTGTTCTATCAGAACAATTAAGTAAAATGTAAAAAAATAAAGATTAAAATTTTGGATTTTAGAGTCAGCAACTACATTACTGTCAAGTATGATATATTTACATTTCAAGTTTATGAAGAGAGCTTGCACCTCAATAAAAGGATTATCGTGCTTTTTAATCGATCATTGTTAGTATGGACTATAAATTGTTAGCATGATGAGTGTTTTTTTAACGTGCCCAGAAGTGTTAGGCATAATCCGAAAAATTTTGTTAAATATGCATATACAGTCAACTCTCGATAATTCGAAGTTGGAGGGACCAATGAAAAACTTCGAATTATCAAGAATTCGAATTATCAAGAGAGTAGGAAAAAACTCTCAAAATACACGAAGAGAAGTTTTTTTTCTAACACATTTAAATTTAAAACTATGTAATAAAGCAACAATTGCGCATAATTTTTTAAAGTACATTTTATACAGTATAAAAATAAAACAGAAGTTAAAAGTTCTATATTAAAAGAATACATTTATGTCTTGAAAACAACTATTAAAAGAATATACATACTATATATAATTAATACTTTATCTCGAAAAAATCTGTTATCTTTTTTTGTTTTAAGGCATTCAATCTAACTTTGTCAATAGATTTTTCTAGAACAAATGAATCCTATTAAATGTCTGCATCAACATGATTTTGAAGGAAAAAGTTGCGTAGTTAGTTTAGTGACACTTTAGCTTCTGACAGAGTTACCGGAGTCAACTCCTCCGATTCGTCTTCATCACTTTCTGTATTATTGCGATTCAAAGCCACAATTTCAGCCTCAGATAGAGCTCCCCATACAGCAATGTCCGTGTCAACCAACACGTAGTCGTCGAACATCAAATCTTGTCCTGGAAGAGCTTCAAAAAAAGTTATGGTTCAGCATTAAATTCAGTGAGTGTATCGTCCACATCAACCAGATTCGGCCAGGGGAAGCCTGACAGCTTCCCCTCGCCGATTTAAAACAGCTGTGAATTGTCAAAGGAGTAACAGCTCCCCAAGCCTTGTCAATCAGGATCAAAGCTGTTAAAATAGAAATAGTAGCTACATTCTGCTGATTTTCGAGGTTGTCCAAAACGCTTTTAACGACTTCACGCCGATAAAAAGTTTTAAAATTATGTATGATGCCCTGATCGAGTGGCTGAAGTTTTGAGGTTGAGTTGGAAGAGAAAAATTGAAGTTTCACACATTTGATAAAGGTGGTGCGTTATTGTGCACAGTACAGTTGTCTAAAAATAAGAGAATATGTCGTTTCTCTCTTTTCATATCCGAGTTCAGTGAGACCAACCATTCATTAGAGTGCGGGGGTCATCCGTGCCTTCTTCTTTGAGAGGTATTTGGTAGGGAACAAGTTTATGCCCTTGAAACACCGAGGTTTTTGCAGATTTTCCTATAATGAGAGGAGTAATCTTTTCAGAACCGTCCATGTTTACAGCCAGTAAAATAGTTAACCTCTCCTTGCTATGTTTTCCTCCATAGCATTTTTCTTTTTTGAATGTAAATGTTTTTTCTGGCAAACACTTGAAAAAGAATCCGTGTTGAAAATGTTACGCTGTTCGTACTCCTTTATTAGAACCGAAAGCGAGTTCTGCCACTTAGAACAAACATTAATGTCAACACTTGAGCTTTCCCCGCACATTTTTTTGAAGACTATCCCATTCCTTTTCTTAAAAATTGTGAGCCATCCCTCGCTAGCCAAAAACTCGATTCCTATTTCTTTGGCGAATATTTTCGCCTTTTTCTTCAATAAAAAGCCACCCAACGGAATATTCTGTCCTCGATACTGTCTCATCCTTGAAACTAAACATTGTTCAAGACGTGGAAAATTACCTTTACTAACGCGTTTTCTCACTCTACTCGAAGATGCACTAAAGATTTTCTCTTTATTCTTCAGAATAGTGGAGAGCGAGCTCAGTGGGATTTCAAATGCTTTGGCTACATTGACCTTCCTCTCACCTTCTTCAACTGATTCGATCACCTTTTGCTTTTCAGAAATTGTTAAGCACTTGTGTACTTTTTAAAAGAAGACAGGTCGTTCCTTTCGCGTGTTAAGTCGACACTGAGGTGAGGTGTAAAGTAGTGGTCTGAAGGGTATGTTGCGTTAATGTTCAATCAGGATGCAATCGGATAAAACTTAACAACTTGAACTTTATTGTAGACACATGTTCTAAATCATCTGCGAGTGTTGAGAGAGAGAGAGAGATTACCCATGAGCACAACGTATATATACTGCAACCCTAGCGGAGAAAACTAGTACTATTCTAGATGTACACTTCATTGTAAGGTGCTACCATCTAGTGAGTTAAAATATAGGATATGCTACAATAGTATCCCCCCAGTGATGGAGAGAATCGAAAGAACGATATATGACATGCTCATGAGCAAAATCTCAAATACAATTATTTGAAATATGCTTGAAAATTACATTGAAAAGAAAATATAATATGCATACAGATATTTGAAATTACATTACATAAATATACATATGAAAAGGTATGAAAATCATAAGATATGAAAAGTCAAACAAATTTTCCAAGAAAAATATATATATATGTCCATCTGGTACTTGAATAGTTTATTTAATTTCAGTTATTAGTCTCTGAGGAAATCTTACCCGTCTACCTGATTTGGTAGTTTGCATGTTTGTTGTCACTGGATGGCGATGTGATGATTCTGCACTAATGATAGGATCAGGAATGGTATCGGGCAAATCCTTGAACACAAATGCTGGTTTAACTCTATCAAGTGACACACAACTTTTCTTTCCATTTATATTAATGGTTAGGTGTTTGTCATTCCTTGATAGAACTTCGTGTGGCCCTGTGTAAGGCTGAGACAATGATGGGGAAACTTTGTCAACACGGAGGAACACATGAGAACAGTCATCCAATTTAGGGTGCACAAAAATTTTTGAAAATCCATGAGTGGATGTTGACAAGGGTTTTAAATGATTCATTTGGTTTCTCAACTGTTGCACAAATCCGTAGTCTAGTGGCATTGAAGATGTGTCAGTGCATATCTCGGCTGGTAATCTGAGGGAAACACCATACACTAATTCTGCACTTGAAGCATTGATGTCGGGTTTCACAGCTACTCGCAAGCCAAGAAGAACTGCAGGTAGGGTCTCAGTCCACTTGATATTCTCATGAGCCATTAAGGCGCTCTTTAGCACTCTATGTAAACGTTCCACTAAACCGTTTGCTTGTGGGTGGTATGATGTGGTCCTGATGCGGTTTGTGCCCAGGAATTTCGTTAATTCTTTGAAAAGAGCAGCTTCAAATTGTCGGCCTTGATCAGTCGTTAGGTAAACTGGGCAACCAAATCTAGAGATCCAAGTGTCAAAAATGGCACGAGAAACTGTTTCTGCAGTAATGTTCTCTATAGCTACTGCTTCTGGCCACCTAGTGAATCGATCGACAATTGTTAAGCAAAAAGATTTTCCTTCTGATGATGGTAAAGGACCTATCAAATCCACATGAATATGTGAAAATCTTGCATCAGGTAAGGCGAAAGTGCCCAGAGGTGTCTTCGTGTGTCTGTGCAATTTAGAACGTTGACAAGCAATACAATTCTGGACCCAATCTTTCACTGTTTTCCGCATGTTTGGCCAAACATATCTGGATGCGATGAGTTGGAAAGATGCTGCAACACCAGGGTGAGCTAAGTTGTGAAAATGCTCAAATATGGTTCTACGAAAATTATGTGGTACAAATGGTCTGGGAGAGCCAGTGGAAGTATCACAGATAAGTTCAGTGGCTGATACTGGAGATGGCACACGTTTAAAGACAAGGGAAGATTTCTCGTCATTTTCGAAAAATCGTAATTCGTTGTCTTCTAGTTGAGCCTTTGAAAATGCCTCGAAATTTAAAAATGAATTGGATATTTGATTCACTTCAATTCTTGAAAGTGCATCAGCGACTGCGTTGCGGGTACCATTTATATGACGAACATCGGTACTGAATTGAGATATGAAATCTAGATGTCGCCATTGCCGTGGACTGCACTTGTCAGGATTTTGCATAAAGGCATACATGAGAGGCTTCTGGTCTGTGTAGATTCTGAAGTCTCTTCCTTCGAGCATGTGACGAAAACGTTTGACCGAAATATACATTGCCAGGAGTTCTCTGTCATATGCGAACCATTTCTGCTGACTTTTCGAGAGTTTCACTGACAAAAAGGCAACAGGTTCCCAATTGTTTTGGCAAAGTTGCATAGAGAACCACCTACGGCTTTTTCACTCGCATCAGTCCAAAGGCTTAATTTTGCACCTGGAATGGGATGTCGAAGAAGAGTTGCGTCAGCTAAAGCGTTTTTGGCATCATTAAATGCCTGCTCTGCCTCCTCAGTCCATTGAATTGAGTCATGCAAATTTTTACAGGAAACTTTTTAGACTTTTTAAAGTTTTTAATTCCTTCCAAAAATTTATTTAGTGGGGCTAATAAATGAGCAGCTTTGGGAACAAAGCGTCGATAAAAATTAAATAACCCGAGGAAACGTCTTAATTGCGTGAGTGTAATAGGTTGAGGAAAAATTTAAAATGCAATCGACGCGATCCGACAAGGGTTCTATTCCTGATTCAGATACTTTAAACCCTAAGAATTTTATAGAAGTTACACCGAAAATGCATTTAGAGGGCTTTAAAGATAGTCCATATTGTTGTAAGCGTGTGAATAAAATTTGTAAATGTTGTAAATGTTCTTCGGGTGAAGAAGACGCGACCAGAATGTCATCTACAAAAGCGAACACAAATGGAAGATTTCGCAAGACTTCATCTATGAATCATTGAAATGTAGCAGCGGCATTGCAAAGACCAAATTGCATCCGAGTGCTTTCAAATAACCCAAAAGGTGTGATGATTGCACTTTTATATACATCATCTGGGTTAATTGGAATTTGATGATATGCCTTCACGAGATCAATGTGAGAATAAATTTTTGTACCGTGAAGATTAGAAGTAAAATCTAAAATATTGGGAACGCTATAATTATCTTTAATAGTTTGAGCATTGAGTGCACGGTAATCGCCGACTGGTCGCCACTCTGTGCTGTCTTTTTAGGAACCATATGTAAAGGTGAGGCATAATTACTTTTGGAAGGTCGCATATGACCTAGAGTAATCATGTTCTCAAATTCCGCTTTTGCGATGCGGAGACGATCGGGAGCGAGGCGGCGAGCTTTAGCTGTTACAGGTCGACTATTTGTTTCGATGTAATGGACTACGGAATGTTTAATTTCTTGATCAGGCCGGGGAGGTTTTGTGATGTCAGGAAATTTTCTTAAAAGTTCATGATAAACACTATCACCTGACACAGTTTTAATTGAATGAATTCTACTATTGCCTAAAATACAATGACATTTAATATTTGTCTCCGAGTCTAACAATGCTTGCTTACTTATATCCGGTACTAAACGGAAGTTGTACAAGAAATCAGCACCGATAATTGGGGTTGAAACGTTACCAACTAAAAATGTCCATTGGAAAATTCTCCTTAAGCCTAAATCCAAAGAAAGTGTTTGAGTTGTGTATACATGTATGGGTGATGTATTGGCGGCAGAAAGTGTCATTTGTGAATTATTTTGCCTTTGTGTTTTTGTTGCTGGAATTATGGACACATCAGATCCCGTGTCAATTAAAAATGTGACATTAGTACGTCTATCTCGAATAAAAAGGCGACGAGAATTTCTTGGCAAGGCAGTAGTCGCCATTATACCTAACCGGACTCGTTTTTGAGAATTTACATGGAGGGTGACATTTTTGAGCTGCTGAGCCAAATTTGTAATGGTACCAGCACTGCTCGTATGTTTTTGATTTAGAGCGATTACGTTTATGAAATGGGAGATTACGATTACGACTACGACTTCTGCTACGCGAAATTTCATCAATGCGCAAATTTAATTTTTTTATTTCTTCAAGTACATGGCTTTCAATGGAATTTTGTCTGAGGAAACGGAACAGGCACTTACCGCAATTGGAGTCACCTCCATGACTCGATCGGCTACTTCGGCAGCTTTCTCCAGTGTCAGCGGGCTTATAGCTGCAAGAATGGATTGTACACGAGTGGGCAGATGCTGCTGAAAAAGTTCAAGCATGAGGTCATCCGGAACGCTATGAGATTCCGCGCGCCTCCTCATGACTCGCAATAGTTCGCTGGGACGTCTATCTCCGAGTTCTTCTCCGATGAGTAATTTCCTGATTTCTTGATGGGATGATTCACCGCTTCTTTTATTAGCTCCGTTCTCGCTTTTTCGTAAGGCTCCACAGGGTCGGGATTCATAATGACGTCACGAATGATGGTTGCGGCTTCCGGTGGTAAATGTGCGATGATGTAATTAAATTTTGTTTTGCTGTCTGTTATTGCCTTGGGACAGCCAAGTTGGAATGTGCTATCGCACATTGTGAACCAGAGAGCAGGATCGTGAAAGTTATATGCCGGTATCTTGACGGCGCCTACGTCATTCATTTTGAAGCTTACACGTGGTTACCAGTTCTTACGCAATATTTAGCTATTTCGTGAAAATTTTAAAAATAAAGCATTATTTTAATGCCATAATATCTTATTCATGCAGGTCACCATTGAAGGGTATGTTGCGTTAATGTTCAATCAGGATGCAATCGGATAAAACTTAACAACTTGAACTTTATTGTAGACACATGTTCTAAATCATCTGCGAGTGTTGAGAGAGAGAGAGAGATTACCCATGAGCACAACGTATATATACTGCAACCCTAGCGGAGAAAACTAGTACTATTCTAGATGTACACTTCATTGTAAGGTGCTACCATCTAGTGAGTTAAAATATAGGATATGCTACAGGTCCAAGGTTTATCGAAATTAACAGGTAGGAAACGTAAATCACCACTACTTTAGTAAAATAATATTTTTAATTTAAAATTTGGAATCTCTAAAATGAACTCAAGGCGTATTCACAGTTCACACTCAGCTACGGGGTATACTTAATAGCAGGGGTCGACAACTGTGGAACGTGGAGCAATTCTTAGTGGCACATTACCGCTCTTTTAAAAAAAATAATAGAATAAAATTAAATCCCTGTCTCTCCTGTCTTTGCCTCGTACATTTTTATATAAAAGTTTTATTTCTCACTTTCAATTCTCTGCCATAAAACGATTCTGCTGAATTATCTTGGATGTAGTTTGAGTGCTTTATTTTTTAAAAAAAAACATCTGTTTAAATGTGACTCATTATTAGCAATAAATACTCAACGCAAATCAAAATTATCGTGCAATATTTGTAAAAGGAAGCATCACTCATTACTGCATAGTGAATAAAAAAAGAGAGCAGTTTTCCTTTATCCATCTAAAGCTTGGGTATCAACGGAAAAAGAAAAAACAGATGGCTTAGGAATAAATCAAAAAATTCTGCTTAACAAATACCGGAAATATAATAAACAAAGTTAGTTATTCGTGGATAATTAGGACAGGAAGTGAATCTAACTTCATAATATTGAAGGTTCGAATTATCGAGAGTTTTATAGGATAACTTCGAATTATCGCGTGTTGTAGTCTGGCCAACCACAAATTTTACTTCGTAATATTGAGAGTACCAAAGCGTATGGTTTTAGTTCGAAATATCAAAAGTTTTTCTAGGGGATGAGCATATAATTCGAATTAGCGAGAGGTTCGTACTATCGAAAGTTCGAATTATCGAGAGTCTATTATACATATATACATATATACTTAGGTGAGTTTAGTTTCCCATTTCCCATAACGATTAAATTAGCCCGTAGTTCATTTGTTTGTACAAAATATCTTTAATTTAGAAAAGAAGAAATTTCTTCCATTTAGTGAAAGTGGCGAAAGTATTAAAAATAGGACCATGCAAACCGTTTGACTTTAACCCCTTTACGGTCGCACAATTTAGAAGAAAACGGTCATCAAAGTGCCTATTTTTTTTATTCAAGAAAATTATATAAAACTAAGAGTATATATGTTCAATATAAATATTTATTTTTAAATTTTTGGTACAACTTCAGCTTGAAAACAAATTAATTTTTTAAGAAAAGCCAACATTTAGGGCAATTATGACAAAATGTTAGTTTTTCAGCAAAGAGAAAAAATTTTAAAAAACATTTGTTTTAAATATTAAATGAAAATTTTATTACAGTTATATATATGCAAATGTAAAAACACATTAGTAATTTTTTCTTGAGAGGTAAATTTTAAAACATGAGATGAAGTCAACATCATAGGTAACAGTACAGATCCATTATCACTGCTCTCAGATTCACTAACCGAACTTTTAAAACAATCAGTTATTTCAAAATCTTTCGCAGATCCATTTAAAGTAGAATTCGATTCACTTCCAGTCCATGTAATTTATACAATATTAATATATATAATAACAGGATGCCTCCACGCGTATTCACGAAGAACGGAACTAAGTAACTGAGCTAAGACTACAAAAACATATCGTTAATATATATGTTTGGTTTTGCTAACATCTAGTTTAAAATAAAATAACTATCTCTAAACATGTTACTAATAATCTGGTACTACCATCTGGTAAGAAACAAATATGATTCCGGGCATAAGAAATAGATAGTTTTATTCTTTTTTGCACATTACTTTTGAGCACTCCAGCCCGAAAGTATCACGGACACGGAAATAGAGGGAGAAATTTCACCCCGTGTTTTTGACGTGAGCTAGAATGAAGGAATAAATCCTAGGTAACTGGAATATATATATATATATATATACTAAGACTGTTCAATATCGTTGTCAAGAAATATTTAAGATTGCGAAGAACTGAATAGAATACATCTTTTCTATGTACGATATTGATTGAGATGTATCAACACACATTTATGGCGATTCTTTAATTAATGAATCACTTTTCAAGGAGGTCTAGATAATTTTGTCTAAGCTGAGATTGGCTTCGTGGGCTGTAGCCTCAGAATCGTGTGCAAATAAACATGTTTTTACTAGGAGGTGGGAGGGGTTAATAGATATATTATCTAGTTAATTGTGGATGCATTTAATTATGTAAGCATAAATTTTGATTTGACCATTCCATATATGGAACCATCGTCTTCACAACATCATACAAGTAAAGCTTATAAAAGGGTGTTATTAAAGTATACGTGTAAAGTGTGTGTGAAAAAGTAAGACAATCCGATCCAGATAACAAACTTCCAATTCTGTCATCGTAAAGTATAAGGGTCTATTTTTTTTCTAAATTCCCAGGGATTTACAATATCTGCGTGATTTTAATATACTCAAAATTGTTTTCTTCAACTATTTCTAGCTGTAACTCTACAGATCAAGCCACATACTAATCATATTTTTTCTTAATTTTATCTGCCAAGCACTTCTACTTCAGCTTAATTTTGTAAACAAGGAACAGAAAAATTATTTTTATTTATCCATGCTGCTTCCTGTAGAATTAAATTTGAGATATAAGTAGTTTTTTTCCTGTTCAAATCTGTTGCAGTACTTGAAACACATGATTTGAAAGTATTTTCTTTTATATAACTGAACATTTTCTTGCTTTTTTATGATTTTTTCGCATATGGTATTAAAAATTTTGATTGCCCTTCATAGTAATTTAATAAGATTATTTTTTGGCAGCATATAGTTTTTATTCAGATTTTACCATAACCCGATGAGAAAATAAAGCGTGCTCCAATTTTTTTTCTTTGTTATTGTTTCCAGATTTATCATTTAATATGTATTTAAAATATATATAAACAATTTTTCGATTTAAAATTAGTGCAAAAATTTATCTAAGAAGCTATCACAAAAATATTTTTCTCTTACGAAGTAAAAGACAGGATCACATACTTTTCTCCTTTTGTTTGATAGCATAATTTTCATAATACTCTTTTTTTAATGTAAACAATTTAATTTAATGTTATTATTTTAGCAGAATTGTTTCTCATGCAGTTGTGGATATGCTATTTTTGTACTTATAGACTTATTAAGTAATTAATATATTATCATTTTTTTACAGATCTGAGAAAACTAAGACATGTTTTATTGAATGAGCATTTGTCGCCATATTGGTATGAATGATAAATTATAGATTTTTAACTTGTTTATTCATTTATTTTTATTCTTAAGATAAATGATTTATATAATTTTGAACATCATTTAACTGTTTTTATTACCTTTGTATGATAAGAACATTATTGAAAAAATTAATTTTTTGTGTAGGTACATGTTTTTGAAGTGCAAAGAATAAAATGTTTCATTTTTAACGTATACTTGTATTTAATATGTTTCTTTGTAATGAACAGATGTAATAAATTTGAGCAGTTACAAATCTGTTGAATAGACACAATAAATGTAAATGTAAAAATTTGATTATTTGTATTTTTTGAATAAGGAAATTGGAATTTTTTTTTTGTATAAAGTTCAAAATTAGGAGCTAAAGATTTTTTAGCTCATTTGTTATTACTAACTTGAATCAGATAATGGCAGATTTGACAAGAGTGATTGACCTATTTACTTTTCGGGCTTAAAATTAGCACTTGATTTAATTTAAGATTTATTATACAATTGAAATATTTTTTAAAATTTTATAAAGTAATAAGCTTTTATCAGTTTTTCCTGCCTCTTAAGTTTCATTAACTATTGAATTAAACTTTACTTTCAAGAAACACAAAATTTTTGTATTCATTTTTGGCTCAAAAAATTCATTTCTTACACCTAGTATAATTGTGTGATAATTTATTAATATAAGAAGGTTTAACACACTAAAAAATGATGAAAATCTTGTTTACTTAATATCTAAAATGTTAATTATATATTTATAGTTCTTAATAGTTAAGGCATGTTATTGAAATCATATTTGGGTTCACTCCTAGAAGAGCCCCCACCCTTGGCGCAAATTACTTTGGCTGGCGATAATTGCACCGTCATGGTAACCTTGCTTTTTTAAATACAACATATGGCAACCCTAACTTTTTCTAGAATTTTCGTCATTTGTGGGCGCTGATTTCAAATTTCATTTTGTTGTTGGGCACCGGGTTGAAAGTATGGCTGCGCTTGTAAGTGAATACATGTTAGAATTTTTTACGTTATTGAATGCTAGAGGCAAGAAAGAATTGATTGAATGGTGTATGAAAGAAGAATTGCTTCAAGTTATGTATGTCCTAAATGTAATGAGCAAATGGGATTAAATGAACAAAAGAGTGTTGTTTTGGATGGATTTGAATGGAGATGTCGAAAAAAGGTGTGAATACGCATGATGTTTGCAGAAGTATAAGAAAGAATTCGTGGTTTTCTCCAATAGTAAGTTAATTGGCAATAAAACGTTTTCTCCGTAATCACACCAGCCACGCAGAAGGCATGTTCGACCATTACCTCGCTGAGTATTTATGGCGGCGCTCTCGCGATCACTCACTCAGCGACGGGACTTTCCAGAATTTTTTTAAAGCAGTTGTTACACTTTACCCTCCACTTGGGAAGGATCAACAATAAGAAAGTAAGTGCTGTTGTTATATTTTTTATCTTAAATGTTAAATTTCTGTATTGTTTACATGTATTTTCATTGCGCATCCATCTTATACTGCTATATTTACTTGTCACCGTTGTCGGGTTTGCTTGGCGCCATTTCGTTTTCGCTTGGCGCTTTTTCCGGTTTGGCGCCAAGGGTGGGGGCTCTCCTAGGAGTTTACCCATATTTGAATTGTAATTTAAAGTATTATGTATATGCAGTTGTTGCTGGTTTATATTTTACTTCTAATAAACTTTGCAAATGGCTTAATTTAGATCTAATTAAATATTTTTTCAAGAATTTTGTATACATTGTATTTTAGTTTATTTGTAATATTAAACCTCTTTTTAAAATTCTAATAAAGGTTTTATATATGTATAATATACATGTGGTTATCATAATAATGGAAACACCTTAGATTTATAAATAATCCTTTATTAGTATAGTGTAGGACTACAGGTTAGATTCATACAAGTATCAATTGGAATCAATTTGTACAAATGCTGAATAGTGTTTTGAGGAATATTGTATTATTTTTCATGGAGATACTGAGAAAGGTACCAGTGATGGATATAAATTCCCTTTTGAAAACTCAAAAATAGACCATAATGGCTCAATTAGATTGAGGTTGGGTGACTGTGCGTGCCAAGATAGACGTTTAACTTCATCCTCGTGTTCATCAAACCATGATTGGACAAGTTCCACTGCATGGATAGGTGCATTACCATCCTAGAAAATTCTATTTCCTGTAGGAAACAAACTTTGCATCATAGGATGGACCTAATGAGCTAAAATTTCTCTATACTTCTCCCCAGTGATCCTTCCTCTCAGGCTTATGATTGGTCCTTCAAAAAATCATGATCATACACTTGTTCAGGTGTCGGCCAAACATGTACCCCTACAAAGTCAGGTTTTACCTTCAATATTTTATAAATTGAGGAAATATGTACTTGGCGTCAGTCAGGCTTTGGGCCCCTTAGAATCCTGTCCCCCCCCATGTTGTGGGGTGTACGTTACGCCACTGCCCATCCTGTTGTGGGGAAAAGTGTGAAATGTTTGTCACAATATTTGGTTTAAACATCTGTGGCAAGTGGCTTGGGAATTGTTGCTCTGCTGTAAATGTTCCGTTTATGATGGTGCCTTCTAATTATAATCATTGACACAGGAGAATCTAGGTGCTGATTTAGCTCTGCAGTCACTTTTACTGCAATTATTTCCTTTTTAGAATTTACAATCTGCTTCAATATCTGTCTATCTCTTTCACTGACCTTCTCTTTTCATCAACTATTTTGCTTTGTTGAGCTTGTCTTGTCATGCTGTGTGTATGCTGTCATGACTTTAGACACTGTACCTCTAGAAACGTCTACAATTTGGGATATTTCGGTCACTCTCTTGCTCCAGCTAGACAGGCTCCTACAATTTGGCCTGTTGGAAAATCTGAGAGGTTCGACATTTAATGCTTTTGAAAAAAGTATGTTACAGAACTTCAATAAAGCTACCACTTACTGCCAGAATATTTATTTATTTATAAAACATATTGGCAGCTATTATTATATTTTAGGGCTTACAAAGCTCATTCAGAAATGTCACTGTTATTGACAGGTGTTTCCATTATTTTGATAACCACCTATATGTTTAGCTTTTGTCACATTTACTTCATAATATCTTGTGTGACAAATACAGTAAAATGTTAGCGCAAAGTATGACTTGGATATAGAAAAATTTCCTATTAGACAGTGCATTTACAATTTTTGATTTTTTTTTCTTTTTTTTAAAAATCATGGAGCAAATAAAATTTCTCATTAAAATGTAATTTCTCTAAGTTTTTAATTAAAATTAAATTCATACTTAAAATTGTGTATTTTTAACTGAAATATAAATAGTGTTTTCATGTATATTTTAGCCAAAATCTGCAAAATCAATTAAAATTGGTTGAAATTGAATAGATTTTTTAAAAATAGTTTGTTTAAAATAATACTATTTGACTGAGAAATATTTTTTTAGTTAATAAATATTTTTGTATTCATCTTTATTTAATCTTTCGTTTAAAAAAAGTAAAATGCAGAAAAAAAATGCCTGACAGAATAGAAGTAAATAGAGATGGAATATATTTTGAATCTGTGTTTTCTTTTGATGCATTTATGTTAATACTGTTATTCTAAAATTTGAAAATTACTTTGTAAGCAATGTTGAACTAATCTGAGAAGTTACAATTTTAAATTCTTTTTTACAGGTATTTTTCATGCTGCATTGGAATCCATGTAAATTAACTCTTGGTAATGTATAGCATTTTTTATTTTATTTTAAGTAAATTATTTGCCTTTTAAAAAATAGAACATGACATAAAGTTACATACTTGAACTTAAGTTTCTATTAATCCATTTTATATTATTTTCAAATAAATGAAGATTTGGCTAAGTTTAATTTTATTATTTTTATGATAATTTATTATAATGGTGATAATGATAATTTATTATTTATGATAATGCTTTTTTACTGTAAGTTTTGTTTTGCATAATTTACTGAAATGTTATCATCGTAATTCTTTTCTTTCTTTATTGTTAAAGAGAGGAACACTTTTTGATGTAGAAAAAAAAATGTTCAATTATTGGAACACGTTCTTGTGATTCTAACACATGTAGGTGCATGTCTAACTGCATTCCTACTGTTTTTAAATATTTGATAACAATGCTATTTTTTATTTTAGCAGGTAAATTTAAATATCAATTTAGCATTACAAGAAAGGTGACAATAGTAATTAGGAGGACAGGAAAAATATTTATTTTCTACTGAAAATAACTAATGAAATAAAATATCAAACTTTGTACAAGATTTCAAACTCAAAATGTAATATGAATGTTGAAACTTTTTTTATAAAATATCTCAGAAAAGTATCATTCTTTTAACATTCAATAACAGTAGATAAAAGACCGTCTCTTAAATTATAGCTAATTAATAAATACCTTTTTTTTTTATTTTACCTAAAAACCACAGTTTATGTATATGACAATTAAAATCAGTAAATGATTTTTAGATTTTATATGTTTATCAATTTACAAAATATAAATTAACTCATCCTTTTTTTTATATCATTGCTTACATAATTATATGAATTACAGATGATTAAAAGTTACTGTAAAAACAATAAAATGGTTTACTTACATTAAATTATTAGTATATTATGTATGTAATTTTATTTATTTTAGCATTATTTATTTTAGCATGTAATTTTATTTATTAAGCATTTTAGAAATTCTAAAATACATTCCTATTTAAAAAAAGTGGTCGACAATTAATGTCATAAAAGTTTTTTTATGCTCCTTGCTATTTGTACTGAAATGTATTTTCAAATTGATTCAAATCCTTTACTTCAAATATTCATATTAATATTTATTTTTTAATTTTCTTTTGTATTTATACCGTTTTGCTGATTTCATTGTAAAGTCAGTACATTGCTTTCCTTTTAAAGCTATAAATGCTGTATTCTATAACAACTTTCTTCTTAGTAATACTTTAAAATTATTTGTTGTTAGTTGTTTTTTTAATGAACTAATAGTAACAAAAAAAGTTATATAGCTCTGTTATATGTAGGTTTTTCAATATACTTTTATTTTATTAACCATTTTGTTAAATTCTCTCCATTTAAATTATAATATGAATCATAGGAATAATTATAAGAGTATTTTAATAGCATATTTATACACATATGGTACTTGTAAACCATTTCAACAAAATAAAAAGTGTAATAATATTCTCCAGGACCACATTAATATTTACAATAGAATTTGGAGCCATATTTCTCTGGGTGAAGCTGAAATATAGTTGAATTTTGAACTATGGTAAATGAAAAAAGGGAATAAATGAAATCATAACAAATTACTTTCCTGATGAATATTAAGCTTTTCACATTTTTGCACTGTTTTAATTTTGATTTGGGCATCTAGTTTTACACTTTTTAATACTTTGATTGAAATGCAGCCCTAGATTCCATTTTATTAATTGTTCCTTAATCCCTCTTATTATTTTGAACATTTTGTGTACACCTTGTACATAAAAAGAAAGTGTGTTTTCTTTGCATATTTATAGTCAATAAAAACAAAATTGTTGATTGCCCATGTGTTTAATGTGAAGTAATTTAACAACAATGATTTTTCACTTGTAAAGAGTTACTTAAACACACACACATATATAAAATTATGAAGTTTCTGATTATTCAAAATAATTTCACAGTAAATTTTTACTGATAATTCTACTTAAATGTATATTAAGAGTGCAATTCTTGAAAATATTGTGTCTAATTTTACTTTAGACTGTGAGTGCCATTTTATATGAATGGTTTATATATTTCATTTATGTGCTATTTTGTAATATGTTTGTTCTTTGCATTCTGTTGAAATTTATGTTTATTTGGTTATATTTTAATCACATACATAAAAAAAAGCTGACCTTGTGCATTATTAGTACTCAGTATTTTAAAATAATAAAACTTAGTTGCTGTTTTTTTTTTGTGTGCAAATTTTAAAGAATGCTAGTTAACTGTTAACACTGCATGTCATAAGTTTTACACAGAAAGTAATCCAAATTTCTATTCTCTTTAATTAGAACTTATTAAATGAAATAAGAGATTAATACACCATCAAACTTTTCAAAGGAGGAGTAATTAAAGCTTTACCAACAAAACATATCATTTCAAGAAATAATTAACTGAAAATAAAAATTTAAAAAAATCACCTGAATCAGTAAAATATCCAGTACTCCCTTGAATAAGAAGTAACTCAATATCAATTGAGTAATTCAATATGAAATATGAGCACCTTTGTATCTGGAAGTGACAATAAACAAAAATAGTGCTATTGTTTGAAGTCATTGTTCTTAGAATTTCATATATTCAGAACTGCTTTAATACTCTAAACAAGCTTTGAAGCAAATATTTGCAAGAAAATCAATTGTATTTGTATATATCAAAAATTGTATTGTACTTCTATAACACAAAAAACATGACGGGAAGGTCATGCTGAAATGATACCAGATTGCTTCGTCAAACCAGAAATTTCACAAATAAAAATTGGAACTTTGAAATGTCTTTTGGCACTAAAAGAATTTGCAATCATATCCCCCCCTGTTTTAAAATTATATTTTCTTGCACCACGATTAAAGCTTAAGTTGAAGATTTTTAATAATTTACTTTTCTTTGTTTTTGTCATCTGTAAATTTTCATTTGCATATTTAATTAAGGAAGCATTTTTATATATATATTATGTAATGTATTATTTTATATTTTCAGTATTTAAAAATTTCGATGAACAAACCAAAGAGTTCAGATGTTGCAGAATCTTTGTATGAGATCAAACAACGCTATGAAGATACTGCCTTAGTTCTTTACAAAGAAAGATTAAATAAATCTCGTCCATTAAATTTTTTGAGCATTGGTGATAGTCGACGAAGTTACGCATATTCCTGCTATGGAAATTCTGCAATAGTTGTTGGTAAAAAAGGAGGTGAAGTAACTAAATCAGATGAAAAACCTATACAAAGTCATATTTGTACAATACTGTAACTTACTTTCATTATGTGTATGATGTTTAATATTGCTATGCCATAATCTGATATTTTGAATCTACTTGCCTCATTTCAGGGAAAATGTAAGCTTTTGGCTCATTTGATGTTCTTAGGTGGGCATTCCTCATTGAATTTCATATTCCTAAACATTTGTACATTTTTTTTTAAGAATACTCTCATTTAAAAAAAAAAATTGCAAATGGATATTAATGTTACTCAGTTTTGTTTTAAATAATTGTAATTAGTTTCATCACATTGCATTCATTAAACATTGTTTTCATAAAATCATTCATGAAAAATGCAAATAAAGAATGAAATATTTACTATAAAGATCTAATGAAAGATTCAGTATTAAAATTACTCTTAAAATGGGTGCATATATAATGGTTCTTCTGCATTTGAAATTAATATATGCTTTTTAATGCTCATCTTAAAAAACTTTTTCTTATTGAAATGATAGTTTGCTATAACTCTACTAAAATATTAAATCATTTAATATAGTACTGTATCTTATGAGAAAAGGATGTTTTTAAGTGTAATTTTATATGCACACCTAAAAACATCCATATTCTGTTAAGAAAGATGCTATAATCTTTTTATATATAATTTAATGATTAGTGATATTTTTAGAAACAAAACAAATGTGAGTTTTTTTAGCTATTACATGACATTAGAATGAAAGAATGTATGTATGTGATATTTTTTTACAAAATAGGAACACCTTTTCTGTATAAATGAAACAAATTATAATAATTAATTTTTAAAATTATTGATTTTACTTTTAATTTTTTGTCTCTTTCTTTCCCCCTTTCTTTTTTTGTAAATAAAAGTGAGAAAAGAAAACATTGCCTTGAAAATTCTTTGTATTATCAATTCTTAGTTGTAGTGTAATTTTAAAAATTGTTTTGATCAGTTTGAAAAATATTTATACTTGAATTGTTTTCTTTATTGAAGCAAATATGCAGTTTTTATTCAATGTCTGTTTTAACTTATCATGTTAAAATGATTAATCATTCATGATATTGTACACTTTTAATGTATAATTGACCAAATTTATATGTTTTATTTTAGCAATTATACAGATTTGTAATGATTGTGATGAGTTATTCAAAATATTAAATTTCTTATCTAGTGTTCTCTCTTATGTTTCCTAATTATTTATTAATTTACTAGTAATTTCTCATAAAGATTATTTTTGTAATTTTTTGGGAAGAGATAATTAAATTTTATTTTTGAAAATAGGGAATTCCCCAATATTGATCCCACACCAATTGTATTCAATTGTTTCAATTTTGTTGCCATATAACCATACAAATCCACCTACTTGTGTATTCTAATATTCCCTATGTTAAAAATTAAAGTACAATGTAGACTAACTAAGCCAAAACATATTTTTTTAAAATTTGCTAAAAAACTATAGATTTATCGAAAGTATTAAGTAATATTTTCTTACAGAGAAATATAACAAAATAGCCCAAGTTTGTATTCTATCATAAATGTATGTAGAAAGCTTATTTTAAAGGAACTCGTTTAGCAACATTTAACATTAGCTTTGACTGCCAATTAACAATAGAAGTAGTCTGCACTAAAAGAATTGATTAATTTGTTTATACATTTACTTTTTTTATCAGTTGTATTTTTTTATGTGTTGTGTTATGTGTATATCACAGACACCTTGAAAGGGTAAAATGCAGAAGGATGGAATATTAAAAAAATTTTATGTATAAACTTATGCTAGAATAACAATTTAAGGTTGATGATTTAAAAGCCATGGAAATGTATAGTTGTATAAACTTTCTAATGAAACGTGTATTATATTTTTAAATGTAGTGACAGGAGAAAGTTTATTCTTTAATTATTTCTCAGTCATGAAAATTCGTTACATATTCTTCAGGCATTTTATGATGTTATCATTGACTTTATTTTTCAGTTAAGTAATATTTATCATTTATTAAAATTTCAAAAAAAAAAATTCTCAGTGAATATGTACGTTTAGTGCCCAGAAAAGAAATTTTTTGAAAATCAATTTCAAAAATGTTTTTTTTTTCTTCTTTTTAACTTTTTTTTACTTAATATCTTGAAATAAAAACAAATTTATTGCGTCTTGATACTAATTATAATTACATATCTATTCTCAGGTATAGCTTTTTAAAAAAAAATTTCTTATCAAATATCTTGCATAAACAACGTATAATTGCTTGATTGAAAATTTCAATTACTGTATTTATTCAAATCTAAGCCATCATTGGTTCTAAACCACACCTCAAATTCTCAACACATTTTTGTAAATGTTTAAAATGGTTTATTATTACTAATAAAATTTTAAAAAATTTAAAGGAGAACTAATGAGTGAATGATTAATTTATTTTAGCAGTATTAAACTTAAATTATCCTGCACACATTATTATCTTGTAATTTCTCTAACCCTCAGCATCATGTTCAATTTACTCCATCCAACATGTTTTTCCACCTTTGATTCTAAGCTGCTCCTGATTTTCAGTATAAGTAACATTAGGAAAAAGTGCTGCTTAGATACAAATAAATACAGTATATATTTTTATTAAATATTTAAATCTAAATGGTATGCTTAATATTATACAAACAAAACAACTGTCTTATTTTGTAGTTTTTTTATCATTTGATTTATATTTATTTAACTACATGAAATTAATGGTAAAATATTTAAACTTATTGTGATGATTAACTTGAATAACATTATTAGTCCCTTATTATATAATAATAAAAAGAGGAAATATTTTGTTGTGTTATAACAGTGAAGCTGTTATAAAGCATAATTATATACACAGATCAGTAGTGTGTGTAATGTTGAGAATTCATGAGGTTATAATCCCTTCCAACAATTATTAAGAATATCCAGACACACACATTGAAACTTTCCATTGTTTTCTATCTACAATTTATTGAGTAAAACTTGATAGTTTCAAAAGAAAATTCTATTTATTCTACTAGTCTTACTCTATACATTAATCTGTTAAAATTGAATCTCATATTACTTAAAACTTTATATAAAATTAGATTTAAAAAGTATCTAATTTCCTGCTAGTTATTAAAAATACACTAGTGTTCATTGTCAAGGAAATATATGAATATTCTATTAACATATGTGTGATTCAATTTGTAAACACTACTTGTTAACTCAAGATCTGAACTGTGAATAATTGTTGATAGAATTTCATAATATAATTTATAATATTGGATACATTCAACAGCTTTATATGTGAATTTTTAAAGTTTGAAATTGAAATTAGTTTTTAAATCATTTTTTATTCAGTTGGAAATAGAGAAGTAACTAAAACCCTGTTTTTTTATTGTTGACATTTGTAAAATCATGGCTAAAAATTTGAGCTTTTTCATGTAATTAATAAGAACTTCATAGTGTTATGTATATTAATGAATCAAAATCATATTAAGCTAGTTCTTTTTCCTTTTGTAACTCATGATTATTTTCTTATTTTTTCATTGTAAACATGCCTTGCAAATAAATGGTTTGGTAGTAGAGAATTCAAACCCATTACAAGCTATGGTTTCTTCTTTTTTTAGAAAAAATGAAACAATATGTGATTTTTCAATTAGATGAACGATATATGTCAAAATTGTGCCATTTAATCTGAAGGATAAGGAAATCGGGCTTTAAATGCTTATTATAGATTATAGCAGGAGCTTGAGACCGATTCTTATCAATTACCCTCATTAATTTTTACATATTATTTTTAAAAAACAAAACAAATATGTTTTATTCTGCTTGCACTTTGTACACTTTCTAGTTGATTTTTTTTAAATAAATAGTTTCAATTTTCATATTGTTTTCGGTGAAGTGTTTTTGACAATCTTGAAATCCTGTATTAACATTGAATTTAATTTATGTAATAGTAATGTATTTTTGACGCATGAGCTTGATATTACTCTAGGAGCTTTACAGAAGGAGAACAAAATTTCTTTAAAAACTTATTTCTTCTTTTTATAAAATAGGATTTTTATAATAATCCTAACAAAAAATTATAGATGTTGTTTGTATGGCATGTCAGTTGCTGTTCTTTAAACGAGCCTTAATAAACTAAAATAAATACTTGAGTCATAAATGCTTGATATGTGATAATTGCTAGGTTTTGTACTTAAGTTCAATCTTAATGGTTGCCATGTATTATAATTAATGTTATTTCATTATACTTTCCCATACTCTTTAATTTCTATTGCAGGAATATTTTTCTGATTTATCATTTTCATTTGTATCATTAATTATAACAGCAAGGCTATATTTCTAGACTAATATTAATAACAAGAAGAAATTTTAATGAATTGAAAGTAATTTTGTGTTGTAGTTGTGGACATTTCATTTCTTCCCCACTAACTTTGGGTTGCCCAATTAAAAATATATATATACTACTTAGACTGTTAACTGTACTAACATTTTTTTATGATTATCATTCTCAATTAATATAACCACTTAAGTAACAGTTACTGAGTGTACTAAATCTATGCTAGTATATAAGCAAAAAATAATGTTTAATAACTAGAATTGGAATGAGATATTCATTTTAAATGAATATGTTTTGTAATTTCAAAAGCAAGTAAAAAATGAGAGCTAAACCTAAGAATTGTTAATGTGCTTCCATAGAAAAAAATGAATTATATTAAATGTTTATGTATTATTATTTTTTTCAGTTTACTGATATCTTTTTAATTATATATCTCCCATTTTTATTCTATCCTACTTGCTCGTTTATATATAAATATATATATTTCTAGACACCTCAAATAAAACTTTATAAGTTAATTGCTTGTGAGATACTAAACAATTTTTTTTAAAAAAAAATTCATAGTTTTTTTAAGATCTAATAGAGTAAAACTCCCATTCATTGTTTAGTTCAGCTCTGATTTATTTCAAGTTTATTAATTTAAAAGATTTTTTATACTTACACCATTTGAGTATTGTGAAAATCATTGCTGAACATAATTTTTGTAGATTGCATTTGAAGAGTATAATTTAAATAAACAACTCAACTTAAATTACTATATTGAATTCAGAATAGACCTTTACGTTTTCATATAAAATGTATACGAATGCAAAAAAAACTGTGATTACATGAATTGTGATATAATGAAAATTTTGGAGATATATATAGCCAAAAGCTTTTATAAAAAATCATTTGATAACATTACTCAAAATTTATGGCAACCATTGTCGACAGAAAGGATTGCATTTATTATGTTAAGTATTTTCTTCTTAAAATTGTTCTTGTATTTTTTTTTCTATGTATTGAAATGCATTTTTTTTGTAGTTGTATTTACTTTACTATTAGAAAAGCACACTTTTGTTATATTGTTAAGTTTTAATTTCATTAGAAAAGTATATTGATAAGTATATTGATTATAACATGTATTTTCTTAGAGCATTTTTATTTACGTTTTATACATACATATAATGCTGTAAGAAAATTGATATTTTGAAATAAATATTTTGCCTGCTCATGTGATTTTATGTATTTTCTTATAGTTGTTTTTCATTGATTCTGATGATATAAATGTGTATTAAACACATTTTTAACACACTAATATCCCTTGTTTGGTAAGCTCCCCAAACTCTGTTCCTTGTGTGAAAAAATAACATACTAATGCTAAACATATCACATTTGAATTAGAGATTACTGAAGGTCATAATTTTTGTTTATCGCAATCAATTGCTGTTTATTTTACATATTACTGTAGTCAGTAATGTAATGAACAAACCTGCAAAGTCAGGTTTTGGATCCCAAGCAGGGTCTTACAAAGATTTGCAAAACCATTACATCAGGCTTTGGACCCTCTAGAATCCTGCCTTCCCCCCCCACACACACAATGCAGGGGTGTATGTTATGCCACTGTCTATAGTTGACTAGTGCAATGTTCTTTTCCTGAATGATAGAAAATGTTGATCACTATTATGTTTTAGTTGTCTATCTTTTTACAATGAAAAGTTAAAAATTATATGCTCTTATATGAACTCCGCAAATTTCATTTTTCTTAATGTTTTAAATTTTTATAGCTCAACTGTGTATAGTCTTGATTTGTATTTTGTAAGTGTATTTGTTAAAAATTTATATCATACTAGCAATTATATTTCATTTTTAATCTATTATATCTTGTAATTGTTTTATTTAGTTCAGAGAAATATGTTGTGTGGTAGTAAACTTTGTAGCACCTTTATACAATATTTTACTTATAAAAAACATGGGAATATATATAATGTGCGAGTTCAATTTTTAATAAGATAAATTGTGATTGATCACATTTAAAAAAAAATTAGGTATATGAGATAAAAATGGAACTAAAATATTGTATGTTTACTACATTTTGTGTATGTAAATTTTGCAAGAAAAAAAAATTGGACTTTATATTTCCTGGATTTTAAAATGTGTTTTTATTTGATACTCATTTAAATACCCATTATGAAGTATAAGTTAGTGCTTTTTAATAAAACTTAGTTGTGGGATTCTAATATAAATTTCAAAAGTTTAGCATTTAATATGCTTATTCAGAACTGAAAAAAATCCACTTTTCACAAAAATAACTGTACAAATGTAAATGAAATTCACTACAGTATTAAAACCTTTAAGTCTGAAAATATGCTTTAAAAAAAGCAAAATTATGAAGAAATATCTTGAAGATCTTGAGAAAAAAAATGGCGGCTTTACACTTATTTTAAATTAGTTGGAACATTCATTCTTCATACAGGTGAATTTTTAAAGTAATACTCAACAATCAGCTTGTCGAGATGAAATTTCTTTATTGAAATCTCCCTTTTATTAGACTGGTGTAAGAGAATGTATCCAATAATTTAAAATAACTATCAGACTATAACTTCTTTGAACTGGAGCAAAACATATGGGAGTGGTAATATTCCTTTGAAGAAGGAAAGGGTCAAAATCGATAACTCGCTCATAGATAGGTTATGTTAAAAATTTATATAAAATCAATACATTTTTATATCCTCCCACCCGCTTTTTCTTTTTTTAAACAAAGACTAAATATTTATTTCACCATATGAAAACTGTCGTCATAGATCAATGCATTTTTAGATGGCACAATTTAAAAATTAAAAAAAATCGGATACAGACAACTTCAACTCTATTTTTGAAAAAGGCTGATTAAGGTGCATATCTAAAACAAAGTAAGCCTCTTAGTCTTGGATCTTTCAAATGGTGCGTGACTGTGGTACTGAAATGATCAAGGTCACGGAACTTGTGACAGGCGTTTTTTCTGTCGAATCGTAGGTTCGAGTCCTGATGTCAAGATTGAAATAGATTCGCCGTGCCAACGGTTGATGTTCGTTAAATCTGCCAAGGCTAAATGCGCCACATAATGTCTCCGTGATGTGGACGTTTGGAAAGAGGAGTGCCAATGACACACACACACATGTGTCGTTCTCATCGTTTGACCTTGGCTCAAAATAAGGTTTGTCATCAATAAGCCATCATGTAGCTTTAAAGTTTGACGTTAATAAAAAAAAATCCCTGAGTCTATATCCTCACCCACCATCGACCAATCAGAAAGCAGCCTCTCAGCTCTCACCCAGGTCAAAATTTCCAGCAACATCACGTCAAGAAGACGTTAGGGTGAATTTTGGAGCACATAGTCCCGTCGGACTCAAATCTCCTATCCTGGAATAAAGATGACTGTAAAAAATTTACCATTGCCCTTTTTAGAAAAGTATTTAACTAAGATTAAAATTTAGTTTATGAATAATTTGAAATTTAAAAAATTTAATGGGAGAAATAATTACAATAAAAGTTATAAGTAATCAAAAAAGCTCTTTTAAGAGCTGAAAATCGTTTTTCGAAGCGTCCATTAGGTGGGCGGAGTTACAGTGGCCAATCGGGTTACAGCAAGAACCGAGATCAGAAAGTGCGGGAAAAAATATCAGGAGGTGGGAATAAGGGCTGTGAACGAAAGAGAGCGATTTTATTGGCCGAGCCAGGAGTTCAGAAAATGGGGTATAAGTACATTGCTAGGATAGGCAGCCAATCAGAACACACTGCGATTCAACAGAGTTGGAACGCAGCAAAATTTGAAAATTGGAAAATGAAGAGAGAAAAAAGAGGGAAAAAAAAGATAAAAATTAATTAAAATCAGGATCGACCAAGATATCTCTTGGTCTACGGATGAAGGGATAAGTTGGATAAGTAGGGATCTCTTGAATAGATGGGTTTTCATGCCCGTCAATATTACTGAAGAAGTTAATAGCTAGTTTTCTTATAGTTTGCCTGATAGTCGGAATGTTAAGAGCTGATCTAATGTCAGCATTCCTCATGTACCAATGTGCATCGAGGATTTGTCGTAGAATAACGTTTTGGGAAATTTCAATGAGATTGATATTGGTTCTTGCTGCGTGTGCCCAGATTGGTGAAGCATAAGTTAAAAGTGGTTTTAAAATCAGGGTGTAGATAAGCATTTTATTATGTCTATTTAATTTAGACTTTTTGCAGATTAGGGAATAAAGTTGTCGCGTAGCATTTTAAATTTATTTCTTACGTATGTAATGTGTTGTCTGAACGTGAGGTTTTTATCAATTATAACACCGAGGTATTTAGTGTGTTGAGACCAGGGAATTCTTTGGTTTTGGAGCGTGATTTCAGGGGGTGGACGTCTTTGAGTAAAGAATACTGCTTCAGTTTTCGTAGTATTAAGTGCTATTTTCCACACGGAGAACCAGATCTCAAGGTGAGCCAGGTGTTCATTTATGTTTTGTGTCAGCGTGTTGGGGTTGTAGTGTCTACTTAAAATGGCAGTGTCATCCGCATACATACAAATCATTGTGTTAGTAGTTTTAAGAATATCATTTACGTAGAGGTTAAAAGTACAGGTCCTAAAATGGACCCTTGTGCGACGCCGGCTTTGCAGGTCTTACTTGGGAAAAGTTCTGTTAATTTTGACAGTGAAGGATCTGTCACTGATATAAGATTTTAGGAGAAGAATTAGTGGGGGTGGGATTTTATACATAATTAATTTAAAGAGAAGGCCAGTGTGCCAAACTCTGTCGAAAGCTTTCTGAATGTCTAGAAACACTGCAGCTGTATATTGATGTCTGTCAATTCCATCTTTGATATACTCAACTACTCGAAGCAGTTGATGGGTGGTGGAGAGACGAGGACGGAACCCGTGCTGCTCCGGAACAAGGATATTTTCGTTTTCAAGTAATCATTAAGTCTGGCAGCGATAATTTTCTCTGCCAGTTTGCTAAGAATCGGTAGTAGAGATATCGGTCGATGGGATTCCGCAAGTTTGGGATTTTTCCCTGGTTTCAGGATAGGAATTACAACTGCAGTTTTCCATGCATTCGGAAAGTATCTAAGTTTGAACATATTGTTAATGATATTAGTAATTTTGAAAACTGTTAGAAGGGGAAGGTTTTTAATCATTTTATTAGTAACTCCGTCTCTTCCCGGACTTTTCTTAATTTTAATCTTTTTAATGTAATTAATTACTTCCGAAGGAAGAGCAGGCGGGATAGGGTCAGTATTGTTAGTATGATCAGTAATGTATGTTTCGACAATATTGGAAATGATATGATCTTTTTGTGGATTTTGGATGTTGTTTAATTGAAATTGGCTCTCGAGTGATTTGGCTATAAGATCTGTTTTGTTTGTCAAGAAGACGACCTTAAGCCACGCCTCCCAGATTTCATCGCAACAACCAATAGCCTGCATGCCACTCCGCAGACTGTGAAACTCCATCAAACGCCGTCTCCTCATCAAACACTTTCATGGTATGGGATTAAGGACTGTGTTTACAGTTCACATGCCCAAAGATAAACTGCCATCAAATAAAAAAAAATCAATTTATCAGAAAGTGAAAAAATCGTAATCTGCGACGTTTTGAACTAGGCTCTACAGGACACTAAAAATCGTTTCAACATTGCTTCAAGGCAGCGGTTCTTAAACTGTTGTCCGCGTAACCCGGGTGTCTGCAGTGCCTTTCTAGCAGATCCTCGAAGATATTTAATGTTAAAATGTTCCTTTTTTTTACAGACAGAAGTCATGGAAAAATTGAAAGATTCTCATCCTAAGCTAAATCACTAAATTGCCGCAATGAAAGAATTGTACTGGAATACACTCATGAATTTCGAACATGAATAGTAATTCAGTATTCTTATGATTTGCAACTATACAGCCATTACTACAACGTATTATGTTTAAAAAATTGTAGAAACGCATGTGCAAAAAGATTAAGAACTGAATTCATAGCGCGCCAATACGATATGGATTGTATCCCTCTCATAGAGTAGAACAGGAATTGAGGCTGCAGATTTCAAATATTACACCTATATGACAGAACTTGAAAAAGAAATGCTACTCCATCCTTCTCATTAATTTTTTTATTAATTCAGTCAAATTATTTACTTCAAAATAATATTTTTAATTAAGTGACACTTCTAACACTTTTTTCTTAAATATAAAAAAGATATGTTAAAAAAAAAGTCCATATAAGTAGCAGAGGCATTCTTAGGATTATTGAGGAACTTTTAAATCACAGCCTGTTGAAAATCAGGGAGGGGTGTTCAAAATCTTGGGCACGAGAACTAATGGCGATGGATCTCGTAATTTTGTACCATGAAAAAAAATGAAACACCATTTGGGAATGTATAGTTAGTTGTCTGTAATTTGATTTTTGATATTTAATTAATTTCAGTATTACTCTTTCTGGTGTCTTATTTTATTTACTTTTTAAAAATATATTAAATTAGCTAAAAGAAAAAAAAAATATATATATATATATATATATATATATATATATATATATATATATATATATATTATTATTATTATTTTAAAGAAAATGGTGCATTTTTTAAAAAAAAAATTTCTGTAGAAATCGTCACTTTTGTTACTCTGAAAACATTCTAAGCGTTAAAATTAAATCAACTTGCTTATTATTTTTATTGTATACGAGTAATGAAATATGCGTCTTCAAATCTCAATGGCAAACTGAATTCATGTTTTTCGGAAGAAGAAAAGTAATTAACAGCTCGATAAACCTGATAATGCTCTCTATTGTTACTTCCTTTCTATATCCTTTTTTTATTACCTTTGTCATTTTATTGTGGCCAGGGTAGCCTATCGGATCGTGGCTGGTATGTCATGAGTTCGAGCCCAGTACCACTAAAGACTCGCCGTGTAGGAGCGATGCACATAAAATCAGTCGAGAGCTCAAACGTCCTCCCGTTGATGTGGTGCGGTAGCAAGGAGAGTGGGGTGCCAGCTCAGGTGTCGTCCTCGTCACTTGACCTTGGCTCAAAATTACGAGGTCTATCGCCAAAAGCCCTCGTTTAGCTGAACAGTGCGTCGTTAATATTCATTTTTGTCATTTTATTACTGACAGTAATATTTTTTATTAAATGGTATTTTCTCTTCTGAAAGAAATTTATACATTTTAGTGGAGTATTAAGTACCGAATGAATGGGGAGAACGTGTCCACACACATTACCACTATTCTACGAAATTGTACATTTTACAGATCCTGAACAATCTGTAAAGCTAAGTTATTTTGAATTTAATTCTCAGCATTCAAAAAAACTAATTAAATAACTTAAGTTCAAGTGTATTTTTTTAAATATATGTAGTATTGCTTTTATTTCTAATCAAATTATTTGACAATCATTACAGGAAAATTCTATAATGTTCATGCGGTTGGTTTTTCTCTCTTTTATGACATTAACTACTGTTATTTGTGAAATATTTATACACTAAGCGAAAAATCATCTGATCGGAAATGCAAAATAATCCCAGTAAAAGTAAAATACAGGTTCGCCGTATTAGCCATATCAATGATACGGAGCCCCCCTACATATGTTAGCAAAAAATCGTAAAATGTTATTGACACTGCAGAGTTCCCAAAACTCGAGCCTAATGTGGACCAAAGGGTGGTTGAGTTTGTGAAAATGCCTTATCGAAATGGGATTAAAAAGAATAAGTACAAGAATTTCCTCAGAAAGTATTGTTCTTCACTTGTATGTATTGCTTTCTTGAGAATACAACAAAATATAAACGGCTCAAATACCCTTAACTCAGGAGCAGGCACAGGGTCACGAAACCTTTAATTTTGGAAAAATTGTTTGTTATCTATGACATTGTCAGTATCCTGTTATATGACGGTCTTCAGAGGAACTAAAATGTATTTGTCACATATCTCCCTCCTTTTTTGGGAGTGGCAAACGCATATTCTTACAAATCTTAAGGTACTTGTTTTGACTGAGTTTCCCTCGCGACCACTTTTATTCCAAAATATGTTTATGAACAGGCTACATTTTTCTCCTGTGAACGACTTAGTGGTTTTTATTGCTGTATTGCACAAATCATTATGGTTTATAAATGTAAATGAACAGAATTAAAAGAAAGAAATGTGTGTGTGGGGGCACCTCTGTGCGATCTGTATTGGATGAGAAATTGAAACTGATCAAGCAAGGGAAGAATCTGATGAAATAATGGATATTAATCGTGATATATCGTAAGTAAATTTGAGAAACGCAATGAACATGAAACGTTTGAGTTAAAAGGAAAATTTTCAAATGCTACTAAAATATGAAGCCGCTAGAGACACACTGCGCCTCAAAAGGTTACAAGCAAGAAAAAGTTCAACATGCTATTTATCGATCATAAATGGACAATAAAACTACAATAACTGAATAAAATATGACAGTTTTGCCTGCAAATATCATTCATGTATTGTTAGTGAAAAGTATCTGGGATGTGTGTCCTTTATTAAAGTCAGGCACAGTTGAAACATTTTAGTTCAGTTTCGTTGGATTTTTTCTCGAATTATCAAAGAAAAATTGAAAAGTCCTTAAAAGTAGATAAGTATACTTTTTCTTAGTTATATTATTCACTGGAATTACGATTTTTATCGTGTACAATAAAAATTATTATGAAAAAAAAGGATTTGGATGACTCACTCGCCATGAGTGGCCATTAACGTTAGTATCGAGTGCACGCCTGCTCCCGGATTAAACAAAGGAAAATTAGGTACTTTATGAAGGCATAGAGCATTTACTACATGAAAATTAATTAATACATAGTATATATATAGTGGCGTAACGAACAGCATCGCAAGGGAGGGGCAAAGGTTTTATGGTTTTGCAATTCTTTGCAAGATTCGGCTTGGGACCCAAAACCTGACTCTTTGCAGGGGGGCTAATATTCTCCGTTATGCCACTGAGTATCTAGTAATTTACCTAATCAGAGAAGACACACTTGAGAAAAATACACTTTAAAGGCATAAAGCTGTCTATAATGAAAATTAAGTAGCGGAGAGACTTTGCAAAAATTGGCATTTTTTTAAAAGAAATGCTTGTGGTTATCTGTGCAGAGTTTATGCGGTCGTTTTGGTTACACCCTGTATATGTAGAATGGGGTTCCATGAAAACACTTTCTAGTTATAGGGGTTCTATGAGTTGAAAAAGTTTGAAGACCACTGGTTAGACTAACAGACTTTGTAGTTCAAGAGAGTGAAGTTAATTTGATTTTAGACACCTCCAAATGAAATGTGTTCGTTTATCTTCAGTTATATTAAAATACATTAAAAAGGCAACATAGGTATTTTTTCAAATTTTTATTACAACTGTGCACATCCAACTGGTGATCGATTTATAACATACTTATTATTGATTTCAACATCGTTATGGTTTTAGTCTACTATCCATCATACTAAATGAATTGACCATGAATAGTAACCATTAATTTATTAAACATGAATTTCACTTTAAGCATTGAACTAATACTTTCATGGGGATATACACTCGGGTCCAGATCACATGCAGTTATTACCAAAAGAATTACTGAATGCTATTAATGCAATGAACAATTCATTTTTCACGACATTGAAACATCAAAGGCATGCATAAAAATCAGTACGTACTAAGACTATAAATATATGTGGTTATTATACCAGCAATAAAAACGAATATTTATTACATATCATTTATACATTACAAATTCTTGTTCTTATGCATGAACATTAGGTAACACTTAATTATTTTTTGTAATCTTCTCTAACACATAAAATTCAGCTACTGATTCCAGATGCGTATTTTGAATTACTTGTAAGAAGCTATGATGTATACATTTTTTAGCATGTGCATTTCGTTTGTATTCATGACAACAATAATATTTTAGGCTATTTTTAAGATAATAATTACAGTGAATACTCAGTACTTTTATGTGTGCATGTTTTTCCAATAAATTATTTAAATAATTAATTATCAAATTTCACGTGTTTAGATATCTTTTAATAATGCAAGAATTCTCCTTTTTATTTTTTACAGTGCCTTTCTTTCAGTTTTGTGTGTGTGTGTGTTCTACATTTTAAAATTTATTTAATTTAAAAATATTTTGTATATAAAGCATAAAACTGAGATATTTTATAACTACTGCATTAACATGGCGGTTTTTGTCATTTTCATTTGATGTACAGGATCGTTAAAGATAAATTCAGAATAATTAATTATTGCACATGATTTGAACCCTATTTCATTCTGTAAGGTTAGCCAAGGATACGAATATAATCTCTGCTTTTTTTTCAAAATCTGACGAAAAGACATTCTTTTTTAAAATAATGACGAATGTTACATACTAACATCAACAGTTACCATCAAACAACCGGAGGGAAAATATCTCACTTCATATAACGTTTTTAAGGAAAAAGAGAACCAAGTTATATGTAAAGTTTTAAGTAATAATTTTAAAAGAGCATTCCGTGTTTATTTTTTAAAATTTTAACCTCTTGAGGAAATATTATATAATTCAATATGTTGTTTGTTCTAAAAGTTATCACAATACAAAGACTTCTTATTATTTTAATCAGTTATATAAATATCAAATCATCCATCAAGATTTATTATTATTTATTTAAAAGAAAATTTTACCTCTGAGAAGTTGGATGGCAACATATTTATATGATAAAGCAAGCAATACAATGTGTATAATAACGATGCTTGCTGTATAAAATATTGACTCACAAAAATATCAGGCACATCATATTGTCATAGACAATAAACAGTACAAAAATTGATTGACACATATACTATTACGGTCATTGTTTCCGTTGTTGTTTTATGCGAGCTATATAAATTATATTTTAGTATCAAATATTCCATAGCAATGAACCATATGAGTTAAGAGTATTAAGCACACAATTTTTATCTTTAAAAAAAAACAATTCCTTGTTCATCAGTTCTAATCATAAAGAACTATTATTAACCTGTTCAATCTTTGCCACAAATATGCGTAAAACTACTCCTTTAAGAATTAATTTGTTCGAATTTTACCTACATTCCGAAAATGTTAAAGAACATTATACTGCTGATCTAAGAAGTGTACTTCTTAGATCAGCTTAGAGTTTTTAAATGGCAGAAGTATACTAAAGATTTTTAATCTGATTCGCTTTAGTTTGTATTTATTTTAAATATATCATGTTTTTTTCAATGTGTATGAAAGTAATTTATAATATTTAATCGGTTTGTTCAAAAAATATTTATTTTAATGTATGCTAAAAACTTAAAACTTTTTAAATAAAATATAAATTTTAAATATTCTTTTCTTTAGCATTTAAATAAATAATTTTCATTCTAATCTTAAATATTCATTAAAAATTCAATTAATGCGAAATGTTCATTCACTTTTAAATAAGTTTAAATATTCATTCAATATTAAAAAGATTTTCAGTATCCATTTATATTATCATTAATTTTCAATATTTATTCATATTAACAATAAATTTAATTATCCATTCATATTAACATTAACTTAAATTACTTATTCACATCAACGTCAACTTTAATTATTAAGTCAATAATAGTTTAATTCTTTTATATATTATATTTACCCAATTAAAAACTAATATTTCAATAGATCTTTTTTTTAAAAAAAAATGTTTAAAAAGGGTTTTATTCTTGAATATTTTAAAAGCTAATATAAAACTTATTTAGAAGTTAATCGACTTATTTTAATATATTTTAAAAATTATTACTTGTAAGTTTATAACATTTTATTATATATTTAATTATTAATACAAAATACCAAGCATGACAAAAATATAGCATGCAAGCAATTGCAGCTTGTTGTGAACGAACGTTAAGTGCAAAGAAGACCTGGTTTCTGTTCGGGCGATATTCCAAAATGTTCAAGAATATCTCCAATACTTCATATTGGATTGTTATGTCCTATTCTGTCCCATTTGAAATTTCCGATTCAGTTTAATACGATTTAACTCATGTGGCATTACTCCGGATTATGTTTTTATGTTGTTCTAAAATATGATGAGCCATTTTGTCACATTTTTTCCCACTGCAAACAAATATATTCCGTAAAATAGTAGCAGAACATCAAACTCTATACAATAGTTTGAAAATTTTCTACAATTCTATTTTGGTAAGAAAAAACTTCCGATTTCTTATTTCATGAAACAAAAAAAGAAAATATAAAGTTAAAAATATTTTCAATATCACTATTGCCTTGTAAACAAGTGATGTAATGGAATCAAATAGTTCGAGTATTTAACACCATCTGTGATAATATAGAATACAAAAATATTTTTAAGGCTGTTTATTTCAGAAGAGGGTTAAGAAGCAAGCACTTTTTAAGAACTAAATATGCATTCTTGTGATGATAGTGGTATGTAATATTCTATTAGAATAGAACTCGAAAAAATAGCTTAAAGAAAAATTGCCAATTTTTTTTTCCGCTAAAATGTTCGTTTTAAATTAATTAAGTCACTGGGTTAGATTATAGTTTCAGTTGGTTAATTCTCAGAAAAAAATATTGGCATTTTAAAATTCTGATTAAAATGATTTATTCTGTATAAATGAAAATAAGGCTTATAACGAAACTAGTTAATGAAAAAGGGGGGATTTTTTTTTTAACTTTTTCAAAGTACTTAAAAATGACAAGTGCATTGCTTCTTTTTTATGATTTTAAAGAGAATAAGTATTTTTGAAATATATTTCAAAAATAAATTACAAGTCAAGCTGTTCATTAAAATTTAATTATCTTAAATTTTAATTAGTTGTTCTTTTTGCTTGTGCCGTATTATTATAATTCAAAATATATTATGTCTTTCGGTTTCTAATTTTATTACATAAGGAGAAACCCATTAACAATACTTCAAAATTTTTTTTTAAATGATCTGATTTGATTTTATAAAGAAAAATAATAGGTGCGAGTGTAAAGAAATATATATTAAAGTATAAATCTTACACTATCAGTAAGCAAACTTTAAATAATCTTAGTTTTTTTTTAAAATTTTATTTTAAATAATTTGAGGTATTATGAATAGTAAAATGAGCTATTACTTTTTCTGTTTTGAATTGGCTACAATCCTAATTAATTTTACTTATATATTTACTATACAAAGTCTTTGTTCGGTAAAAGGAATCATTAACTTTTCTTTTTTCAACTGTGGTGAAAAAGAACAGCTAATTAGAAAAGAACATTGTACGAAGCTGATTATTATGAATATATTTCCTTTTTTTTTTTTTGAAAAAAATATATGTGTAATTTTTAATTTTGACTAAATTATTTCATGTTATTCTTATATTCTTCGAATCATATTCATAGGGAAGTTTCTTGTTAAATTGACATTATTATAGTATAGTAAACTTAACAGCTTCGTTGCACAATTCTGGATTTTGCGCTGTATATAATTTTATCAAGGCGAAGCAACATGTAACAACACAAACACACAAATATACATACACACATATATATTACACAGTAAATATGAGACCAATATTGAGCACAATACATACACAGTTACACAGACATATATATATATATATAAAGCTTACAAACTAATCTACTACAGATTTCTTTTTACAATGAAAATATAAACAGCAAATTAAATATTGTTATTACTTCTCTTATTGAAAGCTTTTTTACACTTCAAGAGGTCAAAATAAATTTGAAAAGCTAACTCAAAATTAAAAGAGACCTATTTATTTATCATTTAATTTAAGAAATTAATTTCTTTTAAATCTGCATGTAAGTTATTTTTACGGCTTAGTTTTAACAGAAAGCAAAAGGAAACCTAATAAGTTTCTGAAATATTGTTAAAAATTGCAATACCCAGGAAGAAAATGTAGAGGTGTAATAGAAAAAATATAGTTAAATAATATATTAATTTAAATCTCCCATGATAAAAGTAAAATCCGTTACTTATTTTATCATAAAATAAGGGTTTTAAGTTATATTTCAGTAGTTAAGTTACTGTTTTTAAACATAAAATGTAGGCTACATATAAAGTTGTTCAATATTTTTTTAAGTTGTCGAATAAAATCAGTTTTTGAAGAGGGCGATTCTGATAAAAAATATATTTCTTAATTTATTTTCTTTCTGTAACATAAGTTGGTAAATTTTTGAGTGATCTCAATTTGTAATACTGTTATAAAAGAACAATAATCCAACATGTACAGTGAGTTTCAGAAAGAACTTTTAGTTGAAGTGATTAGGTAATGTTTTGTAAACATCACTGAATCATCGTTTTCTTCTTTTTAAGAATCGAGAAAAGTTTCTTAAAAGTCAACTGTTCTTATCGTTAAAGTTTTTGGAAGTATCTAACGAACCGTATTTTATTTTATACTTATTGACAGAGTTTCATCCCCTTATTGATGCTTGAATTCTTCAACCCTGGAAACAAATTTAACAAAAGTGTTTTCTTCCAGAATTAGTGCATAACTTTTTGTACTATAGTTGGAATTTATTCTAAATAAAAGTCTTCTATCTAGAATAAATTCCGTATGATCTAATGAATTAGATATTTTTCGTTTGTTATAACGCACGAAAATAGTTTTAGAATTAAAATAATTTTCATCTTTTCGTTTTTTTTTTATTGAAAAACACAAACAAAAAAAATTCGTTTGTCCTTATCAATAAGTATTCAAAAGATTAACGTGACTTTTATGGCTTAATTATCTTAATTTAATTGAAGATATAGCTGCTGGAAAATGAAAATTATATTTTCTTAGACTTTTTTTTATATAGAATTAATTTTAAAAGCATTCATTTTTCAAAATCAAGCGTAAGTAGAATGTATCGTAAGAAAAGTAGAACTATTCTTTCCCAAATTGTTAGCAATACTTGTTTTGGGGATCATTTAATTATAGACCAGTTTAAAATCGATGGTTTCATAATCTCTCTGAAATTTGTTTATCTAGATCTGTTCGAGGGATATCTAGATCTTTGATGTTACTGAAATCTGAACTTAGTGCCAACTGTTGATTCTCAAAGGTACTGGTGCCATATAGGATACAGAATCCGTGACTTTCAATTGAAGACGGTATTTGACACGTCTATATAGTTATGCATTTTTGATACATAATTGCTAGTTTCTTTTAAAATATTAATTATCTACCCATCATGAATTTACTGTTAGTCAATTTAGTAATCATGTCCATTTTTGGATGTCTTATAAAACGCCGTGAATAAACTGCTTTATTTCAAATTCTAGTTATGATACTTTTTTAAAAATATCTTCCATTAAATATGAAATTTTAATTCGATTCGATTTTGAGTATTAAGACATTTTTGATTACTAAGGCCAAAGGCAAGATAATCCTAAAGGAAAAATTTCTTACCTAATTTTTTTTCTTTTGGCCTAATTTTTTCTAGTGGGAATTAAAAATCCCTTCTTTTAAATGAAATAAGATTGTCGTTGATGAGATGATGATTTGATTGTTTATATGTATCCTATCTAATTTGGCTTAGCTCGATTTTCTGTACTTTGCACGGATTACGTATAAACCTCTACGTCCCTACCAAAGCTCTAGATTTCGTTTAAACTTTTATAGAGCTATGTCTGAATTTGAATATGAAATCAATGTAAAAAAACTGCCCTGCAAAATATAAAATTCTAGTTCTTTTAAAAAAATTGATGTTTTATTTTATTCTTTTTTTCTTCCAGCATGGTACGAAATCTAGTCGAGAAAAAATAATATATTTTAGTATAGAGCCCTCTACAAAATGCATTTGAGTTTCGCGATAAGATCTTCCAATCGATAACATTTAATTTTGTCCGTCTTTTCCATCAGTTAGAGTTTTCAGTTTTTTTCCACTCCAAAAAAATAAAACATAGAAATTTATTTACTGCTCTTTGATTCACTTTTATTTACTTGCATTACTTATTAAAAATACTTTTTTTGTTAAACACGAAAGATGTAATTTTACTTATTGGTTTCCAAAAGGAAACAGTAACCTGAAATTCAAAAGTTAAATTATTTAGTTGTTTTAATGACGTACAAATTATTTGGAACCAGGAGAGCGAATTATTCTTAAAGTAGAATAAAGTCAAACTTAATGAAAAATCGAGTTTTTATGTAAGCCAATTTATTTATACTATGCTTTTTTATAATTTTTATATTATATTTTTCTCTTAGAATTAGCTGAAATGCTCCAGTAAATCAGATATTAAAATTTGCATCAATTTTTTAAGTTATTCACCTAATAAGTACAATCTTCAAACTTACTGTAGATTTTTAGTGATGTGTCATGTTTTAAAAATACATTAGAAAGATACTTTATGTAATCTTTTTTTGTTGTTATAATAGAATTCTTAGGTTCTAACAAAAATGTAGCGTATTTCTAGTCTCGACTTGGAAGACCTTAATCCTTGAACAATAATGAAAAGACATTTTTGCTCACCAGCGGGAATATCCGAATATTCGTCCTAAATTCTTTAGGTTAAAAAGTCCCTTTTTATCTAGCCAAAAACCATATAATATATGACTTTATCAAAATTACAATGTCCAGTCAAAAAACGAATAAGAAATATAAGAACTATATATGCGAATGTATAAAACTGGAATTGTCGTTGAATACTTTGCAATGACTAAGGCTATGACATGCCACATTACAACATCAATCCAGGCAACATAATATTTTTAACAAATAAAGAAGTATCGAGTCCTGTTGTAAAAACTCTTTCAATGAAATGAAGAATCTTGAATCATATCAGAATTTTGGAGCATATATGTCGTAGATACAAATTAATGGCCAATTGTTTCAGATTGCATTATTTTATGCCCACATCCCAGTGAATTTAGAAGTTTTTATTATGTAAATCTTTCAAATTACACTTAATGACAGAAATTCTTCATTTTTTTAGAGTATTAAAACAGCTCTCGATAGATTTCGAATATTTTGGGTCGGAATAGCTTTGCACATTTACCTATTATTCTACAACTTTCCACATGACACACCTAGCAAAACACAACACCAAAGCTATTAACCGGTGGGGCGAGCACCACATTTGTTTTTATGCTAATCAGTCATGTTTTTTATGAGAAATATTTCTCGAAAGATGAAACAGGAGCTACGCCGACCCAATATTCAAGACAGATACATGCCAGGGGAAACAACAATAAACGCTTAAACGATAAGCGGTTGCCTGGTAGGAGCACGGCAACACGTGGAAAAACACAGCCTCTTAAGATTGAGTCTGAATTTCGGACTCATGGTGAGGTAAACAAAAAACTTCCATATGCAGTCTGTAATCCCGAGCCACAGAAGCCAGAAGTGCAAGGCGTGATACTCTTCCGTGGTCTGTGACACTTGCTCGTAGATACGAAAGCAGAACCACGGCATCCAAGTGATCCAGAACAGCAATATCAGGACGAAAGACATCAGATGGTCGGGATTGGACAGGTTCTCGCTGACCGCCGTTGCGTATTCACGCTCTTCTTTCGTCAAGCATTTCCTCAGCTTGTACATGGTGCTTAAAATATAAAAGTAGGTGTAACCAATGGTCAGTACACTTGGCGCGAGCACGAGTACAGCTAAAGTGATGCTGTAAGGTATCATGTTTCCAAGATCCAACATGCAGATGTAGCCATCGCCATAAAATCGCCCTTTAGAGAATCCTAATAAGGGTGGACTGCAAAGGAATAAGGATGTTAACCAAGTAAATACCATCCAGCACTGACATCTGGTTTTGGTCTGAATGACGTCGTAACGGAGAGGCTTTCGTATAGCAAGATATCGGTCGACTGATATCCACATGAATGTATACAAGCATACAGACCAGAGTGTCAGTCCCAAGAACCCTGTTAACCGGCAAATTAAGTCACCATATACCTAAAAAAGATTAGGTTAGAATTATTTGTCATGAAGAATTAAAAACAACAATGTAAAAATTAAACTTTTTCTATGTTTACTTTTTCAACTCCTACTACTATTATAGATCCCTATATATATATATATATATATATATATATATATATATATATATATATATATATATATATATATATCGTGTTCGCAAATTTTCAATCGTTAATAAAAGTATTTTTTATCCAACCACTTAAACTTGTAGTGGATGACACTTGATGCCAATACTGGTTTTTCAAAGATTAATTCATTAATTAATTTTAGTTTTATATGGGTGAAAAAATTAAAATTATTTCGAATGAAGGCAATAGATGACGACAGTATGCATTGATTATTCAACTACCAGGCATCCAACTACCAGATATTGAAAATTGCAATGAAATTCGCTTTCTGTTTTGCCACTTAATATTGTGGTTCTGTCGTATGTATATACATACTTATATTAATTGTAATTATTTTTAATAAAAAGTAACTAAAATAAAATTTTTCTTTGTTGACCTAAGTAGGAAATGCCTTATTTTTTTTTTATATTACCTGTTTAAAACATTATGTTCTCCTTTCTTAGTGATAAATGCTTCGTCCTTTTAAGTAAATTAATTACAATTCTTTCAAGAACGTTTTAAAATTTTGTTATTAAGACTATTTTTTCTATCTATGCTAATTTATTAATTAGATGTTGGGTCAAATTTTACATTGAATTAATTAAAATGAATAATTATATACATTTTTACGAACATCATTATAAAGTTTATAATATACATTGTTAACATACGTATAAATGAATCAGATTGCTTTTATTTTTAACGGTAATTATTTTAAATTTTTGTCTTTTTAATGACTTATATAACTACTTTTTTTATTAAAATACTTTCTATTTTAATTTAAATAAAATGCAAACTTTAAAATGATATTTATTATGCAATAGACGGGGGCCTTTAAAATATTGTAATATGATAAACGGGAAATACACTGGTGTGCAAAAATTAAGGACGAAGACGAAAAATTAGCATATCAGCTGAACGAAGAGGCAGAGCGGACAGAAAGACCAATCAGGAGATTAAGTAAGGTGATGTACGGTAGCACATGCGCAGATATGCAGGTAGACGTAATAGGGGAGTGTCTGAGTAGTATAAAGCATGTTGTCGGTGTAAGATCGGTATTTCTGGCAAAGAGATTGCACGCCGTATAGCAGTTAAAATCACACCGAGTTGCTGCCTCAGCGAGAAATGGCGAATAATCAATCTGTTAGACGACATTTGGATGCTTTTACCCGAGGTCGAATGATTGGGAAGTTGGAGGAAGGCCGCAGTGTGACAAGTGTGGCTGCAGAGTTCGGAATTGCTCACAGCATCGTTTCACGACTTTGGAGACAATTTCAAACTACAGGAACAGCTATCCGGGGGGTTCAGTAGTGATCGTCCACGAGGAACCACACCCGCAGATGACCGGTACATTGTCTTACAGGCTAGAAGAAACAGTCGGCAGACAGCGGGAGAAATCGCTAGACACACGACACAGGCGACTGGACGACCGATATCGCGTTTTACCGTGGCCAGAAGACTGCACGGTGGTGGTCTGTTTGCACGACGCCCTGTATGGTGTGTACCTTTAACGCCTGCCCATCGGAGAAGGCGTTCTCTGTGGTGCCGGGAACACCGGAATTGGAGAGACAAAGAATGGGGACGAGTACTCTTTACAGATGAGAGCAGATTCAGTTTGAGTAGCGATTCTCATCGCATACTCATCTGGAGAGAGCGGGGAAGCCGCAATCATCCCTCGAACATCATTGAAAGGGACAGGTATGGAGGTCGCGGTGTTCTCGTTTGGGGAGGCATCATGCTTGGTAGTCGTACAGACCTTCACATCTTCCACGCAGGTTCAGTCAACGGGACCCGTTATTGTAACGAGATTCTTCTTCCATATGTGCGTCTTTTTAGAGGCGCTATGGGTCTGCAGTTCCTTTTCATGGACGACAATGCACCATGTCATCGCACAGTAGCTGCCGAACAGCTCTTAGAGAGTGAGGATATTGAACGTATGGATTGGCCGGCACGATCTCCGGATCTCAATCCCATCGAACATGTATGGGATTTTCTAGGCAGACGCTTGGCAGCTCGTACCTTACCACCAGTAACGATTCGGGAGCTTCGATTGGCGCTGCAAGACGAATGGGCAGCAATGCCTCAATAACTCATTGACACCCTCATTCTCAGCATGGGCAGACGCTGTGAAACCTGCCTAGCAGTCAGGGGAGATCACATCCCCTACTAAAGACCGGATGTTTCTTGCTGGACACCCATCACAGGGATGTTTCGGCCTTCAGTCGCATTGCGCTCCATGCTACTTTTTCAATCAAGCTTCTTTTTATCCCTCTGATTTCTCTTTTAGTAAGTGTTGCTTACATATTACACATGTCCTTACGTATTGGGGATCTTACGGTATTAAATGTGTTGATTTGGAAAGCTTTTGTACAAAGTTATATTGAAAAAACCGTCTCGTCCTTAATTTTTGCACACCAGTGTATATATGATTAATTGGTAAAATATTGTTTTTGTTTCCATTAAAATAAAACCTACTTTATATTGAATGTAAAATAAACTAATTGGGTTAAACTAAGCAAGTGATGAAAATTATTTATAATGAGTGTACTTTCTAAAAAAATAAATTTAAAAACTACGAAAATTTTGAAATTTGCCCATTATAAAGACTATGGTATTTTTATCATAAAAAAACGTCATTTATACAAATTGAATCAAAAGAACACATTATTAATAGAATTAAACCATTATTTTCCCGTAATGATAAATCAAATGAAAAAAAAATAACTGTTTAACTGCTTAGTTGACAAAGTTTCAGTACATTTATTTATTAATTTTTTAAAAAATATAAAACTAGTTATACGTCTCGGTAATCTTCAAAAATTGTTATTCATTAAAAATATAACCTTTGAAAAGATGGTTTACAGTACTGAAGTAAATAAGTGGTAACTTGAATGAGAGTTTTAAAAAATAAAATTAAAAACCAAGGATGCAATACTGGAGAAATTTATTACAGTAATTGAGATTAATTCTTTAAGCCGGGGTCATTAACGGCAATGAATTATTAAAATTTTTCTTTCCGGTGCATAAATGAATTACGAAACAAGCCCGAACAAGAGTCGTTAAAGATTAATGTGTACCTACCCATTCCTGCACAAAGGCCGGGTAGACAGAGAGCGGCACAATACACACCCCACAAAGCAGATCTGCCACCGCCACCGAGAGGACATACAGGTCAATGGCCTCCTTGGGATTGGGCGAGGTAGACACTGCCCAGATGATAAGGACGTTGGTGACCACGATGGAGACGCATATTATGAGGATGACCACTGCCTCAACCACCTGCTCGGGGCTGGCTTCTACCTCGAGATCATAGGGGCTATTCTCGGGCAAGAACAGGTCGGACGAGCGGCCCAGCATCACGACACTCTACCCTAAACAAAAACAAAACAATAAAACTATATGATTAACATTCCATAGAATTTAAGGTGGAAGATATAAAAAATTTAATGTAAAATAAGTATTGCGGGATAGATTGTAAAAGCATGACAATTGCCAACTTTTTTTTTTTCTAAAAAATGGGGATATGGAGATTTTTTTTGTGATTTTTCGATTTATTTAATGCATTTTAAGAAAAAAAGGCTAAAATTAAGAAGAGAAAAATAATTTATTACTAATAAAATGGGGGAAAATCGACAAAAAATTATTTAAACGGGGCTCGCACAGTACATATAATAACTGAATAAATTCTCAATTTTTCATTTTTGATGTATTACTTTGCTCTTCTTTTTTGAAATGACCTTCATTATAAGAAATGTTTCAATTTTTGCAAAAACTAGAGCACGTTATCTTAATTATTATGTGAAATTGCTTAAAAAAGAACAGTGATTATATTCACATAAAGGACTGTAAATTTTGTAATAAAACAGTGATTGATAAATCTGAAGGTTAAAACACTTCTATTGTTACACAGAACATACACAAGAAATTTTAGCAAATTATTTAAAAAACTTTTTGAGCAATCGCTGTCCCAGTTTGAGTTTTTCGAAAAGAACACATTTCGAGTAAAACGCATTTTAAAGTTTGACATTTTATGTAAAGCTATGGCATCTGCTTTTACTAAAATTAAATGAAAAATAAAAAAACCTTGGCATTTTTATAAAGTTAATAAGATGGCTTATAAAATAAAATCATAAAAAAATATCAATTTTTTTTTATAAAAATCACGATTTTAGGGTAGTGAGAAACACAAACTGAAAATAATACAAAATACTGTGTGAATAACAGAAATCAAGTTTTTCATACCTAAATAAAGCAATTGTAAGATTTTAAGAAATTTTATTGATAAAATATATATGAGAACAGAGAAGACAAAATTATTCTCATCCTTTTGCTTATATCTACGACTTACATCCCATTTCTTCATTTTTTTAAAGAAATAAATCTTTTACTTATTCAAAAATCTCATAAAATGTTACAAGGATAATGAACTGATCCATGAAGGAATTTTGTCGTTGTGATTGGTCAATCTATTTCACTACATAAAATTTTGTTTTTATTTAGTTTTAAAACTTATTTTAAGAAAATTAGATAATAGTATCTGATTAAATAGAATGTAATATTTTCAGTTCAAAAAATATTTGCTTGCCCTTCGTATTTCTTCAAATACAGAAAAGTTACAAATATTTTTAGTATACAAAATGTATCGAATAAGCAATACAAGCAATCAATTTTTTTAAGAAATGGGCGAAGAGAAACTACCGAACTTAGAACAGTATAATGAAATTCTAATTTTATTTCAGCATTTTTTAAAAATGGCATATTATCAGAACTTTATCAAATGTAATGAACTCTAGACCCGTTCTGAAACCCTAGGTGGCAACGCGAACTGATCCGAAGCACTGCGCATGCTCGAGTGTCACACCAGCGTCAGTCAGTGATTACCTCTCGACGAGAGTGGTTGATTTTGTGTGCTCCGCCAGTGAGCGTAGTGTGGAGATTTGAATTCAGCATTTACCTCTCGACAAAAGAGGTCAAGTTTTTTGTGCTCCATCCGTGTGAGCGTAATATGGAGATTTGGAAAGAGTGATTTCTTCTCGACGAGAGAGATTGTACTTTTAGCTCCACCAGCGAGCGTAATTTAGATTTGCAAAATCTACAGGCGAGTTTGAAGAAGTTTTTGCATCTGCCTGAGGCAGATGGGTTTGATCCCACACCGACTTGCTTTATTTTCTCTACAAATGTCATGAACTCATCTTATCTACGATTTTCACATAAAACGTATAAATAGTGTAAATATTTAATGTCTGTGAACTGTCCTGTGTGTTTGAAAGTAAACCCTCAAAATATCAATCGTCATTTGTATGGCTAGGACATTACACAAAGAACATAAAAATCTGAAACATTAATGTTGGTACAAGTTATAATTATTTTGAATTTCTTGTTATTGTGGTTTTAATTTCTTATAAATAAACCTATAACGATGATTTTAAAAATTCTAATATGAATAAGTGTGAATTCATTAGATTGTTATGGTTAAGGTATCCGACTACGTTCGGAACGGTGATTTTTTAAAAAAAAACGCATAAATGGATAATTTTCATGATATTTAGTGTCACTCAGATTAGAATACATGCATAAAATTGTTTTAATGACATATTGACAAAAAAATTTATTTAAATATAATATTTTGGCAAAAAATTAACTTAGAATAATCTTTTTCCAAATGTTCTCCTTTTGTGAAAAATGGTTCTATTATAATAATATTTTGTCTGTATATAGCTCAGACCTCTCTACAGAGGCTCAACTACAATTTTTGAAAAACTCGCATTATTTTCAGAGTTACCACCAATGGAAATAATTATTGGCGTTTTTTTCTTAAAATTGTTCTCTTCTGTTGTCGTAAAATATTAATAAACCCATTCTTCTAAGTTATATATTTCAAAAATTCTAGCTGAGCCTCTGTAGAGAGGTCTGAGCTATATACATGCAAAATATTATTCTATATTTCAAAAATTCTAGCTGAGCCTCTGTAGAGAGGTCTGAGCTATATACATGCAAAATATTATTCTAATAGAAGCATTTTTCACAAAAGGAGAACATTTGGAAAAAAGATTATTCTAAGTTAATTTTTTGACAAAATATTGTATTTAAATAAATTTTTTTGTCAAAATGTCCTTAAAACAATTTTATGTATATATTCTAATCTAAGTGACACTAAATATCATGAAAATTATCCATTTATGCGCTTTTGCAAAATCACGGTTCCGAACGTAGTCGGATACCTTAAGGGTAAGTTAGGTTACGGGGCTATAAGCTCTACTAAAGCTAACTGTTATTCAAATATATCAGCTTTTGTTGTCTAAGGGGTCTCAGAGGTGTTAATTTTGTCTTGAGGGCTGAAAATATAAACAATTTTCAAGCAGATATAATTTTTTGAAATTAAAATTAAACACAGATTCCTCTACACATTATTTATGAAGGAATAATGTTTCAAAAAAGCTCAAAATATTTAAAATATAATCATAATATTGTAAAAATTATAAGCATATGGAAATAAGAAACATTTCTGTAATAAATATTATGTAAGTTTTACGTTTCGCATGCTATTCTCTAAAATAGTAGCTATTCTCTAAATGCTATTCTCTATTAAGTAGGGTTTAAAGAGTATGATGCATGTATAATGTATAAAACTTAACAGAATTATAAAATGTATCATACTCTTTAAACCCTACTTAATTTTAGTCTTATATATCTTTTATATTCCAAAATATTTAAAAATATTGAAATTTAAAAAAATTAATGTATTCAAAAAATTTTTTTAATTAATTTATCATTGTATTTATATAAAAATAGCTGCTGTATAATAAGGAAATATTTCACTTTATAAATAAACTTATCGCTAGTAATTTGAGTTACTACTTTAGAAAATATCAAGCGCAACGTTAAAACTTAATATTACGTTAATATTTCTTACAGAAATGTTTCTTATTTTCATATGCTTATAATTTTTAAAATTATGATTATATTTTAAACATTTTACACTTTTTTGAAGCCTCATTCTTTCTATAAATAATTTTTAAAAGAATCAAATTATTTAATTTTAACTTCAAATAACTGTCTCTAATCTAAAATTGTTTGTATTCTCTGCTCTCGAGACAAAATTAAAATCCCTCTGAGATCTAATTTTAAAGATTCTCTATTTTTCTTCCATCTTTATTTAAACTAAAACGTATTTAAATCAACGTGTAAAGTTAATTCAGTGCTAGTTTTTCCGTGAATATTTCATTTCCTTGTTTAATGCATTTGCAAGTTTTGTTTTGTTTTGAATTACGTGATTTTGTTGCATTATTATAGAATACTCCGAGCTCATGGTTCCGAGACAAATTACTTTGAACTACAGACATACAAGAAAGAAAAATTTCTACTGGTATACTAATTATAATCTTCAACACCTCACCCTATCACAATATTAACTTCAATTATTTAATTGTCTCAAAATAAAAATATATGCAACAAACTCATATATTTTTTGTACCATCCGAAATCCTTCATATATTTTCCCGTAAACCTTAACTCAATTTACAATTTTATGTCAAGAAATGTTTTGATGTATCTACGTAACTAAAAGTACAAGCAAAATTTAAGTTCGGTTGATTAAAAAGTTTTTGTTTTGTTAGAAAACTTATTTAGCAAAATGCTACATTATTGATAGTGCGACTCGATTATATTTAAAGAACTTTGGAAGTATTACTCGGTCGGTATTACATAGTTTGCTCAAAAACCATGAACTATTATGGGCGTAGACGTGAAATGTGGATGCTATAACCGGCAAACACAGCCAACGACGGATGGAATTTCCTGTTCATTTGAATTTCTCTTGCGTGAAATGGAAAATGTCCCAGACATAATTTTCACATGTATTCTCACAAGATTTCGTCTATCGAACTATATTTCTTAATTTAAGAAGAAAGGCACATCTTTCATGCTTTCTTTTTTTATAAAGGATTGGCACAGAATTGTCTATTCATAAAGATTTCGAACAATTTTTTCAAGGGAAAAAGTGTATTAGAGTAGTTATTAAAATCAAAGATATTTAGTTCTAAAAAATGTGCATGTACGAAATTAAATGCTTTTTTTATTTTGACTGATTTTGGGTGAAACTTATTAAAAAAATTAAAGAATTTCATTTTATAACCAAAAGTTTAACACTAAGAGTACCTACATCACGTGCTGCTACAGTTTTTCCGACTGTGACGTTTTCGCGTCACACATGAAAAATCAGCATCTTTTTGTGAATAGGATAATCGCGTTTCCATGCACACGTACACTCCTAAATATTACGGGGTTCTGTCTTCTGTCATCGCCCCGGAAACCTTTGCCCGTGAGAAAAAACTCGAGTGTAATTCGAGGTGTCAGAAAGAAACCACCCCCTTCCCTAGACCCTGGACTGAAGAGAAGTCAGTTGAAAAACACCGAAGAGAACGGTGCGTTGCCTCCACCCTCACAAATATCATATTCTGAATAATGAAATGATCAATATTTTAAATAATTTCATTGTAAATGTATATGCTGTGACGTAAATTAACCAATTATTTAATTTCCTCTAACTCTCCTGCCACCATTATTTTTCTCAAACGCCACAATTCGAATTTATTTTTATTTAGTTTGTGCTTTTTTAACAAATCTCAAATTCAAAGAATTTCTGTTTGTTTATATTAAATTTCTTCTTCAAATATATCTGTCTTTCGCTGAAAATATCAATAACGTACGATGACAAATTTTTGAAGTAAAGCATTTATATAGAAATTGATCCATTGCATGAAAATGTATTTGCATAATTACTCAAAACTTATTATATGCTACGTGTAGCAATCAAGCTAAAAAAAGGATTTGTGTATTTTGTTTTCAAATGATCTTGAAATTAATATATATTGAATGTAAATAAAAGTGAATTTATAACTACTTAGACCAAAGGTGCTCAACCTTTTTTTTCTGCTAGGTCGCATGCATAAGTCAGCTATTTCACGCGGACCGCAAATATATGTTAGCAATTTCACGCAGGCTGCAAACATATGTTAGCAATTTCACGCGGCCGCATCGTGAGGATAAAAGGGGGGAGAGCGGTAAAATGTGGAAAATCGATCAAAATATTTTATAACTCCTGTTTTGATTTTTTTGATTATTCTTTTATTTTTGTCACTAACACTAAATTAGAAGCATTTAAGAAACACTCCTTCAAATTTCTACATCAGTAAACGGTTTCAAATGATTACCAATAGTGCAACAAACTTCATAAGATGTCTTTGTTACCACTTTGACATTACCACTAACAAAACACTTTGTTGCTGTTGCAAAGATTATTCAAGAAATCATATTTATTACCTCTTAAAAAAAATCTTCGAGGAAAAGTGTCATTGAATGATTCCTGTTTGTTGGTATTTTTTATACAGCACTTTCGGGACAAATTAAACAATTACTGATGTACATTTTTGTTCACCACAAAACAATCAACCTCCCAATCGTCTAGAAACGATATATTTTCTTTGAATATTTTTCGCTTGCAAGATGATAGTTAAAAATTAGTGCTACCCATAAAACTGTCGCTACTCCACTATTGTCTATTATCATTAACCGCGTAACCATTACAAATAAAAAAAGAATATCAATTCGCACTCGTACGACATTGACAGCAAAAAGCAAAATTGATATATTTGATTTCTTGCCACCAAATTTTTGATATATTGTTCTTAAATAAATGAGCTTTTTAGAGCTATGGGCACTGACCGGGCCACTTAAAAAGGCTCGCTGGTCCTCATGCGGCCCGCGGATCGTATGTTGAGTATCATTTACTCAGACATAGGGACATCAAAAATAGAACTAATTAAAATGTTTGATGAGCAATAATATAGGAAATCTCCTCTGATAGTACCTGTAAGGGTTGCCCAAATGAAAAGTGGACATATGTGATTGCGTTAAAATGAGTGTAGCTATTGGATAGCCTCCAAATAGGGACACGAAGGAGGTAGAAAGTGTACACTGTATGCGACGTTTAACAATGAAACCTGTTAATTGTAGTGGAAATTAATCGAAAGTAAAGTCGTGCCATGTAAGGATGCGTCCAGATCGGAGCAACGTGCAGTAGTACGGTTTCTGATTGCAGTAGGTGAGTCTAATGCGAACATCTATCGTCGAACAGTGACAGTTTACGGCAAGCACTGTTTAAGTCGAACGTTTTAGAATAGTTGGTGTAAAAGTTTTCGAGAAGAGCAACAATTTATATGGGATTTCCATGACAAAGTCCGCTCACACGTCTCCCATAAAACCAAAGGCAACTTAAAAAAAAATCCTTTGGAGAATGTTAGAACACCCATCGTACAGTCCGGAATTTCCCCGCTGTGACTTCTTGGACTTTAAGACACTTAAGACAGTATTACGTTTCTATTTGGATGATGAAGTGAAGGAAGCTGGGCAGAACTTTCTCAAGAATCAACCGCGTTCTTTCTAGAGTGAAGACCTAGAACTGATGCTGATAAAAAAAACGGTGGGACCTGTGTTAAACCCCCCAGAGATGTTTTTTTAAAATTTCCAATAAAATCATTCTTTTTATTAAGCTTGCCCATCTTTCGTTTGGGCTACCCTTATATAAGCCGTAAATATTGAAAACTAACTTCAACATTTTTTATAAAGTTTATAGTTTCTTCGGTAAATTTTAAACATCAAAATGTTAAAAAATTTTTTCAATTAAAAGACTTGCTTTGAAATATTAACTGTGGACTTTTATTTTTAGCATTATCGATTCCAGATCAAATATTGCGTCAAGATACCGTAAAAACTCTTTGGCAGTGGCGCACCCCCCAAAGCCCTTGATTTTTTTCCGATTGATTATAATTCTAAGTATATAGTACGTAAAATTTAAATAAGCATTTGTTAATAATGATTAATTTTATTAATTAATGCTAATTATTTATTCAATAATTAGTTTTTTAATCCCCCCCGAAAATCGACAAAATCAAAAGGAGCATGATACAAGAATGGTGATCTTTCGACCCCGGACCTCCCCCTTGAAAAATTCCTGTGTGCGCTACTGCTCTTCAGTATACCTTTTCGAAGAAATAAGAAATCCTTATTATGGTATTTCACAGCCTGTTAAGGATTTAAATAATTTTTTAATGCATCGAAAATGCATCTATGTATTTTTTCACAGAAAGTGTCTATCTTGAATTCGAAATTCCAAACTAAAATTTCGAAGCCAGCAAAAACATTATCCTCATTCCCGGACAATATACCCGAAAACTCTCTCCACCATCAATCATCTTCAGTGTCTAGTCCTCCGCAAGGACCGAATGGAGACATTTTTTAGAATGCACGAGAGAATACATTCTCTGACAAGAAATCTGTTCTGTCGAGTAACCATCGTCAGTTCAAGGAGGCGTGTTTCGATCTTCAATTCCCTTCTTCCCTCGTTACTCAGCCATTCATCAATGTCGCTTTATTTTCTTCCGAGAACGTCAAAAAATGTTTCGTTTTTTCCAACGTACACGAATTGTTAAATGATTTTCATTTCACTAAACAGTTTGGAAACGTATTTGTTTAAAGTATCCCGAAAAGCTTTTAAGAAAAGTTGTTACTATTCAGTTTAAAATTGAACTTAATTCTGCTGTGATATAAAAATTGTTTATACCAACAAGTAAAAACATAATTTTCTGGTATTAAGACTAATCGCTATATATATATATATATATATATATATATATATATATATATATATATATATATATATATATATATAAATTTTCTATAACCATATATATATACATACACATATATGTAAATTTATACATATATATACATATACACAAATATATAAACAAAAATATAAAAATAAACATATAGTTATATACCTAAGATAACTAAAAATAGGAAGAAGGCACATAGTATAAAGACAAACTCCTGGCCTTAGGAACCAGGATTGCAAGTTTAAACAAGTTTTGCGGCGCCAACCTTCACCTGTAATTTGTCATACTATGTACCAAGAGGAAAGGAAAGAATTATATATGTAGGATTTAAATATTAAAAAATCATTAAACTAAATAACATAGGAACATAAACATAACCTACTAATTCGGAGTTAAAACGATGGCCAAAAGTGCAGTAACGTGTTCCCGCCAAATAGGGGTGAGAGCAGAACCGCATAAAATTAATTGCGATACGATAATAAGAAATATATATATAATATATATATATATATATATATATATACTTTTAAAAATCATAAAAATAATAATCATATAAAATTAGCGTAAAATATAAAAAGAAACTCAAAACATATATATTAAAAAAAATTTTAATAAGCATGTGGCTTCATCTATTTAATAACTGTAGAATAAATTAGATATTGTCTAAATTTAAAAAAAACATTACAAAACTTAATAACAGTAAATAATTACAGTAATACAAATTGTATCATAAAAAACTATTATAAATACGAGTATAATTACAAAGAAAGTTAGTAGATCCATGTTCAATACAGTGATTAAAAAAATTTTTTTTTAAGATTTAAAAAAATATTAGCTTTATCGCTAAATAAGAAAATTATTGCGATAAATATAGTTAAAAATAATATTTCTATATATAGATATTGATAAATTAGAATTCCAGTAAGGCACTTTGATGATATTAAAATTAAAGGCATCTCTTTTATCATAAATATTACTATGTAGTTTCAAATCCTTAATATACAGTGATACATCTAGGTAATTTGTTTTGATTGGATTATTATTAATTTTAACTAAGTTTAAGTAAGACGGATAAAAATTAATAATGGGATTTAAATTACCATTTTTACCAAAAATAATTAAATCATCAATATATCTAAAAATGTAGTATATATATATATATATACATACATATACTAGAGGACCCGACAGACGTTGTCCTGTACACACATCTTAAATTCAAAAATTCCAAATTTTTATGAATAAGCTTTAACAATATGGAATTTTTTGAGTAAAATTTGAATAAAATTGAGTAAAATTTCAAACACTAATTACATCTCAATGTAATAATTTAATTAACACAGATTTATTTCAACAAAATAATAACACGAAGTGGCAAAATATTTTCCTGAAATGATCACAGCACCAACTGTCGGGACCAACTTGAATTATAATAAAATATTTTTGAATATTCGATACTGCGATCGTAGCGCAATCTGCCGGATCCAATGTAAAACATTCCAAGATCAACAATTTATAAATAAAAAATTAATTAAATAAACATTTCTAAACCGAATTATAAATCTAAACCATTCTCGAGTCCACTGGAACAGACAAAAACTTTCATCAAAATCGGTCCAGCCGTTAAGGAGGAGTTCAGTTACATACTGATGGGGGCCGCCTTTCCATAAGGATTACAACAGTAATTTGTATATCGGCCCTGTTGTTGTTTACAAGCAGAGGAATTTCTGGGAGTGCCTCTCACCCCACCGAAAAAGGGTGACGCAGTTCCACGCCTGGAAGAAGGCAATGTACCCATAAATTCATCATGATATGGGATGTTTTTGTTAGCATTTATGATCGGCAGATCGAATATTTTATCTCGAGATTGAATCGGAGAAAACCGCTCCTCTACCGAATGAAAAAAATCTAAATACGGCTTTCTCCACGGGAGTTTAAATTCTCATTCGTACGATAACGCTGAGAACCCCTATTCTCAGAATTTGTGTGTGTCGCTCTCACTGAATGCCTCGTTTCTTTCCCCCTTGTTTCCTGTTTTTACGTTACGGTGCTGTTGCTATGAGGGTTTGAAAATGTTGGAATAGGATTGGGTGTGAATTTTTTTTTTTTTTTGTTGTTGTTTCACTACTTGTAAGGAGTTACATAAGTTTGAGTTAAGAGATTTCGTGGAATATTTGAGACAGTTATTTGAAGGAGATCGATAAAGTTTGCACTGATGAATTTGTTGAATGGTTGGGAAGGTTTTTTTATGGAGATAGTTAAGTTTGTGTTCAAAGTGTACGTTTATTCGATAGTTGTTTTTATGGAAATGGATAATTGAATTGAAGGGAAAGTCATGGTTTATTTGAGAAAATTGTTTGATGTACAGAAGGATATTTTGAGTTACGGATTTTGGGCAAAGGAAATATTGAGTTGATATAACCGAAAAGGGTGACGCAGTTCCCACGCCTGGAAGAAGGCAATGTACCCATAAATTCATCATGATATGGGATGTTTTTGGGAATTTCCCGCGTTTTTGGGGAGTCATGGACCCCGGGAAGATATCCCTCCGCTGACTTCAGACCAATCAGAAAAGCTGATTGTGTTTCGAAAAAGAATCCTCTCCAGAATACATAGGTAAACCGCCGCGAAATATAAGCGCTTGCACGACGAATTTAGTCGCTCTCTGACACAAATTTTATCACCGATTTTGGTCTGACGACCCTTTGACAAATTGCCGAGGTTGGAGACTCCCGAGATGGCACACCATGTTCTCTCTCTCTCTCAGATCCTAATTCAGTTAAGTGATAATGTATATCTTTAGTAATTAACGTAATTTAAATGTTTTGTAAATAAATTAAGTGTAATTTAAAGAAGGCTTTTAATTTAGTGTCCGTTTTATTTGTCTTTAATGATTAATGTCTAAATTTAAGCTATAGTGTGACGCCAAATGTTAATTTAGAACCTGGGTACTAAAGAACGGATAATAAGAATAAATTAAATTAACTTAAGTTAACCGGGCGTTGCATTAATACACACGCACAGAAGAATTACATATAAAAGATTATTTGAAAATATATTAATTGAAAATGCTAAAAAGCGTGAATCGACAGCATTTTCGTAACAATAAAGATCGGGTTTGGCAGTTTGGCTGAAAATCAATTTTCGACGCCAACTTATGTCTTTTTCAATTCCTACTATTAGCTCACGATCTCTATACATATTTTATTTGTTTGTCTATTTATTTATTTATTTATCTTGGTGGAATTTTCAATCGTTAATAAAGTGCATTTTAAAGCGATCAATTGAGCTGAAATGTAATGTACATGAATATTTTGGATGATAATACAATAATTTAATTATAATTAATAAAAATTAATTTTGATTAAAACTAATTATTTAGAAAATTACAAATACAGCCACGTTGGCGACTTAGCTACCCTTTTGGCGACTGATGTCAAGATTTGAAAAGGTTTTTTTCTCACATGTTAAAGCATTCAGTTGGAAGGAAATTTTATATACACGATTGTTTTGGATGACAATACGATGATTTAATGATAACTGATAAAAATTAATTACCACTTAATGTTGTGATTCTGTCATATGTATATACATATTTATATTAATTGCAACTATTTAATAAAAAGCAGCTAAAATATATTTTTTCTTGGTTGATCTATGTAGGAATTGATTTTAAATTTTTTTTATATTACTTGTTTATAACAATAGCGTTGTTACAACAATGCAGGTGAATGTTGAGTTGTATTTTTTGAATGTTTTTAATTAATATCTTTTTAAATATTTGCGATATTGGACCGAATTGTGAATCTAAACCATTCTCGAATTTACTTGAACCCACACAAAAAATTTCATCGAAATCGGTCCAGCCGTTTAGGAAGAGTTTAGTGACAAACACACGCACAGAAGATTTTTATGAATATATATATATATATATATATATATATATATATATATATATATATATATATATATTTGCTATATAGGCTACTTTTTTGTTCATTAGTTCTTAATAAGTTTGGAATGTTAGTACTTCCTTATAAAAGTTTTTAAAAAGCCCTTTTGACGGTTATTTGAAAGGTTATTAATTATATAGTTGTGAGGAGAATAGCACTCGCGACCTTCGGTTCCGTAAGCACGTAACTTACCGCTGGACCAAAATGATAGAGTTGTTATGGCAAGCGTGTGAGTTGTTGCGTCAAGTGTGTCTGACGGCTTGATTGTTGCGTCATATGGATCTGATGGCTTTTTGATTGCTTTTACGGCGGGTAGATGGCGCCACGACAGCTGTGGGAAGGTTGCGTTTTTTCAAAGTTCAGCCAGGGTCACCAATGCGGAGAATAGAACTAAGCATTTTCTGCTCCGTAAGCACTTAACTTACCCATCACGTCAGTCCGGTGGCTGTTACTGTCTTATATAGTTACCACCACTACAGTTGTATATATATACAGAGAGAGAAAGACTTAAAGCAGAAATATGTATAAATCGTAGACGTATAGATTAAAGTACAGATTTGTTGCTACGTATCAAAATTTAATCTTGTCATCGCATAGGAAATGATATAAATGGGTAGGAACGTTTTCGTAGAGTTTATGTCTGAACGATTTCAATAAAAAACACTAATTTTTCATGTAGATGTTAACCATCCGATTTCCGAGGGGGCAAATTTAGCACATTATTCTACAATTAGATGTTATTACATTTGAATTTCTTTTTAATTATAAAGCATGTATACGATTTTGCTTGGATTGTATAAAAGATTACACTCAAAAAGTCATCTAAAAGGCAATCCTGATCTCCCTTCCTTTTTGAACTTTCTGGAGATTTTTGCAGGACAAACTACTTTTTTAAAATAAATATTAGGTCTACACACATTTTATGATAATTATATTTAGTGAGTAAGGTACAGTAAATTAAATATTATTTTTTTTAACCACATGGATTTTTCATAGTTACCACAGCATTCTTATTCTTGTAAATTTAATTACTTTACATGAGAAATGTTTTATGCGTATATTAAATGAGCATTTTAAAATTCTTCTTTAAACTGAAACATAAATTGGAACGATGACGCAGTTATTTCAATTATCAAGATAACATTAAACTAGAGAAGGTATTATACTCAGCAGTCCATTTCTAGTAACTTAAATTGAATATTATTTTGAGTATTTCAATCTTTGGACAATCGTATAATTAATATAGTTTCATCAATATATTCAATATTTAAGGGTTTTTATATTTTGTGCGGGAAGAGAAATTGTAAGAGAGGATAGCAAGTAAACATTTTTCACTATCCAAAAATTTTTTGGTGAAAAATTCTATACACTTCTTTTTAAATCAGCACAACTATGTGACGGCTCTATCCGCGACCTTCTTACTAATAGTCCTCTCGGGGAATTTTTGGTTCTTAAAATTATTTTATTAGAACGCTTCCTCTGAAGAAGAGAACGTGAATATGCAAATTAAGACTACTATATATAAAGTCTAGGCTTTCAAGCTGGAAAAAGAGAGAGAGGGGATAGGCTGCTAGCGGAGCAGTGATTAATCAAATTTCAAGTGTAGCACAGATATTTAGTATTTGATAATTGCATTAATTAAGGTGACGATTTGTGACTTGAGACTGAATATATTTTAGAAAGCTAGGAAGGCAGAGTACTTGAATTGAAGTAAGAGTTATACTGGTAATTAAAGTCTTCTCATACCTCGCGTACCTCGTTAATTGTCTTCATATTGTTTAAATTGGGTGCATCTCTTAGTTTTGATTGATTGAACTTGTGTTATTGTTTGTGTTCCAAATAAACTAAGTGATTTTGAACGCATGGCTAGTCTTCCTTCCCTTTCTCCCACATCTATAGGAGTGGAGGCGTGCTCATTAAAGCTAGTTTTTCGGATTTACATAAACCCTAAACTAAATTACGTAGGTTTATGTAAATCCTAAACAAGGATTAAACTTTGTGTATTAATTTTAGAATCGCTTCTCTATCAAAAGTCTAAGTTCATATAGTAGATTTGTGCAGTCCTTTTTTTTTAAAAAAATTCAATTCTAATTCATTTTGAGTCAACTTCCTTCACTTCCCCACCCCCTTATCAGTTTACTTTATACGAATTTGAATTTTCGCTTGTGAAATGCGATTTTAAAATATTTCATATCTTCACTTCAAGTGTTTTGGTCTTCACTTCTTTCATCAATAGAGAAAGGGATAGATACATCAATCCCGTTTGTCTCGCCAAGAAGGGAGAAGGGAAATATAATAAAAGGGAGAAAAAAAAGGAATGAAAGAGAGGAGAGAGAATTCTTTCTTCTCCTTTTTATTTGGGTGAAGTGGGAGTTTTGATGCGAATTTTATTGCTTCTTCTCACGAAGAGTCACGTGATTCAGAATCATTTCTCCCACTTCTCGGGTTCTTTCATTTTTGCTTGTTCCAAGTACTATTTTTCTTCCTAGAAAATAGAACCATCTTAACGCCTCCCTATCATTTCGACACACGTATATCGAATTTCATATCGCCTTTTCTTATTCATTCTTATCACTGTTCGTATGGGGCAAAAGCATTCTTTATCTAAGCAATATACAAATATAAAGGACGAGGTTTCATAAACAATAGCAATGCATGAATAGTTTATAATTGTTTGGTAATTGGTATATATATCAATCAGTATTCGAAGTAGCAATACATATATATATAAATGTGCGTGTGTGTAAAAAAAATTTACATTATTTTCATCTTAAAAGTATTTTAATTTATAATGGTTCTGACGCTCCAGGACTTCGAGTAAATAAGTAATTGTTATATAGCTATCATCCGAAGGGGATATAATCATAACTTTATCTCTTTGGGATTAAATGTTCTGCGTTTTTAAATTAAGAATTATATACTGTACATCATACGATTATCTAGACCAATCAGAAGAGACATCCAATGAATTTATGTTAATTTTGGAACCAGGTTGGCGTTTTGTATAAATACCGAAGATCTCTGGAAAACTCACGCCACGCCTTATTATTGCCACAATGTTGTGTTAATTCCTGCTTCTGCTTTTATGTTCTATGTTTTTCGTTAAGTGTCGTCCAGATTTTTATTTTTGTTTGTGTGTGTGTCGTTAAAAGCCTAAAAAAATTGGATTATGATTTACGAAAGGATGGCTCATCAATAAAACCATCTTTAAATCAACAATCTAAACAGGATAATCAGTAAGTAAATAAATAAAACCACCATTAGAGTACACAATATATATATATAATTCCCCATTGTTATTATTAGTGTCGTTTCTCTTTAGGTATCACGGTACTAAAAGTATAGTTTCATTGCGTTAGCTATCAAGCTATTACGGAGGATCTCAAAGTGGGGAAAAATAATTAAAAGACATGGAAAATTACGTATTTGCAATCCAAATAATTTACTTGAGAAAATTTACTTGAAACAATTTACTTGAGCTACTCATTTACCTAATCTTTTGAAGTATATTAATGTAAATATAATTTCCATTTTTATTGAGAAAATAAAAGCTTAATTTTGTAGTTCCAATGCTTCAATGCTCAAACGATGGCCGCTACTAAAATGAGTTGAATGATTGTTTATGACATTAGGCCTAGGCCTAAACATGGACAACGGTTATCACATAATACAGCCTTTTGCCAGTTGAAATGCAGTTTTTAATTCCCTGTTTTTCGGAAAATATGTACGGGAATAATATTTGACCACATTAAAATTATTCGGATTATAATCTTATTAAGACGGAGTCTAGCGTGAAACGAGGCCTGGGCCCGGGGCCGTTTCAGTATTCCCATGCCTTAAGATGTTCCTAAATGTATTTCGGAGTTGATGAGTGTGGTTTCATTTTAAAATTAAAACAAATATAGAAAGTTATGTGAATGAGAAAGAGAGATATTTTATTAAAAGAATAATTTCAAAAATTATGTGTAAGTTTTTGTCTTTTTGCAATAAGAAAAGGCGAGGAAAAATTCAGAAAAATTAGCTTATAAATGGATAAATTATACCTGAATAAAATGTTTTGGTTCTTCAAAAAAGTTTTAGGAGTGAAAAAGTCTTTAACGTGAAACCCGAAAGTATCTCATTTTAGTTATTTTAGTAATTACTTTTTGTGTATTCAATAATATTTTAGACTTTATATATATATATATATATATATATATATATATATATATATATATATATATATATATATATATACTGTAATTATTTACTGTTATTATGTTTTGTAATGTTTTTTTAAATTTAGACAATATCTAATTTATTCTACAATTATTAAATAGATGGCGCCACATGCTTATTAAAAAATTTTAATATATATTTTTTGAGTTTCTTTTATATTTTACGCTAATTTTATATGATTATTATTTTTATGATTTTTAAAAGTATATATATATATATATATATATATATATATATATATATATATATATATCTTATTATCGTATCGCAATTAATTTTATGCGTTTCTGCTCTCACCCCTATTTGGCGGGAACACGTTACTGCACTCTTGGCCATCGTTTTAACTCCGAATTAGTAGGTTATGTTTATGTTCCTATGTTATTTAGTTTAATGATTTTTTAATATTTAAATTCTACATATATAATTCTTTCCTTTCCTCTTGGTACATAGTATGACAAATTACAGGTGAAGGTTGGCGCCGCAAAACTTGTTTAAACCTGCAATCCTGGTTCCTAAGGCCAGGAGTTTGTCTTTATACTATGTGCCTTCTTCCTATTTTTAGTTATCTTAGGTATATAACTATATGTTTATTTTTATATTTTTGTTTATATATTTGTGTATATGTATATATATGTATAAATTTATATACATATATAATCATGTATATGATTATATATTGAAAAAAATTTTTATATTGGATTATATATATATATATATATATATATAAACATTTTACTAAATATTGCTTAAATCAGAAATACCCAATTAGTTTTATTAATAGTTATATGAATAAAGCTATTAAAAATAGTAAGTATTAAAAATTCTTATTTTAATAATAGTTTAATACTATAAATTTACATATTTCATAGTTGTAGTTACCTCCATATTCTCTAGCATTAGTTAAAATTACTAATTATCATTTAATTCATATATATTCTAGTGTCACTAAAGCTAAGGCAATTTGTAACTCTCTTATCAATTTTTGTTTCTATTCTTTTTATACTTTTGTTAAGTGCTACATTTCAGCCATTCACATGCTTTGAATCTGCATTAGGGGCCAGAATCTGGCAATAACTTATTTACTGCACTCAGATTTAGCGGGCTCTGCATTTTCAAGTGCAATTTTTAGGTAAGTTATCTCTATCTTGTAATGAATTTAGATATTCCTATCCATTACTTTCAATAGGATATTGCTCAGTATTATTTACATAAAGGGGGAAGGTTGGCTGGCCAAAAAACATGTTCAACCCCACTTTTATATAAATTGTTTTATATATTAGCTGTGCTAAGTCAGCAATGTTTATAATTCTGCAGCATCCATTTTATAATTTTAATCTCGGTTGCTCATGTGTCCTTCATTGTATGATTTTCCTACTGTCTATGTGTTTTTCAAATGTGATTATTGGATATTTATCTCTAGTTTGTAGAGAATAAGACTATATATATATATATATATATATATATATATATATATATATATATATATATATATATATATATATATACTAGAGGACCCGACAGACGTTGTCCTGTACACACATCTTAAATTCAAAATAAAAGATTTTTGAATATTCGATTCTGCGATCGTAACGCAGTCTGCCGGATCCAATGTAAAACATTCCAAGATCAACAATTTATATAAATAAAAAATTAATTAAATAAACATTTCTAAACCGAATTATAAATCTAAACCATTCTCGAGTCCACTGGAACAAAGACTTTCATCAAAATCGGTCCAGCCGTTTAGGAGGAGTTCAGTTACATACGCACGCACAGAAGAATTACATACATGAAGATTATTTGAAAAGATATTAATTAAAAACGCTACAAAGTGTGAATCGTCTACATTTTCGTAACAATAAAGACTGGGTTTAGCCATTTTGGCTGAAAATCAATTTTCAACGCCAACTTACATCTTTTTCAATTCCTACTATTAGCTCACGATCTCTATACATATTTTATTTATTTGTTTGTTTATTTATTTATCTTGGTGGAATTTTCAATCGTTAATAAAATACATTTTAAAGCGCTCAATTGAGCTGAAATGTAATGTACATGATTATTTTGGATGACAATACAATAATTTAATTATAATTAATAAAAATTAATTGATTAAAACTAATTATTTTAAAAATTACAAATACCGCCACGTTGGTGACTTAGCGACCCTTTTGGCGACATGTCAAAATTTGAAAAGGTTATTTTTTCACGTGTTAAAGCATTCAGTTGAAAGGAATTTTTATATACACGATTGTTTTGGATAACAATACGATACTTTAATGATAATTAATAAAAATTAATTACCACTTAATATTGTGATTCTGTCATATGTATATACATATTTATATTAATTGCAACTATTTAATAAAAAGCAGCTAAAATAAATTTTTTCTTGGTTGATCTAAGTAGGAATTGATTTAAATTTTTTTTATATATATTACACTTGTTTATAATAATAGCGTTGCTACAACAATACAGGTGAATGTTGAGTTGTATTTTTTGAATGTTTTTAATTAAGATCTTTTTACTAGTTGCGATATTGGACCGAATTGTGAATCTAAACCATTCTCGAATTTACTTGAACCCACACAAAAAATTTCATCGAAATCGGTCCAGCCGTTTAGGAGGAGTTTAGTGACAAACACACGCACACGCACAGAAGATTTATATATATAAAGATATTTCCAATATATATATGACATATTATATGTATATATATATATTTATATTGTAGATAATATGATTTATGTGTTTATATATATATGTATATATGTATATATATATATATATATGTATATATGTATATGTATACGATATGCCTTGCATATATATATAATTAAGGATATCATTAATTTTCTCATTCATGAATCCAATGTTGTAGATAAAGATTTAGTACATAGTTCTACTAAGTATTATACCATCTATTATTCATGAATAAATCATATAATAACATTAATTTTTCAAAAATATTGAATAAGTATGTACATTGCTTACCTATAAACAAAGTTTGCATTAAGAAGGCTTTTAAATATAATTAGAAAATTTTTAGCTCAACTTTTAATTACAATAATATTAATAATCTGCAAAATAATAACATTATTATTGTACGTGAAATGATTATTCTGATTTTATAAACGATTATCACAAACATGTTGAAACAGGTTATTTAAATATTGTTAAAGATAATACTCTCAGAGGAATAATGTCCAAAGGTACAAGTTAGAGAGATTAATGATCTCTGACAATAATAATGCTATTAAAAATCAAATTTCTAAAGATATTAGTAACTTCATTATAAAATTAGCATTTAAATATAGTTTTCCTATTGTAGTTTTCAATGAATTAAAATGCAAAATTTTGAATGAATTACTGAACACTAACTATAAAACTGGTAATGAAATACACTATTGTTTGTAAAAAATGCAACACCATGAAGAAATCATCAGAATTAAATGAACTTTACAGCAAATATCAATTAAAAGATGTTATGTAAAATGGTAAAGTTTCAGAGCAACCGCGCATGCGTGGTGTGCGCAGCGCCCTTTGAACTGTTGCTGAAAGCGTATAAATAGAGGGCTGTAGCGAACTTTGAAAATAGTTAACGATTATTTGTTAGTGGCGAACGTTTAGAGAGACCTAAGTATGCCTCCACGACGGAATAAGGAGAAATTCCAACTACTGGCGTATTTTAAATGGGACAGGATTATCGGCCTCCCTAGAAGGAGGATTTTCCTATCACGCAGTAGGAGCAGCGGAACAGTTCCAGAGTGATGCGTGTTCGGTAGCAGTGGACCGATGAGCACCGAACAACTCGAAAAACTGGCAGCGGACGACCGAAGGTGAAGTCAGCGCGCGACGATCGACACCTGCTCCGCATGGCGGTGAATGACCGTACAGCTTCTTCGAGGCAATTGGCCGCACGTTGGTCTACTGTTGCAGGTGTACTAATGTCGGTTTCGTCAATTCGTCGACGTCTGCTGCACCGTGGATTGCGTGAAAGAGTACCTTTATACAGGATCCATCTCACGGCAAACCATCGACGGCTGCGTCTGCAAAGGGCTCATTAGCACAGAGCCTGGCAAGCTGATTGGCACCAAGTTGTCTTTCAGGTGAATCCCGCTTCAATTTGTGGGAACATGATGACCGCATTCGTGTTAGACGCTATGCTGGTGAACGCTGCCTTCCATTGTGCGTTGTCAAACGACATAGTGGCCTAACATCCGGAGTTATGGTTTGGGGTGCGATTTCGTGTCATGGACGATCCTATTTGCTACGAATTGAGGGTAGTCTCAATAGCAACAGGTATGTCCGTGAAGTGCTCTCTCTCTCTACAGCCCAAAGTCATTCCCTTCCTTCAAGGCGTTCCTGGAGCTTTCTTTTAGCAGGATAATGCACGCCCACATGTTGCAAAGACTGTTCGAGACTTCTGTTCAGCCCAACACATGCAACTTCTTCCTTGGTCTGCTTATTCGCCGGATATGTCGCCTATTGAGCATGTGTGGGATTTGGTTGGTCGGCATCTCGTTCGTGACCCGCGACTTGCAGCTTCAAAAGACGAACTTTTGCTGCGCATACAGACAATATGGAATTCTCTTCCACAAGCAGACAATCAAAATCTGTTCGACTCCGTGCCACGTCATATAGCAGCACTTATTGCAGTGTGGGGTGGCTGCACCAAATACTGATTTCGGACACTTAATATTATTTCTTTGCTTTGAAAATTTCGTCATTTATTTGTACTAATACAAGTTGCTTGTGCATTAAATTTCGTTTAATTTTGATGATTCCTTCATGGTGTTACACTTTCTTACAATCAACAGTTTAATTTACAAAAATATTAAGCAGCAAATTGCAGAATTACAAAAGAACATTATCATCGGTTATGTTGATAAAGTTCTGGGTAATTATGCAATTATTTGCAAGTGGCTTTATGCTAATTTACTAAACCAACATTTTCAAAATAATGCTGCTTTTAAAAAATCTAATTCAAGCAAGAGAGAAATTTTTAATAGAATATCTTCTTTTTATTAAAAAAATAGATTTACGTATATCGGATATTAAAATACCTCATATTTTCCTAACTCCAAAATTTTAAAAAATCCAATTAAATTTAGAACTATAACGAATGAGTTTAAAATGTATATTACACATTCAGGCAAGAAGCTACAAAATATTATTCAATCCACATTAGTCAAAATTGATAATTCTATTATTCTTGAGAATATATGGACATAATTAAGAATATGCAAAGCAAAAAAAAATCATTTCCATTCCTACCTATGATTTTGATGGTTTATTTAACTCCATATACAGGGTGGGCAAAAAGTCCGTAAAAATTTTAAAAATTCAGGAAATTCGGAGAAATGAACGAAAAAAAAAACTGTTTGCAGGATCAGCATTAGTATGTCACGGGATTTTTTTTAAGCTAGAAAAAAAATAATTTGAAAATCATCATCCGGTAGGTGGCGCTGATGTACGCAAATCAAAGAAACAATTCATAAATAATGAACAGAAAACTTTCACAACTTTATTACACCAGAATATGTTCCACATGACCACCACCACAGGGTAGAAGACATTCCAGACGAGTGACAAATCCAGCAACGGCAGAGTGCAACATGTCCGGATGTATGGAGGATACTTCTCTGCGGACCGCATCTTTCAGTTCCGACAGACTTGATGGACCGGATAGATACAAGCGAGATTTCAAATATCCCCACAACCAGAAGTCTGCCGGTGTTAAATCTGGAGACCGAGGAGCCATGGGTACCTGCAACATCTGCTAATGATTCTGTCTTCCCCGAACGTCTGTATCAGGAATGCCTTAACCGGGTTAGCAGTGTGACTGGTTGCTCCACCCTGCATGAACGTGACATTCGAAATCGGACCTCGTTGAATTAAACATGGCACGGCAGTCTCCCGCAGAAGCGTTAGATAACGCTGAGTATTTACCCTTTCCGTTATCCATCCATTTACTGGGCACTGCGTTTCAAAGAAGAAGGGTCCTATGATAAATGAACCCGTGAAATCACACCATGCTGTCACTTTTGGGGAATGCAATGGCTTCTGTGTGTACTCACGTGGATTAGAGGTTGCCCAAATGCGACAGTTATGGTTGTTAACGTCACCATGAAGCGAGAAATGAACTTCATCTGTCCACAAGATGTTAAAAACTCAGGTGGGAACCTGTTCCATTTTAGAGAAGGCCCACTTCGCAAATGCTTCCCTCTGTGCGGTATCTGCTGGCAAAAGTTCATGGCATGATTGCAATTTGTACGGGTACAGCTGGAGGATTCGACAAAGAATATTGCTGACAGATGATGGTGGTAAGCCCAATCGTCTGGCCGCTTCACGAGCACTGCTCGTCCCTGAAGCTGCTTCGGACGCAATCGCTTCCATTTTGACAGCAATGCAGGGTGCACGTTCTTCTTTCAAGCATGGTCGTCCGGCTCGTGCTCGATCTTCCAACTTTCCAGTTTCCTCAAAACGTTTAACAAGCTTTAAGAGACCTGCAGGTGTTAAAGGGCCTTTTCCACTCTTCACATTTTTCTGAACTCGGGATTTATGCAAGGCAATGGTCGCTGATTCCTCGTTCATGTAAAATAACTTCACCAACAAAGCTTTATCCGGCGCACTGAGCATCCTTGTTCACATTCACTGTTTGTAATGGTGAAATGAATGTGGATTCATTGAGAGCAAAGATTTTTATAACCGTCTAATTTGCATATTTCCACCACAGACACTTGTAACAGCGCCACCTACCGGATGATTTTCGAATTATTTTTTCTAGCTTAAAAAAAATCCCGTGACATACTAATGCTGATCCTGCAAACAGGTTTTTTTTTTCGTTCATTTCTCCGGATTTTATGAATTTTTAAAGTTTTTACGGACTTTTTGCCCACCCGGTATATAGGAGACATGTTTATGATTCTTAAAATAGCCTATAACAAATTTTCTTTGAATAAGTTAATAAAATATGAAGAACATCCTTCTATTATTCAACTAGTTTTAAATGAAACTTATATTTTCCATAATAACTCTTATTATCAGCAAATTAAAGGACTACTACAAGATGACCCTGCTAGTAATTGTTTAGCCAATATTTAGTTGCACTTTTATGAAAATGATAATATTAGTTACGAATTTTCTTACTTTTTGAGATACATGGATGATCTGATTATTTTTTTAGTAATATAGTAGATTTTTTGTTCCTAGCTTTAATTATTATCCTCAATATTTGAAATTATTAAAAACTAATTACAATAATGAGTCAGCTAACTTTTTGAACTTTCAATTAAACGTAAAGAATAATTTAATAATTAGTAATACTTTTGATAAAAGAGACTATTTTGATTTTAACATTATAAAAATGACATTCTTTTGTAATAACCTACACCTATCAATATTTAGAAATATTATCTTAAATATTACAGAAAGATACAATGATTTAGTTACTGATAATGTATTAAAACAATGTAATTATAAAAAATTCTACAATAATTGCTTTTAATACAACTATTCAAGTACATTCATTTTTAGCAGCTAGTTGTAACTTCGTCAGATATAATGCAGAATAAATTTAAAATTTAAAAAAATTTAATTAATGAATTAATATTTGAAAAAACTGTATTAACATCAAGTGTAATCCACTACAGGTTTAAAAAATGTATTTGAATTTGAATGGATGTATAGAAAGTATTTTATTAACGAATAGTAGGAGTAGAGTATTTTATTAACGAATAGTAGGAGTGGAGAGTATTTTATTAACGAATAATGAACTAATAGTAGGAATTGAAAATTATGAAGAAATATAAGTATGGTTTATTCTTTCTGTATAACAAAAAAATAAATTTCGCCTATTGTCTGTCAATATAAATATTTAAGTTTTTCGAAGTAAAGAATAAAATAAAGCAATTTTTATTGAATAAATTAGTGTAGAAGATGGAATGGTAGAAGTTTCAGATGCCGCAGGCTCAATTCTTACACGATGTAGATAAATTAAGACTGCAAAATTCCTTTTTAACACGGGATTTAAAAAAACAATCTTCTAAAAGGTGGTAAAATAGATTGCGAGTTATCCTAACACAATTTTCTTATCAAATAAAACAAATCGATTCTACATCTAATCGAATACGATAAAAGTTTTTCTTGCTTCCGAAGGTATCCCAGCCAAAAAGAAAGAAAGATTTCTCGATAAAACATAAATCCCCGAGATAAATTTTTATGTAGTTTTATCATGAATTGAGAGCCATCATTTTGTCAAGAACTGGTCTACAAACTGAGTAATTTGCAGAAAGTTTTGGAAAACTTACGACTTCTTGTCTTAATAACATTACAGACGTGGGGGATGTCAGGACTGTTCCACTTCTAACTTGTCATTCCTCCACTTATCCATTCTCTAAATGTGTTCATTCTTTGCCAAAAACTTTTGGTTTTGTTCTTTCTGTCTGCTTTTTTCATCTTCTTGGATAAATGGAATTGAATCTATCACAAAATGCTTTGTTGTTTTTCAGAATTTAAAATTTTAGTTTTTAAAATAACACACAAAAAAAAATCCCAAATGACGAGAGATTAGATTTCTATTATATTTAATCAACTTAAGCATTAGAAGCTTATTATTTTGGAAGTTTGAAGGAATTTGATATACATTTCTATAATTGTTGATAGTTATTTTTTAAAAACTTTCATTGCGAAGTAAAAATAAATGTTTCTAATAAAATTTTAAGAATTTTTAATTTTCTTCAATATTTTTATTTTTTAATATATTTCGAATTTTGCGCAAAATAAATTTGTTGAGCCATAATTTAAAAACTAAATTATCAGATTAGAAAAATTTAGAAACAATGTAAAAATATTTTTGAAAACATTTTGGAAAAAAAAATCTTTTATAAGTAATAAAATTATTGATGTTAAACTGTTTTTGGTCTAATAAAATCACAAATGGAAAAAAGAAGCTTTTTACAAAATATTGATGCATCTCTATAGGTGAATAAAGTTTGCATTTTTCATGTTGTAAAAAACTATATTATGAAAATTTTATTTTGGCAAGAAGAATATCATTTTCTCTTTTTGTAAATAATATTAATAATAACAATAACTTTCCTTTTGTGATATGATAGATATTGTATTTAAACTTCTTCGAATATTGATTGACTCATAAAATTAAAGCTGTTTTCAAAAACTTATGCTCGTTTGAATCTAAGCAAACTAATCAGAAGGCAGAAGGCATGACATTTGCTGTCAAATACAAATATTTTTTGAAACACAAGTTATATATGAAACTTATTTAATTGAAAGTTGACGCAAAGTTTGTCAGGGTTTTTTAAGGTATTAAAACTTTAATTGGAATTTTGACTATTTTTACATCGCAAAGTAAGTTTAGAAAACTTTATAACAACTATAAATTTTTTGAGATTGGTTTGAATAAATAAATGTAGAAAGAAACCTTTCTCTTTACCTTCAGAAATTAAATTGAATTAAAATGAATTCCAGCGATAAGCCAATAAGTGACAAATTAATAAAATAGAAAAGTATAAAAGAATAACTGTCTATAAAACTATATTACAAAAACCCCAATCGATTTTCAATCGACCAATAACAGCAATTTTTAGTCATAATTTAAATTAAATATTTCTATTTTCAATTTCTGTAACAAGAAGTATAAGTAATCTACTTCTCATCATTGCAATGACCAACTGTCCTCCTTTAGGGAGGACAGTCCTCCTTTTATAGGTTCTGCCCTTCCTCGAAAAGTGTCTTCCTTTTTGTCCTCCTTTTCAATATTTTAAAACTGATCTGTTAATCTCTATTTTCAGAGATGAGCCAAACATGTTTCCAAATGTCGAAGAATGGTTTGAAACAAGTATCACAAAAAACAACAGTTTTCAATGGTATTTTTTGACTTTGTCACATTTAAATTGGGTAGATATAGAAAATTACGTTGAGTTTTTATCGTAAGAAATACCTGATATTAAAATCAATGACAATTGTCTGTTGGAAGAAGAAAGAAGACTGAATGTCTATTTAAATTCTAATAAATTAGAACAATTCGAAAATCAAGTTGCTGAGAAATTGATATAACAGATGGATGAAATTACTTAAACCATTTCAAAAATGAACACATTCCATATGAAAATGTAATTATTTTTGTTGAATTTACGTTGTGCTGCTCTGGAACTAATGCAGCAGTAGAAGGAGTTTTTTTTTCAGTTGGTAATGATTTTTGTGAAATGAATGGTAAGAAATCAAAATTGAATGTTTTTATTTTAGCTACAGTGCTTACCGTAAAATTCAGTATGAAGGATATTTTTTGCCCGAACTTTCCGACACATTAAAAAATGATATGTTGACTGTAAAAACAAATTCATTCAAAGGAAAAATATTTGTTTAAGATAATAATTAAAAAGAATGTAAGCGTAATTAGCATATTTTTGTTTGAATTAATAAAACGTTTCATATATTTAAGTTGTAATTTTTTCTTAAATTTTTCGTCCTCCTTTTCATTGTAAAAAAATGGTCACCTTAATGTTAGTCCAATTTGTTATGGATTCATTTGAAAGAACTTTATAAAAACTGTATATTGCTTTTGTAAAGTATAAGAAATACGAATATTTGTTGCGAAATATATGTAATTTTTAAGAAAAAATATAGCTTGTTAAACTGCATGGTGAACGATGTATATGTCATTGATAGCGAGTTTAGCTTGTTATTAAGAATGGGGGTCCCAAAACATGTCCTTTTTTTCAAAACAAAAGAATTTTAACATTAAATTTATTTATTTTATTATATTAGAGAGGGAAAAAGAGAGGTGTACATTTTAATGTACTACTTATTTAAATTTGGATCAATAAGCTCTTTTTACACAAAATGTGTTTCATGTTTTTCTTCCAAATGAAGTCAAATAAATTTTTAACTTTATATGCAAAAGTAAACAATATTGAATAATTTCAGCATGTTTCGAAATTACATACATGCTGCGCGATAACTAGATATATCTATCATAAATTTATGTTAATATTTAAACTTATTTTATGCTTGAAAAAGTTTTCTTATTTGGGTCTTTACTTTAGCACAAGAAGAAAATAATCCAATACAATTAAAAAAATTGTTCAAATTAGTCTAAATCAATTAGCCTGAAATTTAAAGATGAACTTTTAAGTGCATTACATTTCAGTAACAACTGTGAATTTCTATTGCTGTGTGTATATAAAAAGATTTTCACTTCCAATTACCACGCAAAGTTATTTCATTAGGAGTGATTCGAACACATAAATTTCTCTCGCGGAATTAACAACCACGCACACATGGTGGTTATTTAATTTCTGCTTCGTAACAGTCTAGGAAGTATTGACTGCGAAACTGTTCAGCTTCGCCTATTGTGACGCACGTTCCTCTGAAAAGAACAACACAAACAAAAAGAAAATAATTCCCTTCGCGTCGTTTCTGGAGAGTACGTAACCGGATTACCGGGATCAAGTTGTACCTGTGGCGGAATGCCAATATCCGGTAATTGGTTCAGTTCGATTGTTCTCTTTTCTCAACAATGTGTAGTGAGGTCTAAGAACAAATTGATGAACACTTTACCGTGGAGGAATGTTATTCTCTATACATGCAAATATTTTTATTAGCTAATAATAACATTTTTGATGTTGAAAAGATCTGTTTCATGATGGAAAAAATTAGATTTTTGAAAGTTTAATTGAGAGAATGAAAAAAATAATACTTATTCTTTTAATTGAAATTTGAATGAAATATATTTAAGTGAGAACCCTGTAAAGTCTTTAAAAAGTAATCCAAGTTTGTTTTTAGATCAGATGAGCAAATTTTATGTGCTTTAAAATGTATACTTTTATCTGATAAAGAGCCATTGATACGAGGGACAGTTTCTAAATATTTATCTAACAGCCGTGATATTGTTCGGTGAGGTACACAAGGGGGGTTCTTAGTGATTCACACTCCCCCTCCCTCCATAGACCAAAATATTTTAAATTTTTACCATAGAGATTATCCATCGGCACTATCGTCTACATTAATGGTTCAAAATCAAAGGCTGACTTGGGCTTAATAAACAAGGTTTATTTTAAGTTAGCTCGCAAAGAAAATCAAATTTCATAGAAATGTTTTATTTCGAATAATACATTATAATGAACATATATCAAAGAATAAGAAAAATTGAATATGTATGTCCTGACACTTGGCATCTCTTCTATGCTACTATCTTTCCTATTTCGGGAAAAATTTTGATATTTTGTTATATATTATTGTGTGCCCCCATATATTGACCGGGCCACAAAAATGCTCGTTATGGGCCGCGAGTTTGGCATCACTGGTCTACATGTTTTTTAGAATGTAAACCCCTTTCTCCACAAGAGAGGTAAGAGGGGGTCCAAGAAGAACCGAACGGAACACATAAAATAGAAGACGACGTTATAGAAGTAAGTGAAAAATAAAAGCCAACGCCAACTTATATGGGTTCTTTTGTCTCTGCAGGTCTTTGTAGGTATTTTGGAAATGTAGACGACCACGCTCCAGCACAGATTGGACCAATGTATCCCGTGTTAATTTCGACTTGCTGTATCACGTCCCATTGAATGTTGGCAATATTGCATGTATTCTGTTGCAATGTAGGAGTTCGTGAATTAATCTGGTAAATCTTCCTCTTCAGGTTATCAAACAAAGATTCTAATTGGATAAATCAGGTGACCATTGAAGTAATAAGTTCTTTGAGATAATTCCATTAGGGATGAAAAATGATACGACTGAATAGGAAATTGAGGTTCTTTCTAATTTAAAGATCGAATTCCCCCCTCCTGCACTTATCCCCTCTAATCGTTCAAGATCAATCTGCGTTACAGTTATTTGCGTGACATTCGAAGAGTTATTGCTTGTTGCTATATCGAATGCATTAACGCTTTTCCGTTTCTTTTCTCCCATGTCTGATTCGATTTATCTTAGGCCGCCATAATAAAACTAGAAGTCATTCACAATTCAGTTTGGGATATATTTGCGATCAACAACTTCGGGATATGAACGTGGACTCAATGTAACAGAAAATCGATCAAACAGAATAAAATCCTTCAAAATCTAACAACATAAGTAAGAGAGAATCTTTAAATTTTTATAAGTTTTAAATGAATGATATTATTTTGAAATTTTAATTTTTGCTCACTATACCATTGACTTATTTGGTCAAATCAGAAAACGTCACTCAATGCCTTGATATGCAGCTAATAGTGCAAATCTATTGTTTTTTTTTACGTGTTTAAGCGCAACAACCTTTCTCCCGCATGCCCGAAAGCAAATCTTTTTTCTATGTCAGGGGTGTTAAACTCGTGACCCGATCAGTATATCGGCACACACTAATATTTAATAAAACATCAAAATTTTTCCTGAAATAGGAAAGATAGTCGCATAGAAGAGATGTCAAGTGCCAGGACGTAAATATTAAATTTTCTTGTTCTTTTATTTATGTTTATTATAATTCATTATTCGAAATAAATTTACGTTTCTATAAACATTGATTTTTTTTGCTGCCCTTGGTCCAAGTTAGTCTTCGAGTTTGACACCCTTCGTCTATACAGTTCCTGTGTGTGTTAGAACACAATATTCTTGAATGCATTGCCTCTACATAATAACATCGCTTATAATTTGAAATATTATTCTTTTCTCATTTTGATGGGGAAAATGATTAAAATTTGAGGTACTTACGTATTATTGCAACAATCGCAAACTCTATTAATAACTTGCCAAGTTGGCAACTCCGATTTCCTATGTGTCGTACGACCTGAATTGTCAACCAGGTGCTTCGTTTCATATAATATCACCAATAGGTTACGGTAATACATAAGTACCAAATTTGGAATCTATTTTCTACGGAAGAGAATGAATTGTAGTATTTCGGTCTAATATATAAGCACACACTCGCACACACCGGAGAGATTATTTAGTTTACCAAAACAACAAATCAAGAAACATTGCGAATCTTCACGACAGCATTTACATAGAACTTGGAAAGCATAGTCTACGTGAAGAAGACACATTTGCTGCGATTTTGAATGCAATTGTGGCATTTTTATCGCCTAAATAATGTAGTTGTTGTAATATCTTTCGTTTATTTCAAGCACATACGCGTTTATTTTTAAGATACTTTATTGAATTGTTTTTAATCTTCGTCAAGTTGTTTGTCGGTTTCCTGATACGGAAGGAGTATGCGCGGGAATTCGTTTTCGTTTATGTGCGGAAAGGATAAAAGCATTTGGTGACGTTTTAGATTGGTAATATCTTTTGAATTGGCGAAATTGGTCGATGGTATAACACGCAAGTACCGAAATTTATTTCCTGCATTATATCACCTAATAAATAAAAACTTTGAAAGTAATGTCAAAGTTTTCCTCTAAAGAAATAAAGATGTAAAAACGAATCTTAATATCAAGTACTGTGTTATCTTCGTTAAAAAATGACTTTTTATCGTCCATTTGTATCTAAAATAGTCGACTGTTGAAGACTAATTATTAATGTACAGACTCAATCATTAGTTGGAAATTGTGGTCTCGCATCGTGCTTCCAAGCGGCATGCAATTCCCGGGCGTGTTCCTCGAAAGAATACGAAAGTGTCAAAGCCGTTGTTCTTATTTGGTTAAAAAAGGTTGTTATCCCCATCCAAGACGTCTCGGAGAACTGTTGTAGATCGATCGTAGACGGGGAAAAGTGGGGCGATATCTACGGTAAGCCCCGGTGAATGTTAAGGGCTCATTAATCAAATGTTCTTTGCTTTTCTTGCTTCTCTCTGCGTCATCTTCTTAACAACAAAAAGGAGTCGCAGCTCCAAGCGTATCAAAAAAGTAAAATAAATATTTTTAAAATGAAAATGCGTGCGTTGCAGGAAAAGACAGAAGAATCGGGTGGTGATATACAAAAAAATCATTGTCTAACTGATGCAACTTTTTATGTTGGGAAACTTTATAAAAAAAATTTTTAAAATTATGCTAATAATATAATAAGTATAAAAATGCAGCTGAAAAAATATTTAATCATCAGCACTGCCTAAATTAAAAATAATAAATATCAATCAACTATTATCTGCCATCTCTCGTATTTTATATGTATTCCAGGTTGAAACACACAACAACAACAACTATTATCTGTCAATACAAACAAATGATTTAATAAGTAATTATAATGCTCTAAATTCATATGATGTCATATTCATGTGATAAAAGCAGTTAGTGTTTCTAACCACAGTTAATGTTTCTCACTGTCACCAACTTTTGTTTTTTGCAGAAATTTTATTTTTAAGAGTACATATTTATCAACAATACTAATTTGCTTAGCTAAGCAAAAGTGTAATTGGTTTAAACTTACCCATATAATATAAGAAATTATGATTCTTATCATGGTGATATAGGGAGAAAACACGCCAAATTCTATACCATAATTGTGCTTGCATATTGAAAGTAGCATATCGGAGAATTTCACCAATGTTTGTGTTCGGGACAACTCGGATAAGCAGTTACCAACCCATGGTCCCTATAACTAATAAGTATCATTTTTTTATACTGAAAACTTTTTGAAGAATTCTAATAGTTGGATATCTTTACTCAAATATCAAATCTGGATTTGTACTAGGATTATACAAACACAGCAATAAATACAATCCTAACGTCAACTTTGAATTCAACCGGAAACACATAATTACACTTATCATGCGACCATTAAGAACTCAAGTCATTAGAGATATGCACAATCTAAAAAACCAAGCATACATAAGGGAAATAATAACATGGCAACATATGCATTATAAACAGTAACTGACATTCAATTATATACTTCGTATACTAAAATTTTTGTTATTTACTCAACATTGACGATCACTTCTGTTTGGATGGAATTCTGTATCTGTTTACTGAGTTCAAATATATATCGTTTTAAACTACTTTTCTATATTAATAAATATGGAAGAAAGGTTGGAATAAAAAAGTGTCATTCTGGCAAAGACCTCAAAAGTGAAAGAATACAGTTTTTTTTCCATTTTTTAAATTAACGCCGCAGATTTAGTAGGTAAGATCTGCTATCAAGTACATGAAACAGTTATATAGTTTTAGTTGCTATTGCTTGCGTTTTACTTTTAATTTATTTTGAAGTGTGGGTTCTTTAAGAAAGTATTACGTTATACTAGTATATTTTTATCACGCTATCGATATATTAATATCCTTTTAAACTAAGATTTAAATTAGCAGTTTTTCTTTCCTCAAAAATTTATTTGCTGAACAATATTACTTAAAATATCTTCGTCTAATTTATTTCAAATAAATTTATTCTATTGGAAACTAAATTAATCATAAACATTTCGAGATCCCTCTACCACACCCAGTTTGATCACATTCCACACCCGTCATTGAACGACTTCGTATCTATATACTTACTGGAGGTATTCATATTTCATTAGATATATATGAAAATATAATTGTTAAAGTTATTAAGTTCAAGTAACTGAAAAAAGTGAACACCCGAAATTTATTAGTTTAAGTCACGTCATTTAAAAAATTTACGTAGAAATTCATTTTATCTATCAATTACTTATGATGTTTCTGTGTAATAAAACAATATACATGCCATGAAGATGATAACAGTAGAATTTTATATCACACTTAGATACTGTCATAGAAAAATATTATTTGTAACAAACGCCTAATTCTGAATACATATATATATAATCAAATTTTTAAAAAATAGCGTACTATTATGTACCTTTTTTAAAATAATGAAATGAACACATTTTTGAAAATAGATTCTAAGTTACTAATCACTACGAAAATGTGATGTATTTACATTTAAAAAGTCAATTATTGATTTGAAGATTGATTTACCCTGCCGAAAACATTAATTTTAGAAATTACAATAAAGTAGCAAATATCTTTGCAGCTTAAAAAATGAGAATAATATTTTTTTATTCTTTTTTATTAGAGAATGTAACATGCTTTTTTGTAAGGCTAAATTTTTGTTTGTTCCACAACAGTCAACATTATTTATTATTGGTGTCCAGGGAGAAAAAAACTATATAATTAATGAGTCATCTTGTAAAGAGTGTTTTTTTTCCAGGTATAGAAGTTTAAGTTGGCATTACTTTCCAAGATGGCGACCGATTTAACAGCTGTCAAGTGATTTATTCTCAGTTTGGTTTGGCAATTCATCAAAACGATCATCAAGCAAGGCGTAGATTCGTCGAGTGGGCCCAAAACGAGATTGCCGTTGTTCCCGATTTTCATAAGCGAATTTTGTTTAGCGATGAAGCGCACTTCTGGTTGAATGGCTACGTCAACAAACAAAACTGCCGCATTTGGAGTGAAGCTAATCCACAAGTGTATGTCGAAACACTGTTACATCCAGAAAAACTGACTGTTTGGTGCGCTTTATGGGCTGGTGGAATCATTGGTCCGTACTTCTTCAAAAACGATGAAGGCCACAACGTTACAGTCAATGGTGATCGGTATAGAGCCATGATTACTAACTTTTTCATTCTTGAAATTGAACAATCATGATGTCCAGGAGCTGTGGTTCCAACAAGACGGCGCAACATGTCACACAGCTCGTGCCACAATCGATTTATTGAAAGACACGTTTGGTGACCGCCTAATTTCACGTTTTGGACCTGTGAATTGGCCTCCAAGATCTTGTGATTTAACACCGCTAGACTATTTTCTGTGGGGCTATGTAAAGTCATTGGTCCATGCGGATAAGCCACAAACGCTTGACCATTTGGAAGACAATATTCGCCGTGTTATTGCCGATATACGGCCACAAATGTTGGAAAAAGTCATCGAAAATTGGACGTCCAGATTGGATTACATCCGAGCCAGTCCTATGCCAGAAATCATATTTAAAATGTAATGCCACAAGATTATCTTTCGAATAAAAAAAACTCATGTCAATCGAATAATACATTGTTGTTTTATTGCAATTTAAAGTTCTATACCTCTAAAAAAACACCCTTTACATATACTGAATCATGAATTATTATAGTTGTACAGAAGAAATTCACGAAAACTTTTACATTAAAGGATCATTACTAGGGATCAAACAGATACGCTATAGTCAAATAAATATTGGAGGAAAAACTATTATTATATGCCTATAACCTGCTTAATAAACCAAGTAAAACAATTATATTAAAACTTTCCTCATTTACAAAATTTTTTATTTTGCTCGGGCTGAAAAAGAAAGACTATTCTAGTGGGAAATAACTAAGATACATTCACGTCACTTCTTTCTATTGAAAAGAACTTTATCCAGAACTTATATCATCATACACACAAATACATGAAAAAAATATTATAAGGCTTAGTTTCTTCCCAATACATTAAAAATAAATTCAATCATAAAGTTTAGATATGTTCAAATTATATGATTTAAAAATCTCACCATTTTTAAAGTGTATTGATTTCTTTGCAGGTAATATTCAATCTGGATCATTTTTGTGTTGAAAGATTATTTTATTTAAGTGCGAAGATGATACCTGAAATACCCCCCCTCTAAAAACAATATATTCGAAGATACACAAAAGCTGTTGGAGACGAACTTTAGAATTCTTAATCCAGGTGCTGAAATCAGTATCTGTAATGGTACTTCATCGACTAAACTTCAACTGCATGCAATTTGAGGCTCAACTCCATCTAATATGTAGCAGCTTTCATTAGCCTTACAAAACAAGAACAAGACTTATATAGGAGGAGGGATCTGGAACATTGTCTGGCACTAAAACCAATTGGCTACAGCGCAACGCATATAATAATCGGGAAAAAAGTTTAAAATTTTCTCTTTACAAATAATATATGAGGGGTGATAGATAAGTAAGGTCTCCAATAGTATAAAATAAGTTTCCGACAAGGATAAATAATAGTAGAGGTATCAGAATGAAAGAAATTTATATCACTCTTACATATATATTATAAACTCATTTCTCAACATAGTCACCACTAACAGTTACACATTAGTTCAATCGTTCTATCCCTTTCTTCTTTCTGTTCTTGAAGAAAGATTATGTTTGACTGCGAATTCATTTGAGCACGGCTGCCTGTGAACTTTGACATCCTGGATTCATCATTATGACCCAGAAATCAAGAAGAAATTCATGGAATATCATCATCATGGTTCTCTGAATGTCAAAAAATTCAAAACTTTAATGTCAGCAACAAAAATCAGCCTCGCCATTTTTTGGGGTGCAAGTGGTGGAATTTCTGACTAAAGGATTGACGGGGAATTCTAGCTGGTACTGCGCAATTTTACGATCACTCAAGCAACGCATCCGCAGAATCAGACCGGAAAGAAACGTCTTTCTTTTGCAACACAACAATGCAACACCACATTGCAGTGCACAAACACAGGACGTCATGGGAAGACTGAAATTCACAGTGATTCCACAACCTCCTTACTGCCCAGATTTGGCACTGTCGGACTTTTGGTTGTTCCCAAAATTGAAGTAGACGTTGAAAGGTCAACGTTTTTCAAAAGATGCCGAAATTCAGACAGCCGCAAATGGATACGCAGCCAACTAGAATCTTTCCACATAAACGGAATGAAGAAAGGGATAGAACGATTAAACAAATGTGTAGCTGTTAATTGGGACTATGTTGAGAAATGAGTTTACAATATATAAGAGTAATAAATTTCCTTCAATCTAATACCTCTGTTATTATTTGATCTTTTTGGAAACTTATTTTATATACTATTGGAGACCTTACTTATCAATAACCCCTCATGTATTGTATTTTCAAAAAGAAAAATGGCACACAGATATTAATTAAAAGGATATATATGATTTTTAATAGTGATGATATTATTAAGTTCATAAAACTAAGTGCAATGAAATGGTCAGGGCAAATACCAGTAAGAAGGAGCCCAGAACAAACAACATTGAAAATTTGTAATGCAACTCCCTCTAATAAAAGACCAAAGGGAAGGCCCAAAAGGAGATGGAAGGACTGTGCAGATGAGGACTTTGCCATTCTAAAAGTGAAGAACTGGAGATCAATTACTGGAAGAAGGGCAGAATGGGAAAAACTCCCGAGAGGAAGGCTCAGGCGCCCACAAAGGGCATGCCAATGCTGATGATAATTAGTTAAATAGACATGGTTCTGAGTTCGTGGATAGTGTTAGTTCTGATTTTATTGAAAACCCTTCGTAAAGAATTATTTGAGTTAAATGATATTGGGTGCCAATGTCTTTCCGAGATATAGTGGTTAGAAGAAAGAGGTACTATCTTTTTTTTGAAATTTCGATTGTGGTTCAAAATTACTCGATACGTAGCCAATAATTCTTGTATTACTGACATTTGACACTAATAAAAGCTAATCCAAAAATTAAAATGATATATTCATATACTTCTTTTTTTTATTCGTAGTTTTATAAAATAATTCCTAGTACAAAAGGCTAAGAAGTAATAAACTGAATTCCGATTCGACACTCCTTCCAATAATAAAGCAGTTCAATTAGCACGAAATTGCGAGTAAACCGTGGGTGAAACAAAATGTTTGGGTAAGATAAGAACCCCTCCCCCTTAAATGGTGTCGGCAAAGGCTCAGATAAAATGGCTTTGATGAATTAGCTGCTTCTATATTAGAGGATTTTTGAGATTGTTATCTTCGATACGGAGAACCAGTATGATTAAAATCATGAATGTGTTTCATAGAAAAGATATTCGTGTAGACTTATATTTGTTTTGTGGATTCAACATTAATCGTTTTAATAATAAATTAACAATTAATATATGTAAATTTTGTAGTAAATCCTGTTGCTTAATAAATACATGTTTTCACAGAAAAAATAATATTTTAAACTTAACTTATTGTGAATTTGTAGTATCAAGAAGTATGTTTTTTAACAATAAATTATAAATTTGGTAAATTATTTTTACTTATTTCTTATTTGTACATTTTTAATTTTGACTTTCTTGTGTTAAACACATGAACTAAAAGTTTTATGGGGTGAATCAAAGCTGAACATATATCATCACAAAATAATCTTCTGAAATATATAATTGTATGGTTTCTCAAGTAATATCCTTAAGTATTTTTAATAACACTGAGTCAATAGTGTGTATCATAAGTAAAATTCATACGCCCATTACATCAAAATTTTATTCTGTTTTACTTTCTTTTCAATACAGGTAGACATTCGAGACTTTTGCCATATTTATTTTTTTCTTTACATCGTGTTATTTTACCTTGACTTTACTTAATAATTATCTGGTTAATATCCATAAAATGCCCGCATTCTTTCAGAATAACAAACTAATTTAGTTACAATCTTAAATTTCTTCCAATTTCTTCCCATTAAAGTGATTAGAGCTTCGGTATCTTTTCGGCGATTATCAAAGGATTATTCTTGCGAATCTCTTCTGCACCCATGGATTTATAATCAAAGCTGCAATCGTGTTCTTTATCATACCTATGATTAGAACAAAAAAGGCCACCACAACGGCATGTAATGGCTGTCAACCCAAGTTTCTTGTTACAAACGAAGCATTTTCTTTTATTTCGACGCGCAGCATCAGATTTCTTCTTTTGCTTATTCGTTGCTGATGATGTTGTCGCTTCCTTCTCTCTGCCAACTGAAATTTTAAAAGTAATATTGGATTCGGAGTCTGCTTTAACAGATTTTTTTATAGTTTTTGGTTGATTTCTTGTGACAGGCTCTTTTTTATCTTTTAAATGTTGCGGCGAAATACTATCAGTAGATGGTATAGGATTTGATTCGGACTTAGAAGAACCACTAGTGATGTCTGGGGCAAAGGCATTGCAATCGGAACTTGAAGTTGGGTTTTTTTTTCTGGGATCACTTCTGATATCTTCGTTGCTTGTAGAATCAGCGTTGTCTTCCACATCTGCTAAAACTCCGTCTGAAAGGCTTTCTGTACAAGCTTCCCCTTTAAGCTGACTTGTTTTGGCAATGTTTGCAACGTGAGGCTGCATTTCATAGTCTTTGGTAGAGTGGTGACCAGGTTTCAAACCGCTGCGACGACGGCTGATGATTTCATTAGAACTTATCTTTTCTTTGATGTCGTTTTCCTTTTTATGGTGCTGATTTCTATCTTTACTTTTCGTCTTAGGAGTGGAGGAATGCCTAATACATTTCATTTTTTCTGTTTCGTTCTGTTTTTCCTCATTAACATTAATTTTTGAATGATTATTATTAATGTTGTTATTTGTGTCATTTCGAGATTTCTTTGCAAGGAGGTCATTGTTTTCATAAGCATTATGGCGTTTCTGACTCTTCGATGCAGATTTGCTATTCTCTCCTGTATCGATATCGTCAGAAAACTCATACAAAATTTTAACGTTTTCTATGGCTTCTCGACTGCTCTTTTGAGAACTAAATAAAAGTTAAATTATTTTTCATAAAATTGCACGTATTGCATATCAAAAACAATTGTTAAATTGTTAATGTGTTATTGTATTAATTAATTAATATCTTCCGTATGTTTTAAGATGAACAAATTATAATTTACCAACAAACTGTGATGTAGAAGCAGAAACTAAATTTTCTTCCTTTTGAGTACAGTTATATACTTTTTCCAAGATTAAAATTCCAACTTAAATTTGCTCATATTTAAGTAGGAACTGAGGCAAAAAATATATTAAAATATTGATATAAATATGATGCTTTTAATTATTTTGTATTATAAATAAATTGAAAATAATGATTAAAAATGATAAAAGGTGAAAAAAAGTTATTTTCATCTTTTGCGATTACATATCTTTAAATCTCTTGAAATTCGTGACTTTTTTCTGCTTCATCAGAAAATAGTGAAAAATTTGTTGAATTAATGAGCTTAGTAATTGACTAAAATATTTTTGTTAGCCTCTATTCTTAATATATAAGACAACATTCAAAATTCATTTTACAATGGATTAAATTTTTCTTTGGGGATAAGAAACATTTTTAGTTTTAGAATACACAGCCTCATTAGATTGTTAAAAAATATTGAAAAATAAGATTAAATATTTCAGTAAGGAACATTTTAAAAGATTATTCGCCAATTTTAAATACACTGCTGGACAATTGCTAAGGACGGATAACACTATCATCCATAGCAACCACAAAATGAAAGGAAGCAAAATGTGGAAAATTAGAATAAGTGCGGGATATTAGTAAGAAGAAGTATGAGTATGCAAATTTTTTTCCCACGTCTGTTCATCACGTGATAGCGTTCATAAGAGCTTTAAAGGTTTTGACGCGTGTGGACAGTTGTTGTTTAAAGTCAAAGTTTTACAGGAAAGATTTAATAGACGAACTTAAAATTTTTGGCATGTCTTCCCGACATCACGTAGATGATTTTATGCGTGGCCGAATTATTGGAAAGATCGAAGAAGGGCGAAAAATAACAGTTGTTGCCAGGGTGTTCGACATTGCTCACAGCGTTGTTTCACGGCTGTGGAAGTCATTTAGAACTTCTGGAATGTGTAGTAGACGGCACGGGGGAGGTCGTGTTAGAAGTACGACGCCTGCAGAAGACATATATATCGTCCTATCAGCAAAAAGGAACAGGCGCACCACAGCTCAGCAGGTGGCAAATCAGTTTCTTGCTGCCTCAGGAAAGCAGATCTCCCGAAAAACTGTTGCCAGATGTTTGAGGGGAGGAGGACTATACGCACGCAGACCTGTTGTGTGTGTCCCATTGACCAGACAGCACCGTACTGCCCATTTGCAATGGTGTCGTGAGCATCACAATTGGACTGAACAGGACTGGGCATGCGTACTATTCTCAGATGAGAGTAGGTTCAGTCTGTCATCGGATTGTAGACGCCAACTGATCTGGCGCGAGAGTGGTACTGCTTATCGTCCAGAAAATATCCAGGAAAAAGACCGATATCCGACATGCAGTATCATGGTGTGGGCCGGCATCATGACCAGTGGCCGCACGCGCCTACATGTGGTTGCGAATGGGACTATGACGGGCCAACGATACATTGATGAAGTTCTACTTCCTCATATTCGTCTTTTCCGTGGTGCTGTCGGTGATAAATTTTTTTTCTGGACGACAACGCAACATGTCATCGAACACTCGCTGTTCAGGATTGTCTAGACAGCGAGGGTATTCAATGTCTCGTATGGCAAGCGCGTTTTCCAGATCTAAACCCCATGGAAAATGTGTGGAATGCTTTGGGGAGGCAAGTTGCTGGTCGAAACTATCCTCCGACAAACAAGAACACCCTCTTCCGTGTACTCACAGAGGAATGGGATAAATTGCCTCAACAGCTGCTGGATAATGTTGTGCAAAGTATGGTACGACGTGTGGAATGTTGCATCACACTCCACGGTGAACATATCCCGTACTGATACCTTTCTTTAAGGTGCCTGCTGACTTTTAGATGCAATGTTCCATTTCTCCGCACGCAGATCAAATGAACATTTTTTTTTCTTTCAGATGTTTCACAGCTTTTGTACTTTCCAGAACAATAAATAATCTTTATTCTAATGTCTTAACAGTGTGGCAACTATATTTTATCCTACTAGGCCTCATGTCTCGCTTAATTTTATGCTACATAGCAATTTGGGATCCGTCCTTAGCAATTGTCCAGCAGTGTATAACAGGAATGTAAAAATTTATTCACAAAAATGATGACACGAATTTTTGAGCAATGATTAAATTTCACTACTATTTTCTCTTTTTTAACCTTAAAATACATCAGAAATTTAATTTGAATGTTCGAACTTTCTAAATTCTACACCATTTACTCTGTTACGGTATCCGACTACCTTCGGAAACGTTATTTTGCAGAAGCCTACAAATGGATATTTTTTTAATATTTAATGTCTCTTAGATATTAGAATATACGTTTAAGATTACTTTCAGAATATTATTACAATAGAATAGTACTTAAATGCAGTACTTTGGCAAGAAAAGAACACAGAATTATCTATTTTCAAAACATTCTCCTTTTATAAAAATGCTTCTATGATAATAATGTTTTGCCTTTATATAACTCAGACCTTTGTGCAGAGCTGAACTTGCATTTTGAAATATATAAATTAGAAGTGGATTTATTCTTCTTTTAATACATCAGAGTGAAAAAATTTTAGCAAAAACACACCGATTATTATTTGATTTAGTAGTAACTCTGAAAGTAATGCGAATTTTTCAGAAATCCTAGTTCGTGCTTTCTGGTGATGTCTTAGCTATATAGAGACAAAATATTTTTTATTACAGAAGCATTTTTAATAAAGTTAGAATGTTTTGAAAATAGGTAATTCTTTGTTCATTTTTTGCCAAAATACTGCATTTAAATAATTTTTTATTGTAATAATATTCAGAAAACAATTTTATTTGTGTATTCTAATCTAAATGACACAAAATAATAAAAAAAATTATTCGATTTTAGGCTTTTGCAAAATCACCGTTCCAAACGTATTCGGATACCTTAAGAACATATTCCTGTGTTTACTATGTCAGTTCAAACTAAATAGCTCATTCATATAGAATATCCTGATTTTCACAAATTTTAAAAATGAGCTGAATTCTTTTTACTGATACAACGCGGTACATTCAATCATCAATTAATCGTGTATCATATTTCACATTATTGCACAGAACGAGAAGACTTTTCGTATTGCTCAAATCAGTGGTATAAGGGAGAATGCTAGGGCCTCCCTACCCTTGGGCTCCCTAGATTCCTACTCCCCGATGCGGGGATTGCGGGGGTGTATCATATGCCACTGGCTCAACTATTATTTCGAAACATGCTTAGTCAAGTATTATGGAATCTTAGTAAAATGAAGCATGAGTATCTATGCGTATGAGCCATTTAAATCGCATTTTAACTGAGGATCAAGTAGCATAATTAAATCTTGAAATTAGAATATTCGACTCGTAAATCAATCATTTCCGAAGGAAATGTAAAGCAATTTTCATTCATAAATGAATAATGGAGAATTTAGGAAATATTACAAATACCTATAAAGATGGAAAAGTGTAAAATAAATTAATTGATTCATTTTTCCATTCTGAATACTAAAAGCTATTTAGGCTCATATAGTAATTTAAATATCTAATTTATTATTGTTATTTAATAACTCGAAAGAGAGAAAAACTACTTTAGTAACTTTCCTATTTTTTACTAAACTCGAATGGCTTCTAATTTTAATGTCTTCATTTTTATATTTTCTGATTGTCTATTGAATATGAAGTTTTAATCAATATTATATTGGTTTAAATTCTTCAAATCTCTGCAATTGACTTATTTGAATACGTTTTTCCTTTTAACGAACTTCGAAAACCTTAATTTAAGGGTATTGAAAGGCATTCAGAATATGTCTAGATAAAGTAAGTTGATAAAATCATGTTTTAACCCACACCTTAGGCAACGAACGAAAATAAATTGTGCTGAATACCAGGATAATAATTCACCAAGGGGAGTAAAATAGGATTTAACAAGTAAGTTTTTGATAAATTTTATTAAATCACTGTCAATAAATTAATTCCAGCATAACAAATTAATGGTTCAAGTGTAGTATAGGGGGTCCACTTTGGATTTGGCGATTTTTCTTCGGAGTTTTCAATTTTTATCTAAATGTCACGGTGAGATATCGAAATCCTTTTAAAATAAATAATAAATAATACCAAAAAAGTACCTTGGTGACCCCTTTTAGTCACCAAAATAAAGGACTGCGCCAAGTGGCCCCTCTGTACTACACGTGAACACAAATTAATTTATAAATGTACATTTAATACATTAATACAAATGATACATCTTTAAATATTTTTAACTGTTTAAGGTATCCGACAACGTTCGGAACCGTGATTTTAAAAAAAGTGCATAAATGGATAATTTTCATGATATTTAGTGTCACTTAGATTAGAATACATGCATAAAATTGTTTTAAGGACATTTTGATAAAAAAAAGTATTTAAATACAATATTTCGGCAAAAAATTAACTTAGAATAACCTTTTTTCAAAATGTTCTCTTTTTGTGAAAAGTGCTTCTGTTATAATAATATTTTGCCTGTATATAGCTCATACCTCTGTACAGAGGCTCACTTATGATTTTTGAATATTTCACATTATTTTCAGAGTTACAACCAATTGAAATAATTATCGGTGTTTTTTTTTCCTTAAAATTTCTCCCCTCTGTTGTAGTAAAGCATGGATAAACCCACTTCTAATTTATACATTTCAAAAATTCTAGTTGATCCTCCGTACAGAGGTCTGATACAGGCAAAATATTATTATAATAGAAGCATTTTTCGCAAAAGGAGAATAGTTTGAAAATGGGTCATTCTATGTTCATTTTTTCTCAATATATTGTACTTAAATAATTTTTTATTGTAATACTATTCTTAAAACAATTTTATATACATTTTCTAGTCTAAGTGACACTAAATATCATAAATATTATCCATTTATACGCTTTTTCAAAATCCCGGTTCCGAACGTAGTCAGATACCTTCACGTTCTATACAATCTATAAGTGAATTGATCAAAGCAATCATTAACTGTACAATCTTTGTTATTACCTATCCTCACTAGATATTTCTTGAATTTCAATGTTTGTTTCACCATTTTCATGTTCAGAGGATGTATTCACGATAAAATCAGCGTTGTTTTCGGAAAGAACTTGATCAGAACTCAACAGTGGGTTTTGCGCTGTATCATTTCTTTCATTATTAGGTATATTTCTTATATTTTGATCTGAATTATTTTCATTCAAATTATCCTTATTTACTTCATTAGGCATATTGTTTCAGATCAAAAAATGATATCAACATTAAATCTCAACCTACAAAAATTGAATCTATAATTACTTTATATAAAACTATTTCATTTACTCAAGCTGACTGGTTAAAGAATTTGTCGTAAGATATTTACATTTGATATGAAACATTTATTGAATATTGCATTGTTGTGAAATTATTTGTTGTTCTATATTGTTGATGGTTATAATGAATAATCATCTAACAAATGTTTTTACTCTGAATGGATTTTAAGTTTCTTATTGTTTAAATTTTTACTTGGATATTTGAAAAATATTGTGTTATCAAAAAAGAAAAGAGTAAATCCTTTACTTTTGCTTATATTTTGAGTGCATTCGTTTCACTACAAGAAGGTTAAAAATATTTAAATTCATATTAATTTTAACTCTCCAAAATCTATCTTGAGCACAATGAGAGCATTAAAATTTTCTCTTATAATATCTTCAATATTTTGAATTCTTTAGATATGTAAATTTTTAATTGGTTGTTATATTCTGAAACGTAGTTTCTATTTGTTTTTCAGGTATGTAGGTTAGTTTTAATGTACTAAATTAATCTGATCTCATTCATTGAAAAAATTGTATTTTAAATAATGTTGTTATACATATTTTTTTATTGTAATACAAATCATTATCTTAGTAATTTCCAATTTCTTGTAAGCAATTGCTTTCAGCGTGAACTTTAATTGGTGAGATTGAAAAACTCTTTCATTTATTAAGTATTTTGTGGATGCTTATTTTATAAGAATAAACATTCACATAATGTTAACAATTCAAAATTATAAGCAGTGATTCTAAAAAATTGTACAGGTATGATAGAATTTCCTGTAAAACTTTATTTGATGCAAAACATTGAAATTTATATAACTGTTATTTGAATTATTATTTACATTTATTATTACTGAAATTTAATAACAAAATTTACATAACTGTTTACCATATGTACGTATGTTATAATATATTTTCTACATTATTAAAACACTTCGGTACATTTGATAATTTTTATTATGGGACCATGTTTATGTTTTAGTTGTACATCTGTACATAATTGATCTGTGATACATCTATAACTTAGTAATATTACATTTCTCAAATTGATTTTAGATTCAAATCTAACATCATTATACAAAAATCTAGAAAAAAAGCGATCACACACAATTTTATACAATATTGACATAATTAACTATTTTCAACAAATAAAAAAACTGCATTCTTTGATTCGCTCAACCAATCTAAATAACCCTTGTGATAAAAAACATATAAATAAATTAATTTATAATAAATAATTTTCAGATTTTCGAGCGGAAAAAGTAAGGATCTATAGATTGCCTATTTTAAGGTGATTTGTATACTAACAGCCAAGGAAACTTTTTATTTCCAACTCTTAGTTATGTTAGAACCCCAGAAGCAAGCTCGACCAAATTTCATTAACTATATTTACGACCAAAAGTTTTCCCTTCATACCTCTTCAAACGAGACCATCAATCGGGACTAGGAAGTAAGACCTGCATAGAAATTGTCTCCTCAAGAGAAGGCACGCCCGTAAAACTATCCATTAAAATACAATAGGATGCGCATACTTTGTTAAAACGATCACTTCTATGAAAGGTTCGTCTTTGTGAAACTGATACTAAGAGAAAAACATAATTCACAATCGATTTACAATCGTTCCTCCTCGTACTATACATCAGATAACTAGGGAGTGTTCCATGCAGCTGATTATTGGGGAAAATGATTCTGGTGGTTAATTTTCTATCTTTGCCTATGTCCAAAAATAAGGCCTAAAATCGAAACCTATTTTCTGATAGAAAATATCCCATTAGTAGTACAACTTATGTACTTACGCTATAAGTGCATAGTCTATTGTGCTGCATTTTTAAAACTCAGAATCATTCTAAAAATAAGTACTTTTTTCTTTTTAACCTCTAAAGTAAACTCAACGTTGCAATTTAAGAAATGAAACATGAAACATTTTGTTACCAGAAAAATGTATCGACTCAAACCCACACAAATAACAAATTAGATTTTAATGCAGATGAAAAACAGCATCATTATACCACTGTTGATGCTTTCTAGACAATATTAATGTCAGAATTAATTACTAATTTCGAAACATTTTCTATCTGAAGAAGTTTTCAGAAGTTGGGTTATGTTACTTTACTTTAAATGAAGACGGAATTAAACTGCAGTTTTTGACAAATGAAGTCTTAAGTTCACACTCCAATTCATCACAAATCACCTTGCCTTTAAGAGGGTCTGGAGTATGTTAAATTGAATTTGACATCAAAGTCCTCACGTGGCGTAGTGTTGAAGTTATAAAAAGGAGACCAGATTAGATACCATCGCTGTTATCGACCATAGATTCAAAAATTATACTCGTGATAACTACCCCTATGGTATATCTACTAATACAATATTAATTAAACTAACTAACCAATTTGACCAGGAGATGGAAATCTGTTTAGTTTCTTAATTTCTGTCAAAAAATAAAATGAAATTGCTACACTTTATGCCTAAGTTTTCCTCGTCTTTTACAAAGTAATCGTCAAAGGTTAAAAAAAATAAACAATTTATGTAAAAAAATTTTTTTAATGTTAAATTAAAAAAAGAAAAAGTGTTTCAAAATTAATACTTGAGCAAAAGGTCCAATCGGTTTTTTTTAACAAAAGTTAATTTAAGAGCAAAACAGCTTAGCTATCTCCCAGTCAGGGATTTAGAGAGCATGTTATAATGATAAAACATATTTAAAGTTACAAAATCATTTTATAACTTTTACAATATTTGGAAAACTTAATACGAAGTTTGCAAAACTTTCATTCGCCACTTATTTTAGTTGTCCTTTTGAAAACAAAAATATAAATTTGTATTTCTAGTGGTTCAAATAAAAGCCTTTTCAATGTAAGAAAATACGAATTTTGTACAACAGTTATAGACATAGTGGGAAGAACAAGAGCTGCGATTGTTGAAGCGTTTTGTGTGCTCGAATTTGCAGCAGAAAAGATGTGTGTGTGTGGGTTTGACTGTCCATGAAGAAGAGACAAAATTTATGGCAATCTCACTCAGGAACTTGAATCAGGAACTACTGACAATAAATAATTGTATTTTTGAGATCTGTTAATTCAAACATTTAGGTGCAATTGTAAATGTAACTACAGTGATATAACGATCGAAATCAAAAATAGAATCAACATAGCTAATAAATGTTATTATTGTGTGTGTTCGAGAAATCGATTTAAATCCAAATTTATAATCAAGGAAACAAAAATAAAACTATACAAAACACTCAGAAGACCCAATGTGACTGGGAGTACTGGACAATAAGACAACTGGACGAGGGAAACCTATTGAAATTTGAACATAAAATAACGAGAAGAGTTTTTGGAGCAGTGAAGGGAAATAGGGTCTGGAGAATACTTTACAATTTTGAATTACAAAGGAAATACAGAGAACCAAATTTAATTAAAGTAATTAAAGCTTCATAACTAAGATGGCTTGGCCATAATTTCATAGCAAAATAAAACAACAACCCAATTAAGCAAATAACTTTTTGAAATCAGAAAGCAAGATAAGAAGAAGCAGACTCCGTACAAGATGTCTAGACAGTACATAAAAATGCTTGTGAAACACCGGAATAAATAGATGAAAAACAATAGCAATAAACAGATCAAGATGGTTTAAACTAACTGAAACAGCCTTGGCCAGAAATCAGCTGTAGTGCTTAAGAAAATAAAAGAAAAAACTTGTCTGAGTTAAAGCATTGGACTCAAAGAGGGACATGTACAAGATAGTAATAATTACTTTCAAGTTCAATGCGTTTTTCATTAGCAGTTTAACACTTTAATACTAACATTAAATTCAATATCTAGCTTTCAATATAACAATAAATTATAACCGTATTTATACTCGAATCTAAGTCGCATCCCCAATTCTCAAAATGTTTTTGTGAAAAAATGTTGTCATCGGTCCTAAGCCGCACCCCTAATTCTCGACACATTTATAAAAAAAAAATAGTGTAAAATGTTCATCTATATACAATACCTAATAAATTTTTTTAAACAAATTTAATGCGAAATAAGAAGCTAATATTAATTTGTTTTACTAGCATTAAAAACTTTCAAATACATACAAGAACAGAAGAATGTAAAATAACTATTAAAGACTGTTGAACATTTACAAACCAAAAATTATATTTTATTTATGCCATCAACTTATATTTGTTTCATCCACGTCAAATTTTCAGTGGTCGCTGCTCTATTTCCATTTTTTTCTCTATTTCCATTCCATAAAATTAACTTGCTTTTCATACTTAAGTCATAGTGAACTCGTCCTAATGCTATTACCGATATCTTTGATGTTCAGGTGATTAAAAGAAGGCGTATGAAAAAAAAATCTAATTACGAGCAGACAACGATGTTTAGTATAGACTAAATACTGGAGGTAAGCTGCGGAATGGGATAAGTCAGAGATGTCAAACTCCCTGCCCGCGGGCCGCATTGGGCTCACAACGAGCATTTTTGTGGCCCGGTCAATATATTGGCATATAATATATAATAAAACATCAAAATTTCTCCAGAAATAGGAAAGATAGTAACAGAGAAGAGATGCAAAGCGTCAGGACATACATATTAATTTTTTTTTTTGTTCTTTTATATACATTTATATAATGTATTTTTCAAAATAAACCTAAGTTTTTATGAATTTTGATTTTCTTTGCGGTCCACCTTAAGTTAAACCTTGTTTATTTGGCCCAAGTCAGTTTTTGAGTTTTCTATTCCTGATCTAAGTGGACAGAATAAACGGTTAAATTTTTCTTTTGAAAGGGGTAAAAACTCCCTTTCCCCATCAACAAATCTTTTGCCTTTGATTCTAAGCCGCACCCAATTTTCAGTGGCATTAACACAGAAAAAATAGCGTGGCTTAGATTCGAGTAAATACGGTATTCTAAATAGTAATCAACAATTTCTTGACACAGCAAACAAATCCATGTAAGCAACAACTTCAATAAACAGAACAGTACATTTTTTCATTATACAAAATGAGGCTTTATCTGATATATTAAACGTCAAATATTACACAAATACAGAGAAAGCAACAAAGCAAGTTAACAAATGACAAGTTCAAAAGAAGAAATATTTATTAAATGTTCTTTTTATAACCTTTACGATTCGTATTTCACGTTCATTTCTTCTAATTTGTGTTTTCGAGAACAAGACCCAACGAACAATCAATCTTCTTTCAAACACTGCAAAAGCACTTTCAGCGCAAAATGAGATTAGGTGATTATATCCAACAAACACAAGGAAAATCAATCATGTTTCCCAATGCAAAATATATATCTTTCGAGATCCGAATATTTTCTAAGTAAAAAAATATATTTCAATTACTTATAGAAAGTGACGAAATTAAATACCTAATTAGATTAAGAAAATAATGCATACAGATGTTTCAAAGTGTTGTTTGTATTTGTTAACGCTCCCTCAAGACATTTTCGTGATGTAAGTAGCTCTTCGACATTTAGATATCTCGATTCGAGTATCGATCTTTGCAAGTGTCGAAACTCTTCTACCGAGAGCAACAGCGCTGGCGAACCATTTTACCTTACGATCGGATTGTCATTGGCTGAGAGGGCTGTCCATCATGCCACTGCGGTCCACATGACAGAAACAAGTGTTTGTTGTACATATAGGGATGCATTTCTATTTTTTCTTAGAAATAGATGTTTCTCAATTCAGACCTATTGATATTCTATGTGTTTTTTCCATTATCTCAGCATGATTTACGAAAAGAGTAATTTGTTAAAAGCTAGCTAACTAAAATAATTTGTCAAGTTTTCGACAAGAATTGACAAAGCTTTTTAACAATGTTTTGACGGGAAGATGCAATATTTCATTCTTGATTTTGCCTAACAGAAGCAATTATATGAAAATAGATTGGATAAAAAATTCTTTTAAATGGATATTTAAGGACAGGTGAAAAAAAATGTTAAAATATCAAAAGGTTTAGTTGTTTTTTTTTGGAGTGTGGTGGAGGGTGAGAAAAGCACAAACATATGTGAAAGAATTCAAAACATTCGAAAAAGAATATTTTTGTACAAAGTTCAAAATCAAATTTAAAAGAATTTACACAATTCCTTATAAAGTAATAATTTCTTTAATGAAAAAAATGTGAGTTTTTGACTTAAAAATATGTTTTTATCGATGAATTTACTTAATCTCATGAAAAAAATTATGATTTTGATAAAGTTATCAAATTCTTAAACTATAAATAGCTATAAAATATACAATAAAAGTAAAATTCTTAAGCTATTTCTAAAAAAAAGAAAGTGGCTAATGTAATAATTTTTAATAAATTTGAAAGATTTAATGATTGTTGTAGTTTCTCTGCTCTACAGATTTTTTTAAAAAAAATCCTTTTTTCCCACTTAAATGTCTATGTACTTGTATATATTTATAAACTCTTACTGCAACTTGATTTACTGGAAATCTTTCGAAAACATCAAATTCTGCAAACTATTCTCATGGCTCATTTTGTTTCAAATTTCGGTAAATCATATCACCACGCACGCCTCCGGTTAATTTATTGTTTAATATGTATACAAAATGTCGAAACAAAGTAATTTTAATTATGTAACGAATAAATTGGATTTTTTTTCATTGCTTCTTTTTAACAATATTTTCCTGGGAAAAAAGTTGGCAATATTTTTGGTTGTAGTAAATTAAAATTTCCAAATATCATTTTTGTTAAAATTTGGTTTAGATAGCGACTGAAAAATACATGTACAATATAACATGCAGATATAGTTTCAGTGGCTTATATTCAAGGGAATGACCTTTGTGAAGGCTAATACTTGTATTGAGTCTTGAACTCGAATCTTGATTTCCTTAAGGTATCCGACTACGTTCGGAACAGTGATTTTGCAAAAGCGCATAAATGGATAATTTTCATGATATTTAGTGTCACTTAGATTAGAATATATGCATAGAATTGTTTTAATGACCTTTTGACAAAAACATTTATTTAAGTATAATATTTTAGTAAAAAATTAACTTAGAATAATCTTTTTTCCAAATGTTCTCCTTTTATGAAAAAATGCTTCTATTATAATAATATTTTGCCTGTATATAGCTCAGACCTCTCTACAGAGGCTCAACTAGAATTTTTGAAATATATAACTTAGAAGTGGGTTTATTCATATTTTACGACAACAGAGGGGAGCAATTTTAAGAAAAAAAACGCCAATAATTATTTCATTGGGTTGTAACTCTGAAAATAATGTGAATTTTTCAAAATTTCTAGTTGAGCCTCTGCACAGAGATCTGAGCTATATACAGGCAAAATATTATTATAATAGAAGCATTTTTCACAAAAGGAGAACATTTTGAAAAAGGCTATTCTAAGTTCATTTTTTGCCAAAATATTGTATTTAAATAATTCTTTTTTGTCAAAATGTCCTTAAAACAATTTTATACGTGTATTCTAATCTAAGTGACACTAAATATCATGAAAAACATCCATTTATGCATTTTTTAAAAATCACGGCTCCGAACGTAGTCGGATATCTTAAGACCATTGTGTAGAACAGGGGTGTCAAACTTCTGTGACCCAAACCGGAGACCGCGAGCCACATGTAACCCACAACGAACAATTTTGTGGCCCGGCCACATATTGGCACACAATAATATATAATAGAATATCAAAATTTCTCCCGAAATAGGAAAGATAGTCACAGAGAAGAGATGCCAAGAGTCAAGACATAAACATTAAATTTTTCTTGTTCTTTTATATATGTTTATAATAATGTATTATTCGAAATAAACCTACGTTTCTATGTAGATTTTTTTTACGACCCACTTAAAATTAAAACTTATTTGTTCGGCCCAAGTTAGTCTTTGAGTTTAACACCCTTGGTGAAGAATATTAGGAGCTGCTTCATGTTAGATGGAACATGACTTTTTTAAATCAACACCTTGCTTGTAATGTAAAATGACAGAATGAAAATTTTATTCAGTTGTAGTATTTGGCTTTTAATTTAAGTTTCTAAGTTATGGAGTTTAACAATTCGATTGTGTTGATCTGCTATTCAATTAATGCAAATTAAACGTGTACTACACTCAGAGTACACAAATGATTCTGTAGTAGCAAGAAAACTCCACGAGGTTTACGTTTCATTTATTTATTGTATACGTATGAAATGAAATAAAAATAAATTTCGCTTAGTTGTTATTAAGAAAATAATTTCATTTTTTTAAAAAAAATTAAATAAAATCTTTATTTTTATATCAATATATGAAGAAGTATTTTGTCTAACACGCATCTGAATCATTAGCTTGCTTTTGAAACGTTGGCATATTATGGTATTATTTCAAGTATCTGAGTAATTAGAAGAAAGACAAGGCGATAGTCTTTGTCGGTGTATATTTCTGACACTATTAGATTCATTTCATTTTTATGAAGAACAATATTTAATATTTATATTGAGTATTGTAAGCTGTAACACACAAAAAGTATTTAACGTTCTGTACATCGCATACACTCGTACAATTTTATAAAATAATTTTCTTTAAATGGAAATATTTAATATTTTAATAACTATTTTAATTTGAAAATTGTAACATTTTCTTCTGTATGGTTGTAATAACACGCTTGGTTATAACTTATATACTTCATTTATGCTTCAACAGATTATTTGTTACGGAATGAAAGTAAAAGTTATTTTATAAACAATTCATTTGACGTTTTTTTAGTTAAAATGTTTGATGATTGAAACATTTTATTTGAAAGGTTTATATTTAAAATTTGAAATCATTTTAAAATAATATTTTTGCTAATGTGTGTGACACATATTTATTATTTCTTCAATTGTACATTTCGATATATTTGTTCACAGTAATCTTCTCCAGAAATTTATTTTAATTTATAACAAAAGTACTGATATCCGAACTTTAGATCAGTGCCAGCAGTTGATATCACATCCTGATAGATGTTCATTAAAATTGAAAAATGTGTGCGCATATGTTATATAAGATACGCTTATTATTCGAATAAATTATTCTGCAACTGTGCATTTAATTGGTTATGCAACTCAAGTTGTTTTATTAGTAATTTTCTTATTTTTGAATTCTTGTTGTTAATTGAATACAATTGAAATGAAACTTATATTTTCTTTTATTTTCAAATGTTGTTGTTATGCGCTCTTTTTGTTTTCTGAATATTTATTTAAATTAAGTCATAATATTTAATTCAAATATCACCATATAACACACTTGAATAAATTATGTTAAACATCCAAACTCACGTTACTGATACAAATCTTTAAATATGCCTCACTTTTTAATATTTCTATATAAAAGGTAGAAAAATCATTTAAAAATACATTTTGAACTGAAAAGAAACGCTAATGTAATATAATTTACAACTTCTGCCAATTTAAAATTTAAAAAGAAAGGTTTAATTAAAAAAAGACAACTATCTATGTTATCTTATTTCATAAATGCATAATCTTGAAATATTCGTACAGCATTTAATTCTTTACAGCATATTTTTGAAGATGTAAGAAACGATATTCACACTTAATTTTGAACATAAAGCAAAAATAATAAATGACATCTACAATGCTAGGTTAACATCAATTCTACCCACGAAAAAACTAGCCATCAATTAACATTATACATAGTTAAACAGATAGTTTAAGTAACGTAGATAGCATAAAACAAAATTTTGAAAATTATTGTGTTACTAAGTAGATTCGATAAATAGTTTACAATAATTGCTATTGAACTAAAGAAATAAATTCTGGAATATATAAAGATAAAATACCGTTTGTCAACTAATTCTTAATTCGCTACTCCAAAAGATTGTTTGGTATTTCATCAATGTCATAATTTTTAATTATTTATTTTTGTAGTTGGGTTATTTCTCCCTACAAAATATTACTCCGGATGTGTATTGAATTATCTTTGCAATCTTGAAAGAAAAAAAGACTGCAACCACAAACCCAAAAGATGGATAGGCAATCAAATAAAGACACGAACCGCCTATCCCGTCCCAATCATGTTTAATATTCCGAATGCCTGGGTCCAGGAATTTCCGGAAATCCAATATACGAAGCCGAAATTCAATATGCGGGGAAACAAAACCAGGATATTTGTGTCTTATTTGTTGCTTACTTTCTGTGGAAGCTTTCTGTAATCCAGGAGATCTAGCAGGGTTTTTTTTCTCTTGTAAGTAAAAGATACTTTATATTAATACATTTCTAGAGAGGGTGGTCGGTATTTCTTTTCTGAAATTATTGCATTATTTTATTTCCTCTCTTGGAAATATGGGGTCTATAAACATTCACTCTTCATGGAAATTAAGTTTAATTTTTTTAAAAAAAGTTATTTAACCCTTTATCTACCGACGGTACTTATAAGTCCCACTCACTTCAAAATTACATAGAATAACCATTTTTACGAATACTCTGACGATACTTAGCAGGAATATTCTTTTAAATCCACTCTTCCAAGATATATGGAAGCACGGGATCTATGATAAGTATTTTAGCGAGGAAGGTGAATAGTTGTACAGCAGAAATTGCGTTTTCAACGGAATGCGAAGATTGTCCTTTTTGTTCCGAAAAAATAGTTTATGTCAAAAGGTAAGTATCTTATTTTTTGTAAGTAAATGAAGACCTTAGAAAATGATTTGACTATTTATTTTAAGTGAACAATGTATATAATTAATTTTACAGTTGAATACATTTTATTAATTAATTAGCTCTAACAGATTAAATTTCCCAAACTTGAGTATTCTGTTTATGTATATCCCTTAATTTTCAATATAGTGATTAAAAAAAATGCATGGAAAAAACTGCAGTAAATCATAATGCGGTAGATATAGGAATAAGTAAGGACTTTTTAGACCTGTTCTGTATTTATATGTTTTTAGTTTCGTATGTTTAAATAGAACTTAAATATTTTATTGTGTAATACCAAGGCTGTGCGTATGAAATATGGCATACGGCTAAAAATTAGGAAATACGTTGTCAATAACTTTTATTAGATTCCAGTATGAAGTTAAAAATGACCAATAAGGAAATATAGAAATTATGTTTAAAAATAGTGATATGAAATAAAAAAAACTGAATAAAATGAATAACGTTTCATTTCATAAATTGTATTTTAAGATGAAAGTGTGTGATTACTATGTGTTTGAACTTTTTCATTTTAAATATAAAAATAATAACTGCGCTTTTTCAAAAAATTATCCTTTGCTTAAAAAGCCATAACTCGATACAAAATAGATTAAACGTGCGTTTTTAATAACATCGATTTCAAATAAACTATTCAGATTTGCTGTTAGTAATTTTTACTCGATGTCTATTTTAGTTGGTATAGTGATTAGTATATGTATTTTAACATATGTGTATTAAAACAATGCCTTTCAAAACTTTAAAAAATCTACTCTTTTTGAAATTCAGATTGCGAAAAAGAGATATTGCTTTTATTCAAATAATGATGATTTCTTATACTTGTGATACCCATTATTTATTGATGTATGTTTTTTTTATTCAAAATATAAAAATTAAGTAATATAAATCAGTTATTTTATAATATGCACAATAAATAAAAGAGACTGGTACAGATTTATTTATTTCGGTACACTGGGATTCTTAAGTAAAATTTCCAATACAACAAATTGTTGACAATAACCCCTTATATCTTCGAAACCATTTTGCTAAATAACAGAAAATTATCTTGTTAAATATGTTTAAAAATTTAGCGTTAGCAATCGAATTAACTTTGTTTAAAAGCACTGTACTTCCTTTGATTTAAAACTGAATTAATTTATTTAAAAATATGAATGGGTATAATGACTATTTTGTATAATGCTTGAGAAATCTCACATGTTTCATAAAAAAGTTGGTTTTCATGAAATTTAAATTAGTAAAACATGGTTTTATACCTAATAGCTTTCTGAAAAATACAAGAATTCTTATTTCACATAGATTTTAGGGAGTATTACTGAAGTGTTTTAATACAAAATTATAAAACTTGGAATGTTTTTATGATTATATAACAGGCTTTTTAAATTTATTATCCTATTTCTGATTAGATACGGTATTATTTCAAGATAAAAATAAATCCGCAAGAATTACATTTAAAATAAGTTTGAATTTGTATACAATTGTGAGTGTTATAATGGATTTACACTTAGAAACTAAATATATAATATATATTTCCTGCTATTCTGTGTACAAATGAAACTCAAAGTTCGTGAAAAGGAAAAAAAATAGTATTAAAAAATTACTTTAAAATATATGCATAGTTTAATTTTGAATTTAATTCTACAATAACTTTGTTTTAAAAAAAGAGAACAATTCATTGCATAAAAGTAATACATGTAAAAGTAATTAATAACTTAAGTAAGGAAAAAATAAATTTACAAATAAATAATTCACGTAAGAGAAATAGTATATATTTTTTAAAAAAATATTTACTTTATTTTTCTATCTTATTTCTAAACCATCTCATTTTAATCACTTAATATTCTTTGAGCATGTACTATTTAAAAATATTATATAGTATCAAATTTCTTAGGTGTTTTTAATACTTTCGTGTCTCATTTCCGATATCTTTCAAACACTTTGTTAAATGAGCCGAGAAGCTCTTCCTAAATGTCATTTTATCGTTTTTTAATTTCAAGATGCATCCTTTTACGTAATAGAATTCCATGAAAAAAGTAATTGAAAGATTTTTTTGTAAGTTCATTTTTAAGGTACAAAAAAACTCTAGCGAAGAAAAAAAAATCTTTTTTTTTCAATCATCAAGAAAAACGGTTTTACTGGCCTTTTTAAAATCGTTTTCATCTCATAATGGTATAGAAAATGTATCTATTTTATTAATAACTTATTCTTTTTATAATAGCTGTTAAAATTTGTATATTTAGAAAGAAACATTTGAAAGTGTTTAGTGAAATGAAAAATATATTATAAAGCTTATTTGTTTGATTTCATTATTATACTGTTAAATAATTAGAAAATAAAATTAGCGTTTTGACAGCTAAAACTTTATTTTCTGCCGTTTATAAAGGTATTTAAATATGCTTATATAATAGTTATGAAATAGTTAAAATATGTAAAAATTATTTAGATAACTTAATTTTTTTTTAATTTACATTTCCAAGAATGTTTCTTTCTTTCTTTTTTTGTATATTTTTAAAATTTGAATTGTTTTTTTATCATTTGAAACTGTGAATGTTTGTTTTTCAAATACGTTTTTTAATATATTTTTCTACCATTTAAGTTGATTTTTTGTAACTTAAGTCATATAACTATGTTTAAATTTTACCAACCAATTTCTCTTAAAACATTGTAAATTTTAAATGTATGAAAACACAAACATTAAAGTACTTGAAGAGTCTTTTATTATTTTATCAAAAATAGCTTACTTGCATTCAATAAAAAGAAAATAAAATTCTCGAAAATTTTATTTCAAATTTTTTTGTACATTTCATATGCAAATTTTTTTCATTTACTTATTATTTGATCCTAGTTTGTTGTTTCATTAACATAAACTCTTTATTCTGTTTCTAAACTTGTGAATAAATGTGAACTAATGAACATTTTTCTTGTATGAATACACTATGAAATGCTAAATGAAACTTTTTCGGTGATCTTTAATTGTTTTCATTGCAATGCTTCACTCTGTGCAATAAAAGTACTTTTACAGGGACTGGGTTTGCTCAAAATTAATATTTTATTATATTCTTCTAAAAATATATATATATATATATATATATATATATATATATTTAAAAAAAATTTGATTTTAATTTTTATTGCCAATTTTAGTACTGTAAATTTTGCTTAGTTAAAGGGGACTTTTGCAATTCTATTGCAAATGCATTTCATAAATATTTAGGACCTATTGCCAGACATTTATTTTGCTTTAAAATGATAAGCAATGGCTGTAAAGAAATGTGACTCTCTGTAAGGACTATAAAGAGAGTTCAAAACATTGAACTAGACAGGATACTCATACTTAATTCTAGACTGGTATTTTTCAGAAAAAAAACTTCAATAATAAAATGAGAATAAAAAGGCCTCAAAAGATTCTTCGTGTTCAAATATTAAATAGTTGATTTACTACATAACTATTCAAAATATGATATTATACGCTATCAAAATAATTTGATTTTATGAAAGATTTCTGGAGCATGTTTTTACGTATAAAAATGAACATCTAAATTTTCTAACATCTAAGCTTCGAATAAGGAGACATAAAACGATTTAAATTGGAAATCAAGCATCTCTTATTTTATGAACTAAATATGTACACTTACAGCTTAACAAATTAAATTTAAAAACTCATTCGCAAACATTTTAAAAAGTAAAAAGTAAGAATAAAAAAACATAATTTTATAGATATATTATGATATTTTTAAACTATAATGAACTTTGTTCTTTTATCCTCTTCGAAAAATACTTCATAATTCTTTCTAATAACTTAAGATGTAAGGAAAAAAACACAGAAGTAGTTTAAAAAAACAAGGCTTATTTTCTTTCATCGTCATTTTTCAGAATTTCTTTATGCAAGTGTAGCTTCAATGAAACTGATTGTGTTTTCTTTCATTAGTAGTGAGATGAAAAAAATAGTCGCCTTTGAGGTTCTTTTTTTAGAACTTCATTGTTAAAAAGAAATCCTTCAAAATATTTACAGAAAAAAAAATTAACACATTTAAAAAGCAGGAAAAAAACACCTTTCCACTAAGCTATAAGGGGACACAAATGTTTATTAAATTCATACTTTAAGATGTTTTTTTAGGAAACTATGAAATAAGTTTTAATTTCTTTTAATATTAGAAGCAATTATATTTCAAATGGTGGCTAAGTTTATTTTTTTTACAAAATTTCTTTTTAAAAAACGAAACTTTAAAAATTCAGAATCAATTTCTATGACTTTAACCTAGCTTATTTTTTTATCTTGTAAGCTAATACTCATAACTTCCTTTGAATGCAAGAAAATAGTTACGAAATTTAAGAAATGCGCAAGTTCTAAGAATTTTATTTCTTGAATATCAGTTTTGATAAAGAAAATGAAGATGAGTAACCAAAGTTCACACGCACATATATATACATCCCTTTAGTATTAATATTTGTTTTAAAATTTGTACTACATAATGATTTAAATATCAAAGACCTTTTTCAATATTCTATTTATATAAAACACGATTCTACTTTTTTTTTTAAATACTAGCATTTATATTTGAGGAATGAAAGTTCCTATAAAGCAACAAGCAAAAAATTTTGTAATCATATTTCAATATATTAATTATTATATTTTTAATCTATGATTTTTAAGTTAAAATATTTGAAAAGAAATTAATATGTAATTATATGAATTTAGAATTTTTCCGTTGTTTTCATTAGTATGATAATGATAGACAATTTTTTAATAAGAAGTAATTACTATACTCGTTTTATTTTTCAGACTTTTCTAAAGCATTCGTGCATTTCTATTCGTTTCTTAAAGCACTTATTGGCAATTTAGAATAGTTGGCTTGCAAGATTTAAAATTTAGTTACTTCCTTTCTTTATCTCATTTAGAGAAATATTATGACATAAATTTCAATTTACATCTCTATTCTTTATCAGTGTTTAAAAACCAGATCATACAAAACTTTTAGAACTCTTGTTTTGACACAATCAATGACCATCTGTTCCATACTTGTTGCCTCAGAATCCATTCGTATCATACTTCTTTCCTAACACACAGCGAAGTGTCACCTGGTGTTTACATTGCATTACTAAACATTTTTAAAAAAGCATTCGAGAAAATAATTCTATTACGTAAAGAAAATAAGATAACAAAAGGGGTATTGCATTGGGGAATGCGAAGGTGTGTGCACAACTCACCTGTGAACTACTCAGCATGGAAGGGACAACATCCCCTTCGCCGAAGATATGAAGGCGAAGGTGGGGAGAGCATCTATTTTATTCCCCGCAATTCGTCCTCACGCCATTGTCAAATCGGATGTGACGTCATCGGGGGACTTCATCCCCTGTTTTGAGGGAGGGAGAAACTTCATGGGATACAAGATAACAAGACGCGGACAGGACAACGGAAACATAAAACCTCACTACCAAGACTGTCCTTATGGATACACTGTCCTTTTAAAAGGCTTCATACGTGGCTTTCTGAGAAAGACTCCAGTGGGTTCCCGGGGAACTTGGGGATGGCAGGGAAGTGGGGACTGAGCGAGGGGGAGGGCAAGTGCTGTTGCGCACGTGGTCTGCCTCCGACGTCATCAAGCGGGAAGGCGGATCTGGAATCCCGTTGCTATGGACAACGGAGCTCCTTTTTCCTGGCGTGGGACTAAGATGGCTCTCTCTAACTTGGTTGGCCCCCTGGAGTGGGTGCAGAAGTACCGGAGAATTCCGGGTCGGTAAATCTGGGAAAACCGGGTTCAATGGCATACAAACTGGCACCACAGAAATACTAAATCTTAAAGGCTCAATAAAAGCTGGCTTTTTTATAATGAAATGTAGTGACAGTTTGATCCTCAGGGTGGATTTTTAACATATGTTTCTCAGAGTAATGTAGAAATGCCCACGGGTGATATAAAGGGGAACGGGGTGTTGTTGGAATAGATGGAATAGATTGGGAATAGATGCTACGCAATTTATTTGTCTTTCAGGAAAGCTTTCAAAAGCTTATTTTGATATTATGTCTGGACATATGAAAACAATTTTTTGCGTCTGGACAGAAAAAGCTACATAAAAGTCTAATGCTATCCGAAGTTAAAAGTTTTAGTTGGGGGAATTAAATATCTAATGCCCCTTGGAACATTTCTGATTTTTTTAAATGATAGTCTAAATCAGGGGTCGGCAACCTTACAGCTTTGGTGTGCCAAACCAATCTACCATATACAAGTCAAGAAATATTTTAAACAATTTGATTCTCTCGGTAATGCATGCAGAGTTACGGAAGAGTGGTCAAGAATACAGATTCACTGGGTTCCACATATATTACTTTTGTATCATGTAAAAATATTTATTTACATAAAAATTAAACAACACAAAATATAACTAATATTCCTTTAATATAGTTAAATAAAAAAATAAATACTTTAAATGCTAACCTTCTCTCCACACCACTCTACTTCGTACCGCAGTGTTAGATGTATAATTAGTAATTTCCAATTTAGAATGATTCTGAAAACTCAGCTGTGTGTGTTTAACAACATCTTTGCAGACTCAAAATATTTTGTACATGAGAAAAGATTTGTTCACATAATTATATAGAGCCAGTGGAGTATATGAAGGAAGTGTTTGGGGTTCAACCTGTCCCCACCAAAGGACAGCAAATTTTTAATTTTTATCATAGAGATTTCCCCTCATCACTTTCGTCTCCATGTTTTTTAGAACATATCCCCCCCTTAAGAGAGGTCTATGTACACTACTGTGTATATAAGGTTGATTTAGAATCAACGTGAATGATTTTAGTATGCGAATAAAAGTACTAATTAAAACATAAACATTTATTTTTAAAGCGGCATCGCAATACAGTTCAATTACCACCATTTCTGTTCTTCACTGATGCCAACTTTCGTTTTCACAAATAAACATAAGCAAAACGATTACAATTATTTCATCGATATAAAGTGAACCTTACATGTAGAACTGCTAAGTATATGTAATTTTCTCTATAATCAATTAAATATCTCCAGCAATGACATCCAAAAATTTAAAATAGCTATCAGTTTATCGTTAGTGTTATCTTTCAGTTTGTTCATAATTCTGTAAATTTTTCTTTCCTAAATTCCGAACTTGTTAGTTCAGTATGTGCTCAATTTTAAAATTATCTATTTTCATCCGCACAAAAATCGACACATTTGTAGCGCAGGGTGCCACTGAGAATTGCACGCATGTCATATGGTTGCCAACGCTTGGTCATAACAAACCCATTATCTTTATTAGTGACATTTAGGGACTGCAATACCGGGATACCGAATACCGGTATTTTGAGCTATTTGTATAATTTTGTAATTCCGGTATTCACAAGTTTAAATACCGGTTTTTCGGTATTTACTAGAAATTTTTAAAATCGTCTCCACAATGATTGCCAACATAGTAAAATAGTATACGTTTTTGCTTTTATGTCACTTTAACGGGCGAAATTAATTAGACTGGAAATATAAAGTTGCATCGTACAATCAAGAGAAGTGATAAAATATGTGAAACATCCACACACACACACACAAGGACGCGGGCAAAACTATTCTATTACAGTTCAGAGCGATACTGCGCACGCGCAGGATTCGTAGTCTGATTTTCTTATCTATGAAAACAAAGTTGAATTTGTGCAGAAAGTGTGTAATATTTCGATATTTTTTTAAATTGCTGAATTTGTAATTCACATTGTACTTGTATATCATACTTCAGGGTTCAAAATATGTTTCAGATTTGTTATATATATATTAACAAATAATAACCCATAATAATGATTAAAAATAATTTTAAAGGACATAAATAAATTATTTGATAATACTTCGGTTTGGTTTCATTATTTATATGATGAAAACTGCAGAACACAGACTGAATAGTGATATTTGCACTTTTTTAATGATTTAAATAAATAAGATGTTCCTTTACTTTTTTGTGATTCTGTATATACTGTTATAATTTATAAGCTACACATTTTTTGTGATATTTACACTCTCTAACATAAAATTGGCAAATAAAACAAAGAAACACACACACTTGGGTTTCCTTTCTTTTTCTAAAATTTCTAATGCCGGTATTGAGCTTTTGGTCCGATATTGGAATCCCTAGTGACATTTTATGCTTAAAGAATAAGGATTTTAGTATAATGAAGGGTACCATATCATATTAATAGGTATGCGAAAGATATGTGTATTTTATGTAAACAAAAACTGCTTTTTATGTTGATTAACTGCAAATTAATATTTTAAGTAAAAAAAAATCTAATATATGATTAATCTTTAAAAGTGAAAAAATTTTACCAAGAATTGGCTTTCAAAATTCTACTAACTTTTTAGTACATTAATATAATAAGTAAGCTAAAAATATATTTTACAAAAATTTAAATATGTTTTTCGTGTAACCCATTCTATTAATCTTTGAACACAAACAAAGGACTAATTTTAAAATAGAACTTACGCAAGAAGATTGATAGTAACTTAGTTGCATATAAACTATATCTAATTGACTAAACTATGCATTACATGAAATATGTATATGATATAAAATAACATACAAATTTATAACATAATCTTTGACAGAAATAATATTTGATTCGTATTTGTAAAAGACAGAAAAGATCTGGTGACAAAAAAAACAAAAAAAACCCGACAAATGTCAGTGACCTAAAATACTGCAACAATATTAGTAGAAGCATGATCACGGAAACCATAAAATAAATATTCGCTGACTAATGGAAAAAAGAGACACCGGATAACGAAATATGAAGCAGGGATCGTGTAGAACAGGATGCTGATGTTTCGGAAAAGGGAAAATGAGAGGGAAAACTCTGGTCATTAAATAAAGATGCATGATGCGCCAAACAGAGATGACCAACACTGAGAGATAACTTAGCAAACCCATCATGTTGATGAGGAGATCACAAAGATTTCCGCTTTCTTTTAGCCGCATTTATGTGTGATCCAATATATTTGTACATAATTCTTGTTATATATATTTTATGCAATATTATATTATAAAAGATTACTTGTAAAATGCCAATTGTGTTCTAGTGATATAAGTTTCAAGTTCTTATAAAATACACTAAGTGAATTGTATAGAATTTCAAAAAGAATAGCTGGATAATTTAACAAAAGTATCCATTACTATGTATATATTTTAATATAGCAGTCAATCATTGCTTTCAACCAGACATTATTTTTGAGCATACTATTATGCTTTTTTATCGAATAAATGAGAATTATGATTTTCACCGGAATTTATTATCAAGAATTTTTTTAAAAACGTTTTCGAAAAATTTGAAATTACAAATCAAATACTCGTATATTCCCCCCAAAATTCTCATTTACAGCATAAATTTGTACTGAATTTATTACTTTTTCTGAAATTAATAATTATTTGCTTATGAGTTAATTGCAATAGTTGAACTCCTATAGAGAGCCGGATGGGTGACAAGGTTGGTTTGTCGCTGGCCTTCATCCCCAAGGTTGCGGTTTCGACCTCGGTCCTAGTTAGCAGATTTTCATGATGCAGGAAATCGACAGCGGCCATGTCGTATAATTATACGGCATGTAAAAGATCCCTAGAGTGTCTATTGGGCTTGGGTGCTCTCGGCAAAATTAAAATACAAAAACAGGTTCACATCCTCAAGAACTCAGGTGCCTCCCTCTGGGAGGGAACCTGGGCGTCAAAATCACTTGCGGTAATTGATATCACCTATATGGGGCCGCTCTAAAAAGTGATACCAGATCCTGGGGAATGTACTAGATCTGCAAAGGTTAAAATAGTAATCCACAGCCCCATTAGGAAAAATACCTCTCATAGAGAAAGTAGAGAAAAAAAATTGCACAACAAATAACTGAACAAAAACAGTGAGCTTAATTGAAATCAACAAAATAATAGAATGCAAATTAGTGGCTCTTTCTGTGATGATATATTTAGAGAAAGGCTTCTTTCTTATTGTGAGAAGCCTTTGATTATTTCAAATGAGCGGATTGACCAATTAATGCAAGACCTACTACAAATATAAGATCTTCAGGATTGATCAATATTAACTTTCTCAGAAGGAAAATCGATGTAAACACTCTACATGACATTCATTTGTCATAGGATATGCAGATTAGACATTTAAGTATTCTTAAGCCATTTTACAAAGAATCAATAATATACAGAGAAAATGTAAGGCGCGATCTTTTTATCAATATTTTAAAATGACATATTTATTGGTTAAAGAAAAAATGTTTAACAATTTCTAGCAAATTACTATCCTTTTAATAAAAAAACGAAGGAAAATATGTATGAATAAATGCATTAATTTCTCTTAAGAATTTTATTAAAGTATTTTAAACCATACCTATTTTAAAAACTGTTTTATGCTACGATTGGCAAAATTTAAATTGAAAGCTTTCAATGGTGGATAATATATAAACTTAAATAAAAGTATGGTCTTTGAGAGATTTTTTTTTTGAATTTTACTGTTATAACATAAAACTTTATTTTAAATATTAAATTAAGACTTTATTAAATTTCTTTAAAAAAACTTGATAATTGTTTTCATATGTTTCGAAGGAGTGGAAGAGGAGTTTCTTTCTTTCTTTTTTTTTAAAAAAAGAAAGAAATTAGCGAAAGATTAGTGAATTTGGGTACATTCCCATGGTTATGAAATTTTAAGGAAAGCTTCAGTGTCATTAATTTTATTTAAGATATTTTTGAAAATGCTCCGAATACATCATAAATCTTAATTCAAGCTCCGAACAGGAGTATTTATGTACATATAAAAATAATAATCATGACATCTCTAGTGTAAACTTTGGTGAGATTGTGCTAAATTTTCAACATTTCAATGCAAAGCATTTAAGTTCCTATTCATAAAGCATTTCAATTCATTTTGTTTCTTTTTCTGAGAAAGTCTTTTAGAAAACAGTCGTTTACAAAGCATTTATAATCAAGCTCTTTACGATTATTACAAAATAATCGTTTGCATATATTTTTATACTCAAAATAATGGTACTTTTTTGTTTCATTGGTGCAGGTGATAAAGTCGCCAAAAATGATGCAAATGTCTCAAAACGGAATATTCCCATCGATAACCTTTTACCATCACATTTTTTAAAAAAAGTCGTGATCTTTTCTTATCAATAATGTATTTTTCATAAACTATCGAAAATGAATGAAAAACCAATGAGAAACAATATTTGTTAATATTTTTATGTGTACATTGTGCGTTGTCGCTAATAAAACGTCAACCTGGCAAGATTTGCACGGGTGAAACGGAAAAGTACTAAATAACTTATCTTAATATTTTAATGCTCCTTTTGTAGTCATTCTTTCTAGCTTATGTTTCCCTTGATCTAACCAACAATCTAATGTGTACTTATATAAACTACGACAATTTTTTTTAAAAAATAGGTTCTCAGAGTTTTATTTTTTATCTGTGCGCTAGTAGTAATTTTGATATTTAAAAAAAAAGTTAAATTTTTCGCTTGTGATAAAATTATTAATAGAACATAAAATAATTTTCATTTAATCTAATTTCAAAATTGGAACATTAATGTCAAATTTCGCTATTTATGATTTTAATGAACACTTCATAATTTTCTCTTATACCATGCGTTTTCGCTGAGAACATTTTTTTCTTGCAAAGAAAATAAATTGATGAGGTTACATTCAAATCTCCCTTAATGAAATTTAAGGGAACGGGAAAATTTCCGTAAAATTAATTAGTAAATTTTAAAGAAGCATTGTACTAAAAATTTTATTATAACTTTCTTTCTTGGCATGCTTAGCAAATAGACGTGTTTGTAATGCAAAATAAATACTGCAGAACTAGTTTCTTTGTGAAAATTAGGAAGTAGTTAGCCTCACGTATAAAATTTTCCTGTAATTCTCAAGAAATTCACAATAGGATCGTGTCTTCTTGAAGTTTCTACCTCAATTACAGTTTCAAAATAAATAAGTAAATATCTGTAAGTTCTTTTAAAGCTAAACTTTTAAAGATCATTTTCTATTGGAAACTCATTTAATACTTTTTTATAATTTTTCCTTTTCTTTAAGATATCCGGCTACGTTCGGAACCGTGATTTTAAAAAGGCGCATAAATGGATAATTTTTATGATATTTAGTGTCACTTAGATTAGAATACATGAACAAAATTATTTTATGGACATTTTGACAAAAAAAAAGTTATTTAAATACATTACTTTGGCAAAAAATTAACTTAAAATAACATTTTTTCAAAATGTTCTCCTTTTGTGAAAAATGTTTCTATTATAATAATATTTTGCCTGTATGTAGCTCAGACCTCTGTACAGAGGCTCAACTAGAATTTTTCAAATATATAACTTAGAAGTGGGTTTGTTCATATTTTACGACAACAGAAGGAGCAATTTTAAGAAAAAAAAACGCGAATAATTATTTCAATTGGTGGTAATTCTGAAAATAATGTGAATTTTTCAAAAATCATAGTTGAGCCTCTGTGCAGAGGTCTGAGTATATACAGGCAAAATATTATTATAATAGAAGCATTTTTCAAAAAAGGAGAACATTTTGAAAAAAGGGTATTCTAAGTTATTTTTTTGCCGAAATATTGCATTTAAGTAATTTTTTTTCTCAAAATGTCCTTAAAACAATTTTACACAGGCATTCTAATCTAAGTGATAGAAAATATCATGAAAATTATCCATTTATGCGCCTTTTTAAAATCACGACTCCGAACGTAGTCGGATACCTTAAGAAACCATATATTTAAGTTCAAGAGTCATTGTCTTTAAAGTATTGAATTAAAATATACATCAGAAATTGTACATTTATATTTATCGATTAATACAAATTGATATTCGAAAGCTACAAAAATTAGTAATTAACAAAACCTTTTTTAAAATAGTTAAGAGGTATTTCGTACTTTGTGCACTTCAAAATCAAAGCGCAAGGAACACATCTGAGTGAATGTGGGCGTCCTTAAGTGTGAGAAAGAGAGATACAGATAGTGAATCCGTACAAAAATATGGCATACTAATCAGAATTTTTTATTAATTGTTAGGGATGAAATGCCGATAGTAAAAAGCTCATTAGAGGTAGAATGACATCTAGTTTTTCTTTTGAAAAATACTGACATTTGTAAGTACAAAACGTAGCTTTTTGATCATCAATCTAAAATAAGAGTTGTTAGAAAATAGAGATTATTAGCGCACAGATAATTAAGAATTAAATTTTTATGCAAGCATCGTTTTGTTTATTGCGTTACGTATATGTTTGTTTAATTTCCTATTACTAACCTCAAAAATCACATTGAATGAAATTTTTCAATACAGATTACTTAAAAAAATCTGACTTGTTAAATTTTACCAAAATTATGGATTTTGTGGAAAATGTGTTGAATCATATAAATGTTCAAAGATCTAATATCATTATTGATATGAATCTAAAAATTATATTAAAATGTATATTATTTATATTATTATATGGAAACAAAATATGATTGTGATCTTTCTTTAACATTTCATTTATTATTAATGTGTTTATATTCATTTATTATTTTAAATTTTATTTATATAAAATGTTTATTTTTAATTTTAATAACACTGGCTTCGTTTAAATTAAATTCTTGAATCAAAACTCTATGAAAAATAATCATTATATAAACGAAACTCTTTTTTTTTTACTTCAATTACCATACCCAAATATAAGGGAAGAAATTAGAAAATTATTGCACCCAAAATATTATAACATATGTTAAATACGTCTATAATACTCATAAATGTTAAACTGTTCACTTTGGTCTCCTTAATTTTTGAATATATAATTGTTGATACATACAAACGTAGATACGTATTCGGTTATACTTATTTGTTTAAATAAATTCAAAATGCAGAATTATACTAACTACTATTATCGTTGTAAGTATAATTTCAATTATATTAACAACGTTAGTTTTTGCTATTTTAAGTAATTATATTGCTATTAGCATAAGTATAATTTAAATTAATTGATTCATCACTTATTTTAAAATAATTAATTACAAAAACTACTTGCAACGTCCAAAATAAGCTGGGCTGAAACCACGAAAAACTCCTCTCTCAGAAATTCAGATTTCTCAATGCATTTATCATTGTATGCTCCCTTTTTTATAATGATTTCTTAACTAATCGACTTGATGATAATTTCATAAATGCTATTAGAAGAAAAAACGATTTTTTAAAATTCAATGGTGTTAAATATTCATAAGATTTAAGGCAGCTTTCTAAAGGTAATGATGCGAAAATAAAACGAATAAATTACAAAGTTGGTAATGGGAGTTGGTTGAATACAGAATTCATTATTTGAACTAAGCGACTTACTAACAAATTGACAGAATTCAATATACTAAAAATATATTCAGTTTAAAAAATCAAAATCTCCCATTTTACTACTTTATCTCAAAAATTCCATTCTTCATAACAGCTTAAACAAATTTCCCGTTAAATATTTTAACTGCGCTTTGATAAAGTTACGATACATTTTTCTTACACACTGACACTTGCTTTTGGCAAATAAAATAAGAAAAAAAAACTTGTGAAACCCCTTTGCGCTTAGAATTAGACATTCTAACCTTAGGCTTGATATTAAAACAAATATTTACATGAGGAAACGGTTGCGGACTTATTAAAAAAGGTAGAAAAATAAATAACTTGAAAAAAATTTTAAAAAGAAAATCTCAGATTCTTTTTAATGGGTATGAAATTATACTTTTAAAGTGTAGTTATATGTCTATTATCACATACAAAAGGAAAAATTTTGATGGCTGTAAGCCTTTTTTATTCTATTCTTCATGATATTAAAAATCTTGGCTTCCAATATTTTCTGTTCATCTTCATACATAATTCGAATATATTTAGTTTGATTATAACTATCAAGTTTATTGTTATACATATAAAATAAACTAGACAGTTAATAGCAGTTTAAAAAACAAGTAATCCCATCAAATCGAACAAAAAATTACCAAATTGGTAACCAGAATTCCCGATTTTCTAATCGATTGAATAAGAACACTCAAATTTATTTTTATTTTATTTTTTATGCTTAAAGAAATTCTTAAATGTGCTGTGATATATCATACATGAGAAAAATAAGTACATCATTGAGAGCTTTTTATTCCACTTAAAAACTTTTATTTATTCCACTTTTTATTCCACTTTTAATGATAGCTTATTTAGCAATTGTTTGAGGTAGTTATTAATTTTTGACATTTGTTTGATACCAAACTTCTTCGTGATTTGAAATAAGTAAGTTAGAAATTTTAGGTAGAGATTTTTCTTCGTCGTCTTACGAAAAAGCTCGGTCAAGTTATCCTTTTATATTTCTCGGAAAATGTAAATTACTTGCCATTATGTTCCTCATATTAAGTTCCTTTTCCTTTCAAATGGGCTGAATTTTGGCAGCTAAAAGTTTGTAGAGCCATCTCATTGGTCGCACCATCTAGTGATGGCTCCCTTTATCAAATTTTTGGCGCTTGAATTTATTCAATTCAAGCTCTTGTCGAATGCTGAATATTGCCGCGAATACTAGTGTCAAACTGATATTCAAGGGATCTCTTACATGTCTCGTAATCATACAGCCTCTGTGCCGGCGATTTTCGTATCCTTAAAATGTATCACTTCCAGCCAGGATTGAACCCGTAATCTCAGTGCTAATCAATAGCCCACTCTTCATGGTCAAGTCAAGACTACTAATCGCTAGTTAAAATAATATTAACTCAGATTCGGCGAGCGTCTCTCTATTTATAGGCTTCGTGGATCTTTCGAGAAAAATCCCCTTGTGTCATTATATATAGATCTTGAAACTAGTGCATTTCTCCTGTAAGGATCCGAACTCGCTAAAAAAGGTCACCAAGTCACAAAATGGTCACCAAGTCACAAAATGGTCACCAAGTCACAAAATGGTCACCAAGTCGCAAGATGGTCACCAAAGGTGCTAAATTGGTCACCAAGTCACCAAAAAGGGTGCCAAGATTTCACCGTTTCCATTGAATCGTCATTATAATGTAAGGAACGGCGTTGCTTCCGAATATTACAACTTTTAACATAATATAAACATATTACACACCCAAATATAAATTATTTACACTGTTTTACACAAAATTCGTGACACTGACAAAGTGTGGTTATGGAATCCGAGAGAGAGAGAAACGTCACAAAGGACTCTCTCCAAAACTACAGACCAACTGACTTACATTTTCTATCATTTCATTATCAATACAAAATATGGGAACTAAATCATCCTTTTAAAATTTATAAACGAGTAAAAAGGTTTCGTTTCTCTTTATCAACGATAGATACATATATTCTACCGAGAGGTTTCAGAGGCGGCCTCTCTACCACAAAGCCATCGAGTTGACTCTCTTATTAAGTATAAACGCATATGTTGGACCAAAAATTTTTCAATGAAAAGGGGTGTGAAAGCTATATCTTACTTTTAAGAAACTTATTTCAAATACTTTAAAAATTTCTAGTGTTTTTTTTTTAAATTATTTGTGATTTTAATCTTCTAATTAAAACCATTTGGTCCCAGTAGTCGAGTGGTATCGTATCGCGTTTCCTCACCACGGGCCCAGGTTCTATTCTCGCGCTGGGCAAGGTCGACTCAGCCTTTTAGCCCTACTGCGGGGGGGGTCAATAAATGAGTGCTAAGCTTGCTAGGGGACTTAACACTGGGGGTCTCGCTTCAGACTGACCACCTGATCGGGACATCTGCTCATACACCTCATCACCCGATGATCACGTATCCTGGGATAGGCACAGTAGGTCCTGGCTCTCATGGGTTATTGAACCACTGAGTTTGAGTTTAATTAAAATCATTAATGTCAGGACAGATAAAAAATAAAAAAATTTAGCAATTTAAAAACAACAAAATCACCAGATTGTACAAGAAGAATAAAAAATTTTAAATGAAAGAGATTAAAATACAATTCAATGTGAAAAAAAAACAATAAAAAAATAATCTGAAGCACAACATATCTGAGTAAAAGAAAGATAACCCTATTTATATAAAAATAAAACTCGCAGAAAACCATGCCCAATAGACAAATCAGATGCAAAAAAGACGTTACAAACCTTCTAACTTACTTCATAAAGTATATAATGTATTCAATCGTGAATTCCTGGGATAACTGCTTCCAGTAAATGCGTAGCAGGAAAACATTTAATAGCTTGGGTTACTTTATAAAAATTTATTTTCTCGTGCAGTGAAGCAAATTTTCATATTTTTACAAAAAACCTTTTTAAAAATTCTCAATAATAAAAATATTTTATCAAGCAACTAGAATTTCAAAATTAAAAATGTTATTTCAAATTCACTTCAAAGTTCAGTAGGACAAAAATTAAACTAAGCTATTTTTAAGTAAGAAATTTAAAAATATGCGCGATGATTTTTTTACTCCGCTTTTAAACTAATAATCTAAAACAATTTGGATTATTTTTATGAATGAAATATTACCATATACAACTATGTGTGGTAGTGATTCAAATAATTTCCATATATTACAATCTCGAATAATTTCTATATATTACAATCTTTATAAACCATATATTCCGGTTTATAACGGTCACTTATAACACAAAAAATAAGACTAATTTATGGGTGTGAGTTAAGCACCAGATACAAAAATGATAACTTTAAATATAGAGATAAGCATTAAAAATTACATCTCTCTATATATGTAAATATTGTTCATTTAAAGGAAATGACATATCTTGTGAACTTTCATTATTGGAAAACGTGAAAATTTTATCACATTCGTCTTCTGTTACATCATCAGGCACATAATTGAATTATGTTTCTTCTTCACCATCCCGTTTCTCTGATCCATAAGTAAATAATTGTCTTCCGTCCCCCCCTTGATTGTTAAAAATGCTACATTTTTCAAATGACATTTAAATTATGTCAGGTTTAGTTTCATTCCATGCTTTTATTAGCCACTCACAAACAATTTCCAGATTGGGATGATGCATTTGCCATCTTTTTGTAATTTTTTTTTCAACTTCTAACATCCACATATTTTCTAAGACATCTTCTCTTGATTTTTATGGATTTAGTTCTAAAAATATACCGTTGTTCAATAACCTTGTACAATGCTTCAAATAAATGGCATCAAATGATAAGAGAACTTCACGTGTGTGCTCTTCAGGTTTCTTGGTAATAAAAGGAGGGGTCTGTGCTATATGCCAAATATACCTAAAAACTAAAAATTATAGTTTGAAAGTGTAGGTGCACATAATACGTCAAATTATACACTAATAGTAAAAATATTAACTACATAAAGTTTAAAACACGGGAGGGGGGGATTTACGTTATGGTATCCGAATACGTTTGGGGTACTTTTTAACAAATTAGCATATTTAAAAATTATAAATGCTTTTTTAAGACTCATTACCAATAAATACTAATATTTAACTAACAATATTTATAATAAATTACTTAAAATTTAGAAAAATCACAATTATAAATGAAAATTTTAGCAATATTTTTGAAAAACTTCAAAGCAGTTAGAGAAAAAGTAATAAACTTATATCAGTAAGAGTACTACTAAAACAAATTAGATGGATTTATCTAAAGAATGTACTAAAATTTTAATGCTTTATTAAAATTTGAAAATTTTAGAGCTTATTGAGTAAACATAATAAGAAATGTGCCATTCTTTAGGAGGCCATTATTTAAAAGCAAGCAATATAACTCAAAAAGTATTCATACAATAAAAAATATTTTAGTGCATTCTCTAGAAAATAACACAAATATGAGGTTCAGAAAGTTTCATAGTACATTTGTAGCATTTTGAGTTATCAGACTCCCTATGATAGATTTTAAGTAATTCAAATGCCTACTTCTGGTAGATCAAAGACCACCTTCCGCTTTCCTAACTTACAAAAATTGATTGTAATTTGGCCTCTAGATAGCGTAGTAAACAAAACAAAGTATGTTTCGTAAGGCCAAAAGATAGCTATATTCAATAAAATAAAAAATAAAAATATCTGCCTTGACTGAATTTGGTCACTTTCAGCGTGTTCGGATACCTTCACACGAGGGTAAGTCAAAAAGTAAATGGACTTTTGCAATTTCTCTTTCCAAGGTTTTGCAACAGTACTAGTACTCAACACCATAAAAGGGGTTAGTCAGCAGCATTTCTAAGCAACGTGTCTTTCCTCGTAGTCGTTGGAGTGTAGGAAATCGTTGAACATGGCAGCTCCCTTGTCGATCAGCACCAAGGAGGAAAGGAGGGCAGTGATTCGCCTTTTGTTTCCTGAAGGTGTAAGTTCTGCTCTGGATACTAGCCATCCCTTTCATCACTATACCCCAAAGAAACTCAACCTGCAGCCCACCGAGCCTTTTTAAGTAGCCCATTGCTTTAAGAAATTTGCTTATGAACATTGTATTAAAAATTTGGTGGGAAATTCTTTGTCAAGAAATCAAATACATCAGCTTTGCTTTTTACTGTCGGTGTTATACAGGTACGAATTGATATTCTTTTTTATTTGGAGCGTTTACTGTTAGTGATAACAGAGAACAGTGGAGTAGCGACAGTTTTATAGGTAGAACTAATTTTTAACTATCTTTCATATCTTACAAACGCAAAATATTCGAAGAAAATGTATCGTTTCAAGCTGATCGGGAGGTTGACTATTTTGTAGTTAAACACAAACATGGATCAGTAATTTTTTTGATTTGTCACGAAAGTGCTCTGTATTTAAGAAATACCAATAAATAGAAATCATTCAATGACACTTTTCCTCGAAGATCTCTTTCAAGAGGGGATAAATAGACTTTCTTGAATAATCTTTGCTACAGCAACAAAGTGTTTCGTCAGTTTTAATATCACAGCGGTAACAAAGACATCCTATGAAGTTTGTTATAGTATTGGTAATCACATGAAACCGTTTACTGATGCAGAAATTGTGAAGGAGTGTTTCTTAAATGCTTCTAATTTAGTGTTAGTGACAAAAATAAAAAATAAAAACAGGAGCTGTAATATTTTGATCAATTTTCCACACTTTAAATTTTCAATGTTATCTTGGTCTTAAAGCATTTCTCCCCCATTTATCCTCATGTTGTGGCCCGCGTGAAATAACTAACATATGTATGCGGCCCGCATGAAATAGCTGATATGTGTATGCGGCCCCTGCTATACCCTCAATGACGGCACCCTCAGTGGTTGACGTCAATGGACTGCGCAATCGAAGTTCTTCCCTGTTTGAAAGCGTTATATTCATTCGTAGTTCTTGCTTCGCGATAAACAGATGTGACCATACTGCGCTAGCACGTGACGAATAATTTCCGCAGGTTTCACACCTTCTTCAAACAAAAAGCAAATTACTGTGCTTCTTTTCTCCTTGGTGCAGATCGACAATGGAGAGGCCACGTTGAACGGTTTGGTACACCCCAACGACAACGAGGGAAGATAAGTGGCACGTGTTATTTAAAAGTGTTGCCGACTACCCCCTCATTCAGCGCTGTAAACTAGCGCTGTTGCCAAACCTTGGAAAGAGAAATTGCAAAAGTCCCTTTACTTCTTGACTAATCCGTGCCATCATATCATTATCAATACAAAATATGTGGACAAAATCATTATTTTAGAAATTTATAAACGAGTAAAAAGGTTTCGTTTCTCTTTATCAACGATAGATATTATTACATTGATCGGGGTTCGAAGATTTTGTGCGAATTCGTCGCAAAGATCAAGACACTTCTTCGGGAGCAATGGGAATTTATTATCGAAAATCAATCCTTGAAGTACAGCATACACAGAAAAATTCATAGAATAAATCTCAAAAGCTATTAATACCTTCTACAGCTCTCAGACACAACTATCAGTGTCTAAATTACAAATATGTGAAAGATTATTCACAAGCACCGCTCGTCCTATTCAACAGCTTTGCTAATCAATAGTCCACTCTTCATGGTTAATCTAAGACTACTAATCGCTAGTCAAAATAATACTAACTCAGTTTTGACGAGTGTCTCCCTATTTATAGGCTTCGTGGATCCTTCGAGAAAAATCCACTTGATCATCATAGATCGTGAAATTAGTTGATTTCTCCACTAATTTCTAGAAAAATCCATAGGGTCCTGAACTCGCCAAAAATGATCACCAAGTCGCCAAAATTGTAACTAAAGGTGCTAAATTGGTCCCCAAGTCGCCAAAAAGGATGCCAAGATTTTACCGTTTCCATTGAATCGCCATCATATTGTAAGGAATAACGATGCTTCCGAATATTAGAACTTTTAACATATAATAAATACAACATAAATAATATAAACGTACTACACACCCAAATATAAATTATTTACACTGTTTTATACAAAAGTCGTAACATTGACAAAGTGTGGTTACAAAGGACTCTCTCCAAAACTACAGACCAACTGACTTATCCTTACTACCATATCATTATCAATATAAAATATGGGAACTAAATCATTTTTTTTAAAATTTATAAGTGAATAAAAAGGTTTCTTTTCTCTTTATCAACGATAGATACATATATTCTATGGATATGAGTAACGACATACGAATTTATATATCAGAGAAAAAAGAAAAATTCTTCGTCTCCAAAATGTGTAAGATTCCTTCTTACAGATTTTTAGAGGCAAAGTGATTGAATTTAAGAGACAGATATTACCTTATTTTATTTCGGAGGAAATAATGAGACATGACAGTCCATTTCTACTTTTATTCTTCTCTAAGTAGAAAAATATTTTATGATACTGTCAGGGTTCTCTTTCGAAATTTAAAATTTCAAAAGAAATGTCACCGATGACATTAATTTGAAATGAAATACTTTTCCTCTTGTCAAGTTGCAGCTTCTCAAAAGAATCGTAAACCGCTCTTCTGGAACAAGTTTTCGACGACTCTTCTGAAATTCTTGATATTGCGTTCTATTTTTTGAAGAAGAAAAATATTATAAGAAGAAACTTGCCAAAATCTCGTAAACTCATTGACTATCTCATTTCGAAGCGTTTCAAATTGTATCAAACCTGAAGCGAAAGAATACTTTTCCTCAAGATATATTGCTTTGCTGACAAAATAGTCCCCAACATTTTGTAGGTAATGGAAGAAAAACATTTTTTCAAGGCGAATCTTTTCTGATCTCTTCCCATATCCCGAAGCGAGTCATAAGTAAAAAAAAAAAGAGTAAGAGGTGTTAATGCCTGGATTTAGAAAATCGTTTTAGGGATCGAAGTGATTTTATATCTTGTTAAATAAAAAGGTAGTTTAAAGATGTTCTTGAATTTCAGTTAATAAAATATATTAAGAAATATTTACATGGATCGCATTCCATCGAAAGGGGTACTTTAAATTTATGTAAGTTAACGAACAATAAGTGTAAGTGTACTTTGGCTCATTATTTAAAATAAGATTTTTTAAAAATTGATATCACACACAGTTTATAACTACTTAAAAGCTATTAGAGCTTGAATGAATGATGACATGTTTATTTCCATACTATTTCACATGAGGATTCTGTGGAGGAGTTTTATTTAAGGTTATTTTAATCTAATACAGTGGTTCTCAAACTGTCAGTGTTTGCGACACAATTTTCAATCATAATTTTCATCATGCCCCCCCCCTTTTTCAATAACAATGTATTGAAGGCAATGATGATGTACTATGATGCTAAAGCTACAATACTACTTTAATTGTAAACTGTACAAATTATCAAGATAAGTATTAAACTTTGTATATATGACAAGCCCATGAAAGTCACTAGTGATTCTTAAACTTGCTCTCATCTTACTTAGTATCGATAAATTATTTATCAAATACTTTGTACAGTACTGGTACATTTATAAGTATATTATATCAGTGTAAATGTGTCAGAAGGTAATTTGTTTTGTTTCTTTTCAGTAAGTTAAGAATTTTTTTTAAATAATCTTTTATTTTCGACTTTTCGATGTATTTGCCCCCAATGTATGCCCCCCCTAGGATAATCACGCCCTCTAGGAAGACGCACCCCACAGTTTGAGAAATGCTGGTCTAATCCCATGGAACATAATCTAAACTTGGGGGGGAGCACATTTTAGTAACAAAAGATGTTCAAATATTAAAATGAGATTGTATGGTTACAATACGAATTATCAGTTGTCATGCTGAGACTATAAATTTAAAATATTTCATAAATACATTCATTTCTTAATTTTAATGTTAAAATTAAGTATAAATTAGGGATTATACAACAAAAGAGACGAAACATTCAGCATATTTTTTACAAATGAAACTATTGATTCAAACGGAAATTACTGTAGTAAAATACTTTCTTCGGTACTTATGTACCATACCCTCAACCAATTTTGCCAAACGAAAAGGCATCGTTAGTTCAAAAAATCTCGCCAAATGCTGTGATTGTTATTATTACTGGGTTCAAACGTGTGCGAGAAAGGTTTTCACTATTGGTTATACGCCGGCTGGGTGGCATGGTTGGTTTGTCGCCAACCACGGGTGACCATTGTAGGTTCAACCCCGGCCCAAGTGGGAGGATTTTCATGATTCAGAAAATAGACAGCGGTCATGTCGTATGATTATACGGCATGCAAAAGATCCCTAGAGTGTCTGTTTGGCTTGGGTTCTCTCGGCAAAATTAAAATACTAATACAGGTTCGCATCACCAAGAGCTCAGGTGCCTCCCTCTGGGAAGGAAACTGTGCGTCAAAATTACTTGCGGTAATTGATATCCACCGATATGGTGCCGCTCTAAAAAGTGATATCAGCTCCTGGGGAATGTACTAGGTCTGCAAAGGTTAAAATACCAATGGCAGCCCCACTAGAAAAAAAACCATTGGTTTTTTATCGCGACATTTAGTTACGTCCTTTGTTTGGACGACGGTATAATACACAAATACCATTTTTAACAACAGAATAACAAGGTCCCAAGAATATAATTTTTATGAAACATTTTTCAAACCAAAAGGGGTCAACTACGTTTCCCATTTTTAACTTCAAAATAAGAAATCCTTAGCATTCAACAGCTTACTGGAATTAGAATTAGAATATACGACAGAATATACGACTCAGATTAAATAACCCTGGCCATGAAACTTGATCTTAACCACAATGCTACAGAGACATAAGATAAAATACGTTGTATTGACTAATCTGAAAATGTTATTAATAAAGAAATTATTTTTATGATAGTATTATGTTTCTTAAAAAGTGTGAAAATTTATTTTTCGTATAAGTATAAAACTATTTCATAACAGTTTTTTTTATCTATTCTGGCTCATTATATCTGGTATATCCCTACTTTACATTTGAGCATAAAAATATTTCTAACCCGCATTAATTAATAATATCAACAGTTTCAAAGACCATGACATCTGAATGAGTATGTAACATTTTGAATGTTTTTCGCAGTAAAAGAACAATCCCATTTACATCTTTTGTCTGATATATTCATTTTATAAAAATAATTCTAGATTTCGAAATTTGATTGAAATATAAAATAACATGGCGGATCACATTTCGCTAAAATTTTCATTTCTTAAGGAATGAAGGTTAGTGTTTCCTCTCTGCGTTCGTAAATTAGTAAAACATCATTAAAAAAATTCTCCTGGGTCCAATAACTATTGGGATACTTCCAATATTGCCTTACGAGACAAAACATGTTTTCTTAAACATTAAAAAAAAGTTGAATCTTTGACATAAATAATACTTCATTACATTAATCAGTTTTTGGTTAACCAGGGCCATTTGTATCTATTTCCATATATAAACCCAGCGTTTCGCAATCTGTGGGGCGTGCCTTCCTATGGGGGGCTTGATATCCCTATGTGAGGGGCGTAAGCATATTGAAAAGTCGAAAATAAAGTATTTAAAATAAGTATTCATTTACTGAAAGGAAGCAAATTAAAATACATTCTGACATAATAAAAGTGAAGTACACATTAAGACTGATAGCATATACTTATAAATGTACCATTACTGCACAATGTTTTTGTTAATTAATTTATTAATACATTAAAAACAAGTTTAATAATTACCATGGCCTTCCATGGGCTTGTCATGTACAAAATTTAATACTTATCTTGATAGTTTGTACGGTTTATAATTAAAATCGTATTGCAGTTTAGTGTCAAGGTATATTTTTATTGCAGAAGGGGGCGTGATGAAAATTATCATTGAATATTGGGTCGCAAATATTGAAAGTTTGAGAAGCATTGTATCAACCTAAAACTATTCCCAATCATCCTCTCGGCTTCTCTGAGAACGTGAGTCGTTTCGATATCCGTATTTCTAAAGAATTTCATTTCCCGAGGCGAATCTGGTATACTGTTCTAAAACATAATTCTATTACATAACAAACATTCGTTTCATATCGAAAATAACTTGAGATATTCCTAACGGTATAAGCGGGCTTATTTTATAAGTTAAGCTTTTTAAAGCAAATTATATACTTCTATAAATTGAGAGTTTGGAGTCCTTTTAATCAAAATAATCTAAACTCAGTGGCGCAACAGCCCATTAGAGGACCAAAACCTATTGTGTTCATCTCAGTTTTCATGACCTTGGGCATTGAGATGCATGAGCAGATGTTCCGGTTAGCTGATCAATCTAACGCAAACAGCTCCAGTGTTTAGCTCCCAAGGAAGCTTAGTATTCATGTATCGAAGGAATAAGAGGCTGAGTTGACCTTGACTAGACACGGTTTGAACCCCGACCCACGACGTGGAAGGGCGATACGCTACCACTCAGCCCTTTGGCTTCGTCCCTTTAATCAAAAGGGTTTAATATAAATTTTGAGTGTCCTAATTTTAAGGGTCACTTTAGTGCAATATTTATATATTATTTTTTGAATGTTTGTTTATTTTTGTTGCATATATGTACAGATGGTTTCTGCTTTGTACTTATGATTCCTTTTTTGTACTTTTTCAATCTAATTAAATGCAATTTATATATGTGTTATATCATAAGCTTCATTGATAGAGACTTTTTATCTTTATATTGAAACAAGCCATGTATATTATTTTCCCTGCAACATCATCCTCTTTGTGGGAAAATTGAGTTTTAGAGGCAAAGTTTGCTTTCCACCGTGAATTTGAAAAATTAAATTATGAAAATCATAGAAGATGTAACGAGGATTACCAGACTGACGACTTTTATCGCCTTTCGTGACAAATTAGGCAAAAATGCGATATTGCCAAGGAATCCTCGAGAAGGCTCTAGGATTAATCCTTCTATGAATTACCTTGAGGCAAAAAAGGACCTTTGAAACAAAGGTCAGATAAGTTCGAAAGAGAGTGAAGTCGAGATTAGAATCTGTTTGTGTCTTACCTGCGGTAACAGAGAAAAACTACTATCTGAGCTCCTGCTAGTGTAACTGTTCTAGAAAGCCATTTTTGGAACGTCGCAAAATTTGTTTATAACGAATGCATTTCTCTATTGTAAATAATCTATTGTAATATTTTTATGTATACGCATATGCGTCGATTTATAGTCATATGTTTATTCTTATCCATTATTATAAATCTGTTATTATTTAAATTTCTAGTCTTTTCCCCCACACAAATTTGCAACAATATTACATAGATTGGCATTTCCAAACTTTTTTCCTTATAAGCATTTATTTTTACCGCATAAAAATATCTCAGTCTGTTCTTAGTTCATTGTAAAACTCTTCTTAAACACAAGATCAAAGTTTTTTTAAAGAACTTATAGGTGAACTCGGTGGGGATTTTGGTCCAATTGTGCTCACGGATTTCTTTTGGATTATTATTAACTACTGCTGTATAAATTCATTATTTTTGCTTTTCATCAAACATATTTGCATTAATCTTTTCAGTCAGTTTAGGTTAGATTCTGTTTGAGTTATTTTTTATTTGCATTGTCTAGTTTAATTGTAGATTAATAATATTTTCTCTATGCAGTTGTTTGCTTTGCATGATTGTTTAGAATTTTTAAAGCTATCTCCTTTGTTGTGAAATTTTGATTGCACTTTAACAAGGGGTTCGTGAAAATTCCCCTTGTTAAAATGTAAACTTCATTGTTAAAAGTTATTCACCTTCCACACTAACTCGCTAATTTAAATAGTTTATTGAAAATTGAAGAATTTTATAAACAGGTACCTGTAATTGAGCATTTGTGGTCGAATGCATTTTCCAGAAGCGCTGAAAAACTCGTTTATGAGAAATAATTTCTTTTGGTAATTTAAATAAATTTATTTTGATAGGCTATTGCCCACAGTAGTATTCCAAATGTTGGGGTGATGACCTTCTGGGGGTCGGTTAAGTAACACCAAAATTTTATTTGGTGAATTTGGGCTAAATCCTAAGGAAAAACTTTTTCATTAAGATTCAGTTACTTATTTTAGTGATTGTTCATATTTCCGTCCATCTTTGTAAATTAAGTAGTTGAGAGAAGAAAATTTCTTCAAAAAATCTTGAAATACTCATGCAAAAACTTTAACTTTATAAGAATAAAATCAAAGTATTTAGGCTACCATCATCATTTAAAAGTGGTTTGTGAATATTAGGAAATTAAAAAAGTTTTGATATCAAATGAAAAAGGATGAAATATAAGAAACAAAACATGCAAAGCAAAAAAATAAAAAAACATAACAGCAATATATTTTAATTTTATTATGATTCAAATCATTTAACACTAAAACATTCTCATTTTAGTTTTGCAGTTTTTATATTTTTTTCAACTAGTCAATAATTGGAGCGAAATTTATTCCAGAAATTCAGAAAAGGCTATAACATTTTGCCCGAAAAGAATGCTCATGAATATTTCAGAAGAATTACCAACAACTTTTATTCCAGAAATAAATGTATTCATGTATATATATGTGTATATATATATGAGCTGAAAACTTATGCAAAGTAATTCAATTTATTCATTCCATTTCGAATACAAAAGGACTCAAGAAACTAGAATACATTTCAAAATAGAACACTAAATCTTCCGAGAATTAACGGGGGGTTATACTTCATTTTTAAATAATGACCTAAAGACAACAAGTAACTCAATGTCAATGCCAAAACTATGCCACTATTCATTTCTTAAATTAGAGTTCGTGAATTTTTTTCTTCATCTCTTCACTAAGTGCTCGACGCAGTCTTTCATAAAGATATATATCTTAATTTTTCACACCAGTTCTTCATTGGAAGTGGGTCAGTGCTTTTAGTGCTCTTCAATGTCGCCGAGGACTTGGCTTTTCAGATCTCTTCATTTTTCACCGAGATTGAAAAATGACGACAGGTCCCTTTGCAAGACTTTGCCAAGCTCGTTGAGGAAATGAATGGAAGAGAAGCACTAAAGCGTTCAAATTCGGTTTTATGAAAGGAATGTTATGTTTCGACGATAGCTTTATAAAATACTGCTTCTGGATCTATTCATAGCGTCGCCAATGCGTTGGGAAGAAAACTTAACACATTGTGTGTATTAAATGGAATGTGGTAAATAAATTTATTGTGCCTTTTGCTTCAGGGACAATTTATTGTTATTTAGAACCATTACTGAATTAGCAATAACTTATCCTGAAAATTTTTTTCAGCGATTGATGTATGGGATACAGTGGCGTAACGTACACTCCCAGATTCTAGGGGGCCCAACCCCTGACTGAAGACAAGCACGTACCACTTGTAAGCTCTGGCTTGGGGCCCAAAATCTGACTTTGTACGGGAGGGGGCCTAATATTCTCCGTTACGCCACTAATGGGATATATATCTAAAGATTTCATGTGAGCAACAAATTTACACTTATACAAAATTTTATGATGATTTTTGATCAAAATAAACGTAGCTTAGTGGCTTAAGGTGACTACCTACCTTGAAAATGTCGTTTTTCGTCTACATAAGGCATTTTTTTCAAAATCTTATAGTTTGAACATTTTTCTTTCCAAAACAGTTTTTCTTTTTCCTATACGCGAAATAGAAATAAAGTTATAGAGATTTTTAAAAATATCACACTCTATGCAAGAAGGCAGTAAGATAAAACTTTAAATGAGTTTTTCTCAAAATTATGTTTTCGAAAGAAACTCTTTACCAGATACGGATACCAAACCAGATAACGTTTTGAAATGTTGTGGGAATGTTTATTGTGCTATTTTTCATAAAGTGGTCCATAAGTTTTGTTGTGGGTTAAATATTTTTTCATTTAGGGTAGCTTTTATGAAGTTTAAACTTAAAAAATATCAAAATTTTCATATTATTATGTAAAATTGTCTGTAATTTTTTTGTGTTTTAATATTTCTCATTGATTTTGGTTCATCTTGAAGAGCACCATAATATGTATGTTGTGTACAGAGAAAATTATGATAATTGTATTAGAAGTTTTTATACAGAGTTACCCGTTTTAGTTAAAATTTGATAGAATTTCCTTGAAAACAACCAATTTTTCTAAAAGTACAATATTTATTTAATTTTTTTTTTTGTATTTACATATTTGTTTTTATTTTTCTTCCTAAAAACACTCAATTTTTTTTTATAAAAAAATTGGATCCGAAGGTAGGCAGTCACCTTAAGTTTCTCACTGAGTCGTGGCCTCTGTAGCCAAGGGGACATGATCGCAAACTCGTGACTGACGTTTGAGACTTTCCGTTTTGAGGGGCTGATGCACGTTAAATCTTTCTTGGTTTAAATTCCCCTCGTTGGTGTAGCATAGAATTCTTTGGTGAGGGAGATGCTGGCTCAGGTGTCGTCTTCGTCATTCAGTGGTTCAAAATTACTAGGTTCGTCGCCAGTAGTTCGCGTGTAATTTCAAAGAGCGACGTTAATAAGCAACCAATCCACTTGAATGTTATGTCTGATTTAAAGCCTGATATGCTCAGAATCTATCATTCAAATCAGCAAGTATTCTGTCGTCTTGCTCTATTACGACAAACATTTTAAAAATCAAAGTATTCTTTGTAATTTTTTCTTTCACATTCGGAATATCAGTATCGTGAAACTACAATAGGCTTTCAGATTATATGAATATATGTAATATTTTGTTAATATCAGAAAATGATATTCTTGATAAGTAAGTACTTACGATTTATGAAAAATGTGTGGAATTTTGGTGGAGCAAGCTCCATTAGTATACTTTAATCTAGCTTCATAGCTTTTTCATTTTAAACTCCACTGATTTGAAACATTTTATAATTGTAAAATATTGATGCAAATAAAGATAGATATAATAATAATCATCATATTCGTTGGTACTAATTTATTTAAAACAGTTATTTACCATTTTTCCTCCTAAGTTCGAAAAATAAATTAATGTTTTTCTAATTTTCATTGTTCAAAAAGAAAATGATTCTGGATCAGTATTCCTCCGATTGCGATACGCATGCTGCTAAGATATGTGATCTAATTATAAGAGGTACGCTAACAACACGGAAAGGAAATACTGAGATTGATTGATTGAATATTTACATCGCACTGTTCAGCTACACGAGGGCTTTTGGCGACGGACCACGTAATTTTGAACCATGAACCACGTAATTTTCAACGACACCTGAGCTGAACACGACCCTCCCTCTCCTAACTACCACACCACACCAACGGGAGGACTTTTAAGCTCTCGACAGATTTAACGTGCATCGCTGATTTACACGACGGGTCTTTAGTGGTACTGGGCTCGAAGAACTCGTGACATGGCAAGCCATGATCCGATACCAATACCATTCAGCCACAGGAAATACTTCTCCATTTGAAAACTGTCCTTTCGTTCTTATAGTGCGCGTGTGTTGTAAAAGTCTTGCCGACGCAACTAAAGGTGTGGGAAAAATGGAAGGAAGACTAGCCGTGTTCAAAATCCCTTAGTTTATTTACAACACATACAACAATACAAGTTCGATCAATCAAAACTAAGAGATGCATCCAATTTAAGCAATATGGAAACAATTAACGAGGTACGCGAGATAGAAGACTTTAAATACGTAGAACACTTACGTCAATTCAATAGCTCTGACTTTCTTAGCTACCTAATCTGGATTAAATTTTAAGAGACCGATCGTCAAATTAAATAATATAATTATCTGATCCCTAAATATCTAAACATCAAATTTGATTAATCACTGCTCCGCTAGCAGTCTACCCTATCTCCCCTTCTAACCTGAAAGCTTAGACTTTATATACTAGTCTTAATTTGCATGCTCACGTTTTCTTCTTCGGGAGAGAGCCTAATAAGAAAATAATTTTTAAAGTCCAAATATTTCCCAAGAGGACTATTAGTGGAAAGATCGGGGATATACCAGTCACAGTGTGTGTCTGTGTGTGTCTTCACCTTTAGAATAACCGCTTGAAAGTTCTCTTCTTTTATAACATAAATAATAATAGCCTTAACATAATTCATAATAATAACAATAATTATTATGAATAAATAATTAATAAAAAAACAAAAATTCTAAAGTATTTATTTAATAACTCATTCAAAAGCTTTTCTTTTTTTCCCATTTAGTTATTATTATATATTAATTGTAGTATAACTATGAGTTATTATATATATCACGTGATCTAACATATTCATTAAAGGGATTTCAATAAAATAACTCGTGTTGGGAGCACAAAATGAGATTTCTGTAACAATATTGAAATACTGCAATATGTTATACTTAGTGACTTGGATTAAACAGGAAATGTCACAAAGGGCCAGAAATTACAGAGAATGAAATTGGATTCTTCCGAGAGATAAATTGACGATTTTAGGCTTTTCGCTTGAAAGAAGGGGAAATTTAGTTAAGCCATGAGTAAATGCAGAATCTTTCTAATTTGCTATCATAATGAGAAATTATGAAAAGAATTCGAAGTTAGAATCATTAATTAAGAGTTTTCTCATTAATTTATTCACAAATTAATTTTGTTTCAGAGTTTCGTGAAAAATGTTTTATGCATAAGTGATTCCTGCAAAATTAAATAAGTATGAAATTAGTACGTGCATACTTGAAATCCTTGTTAACACAGAGAGAGAGTTCGTTTTATATTTAAACACAAGTAATATAAAAAAAATTTAAGTCAATTTCTACTTAGATCAACAAAGAAAAATTTTATTTTAGCTACTTTTTCTTAAATAGTTACAATTAATATAAATATGTATATACATATCACAGAATTATAACATTAATTGGTAATTCATTTTTATTAATTATCATTAAAGTATCATATTGCCATCCAAAACACAATCGTGTGTATAAAATTTCAGTTCAACGAAATGCTTTAAAGCGTGAGAAAAAAACCTTTTTCGGGTTTTGACACGTCGCCAAAAGTTTCACTAAATCGCCAAAAATGATGCCAAATTGGCTGTATTCGTAATTCTTTAAATAATTAGTTTTAATCAATTAATTTTTATTAATTAAAATTAAAAATTGTTGTATTATCATCCAAAATGTTCATGTATATTTAATTTCAGCTAAATTGGGTGCTTTAAAAAATGTATTTTATTAACGATTGAAAATTCCACCAAGATATATATATATATATATAGAGAGAGAGAGAGAGAGAGAGAGAGAGAACTAAAAAATAGTAGGAATTGAAAAATCAACAATAGATATAACTTAAACCTCTTTTATGATGGATTTAGTAAATTGCCCTTATAAGAATAGTCTAAATGCGAAAAATGTAAGGAAATAATCAAATATGTAACGATTATCTAGCTATGTTGGGATATTTTTTTTTATTTTCAAATATAATTCAACCTTTGAGGGAGAAATACGAGGTGTGTCTCGAAACTAAGCACATTTTGGTAAAACTCGCATTAAAAAAATCTTTTTTTTTTCAAAACAAAATTTATTTGTACATGAAAGAGCCTGTCGGAAGGTATTTTTCTACATAGTTACCACCATTGTTCAGACATTTTTCATATCGGGAAACTAACTTGTCTCTACCCTCTTCAAAGAAAGATGCCGTCCATGAACAGTTTTTGAAATTTGTAGAAACTCATTAAATAACAATCTTACTGTGAACCGTCCTTTTTCACGAACTTTCTCATTCACTTTTTCAAAAAAGCCATCATTTGAAACAGAAGGTCACCAACTCCGTGATTTGTCATAAGCAATCGGGCGCCCATCTTTTATCGGTCTAACCCCCTTTCTTACCATTTCATCACTCATTACATTTTCACCATAAATCTCTACAAGTTGTCTATGAATTTAAACTGGCTTGACATAAAAAAAAAACAAATTACAGAGCACACCTATCAGTCGGTGGAATCGACAATTGTCTTAAAAATTTTGAACACTCACTAATTCGTGTAAAAACAACACATTCCATCTATAATAGCGCCACTGGACTGACAATCAACCAGAGACAAGAGTGCGCAAGCGTTGAACTGCAAAACTACCACTGCGGTTTCGGTAGAACAAAAGGGTGCTTAGTTTCCTGACGTGACTCGTACGTAATTGAGAACATATCCCTAAACATTCTTTATGTATACTTAATCATAACAGTGAATTTATTAAATAACATTTATTGTTCAGTATGTCCATATCTTACATGCTTTGGTATTTTGTCGATTATATTCCGTTGGGGTTCACAAGTTTCTAATTGATGTGTTTTTAGATTTCAATCATTCATTTAACAATTAAGACGATGAATAAAGTAACCGGGAGCAGAAAAATGTTTATTTAATACCGGAACAATCTAAGATAGAAATCGAAATTGGTCGTAATATTTTGAAAGAATTTGAGTCATGTTTAAGGACTATTTACTTATTTTTTTGTCGAAACTTTTTAAGTCTTTCTTCATATTTACTAAGTACATATTATATTGCATGAAATGAACTGAAATTTGTATTTGAAATGAAGTGAAGTATCTTGAAAATCTTGAAATAGCATAATAAACTAAAAGATCTTTATATGTAAATGAATAAAGGCTTATATTAACTTTAAAAGTTACTTCTAACTAAAATAACTAGTGTCTAAGAATTCAGAAATTGCAGTGGAATAATTAAACTACCTTTGATTTCTTTTTAAAAATACTACCATTAAACTATCTTGATTTAATCTGCATTTTAGAAAATTTCTATCACATAAAATATATTTTTACATTTTGCTGCGAGTTAAAATGTGCGTGTGTGTGTGTTTCAGAATACAACAAAGCTATTATTATACATTTGTATCACTTATTTATTTCCGTAAGAATAGCGCAGTTCTTATATTCTATAATGAATCATTTGGTATTTGTTTTATCAAAAGATATTTGAAATATTTAGCAAAAAGTTATTTTAAAAATATTAAGAAGTTTAAGATGTTTTTTTTTCAAATACATGGTGTGGGGTGAAAATAATTGCGATTAGAGAAAATGTGTGTTTTATAACATATTACAAAATTTCTCATTACGATGTATTTTGATATATATAGTTGGCAATATGATGTCCTGATTTTTAACAATAGGAAATTAAATTGCAAAAATATATATACAAAATCCCGTTTAATCTTAACAAATTTACAAATATCCTCGCAAGAAACATGTAATTAGTGAAAAAGATGAAGTGTAAAATTATGAAATCACGTAAATGTAATTCTGTACTTTAACGGTAGTAATTCACTTAACCCTTTGTAATTCTGTACTTTAACGATAGTAATTCATTTAACCCTTCTTTGGATGATTTTCTTTCTTTTTTTTGTGAAATAAATCAGGGTGATATAATTCATGCTCTAAATTAAAGGAAAAACGTTTAAAAAAATCCTAGTATAAATATATAGCACAAAATAATTAAAAAATCAGTGTGATGGAAATATCTATCATATCATGCAAATTTGTATTTTTAAGTTCTGTACAAAAAAAAAAATAGAAAAATAATATATTTTTGTATCATCTTTATTCCTGATGATAATTAAAAACATTTATTATTATTATTAATCTAATTTCATCTGCATTGCGGTACTCGTCGTCTAAATTTTCGTCATCAAGGCCACCTTCTGATAGCCACTCCCCTTCTAGCTGGTCCAAGTAGTCCTCTTTTCTATAAATTTCTCTACAAAAATAACGTAAGCATATAGTAAAAAATATACATTAGAGATAAGAAAATTTTCGATATACATTAGAAGGGAAACTGCATAGTAATGTAAATTTCCGTGACATGGTTTGGGGAAGTTTATATGAGGTATTTAATATAAATTGCACAGAAAATAACAGAAATACAAAACACAAACCTTTTTTCCACTCATAATCGCTTTTATTAGCAAAAAAAATCTCAGATTAGTTTTAAAAAAATATTCAAGAAATCACACGTTTCCTCCAACTACAACAAACGGCAGAATGATAAGTTACAACCCGCTAACGCCGCTTTTTTTTGACAGCTACGTTCCTTACTACACAATAATAGTGAAAAACGTTGCCAGTAACAACCAATTTACAGTACACCTGTTTTGAATACAATTTTTTGTTTACTAAATGTTATAATAAAAATTTCCATCATCATACATGGAAAGGTTAAATGTCTAATAAAAAGCAGTAAATGTTGCCAAGTTGCTTTTGCATAGATCACATATAACACATTCTATTCAAGTCATTAGTAGAAGCGGTACAAAGTTAAATTTTACGAATCTGGAAAAAAAATACGTAAGTGTATTTCAAAAATTAATTTACTCCCTATTAAAATTCATTAAATTGTAAAATATTAAAAATAAAAATTAGAAAACATCACACTCACACCTATTTTTTAAAAAATAGAGCAACGTAATTATCTATTGGTGACAGTAAAGAATCAAAACATTCACAGGGAAATACCTTTCCATGATTCATATGGCTGCCATCTTGTCATTGAAATGCTTTCATTCCTTTCTTATCCATAACCCTGTATGAAGGGAAGGAAATGAACATGCGACAAGCACTTAAAAGGCTATTTGTTATAGCTATTTAATCTCATAGTTTGTTCTAGTACGTGTGTTCTGACAGAACAGCCGATACCACAGAGCTCAAGATTTATTTCGAAAGCCCCTTACTTTTCAATTTTTATCTATTAAAACTAATGCTATTATTATGAGTTCGTAGTGTTACACAAAATATCTCATTCTGAATGTTTCAAGATTATCAAAACTTCTAAAATTAGTTATCAGCTTCTAATGTGATTTTATTGGATATGACTTTTTAAAAGGTTTATGGTACATAGCTGTGGGAGACAACAAGGGGTCCAAGACGTTGGTCTTTCTTCTATTTTATTTTAACATTAAACAAAAATTAATTAAAAAGGTAGAAAAGATTTTACAGATAAGTTTGACGATTGTATTCAGAAGGTAACGCCTGCTCGCGCACCTCTCGCGTTCTCCTTTCTCTCTCTCTAATTCTGCTCTCATGTCTAAAAGTTTTTGTTTCTTTCACTAGTTCGACAGTTTCAGTTCTAGTTTCCATTCAATGCGCCTGCGCGCGGAGACTGCGTTGCTTTTGGCTGCATGCCACAACGGCCAGCCTGACCGTACGCTGTCCGCAGCGGTATTTCCATGGAGACCAGAGGAGAATCTGAAACATACAAAAAAAAAAACGGAACAGACAAGGACTATACGACAAATATATAGAGATTAAACATATCATAATTTTTCTGAATTAGACAGTTTCTCCATCATGTGAAGGCACCTCTTCGACATCCGGAAGGTTCCACAGGAAAACATTGTGTTTCACCGGCATAAGAACATCTTTTTCAACAAGTTGATCTTTGGTTGAACGCATCGATATTTTCCTCTGTAGAGTTCTGGACGTCTGTTCAAAACGATTTCTCTTTTTCCTTCGCTTCCACTGCCAAGGCTGAAAAATTTTCCGGAGCAACACAAACCGTCGATAATTACTCTTCATAGGTAAAGGGTTAGGTGAGCGGGAGATAAATTCCACGGAACTCGTTTTCATGGCACCATTGGCTTTCTTACACAATACTATATCAGAACATTTTTCTCTTACAATACTCAATTTTAACTTAGTAATCTTAATTTTATTACATTTATAATCCTTAATTAGAGAACTCGAATCATTTCTAGAATTAAAGTTCTTAACATATGGCAAATCATAACTAGAGTTTTCTATCACATTTGAAACAGAAACATTTGGAAAAGAAACACCACAAGAATAAGCACAAGCATGAGCACCTAAAGAGGATTCACTTTCATTCAATAAAACATCGCTCTTTGCGTGGCCTAGTTTCTCTATTTCAGAATATACACTGGGATGTATAATAAATTCTTCGGTCAAGGTCGGTGATATTGCCGTTCCAACACTTAAGCTAGGAGAGTGTTGATTAAGAGAAATATTTATGGGTTTAACTTCTACCATACGCTGTTCGCCAAAACATGAACTTAATGTTATGATCTCTTCGGAAGGTGTTTGTACTCTAATTAGTGAGGAATTTAAAACTGGGATCTGGCAACCTGAATCAATCAATGCTGTTACGGGCTGATTTTCCACAAAAATGTTTACGTATTGAAGATTTGTGCATTCTTCGCTATTTTGTTTTTCGCTCTCGATTTTCAAAGTATTCACGTTTATTCTATTATGGATGTGGTCATTAGATTCTTTAGATTTAAAACGCTTCTCACAGTCTCTTGCGCAATGAGATGAATCACCGCATATAAAGCAATTTTTATTTTCTCTTTCATGATATTGGGGATAGTTCTCTTTAATCTTTGTTTTAAAGTTTTGTGATTTATTTTTAAAGGGGTCTTGGGTATATCCATAAGTAATAGGAATTTCTTTACGTGATCCGCTTCTAGATGAAATATAAATATCACACTCTTTAGCTAAATCAATAGGCCTAAACCAATCTTCTGCTTCTCGAATGCCAATATGAGTTGCAGTTTCCTTATTTAAAGTTTCAAATAATTTATCAGAAATTATAAGATCACATAGAGATTCAAAGGAATTAACTTTTCTTAACGAACAATAATATTGGAAGTTTGCCGTCAATCTTGCAGCAAATTGGATGTATGTCTCGTCTGATGATTTTACAGCATTTTTAAATGAGTTTAAACACTCGCGAGGGGTTAATTGGAATTCTCTGAGTACTATAGATTTTAGTTTTTCATAGTCATTTAATTCCTCTTCTTTAATATACAGTAAGACGTTATGAGCTCTTTCGCCCAGAAGATTTATTAAAATTTCAGATTTATATTCATCATTTATTTTCTTGGTTAAAAATGCGCGTTCTAATGATTGGAAGAACAGATTAAAATTTTCAGATCTGGTGGGAACAGGAAGAGATAAAGTTTTTATACTTTTTATCATATTTTCTATGTTAGTTTCGAACTGTTTTTCTTCGACTTTAGCTGCAGGATTTAAACTTAATGCTTTATTTTTAACTAATTGAAGTTCGATTTCTTTTTCTAATTTTGCTAACTGAAGTTTCGCGAGCTCAATTTTTTGTTCTGAAGTTACCTCTCTTTCGTTTTGCGATACTCTCTCATCTATACAGTTTTGAATTAAAGTTTTAACGAAATCTGGATCACTTTCAAATGTACTACTGTTCTCAATTTTAGTCTTTAGTTTAACTATAGTGTCAGTACTTTCGACAATACCGTCTAGTTCTTCAACTACTCTTATGAGATCCTCTTTAAGAGCGTTTTTATACATTTTAGAAATGGAAAGATCCTACCTTTTTTTTTTTTTTTTTCTGGCTCCCCTGTTGCTCGCACGTACGATGTATCCAATGAAGAAAAATTTCGATTCCACTGATTTCACCTCTTCGCAGGTAATATAGTTGAAATTGTAGTTCCGGCCTCTACACAGGCGGATTATTCACACTGAATTAGTTCCAACCTCTACACAGGCGGGATTTTCGTCGATGGGTTTTCCAACCTCTACACAGGCGGAATTTTCGTCGATGGGTTTTCCAACCTCTACACAGGCGGAATGAAATTGAAAAATTCAACCTCTACACAGGTTGAACGAAGTTTCCGAAAAATGGCGGCGCGTCTCCTTCACGGACGCTGTTGTTCATTGTCCAGACTTTGGTTCAAAATCGAAATTTTCTCGATCCCGGCCGAGCCCCCATAATTTGTGGGAGACAACAAGGGGTCCAAGACGTTGGTCTTTCTTCTATTTTATTTTAACATTAAACAAAAATTAATTAAAAAGGTAGAAAAGTTTTTACAGATAAGTTTGACGATTGTATTCAGAAGGTAACGCCTGCTCGCGCACCTCTCGCGTTCTCCTTTCTCTCTCTCTAATTCTGCTCTCATGTCTAAAAGTTTTTGTTTCTTTCACTAGTTCGACAGTTTCAGTTCTAGTTTCCATTCAATGCGCCTGCGCGCGGAGACTGCGTTGCTTTTGGCTGCATGCCACATAGCGTATAACAGAACCACAATATTAAAAGCCCTTAATTTATAAATGTGCAAACTATGATGCTGAGTATAGAAATTTGAAATGAAAATATGAAATAAGAATTTGAAAAAAATGATGTATGAAAATAAGTTAATCAGAATATGAAACTAATGATGAAACAAAAAAATTTCGAGTTAATCTTCAATAAATATTATGCAAAACCAACTCGAAAAAACTATTTCTCTATGGATAATTAGATGTAAATGATGACATACATTTAAAGATTCTATTAACTGTTAAAAATTATTAGAAAATAGACGCTTAAAACGTAATTAAATACATTTGTATATTGTTTTAAAAACGCTTTTTTAGCAATTTCATTTGTTGTGAAAGATAGCAAACTTCGTCGAAATGAAAAAACAAAATATATTCTTTTGACTCGATATGGGAGAAAATCTAATCAATATTATCCCAAAGAAGTCAGGAATTAATCGAAATTTGCCAAAGTAAATGGATTTATAGGTGACGTTTTTTAAAAAAGAAAGATATGCTTCTAGTTCCATTTGTTTACCTATTTTTATTGCTCCTTAATTTGAAGATAGAAACACTTTTTTTTTTCTGTTCTTCAACCTTGTCAATAATAGCTTTTAACCCCTTAACTGGTTTGCGCGTACACCTTGCTAGGTACCAAAAGCTGGTCATAATTGCTTTACCCATACACTGTACGGGCACTGATATTTTCATCTTTCTGTATTCGATTTGCACATATTTTTCATTCTTATAGTGAAATTATTAGTGCTATTGTTTTTAAGAGATGCAGTTTGTCCATGGTACCGAAATACTTCTCATCCAGGGATTTTCTTTGAGAAGAAGGCGGGAATTTTTCATTGAAGGCAGGAATTTAGATTCTTGAAAATATTCGATAAAGAACAGGGATTGGAAAAGCAATGGGCAATTTGTTGCTTGAGAAAAAATGGAATTGGAAAGATAATCCAAAAACGCAGATATGATATCTATCCCCATTGCAATGTAAGACTTAGTGTTACAAATTGTGCATTCATATAGAAGGGTGGTTGAAAAGTTTCCGACTTCAACGTGAAGATGACAGACCTTATCAATAAAAGCTAGTGAATTTTGTTGTTAATCTGTTGACAGTTACTCACCAAAGTTTCATTGTAAATTGTTATGTAACAGTCGTTTGAGTGAGTTGATGTGAGTGTTTTTGTGAAAGTGGACAAAATCGAGTATCGAGCTGTCATTAAATATTTGTTTTTGAAAGGCAATACGCCTACGAAAATCAAAGATGAGTTGGATTCTGTGTATGGGGACTCTGTACCATCATTTACCACAGTGAAATTTCGGGCAGCTGAATTTAAACGTGGCTGTAAGTGCTTGGGAGACGATGAACGTTCGGGACGTCCAAATACTGCAACTACCGACGAAAACATCGGCAAATTTCTCAAATGTTGCTAGACGACTGCCAAATTAAAGTGAGAGAGATAGCAGAGGTTATGAACATGTCAAAACAACGTGTTTGTCACATATTAAATCAACATTTAGGCATGAGAAAGCTGTCCGCGCGTTGGGTGCCGCGTTTGCTCTCGTTAGACCAAAAATGTGTTCGGACGAACATTTCTAACGCTCCGTTGGCGCAGTTTAGGCGCAATAAATCCGAGTTTTGGCGCCGATTAATTACTGCAGATGAAACTTGGATAAACCATTATACGTCGGAAACAAAAATATAGTCCAACCAGTGTAGTGCAAAGAGGCAACCGACTTCTAAAACGCAAAAACTGTTTTTCCGACTGGGAAAGTGATGGCGGTTGCTTTTTGGGATACCCATGGAGTATTTTAATCGATTATCTTCAAAAAGGAAAAACCATTACAGGAACATACTACGCATAACTACTTGACAAGCTGAAAGCAGAACTTGCGGGAAAACGGTCACATTTCCGGAAAAGGAAAGTCCTGTTTCACCAAGACAACGCAACGTCTCACACCTCAGCGATTGCCATGGTGAAAATCTCCGAGTTATGGTTTGAACTACTTGACATCCACCTTGCTCACCAGATCTAGCCCCAAGCGACTTCTTTTTGTTCCTTTATCCAAAAATTCCGCTCGAATGACAGATATTTTTGTCAAATGAAGAGGCAATCACCTTCGTGAACAATTATTTTCAAGAAAAAACACTGAGTACTATTTAGACGAGTTACAGAGATAGGAACATCGCTGGGAGATGTGTGTAGAGCTAGAGCAAGGAGACTAGTTGAAATATAAAAGAAAAATTCAGAAAAAAATGTGTAGTACCTTTGTTAGGTCGGAAACTTTTCAGTCCACCCTCGTGTATATGCAGGGGCGTAGCTACCGCAGTATCAGCCATATCAATGATACAGGGCCCCCAAGTTACAGGGGGCCAAAAATGTGTAATATTCTGATACTTTGAGAAAAGTGTCTTTATTTCATTTAAAAAAAAGGGTCCCTAAGGAAATTTGATACCGGGCACACTCAGGATGAACATCCTGAACTCCGGGAACACTCAGGTACGCCATTGTTTTTATGCACACACACAAACACACACAAAATCCTCAACCGTTTGAAAAAGAGGTATGAACATGAAATTTTTTTCTAAGTATGAGAAAAATGAAACACTCTTCATAGTATGCAGAGTGTACTTTTAAAAACAAACATTAATATATTTTTATGTTCCACAATTATAAAACAAAAAAGAGTGAAAATTTTAAGAAATCTAAAATTAAAATAAAATGTTTCTATTTTCCTATTCTGTTGAATATTATGCTTAGTTATATGCAATACAAATAAGTCTTTTTTTGGAACATTTTGAGCAAAAAAAAATTGACCGCTTAGGGCAGAGGCAGTCAACCTTTTTTCCCGCTGGGCCGCATACACATGACATATATTTCACACGGGCCTCATACGCATGACAGTTTTTTCATGCGGGCCACAACATGCGGATAATGGAAAAAGCAGACTATAAGACCAAAGCGACATTGACAAACAAAATTGATCAAAATATTAAAACTCATTTTTGGCTTTTATTTTAATACTATATTAACTTTTATTTCAAACACACACAAAAATATTTATTTTTATGAATTTTTACTGAGTTATGGGATTATTTCTGTTTTTTTTTTTTTTTTTTTTTCATTTGTGACCAAGCTTCTTGCTTACATTTTACTATTAAAAAAAACAATTGATAGCAAAATTGATAATTTGATTGCTTGATTGATAGAATGTCCTGTTAAATTTTTTGCATATTGTTCTCCAATAATTGAATTTCTTAGCGCAATGGGCTATGATCGGGCCACTTAAAGAAAGCTAGTGGGCCACAGATTGAGTATCACTGGCTTAATATACGAACATATCAACTACTTCAAAGATTTTAAAAAATGGAAATATACTGAAACATTTTAGAAGTATAAAAATGCATAATAATATTTAATTACAATACTTTTGTTTCGAGCTCTGAAACAAAATACCACCCACTGCGTAGTTTCACTTAAAAATAAGAAAAATTAGTATTGATTTTATGAGAAAAAAAAATCATTCTTGAAAAATGATCGAAGATTAGATAGTATAATGGACATTTCTAAAAGCATTTTGAGGATTAGAGAATGTATTAAATTAATAATTCAGCTCTGCGGTAACACTATTGGTAGTCGGAACTCTTTTAGAGCAAATATGGCCATTTATTTTTAAAGCACTTTTCATTATCCTTGAATTACTCCTACTTTTATGGCAATTAGACTGAAAACTCCTATATTTAGAAGTTATTCATCAAAGGAATTGAGACGCTTAATCTTTAACGATAAGCTATTTTTAGAGCTAAAGCAATTACAAAACGGCGTTTCTTTCTTCTCTTCAAATTTTAAATGAATTGCTGACGATATTTATAATGGATCTAAAATGCGTTCTTCATCAATCAGGATTAAACTCAGTTTGCTTCGTCCCCCTAGCGTCAGAATCCAACGAAAACATTGCTTTTCACTTCACTTCAATGCTCCAATAATTTACGAGGAAGAAAATGATGGAGTGTGTCTTCCACTGGAAGTTATTTTTCTCTGCTAGTTTATTGGATCGACTGAGAAGCGCTACAAACAGTTATCTTATGTATTTGGAAAGAGTAGTATTTTCCTCTCTCTCTCTCTCTCTCTCTTTTTCCCTTGCTAATCGAAATGTAATTTATGAGACAAAGAAATACAACGCAAATGTAACTTATTATGTTTCGGTAGTACTTTTTTGCAACATAAATCAAATATGTTACGACGTTTGGTGTTTTAAAGATGTGAAGAAGAATAAAGCATGTTTAAAACTGCATATTTAATAAGAAATATAACTGAAAATTTAAGAAAAAAGAAGTCAATTTAATATTCGAGTAAATACATTCATTCTATTACCTCGGAATTTAAAAAAAGAATTCGGACTTTTTTTTTTCTTTTCTTTCTTTGACAGATTGAGAAAAATAATTTAGTCCATGATAAGAGTTAGATATTAAGGAAGTACTTATTCTGAAGTTATTAGACTTCATATCATATAATTTTTTTATTGTTAGACTTCATTAATTATTTAATAAGCTTTGATTTAATTAATTAGACCAGCTATACTCAGCCTGCAGCCCACCGAGCCTTTTTAAGTTGCCCGGTCAATGTCCATTGCTCTGAAAAATTCACTTATTTTAGAACAATGAATTAAAAATTTGGTGTCAAGGAATCAAATATATCAATTTTACTTTTTGTTGTCGATGTCGTATGACTGCGAATTGATATTCTTTTTTTATCTGTAACAGTTCCGGTTAGTGATAACAGACAAAAGTGGAATACTGACAGTTTTATGGGTGGAACTAATTTTTAACTATCTTTCATATCTCGCAAGCGAAAAATATTCGAAGAAAATATATCGTTTCAAGACGAATGGGAGGTTGACTATTTTGTGGTGTAAAACAAATATGAATCAATAATTGTTTGATTTGTCACGAAAAAAAAATGCTGTATTTAAAAAATACAATAAACAGGAATCATTCAATGACACTTTTCCACGAAGATCACTTTCAAGATATAATAAATAGTCTTTCTTGGATAATCTTTGTAACAGCAACAAAATGTTTTGTCAATGGTAATGTCACAACAGTAGCAAAGACATCTTATGAAGTTTGTTTTATTATTGGTGAAATGGTATATGAAACCGTTTACTGATGTAGAAATTGTGAAGGAATGTTTCTTAAATGACTCTAATTCACAGTGTTAGTGACAAAAATAAAAAATATGAAAAAATAATAATTTTAAAAAGTAAAACACAAGAGTTAAAATATTTTGTTCAATTTTCCACATTTTAACCCCCTAAACCCTCATGATGCGGCCGGAGTAAAATTGCTGATATATGTTTGCGGCCCGCATGAAATGGCTGTCATATGTATGCGGCCCAGCAGAAAAAAGGTTGAGTACCCCTGAATTAGATCATTAATTTTGCTTCTCTAAAAATACAAGTAACTTTAAAGGTAAATGCAATCAAGTATCATTTAAAATAGCATTCCTGTATTACTAGACGTTACCAATCAGCTTCGCGGGGTTATGTTGTATGAATATATAGTTAATAAATTACGAATTTCTAAGTCCTAGCATTTAGCGTTCGATTGTATCGAAAGGCATTCTTATAGCACTTCCCTCTTGATTTAAAATAGACAGGACTTAAACTTCTAAAAAGGAAGTATAACTGTCTATTACGCTCCTGTGCCCCTACTCCCAAAGTTGATTTCCTCAAAACCCATTATTAGCGGATCTCTACTCAACAAAATTAACATACTTGCTGACTTTCAAGTTTGAGGGTCTAATAGTTCAAAACTGAGAATTTTTATCTATGATATAACTTCAAAACACGTTCTCAGGGATTTCAATTCAACAAAGAAACATGCATACCAAGTTTCATTATCGTAGGTCAAATAGTTTGAAACTGAGAATTTATTTTAATCTATACGCGCCCCAATAACCCCATGTAACTCTCATTGGGAATCAATTTCCGAAAAATCCCTTCTTAGCGAACAAAAAGCGATTCAGCAAAAGAAACGTGATTACTGAATTTCAAGTATGTGGGTCTAATAGTTCAAAAACATGAAGTGTTACGAATTTGTGTAAATAGGGTAAATAATTTGTATTTGGATGTGTAATGCATTTATATATTACTCTATTTTATACTTATTTTATTTTAAAATTGTACTATTCACAAGCAAACGCCGTCCCTTACGCTATAGTGGCGATTCAATGAGAACTGGGTGAAATCTTGGCGATAGAGCCAAGTTGGTATCATTTTTGGTGACCGAGTTGGTGGCCAGTTTGGCGACCATTTTGGTGTCATTGACGACCGTGTTGGCGAGTTTGGGACCCTCTGGATTCTTCTAGAAATTAGTGGATTTCTCCACTAATTTCACGCTGTATGACGTGTGTGGATTTTTCTGGAGGTTTCTGCTGGGTTTATAAATAGATCGGTGCTAGCCGCAACGGGTCAGTCTTGATTCAAACAGCGATTAGTGAGCATTGTTTTGATTACCGATTAGCTCGGCTGCGCTTGTGAATAATATTTTACATACGTGTATTTTAAACACTGATAATTGTGTTTGATTGCTGTTGAAGGTGTAAAGACCTTCGGAGATTACTCTGTGAATATTGCTGCGGAATCTTGTATTTGAAGAATTGGATTTCCGATAATAAATTCGTATCGCTCTTAAATAACTGTTATTATTTCTTTTTTTACTGTTTTGCATAAAATCCTTGAACCCGGATCTACGTAACAATATTAATCTCCCCTTAATCCCTCATACATCCCATTGAAAATCGATTCCTGCAAAATTCGTTCTTAAAGAGTTTTTACTCAACAAAAGAAACATGCTTATCAAATTTCAAGTCTGTTGTTCTAATAGTTCCAGAGATATAGTGATGAGTTGTATACATAGATTAACGATACTTGTTATTAAAAATATTGAGTATAAAATTTTTTATATGGAATTGCAATATTGATGTTATTAGAGATTCCATTAACTTCTCATATAATAACTCCTCTGACTAGTAATTCCACCCACTCGCTTCACTTATATAATACGAGTGGGAGAAGCCTCTAAAAGTAAGAATTGATTGCATCTAGGATATAAAACATTCTTTTCGACCACTAGTTCCTCGTTGCTTCCCATATGCAATCTTAAGCTTTAGTAAACTGAAAGAAAGTTAATCAAGAATTTATTAAGTATTAGCAAATAAGAAGCCAATTATATTAAGAATAAATGAGAATATTTTTTTAAAAAAAATTGCATTTTTTGGTAATTATAACTATTTTTGTAATGGGAACACTTAACAATGAAAATGATAACTACTTAAGCAAAAATAATATTAGTTAACAAGTTATTTATTGGAGAGTCTATTTTTTGTGCGATCATAATCCCTGTAACTATTTATCGCATAATACACTTAAAATTATTGATTTTACAATGAACACACGGTTTTCAAAATTTGGCATACGACGTTTCTAATCAGTTTGATCTCAGAGCATAAAGTGGCCGCAGTAACTTTGTGGTCAAGGTAACGGACTCGTGGGCGGCCTTGTCATGAGTTTAAACCTAGTACCACTGAAAACCCACCAGGTAGGGGAGCGTTCAATCTTTCGAGTGCTCAGAGGCCCTTTCGTTGGTGTAGTGTGGTAGCTAGTAGAGAGGGGTGCCAGCTCAGGTGACCATGGTTCAAAATTACAAGGTCCGCCCTCGAGTAGCTGAACAGTGTGACGTTAATATTCACTCAAAGTATAAAACACGAAACAAGGGACCAACTACAAACAACAAAAAAATTATTAATAAAATATACTGCTCTATACATCAAAGAAACCAAAATAGGGCATTAAAAACACAATTCTGAGTGAAAAATATTCCATGCGTTTCATCTTTATTTTTTTAACACAAGTTCAAAACAACACACACATCAAACTAATGTCCTCCCAGATATTTTTATTCTAATTTTTTTCTTTCATTTTGTCTAATGATTTCTCTCTGAAAATAATTTTCGTGAAAACAATGAAAAATAATAATATGGCCATGGTCTTAATTTTCAGCAAAATAGAAGCTCAGTGCATCATGTCTGATTTAAAAAAAAAAAAAAAAAAGACGAAAAGCAGAAACTTTTCTTGTGTAATGGGATAGTTATAAGAGAAAAATTATTATTCCCCCCTCCCCCCTTGTCTTTCACAAGCAAGAATTAGCGTGACTGTAAATTGAAAGAATGCACGACAATAAGCAAGATGATTAATGTTTACAACTTCTTGTAGATGTGTTTCTAAATTTGGAATACTTGCTAATATATGTTTTCCATAATATCGATTGAATAATCTAGTTTCTAGGTAAGCTTTGAAAGTAATGTTTGATTCCTGAAAACGAATGCCTAGTCATTATTGTGAAATTGGAATAAGAATGGGAAAAAATGATTAATAATCTAAGAATGATGCTGAATCTAAAAATAATATATGAATATAGATTATAGAAGAAAAAAATGCGAGTTATTTAATAATATCGTTCAATGAATTTTCGAAAACATATTTAAGTGTTCTTTGATAATAGCATTTTGTTTAAGATATATGTATACGTATTTTGTTTTTTAGAAGAGGTTATTACTACTTCTATTATATTATGCGTCGGGTCTTACAATGAATTTTAGAATATTTGTTATTCGTACAACCATGCAGTTTCACTTCTGGAAATTATTTATAAGAATGCAATTTTAAGGCTAATGCCTTCTAATTATTTCTTCTATCAAAGTTGTGAAAAGACTGCAGAGTTGTTTTCAATCCTGTTTTCGTTTATTTTAATAGATGTGAATATACCAAACTGCTTTTTTTCTAAGTTTTGAAAACAAGAAAATACCGGATGTTTCAAAAGTCATCAACCTTTGTGGTTGAGTTTTAAAGACATGAATTATGTTAACAAACAGAATAAAGGACAAACAAAGGTTGGATGGTTATCTTTATTGCCAGGTGTCAGGCATGATAAAATCACATTAAATGTTCAAAATGATGCCCGTTTTCCTGAACACAAAATCACTCTTTTTACCAGATTACTTGATAGTTTAAGAAGACTGAGAATTACCGATATGGCATGAGGGATGTTACTATTAAATTCATCAAGCTTATGGGGATTATTCCTGAAGGCGCTATTTTTCAGATATCCCCAAAGGAAAAAAATCCGGAATTGACAAGTCCGGTGAACGTGGTGGCCGAAGTCCTCTAGATATGAAACGATCATCGAAAAATTCAGTTAAAACTTCCATACTCTCCCGTAATGTGTGACACGTCGCGCTGTTTTGTTGCAACCAAGCGCGTACCTTTCATCACTGTTTAGCAAGGATATGAATTCTGTAATGATGTTTATGTAGGCGGCCGGTCTTTTCATCGGACTTCTTTATAAAGCGGTCTCCACATCTGCTACTTTCGTTTTCACTATGGACGCTATACCCGGTCGCTCAACCGATCCTGCGTCACGGAACCATTGCACTAAAAGTGTTATTGTTGATGCATTTGGGGCTGTTTCAACTGGATATTTCTGCTGAAATGCATTTATCACACGGCAATGTGTTTTGTAGCGAAATAAAATTCCACGATGGCTATTCTTTGCTCTTGGAAAAACATCATGCACCTTCCGTTGGGCTCAACTGCCTACAACTGACAAGTATTTTGAAACTGAAGCTTGATACCTTCAAATACTTCTTATGATGGGGCCCCTGCTGCCATCTAGTGACAAAGATCTGAACTAACCTTCTTTCTTTTCTTTTTTTTCTTTTTGGTTTTTAAGCTACAAGGATTACCATGTGGATGTGCGTGACTTTTGAAACACCCGGTAAAAGACCGGGTGTTTCAAACTAAAATCAAGATGTCTCAAATCCTACTAAAATGAAGATGACCAAAACAAATTTTTCCACAAATATAAATTCTTCTAAATCATGTAAATTGAGTGAGTGTTTATCAACGTCACGATATAAAGGAACACGAAGGCTGTTGGCGACATACCTCGTAATTTTGAACCACAGTCAAGTGAAGAGATCGACACCTGAAATGGCACCCTCTCTCCAAACTGCCACACCATAGGAAGGATTTTGATACTCTACAGATTCAGGCTCCCTCTATGTGGTGGGTTTCCAGTGGCACCAGGACTCGAACCTGTGACACGCCGACCACGAGTTCGTGACCATAACACTTAGGCTACCACAGCCACGAAAAATTCCCAAATAGATCTCAATTTTTTGTATATTTAAATTACGGTACATTCAAGAGAAATGGAAAATTACAAAACTAGTTTCTAAAGTTTTTCTCGGTTTTTGTAATTTACTTGGATTTATATATCTATCCCATGATTAATAAAAAAAAATTTTTTTAATATAAAGCACATCAGGTAATAATCGCATAAGGGATGCCTCTTTTTGCAAACTTCTGATTGTTTAGTTTAGTGCAGGGATGGGCAGACTTCTCCAAGGTATGGGCTACTTTTAATTCTTTCAAGGTGTTGCGGTCCCCCCCCACTGTCAGTGGCACACACAAGAAGGGGGAAGGTCCACGGGTTCGGTCCTCCCCATAGCCCTTGATTTTTTTTATCTCCGATTGATTATAATTCCATGTATACAGTACGTACAAATTAATTAAGTTTTTGTTATTAATAATTTTTTTTATTAATTAATGCTGATTATTTATTCAGCAATTTATTTTTTACTGTTTTTTGTTCCCTGCAGCCTGCAAAATCAATATATATATGTGGGATTATGGTACAGTTCTAGGGGTATTCAATAATCACACTCTCGTTTGTTTCTAATCTAACGTTTAATGCTGGACAAAATACACAGTTCTACTCACTACGACAGACGTTTAACACATATAATACAGTATCTACAATTCGATTAAGCCCCGGATCATCGACCTGCGCGTCTAGAGTCCGCTCGCTGAATCTTAATCTTCACAATAATACTGAGGTACAGGAGTGTTGAGAGTGACCTACGCGTCTCTCTCGTGAACAACGGATTGGTGGGTCCCTACTCGGCCACCGTTCTCGTCACCCTTTCTTCAGCCCCGGATCATCGACCTCCGCGTCTAGCGTCCGCTCGCCGAATCCCCTCTCCTTCGTTAACTCCTGGTGGCTGCCTTGGCAGCGCCCTCTATAGAATGTTCATGTGGAAATTTCCCACAACTCTCGGCCATCCACACAAGCAGTGTCCTCACTGCTCACGCACTAAGGATCTGAAATAAACAAACTAAAAAAAAAAAAAAAAAAAGAACAAAGGTTAATTTTACAGTTACACAAACATTTGAAACAAGTTCATTCCTCCTCTTTCATCAATGCCAAGTCCATGGCTTCATCTGGTCTGCTGATGCTGACGTAACATTGGGTCCCTCATGGTCTCCAATTTTAGCCACGTCATATCGGTCATGGGGTTTCACTTTGGTCACCTGGTATGGTCCAAAATATTTTATTCGCAGTTTCAATTCGTTTCCAAACTGAATCCTCATGATTGCCACCAAGTCACCTTTCTTATACAGATGCGCTTCTTTCCATTTTCGGTTGTAAGTTCTCCTGTTTTCTTCTTGAATCTTCAAAATGTTCTGCTTTGCCTCTCTTCTCAGGTTATCTCGATGTTGGAAGAGTTGCTCTTGACTCTCTTCTTCAAGCAGATTTCGTGGCCGCGGTAGCCGAGTGGTATAGGTATCGGACCGTGGCTTGCTTTGTCACGGGTTCGAATCCTGTACCACTAAAGACCCGCCGTGTAGGGCAGCGATGCACGTTAAATCTGTCGAGAGCTGAAACGTCCTCCCGTTGGTGTGGTGTGGTAGTTAGGAGAGGGGGGTGCCAGCTCAGGTGTCGTCCAATTTTGACCATGGTTCAAAATTACGTGGTCCGTCGCCAAAAGCCCTCGTGTAGCTGAACAGTGCGACGTTAATATTCAATCAATCAATCAAGCAAGCAGATTTCTTATTATGACATCTTCAGGATTCTTCATTTTAACTCCTATGAGCAATTCAAATGGTGAATACTTTGTACTGCGTGAAGGCACACTGTTCAGCACACGTTGTAGTGAATCTACATGCTTAAACCACTTAGTCGGGTCTTCGATGGACATCTTGGTCTATACTGGAATTAGTACTCCATGGATTCTCTCTCTCAACTTGTCCATTCCCTCTCGGTACTCCCGTTGTTATTTGCACATTGCTAATTTGCTGATCAGCACAGTAGTCTTCGAATTCTTTAGATCTGAACGCTCCTCCTTTGTCATTAATCACTCGTGAAGGATTCCCAAAAGTTTTCTGTTGCAACTTCAGTCTTCCAATGGCCTCTTGAGCTGCAATGCTTTTGGTTGGATACAACCACGTAAACTTTGTAAATGCATCAATAACAGTGAATATGTGATTATAATTTTTATTGGTCGTTGGTAATGGTCCAATAAAGTCCACGTGATATGTCGACAACGGTAGATCTTCTTTAGGAATAGGGTTTAAAAAGCCTTCTCCCTTTCCCCTCTTCTTATTGACTAATATGCACTCAACGCAGTTCTTAATAACGTTTTCGATACACCTTCTCATGTTCGGAAAATAATAATCTCTTTTCACCAACTCCTCAGTTTTTGTCGCTGCAAAATGTCCAAATGAGTGAGCTTTCTTAATCACATCTACTTGCATCATCTCTGGAACGACTAGCAACTCCTGATCCTCACTTATCTTGTACAAGATTTTATTACTTACGATGAATTCAGAAGTTTCACCTTCTTGCAACAGCTTCTTAATAGTCCTAATATATTCATCAGATTCTTGAGCGTTCACGATCTTGTACGTTAGTTCATCACTAGTCACTAGCATAACAGGATGTCTGCTCAACGCATCCACATGTTGCATTTGTTTTACAGGACGATGGACTACCTCGTAATCAAAATCCGTTAGAAAAATCGACCACCTAGCCATCTTTGGTGTTAATTCCTTCTTGTCGAGTGTTTTCGCAAATGCTGCACAATCCGTTTGAATTCGGAATTTCCTTCCCAGTAGGTAATTTCGAATTTTTTTCAGAGCCTCTATAACCGCCATTACTTCTAGTTCATAACTACAAAGTTTCTCTTCTTGAATGGAAGTCTTTTTGCTCATGTAATGGATAGGATAGAAACGTCCATCTTCATTGTAAAAGTACAGCATCTAGCCCTAGTTTGCATGCATCCGTATGTAATTCTAACTTAGCACCTTCCTTAAAAGGATGTAATACGGGTTCACTGGATAAAGCGTTCTTTAGATTTTGAAAAGCTATTTCTTGTGCATGCCCAAATTCAAAAGGATTTGTTCCTCTTAATAAGTCACTAAGGGGCCTAGCTATCATAGCGTATGAAGGGATATACTTTCTAAAATACCCTGTTAGCCCAAGGAAACTTTGCACATCTTTCGCGTTTTTAGGCTCCGGAAAGTTACAAACTGACACTGTCTTTTCCGCCGAAGTTTGAATTATACCGTTCTGGATCACATGCCCTAAAAAATTAATCTTCCCCTGCAAAAACTGACATTTTTTTAGATTTAGTTCAATGCCGTATCTGGACGTGGTTTCTAACACACGAGCTAATTTTTTACAAGCCTCTTTTTCATCAGTAGCCGGAATTATTATATCATCTAAATAAATAATTAATGTACCGTCTCTTAGCAACTCTCTAAACACGTAATTAATATATCTTTGGAAATAGTTACTGCTAATAGACAACCCAAATGGCACTTTTAAAAATTCATATTGGCCAGTTTCCGTTACAAATGCGGTATATTTTCTACTGGCTTCATCAACATCTACATGAAAAAAATGCATTCTTTAAGTCAAGCGTTGTGAATATTTTCCCATTCCCTAACTTATCTAAAACCTCTCCAATTATAGGAAGTGGATATCTATCCTTAACTATTTTCTTGTTTAATTTTCTGTATTCTATACACAATCGCATTGTTCCATCTTTCTTTTTACACACTACAACCGGAGATGAAAAATCGGAACAACTCTCTCTAATTATTCCCTGCTCTAACCACTCATCTCTATTTGCTTTTCTACCTCTCTCTCTTCAGGCAAAGATAGCCTTCGTGACCTCTGAGCAATGGGTTTTTCATCCGATAGAATTATTTTCATTTTCAGAGCAGTTGCCTCTGTTTTATTCGGACTGTAATTTTCTATTAACGTCTGGACTTTATCCCTTATTCCACTATTCGAAATGTGTGATACATCATATAAACATTCATCAAATGTCTCCGATACCTTAAGTAAAAACAAATTAGACCCATCAGTGATCTTCCCCGAGTTAGCTACACCCCCTGTCAGTTCCACGTCATCTTCTCCCCCTGTTTCATTTTGTAAACACACCGGCTTGCACGACGCGTTCGTCGACCCCGCTTCCTCTGACTCACTCTTTAAGAACTCAAAAACTTTCGAGGGTAACAATATTGCTGCCTCGATCCTGCACACTGCCGCTAGTATTTTTTTCTTTTCCCCACCCTTCAATGAGATCGTAAATTCTGAAACATTCACACTTCTCTTTTCTCCAAAACAACTCGTTACCACTAAAGACCCGCCGTGTAGGGCAGCGATGCACGTTAAATCTGTCGAGAGCTGAAACGTCCTCCCGTTGGTGTGGTGTGGTAGTTAGGAGAGGGGGGTGCCAGCTCAGGTGTCGTCCACGTCACTTGACCATGGTTCAAAATTACGTGGTCCGTCGCCAAAAGCCCTCGTGTAGCTGAACAGCGCGACGTTAATATTCAATCAATCAACCAAAACAACTCGTCAACACGATTTGAGAATGAATTCTTTTTCCTTCCGAAACGTACTTTGAATTGATAATTACTGAATTCGCGCCTGAGTCCAAGGTTGCCCTTAGTGGGGTATCATCAACAATAACGTCTACGTACTGCAATTCATTAAATAAAAAGTTATTTTTATTAGAAATAGAAGTTTCAATTTGATTTACGGCATGACCTGTATCCTTATGTCTCTTTTCTGCGTTCATCATTTTCTTCGTGCAATTCCTTGCGAAATGCGGGCCTCTACAAATATAACACGATACTGTTTTGTCTGCTCTAACATTTTGGTTATGTTTCGGAAACTGTTTTTGGAATTGATTTGTATAACCCATGTTCGCGCGGTTCTTACTATAAACATCATCGTTTTTACTCTTAACAGTATTTGGGTTCCGAGAGTCATGTAGCGATCTGTTTTTCGAAATGAAAAATATATCGCACGCTTTTCCTAATTCATCTGGCGCCATCCATTGATCCGCAGTTTCTGGCTCTGAAGTATCTAAAAATTTATCACTTATCATTAAGTCAACTAAGGATTTAAAATCAACAACGTTCCTAATTTTTCAGTAGTATTTAAACATCGCACTTAAACGTGTGGCGAATTGCACCTGGGTTTCATCTGCTTGCCTTTTGGCTTTTCTAAAATAAAGTAAACACTCCTGCGCAGTGGGCTGGAACTCTCTTAAAATTAATGATTTAACTAAATCGTATTCTTTTATTTCGTCCTCTTTAATGTACAGTAAAATATTGTGTGCTGTCTCACCAAGAATATTAATAAGGATTTCTGCTTTCAAGTTTTCGGGGACATTTTTTACTCTAAATGACCGTTCTAGGGATTGGAAAAAAAAACACCAAAATTTTCAGTTTTCGTTGGGATTTGTATAGTCAGCGTTTTTACACTCTTAATTAAATTTTCTAAATTATTCGTATCTCATTTTGAACTTTGTTGTGTTGCTTGCCCTTCTGCCAAAGTTTTCTGAAGTTCAATTTCTCGTTCAATTTTCTGTAGTTTAATTTTTTCTAACTCTATTTGTGAGTTGGTCTCTTGCAGCTGCCGTTCGGCTTTCGCCTGCCTGTCCTCGACGGACAAATTTAGCAGATTTATCACAAAATCGGGATCGTCTTTAAAAGCTGCGGATTTTTCCAATTTGGTTTTCAATTGAATTATTGTTTCTTTAGACGTAGCTTGTTCTCCAATTTCCTTGAGAACATTTATTAAGTCCTCCTTTCTTGTATTTTTGTGGTACGACATATTATAATACAATTATACTTATTAAAATAGAAGGATATTAAAAGGTATCTTACATTTTTTTTTCGTGGAACTCCCTTCTACATGCACAGGCAAATAGGTATCCAATGAAATGCACACACAAATGTTCACAGTCCAGATCGCGTTAGTAGCAGTATTCACATAGTCCTCACTGTTCATATCGCATTTGTTGAAATATTAACAGTCCTCACAGTTCATATCGCGTTTGTTGCAATATTAACAGTCCTCACAGTTCAAATCGCGTTTGTTGAAATATTAACAGTCCTCACAGTTCATATCGCGGCCGTGCCCCCCTCTTTTGTGGGATTATGGTACAGTTCTAGGGGTATTCAATAATCACACTCTCGTTTGTTTCTAATCTAATGTTTAATGCTGAACAAAATACACAGTTCTACTCACTACGACAGACGTTTAACACATATAATACAGTATCTACAATTCGATTAAGCCCCGGATCATCGACCTGTGCGTCTAGCGTCCGCTCGCCGAATCCCCTCTCCTTCGTTAACTCCTGGTGGCTGCCTTGGCAGCGCCCTCTATAGAATGTTCATGTGGAAATTTCCACATATATATACATATGTATATATATATATATATATATATATATATATATATATATATATATATATATATATATTGTGGGATTATGGTACAGTTCTAGGGGTATTCAATGATTACACTTGTCTTTTGCTAAACCAACGTTTAATGTTGGACAAAATATACAGTTCTACTCAGTACCACAAACGTTTAACACATATAATAAAAGATTTACAATTCGATCAAACACCTCTGGCTCTTAACGACAGTTCTAGTACAATTGCTGACACTTAATCTTCACGATGGTCTCAGGTAAATGGGTGTTGAGAGTGACCTACGCGTCTCTCTTGTGAACAACGGGTGGCGGGTCCTTACTCGGCCACTGTTCTCGTCGCTCTTTTCTCAGCCCCGGTTCATCGACCTCCGCGGCTGGAGTCCTCTCGCTGAATCCCCCATCTCCCTCGTTAACTCGCTGGTGGCTCCGTTGTCAGCGCCCTCTAAGGAATGTTCATGTGGAAATTTCCCATATATATATGTAGGATTTTCCCTTTGAAATATTTGTAAAAAGGTTGAGTCATATCCTTTTCAGAGGACCATAAATCTCAATTTTATTTATTACTGCATTCCAAAGCAGCGCCATCTAGTAAGCTTTCGTAGCTCCGGCTCGAATAATTTTTCGGCAGAGGCCAACTAACCACTGTTTGTTCAACACGTCGCGTCTTTTACCGCATTTCCGCGCCCAGCGCGGCACCACCAGTCCTAACATCCAAGAATGAGAAAAGGTTTATTTCCCCGTCTTCTAAAGGTATTACTCAACTTTTAATTAACTTAATTCCTGCATTTCTTTCTATTTGTAATTATCTTTTTTTGTAAATATTTTCCTTTAACTTTAAATAAATTCTCTCTTTTACTTAAAAGAAGTATTCGTGTTTTAATGACTTAGATTCATTTAATTCATCACTCACCCTTAAATACTTACCCCTAGACAAGCCACCTCGCCAATCTAAAATCCCGCCTTCTGAAGAGTCTGATTTTTATTCGAAGATTTATTCGGACTCCCACAGAAATAATTGGGGGATCGCCTGGGATTTGATTTCGAAAATCTTCTCTAAATAATAAGTTGATAACCTTCTAACCCTCTTCTTCGTTAAAAAAAAACCATTTTTGGCTGCAAGCCTAATTTACAAGCGGACTGAATCGAAAATGCGGATTGCCTCTCATAACATACTAACATTTAGGTGCTTCAAGTTATTTTCTGCCGTGTACAACTACAAGAGTTTCACGAGTCCAGTGAACACATCCAAGAGCATGTGAAGTTTGTTTTCAAGTAATTAATCACACGTCGTCAACTGTATCAGGTACTTTTTATGTTGTTCTTCAAAAGGAAAAAAAAATCTAAAAGAATACGTGAGTCACCGTTAATTTGATTATGAAAAAATTGTTGTAGTCGATTTCATGAAGTAATTTATATTTTTAAATATGATGTGTGTTTTTCTGAAATACTACTTTTCTATTTGTTTATAGAAATTGTATCAATTAAAATTTTCTACAAGTATATCTTTTAAAATATTAAGAAAGTCGTACATAATATTCAAGTTTTTATCTCATTTAATAAGGAATTGCATTTCTCATGTGTGCGAAAAGTCCTCATTTTCTTTTGGGTTACGTCATTGACCTTGAACTAAGAGATTAATGTTTCTCCCATGCCTAAACATTTCTATTTGGTTGCAAACGTAATTTCGATGACTCATATAGTTTAACATTTCTCTTTCAGCTGTTTAGTAATTAATTATTTTTACGAGTATTCGAGAAATATATTTTGAAAGAAATATGCTATGTTTTTTAAAATTGATGAAAGATCATGTATAATCTTATTTTAATGTTTGTATTTTATTGTTTAATATAAGTATTTTGAGTTCATTTTTGACAGAATTATTATGCTGAAACATGTGTTTATCCTTAGAATGTTCTGAAAAGATACTAAAAGATTTTATTTTTATTGGTGTAATAAAAAACATATACCAGATTTTTCTATAAGTGACTAACTTCTAATTGTTTGCTTTTTTCAGCAAAGAACTTTAAATGACTAACTTTTTCATATCACAATAAATTTAATCACAGTTTCTAAACAAGATTTATATTAATTTATTTTTTCTTTCAAATTCTCTTTGCATTTGTTATAACGAAATGAGAACTGATATATCAAATGGTTTAAAAAAAAAGGTTTTGTTTTTAGTTGAAATTAATGATTTGACTATTTTAAATTAAGCATTACGTATTTTAGCTCGCACTGTTGTCTTTATACGTTACTGGTTTAAAATATTTCTAAATGAATAGAATTTGAATATTTCAATGTATATTTAGTGTATTTTGATGCAATATCATTTTAACTTGAGAATTTTTGTAAATGCAAACGAGAATTGCCAATAGCAACATCATTGTTTTTGTTTGAACGCGTGACAATTTTGTTTATTCCTTTGGTTACTATCTAAACTTAAATTTAAATTTTAAAATGGCGTATCTTGGCAAAGGTCGACGCGAAGATTTATTTGTCTTAGCCACGGAATTAAATTTAAAATTCGATAAATCGATGACCATCGCCACACTCAAAGATTTAATTATTGGTAGTAAAGATTATGACGAAGAACTGACCAAAAACATACATTCAACGATTGTTGAGGATCGCAAAGCCAGAGAAGAAAAATTACGCATTGAAGAACGAGAAGAAAAAATTACGCTTCGAACAATTGAGGTTAGATGAGCAAAAACGCAAAGATGAATTTGAGTTGGAAAAGTTAAGAATCCAATTAGGCGCTGATACATCCAATGAAAGTGATACTAAGTTTCTCGTCAAAGAAATTTCAAAGTTTATACATCGTTTTGATTTGAAAGAAGACATCAGTCTTTATCTAAAATTATTTGAACGTCAAGCGCAGATTAAATATTGATCAAGAAAACTGGGTTTTTCATCTGTTAGGCTTGTTACCGACGGAAGTATCTCACATCATAGCGAGAGAGCCTGACGATAAAGCTAACTCTTACGAACACGTTAAAGATTTACTGCTGAAACGCTTTAAACTAACTCCAGAAAAGTTTCGACAGCTATTTGTCACTCACCAAAAAGCATCTGAAAGAACATGGATTGATTTTTACCATGAGTTAAACACTTACTTCAACGGATGGATAGATGGATTGAAGATAGATACTTTCAACAAGTTATCAGATCTAATCATAACAGATCAACTCAAACGAAAAACTCCTTTTGAATTTAAAGAATATTATCTTGATGAATGGGCAAATATGAACTCCCCTGTTCAATTAGCAGAAAAACTAGAAGAATTCGAAGACTTTAAAAGGACTCTGAAACAAAAATCTAGCAGTCCATTTGTGAAGAAACAAGAATTCAGATTCACAGAAAAGAATCGCAGGTATGAAGCACCAGGAAAATTCGAGTATAACAGGAAAGATAAGAAGTTTCCAGCGTCAACGAATTACAACAAACATTACGAAGCCCCTGTTACCAAGTACGAATTTGTTCAAAGATATCAAGACACAGCGCGCAGAAAGGGTATTACAACAAAAATTACGAGAAACACTCAAATCACAATGCTTCCAAGCATGCTCAAACAAACTATTCAAAATCACAGAAATTCAAAGAACCTCCAAAAGAAACTTGCACACTCATCGTTAAGGAAGGTTTACGTACTAAAGAGATATTTTTTGGAAAGGTGAAAATCACGGCGCTGATAGACAGTGGTAGTACCGTAAGTTTGCTTCGAGAAAACACAAGCAGAAGAATAATGGATCCAACGAAATTATCGAAAAACAAGATGCTTCTCACAGGTATTGGTGAAGCACAAGTGACAACTATCGGTTCCTTTGAACATGAGTTCAAAATAGATGATGAAAATTACTCGTTAACTTGGCATGTTGTACCGACTGATAAATTAAAATTCGAAGCAGTTATTGGATCAGATCTTTTGGAACAAGCATCGATAAGTTTTACTAAAGAAGGAGTTAAATTCAACAAATATGAGAATCATGCACAGCTTATGCAAATATCTGCTGAAAATCTTCAAGAAGAACTAGACCTACGTCATGTTGAAAATCGTCAAATCAAGAAGGAACTTGAAAAGTTAATTCAAGACTACAAGCCAGAAAAACAGCATCTACTGACGTCACAATGAGAATTATTTTAAAAGACGAAGAACCATTCTGTCAACCTCCTCGTCGACTAGCTTTCACAGAAAGACATGAAGTAAACAAACAGATAGAAGAATGGCTCAACGAAGGCATTATACGTCCGAGTTCTGCGGAATATGCAAGTCCAATCGTAATGGTAAAAAAGAAAGATGGATCTTCGAGAATGTGCATTGACTACAGAAAATTGAATCAGAAGCTTGTGAAAGATAAATTTCCGTTACCTATCATCGAAGATGTTTTAGACACTTTGCAAGAAGCAAAAGGTATATTTTTACATTAGATTTACGCAATGGTTTCTTCCACGTCGATGTTGACGAAGATTGCAGAAAGTATACATCCTTTATCGTCCCAGATAGACAATTTGAATTCAACAAAGTTCCTTTCGGACTAAGCACAAGTCCAGGAGTTTTCCAACGCTACGTATCAAGTATATTTAGAGATCTTACTCGGAAAGGAATTGTAATTAGTTATTTAGATGATCTCGTCATTCCAGCGAAAAACGAACAGGAAGGTCTCGAAAAACTTAAAATTATTTTTGAAGTCGCAAAGAAATACGGATTAGAAATTAAGTTCAAGAAGTGCCAATTCTTAAAAAAGAAAATTGAATTTCTAGGTCACATTGTAGAAAGCGGAACTATTAAACCATCTCCCACGAAGACACTAGCTGTCCGAAAATTTCCAGAACCAACAACAATAAAACAAGTACAAAGTTTTCTTGGTTTAACTGGATATTTCCGCAAGTACATCAAGGATTATTCAAAGATAGCTAAACCACTTAGCGATTTAACAAGAAAAACCTCTTTTTGTTTTCGGGATTCAACAAAAAGAAGCATTTGAAAAATTGAAGAAAATCATGTCGGAAGGCCCAATCTTGCACCTCTACAAGTATGGAAGAAAAACAGAACTGCATACAGACGCCTGTAAACAAGGGTACGGCGCAATTTTGTTACAAGAAGCAGAAGATGGAAAGTTACATCCCGTTTACTACATGTCGAAAAAAAAACAAATACAGCAGAAGAAAAGTATGACAGCTACGAATTAGAGGTACTAGCAATTATCAACACATTAAAGAAGTTTCGTGTTTATCTTTTAGGACAACCCTTTAAAATAGTAACTGACTGTTCAGCATTTCAGAAGACTATGCAAAAAAGGAGCTAATTACTCGCATAGCCAGATGGGAGCTTCAATTAGAAGAATTCGATTATGAAATAGAGCACAGAGCTGGAAGTCGTATGAAGCACGTTGATGCTCTTAGCCGATATCCCGTAATGATGGTATGCAATGATACATTAACTTCAAAGCTTAAAAACGCACAAGAGGAAGATGACAACATCCAAACATTGAAATCACTTATAGAGAAGCAAGAATCAGAAGAATTTTTTGAGCGAAATGGTATACTCTATAAGTACTTAAATGGTCGAGAATTAATTGTAACACCTAAAGCAATGCAAGCTGAACTAATCAAATTGATTCACGAAAATGGTCATTTCTCAGTAGGAAAAACCGAAGAAATTGTGAAACAGGAATTTTTATCCCAAATTTATCCAACGTCGTTAAAAAGTAATAGTTAATTGTGTTCCATGTATCTTAGCTAATAAGAAAACTGTCAAAAAGGAAGGGTTTTTGAATCCTATTTCTAAGGAAAGCATTCCTTTAAGTACTTACCATGTTGACTTCATTGGTCCTTTACCCTCCACAAACAAAAATTATCAACACATTTTCACCGTAGTAGACGCATTTACCAAATTTACTTGGCTATATCCCGTCAAAACTGTGTCTGCTGAAAGTGCCCTCGAAAAACTAAAACAACAGCAGAAGACCTTTGGTAATCCCATCAGAATTATCTCTGATAGAGATTCAGCCTTCACTTCAAAATTATTCAACGACTACTGTGATGAAGAAAACATTCAACATCTACAAATAGCGACAGGTGTTCCACGAGGAAACGGACAAGTTGAACGAATTCATCGAACTTTGATTCCAGTTCTTACCAAACTATCATTAGACGACTCAACGAAATGGTACAAATACGTCGACAGATTACAGAGAATACTAAATAGTACTATAAGTCGCAGTACAAAATGGACACCATTCGAACTATTAGTGGGAATCAAAATGCGTAACAAGGAAGACATCCTAATCAAAGACTTACTTCTAGAAGAAATGGCGAAAGAATTACTAGAACAACGCGAATTTTTAAACGATGCAAAAAAGAACATCGAAACCCTGCAGTCTGAAAATAGAAAGACGTATAACAGAAGAAGAAAGAAAGCTTCTTTATACAAAGAAGGTGATTTAGTAGCCATCCAAAGAACCCAATTTGGAGCTGGACTGAAACTAAGACCAAAGTTCCTAGGCACTTACAAAGTAACAAAAGTTAATTCCAAGGATAGGTATGAAGTGGAAAAGGTTGGTCAGCACGATGGACCGAACTCAACCACCACCTCAGCTGATTTGATGAAACAATTTATGCTTAATTGAATTTTTTATATTTGTTATTATTTTTAATTTTTCTCATATCCCTCTTGAGAAATTAATAGATGTTCTATGGTAACACTCGTTCCCATAAATCATTTTATAATCACTTGTAATATTTATTATATATTCGTATTATTCTTTATCTTTCTATTGATGCGAAGGATTTTTTTATGGTTTAGTTAATTGTAGATCACAACATAGAATATTTTGTTTTTATATGCTTTATTTTAGGTCCGGAATTGTGAATATTAGGTATACATCTTTTCATCTGTAATATTTTATTTTATTATCTTTAAGAATCTTATTATTTGTCTTTATTACATTCATATTCCAATAATCATCAAATTTATAGTTGTAACTAAAAATAGTTTGTATTTAAAGTATTTTTAGCTCTCAACATTTTGTAAGAGCTGAGAGACCAGCTCTGTCAGGAGAGGGTGATTCTGTAGGATTTTCCCTTTGAAACATTTGTAAAAATGTTGAGTGATATCCTTTTCAGAGGACCATAAATCTCAATTTGATTTATTACTGCATTCCGAAGCAGCGCCACCTAGTGAGCTTTCGTAGCTCCGGCTTGAATAATTTTTCGGCAGAGGCCAACTAACTACTGCTTGATCAACACATCGCGTCTACCGCATTTCCGCGCCCAACGCGGCACCACCAGTCCTAACATCCAATAATGAGAAAGGTTCATATCCCCGTCTTCTAAAGGTATTACTCAACTTTTAATTAACTTAATTCCTGCATTTCTTTCTATTTGTAATTATCTTTTTTTGTAAATATTTTCCTTTAACTTTAAATAAATTCTCTCTTTTACTTAAAAGAAGTATTCGTGTTTTAATGACTTAGATTCATTTAATTCATCACTCACCCTTAAATACTTACCCCTAGACAAGCCACCTCGCCAATCTAAAATCCCGCCTTCTGAAGAGTCTGATTTTTATTCGAAGATTTATTCGGACTCCCACATATATATATATATATATATATATATATATATATATATATATATATATATATATATATATATATATATGTGTGTGTTTGGCTGCGTATTGGTATATGATATAAGAATGGTAGACTTTTTCAATCCTTGACCCTCCTTCCCCTCTTTAAAAATTCTTATTTTCGTCAATGCCCAGTGACATAGGTGCGGTGAGATAGAAAAAGATCTATACAATATTTTAATACGAAATATGTACTTACCTGCAGAACTAAAATAAAAAAGCTAACACTTTTAAAACCACGTTTGAATCAATACACAAGATACAAACATAATAATAACAGCCACAAATATAATAATATCAAATGATGCATTTATTATCAAGCAATTAAAAATACATAAAAAAGCATTTTCATCTTAAGTTAATTTTTATTGTTACAGTCAGCAGAAGACTTAGTCTGCTTACTCCAGCCAATCTTGATTATTTCCGTATATCAGTACTAACTGCTAAAATCTTCAAGCGGTCACCCCAAAATGTCTTGACGGTCCACCGGTCGATCGCGATCGACATAATGCCCACCCCGGGTTTAGTGAATTTTTGTTTTTATCAAAGCAAATTGATGGACTCGGTTGAAGAAAATCGTGTGGTTTGAAATAAATTATACTTAAACATTTTTATATTACAGAACTCTCTATTCATGAATTTTAAAACCATCACTCTAACATAATCTTTGCAATCGCTTAGTCTACACCTGACCGACGAATAAGATATAATAGAATAAACAAAATTATTATTAGGTGCAGACAAATGTTTGTAAAAAAATTAAATATATGAGAAAATTTGTAATTAAAATAATAAACCTCTTTATGGATTTTAATTTTGATTTTATTCTCTTATAGGTTAAATTTCATTGTAATAATAATGTAGTTTAAAACTAAAATGTTCTAAATTAAGTCAAGATACTTTCTTTTTAAGCGAAAGTACTAATCTATAGAGTATTCATTTTTTTAGATATTATTCTTTCGATGTCTGATATGACGACTGAAAATCAATATCTTCAGAAAAAGGATCATATGACCTTTTTTTAAAAAGTTTAGCTGCTTCTTATTTTCACTTGTGACTACATTGTAACAGAATTTCCCATTTTATAAGGTTTGTTTACAATTCACAGATTATTATTTTCAAGTTTTCAGAATATTTTCTGCAAATTACCCATTTTTTTTTTCAGAGAAACCCCCAAAGATGGATTATACTACTTTAAAACAGACTTTTGACAGGGAGAGAAAACTCAAGGTCGTGTATTTTGGTAAATTGTGGGAACGAACTACTTGCCAATATTCTGATATACTTCGAACTTCAATTTCAATGTATTGCAAAGTATAGTGAGAATAATGCATGAGAGTACACCCACGCAGTTAATATAAAATTCCTTTTCTCTCACCAATATTCAAATTATGGCTTTGCGAGAAACTCCCAAAAGATTTTAGTTGAACATCTCGGTACTTGGAATATTACTCTTAAATGTACGGATATCCAGAATGTATTTACATTTATTATTTCCCTTTTTCCGTACAGGAAATCCCTACGCGGAAACCCACTTTTCCCCCCAAAGACAGCACGCAAGGCGGTGAGGTATTTGACTTTGAAATTTCTGTTCGATGGGCTTTCATCCAAAGATGGAAGAATTCCAGGAATGTGGGAGATGGAATAAGAAATAGAAGGAAAGTAGAATCACTTCTCGTGTATTCTGCAGCTCTTATCGGAAAAACAACTCAACTCTGCCATCACTTTTATGAGATTCTGCAATCGCAAGTGGAATATTTCACAGAAAGTAGTTCTTTTAGAACGTTTGGAACGCTTTTCGGCATCGTAACTAAATGCCTAATTTTTACGACCACCATATCCTTAAGGCTGTTTTCTCAGAGTGGAAAATTATTTGCGGATCGTAAGAGAGGATGTAATTTATTTGGCCCTATAGAAATGTTTATAACATCGCAGTGGAAGTTTCCCCTAAAAGGGATAAGTAGTTTCCCAAGGATAGGAGCCAAAATTTATCTTCTCAAACTATTTGATAAAAAAATGTGTTTTATCCACTAGTTTATTACTCTTCTCAATGCTGCTTATAAAAAAAGTTGTTGTTTTTTTTCAATTTAGTAATTTTTGTTAGACTTGTGTAGTACTTGTTATAAACTTGTTAAACAAATTCAGTAAATCAATACTTCTCAAACTTTCAATGATGGGCGATCCAATATTCAATCAGAATTTTCATCGCGTCCCCCTTCATTACAATAACAATGTATCGAATTCAACAATACTATACTTCGACGCTACAGCTACAATACATCTTAAACATCTTAAGTGCCACCAACGTATATAAACGTCTCGCTCTGCTAAAGCGTTAAGCGCCCGGACGTATATGTACGTCTTTCCGAAATACGATCCTTTCTGTGCATTGCTATCCCCGTAAAATTATACCGATTTGATTTGATTTGATTTATTATTAACGTCGCACTGTTTAGCTACACGAGGGCTTTTGGCGACGGACCACAAAATTATACCGAAGGCTTTGGAATGCAATAAAAGGACATTGAAAGTATTTCTGAAGGATTTTGCTTATGTTCCTTTTTTCTCCCCCCCATACATCACATAAGCACGCCTACGTGCAAAAAGGGTGGCATTGGGGAGCGACTAGCGTACCTTTTAATCATCAATTAAAGGATTAAATTATAAACCGTTTAAATTACTAATATAAGTGTTAATCTCTTATATGACAAGCCCATGGGGCCAATGGTATTTATTAAACTTGGTCTTAACTTAGTACTATTAAGTTAATTATAAAACACATTTTGCAGTATACTGATAATTTTATAAGTGTATGAAATCAGTGTAAATGTGTATCTTTTTTTATTATGTTAGAATGTATTTTGTTTGCTTAATTTTAGTAAATTTATAATTTTTTTTAAATAATCATTTGTTTTCGACTTTTCAATGTGCTCGCGCCCTCCTCGTAAAGTCATCCCGCCCCTCTAGGGGCGCGCGCCCCACAGTTTGAGAAACGTTGCAGTAAATGTACAGAACACACAGTCAAAAAATCATATATAATATAAATCTTTATTTATCTAGCGATAGAAAGTATTTCTCTCAAACGTCTTTACCTTTTTTCTACCTTGAAATTGTACAAACATTTATTATCAGTTGACATTACAATTTTTAAAGGAAAATATTTAAGGTACGCAAACTTGATACTGCTTGGAAAAGTGAGAGATATATTAAAGTCACCCGACAAAGCTGCACACGGGCTGTTGGAAAAAGGCCTAGTAATTTTGAACCATGGTCAAGTGACGAGGACGACACCTGAGCTGGCATCCCCTTTCAAAGTTCCACACAATACCAACGAGAGGACGTTGAAGCCTCGACAGATGTAACGAATATCGGCACAAAGCTCGAACGCAAGACATGTCAGACATAAGTTCGTGACCTTGTCCCTTAGGTCACCACGGCCTCCTCTTCCTGGAGAAAATAGTTTAGATAATTGATATGAACAGTTTTTTCTAATTAATATATGAGCACTTATCCAACGAAAGTAAAATAATTAAATCTGAGCTTGTGTTTTAATAAAAATCCAGCTGTCTTGTGTTTTATAATTAAAAGCTTTACACAAAAATCTTTCTCTCCCTCGTTTACTTTTTACTGTGTACTGTGAACAAATTTTACAAAATTAGTATTTGCTAAAAATATCATTACAGTCGAGTAATGATAAAAACAATTTTCACCCAGTGTTTCTTTCTATTTTAAAGACATGATTAGAGTGAATCGTATTGTGTGTGTAATGAAAAAAATGGAATAATATGTTTATTAACTTTTAACCTGGCTATCTTACAATTTGGAGAAGCGGTACAAAATAGCCTGATTTTGTTAGAAAATAAATATTTCTCAATCAACCCTGTATTTTAAATTACTTAAAGAACTTTATACCAATAACAGGAAAGATATATTATATTTTATTTTGGCCACATGTTCTAGAATCTTTAAGCAAAAATACTTTTGATAAGAAAGATGAAAATCGATGCAACTTGAAAAGTATTGCAAGCAAATTACACATGAATTTACGAGGCGTATCTGGAAACTAAATATGGTTTTGAAAAAATTCGCTTGAAAAATCTTTTATCAAAACAAAATTGATTTACCACCAGTGTTCAGACATTTGTCATATCGGAAAACCAACTTGTCTACACCCTCTTAAAAGAAAGATGCCGGCAGTGCAGTGAGCCAGCCACTCATTTGCGGTTTGTGGAAACTCATCACAAGGCAACATCATTGCGAACTGCCCACACTTTCACGAATTTTCTCATTCACCATTCTATCACTCATTACATTTTCTCCATAAATCTCTACAAGTTGAAGATGAATTTCCCCTGGCTTCACATTCCTTGCGTTAAAAAAAAGAATTACAAAACACACCTTACAGTAGGGGAAATCGATAATCGTCATAAACATTTTGAACGCTCACTAACACGTGTAAAAACAACAGAATCCGTCCATAAGGACGTCACTGTACTGACAATCATACAGAGACACGTGTGTACAAACGTTGAACTGCAGTGCTACCACTGTAAAACGAAACAGTACTTATTTCCCGGATATCCACCCTGAAAAGTAAAAATGATAAAATTTATAGCATAAATAATGTGTCGAGTAGTGTCGAATAATGCTGTCGAGTTGTGTGTTCGACTACTAATGCCATAGAAGACCCGCCGAGTAGAGGCGCTGTGATGCAAGGTAAATCTGTCAAAGCTCCGTTAAACCTGTGAGGAGATTGGTATCGTAAACATCACTTGACACTGGATTGAAAATTACGAGGTCCGCCAGCAAAAGCCCTCGTTTTGCTTCGAGGGTGACGTAAATAAACACTCCCTCCCTCAGGGACATTTCAAGGAAAGCGCTCTAAAGCATCGTATAGGCCGTAGCTAGGGCCTCAGGGAGGATGGCTTCGTATCGTGCTCGACTAGCTTTAAATAAATAATTATTGAAATGATTTTAATCGTCCAATGTTATATAAAAAGTGTTTTTTTCCAGGTATAGAAGTTTAAGTTGGCATTACTTTCCAAGATGGCGACCGATTTAACAGCTGTCAAGTGATTTATTCCCAGTTTGGTTTGGCAATTCATCAAAACGATCATCAAGCAAGGCGTAGATTCGTCGAATGGGCCCAAAACGAGATTGCCGTTGTTCCCGATTTTCATAAGCGAATTTTGTTTAGCGATGAAGCGCACTTCTGGTTGAATGGCTACGTCAACAAACAAAACTGCCGCATTTGGAGTGAAGCTAATCCACAAGTGTATATCGAAACACCGTTACATCCAGAAAAACTGACTGTTTGGTGCGCTTTATGGGCTGGTGGAATTATTGGTCCGTACTTCTTCAAAAACGATGAAGGCCACAACGTTACAGTCAATGGTGATCGGTATAGAGCCATGATGACTAACTTTTTCATTCCTGAATTGAACAATCGTGATGTCCAGGAGCTGTGGTTCTAAAAAGACGGCTCAACATTTCACACAGCTCGTGCTGCAATCGATTTATTGAAAGACACGTTTGGTGACCGCCTAATTTCACGTTTTGGACCTGTGAATTGGCCTCCAAGATTTTGTGATTTAACACCGCTAGACTATTTTCTGTGGGGCTATGTAAAGTCATTGGTCTATGCGGATAAGCCACAAACGCTTGACCATTTGGAAGACAACATTCGCCGTGTTATTGCCGATATACGGCCACAAATGTTGGAAAAAGTCATCGAAAATTGGACGTCCAGATTGACTACATCCGAGCCAGCCGTGGCAGTCCTATGCCAGAAATCATATTTAAAATGTAATGCCACAAGATTATCTTTCGAATAAAAAAATTCATCTCAATAGAAAAATACATCGTTGTTTTATTGCAATTTACAGTTCTAAACCTCTAAAAAAACACCCTTTATATTCCTGGATATATTCTCAAAAAAATTGGGAATTTCGAGCTATATGTCAATAGGCAACTGAGTAAAAAAAACTGTATTATTATCTTATGTCCATCATCCGTGTCTAGGTCTAGGTTTACCACCATACGCCTCATTACTCAGTTATCGAAAGATGGCAGTTTGTCGAGTCTGTATTTGACCAAGTTTCTAAGATTGTGAGTACGTACATGTATTTTTACGGGTTACTGTTTGTGCGTGTATTTGACAACTGTCTACATAAAAGGTTCAGAGGTGGGGCCTACTTTCGCATAAGGGCCTAAAACACCAAGAAGTCCTAAAACATCACTGCACTCCCTAGGATCTTGGAGAGCAATCAGAAAACTAAGAGCTTTATACGCATTGCAATTTTTTCTACAATTCGTGAAGTCGGTGTTTTGCAATTTTTCAATACTAATTTTCATCACTCCCCCTCCTCCATGCAATAATAATGCATTAAATTCAATAACAGTATAATCTGACGCTAAAGCTATAATACGACTTTTATTATGAGCCGTACAAATTAACAAGATAAGTATTAAATTTTGTATGTAATATTATGTATGACAAGCCTATGGAGTCACTTGTTCTCAGCTTTGTAATTTAAATGAATAATCAAAAAATAATATTAAATACATTGTACAGTACTGATGCATTTATAAATGTATTGTATCAGTGTAAATTATATTTTATTTTTTAGTATATCAGAATGTAATTATGTTGCTTCCTTTCAGTAAATTAATACATTTTTTAAAATATTTTTTGTTGTTTTCGACTTTTGGATATACTTGCCCTCCTTCTAGGTTTAACACTCCCCCATAGAGGGGCACAGTTTGAGAAACGATGCGTTATGTAATGTCCTTTGGTATATATTAAATGTATTTAAATCAGTTTTGCATATTATATGTGGAGCATTTCGTTGTATCATTCAAAGTATATTATGAATAAATATATTGTTGCATATGTAGGGGCTCATGGATTTCTCATTCTGAAGAACAAAACAGTTCTTCAAGAGCGATGAAATTTGTTGTCGAAATCATTCCTTAAAATGCAAAATACAGCAGTAAAATTCTCATAATAAGTTCCAAAAGGTTTTCACATCTCCTACAGCAGTCAAGCTCAACTATCAGTGTCTAAAAATACAGGTACGTAATGTTAAAGATTATGCGCAAGCAACCTCTGGGTCGTAAGTAAGTGATCACTTAAGCAGTATTGACTTTCCGCAAGCAACTGCTATTTAGTCTGCGCTGCTAACTTTCAGTGGGTGCTCGAAAAGTCCGCTTACATCATAGGTCATGACATCATAGACTCGTCCAGTATTTTTGAGAAGCATCCATATATTCGCCAAGCCGTCAAAAATGGTCACCAGCATGGCCGTCAGGTCACCAACCTGGTCGCCAAAAATTATGCCAACTTAGCTGAATCATCCATTTTTCGTCAAGTTCCCATTCAAACGCCATTATAATACAAGGGACGAGGCTGCTTGCGAATATTATTGTTTTTATCATAAAATAAATGCAATAGAAAATAATATTAACGCTTATTAAGCATGCAGATTTAAATTATTTACACTGTTTTAAGATAAAATTAAGGATTAATTGCATAAAATTCGTAATAAAAAACTCATTGTGTGCATTTTAACTTAAGCTATCTTCCTATTCGCTGAAAGCAACGCTTGGATAATAGTAATCACGAAAGACGTAATTAAAAAATATTCCGAGCCTCGTGATTTTTCTGTCCTTAAATCCTAAATGTTTATCTAAACTTTCAGTCATGCTCTGCAGAATTTTAAGAGCTACTAATATTCAAAAAATATTTTTGCTTGTAACTCATGAAGATTAATGAAACGAATTGCAATATTTTTTTTATTCTCAATCTTTTCGTTGCACCAAAAGATTTCTTAGTCACACACATGAAAGTTACCTGAAATTCAAAAATGTAACGAAATCCTTTTCTTAATTATCCAGATCGTTCTCGATTTGCATTGTGGAAGAGAAGGAAAAAAGAGAAATCTTGGAATTCTCAAGAGTTTTCTTCAAAAAGGATGTTTCGCTTCGCTAACTCTTAATGAATCATCATTATCTGTAAGAATATTCGCTGGAATCTTTTTGTGCCTTGCTTTGAGCTTTTTAAAAATGTTTCTCCTTTAGAAGAATCTCATACACGATAAGAAAAAGAAACTTCGTCGTTTGCTTCACAGAATCGTGGAAAAAGCACTCCCGGTTGCAATTTATAAAGAATCCATAAAGATGAAATGTATTTTGTCTTTTTCTGAACAAAGGATTTAGTCTTAGCTGCATATTTCTCTGAGTTTTGTTTTATTTTCTTTTTTGATAAACAGTTCCAGAAGATACTTTCAGTTAGTTGGATTTATAAAAGATTATTTTAATTTTATAGTATATTTAAAGCGAGTATATATATATATATATATATATATATATATATATATATATATATATCTGGTGCTATGATTAAGTATCGCGGGAGTTTTATTTTCAACCGTTGTTATTCTTTTGAGGTAAATAAGATTTGTCTATGAAAGAAATCGAGTAAGAGGATTCTGTTGCCAACGAACTGGCCATTAAAATGAATAAAATATTTTTACTTTACATTAATGCTAGAAACTAAATAAATTATTGTTGTATTGTTTCGGAGCTCTTTCAAGAAAAAAAAGAAAAATTTAGGTACTTATAAAAGAATGTCTTTCAAAAAAGTTCTCTTTTTCTCCGTTTATTCAAGTGGTGTAAGAAATCGTTTGCGTACAGGTGTTAACATCTTCCTTCATTTAAAAATTTTAAAAAATATGCATCATTTTTTAATTAAACATTTTAGTTAAAAATATAATACTATAGTAAGAAAACTGATAATTATCTATGCTTGTTTAAGAATGAGTTTTTCTCACATTTTTGGATTAGTTTGAAATATAAAATAAGTTTAGTGAGAAATTTGATTAAATTTAATTCTTTCTGCCATTAGTGATAATTGTAATGCGTAATTTCTTTAACGTCTGTATAAATTTTAAAACAAAAATACCATTTTATATCAAACGATTGTTTGACTTTTTACCTTTCATTGAAGTAATTATAAAAGATTTTTTTAAGAAACTCTTTTATGTTTATATAGCCATTAAAGTAAGTAATGGTTCAATCTCCATGTTTTTTTCTAACAAAAACACATAACTGATTGGCTTTTGTATAATGGTACTGATAATTTTATCGAAAAATTTGACTTAAGAAAAGAACAAGTATAGAAAGTTTTCGAATAAAGCAAAATGAATACCTAATTTTTATCTGGTGATTTTTAATGACTGTTTTGAGACTGAAATCTGCGTTTTCGTTTTATTTATTGTAATTTATTCAACAAAATTATCTATTGTGCTTAAACAATCACTCTTTATCCTTCTGCTCATGTAGCAACTTAGGAGCAACACTTCACTTTTCCCAGGATTTTGTGTTGCAAAATATTACAGAAAAAGAATAAATTACAACTGTAAACTTTTATTCACAAATTTATTTCCCTCTCTTTCTTTCTTTATGTATTGTTATAATTATCGAATTATAGTTTAATGTCATTATTCCTTTTTATATTATAGTGAAATATGTTTAACTTGAAATTACTCAAGACGAAATATAGGTTAACACGAAATAATGCAAACTACAATTTATTTTCATGCATTTTTTTCTTTTTATACGAAACAAAATTCGCTTAGCACGAAAAGATTTCCCTTCTTATAATGTACAAAATGCGGGGAAAAACAGCCAGATTGGACTGTTCTACAGTGTCTCTCTCATCGGAAGAACTCATTGCAGGAGAGGATGATTATGTGAGTACATCCTCAATTATATCCGGCAAAGACATTTTAGGGTTTGTTCAAAGCTCAAAAAAATATCATTCAAGCTGATTCTGATGACAAAAATGAAATGAATAAGGCAGCTCCAGTTCCTACGTCATTTGAAATGAGGAACATCATGAAAAATGTGTTCATTTATTTAGATGCACATTTCAATGGTGAAATTAATAACAAAATAGAGGACATCGAGCAATTTGTTAACAATGTTATGCTAAAAAAGACAATGCAATGAAAAACTTATCAGATTATTTTCCAAAAATTCAAACAATGTTTTTTTTTCAAGGAACTTGAAAAAAAAAATGTTGTATTAAATTTCACTAAAGCCTTGTGAATGCTTTTATTTAATTGATTTTTACTAAGTACACGCATATATACACATATCTGTGTAAATAAAATATACTCTAATAAACTTCCTTTAATAATATTAATTTAACAAAAAAATTAAGATTTTAGGAAACACTTCTTTTTTTAGTTTTCAGATTAGAATTAGTATTTGAAAGAATTATATGTCTAATAATCGATATTGTATCGTCGTGACCCCCCAAGTTTGCTTAATTCCTGGGTAGCGTGAGGAATCACACAGCTTTGGTCAAATATAATTTTATTTATAAATTAAGTTAGAAACTTTGCACCATTATTATGGTATGTATTCGCTTCTCCGCAGCCTTTCGTCGGAGAAAAAATATCAAGTCCAAATCATAGTTCTGTGATCTTCCCGATTTCTGGTCCCGCTGCCACTCAGCCTATGGCAGGTCTCTCCCTCTTATCGTAGAAGTCCAATAAGCCCCTATCGTTTCCATCTAGCAGGAGTTCTAATCGCAGTTCTTTGATCTCGCAGAAAATCCCCATCACCTTCCGAACCGTCTCTTTAAACCCCCTTGGGCGGGTATCTTTCACGTCTTAATAATTTCTGATTGGCAACGCCAGGGTTCTGCACCCGGTGCCCTCTGTCTTCGTCCCAGCCACATTGGTTCTTCCGGAACAAAAGTCTATCCCGAGGGAGATTATCTATGTCGCCACACCTCGGAAACCATATGGAGCGTCGATGGAACGAAACAGCCGACACTCCTTCCACACAAGTGCATCATGGGGGAACATATACGGGGAACGAAAGTATGAAGTACCGTCAAGCAGGGGTGTTCTTTCTGAAGATTGCTGTGAAGAAAAGCCTCCTGGTGAATCAATTCATCAATTCGCCGTCGGAAAAAAAAAGCGGGGTGACATCAAACAATTTAAGAGTCAACTCAACATCTGTTTCACTTCAGGGTGTGAGAGAAGAATCTGTTGTTCCCTTTGAAGAATAAAATAACTCATCTGTATATTCTGCTCACCCCTGGACTTCAAAAATGACAAGAGAGGTAGCAAACGTCCGCTTAATGAGGTAACACTACAATATGGTATGATAAATGCTATAGCTTCTAAAGATTTATATGTAATAAAAAATAAGTAAGAAATATTATTTATATATTTAAGTAGCAAAAATCCATATTACGCGTTGTTTTGCTGCTTTAATTTATGCAATTGTAAAGTTTCTAAAAAGAAAATATTGAAAATATAGTTTTGCCCTCTCCCTCTCTCTCTCTCTATATATATATATACCAATTCGACATTTAAGATGACTTATCCCAAAATTTAACGTATGCATGTATTTCTATATTGAGAACTGATCTTCCGAAAGAATTGGGAAAATTAAGTTTTGATGCTTTTTTTCGAAGAGAAAGAAAGTATCCATTTCTCGAACCAAATAAGCATCACTGCCGAAAGAGTGAAGTAGGGTGAGTAACTCTTAAAACAGAATTTTTGCTCTCTAGAGCAATACCCTATCATATTCTACAGCTATTCAAACATCAAAGAATACAATTCGTCTTTTTATACTCCCATAACACTGGCATGCTATGTAAACTAATGCTTTACCGATCGAACGTTCGCTCTCTTAGAGCTTTCGAATCATGAATCCAGGGACGAAGAACGCTTAGGGATTCTACCATTAGATTGAACTGAGATAGCCATGGATCAATAGTAGTAAATTGTTCCTCCAAAGTAACTTTTATCTCCTTGTCCCGTGAGGTGATCATGAGAAGAAAAGAGATCATGTATTGGAATTGAAACCCTTAACTGGATTGCCCTTACAGGCTACCGAAAGCTGGCCGCAACCAGCTTGCTCGTACCACAGATATTTTCTTCTTTTTATCTTTGATTTGCACATATTTTTAATTTTTATAGTGAAATTATTAGTGCTAGTGTTTTTATATAAAAGATGCAGTTTGTCCATGGTACTGAAATATTTCTCATACGGAATATTCTTTGTTGTGAAGGCAGGAATATTTCATTGAAGGCACGAATTTAGATTCCTGGAAATATTTCATAAATACTTATTTAGCAATTGCATTTGTTGCAAAAGATAGCAAACTTCATCAAAATGAACAAACAAAATATGTACTTATGACTCGATATGGGAGAAAATCTAATCAATATTATCACAAATAAGTCCGAAATTAATCGAAATTTTCCAAAGTAATTGGATTTATAGGAGTGTCGTTTTTTTATAAAAGAAATACATGCTTCTAGTTCCATCTGCTTACCTATTTTTATCGCTCCTTAATTTGAAGATCCAAACACTTTTTGTTCTGCAACCTTGTCAACAATAGCTTTTAACTGGTTTGCACGTACATCGTACTAGCTACCGAAAGCTGGTCACAACCGATTTGCACGTACGTTGTACGGGCTCTGATATTTTTCTTCTTTCTATCTTTAATTTGCACATATTTTTCATTGTTATAGTGATATTATTAGTGCTAGTGTGTTTTTAAAAGATGCAGTTTGTCCATGGTACCAACATACTTTTCGTCCGGGATATTCTTTTAGAAGAAGGCGGGAATTTTTCACTTCAGGCAAGAATTTAGATTCTTAAAAATATTCGATAAGGAACGGGGATCGGTAAGGCAATGTGCAAATTGATCCAAAAACGCCGATATTATCTCTGTCCTCATTGCAATGTAAGACTTGGTATTACGCCATGCTTCAAATTGGGCGAGCATATACTATATATGCACACACAAAATTCTCAATCGTTTGAAAAAGAGGTACGAAGATGAAATTTTTTTGTAAATATGAAGAGAAATTCTTTTAAGATGTATGAAACATTCTTCAGAGCAGGCAGAGTGTACTTATAAAAAGCAAACATTTAGGAAGGGGGGGGTTGTGTTCCATAATTATAAAGTAAAAAATAGCGTTAAAATTTTAAAATTGAAATTTAAAATAAAATTCTTCTATTTTCGTATTCTGTTAAGTATTATGCTTCGTTATAATGAATAAAAAATGTGCCTTTTTTTCTTGGAACATTTTGTGCTAAAAAGTGGCCGCTTAAAGGGTTAAATAAATAAATAAATTTAGCATAACACAACCACACTGCACAGGGTAATGTTTTCCATATCTAAATGGCACTTATATAACATAGTTTTCGAACACGGAAGGGAAAATATTTCAAAGCCTTTGCTTGGGGTTAGCGATTATATTTGTAGTATTTGTACAAGTAGTTACATTTTTAAAAATAATGAATTGCTAGAGTAGAAGTCCTCTCCGCGCGATTTAAAGTTTTAGTTTTCGACATTAATACTAATTAAATTAGCATTACATCATTTCAAGAGTCAGCTTTTATTCAATATATTTTTACTTATTATTTATTTTTGATACAGTTTACTGAGAAATTTCGACTAAAACTAATTTTCAAATGAATTCTATTAATGAATTTTAAAGAAAATTGCATAAAATCAAAATAATTATTATTTTCTCTATCTTTTTTCAATTCCTACTATTATCTCATACTCTCTATGTATTTATTTATTTATTTATCTTGGTGGAATTTTCAATCGTTAATAAAATATATTTTAAAGCACTCAATTGAGCTGAAATTATATACACATGATTATTTTGGATGACAATACCATATTTTAATTATAATTAATAAAAATTAATTGTTAAAACTAATTTTTTAAAGAATTACAGACACAGCCACGTTGGATTATTTTTAGTCAAAACTTTAAAAGAATTTTCTTCGCACGCTTTTAAAGCATTCAGTTGAAATGAAATTTTATATACACGATTGTTTTGGATGACAATGTTCAGTGTTGAACAAATGGTTCTTGTGACGCCCACAACAACAGGTGCATATTTGTCGCTAGAGGGCGCTAGTGTGTGAAAAAACAGTGTGTAAACAGTGTATGTGTAGACAGAGAACAAGAGCGTATGGAGAACGCTCTAATAAAATTCCTTTTATCTTAGTCTCGTCATTTAATGTGTGGTGTAATCTTTTAGAGATTTTAAATTAATGTGTAATGAATCGGTGCAAACTAAACAATGGTCCGTCAGAGCCCGAAATGGTCGGGACTGAAAATAAGGAATTGTAGTATACTCAACGATCACGAATGAAAAGAGAAAGGAAGCGTCCTTTTAGTGGAGAGAGAGAGAGAAAGTTGTCACTTGGTGAGAGGTCAGTCTTCAATTTTCCTATATTTTGTGTTTTGAGAAAAATATATGTGTTTCATAAGCGGTTAAAATAACTTTAATTTGTGATTGAGATAGTTATTTGTGACCTATATGTGTTTCATTTGTGGTTGAGTTAACTATATTTTGTGTTTTGAGAAAAATTATATGTGCTTCATAAGTGGTTAAAATAACTTTAATTTGTGATTGAGATAGTTATTTTGTGATTTATAGGTGTCTAATTTGTGTTTGAGATAGTTTTTGTGATTTATAAGTGTTAAATTGAGGTTGAGTTAACTTTAATTGTGTTTTGAGATAATTATTGTGATTTATATGTGTCTCATGTGTGGTTAAGATAACTTTAATTTGAGGTTGAGTTAACTTTGATTTGTGTTTGTGGCTTAGATAATTAAATTGTGGTTTATTTGTTTTCATTGGTGATTGAGATAACTTTACTTAGTGAAAATGAGTATAGGTAAATTTAAAAAGGATGAACTTAGGAGTATTGCGGATGAATTAAAATTAGTTGTTCCAGACAATGCTAACGTTCTAGATTTAAGAGAATTAATACAGGAGAGTGAGATTTATAAAAATGATAAGGAAACGTATCAGGCTATTGTTGATTGTGTGTTGGAGGAGATAAATGATAGGAGAAATGAAAACGAAAATAGACTAGAAATTGAAAAAATTAAACTGTCACAGTTAGAGAAGGAGTTAGAAATAGCGAAATTACATAATCAATCGGGCAAAAGTTTACCTTTACAAAATGAAAATCAATTAATTACAACTGAGTGTAATATTTAAAGTTTGATTAAAAGTATCAAAACCTTAACAATCCCGGTACCCCTAAGAGCAGAGTCATTTAATTTATTTTTTCAATATATAGAAAAGGCATTTAAAACTAAAAATGTTCCTGAAAAATTAAAACCCGAAATTCTTTTGAATATTTTAGGAGAAAAGGCAAATAACTTAATGATTTATCTTCGAGATGAAGATTTAAGTGACTATAATAAGTTGAAGGCAATTGTGTTAAAAGAATTTCAACCGACCCCCTATGAATGTTTAAATCAATTTAAAAAGGCCCAAAAATTACCTAGCGAGAGTTATGTTCAATTCGCGTCTAGATTAAGTGCGAATTTTAATTACTATTGCCAATTACGGGAGGTCAATGATTTCAAGTCAGTTTGTGAGTTAGTAATCTCAGATAAGATAATAGAGACCGAGATTAAATACGCATATTAGCATTAAGTAGGGCGAAATGTGGTTTAAGCCACAAGATCTAGCTCGCGAGTGTGATATTTTTATATCATCCAAGGGAAAAATTAGAGAACAGAATTTATTTCCTAAGTTTAAACGTAATGAGGCCTATAATCATCGTGGAGCAAAAAATATTTCAAGCGTAAATCTGTCTTCTGTTAAAAATGTGAAATGTTTTTGTTGCAAATCACGAGAATTCCACCCACTGTATTCATGGTCAAAATTTAAATCTCTCAGCGTCAGTGAAAGAGTGGATTTCGTAAAGGCTAATCATTTGTGTTTCAAGTGCTTTTCCCCTATCTGTAGAGTGAAAACCTGCTGTGCGAAAAATTGTTTTTGTGGGAAACCGCACAATTGCTTGATTCACTTTCCTAAGAAGGACAAAGAGTCTGTCGCCCTCAACCAAACAGTTCAAAGGTCAGTTCTCAACCCGCTCGCAGATGTGTTCGGGGGACCGGGAGGATCGAATTGCGTCGTTCCACCCCAAGGTGAAAATGAAGAAAACAAGTCGTTCGTAGCAACCAGCTTTTTAAAGAATAAAACGCGAACCGTTTTACTGAGTAGCGTCCAGTGCTTCTTAAGGGACAAATATGGCCTTTTACATGAGGTAAGAGGGCTTTTGGACGTAGGGAGTCAGTCACACTTCATTACGAAAGACTGTGCAGATAGATTACAATTAAAAAATGAGAAAATTAATTTGCTAGTATCTTGTTTAAATGAGTCAACAATGACAATAAATGGAGGAGTTACGATCTCCATATTTAACGGTGATTTAAGTTTCAAAAAGGAGCTAAATTTATTAGTTGTAAGAAGGATAACCGATTTGACTCCGTCACAAATAATAAATGTGTCGCTGGATATGCCAAACGAAATTAAACTAGCCGATTATAAATTTAATATTCCTGGTAAAATTGATGTGTTGTTAGGCGCGGAAATATTTTACGAATTACTGAGACCAGGCCAAATTTATTGTGGAGATTCAAGACTACTTTTACAAAATACTGTTTTTGGATATGTAGTTAGCGGAAGTGTAGGAGATGCGGTGAGGGATAACAATATTCATTGTGGATTAATTAGAGATGGTGATTTAAATACAACATTAAGGTCTTTTGGGGAGTTAGAATCGATTGGTGTCAAAAACGAGAATTGTTGTAGTGAGGAGGACGTTAGCTTTGAAATGTTTAAGCAGAGAGTACATTTTAAAAATGGTAGATATGAGGTAGAACTCCCGTGGAAAAGAGATAGTAATGAGTTAAGTGATAATTTTAGTTTAGCGAAAAGACGACTTGTAAGTCTTATGAGAAAAATGCAAAGGGATAAGGTGTTGTATTCTGAGTATTGTAAGGTCTTGAAGAATTATTTGGATGTGGGAATAATTGAGAAGGTAACATATCCCTTTATTCCAACGAATAACCCTGTGTTTATCTTCCTCACCAAGTGATAATTAAAAACGAATCTCTCACAACGAAACTGCGACTAGTGTTTGACGCTAGTGCTCATGAAAAAACAACTTTCATTAAATGACTGCCTTTTCCAGGAGTCAATTTGAACCCTAATATTTTAGACCTATTGATCTCCTTCCGTACGAACAAAATAGCTGTTTTAGCTGATGTGGAAAAAAAGCGTTTCTTCAAATTTCTTTGGCTCCAAAAGATAAAGATGTAGTACGGTTCCTTATAGATGACGGCGAAAATGGTGTGCAGGTGTACAGATTTAATCGAGTTCTTTTTTGGCGTGAACGCGTCTCCGTTTCTTTTGGCTGCAACGATTAAGACGCATATAGGGAAGTACATGGAAAAGTATCCTGATACTGTGCGGACACTTGATCATTGCTTTTATGTGGACGATCTCGTCACTGGTGAAGATGATGCAAAATCAGCATTCGATTTGTCGAGCAAGGCGGCAAAAATCATGAGTGAAGCAGGAATGAACCTGCGCAAGTGGATTTCAAATGACTGTGAGTTAATGAAGCAATGGCAGTTGGAACATTTTGATCATTTAAATATGAACGATTTCGTGAACCATCCACATCGTGTTTTGGGGCTTTTATGGCATCCTCAAAAGACTATCTCAGTCTTCGTCTGACCAGTCTCTTAGACTTCCTTCAAAAAAGAAAGAACACTAAACGATTTTTGTTGATGGCTGCAGGCAGGATATTTGATCCCTTGGGATTTGCGTCCCCCTTCACCATAAGATTTAAAATTTTGTTCCAAGAAATATGGCAGAGAAAAACGGACTGGGACGAAGAGTTGCTGCCTGATATTAGAGAGAAGTTTGAACAATGGTGTTCGGAAGCGTCTTTCTTATGTGAACTTCAGATTCCTCGATATGTCCTGCAATGTGATAGTGTGAACTGTCCGGAGTGTGAAATACATACGTTCTCAGATGCTAGTATTAAGGCATATGGAGCTGTTTCGTATGTTAGATTGAGAACCTTTGACAAAATCTCGGTACATCTTTTAGCTTCCAAAAGCCGTGTGGCTCCTCTAAAGGTATTAACCCTTCCACGTTTGGAGCTAATGGGAGCGTTGCTTGCTGCGAGGTTGGCGAAAGAAGTCTCACGTGTTCTCAATGAGAAAATATCTACAACCAACTACTTTTGGACAGATTCGACTATAGCCTTGAGTTGGATTCAAGGTCCCAGCAACAGATGGAAGGTTTTCGTCGCCAACCGAGTGAAGGAGATACGATCTTTAACAGACAAAGATTCATGGCGTCATTGTCCTGGAAAGGACAATCCATCAGATCTTCTAACGAGAGGCATCAGTGCTGATTCACTGATAAACTGTGAAAAGTGGTGGAAAGGACCGAGTTTCCTACAAGAAGGAAATACTGTTCCTGTGAGCAACAATGTGCTACTTAGTGATGAAAGTGCCTATTTGGAGGAATTAAAACCTACTGAGAGAAAAAACTTTGACTGTGATTTTAGACAACAACCTTTTGAACCATATCCTCTCTGTATCTAATAATTTTCAGAAAAATTTGTGTATTTTCAGTTATATTTACAGGTTCATCAATAATTGCAAAAGGCCCTCCAACAAACAAATTGGGCCACTAAGGATGTGTGAAATTCAACGAGCTGAAATTACCCTTGTGAAGCTGGTCCAGCAAATGGAATTCAACTCGGAAATAAAAGATTTGTCCTGTAAGGGTATGGTTAACCCTCAAAGTAAGATTAGAAATCTCTCACCATTCTTAGATTCCGAAAATGTGCTCCGAGTAGGAGGTAGACTGGCCCACAGTAAATTGTGTTTTGATAAAAAACACCAGATAATTCTTCCTAATAATCACAGATTAACAAATTTAATTCTTGAAATGACTCACAAGAGACATTTGCATGTTGGTCCACAAACCTTACTGTCTATTGTTAGACAAAGGTTCTGGCCATTAAATGGTCGTAATATGTGTAGAAAACTTGTAAATAACTGTATAATTTGTTTTAAGGCAAAACCCGTTACTTGTTCACAAATTATGGGTCAATTACCAGCCGAGAGAATTTCTCAGAGTTTTCCCTTTAACAAGGTGGGAATAGATTTTTGTGGACATTTCTGGATTAAACATCCTAATCAAAGAAAGGGAGTTTTAAATAAAGTCTATGTGTGCATTTTTGTGTGTATGGTGACAAAGGCGTGTCACCTCGAAATAGTTACTGATTTATCTAGTGAGGCTTTTATTGCAGCGTTAAAGCGATTTTTTAGTAGACGAGGAAAATCGGAGCGTATATTTTCAGACAACGCTACCAATTTTGTTGGCACACAGTTAGAGTTAAAAAGACTTAGAGAAATTATGAGTAATTGTGTTAGTAATTTGAGTAAATTTTTGTGTGAAGAACGTGTTGAGTGGAGCTTTATTCCCCCAAGAGCTCCAAATCACGGAGGCTGGAGTGAAAGCCGTCAAATATCACCTCAGGCGTGTAATGGGTAATTTAAGATTTAAAAACGAAGAATTTCTAACCACTCTTAACCAAATTGAGGGAGTTCTCAATTCACGTCCCCTCTACCCCTTGTCGTGTGACCCTGGCGATTTTGATGCTTTGACTCCTGGTCATTTCCTAGTTGGTCGTCCCATCACAGCCATTGCGGAGCCAAGTTTAACTGAAGTGTCTGATAATAGGTTAAAAATGTGGCAAAAACAAACAAAAATTGTGCAACATATTTGGAAACGTTGGTCAAATAATTATTTGAGTACACTTCAGAATCGAAATAAATGGTATTTTGAAAAGAATAATGTAAAAATACATGATATGGTAATTCGAAAGAGGATAATTTACCCGTGTGTAATTGGCCTCTTGGTAGAATTCTTGAAGTGTATCATGGTAAAGATAATAAAATTCGAGTAGTGTTAGTGAAAACTAAAAATGGAATTTTTAAACGTCCAATAACTAAACTTTGTATTTTACCTTTTCAAGTGAATAATGTATGTGAAAATTTCAAATTTGTGTATTTTTCAATTCAATTTTGTGTGTTTGAGTACTTTATCTTTTGTGCATTGAACGATATTACTTTTATTGAGTATTAGTGTTTTCTGTATTGAGTATTATTGTCTTTGTATTATGTGTATCATTGGTTTTGTGCATTATTGTGTTATGTGAAAGTTGTTGAATGTGTCATTCAACCCGGGGGTGGATGTTCAGTGTTGAACAAATGGTTCTTGTGACGCCCACAACAACAGGTGCATATTTGTCGCGAGAGGGCGCTAGTGTGTGAAAAAACAGTGTGTAAACAGTGTATGTGTAGACAGAGAACAAGAGCGTATGGAGAACGCTCTAATAAAATTCCTTTTATCTTAGTCTCGCCATTTAATGTGTGGTGTAATCTTTTAGAGATTTTAAATTAATGTGTAATGAATCGGTGCAAACTAAACAGACAATACGATACTTTAATGATAAGTAATGAAAATTAATTACCACTTAATGTTGTGATATTTATTATAATATTTATATGAATTGAAACTATTAATAAAAAGTAGCTAAAAGAAAAATTTTCTTTGTTGAAGTAGGAATTGACTTGAAAAAAAATTGTATTACTTGTTTTATATCAATTTAAATGTAGAGATAGAGTAAATCAAACTAAAGGGAAAATATTAATCAATTATTTAATGTAATTGAAATCATTTTATTTTCTTTAGAAAATTCATGAATAAGATTCTTTTTCTGAAAGGTAAAATATTAATAAGTTTCAGTTTGAGAAAATTCAAATAGTTCAAAATTTTAAACAGAAAACGATAACACTGAGGTTATTATAACAAAACAAAATTCGCTAAACTGGAAAATATACGAATTTCAAAATATTCTAATTCTGATGTATCTTAATTTAAGCTCACGTATCTTAAGAGGTTGCTGAGAAGCTTCTTCCCGGGTCAAACCAGATATCAGTTCCTTTTTGTGGCAAGTACCCGCACATGAGTAGTATGAAGGAAACCGTCCTGGTGCTGCTTAGATTGGAACATGCAGTAGACGAGATGAAACGATTCTTGGTAAGCTTCGCAGTGGACATACTCGAGCTCTACGGTAAGTGGCGGGACTTAAAGTTTACCCTCCATATCCAAATTGCAATGTGACCCAAGCAGCTCCTGCCCACATCTTGGCTAGTTTTGGTTGCCATAAGAGCTGGCTGTTGTCAAGTCTACTACAGTTCTTCACTGTTTAAAAACGCACGGGTTCATAGACTTGAAGTAAGGATGGTGATTGTTTCCGACAAAGATCGATTTTTAAATCGATTCGAATCGTAACCTGAAGAATCGATTCACAAAAAAAAATCGAGGTCTAAAATGTCGATTTTTAAAAAATATCGATATTTTTTCAAGTCTATATTTATAATGTAAATATAAATCCATTTTAGGAAAAACAAGAAAGATACCATAATAAATTATCTCTTATCAGTAAAATCAGAGAATTTTTTAGTTCAGAAAATTCGACAATTACAATTATTTTTAGTTAAATATCAGATATAAAAGAAGACATTTATTTTCTAAATGTATTTGTTACGTTAAAAAGTTCAGAAAATATATAATATAGCTTATAATTCCCAATGCTTAATATCTAAGCTTTTTAAAAACTACAGTCTGTCAATTCTACTGGGATCCAAGTGGCTCAGCTCATCACTTGAGATGTTGCCGGTAATCGAAAAAAGGCACAAGGAACAGATGATCCCACTATGTTTCCAGCAATTTACTTACCCTCAATGACTTATTTTTCCGTAACAAACACTACATAAAAATAAATATTTATTTCTCTAATCACAGTACATTACGATAGTCAGTCAATTAAGGCATAAACAAATGACGCAATATCAACAAATACAAAAAGTCAAAGATTACAAACGCAACTTTCTTTTATTTATTAAAGAGAAGCGAAGGAAACTAAGCACATAGGCATCTGACGAGTTTTTAAGTAATTCACCCTTTAACCGCCAACACCGTAATATTACGGGTTTTAAAGATAGTACATTCAACTAATTGTAAATAATTTGATGAGTTTTACAAAAAAAATCGAATGTCAATTTTCTAGGATGAAATATCGATTCAGTGCTACATATCGATTTTAAAAAATCGATATTTTTGGCCCAAGAAATCAATTTTTCGATTAATCGATCTCAGATCATCATCCCTAACTTGATCTGGATGTTTCGTCGATTAAGGGGATAAGAAATAACAACACATAGGTTGATGATAGTTATCCACAAGATTTTATGTAACTCAAATCATAAATCTTTCTCCTCGGTTTTCTTCCAAGAAAGCGGTTAAGTACACAAAAAAATTTGCACTCCATTTCAGTTGTTGAAAACAGTAGAACCTTGAAAACACATTACAATCCTATTCATAAAGTAAGGGCGAATTTCACAAATTCATACTACAGTCATTGATTATCCAGTTAACATAATATAATTTTCCAACATTTGAAACAACTTGAAAGTATCCAGCACTGAAAACTTTAAATGAGTAAGTGTTATATTAACGTCGCACTTAAAGGAACACGAGGGCTGTTGGTGATGAACCTACTGATTTTGAACCATGGTCAAGTGATGTGGATGACACCTGAGCTGGTAACCCACACTCTCTTAACTTTCCCTCTAAAGGCCATATCACACGTGCACGTTTCAAGCAGTTTTTCGTCCAATTCGTGAAATTTTTACTCAGTTGCCATAGCAACGGCTTAAGAACAACTTTTTGCTAGTGAGCTCAAAAAGTTGTTTCAAGTAAAAGTTGCTTTAAATTCTAGCCAATGGGGTTCTTCGGCACCCTACGTCATAAACAAGATGGTGGCTTCGGTTTCGTGTAACACAGGGGTGCCCAACCCAAATGCCCTTGCGGGCCACTTCGGAGAAACATTATAATCTCGTGGGCCGCACCTAAAAATATGTACCCTTATATCAGATTTGGAAACAAAAACAAAACATTTATTGAGTGAAAATTTAAACAGAATGAATTATTACTATTGTTTTTATTATTTTTCATGTATACAGACATAGATAATATAACATAATAATGTAATAATCAAATAATGATTAAAATATTACAGTGTGTGTGTGTCGCCATTTTCTTGAAAATTACGAAGTTCCTTGTGAATTGATCTTTCGTTACTCATTATTGAAATTTGATAGTGCTGTCATTCGAAAACGATTAAGTATACTTTGCCCTTTATCTTAACCGTCCTGTGTGTGTGTGTGAATATTTTTTTAAACTTTAGAAACATCTCTGACTGCCTCTTGCTTTTTAGGCACTCCAAACAGAAAAGGAGGAGGAGAAATAAAAGTCGCACACACAAAGAATCATATACCATCCATAGTAAAGGATATGCATAATGCAATTCGGAATTTATTAAAAAAGTAATTTATTATAGAAAGATCAAATGTAACTGTTTGATAAAATATAAATATATTATGATCTGAAGGACATTTCTATTATATATATATCAAAAAGGATTTATTTTAAAACAAGAACAGGTAACAGGCAAATACATTGTAGATTTATATATATATATATTGTAGGGTTGGATATGTGCAATGGACAACCCCTCCCCTGTACTTAGGGTGGAGCAGTCCACACTGACGTCACACCCCGTCAGGAATGTCCGACTAAAAGGACACACGGGAAAATATGTAGACGGACGTTAGGGACGCTAAGCTTTAGACGTAGGAGAAAGACGTTCTCCTTTGCTGTTCAGTATATAATCTAGATATTTCATCTTGTTAAATAAATCATTTATCATCCTTAGGTTGTAGTCATTTTCCCATATTTTGGGGGCTCGACCTTTCTTTTGCATATTAAGGAAAATCTCCTCTAGACGAGAGAAAATTTTTAAGACGCGTTTTTTAGACTACATTGCAAAAAGCGTAAAAACGTGTTGCTGTTGGAATTTCTTTTTCTTGGATTCATTTAGTGCCTCAACTGGTTTTAGATTTATTGTACGGACTGCTCCCCAACCCCAGGTAGGCAAAATTTAATTAAACGTATTTTTTTTGTTTATTTTGGCTTTAAAATTACTGTATTTAGTAGTTTTAACTCAGAGTGTGATAGGGAAATTTTGATTACAACCTTGCACCGTCTATAAATTTTCAAAGTGATTAATTTTGTATATTAAGATGTCCTGTAAAAATATTAAATTAAGCGATATTCCTATAATTGCTAATTCGTTGAAATGTGGTACAACTCGTGCTGTAAAAACATTAAATTCTATATTAGGATTCACCGAATTTGACCGTTCTTCGCGAAATAAAATAAGAAATTTTTCTACATTCCCTAAAGAGTTTAGAGTTGAAGAACACAAAGAAAAAATTTTTACCGAATTCTCATTGCCTGATTTTATCTCAGTCACTAATTTATTGCATTTAGACGTAGAAACAAATGAGCAAAATTTATGCAATAGTATATTTAAAGCTTTGACGAACTTAGATGAATTCAAACTAACATTAAGTAATTCGGAGGCATCCTTTTCTGAAGGCGAAAACGTAGTTTCAAAAACCACGTTTCAAAAACGAATCACGTTAGACAGGAATTTTTCATCGGAAGGGACAGACCAAACACTCCCCTTTTCCGCATCCGGTCAGTAATTCTCCCCTACCCAGCGCTCAAGGTTATTCTTTCATGCCGGCACATCAAAATGTTTCATCTCTTTGTACACAAAATACTTTTCCTCCCTATTCAAACGAAGCTTCCCTTACAGAGATGAATACCCAGTTTTGGACTTTATTGCGGGATATTTCGGCGACTAGTAGAAAATTTACCGGGGAAGATTTTTATTCTGTAAATAGTTTCTTTCGCGATGTTGAAGAAAATTTTGATTTATTCCCAGCTATCAGTTCTTCTCAAAAATTAATTTTCGCGAAACGTCTAGTATGTGGAACTGCTAAATCATTTCTTTTTTCACAAAGAAATTTAAATACATACGAGTCATTCAAAAAACTTTAATTGAAGAATTTTCGGATTCAGTCACTTCAATAGAAATTCACCGTGAATTAGAAAAAAGGAAAATGTATAAAACCGATACTTTAATGCAATATTTTAATTCCATGCGTGAATTAGCAAATAGATGTGATTCAAAAATTGACGAAGCATCAATTATCCAGTACGTAATTAATGGAATTGATGGGCCTCGTTCAGATAAAATAATCCTCTATGGTGCAACCTCATTTTCCGAATTTAAGCAGAAATTACGTACCTATGAAACTGTCATTAAAAACATGGGAATACATAACTCTAATTCACCGAATTTTCGTCATTCATATGAAAGCCGAGGACGCGATTTTAAACAACAAAGCTTCCAAAGAAAACCCACAAAATTTAAAGCTTCCGACGCAGCTAGAAATCCCAAACGTTGTTTTAATTGTAATGATATAGGTCATCTATCAAAATCTTGTCCTAATCATTCACGTGGCCCCAGATGCCTCTCATGTAATCTTTATGGTCACAAATCATTTGAATGCCGACGAGCTAATTTAAATAACACTTCTACACCACCTTCTGGTGTAAATGCTGTGCATGAATTGCCTTCTCCTATTAATATGTGTAAAGACGTAACAATTTTTGGGCGTGAACTTAACGGGTTAGTAGACACAGGCAGCAATTTAACACTATTAACCCTCCAATTGGACAGAACGGATTTTTCCGCCCTACTAGAGAGGCTTCGAAAATGGACTGCACGGATTTTTCTGCCTTCAAGTAACGTTTTCAAAAGCGGATTAGCCGCACTTTTCTGAAATCCTTTCCCCCTTTGAAGGTTTAACATCTTGAAAGATAATGAGGGACGGTGGAAGCAACACAGCAGAGGTTTTATGGCTCGCAGGGAACCCCGTGTTTTAACCCCCCAATCGTAAAAAATCGGGGAGAAATTTCTTTACAACCCAAAAAGTGTTTCTTTGCTAGCTTGTATTTTAAAAGTTTCCAAAAGTCCCAACGCATAAGTAAAATATGTTACAATTCCATTTTGGTTTCATATTAATTTCAAACTGTAACAAGTTGGGGCGTGTCAGGGCAATCTGCTATTTTATATAGTTAGACAAATTATATCTTTTTTTAAGTATATTCTTTCGCTTCATTTTTCTTATTCAAAGCATTCAGTTTTTGAAACATGATTATTTTATTATAAGATACCGAAAAAATTAATAAAACATCAAACTCTTTAAAATTTGGAACCTTTTCAATTTTACAACCACTAAAAATGAATAAATTTAAACTTCATCAAATCATTTGAAACATTTTCTTACACTTTGATAAAAATAATAACGAAAAAAAACTAATTAAGATTTATTAGTTGTTTTTTTTTAGATTTCAAAGCCTAAGTGTTCAGGTAAGTTTAAGTACAGTGCCTGGTTATATATTGTTAAAATACACCGAATTATATTTGAATTTTAAGTGCTTGAACTTCAGTTTACATCAAAGACAACATGAATGAAGATTTTCACACATTTTTTTTATAACTTGAATGTTTGAATAAATGGTAATCAAAAAATATACGGAAACATTTACAGTAGACATTTATGCATATAAATAAACATAAAAATCAATTTTAAATTCGAGCTATTGAAAAACATTCGAATTATATATTGTTCAAAAATATCTATTTATACAAAATACCTCTCAACATTTATCTTTTTTAAAGGCTAACTGAATAAGTAATTAAAATCTGGATATTTTTGAAATCTCGACCTTATAAAGCTAGAAATTTTTATGTTAGAAATTCCATTTGAAATTTCGAAAAAAATGCATCACGCAGTTAAAAATTATTTACCATAAGTTTTAGCAATTGTTTGAGTTTAGTAAAAATTTCAAAATTTTTTATATAGCTTCTTTGGTATCTTTTAATATATTTCGGCCGCGGTAGCCGAGTGGTATAGGTATCGGAACGTGGCTTGCTTTGTCACGAGTTCGAACCCAGTACCACTAAAGACCCGCCGTGTAGGGCAGCGATGCACGTTAAATCTGTCGAGAGCTGAAACGTCCTCCCGTTGGTGTAGTGGGGTAGTTAGGAGAGGGGGTACCAGCTCAGGTGTCGTCCACGTCACTTGACCATGGTTCAAAATTACGTGGTCCGTCGCCAAAAGCCCTCGTGTAGCTGAACAGTGCGACGTTAATATCCAATCATTCATTTAATATATTTCGAAGATTTCATACAATTCGGTTGAAAACCGCATGCTAAGAGCAAAAAATATACTAAAAAATTGATGAATATAGAATTACAATAAATTCTTACATAGAGAAGCAAAACTGAGAAGCTAAAGCGTAGGAATAAAAAATTTTGAGTATATCTGAAGTAGTTTTCGAAATATTTATTTTAAAGTTTAGAAAATTTGTGTGCGTTATGTTATACTTGATATCAATTAAATGGTTAAAATAATGTGTGTGTGTGTGTGTGTGTTAATATTAGTCATGTAATCGTTTGATGACACATTCATATACTAATAAAAATTATAATGGTCATTGATGCGAATGTCAAGAATTTTATGTAATTTTAAATTCAGACATTAAGATATTGATGTAGAAAATATAAAACGACCATCTAAAATACATGAAAAATGCAGTCTGCTATAAAATGATCTTGACAAACAAAATCCGGCATTTTCACTTACTATGGCAGAGCCGGCTTAGTCAGAGGCGATCTAGAAAAACAGAGAGAGAACCGCGGTTTTGATGGATGCCGCTCTAGCTTTTAAAAAGCTCCCAGGAAAAATTATATATATATATATATATAAATTACAAATGCAAAAATAAATCTTGTAATTTTCCATACATTTTTATAACAACGAATTGTGGAATTGGCTTCCAATACATTGTTGTGTTTGACAATATCTAAGGTAACCAACCCTACTTTAGATAGATTTGTACTACTTTTTCGTAACCGTATTCCTTTTAAAAAAAATTCGTGCAGCCGAAATACACCTTTTGTACCCTTAAAAATTTATGTTAACTATAACGGTTAATTTTAATTTATGCAACTTGTGAAATGTTCATAATTAACCATTTCCGTCTAAACAGTTTACATGAAAAAAAAAGTTTGGATTCCTTCATTCATTAGGGATTTATATAAGATTCTAACATTAAATTTTATTTTTCACCGAATAGGATTGAGTGAAAGTGTATAGTGCTTCCACACCCCAGGTCTGGGGTTCTATTAACGGGCTGCGCAAGGTCGACTCTGCATTTCATCCCCGCTACATTGGGTCGATAAATGAGTACCAAGCTTGCTTCGGGTCTTAAACACTGAAGGTCTCTCTTCAGACAGACCACCAAATCGGGACATCTGTTCATGCACCTCAGCGTCCAATGGTCACGTGTATTATGATGGGCACAGTAGTTCCTGGCCCTCATGGATTGTTGTGCTTCTGAGTTTGAGTCTTAAGTTTGAGGATTACCTCACTTTGGGGATACCCCTTAGATAAACATGTATTTCCACTCATTTGCAATTAAACATTTTTCTTTCAATTACGTTTATTTCAGAAGGAAGTTTGATTTTTCAAATGTATTTGCTTAATAACATGTATATTTGTGTGTGTGTGTGTATTATATTAAAAATTTGATCAGTCCAAAATTACATGTTTTTAGCTCCTCTAAAAGCTTTTAGGATTTTACAACTGATCTTACAATCCATATACGTTTTATAGTAGTATATTTAAAAATGATAAGGACATTTTTACGACTGTGTGAGCTGTTATGCCTCGTTTATAAATATAAAAAATTGCATTCAGCTACAGTTTTTAAAATGTACAGAAATAAGTGGAGCAACAGGATACTTACATATTATAAATATTTTTGACTGCAGTAAGATATATTTATATTTCAGTTTCTTTACAATTTGAATAGAAGTTGTAAGCCATTTTGCGAATAGTTTGATATTAAGTATAAACCCATAGGCTGTTTAATATTGTAAAGTGTTTTACTTTGATACCAGCACACATTAAAATAAGGCTCATTTGCAGTTATATGATCAGCTTCAGTGATATTTAAATTTTCAAAAATAGTCTACACGTACGAAAACATTCTTTCACAACCGCACACCACATCTCATACTATATCTTCCCTACAGCAGGAAATATTTGTGTATACTGAAAAATTTAATACAGGATACATTTCCAAGTGTTAAATTTGTTTTTAAAATTTGGTATGAATACATTGTGGAACCGTCGGTTAACTTCACTGAACAAAATTGTTTTAAATGTACTGTTTTGAAAGACAAGATTAATTAGGGAGAACTTTTCTCACAATAGAATTTGTAATGACTGAATTGTGTGAAAATGTAGTTATCGATGTGTGACATTTTTCCTTGTAATAAAAGAAACAGAAAGATAAGAAATTTAACTTGAGTAGAAAATGGTTAGAAGTACTGTCATGCGCATTTGAAGAAGTATATCCCCCATTAAAATTAAAAATTATTGACTGAATGTGTGTTATGTCCATCATAAATGCCGATGTAGAAAAGGAATTTTTATTTAATACAAGAAGTTCGAAAAAGAGAACACTAGGAAGGAAAATTTAAATTTTTTCCGAAAAATATTCAGTTAACATAAAAATATCTTTTATATGATTTTAATTAAAATAAATTAAAAGTATTGAAATCCTTTTTATGCTATTTTTAAATTAAAAATATAACTGAATAGAGAAAGATTGGTTTTATTTCATAAATATAATCATTGTATGTAATATTTATTGTGTTATTGTTTAAAAATGAGATAGGGCCTTTGCTCTTTTTTACCTCATTACTTTTTTAAAAAACAGGAAAGTGAGCGCGTTTTCTTACTCTCATATTCAAAAATGAATACAGGATGCTTTTTTCTGGTTCAAATCGCAATACCAAATATATATATATATATATATATATATATATATATATATATTTTAATTTTTAAAAATGACAGAAAAATAAATTTTCTTTGAAGAAAATGTAATTATTTTTCAACTTCTAACATACTATTTATTTCATTTTTTCCTCTTTTTTACCTTTCATTTCGTTTTTAATTTTACTGTGACTGAACATATAGGAGAAAGAAACACCGTATCTTTTTCAAAAAGGATTGATCAAGAGAGGATATCTACGCTTTCAAAGAAGATTGCCCAAGGCAACTTAACAGCTAGCTGTAAACGATTGATCTCTTGGTTCTTACTTTTCAAAGCGACCGAACTGGGTCGTAAAATTTTCCCCGTTCGACCTCCCAAGTTCTAAAAGGGGGAAAGGAAAAAAGTCTGTTGCATTTTTGAAGGGAATCGCAAAATAAGAGTTAAACGCTTTCGGAATAACTTTTCAGGAGGAAGGTATCCAGTTAGAGGGTTAAGAAATTCTACTTACATAAATATAGATGCACCGCCACTGAAACAAACCAACACATTATTAACAGGGTTTGGTTTTTCGCGAATTAATGTGATAGGAACTTTTGATTCTGAAATTACTATCGATGATCAAATTTTTCCTGTTACTATTTCTGTTGTTCCAAATTCTTGTACAAATTATGATCTTATAATCGGTTGTGACGTAATTAAACAAGCACATCTAAATATATCGCCTACAGGTGTAAAATTTGCACAAATTTTAAGGCCATCTGATAATGAAAATTTTATTATGACGATTTCTGACGGTTCACCCACATTTGATATCGGTCAAAATGTTTCTCAACATAATCGAGCTGAAGTCGAACAACTGCTATCGACATATACGCCTAAAAAAACAAAAACTGTAAACATTGAGCTTGATATCGCTCTCACCGACGACGAACCGATATTTCATAAGCCCCGACGTGTGCCATTTGCTGAACGAGATATAGTGGACGCTCAAGTTGATGAATGGGTTAAAAATGGAATTGTTGAGCCGTGTTCATCCCCTTACGCTAGTCAAGTTGTGGTAGTAAAGAAAAAAGACGGGAAATCAAGAGTTTGCATTGATTATAGACGCTTAAATCGCAAACTTATTAAAGACAACTATCCTCTTCCTTTAATTGACGATATTTTAGATTGTCTCCAAAATGCTAAAATATTTACTACTCTAGATCTAAAAAATGGCTACTCTAGATCTAAAAAATGGATTTTTCCATGTCGCGGTAAATGAAAGGAGCCGTAAATTTACTAGTTTTGTTACTCACAATGGTCAGTATCAATTTAGACGAATGCCTTTTGGACTGAGTACTTGTCCTTCCACCTTTATGCGAAACATAAATGCCATTTTCTGACATCTGATTTCGAAAAGTATTGTTCTCTCATATATGGATGATGTCGTTATTCCCGCTGCTAATGAGTCCCAAGCCCTTGAATATCTAAAAATTGTTCTAGAGGTAGCTTATGATTACGGACTTGAAATAAATTTTGAAAAATGTCAATTTTTACATAATACAATTGAGTTTCTTGGCCATATTATAGAAAACGGTAGATTGTTTCCTTCCCCTTCAAAAACTAAAGCTGTTATTAATTATCCTGATCTTAAAAATATTAAAGACGTTCGCCGATTTCTAAGTCTTACTGGCTATTTTAGAAAGTTTTTACCCTCATATTCGACCATAGCAAAACCTTTGAGTGACCTCCTTCGTAAAGACTCTCTTTTCCAATTTTATGCTGAACAACAGACAGCATTTCAAAAATTAAAATACTTACTTTCCCAACAACCCGTTTTAAGTATTTTTAACCAAAATTCTCCCACTGAGATTCACACTGACGCGTCAATCGATGGTTTGGGTGCAGTCCTACTCCCAAAATCCATACATGACAACCAGTTTCACCCTGTATTCTACATGTCAAAAAAGACATCAGACCATGAAAGAAAGTACACTAGTTTTGAACTAGAAGTCCTTGCAGTGGTCGAAGCACTTAAAAAGTTTCGCATCTATGTACTAGGAACATCATTCAAAATTATTACTGACTGTGACGCACTCGTCAAAACACTAAGTAAAAATGAGCTTAACCCCAGGATAGCCAGATGGGCACCTTATCTCGAAGAATTTATTTATACAATAGAACACCGTACACGCTCAAAGATGGCTCATGTGGATGCTCTCAGTCGTCCTCCACATTGTATGCTAATCCAAAATAGTGTTCATCTTCAATTTCTCAAAGCACAACAGGCTGATGACCAAATAACAACGATAAAGATGCTTCTAGAAACAACGCCGCATGACAACTATATCGTAAAAAACAAACTTCTTTACAAAACAGTCAATGGCACCGATTTACTAGTGGTACCTGACGAAATGCAGGCTAACATCAATAAAACTGCACATGAACGTGGACATTTTGCTGTTCTACGCACACAAGATTTAGTTAGCAAAGACTTTTTCATCCCACGACTTAAAGACAAAGTTGAAAAATGCATTCAAAACTGTGTTACATGCATTCTCACAAACCGGAAACGTGGTAAACAAGATGGCACGCTTAACCCGATAGAAAAAAACGATTTACCACTCCATACATTTCATGTAGATCATTTGGGTCCCCTAGCGACAACTTCTAAGAAATATAAGCATGTTTTTGCAGTGATTGACGCATTCAGTAAATTTACATGGCTGTATCCCACTAGATCTACGGACGCTGCAGAAGTCATAAATCGATTAGAAAACCAAAGACATGTCTTCGGAAACCCCGCTAGGATTATCACTGATAAAGGATCCGCATTTACTTCCTCCGCATTTGAAGATTACTGTAAAAGCAAAACATCCTTCATATCTCCATTACAACTGGTCTCCCAAGATCTAATGGCCAAATTGAAAAACAAAATTCCACCATCATTTCTGTGCTGTCAAAACTTTCTGTCGACGATCCCGAGAAATGGTATTCTCACGTACCCCACCTGCAAGAAATCCTGAACTCAACTTTTCAAAGAAGCATCAAGATGACTCCATTTGAGCTCCTTTCCGGCACCAAGATGAAGTCTTGCCAGGACATTGAGGTTGTCGAACTTCTTAACGATGAGATTACAGCTCAATTCCAAGAACAACGTGATGCTTTCCGTCAAGATGCCAAAAAGCAAATCTACAAAGTTCAAGATGAGAATCGCCGCACGTACAATCTCCGACGCAGACAAGCTCATAAATATCAACTACATGACCTAGTAGCAATTAAACGCACTCAGTTTGGTCCAGGCTTGAAACTTAAGCAAAAATACCTCGGACCATACAAAGTTACAAAAGTCAAGCACAATGACACTTATGACGCAGAAAAGTGTGATTTTGTCGACGGACCATCAAAAACGTCTACTTGTGCAGAATTCATGAAACTCTGGCCAAACCAAACTAACTCTACTTGATTTCTCCATTAAAAACTGTTCACAATTTTTCTTCCTGTGAAAGACTTTCGTTATGGACATCATTAACAACAGACTTTTTATCTATTTATTTATTTTTGATTCCATTTTTATTGAATGGCTCTAACATTTTCTTATTTCATTTTAGTACAAATTTAAGTGTTTAGAAGTAGGAGCATCTTGCTTCAATATGTTCCTGTTCCTTATTCCAGATTCTTATTTTAGCCTTGATCCTATTTTTATCGTTAACATAATTTGTTTTACCCCAGTGGTAATGTATGAAATTTTTTCTATTTATGAAATATTACTTTAAATTTGTTCATTTTTCAGTATTTTTGTACTTTTTCTTTGATGATATTTTGTGTTGTGTATAGTTCTTTCATCTATACTGTGTAACTGTGTACATTTTTAAAATTTCATTACTATGTATCTGTACATTTTATAATTGTATGTAATCAGGCGAGGTCGCCTTCCCGGTCATGATGGCCGATGTAGGGTTGGATATGTGCAATGGACAACCCCTCCCCCTGTACTTAGGGTGGAGCAGTCCACACTAACGTCACACCCCGTCAGGAATGTCCGACTAAAAGGACATACGGGAAAATATGTAGACGGACGTTAGGGACGCTAAGCTTTAGACGTAGGAGAAAGACGTTCTCCTTTGCTGTTCAGTATAATCTAGATATTTCATCTTGTTAAATAAATCATTTATCATCCTTAGGTTGTAATCATTTTCCCATAATATATATATAAATTTCCCCTCAAATAAATTTCAAAATGAAAAACCTTTAAAAACCTGATATTTAAAAAAATTTTAAAAAGAGTCGGTGGGCCGCAACTTACGTACTGGTGGGCAACAACGGCCCGCAGACCGCGTGTTTGACACCCTTGGTCTAACACATCAGATATGCCGTATAATATGTGAACAGCGTATAATATTTTAAATAGGATAGTCCTCCCTTTCTGTTTACACCCATCAACAAAAGTGCGAACGTAATAAAAGAAATAATTGTGGGTGTTCGATTTCCGAAACAGAAAAATCGGCAAGTAATTTTTCAATGTGGAGATAGAGCGCGGCTGACGTCAGAGCATGTCGTTTTGTTTACGGCAACCCTACCCTTTCAGACTAGGCCAAAAATTGGACGAAAAAGTTGCATGGAAAATGTACGTGTGATACGGCCTTAAGCCCACGAGAGGATCGTGAGACACGACAGATTTAATTAAGTTTGCTCCTCTACATGGCGGGTCTTCAGTGGCATCAGGACACGAACCTGTGACTCTATAACGCCGGCAACAAGTTCGTGACCATGACCACTCAATACCTTAAAAGTTTTCAAATAATTATGTCAAGACATGATCAAAAATTATTCATTTTAGAAATATAAGAGGATTTGAAGCTTACAACTAAGTAATTGAAGACTGATTTATTAAATAAAAATACTAAGACTATGCAGAACGCACTTATGTAGAGGTTTTATTAGCTGTATAAAACAAAACTAAGAACTACCTAAAATTTATTATATCACTTTAAATGTTGCGAAAAACAAAAACAAAAAATATTTACGAAAAGTTTAAATAAAATGTTATCTCGTAAAAATGTTGCAGGTAAAATAATGTTTTATAAAAAGTTTCTTTGTCCTAATATATATGGAGTAGTGTGCATCCACTTAACACTGGATTTTGAGTCCCAAATTTTCGTCTGAGGTTATTTCAACGCTATTTATTCAATTAGTATGAAAGTAGTAATATAAAACCGAAATGCAGTATCATTTTGATTGACTGTAAGCTTCTTTAATATTCTGTGATGTATCATTACAAAAAAAAAAGAAAAAGTAATATAAAAAAAAAATTTAAGTCAATTCCTACTTAGATCAACAAAGAGAAATTTTATTTTAGCTACTTTTTACTAAATAGTTACAATTAATATAAATATGTATTACATATGACAAAATCACAACATTCAGTGGTAAATAATTTTTATTAATTATCATTAAAGTATCGTATTGACGTCCAAAACAATCGTGTATATAAAATTTCAGTTCAATTGATTGCTTTGAAACGTGAGGGAAAAAAATCTTTTCAAGTTTTGACCCAAGTCTCTAAAAATGAAACCAACGTGGCTGTATCTGTAATTCCTTAAAATAAGTTTCAGTCAATGAATTTTAATTAATTATAATTAAATTATCGTACTTTTAATCAAAACAATAGTGTATAGAAAATTGCAGCTCAAACGAGTGCTTTAAAATGTGAGAAAAAAAATCTTTTCCTGTTTTGACACCACATAAATATTTAATACTGATATCAGTGATTAATTATGCAATTGATCTCAAATGACTCTAAGCTTTTATACAGTTGGCTAGGTGGCTTACGCGCCCGCCTCACAAGCCTAAGGTTGCTGGTTCGATCCCGGTTGGAGTCGATAGGTTATCTGGTTGCAAAAATCGTAGGCACGCATGTGATATGATTATGCGGCATGCAAAAGATCCTTTGGGTATCAATTTAGCTCTGGTATTCAAAGCAATATTTAGCATCAGAACTGAATAAATTCAAGCGTCGAAAATTTTTAGTGGGAGCCACCACTAGGTGGTGCACCCAATGAAATGGCTTTCGCACTTAGGTCTTGCCGTGTCTGCGAAGGCTTAACTATCAAAATGCAGCCCATTTAAAAAAAAATATTTTTATAGGTATTCTCTTAAGCCGTCGATTTTAGAGGAAAAATAAAAACTTCAGCACAGTTGATCAGAATTGCTATTTCTTTTGGCACTTATAGGGTGTATTTCTCAATCAATCTGTTAAAGACTTTCAAATATAGTTTTAGACAAACTGATAGTTAGAAACCCTTTTTTTCTTTCATAATTCAAAATAAAAATAATAATATAGGCAGACATAATATACTAGCCACCCTTGGAAAGAAACGCAATTAATTCAACAAAAAATAGGGGGAAGGGATGCTGGATTGAAAATGATGTTAGACTTCAAATATAAATATCAAACTTTAGTTTCGTTTAATAGTTTTCCCAGGTTTTGAATATATAATACTATTATTTTATCTACATGAAAAACTATATTTTCTATCTTCAAACTCATACCCGCCTTGAAACACCTTTAATAATAATAAAAAGAAAAATTACCCCAGTTCTCTTATATCTCTTATATTTTTTCCGCGTTAGCCTTATACTTTATGAACATCGTGTGTACAGCAACGAGAACAAAACGATTATAATGAACCTTCACTAAATGTTATCAGTGTCTTTTATCCAAAAGATATCTCTTCCCCATCCCATATCCGCCACTTGTCACATTAAGATAAAAAACAGAGAAGAAAAAAGGCCCATCTCGATCGCAAACGATGTCTGAAACTCTCCAAAATAGCTCAATCAACGTGCGAGAGGGCGGGAGCTGAAGACGGAGGCGACAGGTGCCTTTTTCGGAAAATGTTATCTATTTTTAGCAACCATCCCACCACGAGATCGATGTTGGGAATGCGTCCTTGTTGCCATGGGAACCCCTTCCCTCTTATCCACGTGTAGGCTGAGATGCTCCTTAACATTTTATGTTTTCTCAAATCGTTTGGACTACTTCCCCACTCCCCCCCTCATGCTTTTCATTTTGCGTTTGTGTTTTTGTGCAACCGCATCGCTTAAGAGAAAGTAATTATATCTTTTATGAAGCAAATGTCTTCTCTTCCATGACATAATTAAGAGTTCTCGTTAGCTAAATTTCTTCGAAAAATATCAACTAGGTTTTTAGATATTGCGAATCACACACATACATCATATTGTATGTAAGAGTGAATATCTTGCTGTTAGAAGAAAATAGTGAATACATGCACTGTAAAATTCCCACTTAATATAAATCTCTCTAACATTTAACTTAAATTTCCTTACATTTCTGAAAAGCATCCCTTGTGAATTAAATTGGAACATAAACCAAAATTTTTAGGGATAACTTTTAACCTTTAGACGATGGGATTTAATTCGAAATATTTTCATATGGGAAAACATACTACTTCTACTTTCATGTCGCTATTGCAAGTAACTTTAATTCTACTGTAAAATTAAATTCTCCAATTTTATTGCATATTTAACGATTCGATTATCATGACGGATATACCTCCAACATTATATATTTTGACTTAAAATTATCGTGACGAAAATCAATTTCCTTATTAGTGGAGAAAAAGTATCGCTTACAAATCTTTCTAAGTCACCGCCGTTTTCAAAAAGAAAGAATATTCTGGAGATAGTTATTTGTGATAATAATAGCCAAAGATTAAATTAGCTTAAAATGTCGAGTCTCGCCTAAATTTTGGTTTTTCAAACTTAGAAAAAGACATGCATTGTCCAGATTTTGTAATAGTATTCCGTTCCTGAACTGTAATATTAATTTTTTTATTCCTTTTGAAATCTATTATTTTCTAAATTAGTGGATAAAATAATTGATTCTGCTGTAATTTATCCTCTGATATAAGGTATTTGTAAAGAAAATTAGAAACTTATACACTCAAAAAAAAAGAAAATTGTGCACTCAAATTTCTAGATCAAATTGACCAGGAATCACAGTACTTATATAAAAATTTAGAAACAACCTTTCTGAATTAAAAAAGTATTTGTTCGAAAAAAAATTTAACGTCTGATCTTGAGTTTCCTGTAGTATTTGCAAACTGGATGCGTACTGACTTTCTAAAAATGTCTCTTTTTTCGTAAATTATCATGGCTGTGTATAAAAAATTATCTATGATTCAGAACTTAGTTAGACTCCTTAAACTTTTCTTTTAAAAATTCGAAAGTTACCAATATTCAGTGCAGTTAAAATGCTATTAAGTACTCAAGATTTTTACCATAGATTTAAAAAATGTTTTTTTATTTATAATCATTACTTCTACATTCAAAAAAATTAATATAAAAAGAAATTATCTGCTAAATTTTGTCTACAGAAGATTAGCCATTTTAGCAATTAGCTGATGTATATGTTATAATAAAAACGAACATATAATGGCATTGCGAACGTGTAAATAATGAATGTCGTGATAATTATTTAAATAATATCAAAGTTTTTTATATATGAAAGTACTTAATTCTAAAATAGGATAAAAAACTAATGTTCATTTTAAGAGGAAAAAAGTACTATGTTAGACTACTAGGAAAAAGTTTCGCCACTTCCATAAACTTAAGATTAAATTAATTCAAAGCAATTTTCTAAGAATTACTAGATCTATAATTTAGTATAACTATCATTCCCAAATCCTTATGTTTAATTTTTTTCTCCTCCAGAAAACATATATATGTATATATATTATTCATTTATTTTCTAAATATTTATGAAAAGTAACATAGTATAATACGTTTAGTTATATTTGAAGAGTTTCTAAATAATAATAATTACCTTGATTTCTTTTGGCTGTTAAGAATTATTAATAAATAAATAAAAGGCATCCGGAGTTTCAAAATATCACTTTGATTTGATATTTAGCAATGTTTTGAACAGTTTCAATAGTAATTTTTTTATTTTTAAAATAACATTGTTCCATGTTTATTAACTCTCACGAAAAAAAATCGGGTACTTACGTATTACTGCAACAATCGCCAACACTCAAGATAACTCGCAAAGCTGACAACCCCAATTTCGCATTTGCTTATGCGCTAAATTGGCAATCGTGTGTTTTGTTTCATATAATGTCGCCTATAGATTGCGATAATACGTAAGCACGAAAACTTGCTTTTAAAAGTACGTAGAGAGTTAACGCATGTATTAAATGTATGCATGAAATTATGGTTATTCTGAAAATCTTCAGGGGTGTTTTATTTAACTCTATTCTTTTCCATAATTTTAATTATTTGAACTAAACATCCTAAAATGTTCTGTGCTTTATTTATCACAACTCTTTTGATATTAGTTTGTGTATCTATTTTTAAAAAGCAGATATCACTGAAGTTATTGTAGAATTTAAATGCAGTTTAGGATTTCCCCACAAATTCTCAAAATCATGTTTACTTTCAGTAAATGTTTTAAATAATTCAAAATTTCACTGAAAATAAGCATATGAACTTAAATTTTAAGTGGCTTGAATTTTAATCGTATGAAGGTAATGTTACCTGTTATAGAAGATGTTTAAATTATCTTTGCAGATTTAAATAAATAACTCGAATATAAATAATATTTCTTAATACTTCCAAAAATAATATTTAAATAAATGATTATTGGCCATTTAAAAAACCAGTAGTATATTGCATTTCTAACTTCAAGCTCATTTTTTATACCCATATACCCTAATTCAGGGGTGTTTAACTCGCAGCCCGCGGGCCCATAATGAGCATTTTTGATGGCCCAGCCAGTATATTTTATTACAATAATATGTAATAAAATACCAAAATTTCTCTCGAAATAGGAAATATAGTAGCAGAGAAGAGATATCAAGAGAGTGTCAGGACGTAAACATTAAATATTTTTCATTCTTTTATATATGTTCATTATAATATAATTCGAAATAAACCTACGTTTCTATACTTACTGATTTTTTTTTTTTTTGTGTTAAACCTAAAGTTGAACCTTGTTTCTTTTCCCCAAGTTAGCCCTTGAGTTTGAAACCCTTTCTCTAAATTATATCTTATTTTACTTATAACAATATTTTACACTAAAGTAGGATTATCTTAAAACATTTAATTTTTACAGCTTTGTAAAATAAAATCCAAATCATCAAAATCTATCAATCTCACAAATCTTTACCACATTTCGAGATCAAAATCAATCTTTAATTTTCCCGAATGTTAAAAAAAATGGCTAACAAAACAAAGCACAAACATAAATCTTCACACATTCTCTTTTTCTACATTTTCCCCACGTAATTAACGAAAGGTCTTAGCGCTGCAACTCTTAATTGAGAAGAATTCACACTCTCCTCTGGAAACCATTATTTACATCCAAAGTCATTACCACAGGCAACTCCGAAAAGAGAACCCAAAAGAGTTGTTACTCGGGAGAAGGAGAAATGTCAAAGGTCGTGCCTCCAGTAGTTGGTGGGTGGAACGGCAAATCTAGCCTCCAGCTAAGCATGATGCAATTACTGGGAAGTTATAAAAGTGGGAATATATATCTCAGAGATGGCAACTACGGTTTCCACCTCACTTCAATAAATTTATTCCATCTCACTTCAATAAATTTAATCATTTCGGAGGTAGAAAAATAAGGGTTCTCTTGTAAGTATTCCCACTTTCCCTTATCTTATGGAAAGCAGTTACGGATGTTTAATATGGTAATTATCGTTTCTGTAGGCAAGTTGTCATTCTTGAAGGAACGCAGTAAATACGAATGGGTCGTTTGTAGAGCAATAAAAAGTATTTCCGTTTGATAATATTTTATGGGAGTACAATGAGGTATTTGGATGAAATTAGGTATCTGGTTAAGAGTGCGTTTAAAGTGCCATTATATAAGTATTTAACGGTATAAAAAATAAGTTTGAGAAATGTTTTTTGAAAAGTGTTAAAAAATAGGGTGATAAATCAGCATGCTAAATAATGTACGATCATGTATAATAATTGAATGAGGAAGCATTTGTGTTTAAACAGGAATATTATGAATTGGAAAAAAAATAAGATTTATTGAGCAACTGTGTATTTAGTAGATGTTACGAAGAGTGTGAATAACTTAGCTAAAGATTTGAAATACAAATCAAAATTTGTCAAATTATTTTAAGTTTTGTTTTGTTTTATTAATACCGTAAAATCCGGCGTATAACGCACACTTTTAAAACAAAAAATAACATCCAAATTTACAGGCGCGCGTTATACGCCGAGTATAAAAATGAGAGCTTTAAAAATATAATAAAAAAGATGAGCATAGAAGAAAAATTAGACTTGTATATTTATCAAAATACTGTTTATTTAAAAGAAGTGAAATTTGTTATGAACTTAAAGGGTTGTAGTTCTGGAAGTAGGTTTTTTCTAAAGCTTGAAATAATACCCCGAATAAATTACTTCAAATCATAAGAGCATTGCGCATGTACATTTCAGGTTTCTTCGAAAAATGAGGGAGCGTGTTATACAGCGGATATACGTAAAAATTAAAAATTGATGCCTGAAAGTATAGGTTCGTGTTATACACCCGATTTTACGGTATAATTCAGTTTTAATTTTATTAAATAAGTTTTAAAATTTATTTTTGATTACATTTATGATTAAGCGAATTTAATGAATAATAAAAATGTAACAAACATAAAAAGAAATTTCTATTTACGCAAGGGTTTAATATAAAAAGTATTTCAAAGAGAGTTATAGACATAGTAATCAACACAAATGTATAGACACGACCAATTTTTAAAAAAAGAAGCTTTAATTTTTATTCAATGCTTACAAAATACAAATGACCCGCATTCGTATTCTAAATTAGCGACATACGATTCAAAATAAATAAGTAAAAAAAAGCAGCTACATAAAAATGGAAACACAAAATACTTCACATTGCAAAAATAAATAAAGGTGGGTTTTTCAATTGCCATGAAATTCACTAAATTTGTAGCGGTCATTCATGACAATTCACTAAATAGAAACAAAAGCACTGATATTTGATACGTATAATATTGTTAATGGAAACAATCAAAGTAATGATGCTTGTTTAAAAACTAATATGCATTATGGAAATACTTTTAAAAATACCATGAATACCAACACAGTTTAAAATAGCTCATTCACTGATGAATATGCAATGTTTCAAAAAGCAACATAAATACAATACAGAAGTTGTACGCTTATGAGAATATTCTCCCCCTTTACACAAAAAAAGGCATTTTTGTATGCTTGAGGTATAGAACTTTGATAAAAAATAATTTTGTTCTTACTAATTTTTCTTATTCATATATATAATTCCCGGATACTTAAGTCTTTCAAGAACTGTACTATTTTTAATAAATATTTGGAGTACATTTTCTTATTTTTTTATCTACGATATACAAAAATTATTCAGGGGAGAATTATATTTATTTATTGCCTTTCATTTCGAAAATGATTATAAAATTGTAGCTTCCCCTTTAGTAAGTAATATATTGTTTAGTGTTAATTGTTTATGATTGAGCAAATTTAACATTATAGATTCTACGTACAAAAATATGCCCTTAAATTTAATGCAAACTAAATTAAAACAAATTAAATTTAAAGCTTAATGTAATTTTAACAGAGTTAAAAATTTTTATTTTTAGTTGATAGAAGATTTGAATTTAAAGCTTAACATATTTTTAAAACACTGCTGTTGTTTTTTTTAGTAGATAGAAAATTTGAAATAAAAATGAGTTTAGCCAAAGGTTATCGGATTTGCAAGTGTACGTGAAAAGCTTTTTTCAAAAACACAAAAAAAAGTTTTTTTAAAAAAAATGTCATTCGTTATACCATGAAGGTCGAAAAAGTTCACCGTCATTTAAAAGGCTTCACGGCCATTTTTCAAAAAAATAAATCTTTCGGTGCTTAGCAGACTTCGTTCAGGTCATTCTTGTCTTTGATAAATTTCTTCTGGTCATTGTATTTCTTCTTCATGGTCTTAGGAATCCAGACTTCATTGAGTCGGTTGAACAACTGAAGTGGAGGGTCATACCAATTCAAGTAGTAATGGTCACGGGCAACACCCGCTTCTTTCAAGGTCAAATCAGCTAATTTCTGAGCTTCAGCAACCCATTGAGACTCGCTTGGACGACCACCGAAACTTCTGCAATAAAAATAATAGCAAATATAAGTGCTTTTGTTTTTAAAGTAAACTCTAGATAGTTAAAATTATAAAAATTTAAACACATTTATGAGTTAAATGTGAAGTTTTTAATAGATTATTTCATATTATATGTTCTCTTTGAACGTTATCATGATACACATATGACGAATATATGCAGGGACATCTTACGGCATGAGCTTACTGGGCCAGGGCCGAGGGTCTCGATCCCGGTGAGGCTTTGTTTCATCCTTAATAAGATCATGATCCAGATCATTTTAATGGTCAAATATTATTCCAGTATATATTCTCTGAAAAAGTCAATTTCAAATTGCATGTCTACTGGCAAAAGTGGGGGGTCAGACTGTATTATTACATGATGACCGTTGTCATGTTTAGGACTTGGCCTAGTGTCATAAACAATCATTCAACATTTAGCCGAAATGAGGCCATCGGTCGAGATTGCGAGTAGTGCCCATTTATTTGTTTCAAATCACCGTTTGAACGAGTATTTGACCATGCTTGTTATATAATATCTACTTTTAACGATCTCAAATAGGGCCTATTTTTGCATAGGGGTCCAGAGCCTCAAAAAAGATTTCTCCAAGAGAGGCCAAGGACCTCAAACAGTCTTAAGACATCCCTGATCAAGTGCCTCCGTTTGGGCTTTCCTTACATCCCATTGGAATCCTCGTCCTTCAACAAGATAATGCACCGTACCAGCGTTATTTAAGCTGTAATCTGCGGGACCCCTGGGGTTCCTAGCGTCTTTCTAGAAGGTCAGCGAAGGTCTCGCATTTAATGGTAAGATTTACAGACTCTGAAAAGCCTCGTGAAAAAATAGAAAGATAAGCAAACCTAGACAAGATCACTAAATTGCCCCCAATGAAAAAACTCTACTCGAAAATGAATTTCGATCAAGAATATTAATTCAGTTTTGTTATAGTTTGCAACTACACATACTCATTATTACAACGTAACTTTTTTAATTGAATGTTTGCAGGTTCCTTAAGGTATCCGACTACGTTCAGAACCGTAATTATAAAAAAGTGCATAAATGGATAATTTTCGTGATATTTAGAGTCACTCAGATTAGAATACATGCTTAAAATTGTTTTAAGGACATTTTGACAAAAAAGTTTATTTAAATATAATATTTGGCAAAAAATTAACTTAGAATAATCTTTTTTTCCAAATGTTCTCCTTTTGTGAAAAATGGTTTTATTATAATAATATTTTGCCTGTATATAGCTCAGACCTTTCTACTGAGGCTCAACTAGAAGTTTTGAATAATTTACATTATTTTCAGAGCTACCACCAATTGAAATAATTATTGGCGTTTTTTTCTTAAAATTGTTCTCCTCTGTTGTCGTAAAATATGAATAAACCCACTACTAAGTTATATATTTCAAAAATTTTAGTTGAGCCTCTGCACAGATGTCTGAGCTATATACAGGCAAAATATTATTATAATAGAAGCATTTTTTCACAAAAGGAAAACATTTGGAAAAAAGATTATTCTTAATTTTTTGCCAAAATATTGTATTTAAATAAATTTTTTTGTCAAAATGTCCTTAAAACTATTTTATGCATATATTCTAATCTAAGTGACACTAAATATCTTGAAAATTATCTATTTATGCGTTTTTGCAAAATCACAGTTCTGAACGTAGTCGGATACCTTAAAGGTTAAAAAGGAAGTGTTAAAAAAGTATGTGTATACGTAGCAGAAGCAGTCTTATGAGTGTTGATGAACCTTTAAATCACTCAGCCATATGTTGGGAATCAAGGAGGGATGCTCAAAATCTTCTGGGTCCGTGACGTCAGACTAGTGCATAAAAGGGTCCCACGGCGATCGAAAGCTTAAGAACTGCTGCATCATACCATTGTTCTCAAACTGAAATAAATATTCTACTGACATAATCGTATTTCCCTCGTCATCTAGGTTGACTGATCCCAATACCATGGAGCATACCAAGGATTCCAATAGGAAAAATGTTCTTCCTTTGATTCCACTCATTCAAATCTTCCTGAATTGCGAGAGATTTTGGGATTGGGTCTGTATGGCATCTTGATACTTCCGGTGTTTTGTCGATTCTATGATGCTGTACTGTATATATTTCATTGTGAACCATTATAATAATTAATCATCTTTAAGTGAATTATATTTAACCATTTAAGAATTAGTTTAATTTGGCTAATTGGAGACAGAATAGAAAAGTTACTGATGCCAAAACTTTTCAAACATATAAATTGTCAGTTACCAGGAGTTTTTTCCTCTCTATTCCTTTTTTTCCTTAATGTATTTTTAATCTTTTAGAACCGGAGTGGGCATTTAGTCGATCGCGATTGACCGTTGGACCGGCAAGACATTTTGGAGTGACCTCCATCACTACGACCCAAGACTCGCATTCTTAAAGAAACGTATTTGTGGAACACCAACGCCAGTTAGACTGGGGAATCGGCTTTTCACAATTCAAACGACAATATGTAGACGACCCATGTACCATTATTGGAAGTGCACGATGGCGCTTAATCTGTCATCATAGGGGAAAAAAGCGATCATCACGAAGTCAGCTGTATAAACGGGTTTTCTCCCATATGCCGACTAAAAGGGAAAGTAAACATCGATCGGCTCTTCCCGCGATAACACGGGGTTGGCTACTGAAACATCACCTCACAACCCTACACTTCCACATGATTAGATTCTTGTGTTGATGTTACGTCCGCGATGACGTTGTAACCAGAAGTGACAGTGATAAGTATAAAAGGACACTGACAGATTCATCGGTTCACGTACATTCGCTGTATTGAAAATTACCACGGTTTAGCAGTCCCTCATAGTTGTTCAAACATTGAACTCGAAAATGTTGTGTTATTATAGTAAAAATAGTAATCTGTAGTAATTTGTAGCTATTATTATTATGTTTGTATCTTGCGCCTTGCTTTAATCGTGATTTTAAAAGTGTAAGTTCTTTTTTTTTATTGTAGTTATGTAGGGAAAAAGTACATAGTCCGTATTTATTACTAAGTTATAATAAATATTCTAAACATTTATTTATTTATTTTTGCTCCTCACAGTTATACCACTAGGTGGACCGTAATACCTTGAAAATATTAAAAGTAGCTCGTACCCTGGAGAAGTCTGCCCCCTGTTTTAGAACATCCCAACAGAGTTTTAAAAGTTATTGTCCTTTTCTGCATTCGACTCTATTGATATTATACATTAATACTGAGTCAGTATGTGAGATAAAATTATACAACTTAAAGTAATATTATAAAATTTAGAACATTTTAAACAATTTCAAACTTTAACATTAATTTTAAACTTAAAATTTAAACGTTTTTAAATCTACTACTTATTTTTTTTCTCTTATTTTTGATATAGTAACAAAACTAGCATGTAATTTTTTTTGAATATTTTTAATTATAATTAGACCATTACTTTTCTGAGGAAAAAATTAAGTAATAGTCAATTATCCGTCCATGTTTTTAAAATCTAGAAATTTTTGCCGATTGTTGCCTCTCGTCAAAATAATGATTTTTTCCCCTTTTGCTCCTATTGGGTGAACAAAATCCTTGTTAAAAGTGGTGTCTTGGTAACCATAGGACCTTGAATTCCTAACTCGATTTCCCATAAGGTTATTTTCTCTTAGAATAATACTATTTTATTTTTTTAATCGCAAAAAGTTTCAAAGTTCTTACACAATATTGTGCGAAAATCAGCCAATTTTTAGTCGTAAATCAAGTCAATCGTACAGTCCAGTATCAAAATGCTAGTTAAGACTATAAGATTTATCACTAATAATTAAAATATTAAGATTATTTACTTAAAGGTGGATCATTCATTTTTGTCATGAATTTGATTTAAATAAGGAATTCTCTGACGAGAGAATCTCTTTAATTGTCATCAAGAACAGCTTTTAAAAAAATATGTTGTTTTAATCATAATTCTTTTCAAAACTTATTTCTCGAGTGAGTAATTTCTTACCTCACTACATATTTCTTGGGAGGCTCCCTCTCAAAGAAAAGATCAACATCTGTCGGGATGGGGAACTTATCGTCGTAAAGATCCTTTGGTACTAACAGAGACATTGTGTAGGTAGGCTCACACATGGAGTCCTCTTGACAGGGAACTACTTTTGTTCGGGTTGGAGTGGTACTGTTGATAAACTCTCCTGAAATCAATAAAAGGTTACCAAAATGTTTTCCAAAAAGTTTATTCGATAGAAAATAATATGACGCTTGAAAGATGTCTTTTTTTAAAGGGTAGAAAATGCGAGCAATCCAAAAAAAAGCTTAAAAAACGCAAGAACACTCCAAAATGTAGTTAGAATTCATGTAAATATGCAACAACGAATACCCAATTACAAAAAAGAATCTTTAAAAATTTAAAAATATTTAATTAATATGCAAACTTTTATGTTACATAAAATAAACTTAACCATATGACTATGTTTATGAATTAAATGTGTTATTATATATTAGAAAAATCCATTTATGAAATGAAACAAATGATGAAATGAAAATTCTTTTATCTATATATCCATCTTTTATTCAACTAAAACTAATGTATTAGATATATTTTTTTCAAATTTTGTTATTAATTGTAATTTAATTAAATGTAAATTTAATGTATCATTCATTTGAAATGATTACTATATTAAAATACGTTATTATTTATTTATGTCCAATGTGATAATAATGCTGTATTTTTCCCTCGCTTGAAAAGTACTCCTGGATTAAATCTGATTTTTCAACATTAAACAAATATAGAAAATCCTTGATTAAAAACTAGTTATTATTTTCCCTTTTTTTCAATTCCTACTATATAGCTCGCACACTCCATATATTAATTTATTTATTTATCTTGGTGGAATTTTCAATCGTTAATAAAATACACTTTTAAGCGCTCAATTGAGCTGAAATTTTATATACATGATTATTTTGGAAGACAATACAATAATTTAATTATAATTAATAAGAATTAATTGATTAAAACTAATTATTTAAAGAATTACAAATACAGCCACGTTTGCATCATTTTTGGCAACTCAGCGACCCTTTTGGCGACTTGTGTCCATACTTGAGAATGTTTTATTTTCTCACGTTTTAAAGCATTCAGTTGAACTGAAATTTTATATACACGATTGTTTTGGATGACAATAAGATACCTTAATAATAATTAATAGAAATTAATTACCACTTAATGTTGTGATTCTGTCATATGTATATACATATTTATATTAATTGTAACTAAAGGGTGTTTTTTTAGAGGTATAGAACTTTAAATTGCAATAAAACAACGATGTATTATTCGATAGACATGAATTTTTTTTATTCGAAAGATAATCTTGTGGCATTAAATTTTAAATATGATCAAGCAAGGCGTAGATTCGTCGAATGGGCCCAAAACGAGATTGCCGTTGTTCCCGATTTTCATAAGCGAATTTTGTTTAGCGATGAAGCGCACTGCTGGTTGAATGGTACGTCAACAAACAAAACTGACGCATTTGGAGTGAAGCTAATCCACAAGTGTATGTCGAAACACCGTTACATCCAGAAAAACTGACTGTTTGGTGCGCTTTATGGGCTGGTGGAATCCTTCTTCAAAAACGATGAAGGCCACAACGTTACAGTCAATGGTGATCGGTATAGAGCCATGATTACTAACTTTTTCATTCCTGAATTGAACAATCATGATGTCCAGGAGCTGTGGTTCCAACAAGACGGCGCAACATGTCACACAGCTCGTGCCACAATCGATTTATTGAAGGACACGTTTGGTGACCGCCTAATTTACGTTTTGGACCTGTGAATTGGCCTCCAAGATCTTGTGATTTAACACCACTAGACTATTTTCTGTGGGGCTATGTAAAGTCATTGGTCTATGCGGATAAGCCACAAACGCTTGACCATTTGGAAGACAACATTCGCCGTGTTATTGCCGATATACGGCGACAAATGTTGGAAAAAGTCATCGAAAATTGGACGTCCAGATTGGACTACATCCGAGCCCCAGCCGTGGCAGTCCTATGCCAGAAATCATATTTAAAATGTAATGCCACAAGATTATGTTTCGAATAAAAAAATTCATGTCAATCGAATAATACATCGTTGTTTTATTGCAATTTAAAGTTCTATACCTCTAAAAAAAAACACCCTTTATTTAATAAAAAGTAGCCAAAATAAAAAATTTCTTTGTTGATCTAAGTAGGAATTGACTTAAGAAATTTTTTTTTATTACTTGTTATGTTGAAATAAACTTTGTTTTCCTTACCTCTAAGATTATCTCCTTGAATGTATCGGAAAAGCTTCTTGTAAAGATTTATTTGTGCTCTAGAGAGAGAAGGACCACTTTCTTTTGCACTGATCCAAACAGTGGAAGGATATTGTCGTTCCTCATATTCCTATACAAAAATTTGCTAAGTCATGAATGAGTGAGAGAGTAAAACGTACGTTAAAGTTGAAATACAAAGCAACAGGGGGGCTTTCTGTGACGGACCTCGTAATTTTGAACTTTAGTTTAGTTACAAGAACGACAACTAAGCTGGAGTCCCCTTCTCCTAACTACCACCCTACACCAATGGGATGGCATTGAACCTCGATAGTTTAACTTATTAAAAAGGAATTCTTATCCTCAATAATCGCTGATTTCCTTTTAAAAATAAAACTGGGCCAAAATATTTTTTAAAAGAAACTGTAGTCAAATAAATTTAAAAAAGCAAAATTATAAGTAAATCAAGTCAATTTTGTTGATATAATGACAAAAAGAAAATTTATACATTTATAAATGATTGCAGCTCCGACTAGGACTTATTCCCTGAATCATAAAATTAATTCTTTAACTGTAATTAAAAGTGAACAATAAAATTTTATGTATTGCATAGATAGAAAATAGATAAAATTATATTTTATCATCAGTTCTGGAATTTTTCAATAAATAAAAATTTTAGGTTAAAATTTTTCTCAAATAAATAATTATTAACAGAATTATTATACTTTAAGCCATATAATAGCTTGTATGAACGTAATAGCTTGTATGAAAAAAACATATGCATATAATCTAAGCTGTAGATTTTGGGGTTTTATTATTGATTTAATGTTGTTTGTTATGACCCACGTATGATTTGTTCGAAATTTGAAACGAAAGAAATTCTTGGGTTAATTAAAAAAATTTCCGCTCTTAAGTATAAAAATAATTTTGCTACTATAATACAAATTATGGATTAAATTTTTTGTTAGATATAATTAGAATCAATTTTTGTAATATTATTATCAGTAAAATTTGTAGTGTATTTTTAAAATAAAAAAATACACACACACAATATTTTTTAAAGAATGCAAAAGTTTTTCTTACTGGATGTCTAGAAATGACTTCATAGTCAATGCATTCTACTCCCCTGTGTTCACACGACAAGCATTGTCCAATCTGTTAAAATAATAGAGTAAAAAAACGGAAACTATAAAAAAAAAGCTTTCGAAACATGCATACAAAAATTTTCATACTTTATTTCTGAAAATAATATATTTTTTATAGATTACTGAATCAAAAAAATAAATTAATACAGTAGTTTATATTTATACAAAAAATAGTTTAAACCAGTCTTAATTAAGTCTGCTTAATAATGAATAAAAGTTCAATTAGATTATTTTTTTTATTTCAAAATTCTTATTTTAAAAAAATATATATTATACTATTTTTAAAATTTCAATCCAAATTCAAATGAATAGTTAAGAGGAACAATAAATTAAAACTGCATTTGTATATTTTTTTAATAAAAAAGAAAGCATTGAACAATCGAACTCATTTTTATAGTATAATGATGATCTAATAGTTTAATATTTTTGTTCTAAAATCATTTTTGTAAAATTATGCTTCTATTTCTCGCACATAGAGCATACAAACAACTTTGCTTAATACAATTTTTCACATATTTTTATATTATTATTTCTATGCTGTCACGTATTTCCAGAAAATGTTAAAATAAAGTTTACTTATTAATTTCTTTTATACATACCTGAACAGCAAGAAAAGTGCTTAGTATTATCCAAATCCCCATTTTCTTGGAATTTTCAGTTCTCCTATAAAACGAACAAAGTTTGAGATTTTTTTCAGAAACTTAATAAAATTATATTTCGTATTATCTTCATAATACAGAATAAACAGAAACATTCATAATTTATTCATGCTAAATTTTACAATGCATGATTTTATTTATTACTTCACTTCTCAAAATGAAATGAAATATTCATTCTTTGTTCGATGCAAAATAGAAAATAAATAAAGTTTTATCAATAAACTTTTAATAAGGTATTTTAAATTTCCTTTTAAATTCATTAAAAAAATGCTTGTGCAGATAGTTTTTTTATAATACAGACGACTTTTTACTTTGCGGTTTGAAACTATATAGAGTAACTTGTATAAAATATATATTTATTATAAGTATTTTTATATTAAGTACATTGTACACAGAAAAGAACACAAAAAATTGTTCTAAGCAGTAGTTTTAAAGTATTATTCATTTTTGCATATATTGTTTGCTTCCAGTGCTCTCGTATATCTTTTGAGATGCAAGTGCAAGTAATAAAAACTTAGATTTAATTTGTATATTTGAATGTAATACTGTACACTACTCTTCATGAGTAGTATGTGCATTCTCTGTATGAGAAAAAAATCTGAACCTATTTTAAAGTATCTCTTAATTTGTATGAAGAGATGTATGAGATCAACAATATAAATACAATTATTTTTCATACTGTTTTACTAGCAAATTGGGTGTATTTATAGATGTTCAGCAAGGGTAAACTCAAAGGCAAACTTGGACCAAGCAAACAGGATTTCATTTTAGGTGGGCCGCAAAAAAATCAAAAACGTAGTTTATTTCAAATAATACATTATAATAAACATTTATAAAAGAACAACCCAAATTTAATGCTTGTGTCCTGACACTTCTCTCTTGTCATTTCTTCTCTACTACTATCTTTCCTGTTTCGGGAGAAATTTTGTTTGCAGTGATTATTTTCAAAACTGACCAAGGTGAGCATCAATAATACCATTTCTCTCTAACAGGATTCTTCTTTCCTTTCATATCTTAAAATAACTTTTCGCACCGATAAATACTTCAAAACACGGAAATAACTTCCTATGCGAATTTTCGAGTATTTTCAAACGTAGCTGGGTTTGTAAAATTCGAGCACACCCAATTCAATTAATTTTACCACCAAATTTGAGTCGCACTGAATCTCGATCACCTCCATTTACTTATGGCTAGGGACTAAGTCTATATTTATTGAGAAAATCGAAGGAAACAAACGAAATTTGTCTTTCAAAGAATTAAAATCTGTAAATCTTTTTTTCAAATTCAGTTCTAAGATTAGAATTTTTTTCTGTGTGTTTTTGACACGATGCAGTATTAACTAAATTTGATTTGTTCATGTTGCGCATCAGGAAGTGCGTCAAATCTCTACTTTTCAATAGATTTTCCCAAAGATTATATGTTATTCTGTGCCTATATATTTACCGGGCAGCAAAAATGTTCGTTTCGGGCCTCATGCGGCCCGTCGACACCTCTGATGTACATTATCTATGTCATTATTCAAATGCAATGTTTGAAGAATTTCAAACAATTTCAACTTAAAACAATTCTTATATTTATAAATAAAATACAAATGCAACGAAAGATTATTAAGAATTTTTTAAAAAACTATCTTAAAAATAATTGAGCGCACCTAAAATACAATGTAAATGATTTGGGAATCCAGGACACAACTTATATTGTTACAAAAATAATATCTCAGTATATATATTTCCAGTAATAAGAATACGGTATAAGTATCAATTTATAAGCATTGAAAAAATTTCTTCAATATAAAAACTCTAGATTATATTATCTTTGAAAAAAAATTACATGACTGTGCTATATCTGTTATACACTTTCTGTTTTATCCCAGCATTAAATGATAACCTTTTAATGTTCCTTATTTTACTAAGACAATTCATGTTTATAGGAATAGGTAATAAAGAATATCAATTTCCAAAGACTTTAACTCTTTAACTAGTTTAAGCAAAAAAAATGCGGATTTAAGAAGCTTTTTCCCTTGTAAAACACTAGAAAAAGATTCATTTTATCACTCGATTTTACATGATGCTGAATAAAGGCGGAATTTTAATGTCTCCTTTTTTAAATTCATACAGTGTTCAATATAAATTTTCATGGTAAAAAAATAAGTATCGAAATGCAATTCTTTACAATTGGTATTTTAAAAATGAAACTAATACAGCAATTCGAGACAAAAAAGATTGAGAGTAAAAGTAAATTAAGCAAGAAATTTTCTCAATAATTTCTTCTGAGAGGGAAAAAATGTCATCTTCTTTCTATATCTCTACATTATCTTCCTTTATTCATTTAGTCACCATTTCGGTACGTTTTACTAAACGTTGTTAGCAGATCGCATTCCGGTATAAATATTTTCCTCTTATATACCGTATTCCATACCTATCATATAATGTATTTACATAAAGAACCCAACTTCGTGTAATTTTTTGCACAATTTTACAATCATCGTTTTCTATAAATTGAATTGATCCCTAAAATAGGAAACGTTAGGAACTGGACATTTTCTTTTAAAAAAATCAATCTATCAGCAAACGAAAGAATTAATTAATCTTATTTCCTTCTCCTTCCCCAACTATCCCAGCAAACGTGAACAGAAATATTTTCTCCGCGGATGAAAAACAACTCGATCCGTCAGAAAAACTTCGGAAGAAAACAAAACTTACCTCTTCGAGAGCGAGGAGGTGAATGAGAAAGAGAGAGAGACCTTGACACTGAAGCGGGAATGGCAGTCCGTCTTCTTCGTCTACTATTTATAGCCATGGTCAAGAGCGAGAGGTCACTGATAAGAGACCGGTATCCCGCCCAAACAACCCAAATCTACTCCAGCTCTTCTTTTTAGTGTCACGAGTGCACGGTCTAGGCTTTCCTTCCGGGAATGAACGGGTTCCTTGGCATCGGAAAAGGATAAAGATCTCGAGAACGATTCAATGGCCACTGAGAGCAGCTTGTTTAACACTAAAAATTCAGTCGAATTCGTGCAGAGAAGGTCGGGTAAAGAGTTGATGTTTTGCAATCTGTCATATGCTTCAGATGTTCTTTTTCGCTTAATACCCATGCTCTGGTCCCGCTTTGAGTGGTTTAAAATCGAGGTTTAATTGTGTCGAACTGGTATGGTGAAGATTGTTCGTCCGATATCCGCTTTGCCATCCCCCGAAGTGTTTTGGTTTGCAAGGGTTTTTTTTTTAGGTTGTTATCCAAAATCGTACTTTCTTGAATCGAGTTCTGTAAACAGTAATTTATTCGGGCTTTTGAATTTTTAACTTGAATTTAAAGGCAAAGAAAAATAATGATAATAATAGAAACCGGGAAATTAATATTCTGAGAATTGGTATTCAAGATTATATAAAATCTGATGAAGAATATCCAGACAATATAAGAATCAAAATAAATTGCTGTATAATTTAATTATTTGCCCTTCAGATTACAATCCTTTTCCGAAACAAAGGAATAAAGGATTCATTTTACAATAACAATCATAAGAGAATCACGAATTTTATTCTCTGAAAGACAATGGAGGGGGTATCTTCAAAAGTTTTTGTGATAATAGTGCATTAAAATTTGAGAAAAAAAGTTCGGAAGACAAAACCTTATTACGAATTTACTTCATGCTTGAAGTAAAATAAGGCACATGATGCCAGATGGTTTTCTTACTTCTCAAAAAACTCAAGTCGAAGAAGAAATATGAAAATAAAAAATTTAGCTGAAAATAATATCTTTAAAAAACCAGTTCCTTTTCATAAATTTTAATGAAGCTCTGCATAAACTAGTTATAAGATAGACGAAAAAGCTCTGAAATTGCAATAAGAGTTTAAAAAATACATCATAACTTTTAACTAAACTGATATTACAATAATACCATAAACATCTGTCTAAATAAATATTCTTTTAACTTTGTGTAAGAATTCATAAGAAAAGATAGATTGTGTGTGGCAAAGTCGCAAATTTTCAATATTCACTAAAATTAGCGATTTACGACAATGATTGTTGGTGAAAAACTGCTAAACATTAAATCAGATTTTGAATATATATGTATGAAGACTTATTTAAATTCCATTGATAAAGAAGACACATGATTAAGGCTCTGTAGAAAATGTATAGTTAGTATTCTGTAAAGAAATTTATAAATTTTGAAAAATATTTTATGCAATTATTCAACTTACATTAAAGCAAGCCTTTACTTCTTACAATTATTTTTATTATGAACAAATTAAGGAGTTATCCTAAGGTGGGTCAGTAAGGCTACTATATATCTGCCCAACTGTGAAATCCCAGCTATAAATTTGAGTTATTTTCATATATATAGATAAACTGTTGATTTAATTTTTTTAGTAATAATTTAGATTATATATCAATAATTTTAATTTTTAATCCTAATTATTTGAACTTAATAAAAATTCATTTGACACAAACAAAGCGGAGCTTTTGGATTTACAATTAAATATTGATAATCATTTTTTAAAATGTAATATTTTTATAAAAGAGGAGTCCGCGTTAATTTTCATATTGTTACAATGCCTTTTTGGAATATCAAAATTCACACTTTGCTTTACAGAAATATGCTTAATTACTTCCAAAGAAATTGTGATCTAAGTACTGGTCTTACAGAAAAACTCAATACTTTATATATATATACACTCTGTCGCAAAAAAATATATGCACCCAGAAGAAATTGAGCTACATTCACGAAATTTGGTATGCATGTAGTGTATATGAAACTAAACAAATGATTAAAAATTCAGAACAAAATATCATTTTATTAAGCGGTTACAGCTTGCAAAAGGTTAAAAATCAGTAAGTAGTAAAGCCACCTCTGGCAGCTATACAAGCCGAAATTCGGCGTGGCATCGATTCAATTAGATCACTTATGACCCCCTGTGGAAGATCCTGCCATAGTCTTTGCATCTGCGCAGTTAATTCTCCTGTATCTCGGGACGGCTGCAGTTGCCTTCCCAGCGCGCCCCAGACATTCTCTATTGGTGAAAGATCTGGTGACCTGGCAGGCCATGGTAGGACGTCATATCCTTGAAGACATTGTTGGGAGAGTCACGCAGTATGTGGACGAGCATTATCCTGTTGATAAATGGCACCTGGGCGACTTGATAGCATGGGTAGCACAATCGGCGTTAAAATATCGTCCACATATCTGCAAGCTGTCAAAGTGCCTTGAAGGACCACTAAAGATGATCGTGTGTCCCAAGAAATTGCTCCCCACACTGTCACACCTTGTGAAATTGCTGTATGCCGCTCGACAATAAATGCCGGATCGGACCGCTGGCCGGTGCGCCTCCAGACACGTGTGCGGTGGTCATCAGCACTGAGACTGAATCGGGATTCATCACTGAAGATGACACGTCTCCAGTCTGTCACACTCCAAGTTGCCCGAGGTCGGCAAAAATCAAGTCGACACTGCCTATGATGTGGGGTCAGTGGTAAGCGTCTTAGCGGACGTCGGCTCCTCAAGCCAACTTCGGTCAGTCGTCTCCTTATGGTTTCTCTTGATGGCACTGGATGTCTGGAAGGAGGTAAGTGGCGTTGAATTGATGCTAGCAACGTTGTTGGTACCGAAGTGACCACTCTTCTGATTGCACGATCCTCGCGATCATTTGTGTTCCTGGGACGTCCTGACCCTCCGCGACGGTACACTCTACCTTCTGTGATCCACTGTTGCCAACACCGAGCACTTACCATATCGCTCCGACCGAGGTGGCGGCCGATACGTCTATTCGACCAACCTGCTTCTCTGAGGCCTATTATACGGCCCCTATCAAAGTCCGTCAGCTGCTCGTACTGCCGCCGGTTACGTCTTAGAGGCATCCTAAGTCTCAATATCGTCTATCAAAGTCATCAGATTCGTTTGGATAGCCGTACGGCGCTCGTACTCATGCTTTTAAACTCTCCCAGTTGCGCAACTAATATGCGCATAGCACACTTAGCCTTGTCTCATTGGCTTCGAAATTTTAATCATTTGCATATCTCTTACCAGACTACATTCTTGCCGAGTTTCGTGATTGTAGCTTGATTTCTTCTGGGTGCATATATTTTTTTGCGACAGAGTATATATATATATATATATATATATATATATATATATATATATATATATATATATATATATATATATATATATATATATATATATATATATATATATATATATATATACAAAAAGTTTTATTAATACACTCAGGAACATTGAAAATAGCGACCCAAGAAGAAAGCATCGGATTGAAATGAAATTTAATACACATAATGACACAGATGAGAGATACACTTGATCTCAAAAACAAGACAATTAAACGAATACAGGGTGTGCAACGACACAAATACTGGGCAACTTCAATAGCGCATTGGACCACCTCCAGCTGCAATACATGCCGCCACACGGTCCGGCATTGTGTTGATTAGACACCTTATACTGTCCTGAGGCAGATGGGCCCACAAATCTTGAACAGCCAACTCTAAATCATGTACAAAGTGACACGATGGCATCTGGCATTTTAGTTGATCCCACACGTGCTCTACAGAGGAAAAATCGGGGGAGAGGGCCGGCCATGGAAGAGTCTGAAAATGACGTAGGAAGTCTTGAGCAACTCTTGCTGTATGCGAACGAGCATTATCTTGCTGGAAAATTGCCAGTGGGAGACCATTTAGGAAAGGTCCTACATGGGGTCGAAGAATATCATCAACGTAACGTTGGCCCGTTAAGGTTCCACGCATCACAATTAAAGTGGACCGGCTATCATAGGCTATGGCCCCCCTGACCATTACACCAGCTGTGCGGGAAGTGTGACATAGAACAGTGTGGGGGAATTGTACCGCTCACCAGGGTGCCTCTACACCCGTACATGGTTATCATCTGTCCCCCAAACAAACCGGGATTCATCACTAAACACAACCTTTAGCCAATCTGTGACATTCCACATTGATCTGGCTTGGCACCACTGTAGACGCAGTTGTCGATGTTCCGGTGTTAAAGGGAGTGCGCGGAAAGGGCGCTTGGATTTAAGATTTGCTTCTGCAAGGTGTCTGGAAATTGTTTGTGGAACAATTGCTACGCCTACGTCTGCTCGTATCGTTGAACGAGTCACTGTGGGGTCCACAAGGGCTTGCCGCACGATTCTTCGATCCTCTCTCCTCGTGGTCTTCCTGGTCGCTCCAGACCCGGTTTTCCGCGCGTGGGTACCTTCTCGTGTCCACTGCTCCCAACAATTTCTAACGGCACACTCCGAACGATCCACTTGGCCAGCAACATTGCGCTTCGACCAGCCTGCAGTTTTCAACCCGATGATCAGGCCTCTCTCAAACTCGCCTAACTGTGAGAGATGTTTTCTAGCACGTTTACCTAGCATGTTTCGCTTACCTAAGTCTTCCTACAATAGGCGGGTAAACGTCCCGTTGATGAATCTTCGAATTTGCGCTGGCTTATATAGCACCCTCTTCCTGATTGTAGCACCACCCCGGCGTGTATGAGCATGCGTATTGGCACAAAACTTGGATCATTTGCATATCACATTACGCTGTACTTATTTGCAAAGTTTCGTGATTGTACTTAACTTCCTTCTTGGGTCGCTATTTTCAATGTTCCTGAGTGTATTACTTACAGAACATAACTATCCTCTTTTAACTTTCTTTATACACATATTCTTAAGAATAATGTAAATAATATGCTGTTATTTTACTTTTACACTTTTTTGAAAATATTTTCTCTTTCAATTTTTCGAATTTCTCTCTTTTTTTTAATCTATTTGAATATTTTATGTTAAAGCAGTGCCCTCCAGCCTTTCTGTCACTGTGGACTAGTGAACGTTTGATAATTTTACCGCGGACCGCTGGAAGGGGGGAGGGGAGGGAGTTGAACATTGACTGTTTGTATCTTATATATATTGTTCTTTTTTAATTTAATTGTATTTAAAAAGGTCTTTTCAGAATAAATTTGGCAGTTACACCAAAAAATGAATACCAAGTGATTTAGCATGGAATATTAAGTGATTTCCAAGAAAAACCGCACAAACCCAAGAGAAATACAATACAGTAAATGAAATTGAAACAATTAAAGGTTTCTTGGGCAGCCCGGTACCATTTGATCCAAGGACCAGTACATTTCCACGACCGAGAGGATTGGGGATCAATGCTATAAGGCATGATTAACCTTACATCACTGCACTAAGTCAGCAAAACATAATGGTTTGGTATTTATTAAGTCTCATGTTCTAGGTTCCGATATTAAGATTTTTATCTCCTACTGATTTGTAGGATACACAATAAATCCAATAATATAAAGTAATAAATAATACAATTATCAAAAAGCAAATAATAAGGGTGTATTAGTAAATATATACTACAAATCAGAAGAGATAAAAGTTTGAATATCTGAAACTAGAACATGAGACCTGTTAAAAGCAAAACTATTATGTATGAATGTATATTATTAAAACTTATTTTATAAATATATCATCCTATCGTCCAGAAAAGAAACAGCCTTTTAGCTTTACCGATTTATTTTAAATATTAAAAGAAACTTTCAAAACAAACTAATAAAATATTAATACAATAATACTCAAGAGTTCACCATCGGATCTCCTATTTTAGAATCGTCTTTTTTTCTCCGTCATTTTCTCTCTCGCTCGTCTTTTCTCGTTCGCTTAATGGAATTGAGTGGAAGCGGGCTGCATGACATATGTGTGCATTTTTAATGTAAAATATTAAACTAATATTTTCTTTCATTAGGAAAGATAAATAATACAGTAAATCCCATTTTTATTCACACATTTGATGGTTAAAAAATAAATACTATGAAAACGTGTGCATTATTTAACTGGCACAGCAAAACTTTAAAAAAAATAATCTTTTTAACAAGCTATTTTTTTTTTCTTTTTTGTATTTATAATTTAAAGTTTTATTAAAAGGCGTAGAAATTTCTTACTAAATGATGACAATATTTTAGTTCAAAGAATAAAGTTTCAACAATGGCAAAATGACTGTAAAGTAGAAGTTCAATTTCACTTAATCCAGCGTTTCTCAAACTGTGGGGCGCCCCCTTGAGGGGCGTGACAACTCTACAAGGGGGCGCGAGCAAATTGAAAAGTCGAAAAAAGAAGATTATTTGAAAAAAATTAATTTTCTGAAAAAAAGTAAACAAACAAAATACATAGTAAAAAATAAAATACACATTTACACTGATACATTACACTTATAAATGTATCCGTGCTACACAATGTATTTTATAATTAACAATACTAAGTTAAGAATGTTTAATAATTACCAGTGAACCCATGGGATTGTCATGTATAAAATTATATACAAAAAGTACATATAAAACACTTATCTTGATAATTTGTTCAGTTTATAATAAATCCTTTACCTCCAAATAAAAGTTTTGCTATTAGCATCCCAATGTCAACCGTTTTCTATATGTCTTCGCGCGTGTAAGATAAATTGGGGGGGGCAGAAATAAAGAAGTAAATAATCTGAAAAAGTAAATCCTTCACAAATTGTCAAGGTCCTTTTATTGCATTCCAAAATTTTATGGATAGCAGTGCACAGAAAAAAACCGTACTTCGGGAAAACGTATATATACGTTAGGAGAAATTAATCTTTTGGCTGAGCGAGACGTTTATATACGCCGGTGGTACTAAAGAGGTCAAAGTCGTATCGTATTTTTAGCATCAGAGTATAATATTATTGAATTTAATACATTGTTATTGTATGAGGGGGCTCGATGAAAATTAGGATTGAATATTGGGTCGTGAATATTGAAACTTTGAGAAGAACTGACTTAATCTGATCACAGCACATCATAGCTCTATCATCGTGAAGAACATATTTCGATGCTAATTTTGTATTGTTATTTTTAGCAATCCTTGTACTATCAATTTCTCATGTATAGATTCAATTATTATCTTTAAAAAATAAGTATCATCCTCCTTTCTGCGCACACACACGCACAAAATATATAATAATTATTAAGTTAAGAAGGATTTTCTAATTTTTATGATAAGGTATCTGACTACATTCGTAACCGTGATTTTGCAAAAGTGTGTAAATGAATAATTTTGTGACATTTAGTGACACTTGAATTAGTATTTTCATATAAAATTGATTTAAGAATATTATTACAATAAAAAATTATCTAAATGCAATTTTTTAGCAAAAAATTAAGAAAAAATGACAAGCATTCAAATCCTTCCCCTTTTATGTAAAATGCCTCTTTAATAATAATATTTTGTTTACATATAGCTAAGACTTTTGAACCGAGCCTGAACTAGGATTTTTGAAATATATGATTTACAAATGTATTTATTCGTTTTAATACATCAGAGTAGAGAAATCTTTGTAAAAACATGGTTTATTATTTCTGTTGATAGTAACTCTGAAAATAATGTGAATGTTTCAAAACTTCTATTTCAGGCTTTATAGAAAAGTCATCTATATATCTATAGGATAAATAACATCATAGAAGCTATGTCCGTATAAGGAGAATGTTTTGAAAATACGTATGTTGTTTTTCCTCTATTTTTGCCAAAAAGAAATGTATTGAAATATTTTTTATTGCAATAATATTCTTAAATAACTTTTATATATATATTCTAATTCCAGTGACACTAAATATCTCCAAAAATTATTCATTTATAAACTTTTGTAAAATATCAGTTCCGAACGTAGTCACAGTAACCTTTTAAATAATTCAGTCAACTAAAACTATTAAGAAGCTCGATATAATATTGAGTTTTAAAAGATTAAAATCAATTTTGTACTTTTCATTTAAAATGCATAATCTAATATATAATATAAGCAGCGAATATCTAAAATATTCAGGAAATTTTAAGCATATCTCTTCCCAAATTAATCAACTCAAAACTTTTAAGATTTAGAGCTCATAACGATTTAATATGCTCCATATTAAAGTAAAATTGCCCAATAATATTTTCTTTCTTACCTCTTAAAAAATGTATACGAGATCCTGTAGTCACGTAGTAGTATGATCGGTGATAGAGCTCGTCTTGCCTACCTACTATGCTGTAATGTTCACTGTCGATGATAATGTGCTTTGTAAATGTATTCTACAAGAGCGGTTTTGGTGAAGAACATCCGTAAGTATTTATCATCCACACATCTACGAAAATATGTCAAAAATTTCACATTATAGCCCTTCTATGATAACAGCTTGGAAGCGTCTTGGAAATCTCATTGTGTATGCAGAACAACCAATAAAGATGCGTCATAAGAAGACTCATAAAACATTTACGCATGCGTGATATAGATAACGCAATTTTGAATGGTTATGCTTTTGTATGAATAAATCTTTCGCTACTAATTTATTATGATTCATTTTGTTTTAATTTATAGGTGTAACTTTCTGGAAGTAGAATTTTCCGTTAGTGTCATACTATATTCAACTTTAAACATAAAAGTAAGCTTTTAATTCAGCTCATCTTCAAATTTTAAATCTTAATCTTTCTACATTTCATCCTAAATTTTTAATGAATGATGTTAAATTATTGAAATCAAATGCCTCTTTAGAAGTTTATCTTTCAAACTTCCTAGATGTTCTGTAATTTTTCTATAATGTAATGCTTTCTATAATATTCCTTTGGAGTTTTTGAACTTGATGGAAGTTGCTTTATTTTTTCAAAAATAAAAGTAAGTTCAGCTTTTTTCGCTTTTGTGGCACAGTGTCCAAAATTTACTATATATTTTGCTTTTAGCATGTCTTTCTAAAGTCCAATAAATTTGCCACCAAAAGTTATAAGCAACAAATCACAAAATTACTACAAAAACTACTTAGAAAATAAATTTAAAATTAAACTAAATTTCTTATTACTCAATGTGAATGCTTACTTGAAAAATTTTAATTTTAAACAAACATACATCAAAAAATTTAATATTTTATAATTTAATAATATCATATAATTTATTGAAATATTTATCTGATATAATATGTTGTTATTATCAAAAAAACTTCTTTTTAATCAAACGGGTTTTTTCTGTATATTTGTTTTTAATTTTTTCTCCAAAATGCAAAAAAAAATAGAATAATTAAAAATATTTTGACAATATTTCTTTCAAATAATTCCTTTTTAGAAAGCAATTCTTCAACAGTTTAAATTTTTTAAAGAATTGAAGATTTTGAACTAAAAAAGAAGGCTTTTTGATATTTGAGCTCAAATTAATTATTATTAAATCATCTAATAACTGAAATATATATATATAACACTAATTAAAATATAATTGATTTTCCCATGCTCAGTAATTTGTACTTATGAATTTCATGCATTTTTTTTATCAAGAAACGTTAATTCTTATATCCTAATTAATGAAAGTTAGGCTCAGTTTTCTTTGTTATATATTTTACCTAACTTCTATACTTTTCAGGTAAATTTTTCTACTTATTCTGAAAAATAAAATGCTGCTTGTTAACTAATATGTATATATCATCAAAAATATTTTACCTTCTTTTATTTTCATACCTTATCCTTTCTCTGACATAAACATTAAGATAAAAATTACAACAAATATATTGCACACTCAGTACGCGCAATCATTTCGCTCTTTTCAGACAAAGAAAATTTTCCACCCATTTTACAAATACTATCTTGCGATCATTTTTTTCCAAATTAAAAAAATCATTTATTCCCTTACTGGTCATTGCAATTTTAAAGCGTACCTCAATAGATTTGACCTGTGTCCTTCCAAACTTTATGACTGTAATGTTTGTGGGGAGTAAAGTGTTAAGCATCTTATCCATTTTTTTAATTTAAGAAAAAGAGAAAATGCCCGAAAATTAAACTGCCTGCACTTAAAATCAACCATCCACCTAATATTTTTCAACTTGTTTCAAGTAAAACTCCGTTCACTTTATTTTGTATCTCCATTTATTTGATTTTGTAATTTTTTGTAAATTTTTCGTTTATCTGTTTTTGTAACTTCATTGTATTGGTTTTGTAACGTTAATGTCACACTTTGTGATGTATATTGGCCTTCGTAACTTATTTGCTTTTGTTATTTCATTATTTCGAGCTTTTGTTTTGTTTTTTATTAACATTTATCTTATTTTGTTTATTTTACTTACTTCTGTAAGCCCCGTGTGATACTTGTGGTGAACGGGAGTTATTTAATCTGTCTTCAGTAAAGAAAAAATATATTCAAGTGAATATTTTAAACTCTCTGGCATTTTGTTGCCATTGTAATGCAGCAGAAACGACTTCCACAACTGGATGAAGAATAAATATTTTTAAAAAAATTCATAGAAAATCCTTTTTAAATATTTTAATAACAGGTTTGCTGAAAACCAGACTTCTTTATAGAAATAAAAATATCTACTCTAACGTAAATTATTGAAGTAAAGTTATAAGCTAGAGATCTTCAAAAATTAAATAGCTAAGATGATATAACATTCCAATAATGATCATCGAATATTAAGTATTAATTCTAATTATTAAGAGGTTTATAAGTGCTGCTATCGTTGTATCATTTTGGACTGTAATTCCTTCTATAAAAGTCATATGACATATTCCATCCCTGCTGTAAATACCAGTAATACAATCCCCTTTCTTACAAAAGGAAAATTTATTAAATTTAGAAGAGAACGTTGTGTTATAAGAATTGTGAACTAGTGTAACGTGACTTTTATTTAATTTAATTAATTTTTGAACATGTCATTTTATTATATTTAATTTATTTAAAATTATTTGTGGAAACCACATTTTAATTTAAGATCTCGAGAAAAATTTAACTTCATGTTCTATTCTAAGAACTTTTTAGTGCGATGTTGTTATAAAATTATTATCTAGAACCAGAGGTATGCTTATTTTATTTTTATTTATTTATAGAAATTGTTTAAGTGATTAAACGTATAATCAAAACTAAACAAAACCAATTTTTGAAGATCATTCTAAAAAAAATCTTAAAATTACGTCTTTCTCTTAAAAATAAAAGAATCGTTTGTTGCAAGTAACGCATAAAATACTAAAGCAATTCTAAAGGAAAGGATGCCTATTTTCTTGAAAGAAGCAAGAATTTAAATTTCGCATAGAGTTGAAAAAAAGAGTTTATCCTCGATATATCGAACATACATGTAGGATTTTTCATCATCTTGTTTCGTATATCAAATGTATTATAATTTTTAATGTTTTATTTGGTTTACTATTCTCGAAATTTGACCTGATTGCTTCACCTATCATTCTTTGAGGGTTAAAAACTCAAAACTGCATTCAATAACGCAAAATGAATTATTGTTCCTTTGTCAACATTCTATGAGTTAGAGCATCCCCATTTTCACGGTCAAGGTCTTAAAAACATCCACCAATCCAAAACACGAATCCAACCCTTTCAGTGGCCCCTGCCGTGAAATTTGGTAAGTCGCCTTAAATGTCCCAGTAACAAGTTTTTTGTATCCTGAGGTTATAAAAGGTTTGACTCCTTACAATTATTCAAGTTTGTGATAGTGTGAGATAGGGTGGTGTTGAAGTATGCGTTATGAATATAAATATTTGTGCTTTTATTTAAAAATACTAAATTGAAAACAGGTTGTTAAACTAACAGATGGATATGTTTTGTTTGTTCGAGCTCTTTTAAATTCAGTTACAGTACTTTGGAAACCACAATTGAGTTGTATTACGTTGTTTAAGAGCCTTATTCTTCGTGACTAGATCTCAATTCTTCATTTGTATTCTGAGTGCTTGCTTTTTCCTGTTAGATGTGTTATAAACAATGATTTAATAAATATTTCTGAAAAGGCATTCTTCAACTACTTAAAACACTTCGTAATAATAATGCTAAGCCAGCAATTTCAATTCTTTGTACTCTAGAAGTTTATTTAAAATCTTAAAAAATATATCATTAAATGCACCATTAAAAAAAATATTTTTAACGTTTCATTGGCAATTTATTAATTACAACTGTACTCTTTATTAAAAAAGTAAATAAAAATGAATAATCATCTGTATGATTTAAATATAATGCTCCTTACATCGATAAAATTTGTAGAATATTGATGTGAAATATTTGTTACCTTTTGTTCCAATTGATTTGTATTACCGTCTTAATGGTCCGTCTTACAGTTAACTTATGGGCAATTGAACTAAACTTTTTTCATATTTATACATTACTAGTTGAAATTGAATTACTTTTAGTGAAATTGCATGTTCTTTGACTGTAAAATAATTCCCCAGAGTTAATATTTTTATCAAATGTGTGATCATTATCATATTTTCTGTTGATTAAACAGGGTGTAAAAGTTTTGCATGAATTGGAACGATCTATTTAAACAATAAAAGAGGCAGTGCAATGATTATTATATTGCTTAACTTCATAATATGTCTAATTGTAGAAGAAATAGTTTGAAGATATCTGGACAAAAACGGCTGCTTCACAATCATCTTCAAATTCTGAATAATTTTACCCTTATTTCAAAAAAAATTTTATTTTGACTGCATATACAATAAAGTATCAAATGATAAGTATTATAAAAAGTTATTTTCTTTTTATGTGAATTTTGCTTTAGTACAATCTGAAGGTTACGTTTTTGAAAATTAAGTTCATTACTGGTGAAAGAAGGGGTATTAAAAGTGATACACAAACTTTCCACTTTAATATTACATGAATCTTATTATTTTTAAAGTCTTAAGCTATTTTAAATCAAGAGCTTCTTCGAAGGTTTTTATTGTCCTCTTTTATTCTTGATTAAATTAAAGACTTAGGACTCAAACAAAGACTCAGACTTAGAGACGAACAGTTTAAGTCGGTGGTGGCCACCTTGCTGCACGCGCGCAACAGTGTGACGCGGTGGAGTTGTAACAGTGACACGCGAAATTTTTTTTAAAAATTTGAAAAGATAACAAATAATTATTTCTTACAATTTTACTGAAGTGGGGTTCTCAGATAAAAAAAATCTCAAAATTTGGATAAAAATATGTTTAAGAGAGAGAATAAATGTTTTCTGCTATGAACATAATAAACTAAATGTCACTCAAAACTAGCTGATGTGCACCTGTAATAATAAAATTTTGTTAGCATCTGCAAGAACTAATCCTCATATAGAGGACTTGGTAAAAAAAGTAGTGTTTCAAGTTACATTAAATAAATACTGATCGTTTAATAATTATTTTAAATTAAATAATTCAAATTAGTCATTTTTATTTTATGTATAACCTAATTGATTGAACTTGTTAAAGGTTAATCTACAATAAAATCTAAAAAGCTAGTACTTTCTTCTCATATTTATTATATTTTTTTTTAATTTGACTGCATAGAGACTTGCATTAAAAATGTGGCAGTTGCGTAAAAATTTTTTAATAAGCTTACACGAATAAAAATTTTTCACTTTTCCATGTTTGTTTGTTAGAAAAGTTGGAAGTTGCACGCACTTAATGTGTGTGTGTGTGTGTGTGTGCGTGTGTGCGTGCGTGCGTGTGCGTGTGTGTGTGTGTGTGTGTGTGTGTGTGTGTGTGTGTGTGTGTGTGTGTGTGTGTGTGTGTGTGTGTGTGTGTGTGTGTGTGTGTGTGTGTGTGTGTGTGTGTGTGTGTGTGTGTGTGTGTGTGTGTGTGTGTGTGTGTGTGTGTGTGTGTGTGTGTGTGTGTGTGTGTGTGTGTGTGTGTGTGTGTGTGTGTGTGTGTGTGTGTGTGTGTGTGTGTGTGTGGTAGCAACTGCATTATATATACGATATATCTACATTTGATTCCCTATCTCACCTAATTAAATCAAATCAAAAGGTTAGTATGTATCTATTTTTCTTTTTGATTCAACACACTGCAGTCTGAGAGCCCCCTATGTGAATATTTAAACGTGATTCAGATCTAAAATTAAACTACTATAATTTCACTTTCAAAATGCTCTAAAATGAATTAATTCCCATTGTGGATATTTGAATGAATTTTCATATATCACCAGATTTCTTTTCGTCAGAAATATATGTATTCATGAAGAAGCCAAATTATTGATACCAATTTACAATTTACCGTAAAATCCGGCGTATAACGCGCACACATACTTTAGATCTGCAATTTTCAATTTTTAGATACATTCGCCGTATAACGCGCATAACGCCGTATAATCCTAATTTTTTTTCTACGCTCATCTTTTTTCATTTTTAAGCTCTCATTTTTATACCCGGCGTTTAACGCGCACCCGTAAATTTCTATCCTATTTTTTGCGTTAAAAGTGCGTGTTATACGCCGGATTTTACGGTATATGAAATAACAAACCAATTGATCACGAACTGGGAACGTAGAAACTCTCTAAAAGCAACACTGTGTGATTAATACCTTTAAAAATCCTATGATTAATATTGCAACTTGTTATAATTATTATTTTAAATTTCCCTTTTAATGATAAACACATATTTATGTTTCTCAAATAACTTTTCAAGTGTTATGAGAGACAGGTTTGGCTCTTCCGACTCGGAGAATTCATGGTCCAGTAAACAAACACAGTTGCCTTCGCCTAGCTTTTCCACATTGCGAACGTCATCGTAAATCCAATTTTATCGTGATGAGTAGTGGATGGATCTCTTTGATCCCGAGCATAAATTTTTCAAGGGCTTTACGAAACGTATACTATCATTTGAGTTGTATAAATAACCTTAAGAAGAACTGAATTCTCCTCAGCGTTGACATTGAAAACTCCTCTATAGTAAAGTTTATATTTCTATAATTGGTTACTTTTTTGTAAAAAAAATAATTTTCCGGTTGCGTAAACTCCTTGTATACCGGTATTTGGGTGTGTCGATATTTGCGAAATTTCAAATTAGAAGTTTTGAGGTCGTTGCGCAGTTCAGTGTTATTTTTAACCGGATTTTCATTCTAAAAGGTATTTATATAATACAATACATACCTTTCTGTGAACTGACAGGATTTTTAAAAAAATTTAATCGTCGTAGCTTAAAAAAGATAGAAAGCAACATTTGTGAAATTTGTTGAATCGTTAAATAATTATTTATACAGTCAACCAAGTACTGAAAAAATGTGTTAACATAGAACTCAAATTTTATATTTCATAAGCTCGCGAATTATAATAAATAATAATACTCTCAAAAAGGTAAAATTAAGAAGATGTAAAAAAATGGATTTGCAGGGATATATATATATATATATATATATATATATATATATATATATATATATATATATGTTTTTTTTCTTTTATCCATGGATCTATTTATTCTACCCGTCGTTCAACCTAGAATATTCTGTTTAAGGTATCCGAACTCGTTCAGAATGCTTTTATAAAAATAGCATGCTAAAGCATTATAAATACTTTTTATGGAACAATACCAATATATATCAGTGCATAAAATAAACTACATAAATTTTACAAAAAATTACAATTGCAAGTGAAATTTTAGTAAATGTTTAAAAATTCCTTAAAGCATTTAGAGAAAACGTAATAAACTTATGTCAATATAAAAGTGTATTACTAAAATAAACTACATATATTTATCTGGGGAAATGTACTAAAAAGAGTATAATATTTTACTAAAATACAAAAAAAATTTAGAGCTGATCAAATAAATATTATAAAAAAATGTGATATATTTTTCTGAGGCTGTTATTGAAATATGTCATAACTCAAAAAATATTCATCTGTAAGGATTATATTTTTTCGTACATTTCCTAGGAAATAATATAAATATCATATTAAAAAGTTTCATAGAAATATATGTATAATATTTTGAGCTATCAAACTCTCCACGGTAGATTTTGAACACTTTAAATTCCCACGTCTAGTAGATTAAAGACGCACTCTTGCTGTTTTTTTAATTTTATGTAATTTATTGTAACTCGACCTCTAAGGTAAAATAGAAACAATATATGCTTTGTATAACTGAATGGTTTCTCTGTTGATTAAAATAAAAGAATATATATTTTAATCAAAATTGATCATTTCAATGTGTTCGGTTACCTTTCATTATAATGCTATCTTAAAATAACTATGTTTTTAAGGCTGTTTTCGCCATATACACAAAAGCGTGAACTTTACGCGAAGCACATTTTCGGACAGAAAAAATGCTTCAATTTTCATAAAAAAATTTATGACCTTGTAACTCATGCATTTTGTTTATAATATAGTGTTTTTAAAATTTCGAAATGTTTCATAAATAATTTGTTTTTTCTTTTAACATGTATAAGGAAAGCTCGTTTGGCATTATAGTATAGAAGAAAAAAGGCGAAACACATTTTATAAAAAAAAAAATGTGCCAACTCGGATAAAAATGAGTAGTATGATGAAATAAGTGATTCTCTCTACAGGATAGTGAGGCGAGAATGTAATATTAATGTTTGAGTACTTTTATATCTGAAAAAATATTCCGAATTTGGGTCCTATTCTTTAACATTGGCCGAAAACAGCCTTAAAAGAAAAGATAAGAAGAATTTTTAACATTGTTGAGATCAGAGCTAGTTTGACAGAAATAATATCAAATATTAATTTTTAAATTATTATTCTTTATTCGCATGAGTATAACCACCTAATCTGCAGCTAAGCCTAATTCTAAAACAAAAATTAATGTTTCTAATTTTCCAATCGATATTGAAAGAAATCTAACCTAGCTTGTATTGCAAAGAATATTCCAAATACACGCTATGTTTCTTTCTTTCAAAAAGGCAGAAAAGAACTTAGACTTCAATTTCAGACATTTTCTACGCTAAACAAAACAAAACCAGTAACCTCCAAATACTTCTCTCGGTCGTAAATCCCCTTAACTACTAAAACCAACAAAAATCTTCTAATACCGGTCCAGAGGAGGAATGCTTACGCTTACTCTCCAGCAAGTCACAAACTCTGCTTCGGTTATTTGCCATGATTTAAAAACTCATTCTTGCCCGATAGCATCGAATCGGCCTTATGGCCAGGACAATGAACTGTGGTACTTTCGCCGGAGCCTGAACTCTCTTGAATAAAATTGTAATAACCTCGGACGGAGAGCTGAAAACATAATGGCGAGAGAATTTAATCGTGATGACACGTTCTCTAGCACATCCCCAAGGTAAACAAATGCAACTGTTCCACCATAAGTTTCATCTCATTTGCATTTAACGGAAGGATGGAACTATTAGACGTGCATGAATGACAAACCGAAAGGTGGAAACGAGTTGCGAATCTCATCCCCGATGTGTTTATACATTCTGTCAACGTACTCTACCACACATTGAATTAAAGAGTACAATTGCCGCTTGTTTTTGTACCTCGCCAGTAAGATTATACAGAACAATCCAGTCGGTTCTTGTTCCGTCTATAAATCAACTATCAATTAATCTTGAGGTAAATGTACTCTGAATTCAACACACTATCAAGCCCTTTTTAATGGTATTATTGTTTTTGTAATGATAGATGGTGAAAGTGTAAATTGTTTTTATAGTTTGGGATATAAGCTAGCATTTAGTTTGTAGTTATGATGAGGATGTTTATTATTCAGAGAACTATTATCCCAGAATTTACATGAAAATAATATGTATTTATTAAGATTAGCGCATCATTTACTTAACATAACAGCGTGGTTATTAGTATTGTATTCAAAAAGAGAGATACATTTGTTGAAATAGAGCTAAATGAATAGTTTGAACATCGTTTTTTAAGATACTTTTCTCAGTATAAATAAAATACATATGTAACAATTAACAATCTATTCTGGAATTCTATTTTGTGTACTTAAGCTGATTTTTCAATCAAATAAAATTAATTATTTCTAAAAATCTATCGTAATTTCAAAAATCACATTGCGATTTGATGAATAATTTTTTTTAGTGACGACTTTAGTGGGAAATATTTTTTTTTATCGTTATATATATTTTCTCTGTTTAAAAAATTACACACATTGTTATAATTATATTTTCCAAAATATAATAAATATTTGAATTTCCAAATACAGCAGATACATTAAATAGAGATAAAAATGAAATTTAAAAGGCAAGAAAGTTACTGCTTTTTTTAAATAAAAAATATTAGGAGCCCTTCCTTTTCTTTTCAAAAAAGAAATGCAAAATAAATATTTATCACACTAGTTTTTATCAATTTATTAGAAACCATGATACTAAAATGAAATTTTAAGTCATGAAATATTAAAATAAATTCATCAATTTTGAATAATTTTTTAAAAATTTCAACTGTGCATGAAAAATATAATTGTATTGAATAAGTAATTAAATTCAAGTTTTGTGTTGAAATATTTAAAATTTCACTCTGAAAAAGAGATTAATTAATATTTTTAAATAACAAAACCAATCCAAAATAAATGATAAAAATGTAACAGAACAAGTAACGAAGTTTAAAATAAAAGCTTAACTTCCTTTCCTTGCAGTATCTTTTTCCACTCCTATAAAAGTGATATCAATTAAGAAACTTATAACAAATGAAGAATTGTGTGTGTCAACTTATAAATTTTTCCCCTAAATAAATATTATATTTAATAGATTATAAAATATTATATTTAAATAAGTTTTTTTGTCAAAATGTCCTTAAAACAATTTTATGCATGTATTCTAATCTGAGTGACACTAAATATCATGAAAATTATCCATTTATGCGCTTTTGCAAAATCACGGTTCCGAACGTAGTCGGATGCCTTAAAAAGAGAAAGAAAAATTTATCAGAAACAGATAGCTTTCGAGCAAGCTTTCTTAGACATATAACATTTATTTTCTATCAAATTTTTAAAAAAAGTTTTTATTTAATGCATTATTTGATCTTCTGCAAATTGATGATCTTAGGTCTCTAAATATCTTCATGGATAAAAACTGCTTCATTTCGGCATATTTGTAATAAAAATAGTCGTGATACAAATCTTTGTAAATAAATACGATAAATATATATCCTTCTTCATAAGCAAAAAGGTGATCGTGGATAACTGCAATGAAAATTTCTCAGGCAATTTTAGATATGTAAATTTCTTTTAATGAGCAGCCAATGAGAAAGAAATATTCTTTTTACTATCTCTCTCCCCCTCTCCTGTTTTTCTAGTGGCCGCGATAGCATGGTGGTCAAAGTCACGGACTTGTGTCTGGTGTGTCCTGAATTCGAGCCTAGTGCCGTTGAAAACCCACCATATAGAGGGGGCCAGTGCACTTTTAATCTGGCGAGGCTCAAACGTCCTCCTATTGGTGTGGTGTGGAAGGAGAGGTGGTGCCAGCTCAGGGGTCATCCACGTCTCTTGACCATGATTCAAATTACGAGGTCCGTCACCAATAGCCCTCGTCCTGCTTTATAGTGTGTGTGCGTGTGCGTGCGTGTGCGTGCGTGTGCGTGCGTGCGTGTGTGTGTGTGACGTGTTAATTTCGCTCTCACTCTTCTCTCTCTCTCTCTCTCTCTCTCTCTCTCTCTCTCATGTACCTGCGATAGCCCAGTAGTTCTGGAGGGCTGCGGTAGCCCAGTGGTCAAGGTATCGAACCATGGCAAGCATGTCATGAATTCGAGCCCAGTACCACTAAAGACTCGCCATGCAGGGGGAGCGATGCACATTAAATCTGTCGAAAGCTCAAACTTCCTCCCGTTGGTGTGGAGTGGTAGTTAGGAGAGGGGGTGCCAGCTCAGGTCCCGTCCTCGTCACTTGACCATGACTCAAAATTACGAGGTCCGTCGCCAAAAACCCTCGTGTAGCTGAACAGTGTGACGTTAATAATCACTCACCCAATGGTTAGTCACGAACTCGAGGGGATCGTGTCGTGAGTCCGAGCCCAAGTGCTCCCGCTGAGTGGAGGAGCTAATGAATGCTAAATCCATCGAGACTCTAAGTCATCAAGTTGATGTGGTAGGGTAGTTTGGAGAAGGGGTGCCAGCTCAGGTGCCATCCTCGTCATTTGATCGAGGGTGGAAATTATGAAGAGGTCTGTCGCGTATAGCGCGTGTGTTGTTTTATAGTGCGACATTAAAAAAAATACTATTAATAATCTCTATCTCTCTATATATAATATGCATAATTTTCTTTGGTTTTCGAAAATATTTGAGAAATAAAAAGAATTAAATATATACAACTGGCAATAAAAGACAAAACAAGTGTTAACATGTGTGAGTTTAATGTACCTTATCTTCAATAAAAATGATAACGATTCTGAATTATTATACACTGTAATATCTTCTAGTATTCTTATCTAAAAATTCAGCCTGGCTTTGAATGAACAAAAATTAAATATAAGCTCTCTAACAAAAGTATATATTAAATGCTTCATTAGACATCTAATACCTGGTTAAAAATACAGGAAGAATACTTGGTTAATGTGTTATTCAAGTTAAGCAGGTTTTACTAAGCAGATAGAAACAAACTGGAGGGTTATTGCTGCCGGGATAGGCTTTCACTGCTATGAACTCTGCGAAGTCCAGTTCTCGAAATGAAAAGGTCAAATTCTAAGCTCTAGACCTTTTTTTTTATAAATAAGCATTTCTAGATTTGAATTTGCATTTCAATTATAGAGAGCAATAACCTTCACATACATGGAAAGAATTTTATACTTTACTTTTTTAACAAAAAAGTTTTAAAAAAATTGTATTATACCCTTTGGAAAGATAGATGAAACTTCATTATTCGTAGAAATGAGAATAAATTTAACAATTTTTTTCTTTTTTAAATACACTTATTGAACAAACAACAATCATGAATATTTTAATTTTTTTATATATTTTAGACCTATAAAGAACATGAGAATAATAATAATCCTCAACTGGTGTTTGATACCAATTTAAAATATTCAGGAATATTAAGAAAAAAGTTAAATACATTATTTTATGATGCAAAAATTAATAAAAAAGAATATAATACCATAGAAATCTTTATTTAAAAAAATTCCTACTTTCTTGAATATTGCTTTTCTCTCTCTCTCTCTCTCTATCTTTGATTCTAAAAAAATAATAAAAATTCCTTTTTCACAACAAATGAAGCAAAGATCAAAATGAAATTCTTATTTCATGCGCAAGCCACTTTTTTTTAAAGAGTATCGTTTACCATCCGTATCATGAGTGTGTCTGACTTTTAAACCTTGAGCTTATTAGAGATAAGCATCAAGAGAAAGATCTTCGTGTCTTTTTATATAAGTTATGAAGCTTTTAAGACATTGAAGAGTTTCTGAACTTTTAAATTATATTTGAATATCTCAAAGGCATTTTTATGAAAAAAAAGAAAACATTATGTAGGAAGTGTCTTCTATTAAAATGAAACATGTGAAAATCAAAACACAGTTAAAGAAAGCCATATGAATCGTTAATGTCTATCAATGACTCATTGAATGTGAATTGCTTATGAAGATTCAATGTATAATTAGTGAACCCCTTTCCCCATGACGGTGTATGCTTGTATATGTTGATGTAAATAGTCGTAGAAATTCTTAATTTCATATTATTGTCCATTCTACCAGGCATTCATCATTGGTTGCTTCAGTTCTGTAACATTATGGTTGCCCGAATGTGGTGACCTATCATGGGCTACAGCTGTTTGATGGACGAAAGATCTAGAGATCTTGCTGATAAAGGAAGAATATAAACAGCGCAGAAGTAGTTCAGAACTAAGCAAGCCATATGGGGTCTGTTGTTATCTTGACAGAACACGTCTCACAGATTACATGCCATGAAGAATAGTGAAACCGGCTGCAAGATGTCTTCAACGCATAATTTAACACCTAAGTTGTAAGCATAAAAACAAGAGGTGACCTGCTGCCATAAGAAATAGTACTCTCCACCATCAGACTTGGGCAATGATCAGAAACTTAAGTAAAATAAATGTTAATTGAGGACGCTGGTCCCAGCCCTTCCACATCGATACAAATCTGGTGGGAATTACAATAATCGAATGCAACATCGCTGTGGATGACTCTGATGATGTTTGAGAATGAATTCATGTGTCTTAAAAACCACTGTGAGTGTAACAAAGCTACAGTCAAGCACCCTGAGAAAAATCCGTGAATACTATGAAAGAGTTTTTTACGCATTAGTTAACAGATAATAATGTCTTTGGAGCTGTTCGGCAGGTCACACAAACATCCAATCTAGTTTCATATTCTTGCATCTTGGCCTTCCAGAGCCTGCATTCCACCGATGAATTCCTTGTAGCAACAATTGTGTTCGAACCTTCATATCACGTTCGAACAACTTTGTCCGTACGATACAGATCGATCGGTTTAACCAGCCAATTCCCGCATCTTGAGTATGCGACTGCGTTTGAAGTTGTTCAGATGGCTAGAAAGTTTTCGACAACGTCCTAGCAACTATCTTGAAAACTATACTCTCGATATTAAGGAAGGATAAGCATTACGCAATTGATATATATTTTGTATAATCCTAGTTGTGTAGTAAAAAAGAGAATTATGACCAAATTCAACATTCATAAACATTGAGAAATTAATAATTTGTATAATTGATGAACATAAATTTTCATACGAAATTTCGAGATGTGTGTGATCAACGCTTTATTCTCCTTTTCCCCCTTCCACTTACTTTGCAAAAGAGTATCGGTTAATTATAAATTTTATTTATTATTTAGATTTGTAATTACTTTTTAATTATACAATAACGTCGTAGATGAAGAACGATCCTTATCGCGACCTAATAAAATCAATTAGTTATGATTGATCAGCTTCATTTTCATCCTTCCGATTAAATCTCTGAAAAACAAACTTGGAATATAAACTAACTTGCAAGTCAAAGTTGATCATGCACTTTAGGTCTCCTTTCTGCTAAGCTTATCCGTACTATTTTTCTTTGAATAAAAACTATAAAGCAGTGGCGCACACAAGGTGGGGGTTCCTGGGGGTCCGGACCCCCCCCCAAAAAGCCTTGATTTTTTTCCCATTGATTGTAATTTTAAGTGTATAATACGTACAATTTTATTAATTATTTGTAGTTAATGATTAATTTTATTAATTAATGCTAATTATTTATTCAATACTTAGTTTTTTACTGTGTTTTGTTCCTGAAAATCGACAAAATCAAAAGGAGCATAATAAAGGGTGTTTTTTTAGAGGTATAGAACTTTAAATTACAATAAAACAACGATGTATTATTCGATTGAAATGAATTTTTTTTATTCGAAAGATAATCTTGTGGCATTACATTTTAAATATGATTTCTGGCATATGGCTGCCATGGCTGGCTCGTATGTAGTCCAATCTGGACGTCCAATTTTCGATGACTTTTTCCAACATTTGTGGCCGTATATCGGCAATAACACGTCGAATGTTGTCTTCCAAATGGTCAAGCGTTTGTGGCTTATCCGCATAGACCAATGACTTTACATAGTCCCACAGAAAATAGTCTAGCGGTGTTAAATCACAAGATCTTGGAGGCCAATTCACAGGTCCAAAACGTGAAATTAGGCGGTCACCAAATGTGTCTTTCAATAAATCGATTGTGGCACGAGCTATGTGACATGTTGCGCCGTCTTGTTGGAACCACAGCTCCTGGACATCATGATTGTTCAATTCAGGAATGAAAAAGTTAGTAATCATGGCTCTATACCGATCACCATTGACTGTAACGTTGTGGCCTTCATCGTTTTTGAAGAAGGATTCCACCAGCCCATAAAGCGCACCAAACAATCAGTTTTTCTCGATGTAACGATGTTTCGACATACACTTGTGGATTAGCTTCACTCCAAATGCGGCAGTTTTGTTTGTTGACGTAGCCATTCAACCAGAAGTGCGCTTCATCGCTAAAAAAAATTCGCTTATGAAAATCGGGAATACGTATTCCGCACAGAGAACCATTATTTTCGAAATAAAATTGCACAATTTGAAAGCGTTGTTCAGGCGTGAGTCTATTCATGATGAATTGCCAAACCAAACTGAGAATAAATCACTTGACAGCTGTTAAATCGGTTGCCATCTTGGAAAGTAATGCCAACTTATAAACTTCTATACCTGGAAAAAAAAACACTCTTTACAAGAATGGTGAACTTTTGACCCCGCCCCCCTCCTTGAAAAATTCCTGCGTATGCTACTGCTATAAAGCATTTAAATAAGTTTAAAGCTTGATCTTTTTTCAGTTCGAATTTATTAAGAAGAGGGAAATAGACATGCTATTTAAAGAGAGGTCAATATTTCGTCGCCATCAATTTAATCTCATTTGATTATATCACATATATCTCACTATCATTCAATACTATTCATATTCTGTAACAAATTGTATTTGCAACCACGACAATTTTTAGCATTACAGATGTTTTTGAAGCCTTCATACAGATAAATTTTAGTACAAATACTTTCTCTGTGTTTATCTCTTATATACATTAGAACGATTTTAGAAAATTTAATTAAACTTTGCAAAAAAAAGCAACTTCAGACAAATAATTCTTAATTGAAACATTTTTGTTCCCTTGCAAATTTTGCTTCCTTCCTTTTACATAATTAATTCATACTGATTTCTATTCGAATAAATTTACAATATTTAAAATAGCATTTATTTAAAGAAGAAAAGCTAATCGTGTAAATATTATTCATAATCAACATCAAGTATTGAAAATAATATCAAATATTTTATTCATAAATTGTAATACAATCCGAATAATAATTGCTTTATTGTGTTTTGCGGGTGCAAAGGAAAATGTTCGTTTTCCTCCTTTCTTTTTTTTTGTAAAATAAGTTGATATAATGACGGCTTCTGGAATTATTTTTGTGTAAACACAGGTATACAGATATCTACCTAGATATATTTGACACCTGGATAGAAAAGGAAAATGATGTGCCGAACCTGTCGCATGTGCAAAAAAGCAAAACCATTGGAGTTCACTCCACTGGAATGTCCGCAATGAAAGCATCCAACCTGATGGATGTTTCAATGACTACTCTATCAAGGGTTATGATAGCCTACACACAAACCTGGATGTAGCTTAGCAAAATAGAACTGTGGGCGGAAGTAGAAGTTTACCGACCTGGATAGACGAATGTTGAAGAGGACTGACACTCAAAAGTTCAAGACTATATTGCTTTTAATAACCTACAATAGGAACATTTATTTTCAGAATTCTGTATCTACCAAAACTATTGAATAGGAACTGAATGTAGCGACCATTCAGGGTAAAGTAGTTACTCCGAAGTCGCTATTGTTTCTCCACAGGCAGTGCCAGTTTATCCATTGGGCGCTTGGAGCAGAAGACCCGGGGCCTGGATAAGCTGGACTTAATCAAATTCTCTGGTAATTAATCTCGATCCGCCAGCGCCAAGGGGTCTTGTAGATCTTCTGCGCCCAGGGCCCGAACTGAACTTAAATCGGCACTGCCCACAGGCTATATAGAAGGGAAAATTGGGTGTGGTTTGCGTGAGATAGCACATATTTTTGTGTAGCAATTTTTAAATATTTTATCTTAATTTTAGAAAACTCATTTCTACATTAAAAATATAAGTGGTCAAATTATTATGACCACTTGACACTTTTACGAAGATCAGCTATAGCATCACGTAATTGCTACTAGATGGCAAGCTAGCTTTTAATAAGGAATGAAGGAATTTATGAAGCATCAATTGCACTCGGTTGCTTACAAAGAAATAGGGAAAAAACTTTATTTAGCTGTATTTGAATGCGGGATGATTGTAGATGCTCGAAGCGTCGGAACTAATATTAGCAAAACGGCTGAACTTACGAAGGGTTCGAGAGCAGCATTTATTAATATTTACAAAGAGTAGATTCTCAAGCAGAAAACTGGGTCTCAACATCAGGCTTGAGGTCATCACAGGTTACTGAAAATTCGCTAGGAAAAGATAATTGCGAAAGTTGCCCAGTCCAACAGAAGAACAACCGTACGTCAAATTGCGGAGAGTGTTATTTAAAAAACAACTGCAAGCGACTCTGAATAAAGTGATCGCCGCATATTACATCGCATAAGTTATGGTACTCTATGACCTGTTAGAAAGCCTTCACTGTTGTCCTTGAACAAGTACAGATGTCTCCAGTTTGCAAAGGAGCACAAAGATTGAACTGTAGTTGACTGGGAGAGGGTTTGATAAATCACATTTTTCAATTACACCATGTAGATGATAGAGTGAGAATATAAAGAAAACAGAATGAAAGTACGAAACCTATCTGCATTTCCACAACTTTTCAAGTTGATGGAGGCAATATTATGGTTTGGAGGATATTTTCTTGGCATTTTATGAGTTGTTTTATTCTTGTGGAGAAACGTCTGAATGTCCAAAGGTATTTAAGTGCTATCGCAGATCAATTGCATCCTTTTATATTAATAAAGTGCTTTGCCAGGTATGGATACTTTCAGCAGGACAACTCTCCCTGTTATGCAGCTGGATTGTCCTCTGATGGTTCAAAGAGCATAACAGAAACTTTTACCTTCCTTACTTGGCCTGCACAGTCTGATTTCAATCCAGTTGAGAATGTATGAGATGAGATCAAACAAGATATCTGGCGAGTGAGTTAGTGAGTTAATATTAACGTCGCACTGTTCAGCTACACGAGGGCTTTTGGCGACGGACCACGTAATTTTGAACCATGGTCAAGTGACGTGGACGACACCTGAGCTGGCACCCCCCTCTCCTAACTACCACACCACACCAACGGGAGGACGTTTCAGCTCTCGACAGATTTAACGTGCATCGCTGCCCTACACGGAGGGTCTTTGGTGGTACTGGGATTGAACTCATGACATGCCTGCCATGGTTGGATACCTTAACCACTGGGCTACCGCAGCCCCACAAGATATCTGGCAGTTGGATCCATCACAATCCAATTTGAAAGTTCATTTTATCATTTAAGGTCTCAAATTCCTTATATCACCTACCAACAGGTCATCAAGTTCGTACAAAGTAGAATTTATGCAGCATTAAGAGCAAAAGGTGGTCAAATACCGTATTGAAGGGTATATGCAAAAGGGAAGCTCTGCTGCCGGGAATTCAATAACGTTTTAGGGGAATATTGAGCATTTTTGTTTGTTTCATTTTTCATTAATTAAAGGGATATTTTACTTTCTATCTCTGCTTAAGGTGTTTATCGCAGCGTTGAAACCCATTGGAGTCCAAGAGGAGAGAAATGATAACACCATGCAAAAACATCACAAAAGTTTTAAGTGCTTTGAAAACGTAGACAGCTGAAGAAAATATTAAAAAATTGCTCAAACACTGGAAAATTGTCTAACTCAATGCATTTGTGTAGCAAGTCCTGAGTGGGCCCTGAATCGAAATTCTTTGGGGGCGGGCCCCTTGACATTTTAGGATTGTTTTGCTTACACATGTTGGAGCTCCTTTAGCTTGGGGTACTGTATCATTGATGCGGTTGATACTGTGGTATCTACGCCCTTGCTGATTTTGCACTTTTAATTAAAAACTTAAGGAAAAATATGCACTAGTAAAAAAAGAAATTATGTGCACACCCGGTGTAGCAAAAAAAATGAAGAACCCAGACTCATAAAACTTGATACTCTGAAATTATGAGCCAAAATAATTTGCAACACAAAAAAAAATTTTTTAATTCCTTTTAAGTACTATTTTGAAGCAATTTTCCTACAGCTCAAGTGTTATGGCATCACATATTACGTCACAATTTTTTCAGAATGTGTTACATTATCCCTAATGTAGTTTTTAAGAGATCTTTATATGTTTTTCCCTATCTTTATATTTATTTAAGATTGTATTTATTCATTTATTTGTTCTTTGTGGTAAATTACTGTTATTTCTTGAATGAATAATCATTAAAATAGGTATTTTTGAATAGCTTCAGTTTTTGATTTGTCAAAATGGTTTGAGTGTACAGTTCTACTTTTGCATTTATGATGTAATTTGATTGAAACTATAGACCTTTTTCAACTTTTTAAAAATTCCTAAGTTATATTTTGATTTGATTTATTTCTTTTGGAAATTTTTTTAACTTTTTTTAAAAATTAATATTCATATGTTTTAATTTCTGTTGCAGTATAAGCCTTCATTCTTTAATGATAATTTGATCAAAGGTAATCCTATTTTATTTTTTTCGGATATATATACATAGTTTTTCTTTTATTTTACTTCAATTAAAACTTGATTTTCGATTATTACTTCAATGTTGTAATTTCATGTTGAGTATTTTTAAGCTAAATTGGCTTGAATTATTTGTTTTCAATAGTTTTTTAACTTTAGGACTCCAATCTGTGTCACATAAAGTTATGAAATTCAACAGAATACAAATATGTAAACATGATTTCAATAAACCAAGGTAAATTTTGATTAGGTTTCTAAAACTTTTAATATTAGTTGCAGTGGAATATATTTAATAAGAGTAAAAAAAGAATATATAGATTTCTAATAAAAAGACAAAACAAAAAAAAAAGTAATATAAAAAAAAAATTAAGTCAATTCCTACTTAGATCAACAAAAAAGGTTTTTAATTTAGCTACTTTTTATTAAATAGTTACAATTAATATAAATATATATGTATACATATGACAGAATCCCAACATTAAGTGGTAATTAATTTCTATTAATTATCATTAAAGTATCGTATTTCCATCCAAAACAATCGTGTACATAACATTTCAGTTCAACTGAAAGCTTTAAAACGTGAGAAAAAACCTTTTCAAGTTTTGACACACAAGTCGCCAAAATGGTCGCTAAGTCGCCAAAAATTATGCCAACGTGGCTGTATTTGTAATTGTTTAAATAATTAGTTTTAATCAATTAATTTTTATTAATTATAACTAAATTATTGTATTGTCATTCAAAATAAACATGTATATAAAATTTCAGCTCAATTGAGTTCTTTAAAATGTATTTTATTAACTATTAAAAATTCCATCAAGATAAATAAATAAATAGAGAGTGTGAGTTATTAGTATAGGAATTGAAAAACATTTTCAGGTTTATTTCGTTACGTGTTTTTATTGTTACTACACCATTGTAGATTTAGTTATTTTAACATAGCAAACAACAATACATCTGTCCCTTCTCCTAGGCACTTGCACAAAACCTGAGTTTTAATGTAGAACACCATTGCCTGACTTCATTCATCAACCCTGTCCTTGGACTCCAGGGGATCACGTTCCATTATAATTTAATGCCCAATGTGAATAAAATGTCTGACCTCCCCGAACTTAAGCAATTGGCTCTGGAGGTGATTAATGGAATTCCACTGGATGCATCCAAGATCTATACTGATGGCAGTAAGGGAGAGACAAATACTACTGGCAGTGGAGTCTTAATTGAACTACCTGGCCGTGTCATCAAATTTCAGAGAAGAAATTCTGATCATGCTTCTGTCTTTAGAACGGAGCTAATAGCTATCATGTGTAGTCTGTCATTTATTAACAACATAAGAGATCTAGCTTTTTCTGAAATTTGGATACTGACAGGCAGCCGATCATCCATCCAACATTTATAGAATTGGCTATCTATCGGCGACAGCACCAGCAGGAGTATTCTTCACCTTTTTCAACAGCTTTCGGATCGGCACCCTATTCATCTACAGTGGGTCCCTTCTCATGTAGGCCTTCTCGGGAACAAAGTTGCGGATGACCTTGCGAAGGCGGCTACCAGCAATCCTGTGGATCCGGAAGACCACATGGTCTTTACATCGACTGAGATCTACTCCAGGGCTAAAGAACTAATATGTAGAACCTGGATTGTCCCTCCTGTACACCCATGGTACTTTCAAAGACACCCTGGATCCGCCATATCATTCAAGGGTTCCAGATCATATCAAACAGCCTTCTCATGATTTTCGACTGGTCACCTGAGGTGCATGAATTTTGAAGGTGGCAAAAGAATCTTCCCAATTCGCCCCAAATGTAACATCAGTCCTTTTTCTCCTCTGCACATTCTGCAATGTCTGGGTTTTTCCTTTGAGGAGGCTGTTGTATCCCTCCTGCTGTTCTTAGACTTTGTACAGATTTATGGACTCATGGATCTGGTCTAGTTTCACTAGACCAGATGGGGATTAGTCCCACCACCACCGCAATACATCTATTGTTGAAATCAATATAAATACGCAACAAATGTCGTTGTTCTTTTAATTATACTGTTACCTTGAAAATAATTTCGGTTAATTGTCTGTGCGAACAAAATGAAGTTATTTAACTACTGCGTTATCTTTTTTGAAAATATAAGTTTCTGACAAATAAATAATTGATAATGGCGGAATCGTTGTTTAGTGCTTTTTCTGCTAAGCTGCTCTGAATCATCAATATGTTGCAAGTAATATATTACTGCGACATGTCTTACATGTTTTGCTCTGTTGGATATATTCTTCTTTTGGAACACTGCAAAAAGTAAACTTCTAAATAGAAAAAGAATGCTATCACAGGAATAACACTTGATTGCATTGTTCAGCCTTCTAATGCTGAAGCCTGTGTTTGCCAATGACGACATTAAAGGCTTCAACCACGCTATTGAAAATGACTAACTGAAGAATAATCCTTTTGCCAACACTTCGCGCGCGCGATCAACTGATAAATTTTTCCGCAGTTATCAGGTGTGGCGAAATTGTATTGATAGAAAATAATTTTTCTCTAAAGCTGACGAATACTCAAAAGAACTGGGTGATCATCTAAATAAAAGTGCAAATAATATTGAAGCATAATAAAAATGCAAGTATTTCCAGCGATTCCTCAAAATTGCTTCAGTAATGACAGAAAAAAATTCAACTATAGCATCATAACATAGGCTTCAATCGTGGAAACTTAGAAACTTCAATCTGAATAAAATTATACAGAGATATTGACTCTTTACTATAGAAATAGCGACTTTGTTGCAGAAATAGACTCTTCATCGTAGAGATAGTGACACTTCATTGCAGAGATAGTGACTTTTTGTTACAGAGATAGGGACTCTTTATTGCAGAGATAGTGCCTCTTTGTTTCAGAGATAGTGACTATATTAAAGAGACAGTGACTATTTTAAAGAGACAGTGACTATATTTTGACTATATTTAAGAGACAGTGACTATTTTAAAGAGACAGTGACTATTTTAAAGAGACAGTGACTATATTAAAGAGACAGTGACTATATTAAAGAGATAGTGACTATTTTAAAGAGACAGTGACTATATTAAAGAGACAGTGACTATATTAAAGAGATAGTGACTATTTTAAAGAGACAGTGACTATATTAAAGAGACAGTGACTATTTTAAAGAGACAGTGACTATATTTAAGAGACAGTAATATATTAAAGAGACAGTGACTATATTAAAGAGATAGTGACTATTTTAAAGAGACAGTGACTATATTAAAGAGACAGTGACTATTTTAAAGATACAGTGACTATATTTAAGAGACAGTGACTATATTAAAGAGACAGTGACTATTTTAAAGAGACAGTGACTATATTTAAGAGACAGTGACTATATTAAAGAGACAGTGACTATTTAAAGACAGTGACTATTTTAGAGACAGTGACTATATTAAAGAGACAGTGACTATATTAAAGAGACAGTGACTATATTTAAGAGACAGTGACTATATTAAAGATACAGTGACTATTTTAAAGAGACAGTGACTATATTTAAGAGACAGTGACTCTATTAATGAGATGATAGATTTGAAAATAGATTTGAAAAATTATTGCGAAATTATTTGGCTTTCAATAAAATAGTTTATTACATTTTTTCTGTGTCTTTTTATATCATTTAAAAAAAGGAGTAACCTTTTTTTATTGCAGTAATTTTCGGTAGATATATAAAAAAACATAAACCAATTTTATAAGATCACAGTTCTTGTTTTTGATTAGTACATGGATGAAATAAAATAAAAATAAGTCAGATCTTTACAACACTTGAAAGCTGGAAAAGTCCGAAAAAAGTATACAAAACGATTTGATTAAATAAAAACTGTTTAATAATAGCTATTCTGTAAGAAATGTGAATTTTAGGCAAGCAAATGAAAAGTTAAAAATTATCCAGTATAGTAGAGTAAAATATCATAAATTTAGATTGGAAAAAAAATTAATATGTAGGATTTTTTTTAAAGAAAATTGTAATTTCATTAAATAAACAAAAAAGGAAACATTTAAATAAAACGTATGACTTAATCCACACAAAAATAGTTTTCCCATTTCCTATGTAAATAATTTTTTTTAAAAAGTCAATTGTAAAGAAAATCTTTGATTCAAAATTTCCTTTGGGAAAATAATATCTATTCTTAATTTATAATTAATAGGAAAAGAGTATCTACATTCATAATTCACAATTAATTGTATTGTTGCTTTAAAAGTCTGAGTTAATTTTTTTAGAAGGAAATTAGAAGTAAGGGAAGTCATAATGAGAATGCATTGGTTATCGTTCAGCAATTAAACTCTGAGTAATTCCACAAATTAGTATAAATAATTCTTTAATTCCTTACGTTATGTCATTTAGTTGATGCGGAGAAAGGTCTGCTTTTAAATAATAATAAAAGAAAAACAATTTTTATTTTCTTCAACGTTTTACTTGAAAGCAAGGAGAAAAATACTTGAGATGGAAATCTTTTAAACAATTATAATACTACTGATAAATAGTTGAGTGAAATAACAAAAATATGACCTTTAAGAGAATGTTATTTTCTTCTAATACTCAGATGTTCAAACAATAGTAAAAATAAGAGTGTTTTTAAACCCTGCTACTACATATTTGCAATGATATAATTCTTTAAAAATTTAATGAATTCGTTAAATAATGACGTGCTCTCATAAAATAGAAGAAAATAAATAATAATGAGCAATGGAAAAATAGAGTTGTGTGCAATAAGTTATGTTATTTTCTATATGATATAACATAGGTCTTTCAAAATTAATACATTAATCTCCAATCAACAGATATCTAGAATCTTGATAAAGTAAAAATACGTGTTTTTCAAAAATGTTGAATATTTTAGAAAAACTAGGAAAAATTTTAAGTATATATGCTTTATGTAAAATATCTGGGCTTTGTTAATATTGAGAAACTGTTGCGTTGTGAAATGTGATACATGACTCTAAGAAATGAAAAAATAATAATAATAACTCCCGATTGACAAAAACTTAAAACCTGAGAATTTTTTAAAGCAATATATATATATGTACCAAAGAGGAGAAAAAACAACTCAAGAGTAATTTTAAGATACTAAGTATATTAACAAATGCGTTATATTTTAAGTAGAGGTGAATAATTTAATATTATTTCAAATGTTATTAATTTATTGTCCTATGTTGAAGTAATGTGTATAAGTTCTTCATTTTATTTAACTATTTACTGTATAAATTTAATATATATATAAATTTTTATACATAAATATACAAGGTGATCAGAATTAAAACACCCCTACTCTGAGCTCTCTAAACATCGAACTACTCAGTGTAGAGGCTCCAAAATTGTTGAACATACTATTCAAGACATGGGAAAAAGGATTTAGCGAAAAAAAAAATTAGTTCCAGAAACACCGATAGATGGCGCTGTGTAACTGAGAATATACTAAAAAGACACAAAATACACATTTGTAACACATTTTATTCGATCGCACCAAACATTCATATCTTATCGATGCAGGGAATGCTGCTCAATATGGTTCCCTTCTTCAAGATGTAAAATCTGCAGTCTGTGGACAGTTTGTTCAACTGCTGATCGTAATTGGTCGACAGAGATGCTTCTCATATGCAGAGTGATACTGTCCTTCAAATCTGCCAAGGTTATCAGACGTCCTCGATAAACAAGATTTTTAAATATGCCCACAGCCAAAAGTCACAGGAATTAAGATCTGGAGAACGAGGTGGCCATGCTGTCGGAAACGCACGACTAACCACTCTATCATTAGTAAAATGTTTCCGAAGAAACTGCTGCACACAGAGTCCAATGTGTGGAGGCGCTCCATCTTGCATGAAGGTAATTGAATCAAGACATTGGTGTTGTAGCATTTGGGGTGCAACAAAATTTCCAAGCATGTTTTTGTACCTTCTGGCCGTCACGGTGCAGGTCACAGGACCATTGCGAGTAGTCTCTTCGAAAAAGAAAGATCCAAGAATGAATGTGGCTGTGAATCCACACCAGACTGTAACTTTCGGTGAGTGAAGTGGAATCTCTTGGAAGGTGCGAGGGTTTTCCGTGTACCAAATGTGACAGTTATGGGTATTGACTGTTACACTTAGATGGAAAGGCGCTTCGTCACTCCATAGAATTTCCCACGGCCATGATGCATCCACTTCAACTCTAGCCAGGAATGTCAAAGCAAAGGTCAGTCGCTTCTCCCTGTCGTTGGCCATCAACTGCTGATTGTGACGAATTTTGTACGGGAAAAAATGCACCACTTTTCTCAGTACATTCTGCACTGTGCTGTAGAGAACACCCAAGTGTCGTGATACTGCACGGGCACTACTACAGCCTATGACGTTATCCATTGATTGATCAACAATAGCGGTGGCAACATCTTCAACGACATCTGAACGGGTCGATTTGCGTCCTCGACCCAGCTGAACACCAAGATGTCCCGTTTCCTTGAATCGAGCGATCATTCTCTTTAGAGCTTGTGGAAGAAATGGTCCTTTGCGTAAATTTTTAAGTCGACGAAACTCCCGAAGTGCAGCTACAGCATTTCCTTTGCTTTCATAAAACAGCTTCACAAGCAAAGCGCGTTCTGGCAGCGTGACAGCCATCAATGTGATAAGAATGACATTTTCCTAGTTTCATACCTTTTTATGCCAAGAACAAGCTGCAAACCAAAGGTTTATGCAAATTTTTGTGCTTTCAGGGCGAAATTTCAATTACAATGACAGTTTAAGTTTCTTCACTTTTTTTTTTATCTTTTTTTTTTTCATATCAGCAATAGAAATCAAAAAGGAAAATTACATATTGCATGTGTTTTGTTTTTGTTTTTGTGATAATTCTTTCCTTTTTTCAGATTATCTGGTGTACAGCGCCATCTATCGGTGTTTCTGGAACTATTTTTTTTTCCCGTAATCCGTTTCCCCAGTTTTGAATAGTATGTTCAACAATTTTGGAGCCTCTACACTGAGTAGTTCAATGTATAGAGAGCTCAGAGTAGGGTGTTTTTAATTCTGATCACCTTGTATATTTATATATATATATATATATATATATATATTTATTTATTTTTATATGTATAAAATTTTATATATAAATTTAATATATATATAAATTTTTTATATACATAAATTTAAGATTTATAATAAATACACTGATGGACAATTGCTAACGACGGATCACAAATTGCTATGTAGCATAACATTAATCGAAACATGAGGCCTCGTAGGATATAATATAGTTACCACACTGTTCAGACATTAGAATAAAGAATATTTATTGTTCTGGAAAGTACAAAAGCTGTGAAACATCTGAAAGAAAAAAAATGTTCATTTGATCTGCGTACGGAGAAATGGAACAATCCATCTAAAAGTCAGCAGGCACCTTAAAGAAAGGTATCCGTACGGGATATGTCCACCGTGGAGTGTGATGCAACATTCCACACGTCGTATCATACTTTGCACAACATTATCCAGCAGCTGTTGAGGCAATTTATCCCATTCCTCTGTGAGTGCACGGAAGAGGGTGTTCTTGTTTGTCGGAGGATAGTTTCGACCAGCAACTTGCCTCCCCAAAGCATCCCAAACATTTTCAATGGGGTTTAGATCTGGAGAACGCGCTGGCCATACGAGACGTTGAATACCCTCGCTATCTAGACAATCCTGAACAGCGAGTGTTCGATGACATGTTGCGTTGTCGTCCATAAAAACAAATTTATCACCGACAGCACCACGGAAAAGACGAACATGAGGAAGTAGAACTTCATCAATGTATCGTTGGCCCGTCATAGTCCCATTCGCAACCACATGTAGGCGCGAGCGGCCATTGATCATGATGCCGGCCCACACCATGATACTGCACGTCGGATATCGGTCCTTTTCCTGAATATTTTCTGGAAGATAAGCAGTACCACTCGCGCCAGATCAGTTGGCGTCTACAATCCGATGACAGACTGAACCTACTCTCATCTGAGAATAGTACGCATGCCCAGTCCTGTTCAGTCCAATTGTGATGCTCATGACACCATTGCAAACGAGCAGTACGGTGCTGTCTGGTCAATGGGACACACACAACAGGTCTGCGTGCGTACAGTCTTCCTCCCCTCAAACGTCTGGCAACAGTTTTTCGGGAGATCTGCTTTCCTGAGGCAGCAAGAAACTGATTTTGCCACCTGCTGAGCTGTGGTGCGCCTGTTCCTTTTTGCTGATAGGACGATATATCTGTCTTCTGCAGGCGTCGTACTTCCAACTCGACCTCCCCGTGCTGTCTACTACACATTCCAGTAGTTTTAAATGACTTCCACAGCCGTGAAACAACGCTGTGAGCGATGTCGAACTCCCTGGCAACATCTGTTATTTTTCGCCCTTCTTCGATCTTTCCAATAATTCGGCCACGCATAAAATCATCTATGTGATGTCGGGAAGACATGCCAAAAATTTTAAGTTCGTCTATTAAACCTTTCCTGTAAAACTTTGACTTGAAACAACAACTGTCCACACGCGTCAAAACCTTTAAAAGCTCTTATGAACGCTATCACGTGATGAACAGACGTGGAAAAAATTTGCATACTCATACTTCTTCTTATTAATATCCCGCACTTATTCTAATTTTCCACATTTTGCTTCCTTTCATTTTGTGGTTGCTATGGATGATAGTGTTATCCGTCCTTAGCAATTGTCCAGCAGTGTATATGCAATTTTTAAAATACTTTCTTAATTTCATAATTCATGGCTTAAAAGTTTCTCCCTTTTTTACTATACAAATGCAGTGATTATTTTGCGAAGTTTTATTTGGTGTTTCATGTAATGTATTAGTCATGTGAAAATTATTTCGGGGGTGTTCAAAGAACTCGATTATACAGCATAAGGAAATAATGAAAAACAAATTCTTTCAGTTACAATACAAATGAATCTGACTTGTTGACTGTAGAAAAAAAGATGCAATCTTCGCCACTTTCTTTGCAATGTTTTCTTTACTTTTCTTAGTTTTGCATTTAAAAGTACTACTAGGGGTTGTGATGTCCCATTTTGTCTCATATTTTCAATAGTTAACCACTCGAAAAATCACAACGTAATCAATGGAATTAACGGAGTGAAATGAAGCACACTTTAAACCTATAATCGGCAGGTTGTTAGAATTACTAGCTATAGAAAACATCATATTCTGGACAAATTGAGAACTATAGGGTAACTATTTATCGGGGCAATTAACAAGCGACTGGAAGGGTGGAAGAGAACTTCTGGCGTTTATGGTCCTATCTTTTCTTTGAAGTTGAAACGGATTTCGAACCCTTTCTGACTATGAATGCACATTAGGTCTTTTAAAGAATCGAGACATACAAAATCTTATTCTCTTTCATTAAACACCTCTAAATAAACTGCCAAACTGTTTATCTACAGCCAATCAATCAATAGACAAAAGGATATTGTCATTTACAGACAAACAACATTTTTCCCATTCTAAATGTTTTCTGCATTATACTTCAAATGGTCTTTCTTATGAGCCGCTTTGAATAGGAATTTCTTTTAAACGCCTTTCGAATCTATATCACTCCTAGTTTTTCTCGTTATTTTGAGTAAAACGATACTTGCGTTCAAAGATTTCTAGTAGAGGGAAAGATGAAGTATAAAGATATTAAACTCAAGGAAAATTTTAACCGTTTGAAGCAAGGGACAATTTTATGAACGTAAAGGGGAACTCTGTTAAAAGGACTATTTTTTTTTTACTCTAGGTAGAGACTCCTTGTGTGCCGACAAGTATAACACAAGGCTTACAAACGTAAGTCAAAACTCAAACAATGGTGATAGGAAGTTACATGTACAAGGATATAGGTACAAATGGGAACCAAAAAGGGGGTGAGAAAAAAAAGTGGATGCAAATACAATAAATACAGAATAAAATACAAGATTGCTCACATGCAGTAGGACTATTGGTAACATTTTGCGACTTTTTGCTTACACGTGTTGGGAGCCTCGTATCATTGATACGGCGGTGGATTCTCACCCGATTCAATGCAATCTTTTTCTTTTAAGTGTTATCTCTCAATTTTGAGAAATCCAACTCTTTTCGAAATTAATGTCACACAATAATAGTTGCAAATAAAATCATTACATTCCCATCGGTGATTTAAAGCTGAATTCGTTATTTTTGTATTTCATTTATAAAAAGGGCACGCTGTAACAAAACAAATTTTTTGAAAAGTTGGGGATATATTTACTGGGCGTCTAATTAGAAGAAGAAAAACATTGAGTAGAGTTTAAGTTTGTGAGACGTGAGGCTAATTTAGAAGAAATACAAAGAGAAATATTTTTGCCACCTGCTAGAGAGTTACCATAGGAATGAAAATGCTTTTTCAGCAACTGCACGTCCTTGCAACAACTTTTCCTTTGTTGATTCTAACGAAAAACAGCTCCACATTGGAAGGAAAAGGGTCCAGAACTTTATGATTGCGCCTACTCTTCACGCAAAACAAAACTTTGGAGAAACTGGCTAGGTGTTTGAACGCCTGGTATTTATTCAAAAATATAGGTTGGAAAACTGAGGACCACACAAACCAGACTTGAGTTCATCTGACGAGCCGTGGCCGAAATATTTCATGTTAATTATCTGATTCTTAACTGAGAGATAGATGAAGATCTGTCATGGTGGGGATATTTTGCCGTGACTTGAGGCCATTTGAGGTCCTGAGAGGAAGAACGTAGCCGAGCGTTATCCACACAAGTAAGCTCGCAAAATATTTTACTACCCTGTGCTTCAGACTGTGTTTCCGAAAAAGAACATCCTATATTTCCAGATGACAATGCCCTTACGCTGGCTCTGTTCAAGTTGATTAGATGAGCAAAATAATAAAAAGGAACATCTCATATGGTGTCCTCAGCCCCTTGCTCTCAACATCATGGACTTTGTGGGGCCTTGGAGATCAAAATCCGTGCTTGGTTTCCTCTTCCACGCATGCTACTTGAACTCAACACTAATCTACATGATAAATTGGTACGAGTTTTCTAGATTTTGAGCAGGACTTTTATTTCTCAGACAACATCGGGAGAAAGTTCTAATTAAGGTCACACACAAGTAGCCGAGCCCCTTTTACAAAAATTTGTATGTTATCATAGGTATTCCCCTGTAACAGTAACTTTTTCTTTAGAATTTGGTATTTTCAACTTTTCAAATAAATATAAACTGATGTTATAGAAACATAAACTAGGCATTTTCAATTAGGTAGAACCGAAAAAATAATCATTTTCTATTAAATAAAATAAATTAAAATGTTCAACATGTGTAAAAATATTCCGCAGTTTGAAAATATTTTATATTTCAAAAAAAATATTATGAAAAATTTTATATTATTGAACAAACCTGTATGTTGTATATATTCGGAACAATTCAGTAAATTTAGAAATCATAATTATTATTATGTATTCAATTAAAATCATTACAGAATTAAACACTAAAATAAAATAAAAAACATGTCAGCTGTATTTTTGAAATGCATGAGAATTAAGATAAAATAAATTAACAATTCGGTTTTTTTTACTGAGATATTTACAATGAAATTAAGTTTTTATTAAAGAAAAATTTTGATGATATTTTTTATACTCACATAATTTCATTTCTATTTTATTTTGTGCGATTCTAAATTGTCGTATCGAGTAAAATACAAAACTGTGTTTATTAATTTTTGTAAGTTTATTTCATTTTTCGAAACAACAGCTTAGTAAGCTCTCAATGTGATAAATTATACGTGTAATTATAGCAATTAATTGATCACGGAATTCTAAATAAAAGAAAATTTACAGACAAAAAAGAACTTTTTAATTGCCTAAACGTTCTCAGTAATACTTTTTACTCGAGAAAAATATACCTCTCGTTATTATTTATTTTAATAAATATCCTACTTTTTACTTACCATTTTATTTTTTTATTTGCTTTTATCCTCTTCATTTGATTTTAAATAAAAATCTAATTATTGCTCTTCAGTAATTCAAGAAATAAAAAATGATTCGTACAAATGTCTTGATGTCTTATATATTGTTAAAAGAAGTTATTATCCTCTTTGCAAATGCACATTATTCTTGTTTTCCTTTTATACAAAAATAAACTTCATTTTCTCCAGGAAAATTCAAGTTTCACTAAATCTTTAGATGACATCCCAATCTTTTTTTCCTGGCATATTTGCTGACAGTTCTTAAATTTTATTTTCAAATAACAGTAACAATTCCAGATGTGTCTGTTACTATACTCATTACTTGGAAGTGTTTCTTTCTTGAAAACAGTCCCAAAAAGTTTTTTACATAGATTTCATCAAATTTTAAACAAATATTCTTCAAACATTTACACGAATTCAGCATGTTTTCTTTTTGGCTGAGTGAATCTGTCACAGAAGTATAACATGCATCTCCATAATATGTTTGACAAGATATATGTTATTTTTTTCTTTTTATGTTTTACAAATACATTGGAGGGGGATGCTGCTTCCATTATAAAATTAGTATTTTTACCCATATGTGGCATCATTACCTTTTAACTTTACTCAGTTTCGAAATGTCACCCAAGAAAGCATATTCGAAGAATAAAAAAAAGATTTAAGAAAAACTTGGAGTGAGAGATAGTTATATTAACGTCTCACAAACACTATAAAGCAACACGAGGACTATTGGCAACGGACCTCGTAATTTGAACCATGGTCAAAGACTTCGACGACCTCTGAGCTGGCATCCCTCTCTCCTAACTTCCACACTACACCAACGGAAAGACGTTTGAGCCTCGATAGATGTAACGTGCTACGGCCCCCTCCATACGACGGGTCTTTAGTGGCAAGAAATGCTCGGAGAAACACTAATAATACCATCGATAATACCATCTTAAAAAGATTAAGATTTTATAGTATTTTCTCATCACTGTGTGCTCTGAAAAATCAAATGGCTTACATCAAGGGTCAGCAACCTATGACCCGCTTGCCACATGTGGCATGCGGTACAATTCTCAGTGGCACTCTGTACCACTATACAAATTAGTTAATTTTGAGTGATGGAAGTTGTTAAATTTGTAATGAACTCTATTTGACACACATGTTCAGAATAATGGACATTTACAGAATTACGAAAAAATCTGAAACGTAACTCTGAAGATAAGCTTACAGCTAATTTGTAAATTATTGAATGTCATTGCTGGAGAGATTTAATTGTTTGAAGAGAGAAAATTGCATGCACTCTGCTTTCCGCTTTTGGTTCATCATATCTAAGTAAAAAAAATCTTTCCTCATATGAAAAGTATTTCAAGTCAGCAAAGAAACTGCTTAACAATTGTATGCTCAGAATCGTGTCAAATTGAAAAGTCAGAAATTATACTCCTGATCTTGCGATTTAAAAGTAGTGTTTAAATCTTATGACTTATTTGAATAAATATACTTAAAAATGCATAATATATGTACAATTTAATTTTTATTTTATTGAAGAAATATCTATATTTTATGCCGTTTATTTTTATGTTAAGAAATATCTTTAAATGTGATGAAAAATTAATATATAATAAAACTATAAACACCTATATTATTGACCTCTATTCTCTAACTCTGCAAGTATTATCGTGGGTATTCGAATTGTTAAAAAAAAATGCCTTACTGTGTGGCACGCTGAATCATAGTGGTAGATTGGTTTGGCACACCACAGCTAAAAGGTTGCCAACCCCTGGTCTACTGTTAAGAATAATATTTCGAAACCCATACGAACACACTAAATATATTAAAACTGAATTGAGTTTGAAACTTAGACAAAAAAAAAGTAGCCCAATGGAGATATGTGATTAGTAGTAATATACAAGAGTCAAAAGATTAGTCATGATTTAGATTTTTATTACATATATTTATTGCAAACAAACAAAATGAATAAAATAATTTAAGCTTTTTTTCTCGTCATTAAGGTACCCGACGACGTTCGGAACCGTGATTTTGCAAACCGTATAGTAAATGGATAATACTTAAGATATTTAGTGTCACTTAGATTCGAAAATGTATATAAAATTGTTTTAAGAATAGTATTGCAGTAAAAAATTATTTAAGTACAATATTTTGACAAAAAATGAACATAAAATGACCCATTTTCAAAATATTCTCCTTTTGTGAAAAATGCTTCTATTATAATAATATTTTGCCTGTATATAGCTCAGACCTCTGTACAGAGGCTCAACTAGAATTTTTGAAATATATAACTTAAAGTGTGTTTATCCATGTTTTACCACAACAAAGGGGAGAAATTTTAAGAAAAAAACGCCGATAATTTTTTCAAATGGTTGTAACTTTGAAAATAATGTGAATTTTTCAAACATCATACTTGAGCCTCTGTACAGAGGTCTGAGCTAAACTATATACAGGCAAAATATTATGATAATAGAAGCATTTTTCACAAAAGAAAACATTTGAAAAAAGGTTATTCTAAGTTCATTTTTTGCCAAAATATTGTATTTAAATAATTTTTTTTGTCAAAATGTCCTTAAAACAATTTTATACCTGTATTCTAATCTAAGTGACACTAAATATCCTGAAAATTATCCATTTATGCGCCTTTTTAAAATCACGGTTCCGAACGTAGTCGGGGCTGCGGTAGCCCAGTGGTTAAGGTATCCAACCATGGCAGGCATGTCATGAGTTCGATCCCAGTACCACTAAAGACCCGCCGTGTAGGGCAGCGATGCACGTTAAATCTGTCGAGAGCTGAAACGTCCTCCCGTTGGTGTGGTGTGGTAGTTAGGAGAGGGGGTGCCAGCTCAGGTGTCGTCCACGTCACTTGACCATGGTTCAAAATTACGTGGTCCGTCGCCAAAAGCCCTCGTGTAGCTGAACAGTGCGACGTTAATATTAACTAACTAACTAATCCGAACGTAGTCGGATACCTTAATGTCATTTGTATTTATGTTAGGTAAACATTTAATTCAAATAATATTTTTTTAAAACCTTACTTATAGATTAAATCATTTTATATCTTGTAGTTATAAAACCCAAACTGTCTTTTCCAGTGGGTGTTGTCAGTTGTTTATAAAAAAGACCTTTTTTGCATATCAAAACTCCAAAGCATTTCCTCGTACTAATACTGCCAAACCTTTTCTGACCTTCTTTGAGTATCAAACACATGTTACTCATTATTCTTTTGTAGATAATTCTGTGTTCATCCCTGTTATAAAATATTTTTTATATTTTTTCTGCCAAAGATAATAGACAGAATACGATTTTTAAAGCATGCATCAAGGTCAAAGTCAAATAAAAATAATCAGCCTTAATCTGATAGCATATTATTAACCCATTTCACAATAACCTTTTCACCCTTGCGTTGTGTTCTAACGATCATTTAAATAATTCCGTACGTAGTTTTTTGTGTAGCTGAGTTTGATTATTCACAACTCTACAAAAAGCATATTTGTTATTCTTGAAATGAACGCTTCTCTGAAGTTTCTGTTTCTGCCGTTAAAATAGCCAACTTACCTTATAACCAAAGGCAGATTAAGGTAGTTGGAGGCCCCTAGCGGTAAAAGGTTTAAAGTCCATGGGCTTAAGAGACGAAAAACTAAAATAGTGAAAAGATTCGCTGACCTTAAATTCTCAAAATAAAATATATTGTTAATAATAAAACTCGACGGCTAAAGAAAAATCTTAACTGTATTTAAAAAAATTAAAAACTTTATTAGTGAATTCACAATTTTGCTATATAACTTTTCTTTTTGATTTCTCTTTGACAAATTCATCAATTATTTTTGCCGTAACTATTTTGTCCAAAACATCTTGTTCTATGAATAATATGGTCCTGTTGTTAAATTTATCTTCTCACCCATAGTACTTCTTAAATGGTTCTTAACACTCTTTAAAACTGAAAAAAGGTCTCTCGCCTCATGGATTTGATATCGGTATTGTTAAAAATATTTTCAAGAATATCTCTACATTAGGATTTTTCTTGATAAATTTCTAGTGGAGTCTTTTCATTTTATCTTTGCTTTTAAAAAAATATTAAAAAATGATCCAATTCATATCGTCAAAATTAAAAGATTCAGTATCGTCTTTGTAGGTTTCCTTTTGTTGTTGTGTAGCTTTCTTCTTAATTTCAGGCAATAATCTCTCGTCAAAAAAAATACAGTTAAGTGTTCTATAACAGTTTCATGAATCTCAGTTCTTCGGGATAGCCCTGTTCCTGTGCCCTATCGCATATAACATTAAATTAATTCACAGTGAAATTTTCCCTGCTTTCAAAAATTCATAACCGGCTTCTTTACTTTCAACGAAAATAATTTTTCTCTTTTGCTACCATGGTGTTTTTACAGTTTCCTCTTCAAAAAAAGCCCTGATGAAACAGTTGCTCCTTGTTCCATTTTTCCAAATTTATTATTGAAATTTTAGACACAATTTTCTAGAGATTTTAATAGATTAAATCCTTTTAGCAATTCAAGTTCAACAAATTTCAATGATTTGCTAGTAGCATTTATTCTCTGGAGAATGGTATTCCCAATCATTTCCATTAGGAAAATTTCATATTTGTTGCCTTCAATTGTTGTAGATTTTCTTTTTTTCCTCATTTGTATCATAGATTTCACAGCCAAGGCCGCTTTTATTAATCTTTATCATGCCATTAAGGCTTAAATTCAACTAGCTAGAAATAGTTTGTTTTGAACGAGACATATCTTTTATTACATAACTTCGTTTCGTTTCATTTATCTTCATTAGTAAAATACACTGATGGAAATAAAATACCATCACTAAGAAGGAGTTAAACTATATCAACGAAATTTGGTAGGTATGTTTATACATCTGAAAGATGAGATTCATTCAAATTTCGCGTCAGGGAGAAAGTGGGCTCAATTCACGATGTCACATGATAAAACAAACACGTGTTTTCAATTGAATTCAAAACAAACATTAAACTAATTGTACTTTTTGTTCTAATTGTAAAACTCAGATAAAATTTCAAATTTCATAGTTGGGTAAAAATGTTTAAATGTTAGGAAAAAAAATCTTCAAAAAAAGAGTTTTTAAATTAAAAAAAAATCATATTTTATGTTTATACTTTTAAATAAAATGCATTTTGCATACATACATATGTACTTTTTAAGAGAAAGTTTCTGCAAAGAGCAAAACTTGGCAACACCGGAGCGCGTGAACTGATTAGCTGGAAACACAGGATAGTTTTTCCCGTGTGACTATGACGTCACATGAGTTTTTGAATTGATTGGCTAAAATCATGTGGCTTTCACTATAATGTGACTATGACGTCACATGAATTGAGCCCATTGTGGTGCTACTACCTTCACTATTGCACACGAATCACGTGTACTTTAAATGCGCACTATAAAGTTCGTGAGTGTTATTTATCGTTGAGATTTGACGTAGTGAGTTTATGCTAGTCCAGAATGACTTTCAAAGGACGAAAAAGCCATTATAAACAGCTCGCTGAGTTTGAATGAGGTAGTATGATAAAGCTAAGAAAAGGTGGGTTTTCTTTCCATGATATTGCAGAAAAATTTGGTAGGAATGTATCCATTGTGCATGACTTTTGGCAGCAGTGGTCCAGGGATAGCATAACCTCAAGAAAACTGCGGTCCAATCACGCACGAGTCGCCACTGACAGAGAAGACCGTCGTATTCACCACATGGCTGGAGAACATCGTAATGCAGCTGCTGAAGAAATTAGTTTTTTCGGCACTAGAGCGACACAGTAAACTGTAACAAATCAGCCGTTTGAGAAATAGCTTACAGCCAGACTCCCTATAGCGTCATACCTTTAGCCCCAAATCACTGACTGCGACTTCAGTGATGTTATGGGAGAGATCATCGGAGAGCAGAGTGGCGATGTGTTCTCCGATCAAAGCTGCTTCTGTCATGTTGCCAGTGATACAGTGGCGTAATGGAGAATATTAGAGCTTCTTACAAAGCCAGATTTTGAGCTTGGCGTCAGCCCCTTATGAGCCCTCTAGAATCCTGGTCCCCTCCAAGATGCGGGAGTTACGGGGGTGTACGTTATGTTACTGCAGTGATGGCTGTAGATTGATTTGAAGAAGACCAGGTCAAAGCCTGCAAACAACCTTTCTGTGGCCTAGACACACTAGACCTGCACCTATAGTTATGGTTTGGCGCGAACAATTTTCTTTGATTTCAGGAGCACTCTCAAGGTTAATTCATGCACCCTGACTGCAAACTTGTACGTCAGTCTGGTGATTCAAACTATTACGCTGTCATTTATAAACATCAGTCAAGGGGGTGTTTTCTAACAGTATAACGTGCACTCTCATACCCTATTGTAACCCAACACGCTCTATAGAAAATCGATGTGTCGACCAACTAAATCACCGGATTTTTCTCCAATCGAGCACGAATGGGATATCATTGGAACGCAACGACAGCGTCATCCGCAACCAGAATTAAATAACCTTATATTGACATACTAAGAGCAACAAGCATGCAACTCCATCTTACAGAACTAATATCAGGTACTTGTATGACACATTGTATGCAAGTTTGCATGCTTGTATTTAAAATTCTGGTGGTTATACAAGTTTTTAATGTATCAACATTTCATATTTAAAAAGCCTCTTATCACGTCTACATTAACCTGTTATCTTGAAGCTTTAATTAATTAAATATATAGCCTAGATAAATGTATTGCCGTAGTTTTATTAGTCTACAAGATTTTTTTTTCTTGGTTGCGGGATTTCTTTCCATCAGTGTAAGATGTATCTGAGAGTAACTAAGAACGGCTGTGAACTAAAAAAGAGCTCGTTTGTGTTGAACAGTATTCGTTTGATGGAAATAAAATTTGGTCAACAAAACACATGTGAAAATCTTGTACAGATTGCAAAAATACAGCTATACGGAAGAAAGAGAGCTTGGGCTGCTACACGACTCAAATCTGTGGAAATTATCGGGGGGTTGCAATATCGGTTCAAGATATTTTTGTTGCACATTGAATTTATAATTGGAATACATCAAGCTTGACATCCCTTACTGGACTGGTCCCCCGGTCCGCCAGCCGATTAATCCGCCTCTGCTCATAATTTTGAACTAAGGCCAGACGACGAGAGAGACACCTGGGCTGGCACCCCACACGCCACATTTTCACCAAATCGATTTGAGGATTTCGAGAGATTGATGTTACGTGCATCGCCTCATCTTCGCGATAGGTCTCGAGTGGAATCACGATTCAAAAATGCTGTTAGACTGAAATATCATTAGTCACGACCACTTAAACAAGAACGAGTTATTTCACATATTTTGTATTAGTGGAACAAAAACAAGTCCCAATATTGTATGCGTAGTTTAAAAGTAGTACTGTTTAACTATACTTTAATTTTGCTTGATGTAAGCTCAATGCTCTGAAAATATTTACTGTTATCCTGTATCGTTACAAAATGAAAAAGGTTTAAGCAATAATGCTCTTTGGAGAAACATGAAATCTATTAGGGACGGCCCTTGGAATTTGGAATCATGGCACTTGAGCTGGCACCATCAGTAGAGCATACACAGATTTCTTTTATGAAGGATGGGGTTATATTCCAAAACACACTCAGGTGAAAGCGTGGAAGCATAATCTCAACGATAAAGACTAAAAATCTGTTAGTCTAGGGGAGGAGTTTGAACGGCCAAGTTCCACCCTTATGTACGTCACTTAGCACCATACACCTCTAATTTCCACGCCGTACTTCATGAGGATTTTGATTCGCTGCAAACTGTTGCTTAATGCGCAGCTACACCATTATTCCACAAGATGAATCTTTAATTAAATTAGAACTCTACTCGTGGCTTCACTTAAATATTTACCTCTAAGCTTACCACTATGATTCCTTGGCTCTAATCGAAATTATCCATCCTATTATGTCTTGGCCACTCTGATAATCTATGCTGTTTCAGAATCTGACCCATGGTCATTTTATGAAATTAAGTTGCAAATTTCATTTGCACTAGAATATGAATTAGTTTTGCAAAATTTGAAATAAAAAATATTGAATTTTATTTGCTTAAGTCTAAACTTAGAGAACACATCTCTCTTAGATTGATCGTTCATTAACGAGAGAGTTATATTAACGTCGCACTATACAATGTGTGACAACTAAATTCCCGTACTGTGCATGCTCTAGCCGAGCGGTTTGGTGTGAAGGGGTGAGAATGGAATATAGTTGACTGATCTTCCCAGTGGTAGAGGCACGTTATTCTATCCCTCTATCTAGTTCAGTATAATTTTTGTCCTTGTTTGAGAAAGACGCTGTTATGTTGAAATGCCTCAATCATGATAAACGTAAAAATCCAGGAGCGCATAAATATGAAATTCCTCGTTAAAAAAAAATTGCAACTGAATGCTGTGAATTGTTAAAGGAGTGTTTGGAGATAATTACACGTCACTAAGTCAAATAATAGCATAAATGATTGTTGGAAGATCGGAAGGTTGCGAAAGATGAACGAATCTGTAATATCAAGAACAGGTGATGCTCATCGCTTTTGTTTGATATTAATGGCATCATTCTGATTGAATGAGTACCTCGAGGCCAAACGGTAAAACAGCAGTACTGCGTTGAGGTCTTGAGAAAGTTAAAAGAAAGAGTGAAAAAAATACAAGATCTACAGAGCAGCAACACGTGAATTTTATACCAAGACAACGCCTCGGTACACACTGGTACACTTGGTACTGCATTGAGATCTTGAGAATGTTTAGAGAAAGAGTGAAGGAAAAATGCAAGATCTGTAGAGCAATAACACTTGGATTTTATACCAAGACAACGCCTCGGTGCACATTGTGCTCTCTGTAAAACAGTTCTTGTGAGGACAAACACATAACTGTGCGCAAGCATCCACTGTATTCACCAAATCTCACACCATACGACTTCTGCCTGTTTCTTAAATAGAAAAATGCATTGATGGAAACACATTTTCAGTCTGTAGGAGAGATGAAGGTCAAAACGACACACTTACTGAAGATGGTGAAACCAAATGAGCTTCAGCACTGCTTTGAACGGTGGAAAACTCGTATGCAGCTATGTATTAGTAGAAAAGGAGAGTATGTTGAAGAGGATTAAAAGAGAGGTATTTGTACATTGTTTTCAATAAAGCTAATTTTTAAGATTAGTTTGGTTATTTAACTGTCACAGTAGTAAAACAACACGAGGGTTATTGGCAACGGTACTCGTAATTTTGAATCTTGGTCAAATGACAAGAGCGACGACACCTGAGCTTGTAAGCCTCATTCTCTAAACTTTCAAACTACGATAACTTTGTTTTACATTTCTGGGAACGTTTAACATGCAACACACACGCACAGTCCCTCTAAGGTAAACCTTTTGTGGAACAATGATTCGAACCTACAACTCGATAGAAATGACGCATGTCATGAATTTGCAACCATGTGATCACTCGGTTATCTCAGCCACTACAAATCTCTTAGAGAAGAAGATAAGAAGGTTATTTCAAGAATGAACCTAGACGTTAAAAATGGAAAAGGGGGGAAAGCCTGGTAAATTAAGCAAAGATTGATAGTTACTAGGAAAACAGAAAATTTTAACTAAGTAATTCATTAAGAAATTACCAATCCCAACATCAGCACTTTTTATCATCTTTTCCTAGACAGTGATTAATTAAAATGGTGAAATTGAACGATCGCTTGTAAGTTCGCGATCAATAGATATTCAGTTTCATACTTCAAAAAAATCACAGGGTTTCTGAATTTATTCACAGTTTATATCATTTTTTTTTTCGTCTTTGACTAATGTAAAAAAACACAGAAAATTATGATATTATGATACTAAATATTAGCGAAACTCTTCTGGTTCTTAGATTAATGATAATCACTGGCGTATTTAGATCTCAAGGGGCCTGTATCAAAATTCCTTCGGGGCCCTTTTTTAGATATGGGAGCCATGTTAATGGACTGTAATTACACTTGTAGGGGCCCCTGTAACTTGGGGGCCCCGTATCATCCATACGGCGGTAGCTACGCCCCTGATGATAATGCCGTGAGTTTTGAAACCGAACTCTAAAAGATTGACGGAAAACGAAATATTGCTTTCGAACAAATACTCGACTTGAAAGATATATCAAAAACAAGTCTCTACTTATGTAAGTAAACAATACAGTTGAAGCTTGAAAATAATATACAGGGTGACTATAATTAAGTTCCACTTTCAAAATTCTGTAAAAAAAAACACTTGTCAGAATGACTTTGTGGCGATATCTAAATAAGCCAGTAACAGCCTCCGGACAGAAGTAATCACTTTTGTATAGTGGTATGTTACGTGCTTACGAGTCCATAAGCCGCGGGTTGTAATCTCTGACATTGGTGACCTCGGCTAAAAAGAAAAACGCAATCCTTCTGATCTGTCATGGCACCATCTACCTGCAAAAAGAGCAACCGAAAGCTGTCAGACCCATTTGACGCAGCAACCAAAGACGTCAGACTCATTTGACGCAATAGTAACAACTCGCCATAACACAACAAATATCTCGTTTTTTCACCTATCCACCGACTCACTAATGGGTAAGTACTGTGGCGGTATATAAATAAGCCAGTAACAGCCTCCGGACAGAAGTGATCACTTTTGTCAAGTGGTATGTTACGTACTTACAAATCCGTAGGTCATAGGTTCTAATCTCCGAAAGCTTCAAATTTGAATTGAATATACTTGAAAGGAGAGGAAACGGTATGAGATAAAAAAAGTTCCAAAGTGTATCAATAGATGGAGCTGTTAAGCACGAAAGTGAATTCAGATACAAGGAACATTTTGAATCAAATTATGACTGTTTTGGCATAAGGTGCGCATTAAACCAACTGCTCAATGTGCGTAATTGTTTCGATTTTTTGACGAAAAAAATGACTTCCAAATCAATCAATAGTTGTGGTACTGTTAATGAAAAGCCTATCCATTACGGCACGAAAAATTTATTCCTAATTATCCTTGGTCCAAAAACTACATAAAAAGCAACAATGAAATCGCTAATGAATTTTTTTTCTTATACTATACCGTTTCCCCTTTTTTCGTGTACATTCTGTTCAAATTTGAAATCCTTCTGAGTGGTGGTTCTTTTTTTACAGCATTTTGAAAGTGGAACGTTAATTATAATCACCCTGTACATGGAAAAATGAACAAAAGTACGAAAATAAAACAGCCTTAATAGATACTTGATCTAATTGCACAGAAATTCCCTGATTCAATGTATGTGTAATTAAATCTGTGTTAGCTACTACGAAATGAAGTACGATATTTTCTACTAATGGTATAAATGTGACGTTTTATTCCCTTTATATAGACTACTTCTGAAAAGGCTCTAAAATGTAGGACTGGAATATGCGATTCCATTCATTTTTTTAATCCATTAGTACAAACTAGGACGGTCGATGTTTCACGTAATAAGTGGTTTATAAAGTTGTTGAGCATCATCGATTTAGTGCAAAAAGACACCTTATAAACATTAATGCAAAGAATAGAACGGTTAAACCGAGCATTTGTTTTTTCATGATTTCCTACCCTGAGACATGAGAAAAACGATCCGAGAAAGAAAAAACAATTAGTTATGACAATATACAGTGAAATACATTCAACGCGAAAACGCTTGAAATTCGATTAACACGAAATGATACAACGGTCCCGTCAAATTACTATGTATTTTTTTCCCTCTCAACACAAAATGAAAATCGCTTAACGTGAAAATATTTTTTTTTCTGGTAGTGAACTACGGTTTGCAGCCCCGGGATCCCGAAATTCTGGTGCTTTTTTCCTATTCTGAAATCCCGGGATTAAAATAACTAATCCCGGGATTTAATTTGTTCTAAATTATATTTTTAAGTTTTCTTCTCATCAAAATTTTCTAAGAATTTAATTCTTTGAAAATTTATATTTTGTTTATGAAATATTTACGTAGAATACTTTTGCACAATTATAAGTGCTATAAGAAAAAAATACATGCAGCTCTCATTTCTCGTATGGGAGAACATCGCACTGGTATTACGTGGCTCACTGCAATACTTACTTATTAAAATAAGGAACATCTCAAGAATAGATTTTGTCCCAGTTCCTACTTCAATTAAATGCCGGCGATGAAAACTGTGGCGGTATCTACATAAGCCAGTAACAGCATCCGGACAGGAGTGATCACTTTTGTCTAGTGGTATGTTACATGCTTACGAATCCATATATATAGGTCCCGAATTCTAAACTCCAACGATAACACCTACTAGATAACTAGACCTATACGATAACTACCTTAAAATGTGAGAAAAAAATCTTTATAAGTTTTGACCCAAGTTGTGCTAAAAATGAAACCAACGTGGCTGTATCTATAATTCTTTAAATAATTAGTTTTAGTCAATTAATTTTAATTAATTACAGTTAAATTACCGTATATTTACCCAAAACAATTGTGTATAGAAAATTTCAGCTCAAATGAACGCCTTAAAATGTGAGAAAAAACCTTTTCAAGTTTTGACACAAGTCGCTAAAATGGTCGCTAAGTCACCAAAAATGATGCCAACGTGGCTGTATTTGTAATTTTTTGAATAATCAGTTTTAATGAATTAATTTTTATTAATTATAATTAAATTACCGTATTGCCATCCAAAATAATCATATATATAAAATTTCAGCTCAATTGAGCGCTTTAAAATGTATTTTATTAACGATTGAAAATTCTACCAAGGTAAATAAATATATAGAGTATGAGCTAAAGTAGGAATTGAATAAGAAGCCATTTGAACGATGAAACGCTGGAAGAGCTGTGATTTTTAAAAGCTTATTTACAGAAACGCAAGAAATGAAGAAATGTTTTTTTTTAATTTCATTATGTACTTTTTTTATTTGTTTCAATAAAATTAATATTAAACCAATTTTTAATTATATTTTCAGTTTTATTACGCAATTTCAATTATTGCTAATGTGTAAGTACAGAGTGTTTTATTCCCAGGTATAGAAGTTTAAGTTGGCATTACTTTCCAAGATGGCGACCGATTTAACAGCTGTCAAGTGATTTATTCTCAGTTTGGTTTGGCAATTCATCATGAATAGACTCACGCCTGAACAACGCTTTCAAATTGTGCAATTTTATTTCGAAAATAATGGTCGCGATTTTAATAAGCGAATTTTGTTTAGCGATGAAGCGCACTTCTTGTTGAATGGCTACGTCAACAAACAAAACTGCCGCATTTGGAGTGAAGCTAATCCCCAAGTGTACGTCGAAACACCGTTACATCCAGAAAAACTCACTGTTTGGTGCGCTTTTATGGGCTGGTGGAATTCTTCAAAAACGATGAAGGCCACAACGTTACAGTCAATGGTGATCGGTATAGAGCCATGATTACTAACTTTTTCATTCCTGAATTGAACAATCATGATGTCCAGGAGCTGTGGTTCCAACAAGACAGCGCAACATGTCACACAGCTCGTGCCACAATCGATTTATTGAAAGACACGTTTGGTGACCGCCTCATTTCACGTTTTGGACCTGTGAATTGGCCTCCAAGATCTTGTGATTTAACACCGCTAGACTATTTTCTGTGGGGCTATGTAAAGTCATTGGTCTATGCGGATAAGCCACAAACGCTTGACCATTTGGAAGACAACATTCGCCGTGTTATTGCCGATATACGGCCACAAATGTTGGAAAAAGTCATCGAAAATTGGACGTCCAGATTGGACTACATCCGAGCCAGCCGTGGCAGTCCTATGCCAGAAATCCTATTTAAAATGTAATGCTACATGATTATCTTTCGAATAAAAAAAATCATGTCAATCGAATAATACATCGTTGTTTTATTGCAATTTAAAGTTCTATACCTCTAAAAAAACACCCTTTATTTTTAATAAATGGTCCAATCCTAATTCCGGGATTTGTGGATAGTGTAATTCCGAAATGCCGAGATTGAAAAGATAACACGGGATTGGAAACCCTGGAATGAGCAAAATACGGAAAACACCAGTCACACGAACGAGATTTAAGAGGGGTGGGAAATTGAAGAGAGGTGGTTTCACATGTTTCTTTGAAAGGTGGATAACTTGGCGTTGAAATACCCTCGGAATAGCCTGTCATACACCAGCCAATTTTGTTTATCTAAGCTACTCTCACCATCCACCCCTATAATCGCCACACAAAAACACTTCATCTCACTTAAATTTGTTTTGGAATTTGGTGACGAGTACATCGCACTGTGAATAAAAATCAGTATATTTAATTCACGTTTTTTTTCGTAGAATCTTTTTACGAGCACAATGGCAAAGAAAAAAAAGCTAACTGTTATTTCGTTTAAAATGAAAATGGAGCTTCTTAAGCTGTTGATCAAAAACAGAAGAACTTGAAAATTTTTGCATTAAATTTCATTAAGTTCTTATGAATGTGTTTGTTCCATTAATTTATTTGATACAATATATTTATATAGTTATATATATTTATTTGATACAATTTGATATACGAATCTATGTTAATAAACTGTACTCTCTAATGAACTGAATTTTGTTAATTATATGTTTTTTTTACAATATCCTTTAACAGAAGAAAATATCTCAGTCCCCTCAGTTTCGTGTCAAATGATTTTCACTGTACCTTTATTTGAGATGTTCAAAACTTCTCACTACCAGCTACAATGCACGTTTGGATCCACGTTTGAATGTCACGCTGCGCACGTTGGGGCATAGAGTGGGACACGTTGGCTCAAGCGTCCGTAATGCGTTCTTTAAGGTCCTGAAATGTTCGTGGAGTGGTTGCATACGTCTGCTGCTTCAAGAGAAAGTCCAGTCGAGTCAAATCTAGCGCACGTGGAGACCAAACTGTGGCACCTCCCCACCAATTATTTAGCCAACATGACGGCGTGCCTGTTTACAAGACATCTCCAGTGAAGCAGTACAAATAATTGGTGCATGGTGGTATCGAAGATTTGTCTCCACGTTCACTTGATCTGACTCCACTGGGTTTCCTCTTGTGCGGATACCTGAAGCAGCAGACGTATGCGAACCATCCACAAACATTACAGGACCTTTAAAGACGCATTACGGACGCTTGTGCCAACTTAACACACTCTATGCACCAACGTGGCATTCAAATGAGGATCCAAAAGGGCATTGTAACTGACGGTGAGAAGTTTGAACATCTCAGATAAAGGTATATTGTTGTATCTGGATATTGTTTTTTTCTCAGATCGCTTTTCTCACGTCACAGTGCAGGAAACTACGAAAAAACAAATGCGCGTTTTTACCGTTCTATTTTTTGCATTAATGCAAGCTAGGTATGTTCCACAACTTTGTAAATCACTTTTTTACCTCGTCTCGTTCCGTTTTTGAGATAGGAATGCTAACTCCGTAGTTTACCACCAGGTGGCGCTTTTATTTCAGGGATGACCAATCTTTTTAGGAAGAGTACCACTATTTGATAAAAAAAAATTAGTTAAGCGTGCTACTTCAACTTTTACAACAAAAAACATGAAAAACTGAAAAAATGTTATGTATAAGCTTATTATAGGACTTATGAGCAAATAGAAAATTTTTTAATGCACGTATATATGTAGTCAAAATTTAAAAATAATAAAATAAACACACACAAGGAATATAAAAAAAATTTAAGTCAATTCCTACTTAGATCAACAAAGAAAAATTTTATTTGAATTACTTTTTATTAAATAGTTACATTTAATATCGATATGTATATACAAAGGACAAACAACACATATGATAACATTAAGTGGCATATACATATGACAACATTAAGTGGCAATTAATTTTTATTATATATCATTAAAGTATTGTATTGTCATCCAAAACAATCGTGTATATAAAATTTCAGTTCAACTGAATGCTTCAAAACGTGAGAAAAAAAATCTTTTAAAGTTTTCGCCCAAGTCGCTAAAAATGAAGCCAACACGTGGATGTATCTGAAATTCTTTAAATCCGGGGTGGGCATTACGTCGATCGCGATCGACCTGTGGACCGCCTGAAGATTTAAGTAGTTAGGATATATACGGAAATATTCAAGATTGGTTGAAGTATGCAGACTATATATAAGCCTTCTACTGACTATAACAACGAGAACTAACTTTAGTAAAAATGTTTTATTTTTTATGTATTTTGAATTGTTTGATAATAAATGCATCATTTGATATTTGTAGCTGTTATTATTATGTTTGAGTATTTTGCGTTTTGCTTTAAACGCAGTTTTAAAAAGTGTTAGTTTTTTTTTATTTATTTTATTTTAGTTCAGTAAATAAAAAAGTAAGCACATATTCCGTATTTATTATTAATTTATAATAAATATTGTTAACCATTTCTTACCTCACCACACCTACGAAACTGGGCATTGGCACACACAGGAATTTTTCAAGGAGGGGGGACGTGGTCCATGGTCGAAAGTCTACCATTCTCGTATCATGCCACAATATGCTCCCAAACATATTTTCTTAATTTTATAAATTGCCGGGAATAAAAACAGTAAAAAATAAATTGCTGAATAAATACTCAGCATTAAATAATAAAAAAAATTATTAATAACAAATACTTAATTAAGTTTTATGCTTTGTATACATAGGATTAAAATCAATAGGTAAAAAAAGGCTGTGGGGGAGGGTCCGGACCAGTGCCCCCCTTCCTTGTGTGCACAGCAACAGCTGGAAAAATTAGAAGTAGCCCGTACCCTGGAAAAGTCTGCCCCCACCTCTGCTTTAAATAATTAGTTTTAGTCAGTTAATTTTAATTAATTATAATTAAATTATCGTGTTGTCACCCAAAACAATAGGTGTATAAAAAATGTCTGCTCAAACGAGCGCTTTAAAAAGTAAGAAAGTAAAGTAAGTTTTGACACGTCGCCAAAAATGATGCCAACGTGGATGTATTTGTAATTCTTTACATAATTTGTTTTAATCAATTAATTTTTATTAATTATCATTAAATTACAGTATTGTCATCCAAAATAATTATGTATATAAAATTTCAGCTCAATTGAGCGCTTTAAATTGTATTTTATTAACGATTGAAAATTTGAACAAGATAAATACAAAAAGAGAGAGTATGAACTAATTTATAATAGTAGGAATTGTGTGTGTGTGCGCGTGCGTGTGTGTGAATAAGACGAAAAAAGTACTAACTTAAGTTTTATTGTTAATTAACTTTTTACATGTTCAATCAGGTTAGGTATAAAATAAAAATGAGTCAATTGAATCATTTAATTCAAAATAATTATTAAACGCTCAGTATCTTAATGTGGCTTTTGAATAACTACTTTTTTTTACCAAATCATCTATATTAGGATTGGCTGTTACAGATGCTAACAAAATTAGGTTATTATAGGTGCACATTAGCTAGTTTTGAATGATATTTATTTTATCATGTTCATAGCAGAAAACATTTATTCTCTCTCTCTCTCAAACATATTTTGATCCAAATTTTGAGATTTTTTTTGTCTTACACAATCCCATTGCAATAAAATCGTAAAAAAAATGGAAATTTATTCTCTCTTCAAATTTTTAAAAAAAAATTTCTGTAAGTCTCCGCGCGCACTACTGCTACAACTCCCTCGTGCCTCGGGGTGGGGGATCACCCCTGCTTTATTCAGTAACGCGTGGCTACTTTACCATATCTAGACACCACTTTTTTTGACAAGAGCAGCATCCTTTCCGAAATTAAGAGGATGGCAAAGGACTAACATGGGCATAATTTATATGAGCAACCAACTATCGTATTACAATGTGTACGCCGATTGACTCGAATCATACTCAATTACTATATCTTCCTCTTTACTTGTAAAGTATGTATTTATCTCGTTATTTTGAACTGTGGTCAAGTGACGAGGACGATAACCGAGCTGGAACGGAAAAAATATTTATTTCAAAAAGTCATGCTCAAAATTAAAAGTTTTTTAATAAACTAAGCTTTTTCACCTTGATGCTTTTTTTGAAGACTAATTTTTTCTCTAATATTAGTGTAACGTTTTAAGAAGAGTAGGAAACCTCTATAGCGACCATGTTAAATTTGCTGTTTTCGATGTACCTTTTCTCAAAATCTGTTATATGAACATGTTTGAAATTTTCCATACAGTTAAAGTACACCTTTCTCATACTAAAATGAGCTTTTAGCTCATTTTGAATTTTTTCATAATTTATAAAATATTTTATCAAACATAGTGAAATTTTTTTAATCCATTTTTCATATAAAAAAATTTGTAAAAAATAATTTTTTGAGTTTTTTACTATAAACTCATTTCAGTATATATTAGCCATCATTATAAATATATCATAAAAAATTTACATACCTGTGAACAGCAGTTTCTCAGAAAAGGTACATCAAAATTTACATTTTTAAGATAAATTAATATTAATGTATACAGTGAAACTACTAATCGGCTAGGAAATAAAAAAAAGGCTCAATTTGTGCAATACAAGATACATGTTTTGATTTATATTAGACGTTTAACTTTTAAACAAAAATGAAGTACTTTGTTTACATTTTTCGCCATTCAAATGGGCGTGACCCAGTTTCAACGATTATTTTAAAATAAGTTTTAATGGCTTTTAATTACCCTAGAAGTCAAAGTAAGGTATTTTTAGAAAGGTTAAAATCTATACAATTTGAAAATGTAAAAATCTCAAATTATCAAAAAAATAAGATTTTAGTTTTCCAACACCTCTTAAAGGTACTAACATTTTAATTTTTTTACGAAGATGCAATTATAAACTACAAATGTGAGACAATTCAAACAAAATATGATTTAAGAATTTAGTATATTTAAATGACTTTTAATTTGTATATGATTTTGGACTGGACAGCTTTATTTATGAAGAACAGAACAGACGAAAGAGATTAAAAATCGTTGCTTTAGATTAGGAATGTGCAACCTTTCACGTTCGAGGACCAAATTAATAAATTTACAATGTTTCGCGGGCCACGCGACTGTCAAAAAAAAAAAAAAAACTTTAGTCCGGAAATTAATAAAAAAATGGTTTGTTTTACAACTGATTCTAGGGAAGAGATGGTGTTTACGAATTTGTGTGTATCAATTGGTTTCAAAAAATTTAAATGAAAGTGGAATTAAACTACTCTGCTAACCTGTTAAAAGAAAAAAGTTCACTTTTTTTCCGAAAATTTCTGAGATTTTATATGCAGTCAGATTTTTTTTTTATATTTAAAATTATTTATGACAATAAAAATTTTGAAGAATTCATTTTCAGAACATTTTATCTCAAATGGATATTAAACACATCAGTGAAATGTTTTTAATATCAAGAATAAAAGAAAAAATGGCGTTTTTTACAAAAGACAAGACAATTTTTTTAAAAATTGCCGCAAATTCCAATAAAGGTCCACTAAAATACACACCTACTTTAGACAATTGTATCTAATAGGAGATATATTGAAAGAAGTCTCACTATATATAACAGCTGGAAAAAATTCGAGGATAAATAGTCCCTATAAGGTAAAATTTTATTCCATTCAATCATCATTTTATAGCTACTTAAGCTTTTTACACAATTCCTATTATTTTTATAGTTCACACTCTCTCACTCTATATATATAGGGTGTTTTTTTAGAGGTATAGAACTTTAAATTGCAATAAAACAACGATGTATTATTCGATTGACATGAATTTTTTTTTTATTTAAAAGATAATCTTGTGGCATTACATTTTAAATATGATTTCTGGCATATGACTGCCACGGCTGGCTCGGATGTAGTCCAATCTGGACGTCCAATTTTCGATGATTTTTTCCAACATTTGTGGCCGTATTTCGGCAATAACACGGTAGCCGAGTGGTATAGGTATCGGATAGTGGCTTGCTTTGTCACGAGTTCGATCCCAGTACCACTAAAGACCTGCCGTGTAGGGCAGCGATGCACGTTAAATCTGTCGAGAGCTGAAACGTCCTCCCGTTGGTGTGGTAGTTAGGAGAGGGGGGTGCCAGCTCAGGTATCGTCCACGTCACTTGACCATGGTTCAAAATTACGTGGTCCGTCGCCAAAAGCCCTCGTGTAGCTGAACAGTGCGACGTTAATATTCAATCAATCAATCGGCAATAACACGGCGAATGTTGTCTTCCAAATGGTCAAGCGTTTGTGGCTTATCCGCATATACCAATGACTTTACATAGCCCCACAGAAAATAGTCTAGCGGTGTTAAATCACAAGATCTTGGAGGCCAATTCACAGGTCCAAAACGTGAAATTAGGCGGTCACCAAACGTGTCGTTCAATAAATGGATTGTGGCACGAGCTGTGTGACATGTTGCGCCGTCTTGTTGGAACCACAGCTCCTGGACATCATGATTGTTCATTAGTAATCATGGCTCTATACCGATCACCATTGACTGTAACGTTGTGGCCTTCATCGTTTTTGAAGAATTACGGACCAATGATTTCACCAGCCCATAAAGCGTACCAAACAGTCAGTTTTTCAAGATGTAACGGTGTTTCGACATACACTTGTGGATTAGCTTCACTCCAAATGCGTCAGTTTTGTTTGTTGACCTAGCCATTCAACCAGAAGTGCGCTTCATCGCTAAACAAATTCGCTTATGAAAATCGGGAACAACGGCAATCTCGTTTTGGGCCCATTCGACGAATCTACGCCTTGCTTAATCATATTAAAAAGTAATGCCACAAGATTATCTTTCGAATAAAAAAAAATTCATGTCAATCTAATAATACATCGTTTTATTGCAATTTAAAGTTCTATACCTCTAAAAAAACACCCTATATTAATTCAATTCCTACTATTTGTTCACTCTCTTCCTATATATATCTTGTTCAAATTTTCAATTGTTAATAAAATACTTTCTATATTCATTCCTTCAAACTCAAATACATTTTCTTAAACTTGTAGTGAATGACACTTGATGTTAATACAGTTTTTTCAAATAGTAATTCATTAATGAAATTTTATTTTTTAATTTTAAATATATTCTGTTGAAGTTACAACAGGCTGCAACAGTTGGTGCCAGTACGTTTTTCATTTTTGTTTGAGATATATATTTAAGTCGATATATTATTCCTCTAGGCGGCAGCACCATCGGATAAAAACATTTGTTAAATTTGTGATGAAGATTTAATTTAACCTAAATAATCATATACTAGTTAGACGTCAGCATTCCTTTTACACTGGTCTTAAGATAAATTCTTACCTAAGAAATTCAACTCTTGTTAAAAAATGTGTAATTACGAATTTATAATCTGGTTAAAAAGTTTTTAATCTTAATTTAAAAGGTGTTTTGCCCCCCTTGATATTGCGATTCTGTCATATATGTATATTATAATTATAAAATAAAAAGTAACAGAACTAGAATTTTTCTTTTTGTTGACCTAAATAGGAACTAATTTTTATATTACTTGTTTTGGCGAATTTTGCAGGAAAAAAACAATACCCATACTCACAAAGACTACAGCTGAAATGGCGTCTCGTCCAAAACCTTTAAAAGGTCTCAATTTATCAACAGTACTTTTAGCTAAATTGAATTTGAGCCAACGAAGTAGTCATTTGGCTATTTCACTCACTGTAAATGACAAACATGCTAATTAAAATATGAAAATGCCTGTGATGAAAAATAATTTTACAATAATTTCTCTCTCTCTCATTACAAATCTAAATTGCATGAACTTAACATATTTAAGAACATTGTAATATCGGTACGTGTCTAACAGAAGGGCAGAAAATAGATGGCGCAACAGAAATTTTGCGAAAATGCGTAAAAATAAACGATACAAGCGTAATAGCTTAATGAATGGCTGAAAAGATAAAAACTTGTAAAAGTTGACAGGTATTAAAAAATTCCGTTTCAAATGCAGTCGGATCTCTATTTAACGAAGTCGATAAATCGCGAAGAGTTCGTTATGTGGAAAATTCGTTAAATATTCATCTTTCAATGTTCTTAGTTTCAAGAAAAAGTTCCCGTTATAGAAGTCCGACGGTGCATATCAATAATTTACAAAAAGTAGTATCTGTCTCAATTTTACATTACTGCAAATTATTAACCATAAATTTATATCACAAAAAATGAATCATTCAATTTTATAATAAAAGTAAGTCGAGTCGCGCGCGTCCAAATCAAAATTGTAAAATAATTAGAATTACTTCATAAAATTAAAACGTTTTAAGTTTCACTGTCCTCCAAAAAAACTTCATCTGATCTCAAACACATAGTGCCATCTAGTACCAAGTTCAGAAACTACATTTAATGTTGGCTTGGATTTAAAAATACGACCTCGATTAAAACTAGATTTGCTGTTACAATGGAACAAAACAGAAATTTGGTTTCCAGTAAAACTGTAATTAACGTTATTCAAAACTTTTAGAACTTGCATAATTTCAAATAAATCTCATTTTCTAATGTGATTTATTTGAACTTAAGCATACATTCTTTTGTATGAGAATCTTATTTATTACATCTTAACATTTTTAATATACCTATCTACCCACCACAAATAATCTATATGTGGTTTTCAAAATTTTAGTGAAACCCCCCAAGGGCACAAGAGTTCTCACATAAACTAACTCATATAAAGACACTTGCCAATTTTTAAAACCTGCATTCCACTAACATTTTATTGCAAATTACAGTAACATTTTAAATAAGTGGATTAAAAGAAAACGCAAAACGAATATGTGCTATATATTCGAATGACCATAAAAAAATTTATAAGAATCATTAATTTGACTTGTACCTTAATTATGTTTTAATCTCATTCTTACATATGCATCAATCTTCTAAAAAAAAATACAAATTGCTATGCAATTATTCATTCCATTTAAATCAATAAAGGATTAAAATCTAAAGAAAATGTTTGAAAAAAACTTTATAACATGAGGATTTTTCCAGTTCTCAAAAGAAAAATTCTACTAGAAGTGAGACTACTTCCTTTAATTAGCAATCATTGATGCACTAAGGATGAAACCAGAGCTGGTACCTTTCTACAGCTTGTATCAGCAGGAACATTTCTCAAAACTAGTGACCCATTATTTTCTGAAGGCACAACTACCCAAAATTATCTAAGGATTACCCACATACATAAAATATTTTACATGATTTAAATCATGGTAAAATTCAGAGTATGAAAACAAAATTTGAATCTTCTTGAGAATGAATGTTATCAGCTTATAAATGAGAAAGGAGTAGACAATATTTGCATTCTTACTTGAAAATAAGGAAATATAATGGTATTTAAACTCGAAATGAGTTTATACAGGCAAGTGATAAAAAAATCAACAAAATAAAGTAGGATAAAAATATTTATTCATATATACATACATACATATATACACATTAAAAACTTTCTGAGGCAGTATACAATAACACTTTTGCTAAAATTTATTTAATAATCATGAATAACAAATACATATAAACTTAATTTCGTGCAATTTCCCAATCTTAGAAATGGATATATTACATCTAGGTTTTCAATTATTCAGAAATAAAATAACTGGATGAAATGTATTGTTTGGCTTCAGAAAACCATATTGAAATAATCCACAACATGGGACAAAATAAAGCTTGCATAATTAAGTACCTTCAATTTAAAAGGCTACATAGCCGAATACAAAGAATGGCGGCAATTCATAGTAATGATAGCCCATCGCAAGCAGCTAAGTAAAGCTGCTCTTCAAACTAAACACATGCCCCTCTTAAACAATTCAAGTGGAAGCTCATCACTCACTGATGATACCACGATAGCCTAGTGGTAAAGGTATCGGATCTTTGCTAGCTTGTCACGAGTTCGAGCCCAGTACTAAAGTGTGTTTTTCCAGGTATAGAAGTTTAAGTTGGCATTACATTCCAAGATAGCGACCTATTTAACAGCTGTCAAGTGATTTATTAACAGTTTGGTTTGGCAATTCATCATGAATACTCACGCCTGAACAACGCTTTCAAATTGTGCAATTTTATTTCGGAAATAATGGTCGATTTTCATAAGCGAATTTTGTTTAGCGATGAAGCGCACTTCTGGTTGAATGGCTATGTCAACAAACAAAACTGCCGCATTTGGAGTGAAGCTAATCACCAAGTGTACGTCGAAACACCGTTACATCCAGAAAAACTCACTGTTTGGTGCGCTTTTATGGGATGGTGGAATTCTTCAAAAACGATGAAGGCCACAACGTTACAGTCAATGGTGATCGGTATAGAGCCATGATTACTAACTTTTTCATTCCTGAATTGAACAAGATCTTGAGATTTAACACCGCTAGACTATTTTCTGTGGGGCTATGTAAAGTCATTGGTCTATGTGGATAAGCCACAAACGCTTGACCATTTGGAAGACAACATTCGCCGTGTTATTGCCGATATACGGCCACAAATGTTGAAAAAGTCATCGTAAATTGGACGTCCAGATTGGACTACATCCGAGACAGCCGTGGCAGTCATATGCCAGAAATCATATTTAAAATGTAATGCCACAAGATTATCTTTCGAATAAAAAAAAATGTCAATCGAATAATACATCGTTGTTTTATTGCAATTTAAAGTTCTATACCTCTAAAAAAACACCCTTTACTAAAGACCCACTGTGTAGGGGAACAACGCACGTTAAATCTGTCGAGAGCTCAAATGTCCCCCAGTTGGTGTGGTAGTTAGGAGAGGGGGTGCCAGCTCAGATGTAGTCCTCGTCACTTTACATTGGTTCAAAATTACAAGGTCCGGCACCAAAGTTCTCGTGCAGCTGAACAGTGTGGCGTTAATATTCACTCACTCAGAAGCAAATGCAGAGCAACCTGTCAAGAGATCTTGGATTTATCAATATGATTCGGAGATAAAAGAAATACGGAGTAGAAGTACTCCTTGCTTAGACTTCGGGTTCGCTTCCCAGATTCTTCCTTTTTTCAATTTTACTCTTTAATTTTCCTTAGAAAATTATTCCAACAGATCTTTTATTTAAATGTTCCCCTATTTTTATTCATGATAGTATTTTTTAATAGCTTTTAAAAAGCTCTTTTTATTTTCAACTATTTTTCGTGATCCTAGCTGCATTCCTATTGGTCGGTTTCGCCCCGCCCACACAAATTCTAACTTCATTTTTGGTGCTTTCTGCCGACTTTGAAGCTTCTTTTCTCAATTTAAATTTTTTATTTAAAGCCTTTAATCTTAACAAAGGGCAAAAGTCAATCACTGAAATACCTACTGATATGAGGTTGTAGCTCAAAAGAGCTGGGTACTCAAGTCATCCACCCGATATATTAGGGGACATAAGTGCGGCAGAATGCTGATTTGAAAATGGACAAACAGTGATTTCGGTGGTCGTATACATTTCTTCGAATCAAACGGTTAAAAAAAATGGTGGTTGTATACATTTCTTCGAATCAAACGGTTAAAAAAATTTAAGATTTCCTGCATTTTGTACTTTTACCATATAACGGAGGTGGTTCTGCTCTTTTAAAAAAATTATCATTCGCTTCCCCTGATTTTGAGTGGTGATTTTAACCTTAACTTCAGTTTGCCAAAAGCTGAGACGCTCATAGCTTTTATGAATGATGAACTCAAGCTCGAAATATGAACACAAATTAGAATGTTTCGACTGCTAACAGTGGTTCTGTTATTGACGCTGTTTTTCAACGGTTTTCAAATACTTTAAAATCGCAAGTATATGTGTCATATTTTAGTTATCATAAGTGATGCTGTTGGTTGAGTTTGAATAACAGCCAGAGATGGAGATGGTATATACACATGTTTATATTACAAGAAAATAAATATTTAAGTGTTGTTAAAGTTTACACTAAAAGGTAGCAATGCGGTTAAATGAAAATTACACCCTTGAAGGTGCTGTGGATTGGTGCGGGCAAGATCTTGCGTCTGTCCGTTGCACTTCCTGTTTACAGAACGTCCCGGTACGGGGTACAAAAGTTTCAGTTGGTGTAGGAAGGCGGGAAAGTATGGCGCACTCAGGAGTGTAGGAAACAATAAGTCTATTGTCTCCACTATCCCCCAAATTGAACAAGATAAAATAAAATATTGCATTTTACTCCTTTTGTTATATATATAATTAAATACAATTTTCATTAAAGATATAATTATTCGATAGAAAATTATTTTTAATCATATTCGATTCATATTTATTTCATGAAAAAGGTTAATATTCCATATTTATCGTGATAACATGTCAGATGTTACACATATGCATCTACAGTAAGACTCATTTTTTTAAACTTGTAGAGGAAGACACTTAATGTCAAGTTTTTTCAAATATTAATTCTGTTTAATTAATGAATAAATCATAAACAAAATTAATAGTCCATCACCATATATAGAAAGGAAAATGGAAAATTTGCAAGGAAAATCGCTTTCTATTTTGACACTTAATATTGTGATTCTGTCATACCTAAATACACATTTATATAAATTGTAACTATTTAATAAAAAGAAACTAAAATTTCTCTATGTTAACCTAAGTAGGGATTGACTGAAATTTTTTTTATATTATTTGTTATACTTTTAACACATCACTTTATTAATGAATCGAAATGTGACACATAACTTAAAAAACTTTCTTTTATACATAATTCTTGCTTCTTTAATATATAAAACATTTGCTATTGTAAAGTACTATTTTGTAAAAATCAGGGCATTTACTTTGGAAGTAACTGTACACTGTATGAGCACATTTCACTCAATTAATTTTTAAAATATATTTTATATTTTAAAAATTAATTCATTCAGAATTTTATTCCTAAAAGTTTTTGTTTGACCTTTTAATTTGCCATAGCAAAACGATAACTTTTATAAATATGAATAAAATGTTACAATACAAAAAATTAAATATTTCTTTTATCTTATATATATACAATAACAATTAACATACAAAATGCATGTCGACACTTTTAACCTATTGCTGAATTATCTGCAAATATAGTAATAAATATTCATTTTCATGGATCTATATCAGTAGCTTCAAGATGTGTGATTAATCACACTGTCAAAAGAAAACATAGGTGTAAGTTTAAACGCAGATGAATAGTATTCTTCTTCCAGATCATATAATTCAGCTGCCATATCGTCCCGAAGAGCAGCAAGTTTTGAATCTATGCTTTCTTGAACAGCTCGACACATTTTAGTTTTCTGTGAAATTGCTTCATTTACTGAAGGAAAATCATTTAATATGAGAAATTGTTTAATATCAGATATTAACTTCGTCAAGGATTCCGCAGCACGAACCTAAAACAAATAATATAAACATTAAGAGCTATACAACTAACATTTGAAAATTTAAGCATCTCAATCCAGTATATATATATTCTAATAACATTTAGCTCAATTTTATTAATTTTCCATTCTTAAAAGGAGATTGTGGACAGCTTAAAAACTCAAAGTGTGAACAAGCTATTTAAAAATGCAATATTAAAAAAGTTGCTAGACATCTACAAAAAATACATACTATATTCTTCTCAAAAAAATGTATGTTAAAAAAGCAGTTTTTTTAAAAAAAGTACAATTATAGTCCGTTTGTGATTTTAAATTTTACTTTAAACAACTAAATAATTTTTAATTCAAGCATTTTTAACCCTCTAAGCGTTCTGCATGTCAAATCCAGTCATTGTAAAGATGCTTCGAAAATGCACTGCACGTGTTTTTTTGGTTTCATATTTATTTGAAACTAACAAGTTGGGGGTATCAGGGCAATCTATTTTATATGCTTAGACAAATTACCTTATTAAGTATATTCTTTCGCTTCATTTTTCTTATCCCAATCAATGCTTTCAATTTTTAAAACATGATTATTTCATTATAAGATGTCAGAAAAAATAATTAATAAAACACCAAACACTTTAAAATTTGAAACCTTTTAAACTTTCCAGCTACTTAAAATGAATAAATTTAAACTTCATCAAGCAATTTGAAACATTTTTTTACACTTTGATAAAAAAATAACGAGGAAAAAAATTCAGATCAATAAGTTTTTTTTTTTAGATTTAAAAGCCAGGTGTTCAAGGAAGTTCACGTACGTACCTAGTTATATATTGTTAAAATACACCGAATTATATTTGAATTTTAAGTGCTTAAACTTCAGTTTACATCAAAGACAACATGACTGAAGATTTTCCTACATTTTTTTTTATAAAAAAACTTGAATGTTTGAATAAATGGTAACCAAAAATATACGGAGACATTTTCAGTAGACATTTATGCATATAAATAAACATAAAGATCAATTTTAAATTCAAGCTATTCAAAAACATTCGAATTATTGTTCAAAATATCTATTTATACAAAATACCTCTCAACATTTATCTTTTTTAAAGGCTAACTGAATAAGTAATTAAAATCTGGATATGTTTTGAAATCTCGACCTTATAAAGCTAGAAATTTTATGTTAGAAATTTCTAAAAAAATGTATTGCGCAGTTAAAAATTATTTACCATAGCAATTCTTTGAGCAATATAAATTTTATTATATAGCATCTTTCATATTTTTTAATATATTTCGAAAATTTCATACAATTTGGTTGAAAACTGCATGTTAAGAACAAAAAATATGCTGAAAAAATTATGAATATACAATAAATTTTTATATAGAAGGAAAGCTGAGAAGCTAAACCGTAGGAATGAAAAATTATTAGTATATCTGAAGTAGTTTTCGAAATATTTATTTTTAAGTTCAGAAATTTTGTGTGCATGTTATACTTAATATTAATTAAATGGTTCAAATTATATGTTAATAATAGTCATGTAATCGTTTGACGGCGCTTTCATATACTAATAAAAATTATAATGGTCATTGATGTGAATGCAAGAATTTCATGCAATTTTAAATTCAGATATTGATGTAGAAAATATAAAACAACCATCTAAAATACATGAAAAATGCAGTCTGCCATAAAATGATCTTGACAAACAAAATACGGCACTTCCACTTACTATGGCAGAACCGGATTAGGCAGGGGTGATCTGGGAAAACAGAGGGACCCTCGGTTTTGAAGGATGCTTCTTTAAGCTTTCAAGTTTTCAGGAAATAAAATATAAAAATTACAAATGCAGAAATAAGTCTAGTAATTTTCCATACATTTTTATAACAACGAATTGTGGTATTGGCTTCGAATACATTGTTGTGTTTGACAATGCCCAAGGTAACCAACCCTTACTTTAGATAGATTTGTACTACTTTTTCGTAACCGTATTCCTTTTAAAATTAATTCGTGCAGCCAAAATACATATTTTGCACTCTTAAAAATTTATGTAAACTATAACGGTTAATTTTAATTTATGCAACTTGTGAAATGTTCAGAATTAACCATTTCCATCCAAACAGTTTACATGAAAAAAAAAGTTTGGACTCCCTCATTCATTAGGGAATTGCATAAGATTCCAACATTAAGTTTTTATTTATAGAATAGGGTCGAGTGGTAGTGCTTCCACACCACAGGTCTGGGTTCTATTAATGGGCTGGGCAAGGTCGACTCTACCTTTCATCCCCACTGCATTGGGTCGATAAATGAGTACCAAGCTTACTTGGGGTCTTAAACATTGAAGGTTTCTCTTCAGACAGACCACCAAATCGGGACATCTGTTTATGCACCTCAGCGCCCAATGGTCACGTATATTGGGATGGGTATAGTAGTTCCTGGACCTTATGGATTGTTGTGCTACTGAGTTTGAGTCTTAAGTTTGAGGCTTACCTCACTTTGGGGATACCCCCTTAGATAAACATGCATTTCCACTCATTTGCAATTAAACATTTTTCTTTCAATTACGTTTGCTTCAGAAGGAACTTTGATTTTTCAAATGCATTTGCTTAATAACATGTATGTATATTTGTGTATTATATTAAAATTTTGATCTATCCAAAATTACATGTTTTTTGCTCCTCTAAAAGCTTTTAGGATTTTAGAACTGATCTTACAATCCATGTACATTTTATAGTAGTATATATAAAAATGATAAAGACATTTTTATAACTGTGAACTTTTATGCCTCGTTTATAAATATAAAAAATTGATTTCAGCTAGTTTTTAAAATGTTCTGTAATAAGTGGAGGAATAGGATAGTTACATATGAATATTTTTGACTGCAGTAAGATATATATATATATATATATATATTTCAGTTTCTTTACAATTTGAATAGAAGTTGTAAGCCATTTTGCGAATAGTTCGATATTGAATATAAACTCATAGGCTGTTTAATAGTAGTGTTTTATTTTGTTACCAGCACACACTAATAAAAGGCACATTTGCAGTTACATGATCAGCTTCAGTGATATTTAAAAATATTCTACATGTACGAAAACATTCTTTCAAAACCACGCATCACATCTCTCATACTATGTCTTCCCTACAGCAGGAAATATTTGTGCACTCAAAAAATTAAATACAGGATACATTTCCAAATGTTAAAATTGTTTTTAAAATTTGGTATGGATACATTGTGGAACAGTAAATTAACTTCACTGAACAAAATTTAGAACTTTTCTCACAATAGAATTTGTAATGACTGAATTGTGTGAAAATGTAGTTATCGATGTGTGACATCTTTCCTTGTAATAAAAGAAACAGAAAGATTAGAAATTAAATTTGAGTAGAACATGGTTAGAAGTACTGTCTGCGCATTTGAAGTATATCCCCCATTAAAATTAAAAATTATTGACTGAATGTGTGTTATGTCCATCACAAATGCTGATGTAGAAAAGAAATTTTTATTTAATACAAGAAGTTCGAAAAGGAGAACACTAGGAATGAAAATTTAGATTTTCCGAAAATATTCAGTTAACATAAAAATATCATTTATATGATTTTAATTAAAAGTATTGAAATCCTTTTTATGTTATTTTAAATTAAAAATATTATTGAATAGAGAAAGATCGGTTTTATTTCATAATTATAATCATCGTATGTATATCACTGTATGCACCATTTATTGTCTTATTGTTTAAAAAAAAAAAGATAAGGCCTTTACTCCTTTTACCTCATTACTTTCTTTAAAAACAGGAAAAAGAGTGCATTTTCTTACTCTCATATTCAAAAATGAATACAGGATGCTTTTTTCCGGTTCAAATTGCAATACCAATTTTTTTAATTTTTTAAAAAATGACAGAAAAATAAAATTTTGTTTGAAGAAAATATAATTATTTTTCAACTTCTAACACACCATTTCATGTTTTCCTTTTTTCTTTATCCTTCATTTTATGTTAATTTTACTGTAACAGAACATTAATTTTCTGTGACTGAATTTTACCGACCGAGTGGAACTACAGCTTTCATACAAGATTGCCCAAGGCAACTTAAATGCTAGCTGTAAACGATTGATCTCTTGGTTCTCACTTGACAAAGAGACCCAACTAAGTCATAAAATTGTCCCTGTTCGACCATCCAAGTTTTAAAAAGGGGAAAGGAAAGAAGTCTGTTGCATTTTTAAAGCGAACGGCAAAATAAGAGTTAACACTTTCGGAATAACTTTTCAGGAGGAAGCGAACCAACCACCTGGAGGGTTAAACAAGTCAGGGGAAACTTATATTAAAATTGCAGTGGATAGTGTACATTTAATTAATATAATTGTTCAACAGAAAAACTTTACCAAGTATCAGAATTTATAATGAATCACTCATTAAAGATTCGGAGAGATTCCCACAAATATTTCATCATATACATTAAATCCCTCTCTTTTGACTACGGCATACAATAATAAGCATTAATAAGTTAAATTACATCAAACAGATTAATTTATTGAAATTAATGGTGAAATACAGTTTGAAATTTTAAGTTGATTTCTGAATTTTTCAGGATAGTGTAGTTACTTTATACAACTGTTTAACAATTAAAAAATTATCATGCATCAGAATTTAAAATAAATCACTCATTAAAGTTTCCGAGAGATTCCCACAAAAATTTCATCATATGCATTAAATCTTTCCCTTTTTATTTTTACTAAGGCATACAAAAATAACTATTTTACAAGATAAATTACATTTTTCAAACTAATTTATTGAAATTAAAAATACATTTTGAAATTCAAACAGTTGGTTTATGAATTATGGATAGTGTACCGTTACTCTACATAACTACAAAATTTTATCAGGCATCAGAATTTATAATGAATCACTCATACAAGATTCGGAGAGATTCCCACAAACATTTCATCATATGCATTTAAAAAAATCAGCTATTTTATCAGATAAATTACATAATACATATTAAATTATTGAAATTAAAATGGTTGGTTTTTGAATAATCAAGTTTTATTAAAAACTGGTTAAAATTACATTCATATTTGTCAGAAATATAAGATTGGACACAATCATTGAAGATCTAATCAAAATGCAATAAAATGTAAAACTATCTCATATACAAAAGCTGTTTATCTATACAAATAGGTTAAATTTTCCCATTAATAAATCATTTACAGAAATTCAATTTCACAAGTATGTCTTAAAAACTGTTAAAGTATTAATTACACTAGGTTATTTTATGAAGATAACATATTGTGCAATAAATGTTTGATTTAAATTAATATTGCCTTGGAATTATAACTTTAAATCAGTTAAATGACAAGGATGATACTTGAGCTTCCCCCCTCCCTTATCCACTTGAAAGCTATCAATCTAACACATTCTAGCTAAACTGGTAAAAAATTATCCTTTGCTAAATGTCACAAGGATATTGCTGTAGCAATCACGCATGTTATTGCAACAATTTAAATGAAATTTTTTTTAAAAAAATTTGCAACACAATAGTTTTTTCTTTGCACATCAGGATCACAATTATCATCCACATCAATTCAGAGAGATTCCCAAAATGTCATCATTTGTGCATAATTTTTTGAAACATGGTTATGCTTGAAAGCATTATTCACTGTGTGTGTGGCTATTCATATAACATATCTTTATCTGAATCTTTTAAAACTTTACTTCCCAATAGAATTTTGGATAACAAATTCAAATATTGGTGCATTTTCATAATAAATTAAGTTAAATATACTATTGAAACACTGCTGTAGGTAAAAATGAAAATCATTCCATAATAAAAAAATACAATCAATCTAGACAAGATTTTTAACTTTCTAGAACAGGCATTTCAGGCGGGCCGCAACATGAGTATGAGGGAAAACACTATGACACCTAAGCAGCATTTGACAAAACAAAATTGATCAAAAAATTGAACTCATTCTCTGCTTTTATTTTAATACTTCATTATCCCATCTATCAAACACATGAAAAATATTTATGCATTTTTTACTAAGTTATGGGGTTGTTTCGATTTCCTTTTCATCTATGACCAAGCCTCTCTTGTTTACATTCTATATAAAGAAAACAAATTGATAGCAAAATTGGTAGATTTGATAGCTTCATTGATAGAATTTTTAGCACATTGTTCTTAAATAATTAAATTTCTTAGTGATTTGGACATAGCCGGGCCATTCAGGAAAGGCTATCAGGCGACACGCAGCCCGCAGGTTGAGTATCGCTGGTCTAGATTATAACACACACAAAATTACAAAGATTAATGCTTAAGTTATACTTGTTTAAGTGCTCAGAATAATGCAACTTATTAGAACATAACTTATACCTCGCAACTAAATGTTGACTGACACTGATCATCTTTAATATTATAACCTAGTTAAAGAAAGTAATAGTTAATCAACTTGTTTCAGAAAGCTCTGGTCAGAACAATTTATTTTAACTTTCGCCAGGTTGATAAACTAGCCTATTTCAAAGCAGAGAGAAGAAATTGAATCTGAGCATATTTGTGCATGCTCACTATGTTTTTTATTTGATTAATTTCGTAGAATTCATTTATTTTGTAATTTTATTTTTTAATTTTATTTATTACTTATTTTACTGTATATTATGTTATTGTTGTAACATTTATGCAGACAATTTTAATTTGATTTATTTTTAAACTTATGCCAAATATTTCCAGTTTTGGTTCTAATTTTTGTTAGCTCACATTTTTGCACCTACTTTTTCGTTAAACATTCCATAATTCGCATTCTTGTTTGTTGTTAGCTTGCATTGTGGAATATTTCACAGCTTGTTTTCTTGCTTTGTTCTTCTATTGTGGATACATTTTTCAAAGCAAAAATTTATTTTTCTTAATATAATTTTTTAGATACTCACGATGGCCATCAATGTTACTAGTATTATTGCAAGTGGGAATGAATGCACGTTGAAATGTGCTGAATATTCTGAAAGGTTTTATTGCCTGCATTAGAAGAGAAAGATTCTTTAGAATGGTGCATAAAGACGGTTTAATTGGATCATCGTATGCATGTTCAAACTGTGGGATAAGCATGAAATTGAGAAAAGATGAGCAGTAAATGATAATTTTGAAAATAGTGGATCTTAATTTTTGATTCTTCACTAATAAATACTGAAATTAAATTTACTTGATTTTTTAATTTATTTTTCATTAACAATTTTACATTTCAAAAAGTACTTTCAATTTTACCGAGGGTTTTAGCTGTTAAGGCTTTTTAAATGCATTTTTGCTATACCACCATCTTGAATTTTACACCCTTGCATTACATCTTCTGGAAGGGTTACCACTTCAAAGGACAACAAGCAAAAGCACACAAGCAAGTAATTTTTCAGAATCATGCCAACCAGTGACTGCTTCTGGAATTTCACCTCAAAAAAATAACTTCAGTAATCACTTATTAGCATCACCTTGGCCAAATTTGTAGTGTATGAATCACAACATTGGTAGCCATCATTCTTCTATGCCACTGGTTCGGTGTTAAAATTCCGGGTTGGACAAGGTTGACTCAGCCTTTCATCCCTTCAGTGGGTCGATAAATAAGAAACAGGCTTGCTTTGAAGCTAAACACTGGGTGGAGGGGGAGGAGTCATGTCAGATGACCACTTAACCAGAACATACTCATGCATCTCAGCGCCTAGTCACATATACTAAGATGGGCGCAGTTGCCCTTGATCCTCATGGGCTGTTACGCCACTGAATTTAGTTTAGAATCAACTATTTTCTACTAAAATCTGACCAATTTGTATTTTCAAATAAAACATATGAGGATCTTTTTTTTTATATCATGGTGTGATTCACTTTGGGCAAATTTAGCACTGGTGACACTAATGCTTAAATATCATACCTACATTTAAATACAGAAGCTTTCTTGTTCATTTTTAGTAATACAGGTAAACTTTTAAATTGAAAAGTCAGTGAATTATTAAAAAAAAACCTTTTTAATAAAGTTTTTAACTTACAATATTAGCAGCTCTAACGTGCATTTCACACTGATCTTGAGAAGTTGAAAGAGGTCGAATTACATTTCCATTATCTTCTTCTCCTGGAGGTCTTGCTAATTTAACAATTTCAACAAAATTATCGATCATGGATTTAATATCATCTTTTAATCGCTTGTTATAAGACTTTAGCAAAGCTTCTTTACTTTGTGGTAATGCCTTCAATTGTGCCATTTTATCTAGAATTTAAAACACACAAGATAAAATAAAATTTCAATAAATAAGTATAAGAAATTATCCATAATTAGGATAATTTCAGATATTTAAAAATGAATTGTAAAAATTATTTCATACATAAGCAATGAGATAGTGCATAAGTACATATTCATACGATTTAATTCAAAAAAAAAAGTTAATGTATGTTAAAGAAAGTTAACAATTATTAATGTAATATGTACTTAAAATGCTAGAATGTAATTTGTACTTCAGTGAGAGAGTTCAATTTAATCACAGACACTCATTAAGTTTGAATCATCATATGCACAAATATTACATAGACCTTGCTTGCATCGTTATACTTGCAAGGAGAATGTTAATAAAAGAAAGTAAACAATTATTAATGCAATATGTACTTAAAATGCTAGAATGTAATTTGTACTTCAGTGAGAGAGTTCAATTTAATCACAGACACTCATTAAGTTTGAATCATCATATGCACAAATATTACATAGACCTTGCTTGCATCGTTATACTTGCAAGGAGAATGTTAATAAAAGAAAGTAAACAATTATTAATGCAATATGTACTTAAAATGCTAGAATGTAATTTGTACTTCAGTGAGAGAGTTCAATTTAATCACAGACACTCATTAATTTTGAATCATCATATGCACAATTACATACATCTTGCTTGCCTAGTTATACTTTAAGGAGAATGTTAATGAAAGAAAGTAAACAATTATTAATGCAATATGTACTTAAAATGCTAGAATGTAATTTGTACTTCAGTGAGAGAGTTCAATTTAATCACAAGACACTCATTAAGTTTGAATCATCATATGCACAAATATTACATAGATCTTGCTTGCCTCGTTATACTTGTAAGGAGAATGTTAATGAAAGAAAGTAAACAATTATTAATGCAATATGTACTTAAAATGCTAGAATGTAATTTGTACTTCAGTGAGAGAGTTCAATTTAATCACAAGACACTCATTAAGTTTGAATCATCATATGCACAAATATTACATAGATCTTGCTTGCCTCGTTATACTTGTAAGGAGAATGTTAATGAAAGAAAGTAAACAATTATTAATGCAATATGTACTTAAAATGCTAGAATGTAATTTGTACTTCAGTGAGAGAGTTCAATTTAATCACAAGACACTCATTAAGTTTGAATCATCATATGCACAAATATTACATAGATCTTGCTTGCCTCGTTATACTTGTAAGGAGAATGTTAATAAAAGAAAGTAAACAATTATTAATGCAATATGTACTTAAAATGCTAAAATGTAATTTGTACTTCAGTGAGAGAGTTCAATTTAATCACAAGACACTCATTAAGTTTGAATCATCATATGCACAAATATTACATAGATCTTGCTTGCCTCGTTATACTTGCAAGGAGAATGTTAATAAAAGAAAGTAAACAATTATTAATGCAATATGTACTTAAAATGCTAGAATGTAATTTGTACTTCAGTGAGAGAGTTCAATTTAATCACAGACACTCATTAATTTTGAATCATCATATGCACAATTACATACATCTTGCTTGCCTAGTTATACTTGTAAGGAGAATGTTAATGAAAGAAAGTAAACAATTATTAATGCAATATTACTTAAAATGCTAGAATGTAATTTGTACTTCAGAGTGAGATAGTTCAATTCAATCACAGACACTCATTAAGTTTGAATCATCATATGCACAAATATTACATACATCTTGCTTGCCTCGTTATACTTGTAAGGAGAATGTTAATGAAAGAAAGTAAACAATTATTAATGCAATATGTACTTAAAATGCTAAAATGTAATTTGTACTTCAGTGAGAGAGTTCAATTTAATCACAAGACACTCATTAAGTTTGAATCATCATATGCACAAATATTACATAGATCTTGCTTGCCTAGTTATACTTGTAAGGAGAATGTTAATGAAAGAAAGTTAACAATTCTTAATGTAACATGTACTTAAACTACTGAATTGTAATTTGTACTTTAATGAGAGTTCAAATACAATTACAGCATTTCATGTTAAATGTGAATCATCAGTACTTGTGTATTATTACAACGCAAAGTTCAAAAACTAGCCAAGTTGTGACAACCATGAGCTTCATTTTAAATAATGTTGCAATAATACACAAGTACCACATCGTCAAAGGAACAAATATTACACAAATATTGCATGCCCGATTATATTTGTAGATCAAATACTAATGAAACAAAGTATACGAGCAATGAATTATAGTTTGTACTTTAGTAAGATGTGGCATATAATCAGAGAAACTCTTTGCCAACCATTCTACCAACATTTGAAAGTGACAAAAGGTAAAAAAGCAGGACTAGCATTAATGTATGAATAAATATGTATACAAAAGCTGCATAGCTTAAAAGATTTTATGCTTCCACTTATCATTTTAGCAATACACCAATAATGTCAATCAATAAATTTCAACTTTTTAAAAAAACTATTTGAAGGGTTTTTATTTAAATACAAAGTCCATTTGCTATCAGTAATGTGGATGGTGAAGATATAGTCATCAAAAGATTTCAGCCTTCATTTTCATCATTTTAGCAATTAACAAGCAGATTGTTAACTAACTTTTTTTACCCAACTAATCAGATGATTTTACCAATTGTTTAAAAATCATTTTGCTATCAGCTACATGGATGGTGAGGAAATGGTCAAGATTTTATGCTTTCACTTTGCATCATTTTAGTAACACATCAATAGAATGTCGATCAATTTCAATTTTAAAAAAGAACTTTTTTTGAAGTGTTTTAATTTAAATACCAAGTCAATTGCTATCAGTAATGTGGATGGTGAAGATATAGTCATCAAAAGATTTCAGCCTTCATTTTCATCATTTTATCAATTAACAAGTGGATTTTTAACTAACATTTTTTATAACCTTCACTAATCAAATGATTTTCCCTATTAATTACAAATCATTTTGCTATCAATCACATAGATAGTGAGGAAATGGTCAAATGATTTTATGTTTCCACTTTACATCATATTAGTAATACACCAATATAATGTCAATCAATGAATTTTAATTTTTTTTTTAAAAAGACTATTTGAAGAGTTTTTATAAAATGCCTAGTCAACTGCTATCAGTAATGTGGATGGTGAAGATATAGTCATCAAAAGATTTCAGCCTTCATTTTCATCATTTTAGCAATTAACAAAGTAATATTTTTTACCCTTCACTAATCAGATGATTTACTATCAGTTACATGGATGGTGAGGAAATGGTCAATAGATTTTATGCTTCCACTTTACATCATTTTAGTAACACATCAATAGAAAGTCAATCAATAAATTTCAATTTAAAAAAAAGACTATTTGAAGGGTTTTTATTTAAATATCAAGTCAATTGCTATCAGTAATGTGGATGGTGAAGATAGTCATCAAAAGATTTCAGCCTTCATTTTCATCATTTTAGCAATTAACAAGCAGATTGTTAACTAACTTTTTTTACCCAACTAATCAGATGATTTTACCAATTGTTTAAAAATCATTTTGCTATCAGTTACATGGATGGTGAGGAAATGGTCAAGATTTTATGCTTCCACTTTGCATCATTTTAGTAACACATCAATAGAATGTCAATCAATTTCAATTTAAAAAAAAAACTATTTTTGAAGTGTTTTAATTTAAATACCAAGTCAATTGCTATCAGTAATGTGGATGGTGAAGATATAGTCATCAAAAGATTTCAGCCTTCATTTTCATCATTTTATCAATTAACAAGTGGATTTTTAACTAACATTTTTTAACCTTCACTAATCAAATGATTTTCCCTATTAATTACAAATCATTTTGCTACCAATCACATAGATAGTGAGGAAATGGTCAAATGATTTTATGCTTCCACTTTACATCATATTAGTAATACACCAATATAATGTCAATCAATGAATTTTATTTTTTAAAAAAAGACTATTTGAAGGGTTTTTATAAAATGCCTAGTCAACTGCTATCAGTAATGTGGATGGTGAAGATATAGTCATCAAAAGATTTCAGCCTTCATTTTCATCATTTTAGCAATTAACAAGCAGATTGTTAACTAATATTTTTTTCCCTTCACTAATCGGATGATTTACTATCAGTTACATGGATGGTGAGGAAATGGTCAATAGATTTTATGCTTCCACTTTACATCATATTAGTAATACACCAATATAATGTCAATCAATGAATTTTAATTTTTTTTTTTTAAAAAAAAAGACTAATTGAAGGGTTTTTATTTAAATACCAAGTCAATTGCTATCAGTAATGTGGATGGTGAAGATAGTCATCAAAAGATTTCAGCCTTTATTTTCATCATTTTAACAATTAACAAGCAGATTGTTAACTAACTTTTTTTACCCTTCACTAATTAATGATTTTCCGTATTGTTTACAAATTTGCTTTTAGTTACATAGATGGTGAGGAACTGGTCAAAAGATTTTATGCTTCCACTTTACACCATGAAAACTAAATGCCCAACAAGTATCACATATTTCATTACAAACTAAATTCAGACAAAACAGGCTCACTTTAAACATACTGATTTACTAAGCTGGTAATCTGATTCATAAAACGATTCAATTTTAAATCTTATGCCATAATTATTCCCCACGCATTGATCATATTTATGTATTACAGCACATTTCAAAAATTTAAATTTTTTCATAATACTGATTTAAAAAAAACATTTACATATTTTTATATAGGTAACAAATCTCGTAGCAATTTAAGTAATCGCAAGAAAGAATAAGATACAGCTTAAAATATTAAATGTAAGTTGCATGGAGATCGATACCAACGTAGGAATTTTGCAATTAGAATAACTAGAAAATAAGAAGATCCATGACACAACTGTAACGTTTTAATTTAGTAAATCATCTAAATATTAATTTTATACAAATAGAATGAGACTGCAAAAAACTAAAACCCTACACATCTATTTTACATAGACTCGCAATCCGTGTTAATCTCCTACATCGAAAAACTTTTGCTCTTATACGAATAAGAAATCCATATGGAACGAAAAAGTATAATATTTAATACACTTATTGGCTATTTTTAATAAATAAAAAAAATTAATAACTTAGTTAACCTTACCTAACACACAATCTCATGCCGCTTTGAAAACACAGTTACTGATTCAGTTGATTTCCATTGTATTTTATGTGGACAGTTCCGTTCAGTTCGTATTCAGATATTACTTCGCTATCAACTAAGCCTCAGTGATTTCTCTTCGTGATTTTCATTCACTAATATTAATAACTACTAATTAATTTGAATTCAAAAAATAAGCTGCTTATCAGAAGAAAAGTTTAAAAATTATTTTTAAGTAAATAATTATTAATGTCTTACGTAACTTTCAATGAAACATAAAACACGTTGTTTGAATTTAATAAATTTCTTTTTAAACCCTTCTTAAGCAGCAAGTATAACACACTCTAAGGAACCAGAAAAAGGGTAAGGTTTTTCTTAAATATTTTTTATTCGAATACAAACCCAAAAAGTGTAAGTCATTGGCATGGCATTGATGTGGATTGTACGATGCCAGCTTTGATGTCGATCTCGTCATATTACCGTGTTTCACAGGACCGGCCATATGGGGGGGACGAATCCTATGCACCGGAGCCCTGCGATTGAGGTCACCAACATGATCAAGATCTGCAATTACTCACTCTTCGACTTGAAAAATTTGACATTATTTCCATCCATGTCAGTATGACGAAAAATATATTTTATCGCATATTTATCGTATATATTATTATTGTAGATCTCTGAGTTTCAACTATCTTCAAACTATCTTGATGATTATGACTGATAAGTTAATAATGTTTTGTGTTGAAACCGGATCTGTGCAACACAAATGTTTTTTAGCTGAGGATGCTGAGGGTATATCATTTTTCCACTACATTACTTTTTCAAAAAAATGAAACCCAGCTTCGCCTTTGGTTAATTTATTCAAAAATAAATAATACTCGGTATTTATTTAATTTTTATCGTTGTAAACTATTTTCCAAAAGAGGAGGAAACGAACAGCCTATGCAATTGATGTGGTTCAATGTTTAGCATGTATTAATTTTCCACTTCGAGGAACTAATGAAATTCGTATAAAAACGTCTAATAACGGACATTTTTTTTCAATTTATTCAAAACCCTAAGTAAATATGACTCAGAGCTCAGGGACGTCTTAAAGCATGGTCCCGGGCTCAGAGCCTTTTCTTTAGGTGGCGACCTCGTTTCGTTCTGACTCATCCTTAATAAGATCATGATCTGAATAATTTTAATGTTCGAATTTTATTCTGGTATAGATTCTCCAAAAAACAAGGAATTTTAAACTACATGTCAACCGGCAACGGTGGCTGACCATTGTCCATGTCTAGGCACTTGCCTAATACCATAAACAAACAGTCAAATTATTGAGACGAAATGCTGCCGTCGGTCAAGTTGGTTTTTGCCGAGGTTTGAGAGATTGTAAGCCATGCACATTTATTTGTTTCAACTTACCGTTTGTACGAGTATTTGACAATGAATACTGTGCACCAAGGGTGTTAAACTCAAAGGTTAAACAAATAAGATTTAACTTTGGGTGGAAACACGTTTCAACTGAGATGCCAATTTAGAAAACCAGCTAAGATGTGCAACGCCAAACATAAACATAATTTCAGAAAAATTAATTAAAGGAAAGAAAGAATGATCACTTATCTCAATAATTAAGAACCAAATGTTAAATATATTGAATCAGAGAACAGCAATAAAGTTTAATTTGTTTAGTATTTTTATCAAATTTTCTTAAAATCTTGTTTGCCTAATATAAGGCTTTTTGTAACTTTTTGGCATCAACAAAGTCTTCGTGAAACCATTTGAGTCGGTCAGGCCTGAATAATTTGTGGATTAGGTGTGAAGATTTTTAGATCCTCAAAATGTTTTATGATCTGTTTATACAAGATAATATTCAGAAGGTACTATTGGTGGCTTCTAATAATTACTGAACATTATTTTTTTCTAATTATAATTTTTAAAAAAAATTACTAATTATTTCATAATTCAAGATAATTTTATAGATTCAATAATATTTCCTTTAAATTTCAATATTTTCGAGCCTGACAGATGGCGCCATGAGCAAATCATGAGCCTGTTTTCAGTAATAGATAAAATAATATTTTAGATTAAAGTAATTTTTTTCTCTACTCTATAAAGAATAAAAACTCGTTCTTGGTACATTGACTTTTTGGATTAAATATTAATTTTCGAACATTAAAGGAATTTTTTTTTGTTGCGTCTAAAGATAATTTTGAAAATTTCCATTTGAGCGTCAATAAGAAACTTCATTCGCATCAATAAATGTATTGATTTTAATTTCAGTAATGTTTTTATTTCAATTTCTCTAATCTAAGTTTATCAATTTTTTCGGCTTTGTGATGTGCTTTTTATAATTTAAAAAAGAATTATCTTTTTCTCTTAAAATAAAAAAAAAGTATTTTAGTATAATTTTTAATTCTTGGATAAATAATTTGACTCACAAATTGATATTATTAGAGCTTTCATGATCAAAATAGTAAGCTGAACAATGAAAAAATTAATAATCAGTGTAAACGTTTAATATCTTATGTTTTCAGATTGGCTGTTCTTTTTCAAGAGTTTTTTTAAATGGTAAATAATTGGAGTGAGTGAGTGAATATTAACGTCACACAGAGGCAGTTTTCCCAATCTGGCGCTCGGAAATTATTTTTTATGGCTTTAAAGTCTTCATAACTATATCTAATGATCATAAATCATAGTAATTAATGTAACTTGGGTATTCTTTTCTGTTTTTACTAACAAATAAGATTAATAAGGTCTTAATTAATATATGTCCAATTTGAATATGATCAAAAATAAATGATAGCGAAGTGGAACTAGTTTTTAAGCAAGGATCTAAGGATATTAACAGAAGCAGTAATTTACTCGTAGAAGAATACATACAAGAAATAGTGTGGCAAATAAAAAAATAAAATTTTAAACAAATACAAGCAAACATAACATTGTGCATATACAATAAAGGATAATAGGTAGTGTTTAAAAGGACTCGGCACCCTTTGAACATTTTTTTTTATTTATGTATTTAAAAATTACATTTTAGCATTATATATAATGTTTATTTAAGAAAATGATACGAGATAAAATTTTGCGCATGTTATTCACACAATTTTACAAATTTAATTTCTTTTAAAAAATTTGGAAATTTTTAACATTTTACTTTTTTTGTGTTATTAATTTTTTGACATGAAATATTTGTAATATTTCTCAGGATGTTTTAAACATCTTTAGGGATCGATTTTACAGTATCTTAATTCAGTGCTTCTCAAACTTTCAATACTGGCGACCCAATTTTCAACCATAATTTTTATCGCGCCCCCCTAAAAATAATAATATATTGAATGCAATAATAATGTACTTGATGATACTTAATGACGCTAAAGCTATTATATTAATTTAATTATAAACCGTACAAATTAATAAGATAAGAATTAAATTTTGTATATGTTACTTTTAAGTAATATATATTTTAAGTAATAGATTAATTATTGTTATTTTTTTTCTTTCTCTAACTCGTCAATTGAAACACATTGCAAAATGATACTTAATTAAAGATTTATTTCCTTCATCATCCATTTCTAAAAGTACAAATGTCATTGAAAAATTGTCTAATGTATGTTGCTCTCTATCATATCCATTACATCTGGCATTCTCGCGAACGTTCACGTGAGTCTGGGCAACCTAACGGACGTCTGCACAAAACATGTAAAAATGCTGTACCTCGTACAATTCCAGTCAGTCTTGGACGAATCGATTAGCAACCGAATCTATCTTGAATGTACATTTCATAATTCACGCGTTAGTTGTAATTCACGGTATTCAGTAGTTACGGCAGTAGATCAAAACAAAATCATAGATATATTTTTAAATCGTAGCGAGCATTCAAAGATCATTAAGTATCAACAAGTACACAGACGAGGGCAAATTGATAGCAAGTTACGAATGTGGGTTAGGGACCATTTCAAAATACTTCAGAAAGACTCTTAACTTCCAAAAAAGTAATCTTCATAGATTTCACAGCCAGTGACGAAATTAAAGGACAATTTTGTAATAAATCACTCTTTGAATTTTGGGTAGAGGTGGATGCTGAATTTTCTGCATTGAAAACAGAAGCATTTAGTATACTATTACCATTTTCAAAATCATACATTTGTGTGAATCCGGATTTTCTGCGATGACTGCTTTAAAGACAAAATATAGATCTCAGCTAAATATCGAAAAATAACTCAGAGTGTCAGTTTCTAACATTAAGCCTTCCTTTGAAAAACTTTGCTTTGCAAGACAAGCCCATGGACATCACTAATAATTATTAAACTTGTTCTTTCTCTGGCTGGAGTACCCACTATGCTTATTGCTCCTGTGTTTAAAGTGTATTCAATTTTAAAATATGGATATATATATAGATAGATAGATATATTAGTCCTAAAAAAGAATTGTGTAAAACATTTTTCATTATACATTGTATGTTTAGGAATACTCAAAAAATAAATCTTGGCCAAATAATCCTTCAAAGTGCTCAATATGCTTATCCATATATCATAAAACTCTTTCATTACATCATTACATTCTCATATCATTACTCTTTCTTTTACATTGAAAAAAGCGCAAGAGAATTATATAAAACAAAATTGCAACTTCCCTAAAAAAAGGGGACGCAGATAACCATACCAGTGAGTTCGAAGATCAGAAAAAGTAGTACCTTAGGTTAAGAGAAACGTTATAAGAAAATCTCACATCGTAGGATTACAGCAAAGCAAAGAAAATATATATTTTTTATTTGGTTATAGGATCAATGATAGCTAATGAACGTTTAAAGTAGAATCTTATTTTTGCTGACGTTTTTTCACTAGATGATATATATGCATAAATCATATCAATGTAAATCTGTATTTTTTATTATGTCAGAAAGTATTTTGTTTTACTTCATTCCAGTAAATTAATTTTGTTAACCTTTTATTTTCGATATGCTCGCGCCCCCTAGGGGAGCGCGCCCCACAGTTTGAGAAACACTGCTTTTAATGTTTTGGAGAAAAAGCATAATAAAATGTTGATATATATATACATATATATATATACATGTATATATATATATATATATATGTATATATGTATATATATGTATATATATATGTATATATATATATTTATATATATAATCCAAAATATAAAATCAATATATAAATATAAATATATATATATATATATATATATATATATATATATATATATATATATATATATATACACAAATATATAAACGAAAATATAAAAATAAACAGATAGTTATAAACCTAAATATATATATATATATATGCTAAAATTCAACTAAAAACCTAATACTTCCCACATTTCAATTTTTTTTATATTCCATTTACAGCAGTGCTTCTCTAAGTTTCAATGTTCGCGACCTAATATTCAATCATAATTTTAGTCGCGCCCCCCTCAAACAATAACAATGTATATAATTCAATAATATACTTTGATGTTAAAACTACGATACGACTTTAACCTCTTAAGTGCCACCGGAGTATATAAACGTCGCTGGCAGCCAAAGCGTCAATTTCCCGGGACGTATATGTACGTCTATACAAAGTAAAACCTGGTCTGCGCACTGCTTTCCATAAAATTATTCCGAAAGCTTTGAAATGCAATAAAAGGACTTTGTCAATTTTTGCAAAGGATTTACTTATTTCAGATTATTTGCTTCTTTATCCCCCCCGCTCAATCCATCCCATACACACGCCTACGTTGAAAACGGTTGACGTTGGGAAGCGAGTCGTGTAACTTTTAATTGGCATTTAAGGGTTTTTTTATAATAAACCGTACAAAAATTATCAAGATAAGTGTTGATTTTTGTATGGGATTTTATATATGACAGAGTCCCATGGGGTCAATGGTAATTATTTAACTTGTTCTTAACTTAGTATTGTTAAATTAATTATAAAAAAACATTATGTAGCACTGATACATTTATAAGTCTAATATATCAATGTAAATATGTATTTTAATTTTTACTATGTCGGAATGTATTTTGTTTATTTACTTTCAGTAAATTAATAATTTTTTTTAATAATCTTTTGTTTTCGACTTTTCAATATGCTCGCGCCCCCCTCGTAGAGTTGTCACGCCCCTCAAGGGGGGCGCGCCCCAGAGCACTGGTTTGCAGAAAAATGGATCCCTAATTTTGTTACATGCATTACATATAAGACACGGGGAAGAAAATAGAAGTGACTGGTAAATAATTGTGGAAGAAGTAGTATTTTGAGTGCGAAAAAACACAAACTGAGAAAAACCACTCTTAAGTTTATAATTCTGAAAAAATAATTATTATAAGCTTAAATAAACACACATAAAATACCACACTAAATTATTAGCTACATATTTTTCTTCAAAATAATAAAATGTAATATAAATCTTACTCCCCCGACAACCACGCAACGATTGAACTTCTTACTAGAAAATGACGCTCGCAAGTGTTTCTTCTAGTAAAAAGAAACCCGATCTAAACCGCTGATTGTAGAAAATATTTCCTTTCGCGTACTGACAAAAACTGTTTACCACATGGCTAGGGAGCCTATGAGGACCATAAATAGTGGGGTTTTTTATTTCGCGCATAATTTTGGACTTTTCGAGCCCCAGATTGGGAAAACTGCCCACTGTGTGTCGCACAGTTCAGCTACACGAGGGCTTTTGGTGAAGGACCTCGTAATTTTGAACCATAGTTAAGTGACGAGGACTACATCTGAGCTGGCACCCACCTCTCCTAACTACCACATCAACAGGAGGACGTTTGAGCTCTCGACAGATTTAACGTGCATCGCTCCCCTACACGGCGAGCCTTTAGTGGTGTTAGCCTCGAACTCGTGACAAGCCAGCCACGATCCGATACCTTGACCACTAGGCTACCGCGGCCGGTAAATTAATGGAAATGAATTCCTTTGCATTAACTATTCCCTACGACATTCCAAAGCAATTTTTAAATAATGTATCAATTGATATTTTTCACATTAAAATACTGTTACGAATTTAGTCTTATTCTAATTGTTTCTACTCATTTGTGTTCATTTCTACAGTTTAATTTGTCGTATCTAATGTGATTTCAACCCTGTTTACCTGTAATATCATTTCCACTGCATTGCACGGCCCCATGCTTTAACATTGGTTTAAATGGTAAACTCGCCAAATATTGCAGCTAGCGCCAAGTTGGCGACGGATTTGGCGACTTAATTTTTGGCGCCAAATTTGGCGATATATCGCCAAATGTGGCGATATGTCGCCAAATGTGGGCGATAAGCTTGGCGACCATGGCAACCCTGCTCCTAATATCCCCATTGTAACCCTATTGTATTGAATGTATTACTGTATTGAGCTTTTCTCGTACGCTCCGGATTTTTCTAGACCTTTCTATTTCTAGATTATTCTGGCAAGTGCAAGAGGTTTCTGACCGAAAGGTATAAAAGGGCCCGGGCCGGCTAGTCAGTTAGTCAGATCTCAGCTTTCATGCAAGTGATACCTCTCTGCTAGAGACAGAGAGAGACGATTGCATAGTGCGTGTGTTATTGTTTTTATTGAGTTATTATTTTTGTGCTGAGTGTTTACTATTGCTTTTGTTAGTGTATTACATCTGTGTTATCAGTATTTTCATCGATTGTACGTGACTTTCTCGAACTGTTCTACAATTTGTGGAGGACTGTTTTGGCCAAGAATAAAATTGTTTTGGATCCCGCTCTTCGGCTTCAATCATTTCGAAACCCCGAAAACGCAACAATTGGTGTCAGAAGTGGGATTGAATGCCAACAACAAGAGCGATGGAGGCCCAGTTCCAGACTCTTCTAGAAAAATTGACCGCCAGCATGAATGCCAATATGGGCGAAATGAAATCGGAGTTGACCGGCATGAATGCCAATATGGGCGAAGTGAATACCAAGCTTACTAACGTAAACGAGCAGATCAGCGCCAATATGGACGAGTTGAATAACAAACTGACCGCGAACAAGGAAGAGTTGAAAAGTGATTTGAAGGGCATTGGCGACAAATTGACGACTATGGACAAGAAATTTGAAGAAATGGAAGGAAGAATCGAGTCGGTTGAAAATAAATTCGAAGATATGGAGAGCAAACTAGAGGCGAAAATTTTCGAAAAGGTAGAAGAAGTTTCCATCTCGTTCAGGAGTGACCTAGAGAAATTGAAGCAGAAAGTCATGACTGGTCAAGGGGATGAATTTAAGTTTCAAGCTCCTTATTCCAAGCCTTCCATCAAGCTTTCTACATATGACGGAAAGTCCTCTTGGCAGGTGTATAAGACCCAATTCTCCATAGTGGCGGATGCAAACCAGTGGGACTCCCATACCAAGGCCTGCCAGTTAGCTGCTTCTCTTCGAGCCGACGCTGCTGACATTTTTGCAAACTTTGCCGGAAACACAGCGGCTGGATTTCGACGCTCTCGTTAATGCTCTGGAGTTACGCTTCGAGAGAAATGTGTGAAGGATTACAGCAGACTCCAGCTGAAGTCACGGCAGCAGAAAGTGTCGAAACGCTCAAGAACTGGCGACGGACGTCGAGAGGCTTTCTCACTTGGCGTTTTCTGACTGTCCGACTGAAGTAAAGAGAAGTCCCTGGCGCTGCAACACTTCATCGACGGGGTGCGTGATCCAGAAATCCAGAAAGCTCTCCGAATGGCGGATCTCAAGGACTTAAAGGGGGCCCTAGTGTTTGCTATGAAATTCGAGGCAGCCCAGCAAGCAACACGAAAGGACAGACACCCCATACGAGCCGTCAACGAATCGGACACGTCGAACTCAAGTGTGGAGCGGTTAGAGCGACAGATGAGAAGCTTCTTGAATAGAGTTGAGTCTTTGATGTCCCAGAAAGCAGACGGGAAGAAGACCCTTAAATGCTGGACCTGCGGTCGAGAAGGGCATCTGCAGAGAAGCTGCCGGGCACGCCAAGGCGCTGAAACTAATAGCGCCTCCCAGAAGGAGGTGTCGGAAAACTAATTAATGGCCATCTCGTGGGGCGGAGGTTGCCAGATTTTGGAAAGCCCCACTTTCAAGTGTGTCAAATTTCGACAAAGAGTACCGGTGAGAATGGAATTTTTATAATGGGACATGTTAACGAGCTTCCCTGCAACATGATCATCGATACAGGAGCCAATGTGTCTATCATTCGGAACGATCTGGCTCAAAAATTAAAAAGAGAAACTCCTCTGGACCCCGCCCCGCGTGGTGCTACAGACCGTGACGGGGAAAAGATTGATATTCACGGAAAATTAAAAGTCAAGATCAGGTTTGGAGACACTACCTACCAACATGCTGTGTATGTCGCAGATATTGCAGACCCTTTCATTCTTGGACTGGACTTTCTAAAGGAGCATGGTTTCACTCTAGACTTCAACAAGAACGAATTACGTTCCATACACGAAGAAGTCACTATATTCAAAATTGAACACAGGTCAGAACCAATTCGACAGGTAACCGCTAACGAGAATATTACCATTCCCCCAAGGACTGAAATCATAGTACCTGGATACATCGGTAACGATGTGAGTTTCAACTCTGGACTAATTGGAACTGCGGAAAATAAAGCGAATGGATTGCTAATAGCTTCGACGCTAGTGGACCTTTCCAGAAAAACTATCCCGGTAAGAATTTGCAACGTAACTGAAAAACCTAGAGTGTTCCAGAAAGGTGAAGTGTTGGCAACCTGCAGTCCAGTAACGTGTGTCTGCAAAAGTTCGAGCTTGCTCCTATCCAACTCGCCTCAACAGTTGACTCCCGACCTTCTAGAAAATGCTGAATTGTCCCCGAACAGAAAAGCTCCGCAGAAAGACTGTTCCAAGAATTTGAAGACGTGTTTTCTAGAAACAGTAGCGATATTGGCCATACGACAGTGACACAACACAGAATTGATAAAGCAGACCATCCGCCGATTAAACAGCCCCCAAGACGCTTGCCGTTTGCTAAACAGGAAGAGGTCGGAACACTACTACGAGAGATGCAGGAAAATGACATCATAGAACCGTCTTCGAGTCCGTGGGCATCTCCAATCGTCTTGGTTCGTAAGAAAGATGGCTCCACAAGATTTTGCGTGGACTATCGAAAACTTAACGACGTCACCAAGAAGGACAGCTACCCTCTTCCAAGGATAGATGACACCCTGGATACCCTTTCCGGTCATAAATGGTTCTCGACTTTAGATTTAAAGAGTGGATACTGGCAAGTGGAGATCCATCCCGAAGATAGAGAAAAAACAGCATTCACTTCCGGCCAAGGACTATGGCAGTTCAAAGTCATGCCGTTCGGGCTCTGCAATGCGCCAGCTACTTTCGAGCGCCTGATGGAGACCGTGCTAAAGGGTCTGACTTTTGAAGCTTGCCTTATTTACCTGGATGACGTCATAATAGGAGGGCGTACGTTTGAAGAACATCTTCAAAATATCCGGAAGGTGTTATCAAAATTAAGCGACGCTAACTTGAAGCTAAACCCTTCGAAATGCAAGTTCTTCCAGAAAGAAGTCAATTATCTGGGACACATCATCTCTGCAGAAGGTGTTCGTACGGACCCCGAAAAAGTGTCCGCCGTAAAGAATTGGAAACGCCCTGAAAACCTCCGTGAGCTGCGAAGCTTCCTGGGACTATGTACTTATTACCGAAAGTTTGTGAAAGGGTTCTCTAACATCGCAAGACCCTTGCACAAGCTAACAGAAAGTAAACAAAAGTTTCAGTGGACAAAAGAATGTGAAGATTCCTTCCTCCAGCTTAAAGAAGCTTTGACGTCTTCACCGATCTTAATATATCCACAACCGGACAAGCCATTTATCTTGGACACTGATGCCAGTAATGAGAGTGTCGGAGCGGTATTATCTCAGGAAATAGATGGCCAGGAACAAGTCGTAGCTTATTGGAGTAAGTGTTTATCGAAACCGGAAAGAAATTATTGTGTCACTCGAAAAGAGCTACTGGCTATTGTGAAAGCCATCGAGCATTTCCATCACTATCTCTATGGCCAAAATTTTCTTCTACGTACCGATCATGCCTCTTTAACCTGGCTAATGAATTTTAGAAATACTGAAGGCCAGGTAGCCAGATGGATACAACGGCTCAACGAGTATTACTTTGACATCAGACATCGTAAAGGCTCCTCGCATGGAAATGCTGATGCCCTTTCAAGAAGACCATGCCCAGAAAATTGTCGTCATTGTTCCAGAGTAGAGACCAAATATGACTATGCTATACGCCAGATAACAACTTCAACAGCGACGCCACCCGATCCCTGGAGTGACGAGAAAGTTCGAGAAGACCAGATGGCGGATCCTGATATTAAACCCCTTATAGAGTTTATGGAGTCTTCCAGCAATAAACCAAGTTGGCAGGACATCTCGGCTTATAGTCCTACAACTAAGCAGTATTGGGCCCTCTGGAATTCTCTACATCTCAGGAATGGTGTTCTATACCGAAAATTCGAATCAGAGGATGGAAAGACATTCAGGTGGCAATTAGTACTTCCTCGATCTCGTATCCCAGAGGTACTCAAAGAATTGCATGGCAGCCCAACAGGAGGTCATTTCGGCGTCATGAAAACTTTGCACCGAGTTCGAGAGCGATTCTGCTGGGGTAAAGTGAGAGCTGACGTGGAACAGTGGTGCAAGTCCTGTGATGCCTGTTCAGCTCGGAAGGGGCCAAAGATACGTAGCCGAGGGAAGCTGCATCGCTACAATGTTGGAGCACCCTTCGAACGTATCGCTTTCGATATCCTGGGACCTCTGCCAAGGACTGTGTCTGGTAATAAGTACCTACTTGTTGTCATGGACTACTTCACGAAATGGCCCGAAGTGTACCCCATTCCGGATCAGAAAGCCCTCACCGTAGCGGAGGCTGTAGTGCAGCACTGGATATCGAGATATGGGGTACCTCTTCAACTTCATTCCGATCAGGGAAGAAATTTCGTCTCTGCGGTATTGAAGGGGGTCTGTGAACTACTCGGAATTGACAAGACCAAGACCACACCTTTGCACCCACAGTCAGATGGCATGGTGGAGAGGTTTAATCGTACCATCCTGAATAACCTCTCACTGATGGTCTCCAAGAACCAACAAGACTGGGACCAGAAAGTTCCTCTCTTTCTGCTAGCGTACCGCAGCGCCGTTCACGAGACTACCGGATATTCACCATCCCAGATGCTTTTTGGCCGAGATCTTCGTCTCCCTTGTGACCTGCTGTTTGGTCGCCCTCCGGATACACCTTCATCGCCTGAGGAGTACGTGCAGAATCTCCAGGCACGTTTTGAAGATGTACACAATTTGGCTCGAGAACGGATCAACCTGAGGACGGAGAAGATGAAGACTCGGTACGACACAAAAAGCCACAGGACATCAATTCAAGGAAGGTGACAAGGTGTGGTTCTACAACCCGACTCGACGCAAAGGACTTTCTCCTAAGCTACAATCGCATTGGGACGGTCCTTATACAATTTTAAAGATAATAAACGACGTCGTAATCCGGATCCGTAAGTCAACGAATTCGAAGCCTAGAGTCGTTCATTACGACAGGCTTGCTCCATATTATGGCCATAATTCTTAGTGTGTCAATTATCGTGTAATTTATTTTGACCATGGTCTTGTATAAATAAGTTAGTGTGTAAATAATCTTGTAAATAATTTTGTTTGTTGTTTTGTAAGTGTTTATTTTCTACTATGCATTACGTGTTTATTTTGTACTATGCATTAGGTGTTTATTTTGTACTATGTATTACATGTTTATTATTGCATATTCATTTAATTGTTTTTAATCAATTGCTTTATTATTATGTTAACGTCTGATGAAGGGTTGTACTGCCCGGGACGTGCAGTTCTTGAGAGGGGGCAATGTTACGAATTTAGTCTTATTCTAATTGTTTCTACTCATTTGTGTTCATTTCTACAGTTTAATTTGTCGTATCTAATGTGATTTCAACCCTGTTTACCTGTAATATCATTTCCACTGCATTGCACGGCACCCATGCTTTAACATTGGTTTAAATGGTAAACTCGCCAAATATTGCAGCTAGCGCCAAGTTGGCGACGGATTTGGCGACTTAATTTTTTGGCGCCAAATTTGGCGATATATCGCCAAATTTGGCGATATATCGCCAAATGTGGGCGATAAGCTTGGCGACCATGGCAACCCTGCTCCTAATATCCCCATTGTAACCCTATTGTATTGAATGTATTACTGTATTGAGCTTTTCTCGTACGCTCCGGATTTTTCTAGACCTTTCTATTTCTAGATTATTCTGGCAAGTGCAAGAGGTTTCTGACCGAAAGGTATAAAAGGGCCCGGGCCGGCTAGTCAGTTAGTCAGATCTCAGCTTTTTCATGCAAGTGATACCTCTCTGCTAGAGACAGAGAGAGACGATTGCATAGTGCGTGTGTTATTGTTTTTATTGAGTTATTATTTTTGTGCTGAGTGTTTACTATTGCTTTTGTTAGTGTATTACATCTGTGTTATCAGTATTTTCATCGATTGTACGTGACTTTCTCGAACTGTTCTACAATTTGTGGAGGACTGTTTTGGCCAAGAATAAAATTGTTTTGGATCCCGCTCTTCGGCTTCAATCATTTCGAACCCCCGAAAACGCAACAATACATTTTATAATTGAAAATAAGTTAAAAATTAGAAGTATTTTCATAAATATATTTTGTTCGTATTTTAACCTCACCATTACATTCAACAGAATTTGATTAGACAATTTAAATTTTTTTCAAAAAATACAAACGATATACACTGCAGGCCACCGTAAATGCAACACCCTGAAGGAAGCATGCAAATAACATGGAATTTACAACATGCATTAGCGGGGGTGAGATATGCAAATGATAAGAATTTCAGCGCAGACACACATCACGCGCGCCTGTGGCGCCACTCAAAGCGCTATTTAAGGCTTGGAGATTTCGACGATTTCAATTTCGGCAATTGTGTTTTTCTTGTGGTTTTTTTCAAAAAACGATCAATTATGTCTCGTAGAAAACAGCGATCAGCTTTTGATCAAGTATCCGAGTTCGACAGAGGAAGGATAGTGGCCTACCGAGATATTGTGGATTATCTTTCAGAAAAATAAGTAGTCGTGTTGGACGAAACCAAACAACTGTAATGCGGATATGGGACCGTTGGATGTAGGAGGGTACGATGGACCGAAGTGGTCGATCGCATCCACCTCAATACACCACTTCACGTGAGGACAGGCAAATTGTGCGCATGGCAGTGACGGATCGTTCAGTCACATCACGAACAGTAGCACAGCACATTGAGTCCGTAACGCATCATTCAGTGTCTGCGCGTACCATTCGACGCCGTTTACAGCAGAGTGGTCTGTCCGCAAGACGTCCATTGCTTGGTCTACCCTTGACGCAGAACCACAGATGACTCCACCGCCAATGGTGCGGTGAAAAAAGTATGTGGGCGGCAGAATGGAATGAAGTTGTCTTTACTGTCGAGCCACGCATCTGTCTGCAACACCACGATCGTCGGATTCGAGTCTGGAGACGCCGTGGGGAGAGGATGCTGAGCAGCTGCGCTATGCACCGCCACACTGGTCCTGCACCGGTGGCGGTATTGGATATCACTCTCGCACTCCTCTAGTACGCATTGCCGGTACTTTAAACAGCCAGCGCTACATCTCCGAGTTGTTGGAGCCAGTTGTCCTGCCTTACCTTCAGGGATTGGCCACAGCCATATTTCAACAAGATAATGTGCGACCACACGTGGCACGCATTGTACAAAAGTTCTTCATCAATGACCAGATTGAATTGCTTTCCTGGCCGGCTCGCTCTCCGGATCTTTCACCTATAGAAAACATGTAGTCCATGGTTGCTCAACAATTGACCCAGATTACACCCCCCAGCTTCCACACCAGATCAACTTTGGCAACGTGTGGAAGCTGCTTGGTCTGCTGTACCCCAAGAACACATCCAAAGTCTCTTTGAATCAATGCCGAGTCGTGTGGCAGCGGTGATCTTCAACAATTGCGGCTACTCTGGTTACTGATTCTGGCCGGAACCACACTTCACAGAAGTCTATAAATTTAATCATTTGATACTTGGTCAACATTTTATCTACAAAATAAATTTTGTTGTGCTCTCTTGTCTTTCTTGGTGTTGCATTTACGATGGCCAACAGTGTATTTTGTATTTTATGTATTTACCATGGAATTTTAGTATTTATGTCTGGAATATTCGAATTTCGAAATGTTTTCACACATTTATAATTCGTCGGTTGGAATTAACTTAATGAAAAAATCATAAATAAAAAAAATGCAATACGATTTTTCGTTTTCTAAATTACATTATCTAAATAATTAAAATGCTTAGTAATCAAAAATTTATTTACTCTGTAAATTCATCTTCCTTGACACTGTCTTTTAAACATTTTGTCTAAGAGCCCAATTTGTTTTTATTGTTAAAAAACAAACAGTATAGTCCCATTGGTGCTGTGTAAGTTCTTCACAAAATTGTACCTAAAACGTTTGAACTAGAAAGTGTTTTCGAAGATATGAAAAATATTTTCGTAGAGTCACAAGCGGACACACAATGTACTCTTATCAAAACTAAACATTTTTGGAAAATAGCTTGTTCACTTTCTGTACTCTTCCATGAACTCAAGATTAAATTTTATCAATAAGCACATATTCACCAAAGGACACTTTCTCAATGTATAGTAAATAGAAATAAGAAGTGGAATTGCTTCTTGTTTGATTGGCCTTCAAAAAAATTTTACATTCAACGCGCTGTTGTAATCTCTTACAGATACTCTTTGGAATAATTTCATGAGTGATTAATCATTTGAAACAAAATTCCTAAGATGAAAATTCATTAAAGCTCAAATTTCAAACATTACGTATTCATAAATAAAACCCAGTTATGCCTGGATGATGATAGAATAAATGTATTCATATTATACTTTTCAATAAATACGATCAAGATTCTATCTATCCATTTATTATTTTATTGTAAATCTTGATAATAAATTAAAATATAAGATAATAGTAACAAAGGTTAAATTTTAAAGCAAATCTTTTGTCACTTTTATTTTTGTTTATCTTATTTTTATTTTCTGAGTATTTTTTTTGTTTCATTATATATTTACCATATTTTAGTCCTTATGTAACTCAAATTTTTTTAATGTTTTAAACCTCTATATTTTTGTATCACTTTGATCTTATTTCTCGTCATAAGTTAAATAGCGTGTATTTTCTAATATTTTTCTATACAATATTTTTTACATTATGTTGTTGTCATGCGTTTCATCCTGGGATACATACGAAAGACGAGATAGATGAATAGAAAAATACAATGGCAATCACAGAAGTATATAGACTTTATTACAAATGATAATCCCAGCCAGGGGCGTAGCTACCGCCGTATTAGCAATATCAATAATACGGGCCCCCAAGCTACAGGAGCCGCAACATATGTAACTACAGTCCAACTGACAGGGCTCTCATGTTTAAAAAAGGGCCCCGGAAGGAATTATGATACAGGGCCTACTCCAAACTAGCTACGCCAGTGATTTCAGCATAGAACAGAAAGGGTGCACTGCTTTTTATTCGAGATGGAATGTCCGACTTCTTTTCCTTAATGTTGTATTCGGTTAATGTTAAAGAATAGGACCCGAATTTGGAACATTTTTTCAAATATAAAAGAAATGAAAAGTTAATATGTGTGATATTCTGGCTTCGCTATCCTTTAGAGAGCAGCATTTTTTAGCATACTTCCCATTTTTAACCAAGTTGATTCATTTTTTCTTGTTTAAAATGTGTTTCGCAATTTTTTATCCAATACCGCAAAGTTAAATGGGCTTTGCCTTCACGTATTAAGACAATAAAAGAAAGTATTCCCGGAATATTTTAGAATTTTTAAAAACACTATATTGTTAACAGAGGTGCGAGTTATAATGTTGGAAATTTCCGTGGAAATTGGGTCATTTTTCTGTCCGAAAATGTGTATCGCGTTTAGTTAGAACTCTCAAACTTTTACCGAAGACAGCCTTAAGATACATCCATGTCTTATTCGGGATTCGAACCCGAGCCACTCGATTACAAACCGAGTGTCATAACCACCGTACTCACTGAGTGGCTTTTTATATTTTAAATACACTGTTGGCCACCGTAAATGCAACACCAAGAAAGACTAGAGATAGCCCAACAAAATTTATTTTGTAGATAACATGTTGACCAACTATCAAATGATTAAATTTATAGACTTCTGTGAAGTGTGGTTCCGGCCAGTATCAGTAGCCAGAGTAGCCACCATTGTTGGAGATCACCGCTGCCACACGACTCGGCATTGATTCAAAGAGACTTTGGGTGTGTTCTTGGGGTACAACAGACCAAGCAGCTTCCACACGTTGCCAAAGTTGATCTGGTGTGGCAGCTGGGGGTGTAATCTGGGTCAATCGTTGAGCAACCATGGACCACATGTTTTCTATCGGCGAAAGATCCGGAGAGCGAGCCGGCGAGGGAAGCAATTCAATCTGATGATTGACGAAGAACTTTTGTGCAATGCGTGCCACGTGTGGACGCGCATTATCCTGTTGAAATATGGCTGTGGCCAAGCCCTGAAGGTAAGGAAGGATAACTGGCTCCAACACCTTGGAGATGTAGCGCTGATTGTTTAAAGTACCGGCAATGCGTACTAGAGGAGTGCGAGAGTGATATCCAATACCACCCCATATCATAATCCAATACCGCCACCGGTGCAGGACCAGTGTGGCGGTGCATAACGCAGCTGTTCAGCATCCTCTCTCCACGGTGTCTCCAGACTCGAATCCGACCATCGTGGTATTGCAGACAGATGCGTGACTCGACAGTAAAGACAACTTCATTCCATTCTGCCGCCCACATCCTTCTTTCATCGCACCATTGGCGGTGGAGTCATCTGTGGTTCTACGTCAAGGGTAGACCAAGCAATGGACGTCTTGCGGACAGACCACTCTGCTGTAAACCGCGTCGAGTGGTACGTGCAGACACTGAATGATGCGTTACAGACTCAATGGGCGGTGCTACTGTTCGTGATGTGACTGAACGATCCGTCACTGCCATGCGCACAATTTGCCTGTCCTCACGTGAAGTGGTGTATTGAGGTGGATGCGATCGACCACTTCGGTCCATCGTACCCTCCTGCATCCAACGGTCCCATATCCGCATTACAGTTGTTTGGTTTCGTCCAACACGACTACTTATTTTTCTGAAAGATAATCCACAATATCTCGGTAGGCCACTATCCTTCCTCTGTCGAACTCGGATACTTGATCAAAAGCTGATCGCTGTTTTCTACGAGACATAATTGATCGTTTTTTGAAAAAAACCACAAGAAAAACACAATTGCCGAAATTGAAATCGTCGAAATCTCCAAGCCTTAAATAGCGCTTTGAGTGGCGCCACAGGCGCGCGTGATGTGTGTCTGCGCCGAAATTCTAATCATTTGCATATCTCACCTCCACTAATGCATGTTGTAAATTTCATGTTATTTTCACGCTTCCTTCAGGGCATTTACGGTGGCCAGCAGTGTATTTTATATAACGGTTTTAAGAAATTCGTCTTTTTTCAGTTAATACAGAGAGAAGAACAATTAATTCTTTATAATACCATTTTTTTCTGGTTATATTATGCTAAAATATTTTTTGGGATTGAGTTGATTTTTACAAAGAATTTCATTTAGTTTAAAATTAATTTGATTTTTAAGGCCCTTTTTCAGTGGGAAATAGGTTTCTCACAGCCCATAGGAGCTATTCAAAGGTAGGGTATCTTTATGTGTTGATTACATTATATAACATATCTTACATATTACATGAACTTATGCATGATATGACATTACATATATTTATAAAATAAAATTTGCGACCACTAAAACTTACAAAATGAATTATAAATTAGATATAGTTTTCGGATATTAAAAAAAATACTACTTTCCAAAAAGCTTCAGAAAACAGGGATCAACACATAAGGAGACATTGCAAGCTGTACAAATGGGGGGGGGTAATCTCGTTCTCTCTTCTCAAGTGTTTTAATCAGGGTCGTAGCTACCACCGTATCAGCAGTATCAATGATGCTGGGCCTTCAAGCTACAGAGGCCCAACAAGTGTATCTACAGTCCCACTAACGGGGTTCTCATATCTAAAAAAAGAGCCCTGAAGGGATTTTGCTACAGGGCTCTGAGAACTAGCTACGCCATGGGTTTTAACAGAGCACAAACGGCAACTTCCAGTGGCGTAACGGAGAATATTAGGTTCCCCTGCAAAGTCAGGTTTGGGTCCTCAAGCCGGATCTTACAAATGATTGCAAAACCATAGCAACAGGCTTTGGGCCTCCTAGAATCCCACCCCTCCCCCACGATGGGGGGTTGCGGAAGTGTAAGTTTTAACCAAGTCCCCGACCCTGTTTAGTGGTCAGCGACGCTGACTTCTGTGTCGTAAGGTCTTGGTTCAACAGTGGCGTAACGTGCACCCCCGCATCGCGGGGGATCCCCGGGTTCTAAAGAGGCCCAGAGCCTGGCTTACGCAAGTGACTACCCTTTGTAAAATTCAACGTGGGGGCCTAAAACGTGACTTTGCAGGGGGGCCCAAGTGTTCTCCGTTACGCCACTGGGGTTAAAAAATAATAAATAATAAATTAATTGATTCATTTTCCCATTCTGAATACTGCAAGCTATTTAGACTCATATAGTAATTTAAATATCTAATTTATTATTGTTATTTAATAATTTGAGAGAGAGAAAAAGCTACTTTAGTAACTTTGTTATTTTTTACTAAATTCGAATGGCTTTTAATTATAATGTCTGTATTTTTATATTTTCTGATTGTCTATTGAATAGGAAGTTTTAATCAATTATATTGGTTTAACTTCTTCAAATGCCTGCAATTAACTTATTTGAATACGTTTTTTAATGAACTTCGAAAACAATAATTTAACGGTATTGAAAAACATTCAGAATATGTCTAGATAGAAGTACGTTGGTAAAATCCTATTTCATTCCACACTTTGGCAACTAATGAAAATATATAGTGCTAGTCGCCCATCCAGTGTAGTGGTTAGCGATGCTGACAGCGGTGCCGCTGGGCCTGGGTTTGAATCCCGGAGAAGGCATGGATGTTTGTAGATGCGTAGTTCCTTTTCAGCATGGTGGTACTCTAAATAGCCGTCGACCCCAAATCCTCTCGTGAGATAAAGAGAGGTAGAAGGCTCCTGCCCCTCCCCAAGGTTATTCTCCCTCAAAATGGGGTGGAACCGAGCTAAATCGTGCTGTCACCAGCACGGTGCTCAAGGTTACGGATACCGACAGGCGTACATCTAGCCCCTTGCCATGATGAATTTCGTGGCTTGAATCTGACGCAGTCGAGATCATTTGGCATAAGAAACAACAACAAGTTACACCACTGGCAACTCCTAAATGTTTTTTTTATAAAGATGGCATATGATCATCAACTTTGGTCAATCGTACATCATCTGAAATAGTTTTTTTTTTTTTTTTTTTTGGCGCTCAGGAAACTTACAAGTCATCCTTTGCGTTTACGACTTGAGAATTCGGAAATCAGTGGAGTGCTAGCCTTTGCACTAGCAGCACAAATCATAGGTGGGAAAACAGCTTTCAATTGACATTTAAAAATTAATGAAGTTGGAAGGAAGTATACTTCCACTTACTTCCAAAAAAGAGTTAATTAAATTTGTAATAAGTATACAGTTTTAGAAATAACAAGTAATACATAATATGAAAAAAAAATTGTAATCAAAGAACAAAATCATCAGCTTTATAAATATAAACAAAACGAAGAAAAAGAAAATGATAGAATATATATTAAAACATTTTTTTTTAATAAAATAACATTTTAATATGAAATAGCGATATCGATTAAGATGGTTAAGGATCATTGATTGCGCACTTTTATTCTTATCTTTTGCCATCGATTCGCAGTGAGGAGCTGCTCATCATTAATTTATAAACTTAGAATTTCAATTTTTTTAAAAAAAAATCTCTACTTCCAAATATTATAGAATGTTTCGAAATATTAAGTGTGGTGCTTGAAAGCCGTAGTTTTTAATGAAATTTAAAAAAAGATTATATCAATTTCTCGTCCTCACAGTTTAAAGCTATCTAGAACAATCAACTGACTAAGAATACCGCGAATCAAAGCATCATACACTCATCTCACGCTTCACTCTGGGACATTGAACAATTTGAGGAATAATCCTGTAAGAGTTACCTGCTCATGTAAGACTTTCTCTGATATGGGAAGAAGATAGTAGAGTTAAAGTAATTGGAAAATAACGCACAGTTTTTACATTTTGAGTAAGATTTAGAAAATTACCATCATTATAAATGACATCTTTGACGTATTCCCGTTGAGCAAGTCTGTTTGTTAATATTGATTCTGCGCAGCTCTTGATATAAATTGTTTTGTCTGAAATAATTCTTTTTCAGATTTATGATTTGTACTTACTTTTCTCTCTCTTTATATATATATATATATATATATATATATATATATATATATATATATATATATATATATATATATATATATATGGGAGTCCGAATAAATCTTCGAATAAAAATCAGACTCTTCAGAAGGCGGGATTTTAGATTGGCGAGGTGGTTGTCTAGGGGTAAGTATTTAAGGATGAGTGATGAATTGAATCAAAGTCATTTAAGTGAAAAAGAATTTATTTAAAGTTAAAGGGAAATATTTACAAAGAGAAAGACATGCAGGAATTAGGTTAATTGAGAGTTGAGTTATACCTTTAGAAGACGGGGAAATTAATTACCTTTCTCATGCTTGGACGTTAGGACTGGTATCGCGCAGGGCGCGAAATGCGCTAAAAACGTGACGTGTTGAACCGGCGGTGGTTAGTAGGCCTCTGCCGAAAAATTATTCAAGCCGGAGCTACGAAAGCTCACTAGACGGCGCTGCTTCGGAATGTAGTAATAAATAAAATTAAGATTAATGGTCCTTTGAAAATGATATGACTCAACCTTTTAACAAAATGTTTCAAAGGGAAAATCCTACATATATATATGCGCACTTTTAACACAAAAAATAAGCTTGAAAACTACGGGTGCGAGTTATACGCCGGTTATAAAAATGATAGCTTTAATAATAATATTAATAATAATAAACATGAGAAAAGAAAAATTTTAGACTTTTTCGCGTAGATCGAAATACTGCTTCTTTAAAAGAAAAGAAAATTCTTTAGGAACTTAAAGGGTTGGAGTTCTAGAAGCAAACCTGGTATAGTATTTTGAATAAATTTCTTCAAAATATAAGAGCATTCCATAGTACTTTTCAGGTTTCTCCGTAAAAAAAGCGGGTGTGCGTTACATGGCGAATATACCTAAAAATTAAAAATTGCAGCTTGAAAGTATAGGTGCGCGTTATACGTCGGATTTTATGGTATATATCTATATAAGTCTGTATGTTTGAAATGTGCCTTTTGCCAAGAAGATGTTTTCTTGATTATTAAGTGTTATATTCATGTTATCGTAACGTACTTAAGGAGTCTTGGTAGCTTTTAATTTTATTTATTGATGTAAAAGGACATTTCAAACAGCAAACATATAACTGGACATCCCTGCATAAAAAAGACGAATACGAGCTGTAACTGGTTAAGATACGACGAAGACAAAAGAAGGGGACTTTCCAGAGTCTTGGGTATTTATATGAAGCGGCAACAGGAAATCATAGAATTCACGTGATTTCCGTGGACCGAGTCTACTTTTGGTAAAAAGATATCGTACGACAGAAAATAACGTAAGCTTACTTTAAAAATGCAAAGTTGTTGCTTTTCAAAAATAACTGCTATAATTACCCCGTTATGCGGGAAAGCTAGTTAATTATTTACGCGCGAGTCCTGAAGGCCAGGACCATTACAAATTAAAAAATTGTTTAGATGAAATTAAAGGGGCAACTTAACTCAGTGGCGCTGCAGCCCATGAGTGCCAAGGCCCATTGAGGGATCACCTCAATATACGTGACCTTGGGCCCTGAGGTGCATGAGCAGGTGGTCAGTCTGGCGTGAAACCCCCAGTGTTAAATTCCCAAGCAAGCTTGGTACTCATTTATCGACCCAATGAAGGGATGAAAGGCTGATATATATATAATCCACAATAATATATACCTAAGAATAATTAGAACAGAAGAAATATTAGCCTACGGTGCTATTACAGGGCCCTCCATCCCATACATGACATATAGAAATGGAGCGATTGTGAAAGTTCTCATGCTGGGAGAAGAACGCTTTTGATTGGCTGAGCCAATCGTTCGGAAAAGTTCCAAATTTCTTGGACTGTTCTGGTGCATGAGAGAGAGCTGAGTGGTCGCTTTCTTATTGGATCACAGCATGTGAGGAAAATGACTGTCATTGGCTGCTCAAATCTCTAACAAAGAAATTTAAGATGATTGGGGTGGGGCAAGTTCAGTAGTGAGAAATACGATAAAAAAGAAATATTAGCAACACAGTTGTATAAAAGCAAACTTTTGGCCGTAGGAACGAAGAATACAAGTTTAGACATGTTTTTTGGCCAGCCAAACTTCACCTGTAATTTGGCTATACTCCTGAGCCATAGAGAAAGGAAGAAACATTACAAATATATTATTATTCCCAAATAGAGTACATAATTGCTAATTTAATAACATAACTGGACAATTTATTTAACTAATTACTAGTACAGAGTTAAGGTCTTTGTATAATACTATACGATTTGTATAATATTACAAACTTACCACGTGAACTTAACATCTAGTTAATATTTCCTAATACAAAAGGATGTATGAGTAGTACTGCATAAAAGTAAAAATTAGTAAAATAATGTGTGTATGTGTGTACATGCATCATTAAGTTTTCGAGCATTCATTAGAGAATTGATTTATCCTACAGTATAATTCACTTTTCCTAATGTGCATGAATTCGGTTTTCGGATACACACCAAAAAATTACCTTCGATAAAAATGCACTTTATACAAAGCACGCATCAAGAGCATCAATATAAACACACAAAGGGTACCATAAAACTTGTTTATTTATATATACATATATATATATATATATTCATATTTTATTCTTAAATATTATTCTTTAATTGAAGTAAAGCCATGTTATTTCTCAGAAAATTTGTTTTGTGGTCTAATTAATTCTGTAATTATTACTAGATTAAACACAATTACTTTATTTATCATATCAAATGACGCAAATTTTGTTCTATAATTCATCGTCTACAATTTTTGTGCTCAATTTATTGTAAGCATATTTCTTATATTGTTTCGTAGACCATATGTACACAAAAAATAGAATAAAGGTGTTGCTAATATTTATGCACCCCTTCATGTTTAGAATAATATTTTAAATAGTGTTAAATCAATGAATAAATGAATCGTCCATAAAACGACGTTAGATCTTTCACACATTGTGTCATCTTCATCTTTTTAAATTGAAACTAGTAAAAAGGACAGTTGAAAAAACGGAATCGAAAAAGTGATGGAATCTTAATACATATTCAGAAACTAAGTTTAATTATTTTTACAATTCATACAGTATGTTTTCAATATTACTTCTGATTTGTAAATAAAGACTATTGTTAAAAAGTGCAGTGATTAATAATTAATTATGATTAAGACCTATTCTATCTTTACTTTATTCATCAACAAGTTACAGTAAATTTAATAGACATTAAATTTAAATTCAATGAAACCATCATTAATAGAATTATTTTTTTAGTCTCACGTATCAATAGGATACCGCATTATAAGTGAATAAAAAAATAAATTGTACTAGTGGGGTTACTCCCTATCCACCTAACGGTGAACAAACCACCATTGTACAAATTATGTAACTGTTCATATTCATTGTTCAAATTGTAAAACTGTAATTTACATTTATTATGTAGTTCTATTTTACAATTCCTATTATTTTTAGTCCACTTACTCCCTATATATATACTGCTCAAAACAATTAAAGAATATTGTAAGTTTTATTTAAAATAAAGATATAAGCGAATTTTTTTTTTTTTGCCGAAAATGGAAAAAGAGAATCACAAATGCAAATTTTTCTGATTTTCAAACTGTGGAGTATGCTAATTTTGAGTTCGACGTCAAAAACGTCGCTTCAGCGGCAGCGAATGAAATTTGACTTTCAACTGAAATGAAGACAAGGATGATCGGTATTCAGTGACTGCTTTGTTTCGATGAGTACGATGTCTCAGCGAAGTCATTTAACCGATTCAGAAGCTTGGAGAGTTGTTGGTAGGTTAGAAGGGGGCCAAATTCAAGCCGAAGTAGCGCAAGCCATTGGAGTGTCACAAAGTGTGATTTCCAGGATCTGGAACCGTTTTTTGGAGACTGGAAGTGCAGGCCGAAGACCAGCACAAGGTCGTAGATGGGCGACAATGCCCAATGAAGATCGTTATTTAGTGTTAACGGCTCGGAGACACCGAAATATGAACGCTACTCTTCTCCAACAACACCTTCGCTCGGCTACTGGCACCACGGTTTCAACTCAGACTGTCCAAAACCGGCTCCATGGTGTAGGTCTGTATGCTCGCCGACCGATGGTATGTGTTAGACTAACATCAAGGCATCGTCGCGACCGCAGGGAGTGGGCAACAGAGCATGTGAACTGGAGGAGAAATGAATGGAGCAGTGTTCTTTTTTCTGACGAGTTCCGTTTTTCTGTTCATCCGGATAATAGGCGTATTTTCATCTGGAGGGACCGTGGCAGTAGGAATAATCCTGCGTTCTTGCACGAAAGTGTCAGATTTGGCGGTGGGGGAGTGTTGGTGTATGGTGGAATCTCCATTGACGGGCGCACAACATGCTACATCATTCGAGATGGACCTCTGACTGCTCGCCGATAGAGGGATGAGATCCTCAGACCTATTGTAGTCCCTTACGCTGCAGCAATTGGAGATGACTTCATTTTAATGGACGATAACTGCAGGCCACATCATGCTAACCTGGTGGAGGATTTCCTTTTGGAGGAAAGAATCGTACAAATGGAATGGCCAGCGTGTTCTCCAGACATGAATCCAATAGAGCACGTTTCGGACACTCTAGGAAGACGAGTTGCTGGCCGCCAACCACCCCCACAAACTCTCCAAGAACTGGAAAGAGCTCTTCTGGAAGAGTGGGACAGAATACCCCAACTCGTGATTAATAGCCTCATTGACTCCATGCCTCAAAGGGGCTCAACGTTGCTGACCGTCTATGGAAACCATACCCCCTACTGAAAATGATTTCCTTTGAAAAAAAACACCTTTTTTTATTCTTTTTTTCTCATATGCACAAATTGTGTTTTTTTCCTTTTGTACACAAATGCGCAATAAAATGCATTTTTTTCTGCCAAACACGTGTAATTTAATCTCATATAACCTACTACGTCTGTCGACCATGTATCAATCATCTAAAAAATTTCCCAGCCACAAGGTACACCTAAAACCGCAATATCCTTTAATTATTTTGAGCACTATATATATATATATATATATATATATATATATATATATATATATATATATATATATATATATATATATATATATATATATATATATGGCATGCAGCCAAAAGCAACGCAGTCTTCGCGCGCAGGCGCAATGAATTGGAACTGAAACTTGTGAATTAGTGGAAGAGAAACAAAAACTCTTGGACATTAGAGAGAGAAAAGAGAACGCGAGAGGTGCGCGAGCAGGCGTTACCTTCTGCATAACATTGTCAAACTTATCTACCTTTTTAATTAATTTTTGTTTAATGTTAAAATAAAATAGAAGAAAGACCAACGTCTTGGACCCCTTGTTGTCTCCCACATATATATATATCTAGAAAGGTATATCTTGAAAGGAAAATCGTTCGTTGTGTTCCTGTAGCGCAATGGATAGCGCGTTGAACTTCTAATCCGAAGGTAGTGGGCTCGCATCCCATCTGATAGGGCCTAATTTCTGAGAATATGATTTCTTTTTTACTATACTATTTTATTAGAATAATAAAATTTAATTAATGAATAAATAGTAACAAACAAACAAAAATAGTCCAACACCTTATACAGAAAGGAAAATGGACAATTGCAAGGAAGATCGCTTTCTTATTTGTTACTTAATATTGTGATTTTGTCATATGTATATACATATTTATATTAATTGTAACTATTTGATAAAAAGTAACTAAAATAAAAATTTTCTTTGTTGACCTAAATAGGAATTGACTTAATTTTTTTATATATATATTACTTGTTTTTATACATTGTAAGCAGGAAAAAAAATTAATTTCAAGTCTTCATCTGCGCATAACTTTTTAATACTCATTTTTACTAACTGTACCATATGCATAAATAAATTTATTTCGGCATCACAAAAATCATTGTTTATATATCGAGAGATATAGTGTTTGAATCTAAAGTGGGACTATTACAGCATAGAATGGAACATTGAGTGAGACAGTTGCAGCATAGAATGGAACATTGAATGAGACAATTACAGCATAGAATGGAACATTGAGTGGGACTGTTGTGCATAAATACTGCAATTGAAATTGACAGTGAAAAAAATAATTAAATTTTCATAGGAATGGAAAGATAAAATAAAACGATGAAAAAGTATAATTAAGATTAAAATGAAAAGTTAAACGAAAGAGGTTTTTTTTTAAATTACAATTAAGAATAAACTGGAAGAAGGAATTTAAATAAAAATCCAAACGTTGATATATATATACGGTAAAAATCTTAATAGAGAGTGTATGATGATAATTTTAAATATGTTTCCAATTAAAGATTATACTGAACTGAACTGACAAAAGCCAGTTAGTTGACATACTGTATTTAAAAAAAAAGGGATTCGATTGGAAAAAAAGTTAAACCCGGATTAATCGATATTGATGAAAAAAAACGTCGTTATTTTAGTTTTAATTCTTAATTAAAAATTAAGAAATGCATTTTTTCGATAATTTTGAGATTATAAAAGAATGAATTTTTGTTTAGAATGTGTAAAACATGTGGAAAAAAATTGAACTGTAAAAAAGAAGAATGCACAAGCAAAAAACTATTTATAAAAGTTCTTGAATATTAAGGAATGCATTTACAAAATATACACAGAGAGACCCAATAGCTGAGAAAATAGTGCCATAAGTATCAATATCATCATCGTCGTCATTACAGCGGAAAAAAAATGTCTCTTTAAGCTCACAGTCGATCATTCTGCCCTATGTATACGAAGTGTTATTTTCACAAATGACGTCGCATCATCTCATTGTATTAATGCATACACATTAGGAAAGCAGAAATATATTGTATTGGATCCTTTGTTTCCACTTTATCCGCCTTCTGGAATACACGTGGATTATATAATGATATGTTGTCTTTTGAAGCTTTCATTTCAGAAATAGAGTTTTGCCCGTGTTTTCAAAGAAATGAGTCGTGGTAGCAGTCCATATGATCAGCAATATACCATTTACAATTGTGAGAATCCCCCTGGATTCCACCCTGGACACCAAGATTGATTTGAGGCAAAGAACGACCAGACGACATTTTTACAATAACAAATTATATTTATTCACTTGAATCAATTATCAACCTTCCAATTACAAAGATTAATCAATAGGTCTACGTCAATGTGATTGACCCTTGTTATTAAATTAAATCACGAAATATGATACTAATCAACTATTAAACTCAATATCGAACGGGATTACCGGAATAAGAGGATCGAGAGATACACGCAATTTGAATTACTAGCATTCATTAAATTACCACTAACTTTATATGTTTACTCTTATGAGAAAGATCCGATAATCTAGATTTAAATCTCACCTTCCTTTTACTATCTCACTTTCCAGGCGTATCAATCCTTCCAATTATAGATCACTACCTAATGATCAGCGAGACGTTAATCGTACAATCAACTTGAATCTTCTTAGAACACTGTCAACTTAGTTCTTGGCGTAATAGCCTACTGTTAACTTACAACATTGTCCTTAAATACTTTGACTAATTTGCATATCTCGGTTTCTTCTTTTAGAGCTGGATGGAAGTATACGCGAATTTACAATCCCCAAAGACGCCTAAGAGTATTAGTGATTAAGTGCGGTACAGATCCGTCACACAATGAAATACGTTTAACACGAAAATACTTAAGATAATATAACGGTTAACATGAAATAATACAACAGTATACAAAGTACTATGTTTTTTCGAACATTTTGTTTTCTCTTAACACGAAAACATTTACCTTTCCGAAAACGATCAAAACACCGAAAACACCAACCACGAAGGCGAGATTTATAAGAGGTGTTTGAGAAAGTTTCTGTATTATTGAACTGCCCTGCAGTATCATCGGAAAAATTCGTTGCAGCAGATGATGATGATGATGCGCACACAGCCCCAATTATGACTGGTAAAGTGTTTTTTGAGTTTGTTCAAAGTTCAAAAATATCATTCATACAGATTCCGACAGAGAAAATGAAATGAATAAAGCAGCTCATGTTCCCTCATCATCTGAAATGAGGAACATCATGAAAAGTATGAGCAGTTATTTAGACGCACATTCCAATGGTGAAATGAATAACAATATGCACGACATCGAACAATTTCTTGGCAAATTGATGCTAAAAAAGACAGCACAAAGCAAAATACATCAGATTCTCTTCAAGAATTCAAATAATGAAATTTCAACAATTTCAGTTCCTCGGTTTCTTGTTAACCGATTTTCACTGTATATCGTTGAATAGAATTCTGATTCTATTGTAAACTGTCCCCTGAGTACTAGGAGAGCTCAGTGGTGCCCAAAAGAATTTTTCAAGGGGGGCGTCTAGAATCGAAAGTCCACCGTTCTCGTATCATGCTCCAATACGCCGCCCAGAATATTCTTTTAATTTTATCGATTTTCGGGAACAAAAAAACAAAAAATTAGTTATTGAATAAATAATTGGCATTAATTAATAAAAAAATACTTTATTGAATTTTACGTACTACATACATAGGATTATGATCAATCGAAAAAAAAGTCATGGGCTATGGGGGGATCCGGACTCGGGAACCCTATTTGTGTGCACCACTGGAGGAGCTTAATGTAATTAAATTTTAATCTTCCTGAAAATCTGATTTTTTCAAGAAGTCTTCTGGCGAAGGGACCATTCTTTTTCACTATAACGTGACTCAGTGTGGAAATGAAGGATATTCAATGACAGAGCAGCGGTATTGTTCTCGTTATTTGATAACGATTTGAAATTACGAAGTCCTTCGTCAATAACATGGCGTAGTTCTCTATTTCGAACTTTAATAAAAAAACAAAGAAATAAATCATGTACTGGAGGAAATTGATACTGACATTGTCAAAGTAAATCTTTATACAATTTAAGCAGAAATGCATATATATTCTAAGAAACTATTCCTCTTACTTATTTTCAATATGCACTTTAGCATTATAATTCTCCAGCCACAACGTATGAAAATGTGTAATTTACACCTGTGTTTAAAATTAAGAGAATTATCACTTTTAATTTGTTATCCCCAGATGGATTGGATATATTTGATTAATGAAATAAAATACGTAATTAGGATAGGCGAAAAAAATGGGGTTTTTTTCTTCTTTTTTGATAATTTTGCCTAACTATATGCAAAAATGCAAAAGAAAAAGAAAAGTTTTTAAACATAAACTGTTCTATTTATATATATATAAGCATCGCACTCGGAAGTTTTGAAAAATGGAGAAAATTCGCCATTTTTTGTCAATTTCTTATAACTATTTAACTTATCAAGACAAACTCTATTTTTCTAAATGGGCATTTTGGGATATAAGGAGAGCGAGAGAAAAAATTAAAAATTTTAATTTAAAATATTTATTGTTCAAGTAAAAAGCTAAAAAAAATATTCACTTATTCATTTTTTTGTAAAATGAACAATATTTTGTAATTTTATTCGACTTTATTTTTTCACCTTCAATGAACAAAATAAATGGTAAACATATTTTACAGTTAGAATATTTTAACACAATAAGTGGATCAATTATTGAAAATAATTTATTAAATTATCCAATAATTTTATTCAAATAATGTGTTTTAAATTTAGATTTTTGAGAAAACTCGAAAATTGATCCTAATAAATATCCCATTCAAACGATCTCTTGCTTCAGCATCCCATCATTTTCGAAATGTTTTTGTCACAAATTTGACAAAGCGTTCCATCGCTTGGGTGTGATCGGGAAGCTTTGTACGCGCTCTCACAGGTCATTTTTTCATAAGTATATGCCTCTTGTGTAATAGGTAAATGAAATACGCAAGTATGTGAATGCTGTTTTCCAAAAATATGTGAAATGCGCACTTTATATTTGAGTGAATGCTTACGCAATTGATATTAAAAATTTGTATCTTTGGAAGTATTACTTTTACCTTAGAGCACAGTGATTCTCGAACTGTGGTCCGCGAGCCCTGGGGGCCCTCTGCGCTTTTCTAGAGGATCCGCGAAAAACTCTTTTTTAATGTTAAGATTTCCCTCTTTCACAGACTCTGAAAGGCCTCGTGGAAAAATTGAAAGATCTGCCATCCTACACTAGATCCGTAAATTCCTTCAAACGAAAAAACTTTACTACCACTCAGTAGTATTTGAATCAATAAAATTAACTCAGTTTTTTATTGTTTGCAACTACATAACCATTACTACAAGGTAATATTTTGAAAGAATATAATATAAATACATGTGCAAATATTACGAACGGAAATCATAGCGCGACAATACGATAATGATAACATCCATCAAAATCATGGGGTCCGCGATGTCAGGCTGATACATATAAGGGGTCCCGGCGATCGAAAGTTTAAGAACCGTTCACTTAACTCAGTGGCGCGACATCCCAAGAAGGACAAGGCCATTGTGCCCAACTCAGTATACACGACCTTGGGCCCTGAGGTGCATGAGCTGATGTTCCAGGAGGTGGTCAGTCTGACGCGAAAACCTCCAGTGTTAAGTTCCCAAGCACGCTCATTTTTACGACCCATTGAAGGGATAAAAGGCTGGGTGAACCTTGCCCAGCCCGAGGTTTGAACCTCGGACTGTGGCGTGGAAGCGCGATGCACTAACCACTCAGCCACTGAGCTTTTTTTAAGAACCGCGTTGCCGACTTCATACGCAAATTCTCTTAATTTTGTACAGTGTGAATAATATTCAAAAGTTTTACATTTAAACTAACTAATAACTTATTTTTAAACCTAAAGGAATATCTTAAGCGTTTACAGAATGCGTATTCTGTTACTTGGCAGAGTAAATCCAATTCGTTTAATTTGCGATTCATTAGGGTTAGGCAACGTGTTTCTAAAGACTGACATTGTATTTCTGATTTATAAGAAATACTGGCAAAATCTTGCTATCCTTTGCAAGAACCGGATTGGGGCCCAAAACCTGACTTGCAAGGGGGAGGGGGAACCCTAATATTCTCCATTACGCCTCTGTTCATATCTAACGAGGTTTATCATCTGTGTATATAAGTAATATATAATATGTATATGGACTTAAAATTGCAATTAATTTTTTCAAAGTTTTGTTAATGGTGAATAATTGTTTTCAGATCTGTCATTGCAAATTTTTCTACGAAAAGAGTTGGTCGCGTAAACAAGATTAAGAATCTGTAATTGAAATGAATGTGTGTGTGTATTCAAATATTAAATCTTTCAAGATTTCAGATATCTTTGTTTACATGTATGCTTTAAGTAAA